>OX596167.1:11999629-14399629 GCA_951394245.1 Cyclophora punctaria
GCGAACCGCACCGCAGCCGACCCGCACCTGACCCGCAGTTGCACTATATGTGTCTTGTGCTTTAGGACACGTTAATAGGGATGGATATAGTTAGATAAAGAGTAACTTTTGACATGTAATATATGTAAAAATACGTCAATTAATTTGTAAGTTTGAAAGTAAGTACGATTACGTATAGTCAAACAAATAACTAAGGAAACCTTCTGTTATAAAATAGTATCGAATTCTATCAAAATTGTCAATCAAACAAATCTCTTCCCGGTATCGAATTCCCAGAATCCAAACTAAGTTACGGTAAAACAAGTCGAATGTAAGAATGCAGAGCTATTAACAGTTGTTATCCCATAAGACCGCGCGGCCCGATCACATTCCTTGGAATGTCCACTCGCTATGTGAAGAGTGATTACAACTGGCTCTAAAGATAAGTCGTAGATATATAGTGAGAGGTGTTATACGACTTCCTGTGGGGTACCGAAAAAAAGCTTACGAAAGTTTAGTAATGTTGTAAACGTACCAGAAAAAAGCATCAGGTTTTCGTACTCTGCATACAATTATGAGCGTACACGATTTTAGGATTTGAGAAGCTGCGAAGTAAAGTCAAACGAACTTGTCTTAATTTGCTGAATGGATAACTCCAGGGAAGAGCGAAGTACTTAGGCTAACTCGAAAAATCTCGAATTAGCTGCTCCTAATCAGATTATGAGATTAACATATCACAGATATTTGCCCACCAGCTCTGAAGTAAGACAACCTAGATATGTAACTATACGAGTAGTATCCATCAAAGAAGAGAGGAGAGGTGATGAGTTTCAATAAACCAATCCAATTTCGTTATTTCCACATCTCTTCTTCGCTAAACTTGCACATGGATCAAGGGGATAGGACAAGAGATGTCTCATTTTTCTATAGAATTTTATGCGGCGAGCGAGCAAGCGTTGCGGCAGAGAAGTGTCTAGTTGGCCGGCGGCGGGGGGCGCACGCGCTTCCTCACCCTCCACCCCTTAATTATGGAATTAATTGTGTTTCTTCAACCTCTAATGCGTCTTCCTTAAGCAAATTCAGATATAACTTCTGTAACGATATGACGTCTTCCTTTCGAAGGCAGAACGTGACTGGTTTCGATCTCTCACAGCTCACATCTTTGCTACAGAAAGCTCACATCTCCTCTTCGCTTTAGCGGAAAGAAACCTGCCAGCTTCACATCTCCTCTCGTCTCCTCTCTTCGCTTCGGTGGATACCGGGCCTCATAGTTCCTATAACTCCAGAGTACTATACGGAGTATCTAAACTATAAACTGATTTAAATGACGATTAATAAGGCAGTAAATAAACGACCATATTTTAGATAAGACAAACCACTTGTTATCCAAAAAAGGCACCTCTAAAGTCTAGGTATATTTGTTTACTAACTGCATTTTGCCTAATACAGAATGTTCGTTATACAAACTTGGACGAGGAACAATCAGGCTAAAATACGAGACAGCCATAGCATAAAGTTGCGTAAGTTGTAACTTTAAGTACCTAAGTATGCCGCTTATGGCATCCTTTTGAAGATCCGCGTACACTGACTCATTGAATATCAAGGTATGCAATTAAAATAGTGTTTTAGGAAACTCCCAATTTTATAGTGAATAATGTGTGCTTGTCTTGATGAGGCAATATTTTGTAAATTAATGTGAAGTGGGGAATATAAGAAACGGACTGGTTTTTTATCATAAACTACCTTTTTATATTTATCCTTTTGAACCCTATATTAGGGTCGACACTGCGTTAAGCGTGCGCACGCCGCGGTTTCATACAAAAGTTAACCGTCGCGTGCGCCCGCCGCGTGTGGTCTCATACAATAGTGACCCGCCGCGTGCGCACGCTTAACGCAGTGTTGGCCCTTAGTCTCTCTCTCTTTCTCTTTGTCCCAGTCTCTACTATTCTCTTTTACGAATTTGATTAAAATATAATCACTACATATTTAGTATAATATAAAAAAAGTTGCCCATCACGTGTGTCTGTATCAAAAATAAGGACCGAAACTGCGTTAAGCGTGCACGTGCGCCCGTCGCGTGCGCCCGTCGCGTGCGCCCGTCGCGTGCGCCAGTCGCGTGCGCCCGTCGCGTGCGGTTTCATACAAAAGTGAACCGTATATCTACTGTATTGTGCGGGTCGGTCGCGCGATGTACGACTACGTATTCACCGGGATTAACATTTCCCGAATTTCCCACATCATATATTGATAAATGGCTCTACAATCACCTTTTCAAATTACTGGCTGTTCCTCGCGGTTTCACCCGCAGTGCCCAGGTTCCCGTGGGAATAACGTTAAACATTAAAAAAACGAATCATCCGATTTGGTGCAGTCGTTCTGCGGACATACATTTCGGCGATTCATTTTTATTTATATAGATATTATATTAAAATTGTACTGTTTGGGGCGCGCACGGGGAGACGTGGTACGTGTACTTATTCGCGGGTTCAATATGACTATCAATATTAATATGTAAAACATGCTTTATCCCGAATTTCCCACTTGATATCTTGAATAAACGATTGAAGCAAGGGCAGGTAATAATATAATACGAAGCAAGAAAATATATTATAAACTAAAAACTCTATTTTAAATTCTAAACTAACTATTATACAATCTTTCAAATTTTATTAATAGCTACTCAATCGTATATTCCTAGAATTCGGGACAGTCGTCCGGATTTATTTTATAAATAAAGGTTTCATTCCAAATTAATTATTTTAAACAATAAAATTATTTTACGTAACGCACGCACTTAGCTGTTACACAAACACTACCAAGAAAAATTTCTTCACAAAAATATAAATTTTAATATAATTTACTTTACGTTATTGCTCAACCCTTATCAAGAATAAAGTGCGGTTCACAATAGTTAATAAATCGGAGTTCACAGTTGACCTACTGCACGTAATCACTAACCAGCGTGTAAACTTAACAGGCTGTGCTTGCAACCTCAAGAAATTTTCCAGATATATTGTTTAATGATATCAATTTTCATATCAAAGGTACAATCAGGTGCAATTACTACGTAACTTATTAATGTGATGAAAGCGGGCACTCGATGATTTAAAATTGCAGCTTTGAATTATAAAGTAGTTAATAATCGGCTAGTTAGGTTAGATATGGCCCTGCTATACATGATACTTGTAAAATAAATTTAACAATTTTTTTAAAAACTTTTTTATTCTTGTCGCGTAAATGGAACTGTGATTTATCAGCACGGTAAAAATATCAAAGCTTATACACACACAATGTCATCTGAAGAAAGAACTTTATGAATAATACCTCATTAAATATCTTTTAAAATTATAACATAGTTTAATTTGTTCAATCAAATTTAATTAAGCTTGTTACTGACAGAAAATGTTAATAGTTAATTAATTTACAATATATCTTCGATAATATAAAATTTAATTCTCAAAAACATCGGTTTTCATATTAAAAATTACTCCTACAAATAAAACCCAATAAACTAAAATAAGCACTTTATAAAGTCGTTCCAAATGAAAATCGTTTCTCCTATCTATCCTAATATATATTATTTTTTATTTTTTTTAATATTTTGGCTAACACAAACCCTTATTACACTACATAATAATTACATAAATAAACTAAAAGAACTCACCTGTAAACGTATTGAACCAGGTCAACGCTAACACACAGGTGGGCACGTTGTCACTCGGCGACACACACGCCACTATTGGTCCGAGACGAAAGTATGCCTTAATCACGGCTGCAGCTAACTTGAGACAACCTGTTTTGATACTTTCTAGTGCTCAGTGGGGATACAACACCATAGTCACCGTACCGCAGAGAGTACGTAAGTATCAATAATAATATGCTCTGTGAATATAGTATGCTGTACAAATGAGCCTTTGCTCAGCTGTGGGACAATAATATAATGATTTATGGTGGTCGGGATTGTGTCCCTGCATTGTGATAATGATGTATATGTATATTAATGTTAATTTATATATTCAAACACGTTTTACTGATATGATTTGAAAGGACATCATTCATTTTGGACCAATAACTAAAAGTGCCGGCCAGAACAAAAAAATAATATATTCGGACAGAATACACAATTGCGAACATTGTTTACTATGACGTCCAATCTGTGCGCGCAATGGTGACGTCGTAATAAAATATTGAAAAAAAAATGTTTGCCGATACCTAACCTTATACGGAACCAATAATGTTCGACCTAAGAGTCAATTCAAATCAAAAGAGAGACCCATTGACAGTTACATCGAAATCGATGGCCAACTCGATGTTTCTACCACCGAAAAAGTGACCCTTTAAACGCAATTCTTCAGTGGTCGAAAGCACCGAGTTGGCCGTTGATTTCGATGATTTCGATATAACGGTCAAGCAGTGACGTGAAACTCTTCAAGACCTCTCAAATGAACTTTGTATGTTTGTTTGTATTGGTAATTCTTAGGAACTACACATCCGATTTCAAAAATATTTCGCTTGTAGTTAGAGTACATTTTAGGTATTTAATTAAAATACCTCTAACATTGCCTGCCTACAATTAATCCCGCGTGGTATATATCTAACTAGGTACCTATATTTTCGCAAGAAGACGTGCTATGTTTTATCCCACATTAAATCTTGAGTAACCGAAGCGAAGCGAGGGCGGGTCGCTAGTTACTTCATAAATTAATTGTAACAGACATATGATTTTCCCACCTACGAGTTTGAATTGTAATTAATGTATTATGAATATTAATTTATTGATCCCGAGTCGAGCGAAATCATGTTTCCTATTTTTCAAACATGTCTTGGGTTTGAGATCACTTACCCGTATTTGGCGGGGTGATTACGCCTAATCCTCCTCACTGTACTGATATCTTCAGTGAGATTGAGGCCTTTGCCCAGCTGTGGGACATTACAGGCTAATATTTTACTTCTTTAATTTATGGATATTAATTTGAATCCCCAATTTTACATAAATAAACTGGTTTTAAAATATTTTTCCTGCGCATTGTCATGGTTGATATGTTAGACATTGTATCCGTCTAGAAAACTGCATGCGAATACACCTATCTCATTAATGACCATTATCGCCCGTAGTCTGAGACGTCAACTTCCTTAGTCAAAATCACTCATTAAATATTATGAGTGATTTTGACATGGAATGTGTGAAATTATGTCAATTAGTTAAGTGTCCATGTAATGAACGTCTTGAGTGCGGCAGAAAGTGCTAGCCCAGAACATAGATGCTTGAGGGTGTTGAGGGAGACCTTTAGCCAGGAGTGAGAGATAATAGGTAAAAAAAAAGTTCTGGCAGCGCCCCGCGGTTTATCTGGCGTCGTACCGGTTCCCGTTGGATTTTAGGGATAAAAATAATTACCAGACTTCTTCTCTTTATAATATTAGTGTACTCATACATTAATTAAGTTATTAGTATTTATTATGACTAATTAATTACCTAATTTATTAAAAACCTCTGTTTACAAATCTATGAGAATAGTGACACAGTGACACATATACAACTACTATGGAAATATTATTGTCACCTCCATTTATGATACATTACTGTTATAGGCATAAACAAACATTTGACTAGGAGAGCGCCGCGGGTTTACCCACGTTGTGCTCTAAACGGCCTTTAAGGTTCCTCTTACATTCAAGAGCTACCCATAAATAGATGATATAGTCAGTCACTATAGTTCATAGTTCTCAAACACTATCTAGTTAAGTATCACAAAGCCACAATCGTTATGAAGAACACCAAAAATTATTTTAATAATTTATTATTTTAATAAGTAACTATTAATTTTAATAATTAGTGAACAAAAACATATGACCATTGATGATTCAAAAAAGGAAAATGTTATGTTATAGCAAGTAGGTGATGTACCAGGTTCTGGGTAAACCTTGGCGTTAGTACTTAATAAAATAGGTCATAACGCACTAAATGTGCTTTATATTGATACTATCCATATTTCAAAATTCCAGATATTTTTTGTAACGAATGTGATACCAGTGATTTATTCATCATATAAAAATAAGGGGATAGCTATAATTATTCAAACGATTATGCAGTATTGACTTTTATAACATTGTTATTCTCAAGAAAATTTAAATTATCTGAAGCTTTTTTGTGCAGTTTATTTATGTATACTTGGAACATTACAGAGACGCAGAACATTTTTTAGAGTCGCCATTTTATTTTATTCGTGGTTCGTATTTCGGACTCCAAAAAAGCGCTAAGTACACTACCTCATAGGTGACGTGGAAACGTGAGCATTAATATGCACACGTTGGTCGTAATTGACCTTTACAACTTTTACAACTTTTTGAATCGTTATATCTCAAAAAAAGTAGCTCGTGGGAAAAAAGTATGAATTCATTTTTTGCAGATAATTTTATGATCTACAATTTTGTCTGAGGTATTTTTATGATAAAACATACCGTTATGCTGAAAATCATGAAAAACTCATTTTTTTAATCTTTTTCTTTTTAAGTTTACTGATAGTTTTATTATAAATGCGAATGACTCAGATGCAGAATCTGAACTGAATATCTCTTCGGATAGTGAATAAATTGATGTAATGAACTTGCAGTGTTTTTAATGTCCTAATTTCGGAAAACAAGCCTTAAAAGTTCATACAGAAATATGTATTTAATATTTTTTTATAAATTAATAATATTATTATTTTTAAATGAAATTACCCGAAGGTTCGACACATCTGACCTCCTACATTGACAGTGACAAAACTTGACATAACTTTGTTTACAAAAAAATCTGGGATTTTGAAATACTGTAAGTTCATTCATTTTTACAAACTCTTCTCTTCAATCTTCATCGAGTGGATGGCCAACCTGACCAATCCTGGTGCCAGAGTAATTGAGCCGCCAAAGGCCTCTGACATGGCTCATGTAACGACTACTATCCGTAGAAAGTAACAAAGTTTACAAACTATGAACGAATTTAAGGTTTGGTGACCTTCAATACCCATCTATAGTTATACCATTTCGGAGCAACAATAATTTTCCATAATGTAATAAAAAATTATTATTTCGTGATGTCTATATTTTAGAGCAACAAGGTTGAATGACAATTGACAACTTTACTATGATAAACAAAACTGAACTGTATTGTAACGGCGTAATTACATTGAATCGTTTGCCGTATTCAACATTGCGTTACGGCAGTGTAAATAATACAGTAGTCGAACCGATTCGGCGAACATCTGCAGCTGAGTTCGTAAATAGAATAAGGTTTTTTTTCCCATTTTTGTTCTCTTATCTTTTCCCAATAAATTAGTAATAGAATATTGACAGACAGCCGACTACCTACTGTGAACATGACTTTCGCGATCTAAAACGACGGTCGCATCTGGCGAACGACATAATATAATTCGGCCATTACATTTGTTGTAATATATTTGTTCGTGAATAGATACGCTTAACGTTTTCCTTATTTAAACTTGTATTCAAAACAAAATGTTAGTAAAAGTCGTATCGTGTCTTATTCCAAATACATCTTAATGGTCGTGACACTGCCTTATCTCTACTAGCTGGGGAACCTTGCCTTAATGGAATACGCATATCAGTTGTGTTCATTACTATTCAAAATAACTTATTTACTTGATACCAGTACAAAAACAAAGTAAATTGAACTCTATTCCATTTGTATTAGGCGAATAATAGCGCCTCGATGTCTAACCGACGTCGTACCCGTTCCCGCGGGAATTTCGGAATAGAATGTATCCAATCTCTAATTTTGACGTCTATAACTTTGGATGAAACTTTAAAATTTTAGTCTGTAATGTTCCAGTGCGGAACAAGAGCCTTTCATCTCACTGAAGTTATCAGTACCGTTAGGAGGGTTAAGCGTAATCACCGCGTATCAAGAATCAATTTCGTTTAACATATACTAATCGAAAGACAGATTCACTTCTCGTCTTGCGATTAAAATCAGTTGCAGGGACGTCTCAATATACTTAAATCGCTTGGTAAGTTGCGTCTGCCAGACGAGTATAATGAGATTTAAGGTAAGTTTATTTAAGCCTAAATCGAGTATTAATAAAAACATGTTAAGAATGATTTTTCTGCAAAGGGCTTAAATTATGTCGGTGCTTCGTTATTCCGTGGTTGACGTGGTTCCGGTATCACGAATTCCAATAAATAATACTTCGAGAAAAGAATAGAGAACACCAAGAAGAACGTAAACCTCAATCCAGTTAAAAGGTTCCAAAACAAAACAATTTCTATTATAAAGACAGAAAACATTAAAGAAACCTGTCACCCTGAAATTGCTTAACAATATTTTTTATACTCAGATCTAACAAAATTTAAAAGTTACGCAATATATTATGGAAATACTGGCACGTATTATACAAAAATTTGAAAACATTAGGAATATAATTAAGAAGAAGGGTTCGTCTAATCGATTAACTAATCTCAAACGAGACATTCAGATTCTGAATAATGACCTTGTGATCTTTGGCAAGGACAACCATGACCAGTACATACGGTCAATCGCCATGGAGGGCTACCTGGCCCTCCTCTCCGCCAAAACCTTGCCATTAAACCTCGTTGAGAAACAGAGTGTCCTTCACGCAGCCTATGACAAACTAAAGAGCTTTGCTCTCCGAGAAGAATGCCTTTATATTCTGCTAAGAATTCAAAACCTACTTTGTTACCATTTAATTCAACTGGACCAAGTCAACGAAGCTAGGGAGATCTTGGAAATTATGGAGGATCTCTACGATCAGATCAGCAAGAACTCGTCGAATAGCTACATCGACGCCGAGGATCTCTTCACCACTGAACCCATCAGCAAGATTAAGAAAGTAGATCTCGAGAAAATAGACAAAGTTATTACTAACAACGTTCAGATGCAAGCTTTTTTATACAATAAACTAAATCTACAAGATAAATATTCGCTGTACAACCACACCGCGCTGAGGAGACAACTGGAAATGAAGGAAGGCACGCCGCAGGACTGGGCGCTGCGCACGGCGCGGCTCGGCAACTACTTCACGTACCTGAATGAAATGGGCAACGCGTGCCACCACCTGTGCGCCGCCTACCACGTGTTGCGCACTTGCCACGATAACTGCAAGCTCATGCCAGAAGACTTCGTTTTACAGAAGGCTGACTTCGAAATGCAGTTTCTAGAGTTGAGCCACCACTGGGTCAAATATGGCTTGACGCTCTTCAAATTATCGAAAAAAAAGGTTTTAAACAAATATTTCTCCAATCCATCATCGAAGACAGACTTATGGAAAACAGTTGACTTGCATGACGAAAACGAAAAAATCTCGGAGAATGCAGAAGCTAAAAAAGCGAAAGTTGCAGGAGCGGAACAAGCTGGAAAAGGTGACGGAAATACGGAAAAACTTTTTACATTTCCCTCATTAGACTTGAAAGATATTGAGGATAGAGTTCCACATGAGACGGTCAGTACCGTGGAAGAGGCGAGGAAGTTGTTTGCTTTTGTTCACAAATGGTTAATGAGGGCAAAACGTTACTACGACTTCGAAAACCACTCTGCACAATACATATCGTGCTCACTTCAGTTGGCGGAGCTCTATGAACATTTTGCATTCTTTGAGAGGAACATTGACAACCAGTACAATATTCAGAAGCGTCGCGCCGACGTGTTGGAAACGCTCAACTGTTTGCTGAAAACGTGCGACAACGTGATGTCGGTGCAGATCGACGTGATCCGCGAGCTGACGCAGGTGCAGCTCGAGCTAATGGCGCTCAACCTGCAGAAACTGTGGCGCGAGGAGTCCAGCACCAACATCTTCAACATGGACATCGAAGCCGACTCTATCATTAACTCGCTCGAGGCAGAATCCAACAAGACCCTCACTGAGAAGAATCTCAACACTACCAGCAAAAATATGTTTCTCAGAAAGATGGAGGCTGCGACCTCGATCAGCGGCAAGCTCTACAGACTGAGCGGCCAGCTGCTCAACAACTCGTCCTCCAATTTCAGTCTCATCACAAACTCGACCACAAACAATTGAATGGAAAAAAGTGTTATTATATTTAGGACATGGTCAACATCAACTATGTTCAAGTAAATGGAGGAGGCGCGTAAAAACAGTAATGAAAAATAATTCTAAAGGTTAAATGCTGAACGTACTTTCTCCGAATAAATAATAATAATTAGATATTTTTGTTTTATCATCATCATAAATTTAAGAGCAAGGCTCTTGTCGGTCAGTCCGATGCAGACTTCTCCATTTATTCCTATTCAGTGTAAGTTCCTTCATATCTCTATAAGAAGACATGACAGACACTTTTTCTTTAATCTGACTCATGTAACTGATTCTAGGCCTTCCCCTACCTCGCTTTCCTTCAACTTTACCTTCCATGATATTATTAATGTATCTGTCATGCCGTGTGAGATGACCTATCATCTTCCTTCTCCTATTTTCTATTATCTCAAGCAATGTTCTACTCTCTCTCACCAATTCTAATACTTCTTCATTTGTCACCCTTTCCGTCCAACTAATCCTTTCCATGCTACGGCAACACCACATCTCAAACGCTTCCAACCTCTCCCTATCCCGTTGAGCCATCCTCCACGTATCATACCCATACAAAGCTATACTCGAAATATATGATTTAATAAACATGTTCTTTACCTTTCTAGACATTTTGGAAGAAAGTAAATATTTTTTATTGTGAAAAGCCTGCTTTGCTGTTGCTATCCTGGTTTTATATCAAAACCAGGATAGCAATAAGGTACTAAGGTACATCTACATGATACATGGACATCTACATGGTACAGATACATGAATTTATTTACTACTTCAATATTTTTGTTATTTATTAGGTACTAAAGTTTCTTGTGGGTTTATTTATTATTATTATATGTTTTGAGGATATGAGTATTTTAGTTTTATTTGTATTAATCGTAAGTAAAAGAGTCCATAATTTTAAGAATTTGTTCTAGTTGTAGCTGCGTTTCTGCTACAACCGCTATATCGTCTACAAATCTTATGAATTTGATAGTTCCCCCGTTGAATTTAACCCCTTTATCTATTTTTTCATTAATTTATCTAATTGCAGCTTCTATAAATATATTAAATATGAGCGGTGAGAGCGGACATCCTTGTCGAACTCTTTGCTTTTCCCTTTTCAGTTCCTACTTCAATTATCGTATCCTGATTCTTATATAACTGGTATATTATGTTCCTATCCCTAAAATCTACTTATATATTTTTTTAAATAGTCATCACCTTTTTCCAATTAACTTTATCAAACGCATTTTCTAGACCGACAAATGGTATACATATATGTATTTATTCCCAAGTCCAATCTTCTATCCAAAATGAGTCTTAAGGTGACGTGAGTCCAGCAACTCGCAAAACGCGGTTTTTCCATCCAACTATTTTCATATAAATTGTCACAATTTTGATTCTAAAAAACTATAATATTAAAGTTGAGGATATATTCTAGTGGCAAAGGTATTTCAGTACACGATTAGATTAATTTCCCTCGATAGAAAAAAATCACAAAGTTGCCTCTTTTATTAATTTAAAAATAATTATTTGGCTAAAATAAACAGATTTTTCCCAAAGAAAAACAACTATAATATAGGTCGTAGCATGAGCTAGGGCATTAGGTATTTTTTTGTAACCTTTCATTCCATTCTTAAACACAATTTCAAAATACCTAATAAATTTCGAGAATTTGCCGCGTTGCGGGTGACGCGGGGCGTGATCAGTCGCGCTCAAGCGCTTGTGGAGGACGGATCTATGCCAAATATTGCTGGAGCGCGGAGATGCAAAATTTAAAACTTTTTTCGCAGTAATAAATTTGAACTATGACGGTTGCGTGAAAATAAGGTTTTAATATAAATAAGAACTGTCTGAATAATAATCCGGTCAATTTAAACCAAAAATTTAGAGTGATGTTACATAAAGTCCCAACAAGCTGAAAATCAGAAAAAAATTTCAAAACATAATTATAAACAATGTCTAAAAGTTCCCCATCATTCCCGTGTATGGATTTTTTTTTATTCAAGGTCAAAGGTAAAAAAAATGAGTTTTTCGCGATTTTCAGCAAAACGGTAAGTTTGATCATAAAAGTACCAGAGAAAATAAAAAAGCTTATAAAATTCTCTATAACTTTAATTCTATCCACTTTTTCCATATTCCAACCGTTATTGAACTACACGCTCCAGAAATGTAAAAATTAAGGACCTCGGGCAGGTAACTATGGAGCCTGCCCCAATGCTCAACAGTGACATGACCCATGTCATAGAGTTGTACGGTAACGGTTTGGAATATGGAAAAAGTGGATAGAATTAAAGTTATAGAGAATTTTATAAGCTTTTTTATTTTCTCAGGTACTTTTATGATAAATCTTACCGTTTTGCTGAAAATTGCGAAAAACACTTTTTTTTTACCTTTGACCTTGAATAAAAAAAATTCCATAGACGGGAATGATGGGGAACTTTTAGACATTGTTTATAATTATATTTTGAACAATTTTCCTGATTTTCAGCTTGTTTGGACTTTATGTAACCTCGAATGTCTAAATTGACCGGAGTATTATAGATTTAGTAGATTATTGCTTTGAAAAAAAAAACAAAAAAATATGTTGTGTCACAGTATAAGAATATCAGCAGATCAACTATACAGCTGCAATGTTGGTAGTGGGGATACCTAGGACAAGACTTGTCTCCTCTTGTCGATGCGGAGGTGGGAGTTTGCAACGATGCAGAGATTGCTACGATAAACAAATGTGTTAAACGATCTATAACGAAACTTAAAGCGGCAAACTAAATTCCACGCGAGCGAAGCCGCGGGCAAAAGTATTATAATTATTAAGTATATTATCACAAACCGGCCGGTGGAAATTTATATTATCTGCCTAGTCCTAAATAAAAGGAGTGATAATAAGAGGTATGATACAATATATTTATTTGTTTTTACTTTTGAAGGTGGCGCCACTGAAACCTTACAATACGTAGATATTCATATTTTTCAGTTATGTGTACTTTACTGTTGTTTGTTAAAACGTGTATGAACACCGCCACTTTAAAATATTTCTGCTCGTAATATTAGACAATAAAAATGATTTCACCCAGGGTTAAGACCGTTATTTTTTTAAAACCTTTTATCTCTTTTTAGTTATTTTTCCCAAAGCTACCTACAATATAATACCAATCTTCGTAATATCTACGATTAGTTTTGCTTGATAGGCTTTTTTTACTGTAGTCACTACACTGTGGCATCTCAATGAGTGACATATTCAAACTTAGCGCGCAAACTACGCGCGAGCGGGAGATCGCCCGCGGTCGGACCGCAGGCCCCGCACCTTACCCCCTCTGTAGTAGGTAAGCGCTGGACTCACGTCACCTTAATGCTAAAATTGCTTCCCTAGTACCTTTGTGTTTCCTAAACCCGTATTGATCATTCTAAAATTAAATTATATTTTTACCCTAATCCTATTTTGGATGATTTTTAATAATATTTTTGAAGCGTGTGATATTAACCGATTCAATGCGGAGGGCATTTTAGCAAACTTCTATACCTGGCGGCCTGGCGGCTAACAAAATTTTCGTGGCACCTCAGAGGCGCCCAACGCCAGGAACTATGATGGCACCTCTGGGGCGCCATCCGCCATGAATAATACTTATCGTGTTTTCTTTTTATTTTTACGTGTTTGTAGTTCAGTTGCCATCCGAAATTGATCATAAGCGGTCGATTTATTGATTTTGAAGTGAAGGGATCGTGTATTAATCGATATGGAAGGTATGTAACTTAGTTTTATCAGAAGTCATAAACATTTTGTGACAAACCTAAATTGACAACTGCGTCCCGCGTCCTCACTAACATAACTGGTCCTACTAAGACGTGATAAATAATTAATTGATATTATTTTACATATCACTAGTAGGTACTCGTCTAAACCAAGCTTCTTTTTTCTAATTTAGATTTTACGACAACTCTACATATTGCCATAAAATACACAATCTCTTCTGTGTTGTTGTATGATGTTTACTGTAAGTAGCTAATTAATATTTCTCTTGAAAAGGTTTACTACCCCTGAAGTTAGCTATTACAAGCAAAATTAACAAACGAACACTGTAGGCATACAGTATAAGCCGAAATAAGACACTTTTATTTAGGGAAAACGTCTGGAAAACAACATTTAAACCGAGTTGTAAAGGTATACATTTTGGCACCTGTCGGGTGCCACACGCCAGTAACTTATAACATTCAATGGCGCCTCTGCGGTGCCATCCGCACTGAATCGGAAGCTTTCTATGTTCCTCGCATTTGAAAGTATTTGCTTGTTTAGGTAGAGTAACTGTTTTTGTGTTTGTAAAATCTTCCGGTGTCCGAAAATTTCCATAAGTAATACCTCACTATCTGAATACTTTATCAAATCTATGAAAAGGCTATCATCTCCTGCTGCTTTACCATTTTTTATATTATTTAAGGCTAAATCAAACTCCTCTCTTAAAATAGTTGGACCAATGTTGTCATTTTCTACTTTTTGTATGTTCTCTAAATCTTGTTCAGTTAATTCTTTCCCGTTATATAAAATCTCGACATATCTCTCCCACCTACTTAAGTAAGTACATCTTTGTTATCTACAAGCAATTTATTGTTTTCATCTAAAATGGCTGTGGATTTTTTCTTGTTTTTTTCCCTAACCTTTTTATAATATTACATCTGTTTTTCATATTTTTCATTAAGTTAAAATTACTAAATCGATAAGATTTGAGATTGTAAGACATTGATAACCGTATCCTCTCTGGACCATACCCCTCTGCATCTGGTATGACGCGAGCATAGATTTCAAAGATCATCGCAGGAATATCACTTTCCATCAATAGTTACTTTTATCAACTAATCAAATGGTACTAACTATTGTCACCTTTTCACCTCACCAGTTTATACTTGAATGTGTACTCATCATATATCATCAACTTCATCATTATACTCAGGATAAGCTACAATCCGAGAAAAAAAAATGATATTTGTCTTTAATGTCCACTGCTGTCCACTGCAGTCCACTGCTGGGCAAAGGTTTCTCGTCTTAACGAAATCAGTACAGTGAGGAGGATAAGGCGTAGTATCCACGCTTGCCTAATGTGGTTTGTGTCAACACCCGAGCTATACCACTATTAAAAACTAATTGAACCCGGGACCTCTTGGCACAAGGACACACACCACTATGTCACCGAGGCGATTTTACTGCCGGAGGTATATTTTAGTATTTGCACCTTCTCTTGCTGTAGCATTCTGCTGCTATGATAGGATGGGGACACACTTGAGTCCATGCGCTTGAGACACAGAAGAGACATACTTCGCCCATCCTCTAGGATGCGAACAGAATTCATATTCGCATCGTAATGCTATTCGCTAAACACAATATTCGCAAAGCATGATATTCGCATAAATTGTAACAATTCATTGGACTACTGGTCGCAGCGCCCACACGTTTTTTGTGTGTACAGGATGGCGTTCGATACTGAACGGGGTTAAGTGTATTCAAGATTTCGTAAATAGTTTTTTAGACACAAAATGGGAAGAGTGAGTTTCGACATATTCATAAGGTTGGATACTCGCAGATGTTTGCTTTAATAAAAGGTCGTATTACAATAAAACAACATACTAAACATCAGAACGAAATGTATTTTAGACATTTCTTAGTAAACGAAAAACAATCATTAATAATACGAAATATAATACCCCTAATACAGTGGCATGGTACTAGAACCACTGTCTAAAGATAAAATACTAGTGGGGTTGAAAAACAAAGTTAAAGATGATCTACGAATAATTTAGTATATTATACAATAAAAAAGTATACAGGGTGACGAAAGATAAAAAATATTAAAATAAGTTGATTGTGTTACGGGTAATGTGATTTATCTGTGATTTAATAATTATTTACAATACTCAATTTTAAGTAGTTTTTAACAGACTTTTAAAAAGGTTTTAAGTTCTCAATTCAACGGATTTTTTAAAATAAATAAAATTCTATTAACAACTAACCAGGCCTTGAAAAATTCGATAAATATAATCAAGTTCAATTGCTAAGAAAACCACTGTAAAACTAACACAATAGGGTATTTCACTGATATTAAAAGTGTACAATTTGAGAGATGAATTTAGTAAAATAACTAAAATTATGATCAAAATTAAATCAAAATCAAAATAAATAAATTATAAGCTCTGAAAGATTATCTCCTGTCCCTTTCTTGCACAACGATTTTTTATATGCGATGTCTACGGCGCTACAACCTTGTGACGTCACAGGGGCTGTAGTCCTGTCTCTGTCTAATCACCAACTTTGACCGCCTGTATCTCTGGAAATAATAGCGATATAAAAAACGGATTTTAGTCTCTTACACGTGATAAAAAGATGAGTTAATAGAAAGAATTAAACAAACGGTGAAATACCCTATTTGCGGAGACAATTATGAAAATATAATCTGATATATCACATTTTCCGCAACAGATATGTTTAACCTGCGCATCCATTGGCCAGTCTAAGGGCACGAACACACAGGCAGGCTTGCTAGGCGCCTTGAGCCAAGCTGGCCATCTAGGGTTTAACAAACGTTCGCGAATGTTCGCTTGCGGCCGCACTGCGCGGTTGGCGCCTACCTAGTTTGCTCTCGCATTCGTAGCCTGAACATTGGGCTTTTTTAGATCCAAATTCACCGATTGTATCTCGAGCCAACGTAAACTGAACTAGTTTTAAGTGAAGTCTGTTGTAGTCAATTTTGAAGTTTTCATCTAAGATCGTGAACTAGGTATTAGTTGCACTGATCGAGTTCAGTCAGCGACCGGACGCCCAGCTTTATCTTAACTTGTTGCACATTTAAAAATCTATTGAGCAAAACTGATTCAAAATATAGACACTAATACAAATGATTTACATGATGGCTTTTTTAAATCGGTTAATATGAGCAAGTCTGAAACTACAAGGTACGAAGATATTTTCTTAGGAACCATGTCAGCGATTATAGTGCCAATAAAAAATGGATTTCATTTATTTTTTATAATGCGCTTGCTACACCCGGAAGTCGAACCGGGTAAAATGCGAAAAATAAGCTTCAGACTTGCACATATTGACTGGTTTAAAAAGTCACTCTGTATAGAGGGAAGATCTAGTGTATACGACATATATTATATATAGATTTACATTTTCATGAGTACCATTTAACCGTCAGATTAATATATACAGAGTAGTCCTAAGAGCTGGTACTTATCTGTTATGTCAAGATGTGGTGAAGTATATAAGGTTGGTATAATATAGGTTTAGGGTACATGTGCAGTACTTAGAAGCGAAACGGACATCAAATTAGACATCCACAATACCTTACAAACACATTTTGTCAATTTCAATTAATTGTATATCGTTAATTGAAATACTTACTTCTCCACTTCGCTCTATACATCTATATACCTATAGAGCCCGTAACACAATATACAGGCTGGAAAATTAGTACTCTAAATATTGCTTTCTTGAAAATCTCCACCCTATAATTATAAGAGCTTGTTTCTCTGTTTAAGGCTGGTCGCATTTCACAGCCGTAACATACATACATATACAATACATAGCTACATACATCCTTACGCGCGGCTCTATGTATGCGTAAAGGTGTAATTATACGACTTTCATTCATTTTTCAGTGTTCTAATTGCAAGTTTGTACTAAGGACGGTTTATCTTAACACATAGGGCAACGCGCAAAGATGAGTTGAGCTATCTGTAACAATGATCCAATTAAAACTCCTAGAAACTAGAAGAAAACATAAAAACCTAATCCTGTACTTAATTATGTTCAAAATATTGTTCTACTTAGTTCAAAATTTGTTACTACGGAACATCTACTACCTTATTCCCATATATTGATGAAATATGAAACTCTCGAGTAAATGATACTGGATACAACATAAACCATCTTAAGCTACAATAATATTTGGTAACGGGAAGTACGGTAAAACTAGCAATTAACAAATCACAATAGTAACTTACTAATAATATGAAAAATACTGCGATTTGCATTACATTATCAAATGTATAAGTTTCTAAATATAAATATCTCACTTAAAAACGACTATGTACTTAATGTATTATGTCACAAGTACTGATAACATCAGTGAAAAGCTTGGATTTGATCCTTCATTGGGATCTTGCAAGCGTTACTTCGTGAGTCATATGTAATTCAACGCAGGTTAAAATCGTAGATAATGTCAAGTGTGACATTTGATAACGCCCAATTTACTTGTGAGTTAAGTTGATTTGAACATCTATAATGATTTAGCAACATTGATGATACAGGAGGGTGAATTATGGTAACACCCAAAAAAATACCATTTGATTGGTACCTTAGCGTTATAAAAATATAGTTCTATATACTAAACAAGTCTGTACCGCGATACAGAACCGTTTAGTATAATGAGTGAATATCGTGCGAGTTTAAAAAGTATGAAAAATATAGTTTATTAAAAACCGCGTCATTTACAGCGTCCCTTTATAAACATACCATATTTTCCACGTAGTATAACAGTATCTGTTTCCCATACAGTCTTGTGAAAATAACTTTTATTTTCCAATATATTCTTTAATATCAATCATAAATTAGATTAAAACAAATAAGTAATGCAATGCAAATCATGAAATAGCCTAAACATTATACTAATTTAAAAATGTATATTTGTTTATACAACAAGTATAAAGTTGTTCCTTCAAGCCCCAGGAGAAACATGTATGTTTATATGATAAAACAATAACAAATTTCTTTTAAGTCCAAAACAGACAGAACATAAGTGCGCTCGAATATACATATTATAAAATATCAACTGTACATTTATATTTCCGATTTGATATAATCATGGTCTGATATATATAATATGCAATGTGACTCACACGATTCAACTTAAGTTGATCAACTTTGAAGGCCTTAAATTGTAACAGTCAGTTCAAACAAACGTGCATATATATATAAACGTGAACGTGAGAATAGCATGCGATGTAGCTGTATTTAAACCGAACAGTGTGAATTCACTATATAGACTACTATACTATATTTACTATTATGTTTAAAATCCATTTAATCTGCAAATGCACTAACAACCAGATATTAAACAGTTAACGTATATATGTATGTTTACATTGAGATATATTACATTATTTGTAATTAAACATGATAATAAATATTCCGGTGCATATTTCTATATTGCAGTTCAGTGCGAAAATAAAAGTAAACCGCTAATTAAAGCGCTTTGTAAACGATCAAATTGTTTGACAACTTTGGCGTGTTTGTCAACTGATTTGACACTTAACTGATAACGCCTTAGTTTTTAGGGTTCCGTAGCCAAATGGCAAAAACGGAACCCTTATAGATTCGTCATGTCTGTCTGTCTGTCTGTCCGTCCGTCTGTCTGTCCGTATGTCACAGCCTTTTTTCTCCGAAACTATAAGAGCTATGTTGTTGAAACTTAGTGTGTAGATGTATTCTGTGAACCGCATTAATATTTTCACACTAAAATAGAAAAAAAATAAAATTTTAGGGGGGTCTCCCATACATAGAAATGAAAAAAATTTTTTTTTTTTCATCAAACCCATACGTGTGGGGTATCTATGGGTAGGTCTTCAAAAATGGTATTGAGGTTTCTAATATCATTTTTTTCTAAACTGAATAGTTTGCGCGAGAGACTCTTCCAAAGTGGTAAAATGTGTGTCCCCCCCCCTGTAACTTCTAAAATAAGAGAATGATAAAACTAAAAAAAATATATGATGTACATAACAATGTAATCTAACACCGAAAATTGGTTTGAACGAGGTCTAGTTAGTAGTTTTTTTTTTACGACATAAATCGTAAACCGCAAAAAAATACTGATTATTTTACCGTTTCTTGCTCTATACTAAAATAATTTTTAATAGATAATGGTACGGAACCCTTCGTTTGCGAGTCCGACTCGCACTTGGCCGGTTTTTTCTATGAACACAATGAGGATGATGTTGTATCTTCTGTTAGCCCGCCTTAGTTTTATAGATATTTTAAACCATTTATTTCCACATCAAAGTTATGCCCGGGATACACGAGGCTAGTTTTTCAAGCCAGGATAGCAAGCTAGTTCTCTTCTAAACTGTCTTGGCTAGCTGACCTGGCTTGGAATATGCTAGTTCTGTTTACATGAGGCTATATTATTATAAGCTAGTATTAACACGTGTCGCGGAGAAAAACAAACAAAACGCGTGGTTACTGCTTACGAGTCAACTTTAAACTAGCTTCGCTCGCCGGTCACATGAAGCTAGTACACAAGCCAGGATAGTAAAATCAGTGGTGGGGGGCGCTACTAGCTTAAAAAATAGAACTCCATCCTATTAAAAACTGTCCTGGCTTGTCAACTACCTTACTAGTTTACTAGCTTAGAAATGAAGCTAGTTTTGTCTACACGAAGCCAGAAGTACTAGCTTGCTAGCTTACTGACACTAGCTTGCTATCCTGGCTTGAAAAACTAGCCTCGTGTATCCCGGGCATTAAAAAGAAAGAACAAAATATGTAATATGATTGGCAAATAAACTATGTACATGTTTGATGTGTATCAATTTTTTCATTGAATTTTGTTTGTCAAACTCTTGTAACGTGTAATGGCGTCGTTGGTCAAACAAATTGGAAAGTTTGCTTTGACAATTTGACACAAAGATTAATCTTATGTTTGACCATCTACACTGTTGATAGATAAATTAGTTTGTCAAACATATTTGATCGTTTCAAGGGTGCTTTAATGGAATTCTTTCAAGTCAATAAATGGCGGCTGTGAATATAATTATAAAGACCGCTTTATCCATTACATTACATTTGTAAACCCTCTACATAAATATACACGAATCAAATATAGTTTTTATTCTTAAGTCAAGTTCAAAGTTATACCATAGTATTTTAGATCAACAATATTTGTCACTAAACTTTAGATGCTTTAAACGCAGTAGAAATAGCCGTTTCTAGGTTTCGTAGTCAACAACAGAAGCCCGTTCGTTTTGGCTTGGGAAATATTTGCTAATATTTAATTTGCATTATAAAACTCTGCATATAGCATTTTAAATCGACGGTACCTTAAAGAGCCTCTTTGGCGAAACTGAATGAAAAAAATCGGGTGTTTTCCTTTGGGCGTAGCCTTTATTTTCCCTATTTTAATTAATACAATATTTTTTTTTAGCACATTTTATTTACTTTATTTTGTTTACATGTAATTCAATTAATTAATTAGAATTTTACCTCAATTTAAAATGGTTTGTTTAAACCGTATTGAGAAAAGGGGCAGACTGAAAACCAGTGCTGAGTAACAACCCTGAGTCTGTCCTCTACATCGCGGCCACTCTATTTAGTGTTATTTTATATATTTCAGTATTTAGTTCATAATGTATGAGTATTGATTCTTTTGATATATAAATAGTTTTAAAATCTTTATGAATACTGTTGTTGACTACAAAACCAATACGGTCTGACACATGCTAATTAAAATATTGCTTACGACATTAGGTACTTATGTTCTGCGCATGGCTAGCTCTTAGCCTCAACGCACATGGCCTGAACAAATTTGGCCTATTCTGTGTACAGATGTTTCTGACATTCTCAAAATGAGGCGCATGTAATACAAATATTGCTTTTAAAGACACGATAACCTGAAACAAAGATGATACAGTAAGTAAATATAGGTTTTAGTCACAATAAAAAACCTCAATTCTAACCATGCACTCAAAGTTAATGTAAATATGGGCGTAGCCAGGCTTCAGTATTGAGGGACAAAAGCAAAAATAAAACGACATCTCCGTTAATATAGACTGTACCATTTTTGATCGGAGTAAGAAACTCGAGAGTGACGTGAGTTAGCACGTATAAAATGAGCCTCTGGAATGAAAGATAGCATTAACTATTGATTTTATAGCTAAGCATTACTCACAGTTATTTATCTTTTAAATACTTTAAACATTTCAAGGATTGAATTGAACCTCGACTCCTTCTGGCTATGCCCATACTTATATACAATATTATTACATTTTAAACCAGGCGAGACGGAATAAGAGATTTCTTTCTATAGCTAAGGGTAAGCCATTTCAGTTTCTATAAGAATTCAAACGATTCAACGACAAATTACTGAACCTTTCCACTCAAACGAGACTTCAACAAAATCAGAACAATCAATTGAGAGGAGGCTTGAAAGAAGTCTCCTCATTATACTTATCAATAGTGGAAGGCCATTGCTTATATATCTGACCTGGGATCATACTTAATTTACTATTTAATGCAATACTTTTATATAATTATCATAGGGTCCATACGGTATGTTTCAAACGGTCGTTTTAGTGTTGAAGGGCCTTCTTCGACCGCTGCCGTCGAGTCAACTTACACATGGTGTTAAACATAATATCTACCTTTACATTCCTAATTGTACCAGTAAAAATCACAATAACTATTGACACCTTATTGGCGAAAGATCGAATAGTACAAAATATTACACTCAAAGGAATGATTAAAACTTTTGATGAACAAAATAACAATAATTCAGTTACTGTGTTGGTTATAATTTTCATATGGGTACGCTCTTAAGCAACTTTGCAGTAAAATATGAGCTTTTACTTATCAGCTGGTCTCTATAACTTATCTCAATCAGTTATCCCGGAGAGCAGATAAGTTTTGACATTATCTGTATGTAAATAAATGTATTATTTAAAATCCGCTATTGGTAAATGTCATATCAGTACTATGGGCGGATTGTACTGATATGACATCTATCAACTACAACACGCTAACCTCTCATCTAGGTGATGTCTATTTGTACCCAATTTAGGATAGCAGAGGATAATAAAACGTGGAAAGAACTATCGACAAGAGCCTGCCCTTATATTTGAGATAGATAGGAAAAAGGTATATTTTTTATGTATAACATGTTAATTTCTTTTGTTTAAGTATATCCTATCGAGGGCGGCGATGAACAAACGGCATAATTCCTATAATATTACCTGCGATCTACTGAGTATGGCTTTCCACAATAAGCATTATAGATGGATGTTGAGAATCAGTGTGTATTGGTACGGACCGGAGGCACTCGAGCTGATGCGATGCCCAATCCTTCTTCTGGCAATAAGTCGAGCAGTACGGTGTGCGACGGCATAGCGAACATTCGGCCGATGCTTCGCGGTTACAGTTAGCGCACTGGAAATTATATGTTTAAGGATTAGCAACCTTTCCAAAACGTATATTTTACGTTATTAAAGTAGCTTTTATCACCTTTTTCGAATCCGATTCTTCAACCGTATGCAACGGCACCTGATCTGCCTCGATATGGGTGTCAACACTGGCAGCCAACAGCACCGAGGCCCTATCCGGCTCAAACCGATCCAGCTGCCTCGCGCTGAGCATGTTCACGTCCTCCACGCATTGCTTCAGCTCACTGGAGAGACGGACCAACGTCTGGCTGATGTCGTCTAGACGTTTCACCACTCCACTCATGTCTGGTACTTCTGAAACGGTGGAAGTTAACCTTGAATGTCTTGTAAAAAGTAAATTAGTTGTCAGTGTCTGTTGGGCTATTTCGGTACTTGTTGTTTTAATAGTTAGACCATGTCAGGGGCCTTTAGGCGGTCTAAAAACTCTTGACAGCAGGGTTGGCCACAAACCTACTCGAAATGAATGAATAAATGAAATAATGCTATCAAATTGTTTAAAAATGTTTGGGTAAGTAAGTAAATCATGCGAAAGGAATGGACCACCAGGGACTTGAACCTTGACATCTGTTCGCTTGTTTGCGAACTACTACACCACCAGACTTACATTCCTTAAACCCACACACACACTTTGTCCTGCAATCATTCTGTATTACAGATCAAGTAACATTATAAATATGCTATTCCAAGAATATTAGTCAGTTTGGGTAAATAGTAAACTAGCTGTTTCTTGAGGTTTAACCCACTGCATACCCGTTCCCAGAGGAATTTCGGGATAAATAGTACCTAATGTAAACCTCCACGGTTTTTAATGTAAATTCATCGAAATTGGTTCAGTGGTTTAGGTGTGGTAGACTAACATAACGCCTGAATTTCGGTTTCAGACCCTTTCAGCTACTTTTGGCATTAGTTTTTACCATTGGGAGAGATGAGATATAGTTGTACAATTACAGGGGGAGAATTGAGAACCTCTGTAGCCAAATGCCCGATGGACCTAATAAAGTGATGATACTAATAAATAACCACAAGGGTTCAAGGGGAATATCCATTGGGCAAGTTAGATCTTTTAACCCTCCAAATCTATCAAATAGATCAGGCTTTTAGGATAAACACTATATTAACATGATTACATAATAATTAAAAGGAAAGATATAGAAAATGATGAGTTATTTAATAAAACAGGTCCACACAAGTGGCTCAATCAATCAATAGTCGCGAATCGCAATTGAAACTAGTCGCACTTAAAGACTATTAAAAGAGTCAATTGCTGAGGTCACTAGTGATATTAACTGGTTGATCTATACTAATATTATAAAGCTGAAGAGTTTGTTTTGTTTGTTTGTTTGTTTAAACGCGCTAATCTCAGAAACTACTGAACCGATTTGAATAATTCTTTTTGTAATGGATAACTACATTCAACGGGAAGGTTATAGGCTATTTTTTTATCCCGAAATTCCCACGGGAACGGGCACAGCGCGGGTAAAACCGCGGGGCGCCGCTAGTTTTTTAATAAAAAGATCAGTAAGTTTGATGACTTGCAGATGAAATGATTTTTCATCATCAATCCCAAACCCATACTCATTCTAAAGTCCTTCTCATTCAACCATATCCTTATTGTCTTTTCAGGGCCAATCCAACAGCCCTTATGAGGGCCAAACCAATGGCCATTTTACTATTTAGAGTAATAACTATATGGATTCTCTAAGAAGATATCCCTACACAGACCAAATAACTTTAGGCTG
Organism: Cyclophora punctaria; assembly: GCA_951394245.1. Classification (NCBI taxonomy): domain Eukaryota; kingdom Metazoa; phylum Arthropoda; class Insecta; order Lepidoptera; family Geometridae; genus Cyclophora; species Cyclophora punctaria. The sequence goes on from OX596167.1 coordinate 12,024,573, forward strand.
AACAGTCACATGATGCCATTTGATAAACATGTGTGCACCACACATCTTTCATTGTGGTCATATACCCAATCAATGAGTCGTTCTTTTGGCCGTATATGTATGTAGCTGTGTACGGGGTGTAATTTTGCACACTTCTTTGTTTTGTTAATAGTGCTCAGACCTGATTTTTTATTTGGTCTCAGTTGTATTATTTCAGTCAAATTGCAATAAATAAACATATCGCCATAAGCACTTGCATTGCATAATATTATATTACCTCACAATATAGAATAATAATTGTTATATGAATACACAATTCGCAGAGCCCTGCATAATCTCATGTTTCATGCCATTCATTTTATTGTTAAATGCCAGGTTACCATGTGTATACTTATCTTCAACTGGCTAATTTACAATAGATTAAATAACAGACATCTTTCATGCTTTTAATATCACTAGGATATAAACATAGTAGTTTTCATCTATACTAATATTATAAAGAGGTAGTTTCTAACTTTGTTTGTAAGTGTTAATCTCAGAAACTACGAATCCGATTTGAGTAATACTTTTTGATAGCCTCATTCAACGGGAAGCTTATATGCTGTTTCTCATCCCGAAATTTCCATAGGAACGGGCACAGCGCCAGTAAAACCCAGGGGCATTGCTTGTTGCCATATATTTTAATACAATCGCTTAGCTCCGTTCAATAAATAGTAAATTGGTCTAGAGTTATATTCAGTCCTGGTTGGCTGGAACTTTTCTGTTAGGTAAAGATAGACCGTTTAAAATTGTCCTCCATATTTCAAATCAAGCTATTTGTGAACAAATGGAAATATTATATCAGTTTGTTTATACCACAAAGGTGATTATAATTCACTCAAATTACATACATACAATATGTAATAATTCTCAGAATTTTTGTTATCTAACTAAGCAAATATCTCATGTTAATAAATAATGTGCAGTGCTTTGTTATATGACACCATGGATATGACAAACATCCGTGAACCTTGATACTTAGAACTTGTTATTTATAACACACTAAATTTTCCCCTCTATATTACTCATGACGAATACCTACATTCTGTTAGGAATTCCAGGATGTTTGTCCCTAAGGAATAATCTATATTTCTATGCCAAAATTCATCAATATCAGATCAGTGGTTTAGGTGTGAAAGCATAACAGAAAAAAGACTAGCATTTATAATATAAACTTTTAACTAGTAAGACATGTAAAACCTACTTGGATAGGTATGAGTATTTGAACAAACACAAAATATTTTAAAACATACAAAGAGGCAGAATAACTGAATAATAAATGAATAATTATTTATGTATTCGCTACAGGTGCAAAGGTTGATGGCCTTATAAATTATCACAGTTGATTGTATGATATTTTCAGGTTAACCTGGTATTGTTTTAAGCCCAATATGATTTACTAATGCTTAATACATAATTTCTATTGTAAAAGTAACACTTTAAACATCTTATAACAGTTATGATTCCATGCAATGCATGATTTTATAAATGCAACTTAGATTAATAAGTGAAGACAACATATTTAACAATAATTTAAAGTTATTAAAAGAATTATTTACCGGTGGTAGGGTCTGTAGCCGCATCGGTGTTATCCAGTAAGTGGTAGTCGGTGGTGGAGTCCAGCCCGTCAGCCAGGGTCTGCCATGCCTCCTTCGAATGACTGTTGCTGCTTGTCTGATGAATGTTATCTACATCACTCTCTCCTAAACTCGGGTCTCGCTTTATTTTTGGCTTCTTCTCATCGCCTTCCTGGTTACGCCTCCTCCGTTTGTATGGTGTGAACAGTCTTACAGGCCCCATAGCTGAAAATAAGTTTAGAACTTTGTGTAAGGTTTATGTGTGGAAAAAATTATCTATACATATTATAAAACAAAGTCCTCAAAAGGAGGCAGGCTGTATGTAATTGATTTTCTTAAAAACACCTGAACAGATTTTCATGCCGTTTTCACCAAACTACAGAATGATTCAGGAGGAAGGATTGTGACTACTTTTCATGTCAAAATTCCTCCATGAATAGGCACAACTGCTAGTTGTTAATATTTATATAAAAAAAACTAAATACCTGATTGGTCATCACAGCAAGCACCACAGGTACAACTTGTAGCATGTGGCAACAATATGCCTTCATCAATCAGTGCCTGGATGCTCCGGCCACCAAACCGAATGGACCTTTTCCAGTCCTTGCTGGATGCTCTACCACAAAGAGCTTCAAATTCACTTGGTGTGTACCACTCTAGTCCGTATTTGATACACTTGCCCCTGCCTCCTGAGCCAAACTTCTGCTTGTGAAGCTCAGCTGAGGTATTCTTGCACCTGATTGGCAGCACTGGCATGTTCACCGTCTCGGCCCATGAGCGCGCGCTGTCGCTCCTCGAGCTGACAGTCGCCACCACGGTCTTCTCCGTCGCGACCCGCGCACCTTCACTCGGCGACGCAGGATTCTGTATCACCAAATGCGTCGTTTTGATATCCTCACCGATGTTCGGGGGCCCCGATATGAAGCCGTTGTCCACGCATAGCATCGGCTTGAAATGTGACAATTGGTCGGACGTGATCACGTTGAAAGTGGCTCCCGCGACGAGGGTGCCCACCGGCAGTGAGACCGGCACGGATATCACGCCGTTCGAGTCGCTCGAGAGACGCCCATTCTTGATCCTGCTCGCCAGCGTGGCCCCGCTGTCGGAGCGCTCGCCACCGTGCTCGGCGTTTCCCGAAAGCGGATCGGTTTCTGCTACTTCGGTTATGTCCGGCATGACGACGTTGTCCGAACTTCCATCCGCCATAGCTGTTCGCAAACAAGCTTGCAGCGGGTTGCTGTTGTTTACGGGGACGGCTACCCCGCGCGTGTACCTATTTTATCAATCACATGAACACAAATGAATTAAAATAACACACACAAACGACATATAAATGCACAGTTCAACCATCGTCCGCCATAATTAAATAGTGAATGCTACGATATTTTACGTAGCATTGCTAACCTAGCCCAATTATCGCCGGCGGTAAATTTAAAATTATAATTCCTCCAACTTACCTTTCTATGAAGTTCTTTTCGATATTCTGAAGCAATCTATAAACAAATAAAAAAAATCTGAAGCTAAATAATTGAAAACCTACATAGTGAGGATTTAGTTGGACTAAAAAACTCCATGGAATAATTAAAAAATAGATGATATTGATAATTCAAAGTTCCAAATGTACCAACAAAATAATATGGAGCGTTTTTGAAGTCTTTTTAGTTTATTATATTTGATTAAAAAATTAGGAAGATTATGGGTGTAAATCTATACCTTCTATTATATACCTAGTGGTGAAATTTGAAAGTTCGGTTGATTGATAGTATGTTCGAGGTAATCTCAGGAACTACCTACCAATCCGATTCGAATAATTTGTAATCTTTTAATAACCACATTCAACGCGAAGGTTATAGGCTAATTTTCATACAGAAATTCCCACGGGAACCACGGGGCTTTGGCTAGTTTATTAATAAGTAGAGAGCACTTTGTAAGGTCGGTTAAAAATATAATACCACAAAAAGGGCCTGAACGGCAGTAAAGTTATGTAAACAGGTAGTCATAAATATACGCTCGTAGTATGTCGGTGTATCATCATTATTAATTCATCATTAATTAATCAATGGTTTATTTTTGGAGAAGACCGGGTGCTTGACTATAAATACAGAGTGGCTTTTTTAAATTGGTCAGTAGATACCTATGTAAAAAAAACTGAAAGATAAACTAAAATTTTAAACTACTGCCTTAGCCGCTCGCTTGCCCCAAACGCACTTTCTTTTCCGCATAGAGTGCCCCACTTTCTCCAGAGCTATCGCCACGCCGCGCCGCGCGGCTCGGGTTTCACAAAAACATTAATTGTGGCTCAATTTGTAACTAAAACACTATCAAGTGTTATGTTTATTGTGTTAAGTATGAATGAAGCTGTTTATTTATGTATTTTGTTTATTAATATTCAACTACGGTGTAGAATTACGAGTCGCTGAACACAAATATAGCTCTCGAATTCAAGCGCGACTTGTGTTTAGACGATAATATCTAAAAAATTAAATCGATGACATATGGTTTTTTATTTTAAATTACAATGTTTATTTTAAATAGATTAGGATAAAACATAAAACCATACACCTGCCCATACAAAATAATGTACTTACAGCTATTTAATTCGCCACAAAACTCGGGCGGCGCGGGCCAAAATGGCAGCCGTCGGCGTCGTTCAACTTTTTTAACATATCACAGATTCACAAATACCACTGTTAGGCTTCATGTTTTTACCATCCCGTTTGGAGATTATATTGATCTAACATATTAATCGCACTTGGTATCATAAAACAGCCAAAATATATTAAAAAAATGAGATTCAAATTAGTCACCGAACAAAGCAAACACCAACATGTACTTCAAAATGTATGTGGTTTAGAAAAGGCTAAATTTTGTGTTTCACACTGCAACCTTTGTTTCTATGTATTAGTCACTGAATTTAACTTATCAAATAACAAAACACTACGTAAATCCAACCACCGACAATATTAAAATTATTGAAATGAAAAGTCACAATGTCACCCGCAGCTGACGCAACCAAAATTTCGCGACATTGACAACTTCAACATGTTTTTTCAATTTATATTTTTATGGCACAGAGTAATGTTTTGGATTCATTTGATAGACAATTTTACACAGATCATAATAGAATAGTTCGAACAAACCAATAGCAAACAAGAACAGATGTATTATCGAAATTAAACGACTACCCGGTCTGTGGCTAGCACGTCAACTAGTAGTTGACGGGGCAATTTGAGGTGTCTTTTTTTGTCAACTGGTAGTTGACGGGGCAACCGAGCGGTTAAACGCGGTGTAACTAAATGTCAAACGAGTGCTATTATGTGTTTTGTCTCTTTTGCTCTTTGGAAAATTATAATAGCTAAAATGTTCTACGCGTTTATTTAATAATGCTCTTGTGATTTTTCGAAGATTTTTTTATTCAGGAACCATGTCGTCGATTTTAATGATAATAAAAACTGCATTTAAGTTAATATAAACTGAAAAAAACCACGTGTATTTTTATTGTGCTAAATACCTATAGATAAGGTCAAGTATAACGATCAATTTTGACTAAGAAACATAGCTTTTTTTTTTTTTTTAATAGAGATTTAATTCATAATGCTGGGGCCACACTTACGCTCAATGTCAATGCCCATTGAATGCAATAATTTTCAATGCAATATAGTGGGTGGCTACACTTAAACTGTCAATGTCAATGTTCATTTATTGGAAAAATTTGACATTGACAACGGCATTGAATTTACTTCAATTCAGGCAAGATGGACGTCGACAGAGCTCTATATTTCATGAGTGTAAATTTATATTATTTGACTTTATTAAATCATTATCGAATAAAGAGACCATGTTTGCATAATCTCAAGAAAAGTAATAATTTTGTTGTTACTCCACTCTGTCGCCATAGTACGTATAGACAAAAACGTGCGATTTTGAGGCAAATCCGTCGTAATAATCAAATACGTCCGTACCCGTTGCGCTCTCGACGCACACTGACAATACGTAGTGTGGCCGCTTCATGCATTTAACTCTCGCATTAATCTCTTTGATGTACCGCCACTCGAGCTATCGCATACGCCAAATGGCATTGTCAATGCTATTGTCAAATTATGACGCATAGTCGTGGCTGCACCTACGGTTAATGTCATATTCTATGGCATATGGCATAGGTGTGGCCCCAGCATAATTAATACTAAAGAAGAATTTAAGAAACATGGTACCTAATATGTTTTGTTCAAAATGTTATTTAATAATAATAATGTATTATATGAATTTATATGTTTAAATGTTTCAAACAAATATTCAAAGCACTTTATAGTTTCAGACTTACCCATACCGAGACCGACCCTTTTAAAAAGCCACCCTGTGTAAGGCTGACCCAAAGGACCGCTAAAAGATATTTTGAAAGAGGTAGGTAGTTCAAATTCATCGAAACTCATTTCACTACTGGGATACTTGTTGAAGAAAGGGGAAGGGGTCCTGCTTATCCATATTTTATTATATTTAGCCTGGTTATTATTATTATAAATTTTATTTTATTTTTGCATTATATATGCATATTTAGCCTGGTGAGCCCCACTGCCGGGGAAAGGCCTCTCCACTCTTTTTCCACGCCTCTCTGTTAATAGCCAATTAGCCATTACATAGGAAGATAAGATAGTAAATAATTAATGTTGCCAGGCAAGCCAATGAACACTTCCGCTGTGCTCCCGTGGACCGTACTATGTTATATAAACATTTAAATAAATAAGTACGTTAAACTTCTGATTATTTTCATGTAGGAAAAAAACTATATTTTGTAGAGGTACATACCTATGTATTTTTAATAATAAAATGATGTAATATTATTTCGATTTTAATCCATTTTCGTCACATTTTATAAATACCTAACACGAAAACTATATGTAAGTGTTGTGATTTATTTATCTCTAAAAACTTAAGTAGGTTCGCCCTATTTTAATTGCGTGACAAGCGGACACAAGGACGGACAGATAATATGCGACTCAAGACACGAGTGATCATACTAAGGGTTCCATTGTTTATTTTGTTTGACGGATCCCTAAAAATATCTCTTTGCAATTTAGATTAAATTAAATAATTGTAAGCGTCAATAGTTCAGTTAATGTAGTGTCTAATAAAAAAATATAATTAAATATAGTTACTCACTTTTTAGTATTATCATAATTATATGTATCGTTATACGGGCGATGTCTTAACCTGCGCTTATCCATTTTATGTGCCATTTATTTTCCTTTTAGCTGCAGAATATTGCTGGAAAAAGGAATAATTCAATCAATTAGTAAAACATGTATGATATAAGTAAATAAAACAAAATGGTAAACCTCACAAATCTTGTTAGTTACACCACTGGACCGATTGTCACAACATTTAGATCCTATGATACGTCTCAGCCCCGAGTAGCAGAATAACAATAAATTAAAATATCTGTGGGTGAAACTGCGAGGCACAGCAGCTAGTCTCAATGTTAAGTGGTTAGGTTAAAGTAGACACCTACCTATGAAATGTGCCGAAAATAAAAATTGGATACCCACTAGACTAGATAGTACTGTCTTCTTAGTACCCTCAATGGGAAACCAAAGTAAAGTAAAGTAGTCGTTTATTTGCCTCAAGTAGTTATGATACCTACCTACATAAGTTTCATTGTTCATTAGGTTACATATTTCGCCGGGTGTCCGATATAGAAAAAATAACTTAGAACTGAAATACGATACTGAAATAAAAATCTATAATTATAAAAGAAATAATAACATAATAATGAGGTTGATTTACATGAGTGTTTTAATCGTAGTTATTCGTTTCAAAAGTCAATAAATGTTGGTCTGAAATACAAGTAAGTATTGTACCTATTTATTTATTTCATGACACATCAAGTGTTGCATTGCAATACAAATTAATCTAAAGTTAGGTACAGTCGGCCAAGAAAGTGGTCTACCACTTTTGACAAAAGTTTCTGCGAGATGTAACGATCGCTAAGGTTGACTTTTCTATGCACAATTATGTTATGACGTTTTGTCTGTTATCTGAGATGCCTGACATTTGACATCATTGGGTGACTTAGTTGGACCTCTATTATTAAATGAAAATTGACCTTGTTGTTTCATGACGTTCAAATGAATCTCAACCGTAGGGTGGTAGACCACATTTTTGGCTGACTGTACTTACAGTGTACATTTCTGATATGAACACCTATAATAGATGTGTACGTACAGCAAGTAAACACAGAATTTTTTATCAATACAGGGTGATTTTTTCAAGTGTGGGTGGATGGCCTAATGGAAACTATAAATAGCCAGAAGGCTCCCAGTGCTTTTAAGTGCCTCTAAGTGCCTCTAAGTACCGTCTATGTAACAAAATAAAATATAATTTAAAAATTAAAATCTGTAGGTAGCGAGAAAGTGAGCCTGTTGTATTAACAAAAATATATACGAGAATACGATAAAATATTGTTTAAATTATTATGATATAAATACAACAAGGAACGGACAATTATGTTACTAGCAGCACCCCGCGGCTTTACTTGCATGGCCGTCGGGGTTTGGCGTTGCGTTTTGGCCGGTACACGGAAATGTTTTCGTTTAATTCGGGATGATAAATAGCTTATATTATAACCTTACCGTTGAATGTGGGTATCCATTACAAAAATAATAATTATTCAAACGGGATTGGTAGTTTCTGAGATTATCACGTTCAAACAAACAAAAAGCAAAATAAAACATTAAAAATGAAACTCTTCAGTGTTATGATATTATATAGACATAGATAAATCTATACTATTATAATATATATATATAATATTATAAACAGGTAAAATTTGTAGGATTTTTTGTTTTTGTTTGTATGCTCAAAGTAATCTCAGGAATTATCAGTCCGATTTGAATAATTCTTTTTGCAATAGATAACCACATTGAACGGGAAGGTTATAGGCTATTTTTCATACAACTCGGGTAAAACCGGGGGGGGGGGGGGGTGCTGCTAGTTAATAATATAGAATTTTTCATTTTGTGTAGCATAGCACTGTTGCTGACTGCGCGTTATTAGACTCGATCACATTTAAGTCTCCAATTTCTAATAGGTATGTAGGTACCTACGTACCATCTGAAACTTTGTGTTGGTACCCACTTCACAAAGACTTCAAAAGAGTGTTTATTTTGCGTTTATCAATTTAATAACCAATTTCAAAGGAAGATGTTCTGTACTTAATTTTTACCGTTTTTATCAAGCGAGTGTAAACTCGTTTGATAAATACCTAAATAGGTACTGAATGAAGAACCTAAATACTGAATGAAGTGAGTAGTAAGTAATAGGTAAGATCTAGTTAACTGAATGTACCTCTTAAAAAACATCCCCCAAATGAGTGAACTAACTAGCTAAGCAAAATCATATATAATCTAATCATCAGTGTTATATCTAATATTTTGCTTAAGTATTGCAAAATATATGTTTTTATTGTGCAGTAGATACTTAGATAAGACTCTCACCCACGCACACCCGTATTACAAAATAGATTATGAAAACAAACACATGAGAAGATCTGAAATAATAATGGCTGGGTGGAAATTCCTAGGAAGAAAAAATACATTTTACCAGGATACTTACTAACCGGATAGATATGTTAACTACGATTTACATTCACACTTATCAGCATTTAGTTCAGATTTCCTTGAGACAACGATTATCAAACCTATCTTTTATTTGTTTAATTCAGTGACTTGTATGTGCATTATTGATGGCCATTGAAAGGTAGGTATTCTAGGCAGGCTAAGTACAAGAAGCAGAGTTTATCGCGCTAAATATAAAATTTACTTACCTCGGGCACTTTAGTGGTACAGTATTTAGTTAGGCACCCTTAAAATTGAATATTTGCAGTAATTTATTCAACATTTAAAATAACTAAGAGCTTGTTTTATAATACTTAATGTTTTTTTTTTTTGGGTTCGCAAATAATATTGCTAGGAATATTTATGCTTCTATAACTATAAAACCTTTCGCATTATTGTCCTATGCATATAACAACAATCCTAAACACATGAAACACTATTAATCTAGTTTAATCCAAATATCAACAAGTGAAAAATATTTACCACTATGTTGACTAACATATTGTACTTACATTTTTATGATTCTTCTAGCCTAAGATGAAACTTGACAAAAAAATATGAACACTTGATAAATAATGAGTTCAAAATAATGGTTACCTTATGATTAGCTAGTCCTTACGGGTAGAATAAATTAAAACTTCGGTAAGACGATGGAGCTTTCTATCAAAGAAAGTTCCTGACTTCCTCAAAAGTTTAGACTATTTTTGAATCTGGTAATATTGTTCTTTCACGCACGCGCGTTTTGCGATTTGCGCGGGTGCGTTTCGCAACCGCTTTTATTGATTTTTCCTATCTTCTTGTAATTATAATGCGACCAAATACAATTGTACGAAAACAGGAGAAATTTGCACGGTGCAAGTGACCTTTCAAATGGTACAGGTTCGCTGATTCTATTATACTGGCGTTGCATTGGTTGGATGGACCATGCAAGTAAAAAACGTCAAGTCAATTTCAAAACAAAAATAAAAGGAGGGAATTTCTTCATTCGTGATAATTAATTTATTTCACTGAAATTGGGTCATGTTTTGAATCTAAAAATATTATATGTGTGTAAAATTAATAAAGAATTAGTGAGTATATTCATCTTTCGGTTTAGCGTTGCTATTTTTGCGACATGGAAGAGCTGCGATCAAAACACAAGTCGATTCATAACGCCGCACATCAAATAGCTTTGGAATGCATTCATCCTCAGGTAACAACAATGAATTTAAAAAAAATAGAAACATTTGCTTACCTTTGTGTAATTAAATTATAATACATGGAACAACTTAGTTAGTGCTAAAATCAAGCAGTTCTATAAGTAATTGATTTTAGTGATAAAATCTATCTTTATATTAACTATCATTCATAAATTTAAGCATTGAATAATATTATTTGTACCTAACTGAACAGAATATAATTTTTGATATTTTGTCCAATAAAAAATAAATTGCTCCTCAAAATACATTGAAAATTGGTACCTACATAATTCTTAATAAAATATTTCATGCTTGAAAGTAATTATTTTTAATCATTAGGTGGTTATTAATATAATTTTAATGTCTATACTGATATAGTAATATGCCCGTTGGCACAATGGCAGTGAGAGTGCTTACTGTGTCAGGGGTTGCGGGTACAATTATCGCATCAACAATATGTGAAGTCATAGTTGCTGGCGACAGTGTCTGGGTGCCAATTATATACTGTTATAAAGTATTTGTGTATGTATATGTAGTAGTATTAGTGAGTTAGATTCCATAACACAAGCTTAGAGCTTACTTTGGGTCTAATTAACCGTGTGTGAATTTGTCCGGGTTTTAATATTATTATTATTGTTATATGAAAGGCCTTTGCCCTGGGACATTACAGGCTAGTAGGTATTAAAGATAAACTTAACATTATTCCGGGATTAGAATCTTGCAGGCCTTACATTACCTACTTTGCTTGGTATTACAGATGTTTGTAGTAAAGTTACTATGAAGATCCGACAACAGTCAGCAACACAAAACAATGGAATAATGCAAATGGACAGAAATGTACTTTTATATTGAATTATTTGTGTTGTCTGTGTGAGATTTATGTTAATTTGAAGCTTTTGAGTATTGCACCCGGTAGATCTAAATCAGGCATAGTTACATCAATGGATGGAATAGGTGAATTATATTGGTGTTTCTGGTCGCTATGATGCTTTCATTTAAGTACACTTTATGTCAGATTGGTGGCTACTTACTTACATACTCCTACTAGTCGTAGATTTGTATGGGTGGCCGATAGTGGCATTTCTCTGAAAGCTACCACGCTTCAGAGGGCATGTTTAATTGTTAGATTGTTTGGAAGCCTTGTGGCAGTGTAAAAACTCCAACACCAGGATTGGACTGCCCGGACTTACTTTTTGTCATAGATTTATACTTATTAAAAAAACTTATATACAAAAGATTTATTGCCAAAAATAGAAATTACATAGGTATAAAGAAAAATACAGGGCACTTGTAAAAGGCTGCAACTCAGCTATTGCTGTATGGGATGAATCCCGCACAGCGCTGGTTTTCATTTGGTGCCTGCGCCCTGAGGGGCAAGGCGTGTAACAGATAGATGGCACTTACAAGTAAAGAGTAACTTACTTAATAAAAAAATTGAGATTAAAAACAATCAACATATTATTATTCATGAACCTAATTTTTCTTTGTCTAATCTAAACAATAACCATGACTGAAACCATGCCTGATCTAAATTGCCCCGTAATATTTGAAACCTTCAATTCATCACATTTGTTGCACCTTAAAGAAACTGATTGGAGTAATATTGTAATGTTTCAAATTAGTATGCAAAAAATGCTTGTGCTAGTTATACCTACACATGGTTATATGCTATATACATGTTTTTGCATAACAGCATTAAAGATTTTGACAAAATGAGCTTGCATTTCCTCGGACGATTAATTATGTTTCTATATAAATCATTTTAGTATATAGAAACGTAGTTTATAAATAGCTTATGGCTTTTATTATAGCCTGTAGTCATCTGATAAACATTAAATGCATTCTTGAAGATTAAACTCCACAGCAGTGTTTGTTATATTTACTGTGTGGCAGCACCTTTGTGTGTGTGCACTGTACATTACGATGAAACCATTGAAGACCCTTAAGCGAAAGCCAGAAAACGAAAAAAGGGTTCTTAATTTTTTTCTTTTTGGTCTTTCGTTGGTTATGGTTGTTACCACTTGAGTGAAGTGCAATGCAGCAGAATGGTATTAATATGGTGTCGAAAAATCAAATAAATGCCGCCGCTATGTTACAAAATTCTATATTTGATTATTGGGGAATACCATTTGCAGTATTGCACAAACCAGGGACCTGTCTCATTAGGATACCGCGTTCGCGCCATTGGTTGGTGGATCCAGCATTGCGTGAAATAGATTTGGTTCTTTTTAAAAGAACTAGATGGCGTAACTGTGCATTTTTCCTGAATCGCGCTAACGTTGTGTTCTCATCAAATGCTTGGGTCGACTTGGTTCATTTAATGCACCCAACCGATTTTGATGAAATTTTAGCATTTTTGTATATGCTCTTGACACGATTATTGTGTCACTGATAGCATAATAATAATATATATAATTTATTTAATTTAATTTAATTATTTATAGGTTTTAAATTGGTTTTGGAAGGCCTTAAGCTCCTTAACCCCTGGATCCGCCACTGCGCCATCCCCAGTGAGACAGGGGTCACAGGCTAACAAACCCAGCACGATTGTTCACAGTCTGATTTGTCCGTCCATGTCTGTACCCTTGGACCTCACAGTCGACGCACGGCTCCCCATACCATGTGCACCCTTACCCCTCACCGGTGAGGCTCCAGCACGCGTTCCAGGGTCAGAACAGCCCTAACATGTTCCATCCGAAGGGACTCAAGCCCCATCTTGTGAGTACTCGCTTTAATGGTTGTTGGGTAAATGTTTAGGAGAGCGCAAACGATTGGGTTGTTGGCAGTGACTTTAAATCTGGGCTAAGTAGGCTGGAGTAACTACCACCTATCTATAGCCACTACCATATGGGCCCCACATCGTGATACATAGTTACATTTAATAGAAAGGTCAAATTCGTGGTAATTATTTCACTGAGTTTGTGGGTCGTTTTGTATGAACACTAAAGATAAGAAGGGTGTCGTCCGTGGTAGTACTCCAAGTTGACCGTAGTAATTTTTTTTTGTTAAATTTGTTTAATATTTGACTATATTATTTGGTATTTTTCTTCTTCCAAACATTTACCCAATAATTTTGATGATTATTTGTATGCTTTTTCTCTGTAACTGTGAGTGTGCTTATGTGTGTGCGTGTGTATTTTATTCGGAGAGAGAGAGAGAGAAAGAGGGGAGATAAATAACCGATCTTTGTTTACCAAAGTATGTATGTTCGAGCTAATCTTAGGAATTACTAAACCTATTTGAATAATTCTTTTGCAATGGATTTGCATTCAACGGGATGGTTATAGGCTATTTTTCATCCCGAAATTCCCATGGCAACGGCCACAACGTGGGTAAAACCGAGGGGCGTTGCTAGTAAGTAATAAAATAACCGTCAATGTACCAGGATCCTCGAAGTTATGGCACGCCTCAACCCAGTCCGATATTGGGCCGGGCGCTCTGCCTCACGCCCAAGGGAAGCCCTGTGCCGGGACGGGTGTCCCATCTCAACGAGAAGTTTCAAGACTCCCTCACACTTAACTCGGACACTGATGCCTTGGTGGCGAAGATCAGTGCCATGTTCCCGACTGTCAGTGAGACACATATCAAGATATTGTTGAAGAAGTAAGTTTTCTTCAGCTTTCTATTGGTGATCGCAGCTACGAATTGCTTTTTGGTAAAAAGTTAATAAAGTTGTGTAGTACTTACGCCATTGTTGATAGTGAAAAATAAATTTATTTTTTAAATATTTCAAACAGAGCTTTGTATATACATACTATAATTTCGTTCGATATTTAGCAGTTTGATCATGTCTTACATAAAAATTGGCCTCATTGATCAGTAAGTACGCACTTAAATAAAATCTTACAACAGACCAACCAAGAACTTCTCAATGATTCCTTTAAACACCAGACACTCTACTTATGTGATAACTGATAAGTGTTTATGTGTTACGAAAATCGCCGTAACCATTTCGACCAGACAAATTATGAAGAAAAATCTCTAACACCCTTACCCAATTGAAGGTACTACAACAGAGAAGCAGTAGTGATCAGTGCTCTACAAGTAGAGAAGCACCCCATCACCACCCCTGGGCCTCTGACCATGTCACCGTCGGCTGCCCGCCTTCAGAAAGGCAGTGTGACTGTGTACTCCGCTCTTCAGCTCGCTAGAGGAGTCTCGGGCTCCATGCATGGAAGCAGCCACTTTACACCGCTGTCGGCTACACCTCAAGGTATAGATAGGCATTTAATTATTCATTTTCAGCCTGAATTGTCCCACTGCAAATGCCTCGCCTCCTTCCAGATAGATAAGATTTCTTTTAAGTGTTTTTACGGATTTTTGTTATTGTCATCACAACTAAATGTGCCAAAGTTTAGGTCAGTCGGAAACCGAGAAATAGGCTGAATTTAACATGCAAGATTAGATTATTGATACTACTACATACTAATAATATTATAAATGCGAAAGTTTCCGAGGATGTATGTATGTATGTATGTATGTATGTATGTATGTATGTATGTATGTATGTTTGTTACACTTTCACGCAAGAACTACTGAACCGATTTGGATGAAACTTTACAGTAATATAGGTTATACATCAGAATAAAACATGGGATACATTTTATCACGAAATTCCCGCGGGAACGGGTACAAAGCGGGTGAAACCGCCGGGCGTGGCGTGGATAGTCTAAATAATATGTGTTTCTCTGTAAACTTACAGGGTCTCCTTCGCTCCTCCGCCCTGCGTCCGGCGCTTCGAGTTACTACGGCACCAACAAGTCTGTCGATGGCCAAACTACCCGACATTCGCCTAAGATGAAACTCAAGTACGTTTTTAACCTCTGCAAATACTTATAGTAGTGACAAGCCCGTTGAAATAGTGGCAGTGAGAGCGCTTACTGTGTCGGGTTAGATTCCCGCCCGGAGTCAACAATATGTGAAGACATAGTTGGCGACGACGTCTGGGTGTCAATTATAATATTCTTTTAAAGTATTTGTGTAGGTATATGTATGAATGAGTTAGGTAATTAACCTTGTGTGAGTTTGTCCTGGTAATATTACTATATTATAACATAGTTAGGAAAAAACCTGTCCTAATCTATATATTATACATATTTATAAGACAATAAAGTCCACTAAAACAAAGTCTGTATGCAATTGATTTTCTCAAGAACTAGTGTACGGAGTTTCATGCGGTTCACCAACATGCAGAGCGATTTAAGAGGAAGCTTTGTGGCTACTTTTCTTGACAAAATCCTCGCAGAAATGAGTACAACGTGGGCGAAACCAAAAAGCACTTCTAGTAAAAATAAACGGAGATTTAAAAAAATATTTGTCTTCTGACTGAATTTATTATATTTGTTACTCCATTATTTGTTTCCAAATTCGAAAATGTTATATTTAAAAAAATAGGATGATCATATTTTTATCTAATCGTAATTAATCCTCCTGACTACTACATAATATCTTCAGTACGATGAGAGGCCTTTGAGACATTACAGGCTTGTACTTATACTTATTTTAATACTTAATACTTATTTTTTATTAAAGAGGCAAATACTTATTTTTTATTAAAGAAGCTAAAAAGAATTTCGTTTCAAAAAATGTTCTTTTACAGAATATCTTCATATTATCTTATGTCAGGTGGTTATCAAATGTGTCAATCTGATATTAAAAATAGATATATTTATTTTCTGATTTCTCACATAGAGTTCATTCATATATATATCATATCTACAAATATTTTATCGCAATCTTCAGTTACATCTGTGCAATGTTTGAGTGTGTACCCGTTGTCGGGCAACGGGAAGTGATTTTAAGAATATAGACACGAAGTACCTGGATAAAAGACATAAACCAATGTTTCGATTGGAATTTTAAAATTAAAAATACATTTTACGAATTGAAAAGCCATTTCGTTTTCCAACAATTCCATTGAATTGAAAATATCCTCCTATTTTGAAGTCGATACTTACAATGTGGTTTCTTAAGTTAAAGCGAACACTACAATTATTTCAGTCATGTTTGCCAACGGTTCCTGTAAAGGAGCTGAAACGTCAGATTAAAATGTAAAATTAAAGCTACGTGTATCCGTAAACGTAGTTTCAATACAAAATCTTACATAAATTAATATTTATTTGAATTACAATTCATAATAATTAGCTCTATCTATCAATTCTTCCTAGCTTTGACCAGCAGTGAGACATTTACAGACCAATACTTCTGAACTAACACACTATTAACGTATTTCCAGATATCTCAAGAGTATATTCCCTAAAGCTGAAGAAACATTGATCCTGGATATACTAGCGAATAAAGACAACAATGTGCAGAAGGCTAGCGAGGAACTCATATCAATGGGATTTAGCAAGAAAGAGACCGTCGTACCGAAGAAAGAGACGCCACAACCACCACCGCCCGTCAAGAAGGTTGTAACTATCATGAAAACTTTCGAGGAGAAGATGGAATGTAAGTTATTATCTATACTTATATAAAAAAGCTGAAGAGTATGTTTTTTGTTTGATTGAACGCGCTTATCTTAGGAACCAATCCGATTCGACCAATTATTTTTGTAATGGTTAACCACATTCAACGCGAAGGGCACAACGCAGGTAAACCCGCGGGGTGCAATTAAAGTATGTAAAATGTATCCGTAAACGTAGTGGCAATTTTTAGAAAAACTCAATCAAATTTGGCAGTCCTATTGAATAATCCTGGATTCTGGATATTCAGAAAAATTATATACACTTTCTCTTGCTTCGCCATATTCACTAATATCTACAAAATTTCAGTGAAAAAGAAACTTGAGAAGCTATACCCGAATATTGCCGAGCGAGTGGTGGCTATAGCACTGGAGAGTGTCAATTACAACCAAGAGTTGGCCGAACAGGTGTTGAACAACGTCACCCAAGATGTTGACCCGCCGAAGGTCATCTCCACAGAGGTCAAAGAGGTCAAGAGGTCATTAGTCGCAGAACTAAAGAAAGGGTGAGCATGCATGGCTTGGTTCTATTAGAGTTAATATAATGTGAAAAGCGATTACAGTGACTCATTTTTGTATATAAAAACATAATTTGTTCAAAGAGTTTCCCAAGAATGAAATTGGTAAGATGAGGTTCCTAAAAAATGGTCCAAGGAGTATAGTCTATCCCCTTGTAGTTTCGGATATGTAGTGGGTTATCTTTCACACGTCTGATGTAAAGGGTGTCACAATGAAGTGACGATTGGTTTGTTTCTTTATCTATAAGTGCACTATTAAATTAACATACTTACTGACGAATTAAGACTTGTGCCTTAACTGTAATCGCTATTCACAATAATAAATAAAATATAACAATAAACTAAAATAAGAGATATAAAAACCGTTTCTTCTCTTTTCTCTATGAAATATACAAATAACTATTCCTTGTTTATCTTTGAAATATTATTATCACTAAATTTTCAATTTTCCGCTACCTGATAAACATATGGAATCAAATGCTTTTTAAGCTTCTCACTGAGATTTTGTGTACGACAATTATGAATACTCAATTTTTGGAATATGGTAGACAATTTATAAGCACTAAAACCTAACTAATACTATGTTATGGCGTCTAATAGTTTCACTATGATATTAAGAATTCTAACAATGTGTTAAAGTAAGTGAAAAAGAGTTAATTATACTAAAAACTAACGATGAGTAATTCATTATTGTAATACGCAGAATCTATCACGAAATAATCATATTGAATTCGAAACAGGGGATTCGTGAGAGTCACATCAGACAATGTAAGTGAAGTATCGATTAATATTACATCTTTATGTGACATTTCTACCGTTTCATTAATTTAGAAAAATGTTTAGCGATGCTAATGATAGGGAGGGTAGGGTACTAATTTCTAAAGGTTATATTTTAATTAATTTGGGGTAAGTTTTACTTCTGAAGGGTAGAACTACTGGGTTATTCAGAAGACCAACTTGGAAAGGGTAAATAAACTAGCACAACAAACTAGGTACATAGTGCTTTATAAGTATAAAACATAGTTCGACTCTCACGAACCCCCTACCACGGCACCCATCCGTTCGTGACACACTGTCATGCGCAGCGCGTCCCCCGTGGAGCTCCGCCCCTCGAGCCCTCCGCCGATCGCGCGACGACACAAGACGTGGGCGGCGACACTCAAGTACGTCGGTTATAGTGACTCACAAGGATTCTGCTTTGCTCTCTGATGTTTTGGTGTTTGAAACGTCGATGGAATGGATAGTTAAATACTAACTGCCGTAGTAGTAAACGTCAGTTTTGACTACTTTTTACATAAAAAAATGCTCTTTTACCTTTTTCAAGTAATTATGTAACTCTTGAGTACGACGGTAAATATTAAAAAAGGTTATTTCCATTAAAAGAAGTCTTCTTCTAAATACCTCAATAGTTAAAAATGCTATGATCGTAATTTTGTGATCATAGAGCCTAAAGTCATTACAGTCTATTAATATATACTCGTACAACTAAAGATAAAATGGGGATATTCCAAATTAATAATTAATAACAATTAAAATACTTTTACCCTCAAATTTCGCTCCTAAATATCTTGTGTGAACTGAAAGGCACTGATTCTGTTGGCTGCCTTTGTTAGATATAAACACCAAATAGTAATCTTCCAAAACAATAACTTATGCATAATAAATAATTAACTATTGACATGAATTGTTAGTCAATTTTGAATTAAACATATATTCAGTTCGTAATGATTATATTCATTCATTGACAAACTAAAACAACATCATTGGGCATAGCATAAGTCCTTGTGGCACTCCGTTCAATAATGTCGTCGATATTATGGTACAAGTAATGCAGTAAAAGTGTGATTGTAATAATAAATAATTGTTTATTATATTTAGATTTGTGTGGAGATTTAATTGTTTTGACCTTTGTTTTAGTCAAGAAGCATGGATTTTATGAATGTGTCGAGTTTATCGAAGGCTTTATATAATTCGTAATATTTAGTGCGAGTTGTAACTATCGTTCGGTATGATTAAATAACTTTATTATGACAAAAGTTTGCTTTATTTAAATATTGAGGAGTGATTTCGTTGATCGAGTTTCAATGTTGTGTAGTTTACGCCTATTCGTTTGTGATAGGTAGAGAATGGCTTTGCTTTTTAATGGAGATATATTTGTCGTAATAAATGTTTTGGTACTTTGGTCATATTAAGTTAATCAATAGAGTTTTGTGATGTATAATTTTCAATGAAATGATATAGGACATATAGGTTTTATTGAGGAATAATTATTTTGTAAATGGAATATGATATTAATAGCCATAGCATGATAGATTGATGATGTCAAAAAAGTCACATAGACTAGCTAGACGATCAAACCATAGACATAGGATCATAACGTTTGTTATGTTTTTAAAGAAATACGTCATTGTTAATAAAAATCGATGGACATCTCATTACTGTAGAATAAGATATGAATACAAATGAATCAGTCGTTTCTGCAATAGAGTTTAGTTGTCATATTCATACTCATTTTTTATTTATTTAGCTGTCCTGAACATTTTACTAAACGTACACTTTTTCTGTATGAAGGAAATAGAAACTAGATCTCGATCAATAATTGCATGTGTGTTGACAATTTGTATAATATTTATGTACCGTAATATAATGCACTTCAAAACAATTTTCACTTTGTATATGTACCGCTTCAGCACTTAATTGTGTATTATTAATTACTTGTTTTGATAAAGAGGAGTTTTCTGTGAATATAAATTCAAGGCTTTCATATATTAGTATTATATAGTCATATTGAACTTTCTTGTTATCTACAAGTTATATTAAAGATATCTCTAGATTAATATTAAAATATATCATGAGCCCAGATACTCAAATGCCAATCAATTTATCCTTCTTTGAATTCAATGGGCCTTTTTGTATTCTTGGGTTAGTTATACAGTTTTAATTAACCGATCAAGAAAAAGACAGACGACTTTCAAAGAAATTGTCTAATGTAACTTTAATAACTTTACAGAATGCTCTTCTTGATTCGAATGTGTGTCAAATTTATTCAAAAGACTATCTGAACGAGTGCATAATTACAGGCCGATTTTAAAAACAAGTAGCGGAGCGGAGACAAAGTACAAGTCACAATACAGCACGCCAAAGATTGGCCCCAACCCTTCACTGCGACAAGGGCCTAAGGACAGTTTGCTTTTGTATGTACCCCACTTTAAACACAATGTTTCGCCAAATAGTATTACTATGATTCAACTCAAAAGTCTATGCAGTGATCTGACGTGTAGTAATGTCAAAACTACTGTACATACTAATCATTAATCAGTAGTCCAGAAAGTGAATGATTTGTTCAACTCAATGAACGATTAGTCAATGGAATCGTTATGTTTGTTGATAACATTTTCGCGTCACTGTTTTATTTCTTGTCACATTGGAAACCAAAACACTGCAAGGATTTTTGTGTTGAACCATAGTAGAGCCTGTGATTTCCTGTGATGTGAAGATACCTTTCTCGGGAATATATCAAGGACTATCTTGAAGGATTTCAAGATAGGCCATCCGCAAATTCTAAATGGGTTTTTGTTACCTAGTTTCATCTAAATCCGGCTGTTATAGGGTGCCTTTTACCTATGCAAATATGCTATACTATATTATATCAATAGCAAAGTATTGTATAGTAAGGAAATGGCACCGTTGGCAACAAGTATCCAACAATCTTTACAATCTTTCGCATTTATATTATTAGTATGATTATTCATTGTCATTGTGTTACTTTGTAATTTAAGTGATAATTACTTTTCTGCTTTTATTTCTATTTCAGCATTTTTACTTTATTCGTTAGTTTCTTTACGTTATTCACTTGCATCACTTGTTTTATTTAATTAAGCATTATTTTATTAAGGGCGGCTAGCACAAAAACTCTTAAATCTATTTAGTACCTAAATATATTTATTAATAAAAGCTGTTCGTTCAAAATTGTATTTTATATTACACGAAATAGAACACTATTTAAAACAAACGTCATTTGTTTATTAACATACTTAGTTTTAATAAAATTAAGAATGTTTGTGCAGTCCTTCCTTAATTGTGATTATTCTTTTCTGCACAATTTTTATTTTAGTTTCTATCTTTTATTATTTATCTATTGTCTTAACCTGTTCATTTTTCTTTACACATTTACTTTTATTAATTGTTCTTATATTGTTAACAGTTTTACATGATCCATTTTTAACATTTTATCTTTTAAGACAAAATATATTACCGATATTGATTGACTATGACATTGTTAACTCTACTCTAATTACTTTAAGTATCTTTGTTATTAATGTATTATGTAATTTTATTAATTTATAGAAATAAATATTATTTTATTATTAGTTAATTATAAGTTGATTTTTAGCTTAAGTTATAGGTTTTTTATTATATTTACTTAGTTGGTTAGTGGCCGTGGTAAGTAGCGTCCGTGGTACCTGAGAAGTAATAGAATTATTTCAGTACAATTAGTACGTTTTGACCATCCCCAAGACAAATGACAAACTATGCTCTTAATGTACGATTACGCCTAATTCTCCTCACTGTACTGATATCCTTGGTGAGATAACAATCATTAATATATTATTAAAAGTTTTAAAAAGTAAAAAGTAAATTCGTGTAGGTTAGTGCCCAACCTTAGGTCGGAGTTTTTAAACCGCCTATACGCCTCCGACATGGTCTTACGATTGAAACAACCGGGATCGACAATTTTAACGTGCCCTCCAAAGCACGGTAGCGCTCAGATAGAAATGCCACTATCGGCCACCCATCCAAGTGGGGGTCGGGCTGCACGTTGCTTAACAATCGCAATTAATTTTGCTTAGTTAAACTACGTCACGAGCGCTATTATTATTAAAAGTTTTAAGTTTATTTATTTAAAAACAATATACATATTACCTTTAGTAAATGGGTAACTCGTTGAACATTCCAGGGAAGACTATCTTCCATGGACGGGCCCCGATCCGGAGCTTCGCAGCGGCCACTGCGTGAAGCCCGAAGGTCCGGAGCCAAAGAACTCAGCTTCGAGTCTCGCCAGAGGCGCGTCTGGACTCGCTAAGGGACCGGGAGGGCTGGCCAAAGGGTCCATATATCAGAAGTTGAACAAGAAATCCGCTAAAATGTAAGTTGTTTTTTAAACCATCAATAAATTATGCGGCTAAAATGTTAGTGGTTTGTTTCAAGCAATCGAATATGTATATTACTAATTCACACACGGTTTGTTAGACTTTAAGTCCTAAGACTTTATGAAATTTAACAAATGTCAACTAAGATATGAAATTGTATTTTTTTTAATCGGCTCATATCTTAAAACGTTATTCTATGTATAAAACTAGAAATATCAATATTTCAATGCAATTTTATTAGAGGTGTAATATCAAAAGCTAATTTAAACAAAAGATGATTTATATTCAAATGACTTTTCATTATTAAGTGTCATAGTGTCACCGGATACTAGGTTTTCAGGAAAATAAGTTACTTTTACAATGTCATAATGTTTGATAATATTTTGAATTGCAGTGTGGTGTAATCGAGCTTGTCAAAATATCCAGAAGTATTAGGTAAGGATAGGGATGCGGGCGAAACTATTCACACAACACATACGGTTGGAATGTACGAAATATAACGAATAACACTGATTTATATCCATACAGCCTTTATACTATCCGTTTGTTGCGGATACCATTGGTTCGGAAAGTCTGGGAAATTAGGACAAAATATTATGCCTGATGTCTGCCTGATTGAGTTTTAGGTGAAGATTGAAGTACAGCGGTGTAAGAAGAATTTCGTGCATTAACATTTATCTAATTGTCTCTTTCACAATGGTATTGCCGTTTCACACCGCCAAGCCGCTAATTTATAGTGTGAGTGAGACAATACTATTATTACTATACTATTATTCTGTATTAGTTACTAGAAAGAGACAAATATATAAAGGTCAATACAAGAAGTGCTTCCTCCTTCGCGACTGTACTTTATCTGAACATTTTTCGTTCATACCACAAAATATGTGATGTTTCGCTCACCACTTTTCATAACAGTGCAATCATAGGCTTAATGTAAATAAATATATTAGTTCGAATTGAGACGTTATTATTTTTGTATTGTCTAGTCAAAAAACGTCTTCTAATTAAACAGGTATACTATATTTTTAATAATTGCTCTTTATACGTCAGTTTAAAGAATTTGTTCTAAGATTGAGCGCTGCGTCCAGTGAAGCATGAAAAATTACAGTCAGTTGAAATACGAAGCATGATGCATACAAACGAGTATTAATATTCACATGACCTAGTTTATTACACTGTACAGCACTCGGTCTTTAGTTACGTGTTTTCTCTAAGCACTAAATACAGTTGCAATATGTTGTAATTATTCGTAATAAGTTATTAAACTGTTTGTTTAGTATTTAATAATTTATTTATTCTTCCATAGTGATGTATTACATATATAATTAATTTGTATTCGCAGTACTGTAAAGTTGGCGGTTGACCAAATTGTATGATATTCGCTTGTAGTTAAAAATATCGTTAGTATGTAGTGCAATCGATGAAATTCAAGCGTATATTGTCAAAGTTGTCAACTGACAGTTTTTGTTGCCATAACTGAAAAGCCACTCATATTGAGGAGAACTTTTAAGTTTAAGCGTAAGCTCCGTTTAAGAGGCTTTCACTCCGATTAACTAACACGCCACAACGTGTTAGTACGTTAACGTTATGTACATTTGACAACTATTGTCAAAAATGTATGAAACTAAATTTAACTTAAAAAGCAACAACTACATCTGTCTAGCTCTCCTAGTATCCACATCGGAATCGTTTGATGGCATGGTTCGAGGTATAATGCCGAACACTGCAGAGGAATCAGACCCTCACTGTACCAAAGATAAGCTTGAACATTCGTAATTTCATGATCTAGTCAACATTACTATAGAAATACAATTTTGACAAATAGTCGTCAAATTGTATGACATTATGTAACTTCTCATTTGAGCGGCTTTTGAGTACAGAGTTACTTATACACTGAATTACTTATACACTTTTTATTAAGTCCATTTTATATATCTTGTCCTCCAATTGTTAAATAATGTATGCTTCAATTCCAGTTATGTTTATATTGGTTAATGGTTATAGTCATATTTTTTATTGAATCTGTACGATTATTGTGTAATAATACGTCCTTATACAAAATTTACGGACATGCCGTCCAAGTTTAAGTAACTGTTTGGAGTTTTCGTATTATTTTAGTTGTACCTTGCAGTTCATTGTGCCCAAAAGTTAATTGTGCCCGAAAGTTAATTGCGCCCGCGGGTCCTCCCCTATTGATTCTGTTAACTCTTAACTTTAAATCATCCCTGAACTGCCACGAATATATCAATACCAAAGTAAGCCAACCGTTGTCGAACTTTAGAGAACCCAACGAACAGTGATTCATGTATATTTAAGGAGAATTAAAAATAAGATTACATTTATCAAAAAATATTTATATCATTTGAACTCTGTAAGCGCTTACAGGATAATTAGACAGTTTTTATCATTACAGCTAAGAAATAAAGAGTTTTATATAAGTGATCCACAATTTAAAAAGTGAGATAATAATTATCACAGTCTGTTTAACCAAAATCTGTGTTAAAAGAGTGACAAAAATTGAATCGGTGAGAGAGTATAAAGTTTAAATCTAAAATTCTATTTAATTATTTTGGACGATATGCACTTGTTATAGCCTCCTCTAGTATACAGCATTAGATATATCTAGAACAATCTAGATAATCATAGGCATAATATCAAAGTGAGATCTAACTTAATATTACTACTAAAAATATGCACAAATCGTATACATTTCAATTACTTAACAGTAAAGACGAGGCATAGTCATATACGATTAAATAATCGTAATATTTAATTGTTGAATCAAAGTGAAATACATAATATTAAGCCTTTATATCTTTAATAAGCGGCCTTAGTAATATTCATCTTTACATTTATAACATTAGTTATAAATGATTATTAATTGGTCAACGAAATGTTTAGGCGCGACCCCACTAAATCAGGGAAAATAACGCAAGCGTATTACAACATTTTCACATTAGCGCCACCTATTGCATAGCAGAACAGCTGGTACATTTATAAAAAAATTAGAGAAATAATAGCCCTTAAAATGGCATAATATTGGCAATCGAATATACTAACTATGAAATATAAATGAATACCATATATAAAATAGGAATAATAATATATAAAATAGGGCTTTAGCTGTGTTTCTATATTTTTTTTATATAAACTAGTCAAATTTGTTTTCTGGATGTAATTATTTTTTATTTTATTTTTCTGCTGAAAAACCGGCCATTTTTTAAAAGTTTTTAAACGATTGTATCTTTTTAATAATTAATTTATGACAAAAACGAAATCATAGGGACATGCTAATAGTAACCATAGATACTCAGGAAAAAAGTAGGACTACCGGTATTATCCAGAGAGAAAACAGGGGACTACCTTTGTATGGAAAAACAGCCCTTGTGTTTCCTCTTAATGGATACACTTCGCTTTTATTTTACACTAGCAGCGCCCCGCGGCTTTGCCCGCGTTGAGCCCGTTCCCGTAGGAATTTTCGACAATCCTTTCTTAGTGTGCACTTACGTCACTTGAAGAACGTTCCTGCCAAATTTCATGCTTCTAGGTGTAGCGGTTGAGGCTGTGCGTTGATTATCAGTCAGTCAGGACTTTGAATTTTATATATATAGATTTTTATCTGACTACATAAAAGTGTATCCGTAAACGTAGTTTCAATTCAAAATGAGTAGTTTTAATGAATGAATACCTTACTCAACTTGTAGTCTGAATGCTTACAGCATTACCCTACAATTGTTATCCTTAGTATAGTTATACTCTGTGTAAAAAGAGCGTCGATATATCGAAATTTACATTTTATGAAGATAAATATCTTATACTGAGTATACTTTATACTGTGGATAACTTTTTATTGGTAAAGTAGTAGACTTAAATATAATAAAATAAATTCGTAAGAACATTCCATAGGTTATGAAGATAATTGTTTGATTAAACATTTGTGTTGTGCCCGGATCTTCCCTGTTATTGTAGGTTATTTTTTCTTTACGTTTAAAGTCTTCCTACACCAAGAACTTTGTAGATACGTTGAACGTCCACATAGTTTTACATTAAAGGTTTATTTTCATAAAAGCTGAGTGGAGAGGAGTAAATCACTAATGACCAATCACTAGTCAAAATTGTCAAAATCTCTACGCAATGCGTCTGTATGTTTCTTACGAAAAGAGTTTAATGATGTCAGTACCTCGTTTGATAATTTCAATGCGTTGTGATTAGTCGATTGGGCTTCGCACGGCTCCGCTCCGCTACTAGGACATGCACTTTTAATCTGTCAAGTTAACATGGCTACTGTAACACAAAGTTCTGTGCAGTCATTTGAAGTTGCCAATCTGATGAGTGCAATATACTCGTAATAACTAGCAGCGCCCTTCGGTTTTACCCGCGTTATGCCCGTTCCCGTGGGAATTTCGAGAACTTTTATTACATATAAACTGATATATTGAATCACCCTATCTGTTAAAAAAACCGCGTCAAAATCCGTGCAGTAGTATTTGAGTTTATCGCGAACAGACAGACAGACAGACGCGGTCGGGGACTTTGTTTTATAATATGTAGAGATTACACGATAGAAACGTTCTTTTAACGAAGTAAATCATTCACTCTCTCCACTATTGATAAGTACGTTGTAACTAACATTATTTTAGAGTTTGACATAACAAGACGTTAGATTAATTCGCGGAATTCTGTGTGTTCTATGAATCCGGAATTCTGCGCCAATACACGTTTTTGTATATAATTTACAAAGCGACGGAGTGATCTTAGACCGATATTTTAAATTAATATGCAATAAATTGTATCTTCCGTGACGTAGTTTTCAAGGAGTTCAGATTTAAGTTTAAAGTAGTTAATAATGCCTTGAGATACAACTAAAAAATATATTCAAGAACATTCCAGTAATATGTGTTTAGTATTAAACGAAATGCCAAAGTATAGACGTCCTATGTGTCCTTATGTTTTTTAATTAATGTCTGTTATGGTCTATAGTATTGTACTAATAATTGTTCATAAAAGTTCTTGTAATAATGTTAAGAGTTTTGTTATAAATATTTAGTTAAAGTAACAATCAAATGACGTTAGTAAAGGGTTCTATAGGGTGTCCCACGGCTATGCATCACTAAGGGTGCCTGTCCATTGATGCGGAGCGGAGTAACGGACAAATATTAACCAATAGGATTGCATAAAATCTCCGGTCAGATATTTTATGCAATCCTATTGTTTTATATTTATCCGTTTCTCCGCTCCGCAGCTTCATCCTAAAGGACGTTAAAGGAAACTACGCTGTGGGATAGCTTGTATTAAACGGGATATTCACACGCATAACTAATAGAAACAAATATTTGTGAATATAGTTTATGCTTGGAAGCCCTAAATTGAAAAATATATTTTTATATGATCGTCATTTTCATGTTGCATTGAGCTGGTGATGAATAAGTCTGCGGTTGACGCTATATACGCTGGAGGTGTTTCAGGTGGTCTTAAACTGTCACTGGGGCTAGCCTGATTGGAACTTCCTTTAGCGGAATATTCAAAGATAAATGTTGAAGTCGGTTCATTG
Source organism: Cyclophora punctaria (assembly GCA_951394245.1). NCBI lineage: Eukaryota > Metazoa > Arthropoda > Insecta > Lepidoptera > Geometridae > Cyclophora > Cyclophora punctaria. Next base: position 12,052,638 of record OX596167.1, read on the forward strand.
AAATTTACTAAATCTTCGAAATGCATTGTGATTGGTCAATTAGGGTGCCTGTCCATTGAAGTGGAGCGAGGCTGCGGAGCGGAGAAACGAGAAATATTATCCTATAAGTTTGCAAAGAATATCTGACCGGAGATTTTATGCACCCCTATTGGTTAGTATTTTTCCATTTCTCCACTCCGCAGCCTTGCTCCACTTCAATGGACAGGCACCTTTAGGCTCTGCAACGCTCCAGTCCGCGTTAATAGATACACACGCTAAAATTAAACTATTCTTTACTGCTACTACTTTGATATGATTGCTGGATACTACCATCGTTATGTTACTTTTTTCACCTCTGGTGAAAAGACACCCTTAACCAACCCCGGACTTGTTCATCCCCTACATATTACAGCCCTCCATTGGTATATCATCGAACTAAGTTACATCACACTCACTAATTATTTCACTATTTGAATCATAACATTATTTTGATATATAAGCTTTATGAAACGTCCGTAGTAATAACTATTAGCTTTAATAAAGTGTCAAAAGGTTTAATTATAATGTGTTACAACGACTTCTTTTATGTACTTGTTATGTAAGGCAAATATGCACGAAAGACATGACAAGACTTTGTCTTCAGCAGACATTTCTTTCTCTCTCTACATTATTGTATGAAGAGAAGGGGAGAATATTGTCTTTGGCATGCATCTGAGCCTCAAAGGTATTGGTTAGACCAAACGAATCAATCAAATGCAGCTTTTAAGTTCGCCCCTTCTAATTCGTGAAAACAATGATTGAGTGTTATTATCTGTTTCTCTCTTTACCTATAGATACTGAAATTGCTCTTCGGGATCATAGGCTCGGGCTCGTTTGGTCTAAATCTACCTATATAATATGTTCCAGCAAGTTCGCTTGGCAGGGCAAATATGACGGGAAAATATTTACGGTCACGTTTCCCCCACTAGTGACTTGGTGGTACAAACGGCAATACACCGTTAGTCTGCGTTTAAAATCGACTTTAAAGGCTGGATACACATGCTTGTAACTTGTATACCAGCTGCTAGGAGGTACTTTCTTACTATCAAATTGTGTACTAATAACGGCCATGCCTGTATCTGACAACACGTGTGCGTTGTACGTTGACTTGCAGTCAATTAGCTTTAGTAAACTACTTTAAAAACTAACTACTACTTTTTACAGGCATATGATTTCCAGCTTTTATTCTAAGCTAAAGTTCACTAATTACGTAGTATACTAACCATATCAAGCGCAGTTCTAGTTCCCGAAATCAAAATTATAATAAGTAAGTCACAGTTTTAGAATAGACACCAAAGTAAGTGTATATTGTTTTGTAAATAGTATTAAGTAAGTTTAATGGGGTGAACGTTTTTATTGGTCTGAGTAAAAGATACTTGAAAGGATATCAAGGTGTGGGAATAATTGTGTTCTAGTCCACCAATGTGTGATAGCATGATCATGCGATAAGACGTGACAAAATGCTGAGCGTTCATTGGTTGAATGTTTTAATTGTATGTTCTCCGCGAATCTGGAGAAGCCTGGATATGTGAACAGGTTATTTTTCTGCTATACTGAAGTAGATGAAGATTTTGATTGGTTTATTATACTAGTCTTTCCGTCGAATACTCAAACACCACTCAAATTTATTAGCACTTGATATAATACATTTTTGATAACAATAGTGAATGGCATTGAGGCCGGCTTAGTTCGAGTTTTTGAGTATTCGGGAATTTATCAGTGGAAACGCACTGCAAAGTTACACGTTCTTTAATGCTAAATTAAAATATCAATAATAAATATATTTAATAAAAAAAGACGTGTGGCACTCGGGGACTGCCGCGGTAAAGCTATAGCATAGTTATTTTTTGTATCACTAGATGGCGTTAGTGGGGAGCGTGAGGTTTTTTCGTTACGGAATTTCTGGATTCGGTCCCCGCGCTCAAGGCCCGCGATAGAAGCTATGCAATAGCTTAAAAAAATATAATTAACGAGTATTTAATAATTTCTATGGAAAATTATTAAGTTTTTTTTTTATTATTCTCTATGAACGTGTAGCTTGATCAATATAACCACACATCTCGCCAGAGTATAAACTAATCGTATAACATCGATGAAATATAAATTTATCTTATCAGACATCAAAGAGAGAATATTTTTACGTAGATAACTAGGCCATAGCGACATATCTACAGAGGCCCAGTCTCTTTAGTCTGCAATCTAGTCAATTCGATATAAGATTATAGTGTTTGTACAATGGTGGTGACTGACAGCCTCTTTTGATGACTCATGCATAAGCTATGATCTGACATGGAACAAATGAAGTCGCTATATTATGACCAGTGTACAAACGCTTTAGCGTAGCAATTCCTCCATATTTTTGTGAAAAATGTATGTAATTTTCGAAATAAAGCGATTGGTTCTATTCGAATTTGATGTTTTTCTTATTGTTTCTTTTAGCAATATAGTGTTATGGAAGTTAGGGTATAACTTTGTGCTAAATATGGTCAGCAATTACATGGGCCGACAATAACTAGATAAAGAGAAGCGGCCAAGTATGAGTCGAACTCGCCCATGAAGGGTTCCGTAGCAGCAAGTAACATAATATAAAAGATTTTGTAGTTCGTGGTTTTTTAAATATTTGAGTTGATTGAAGGTAAATTGCAGTTTATGATTTATGGCGTATAAATAAAACTACTTACCAGATCTCGTTCAAACCTATTTTCGGTGGAAGTTTGCATGGTAATGTACATCATATATTTTTTTTAGTTTTATGATTCTCTTATTTTAGAAGTTACAGGGGGAGGGACACATTTTACCAATTTAGAAGTGTCTCACGCGTAAACTATTCAGTTTAGAAAAAAATATATTAGAAACCTCAATTTTATTTTTGGAGACCTATCCAGATACCCAACACGTATAGGATTGATGAAAAAAAATGAGTTTCAGTTCTAGGTATGGAGAACCCCCATTTTTTGTCTATTTTTGCATGAAAATCTTAATGCAGTTCGCAGAATACATCTACTTACAAAATTTCAACAGTATAGTTCTTATAGTTTCGGAATAAAGTGGCTGTGACATACGGATGGACAGGCAGACATGACGAAGGGTTCCGTTTTATGCCATTTGGCTACGGAACCCTAATTAAACAAAATTATATCTGCAAAGTACAATTTACTAAAAATAAAGGAAATTTTGACAAAAGTTCCTTTTCTTGTAATCAATATTCGCAATCTGGTGATTTACCATGGGCACCATCGTAATAAAAATTTCCTAAAATAAAGGTAAGTAAGTAACATAGAGTAATAAAGTGGATACCGATTGGTCGAGTTACTATCATTGTTCAAATATATAGATATAAGGGTTGTCTTCGACGAGTGCGATGTCTTTTTCGAGTTGTCTCAGTTCATTTTCCATTTTGGATTTTCTCAATATTTTGGGGATGGTGTCTGTAAGCATGGGAAGCTGCAGGAAAGCCTTCTGCATCAATTGCCAGTTAAATTTCAAATCCTGAAAAGTAAATAGACAATGATAAGATTGCAAGATTTTTTATACAATTCCATCATATTGAAAGAAGATTATACTACATTTTTGTAGCTCTCCATTAAACAGACATAAATGGTAAGACAAACATGGTCAAGTTAATGTCCGAAAAGTCAGTTTCAAAACTAAGGACTAAAATTCGCGAACCTTGAACCCTTAAAAATACTTACTTCCAATAATTTCTGCCTCTCCTGTTCATTGATGAGCTTACAAATACTTTCTTTATTTTCTTCAGCATATCTTGCTTTATCCAACGCTTTTTGGATTCGCCGGTTTCTCTTAACCAGATACGCAGGCATTTGACCAAAGTCCGGCCTGATGCAGTATTCAGGAACCTCCCCAGAGCCTTTTATCGTTTTTCTGTGGCCATCTCTTGTGTCCACTAATCTGTAAGTCATGAAAATAAGGATACAATAAAAACCAACGTTTAAGAAGGTTAAGGTTGTATACTAGAATAAATAAAAATACAGGAAATTTTGTCATCACGCGATAAAGGCGCCCATTGTGCAACTATTGCAATATTATGTAGTATCTATCTATCTACTTGATAGAACATGAAATCACCTTGGTTCCACCGGTTTTCCTTTGACTTTTACCGCTTTCTTTATATTGACGACTACGAAATTCACTTTAGGTTTGTCAGACTTCTTCCCAGGCGGTGGTCTTCTAGGGACCGGTGGGAGGTTTCCACTGACAAAGCATTTGTGATCAGACTTCTTAATTGGCTGCGTGAGACCTTCGCCTTTTTTGAGGAATTTATCGGGAGGAGTCTGCGAGACCTCCGCATATCCGAAATCTCGACAAAGCTGCGGTTTCTTGTGGGCTTTCAAGTCTTTTTCTAGTTGAGAATGGTACCTGTTGCCAAGCCAATTCATCAGTAATGTGACTAGAATAAGGTCTATCTACTTATAATAATGTATCTACTATTTTTAATAGGGAAGCCCACGATGCTAAATAGCGATTTACTCGAGCGTCATAGAAACCTATTATGTTGCAAAGCTTAGATGATAAGAAGAAAAAAGGTCAGGTTTTCTAAGGGGGTGTTAAGTGCACCAAAAAAAAGCTCTCATTCAATAATCTGACGATTTCGATCCGACGCAAACTCGCGGCCATTATTATAATGTGCAAAAAAAAGTTCGCCATTTTGAAATACTCAAGCGCGTCAGATTAAGGCCAGGATATCCCAGCCATTTCGGTCACTGTCTCTCTGGGTAGAAAAGAGCGAGAAACATTAATATAATATAATAATATCTTTATGTTCTAGACGTGCTGTCTCATAATCTGACGATTAGGTATCTAGAGGGATTCGCCTAACCTGACAAAATATAAATGTTTTTTTTTCAATTTTTTAAATCATTGTACTTATAATTAATTAAGAAGCTCAGGAAATAGCATGCAAATAAATAAGTGTATGTTTTTTTAAGTAGAATACTTGAATAAGATTTTAAGCTATTGCATAGCTTCTATCGCGGGCCTTGAGCGCGGGGACCGAATCCAAAATTTCCGTAACGAAAAAACCTGACGCTTACCCGATCCGACGGGAAGGAGGTGTGGCTTGAAGGCCGTGCATCGTCTAACGTCGTTTCAGTTCGGCAGTCTTCGACACGGCGTTGAGAGAGGGTGGTGAGAGAGGGTGGTGAGAGAGGGTGGTGAGAGAGGGTGGTGAGAGAGGGGGTGAGAGAGGGTGGTGAGAGAGGGGGTGAGAGAGGGTGGTGAGAGAGGGGGTGAGAGAGGGTGGTGAGAGAGGGGGTGAGAGAGGGTGGTGAGAGAGGGTGGTGAGAGAGGGTGGTGAGAGAGGGTGGTGAGAGAGGGTGGTGAGAGAGGGTGGTGAGAGAGGGTGGTGAGAGAGGGTGGTGAGAGAGGGGGGTGAGAGAGGGTGGTGAGAGAGGGGGGTGAGAGAGGGGGGTGACGGAGGGGGTGACGGAGGGGGTGAGAGAGGGGGTGAGAGAGGGGGTGAGAGAGGGTGGTGAGAGATGGTGGTGAGAGAAGGGGGTGAGAGAGGGGGCTGAGAGAGGGTGGTGAGAGAGGGTGGTGAGAGAGGGTGGTGAGAGAGGGGGGTGAGAGAGGGTGGTGAGAGAGGGGGGTGAGAGAGGGGGTGAGAGAGGGTGGTGAGAGAGGGTGGTGAGAGAGGTGGTGAGAGAGGGGGTGAGAGAGGGTGGTGATAGAGGGGGTGAGAGAGGGGGGTGAGAGAGGGGGGTGAGAGAGGGTGGTGAGAGAGTGGGGTGAGAGAGGGGGCTGAGAGAGGGTGGTGAGAGAGGGTGGTGAGAGAGGGTGGTGAGAGAGGGTGGTGAGAGAGGGGGGTGAGAGAGGGTGGTGGGAGAGGGGGTGAGAGAGGGGGGTGAGAGAGGGGGGTGACGGAGGGGGTGACGGAGGGGGTGAGAGAGGGGGTGAGAGAGGGGGTGAGAGAGGGTGGTGAGAGATGGTGGTGAGAGAAGGGGGTGAGAGAGGGGGCTGAGAGAGGGTGGTGAGAGAGGGTGGTGAGAGAGGGTGGTGAGAGAGGGGGGTGAGAGAGGGTGGTGAGAGAGGGGGGTGAGAGAGGGGGTGAGAGAGGGTGGTGAGAGAGGGTGGTGAGGGAGGTGGTGAGAGAGGGGGTGAGAGAGGGTGGTGATAGAGGGGGTGAGAGAGGGGGGTGAGAGAGGGGGGTGAGAGAGGGTGGTGAGAGAGGGTGGTGAGAGAGGTGGTGAGAGAGGGGGTGAGAGAGGGTGGTGATAGAGGGGGTGAGAGAGGGGGGTGAGAGAGGGGGGTGAGAGAGGGTGGTGAGAGAGTGGGGTGAGAGAGGGGGCTGAGAGAGGGTGGTGAGAGAGGGTGGTGAGAGAGGGTGGTGAGAGAGGGTGGTGAGAGAGGTGGTGAGAGAGGGGGTGAGAGAGGGGGTGAGAGAGGGGGGTGAGAGAGGGTGGTGAGAGAGGGTGGTGAGAGAGGGTGGTGAGAGAGGGGGTGTGGTGAGAGAGGGTGGTGAGAGAGGGTGGTGAGAGAGGGGGTGAGAGAGGGGGTTGATAGAGGGGGGTGAGAGAGGGGGTGAGAAAGAGGGTGAGAGAGGGGGGTGAGAGAGAGAGGTGAGAGAGGTGGTGAGAGAGGGGGTGAGAGAGGGTGGTGAGAGAGGGTGGTGAGAGAGGGTGGTGAGAGAGGGTGGTGAAAGAGGGGGTGAGAGAGGGGGTGAGAGAGGGGGGTGAGAGAGGGTGGTGAGAGAGGGTGGTGAGAGAGGGGGTGTGGTGAGAGATGGTGGTGAGAGAGGGTGGTGAGAGAGGGTGGTGAGAGAGGGGGTGAGAGAGGGGGTGAGAGAGGGGGGTGAGAGAGGGGGGTGAGAGAGGGGGTGAGAGAGAGGGTGAGAGAGGGGGTGAGAGAGAGGGGTGAGAGAGAGGGGTGAGAGAGAGGGGTGAGAGAGAGGTGTGAGAGAGGGGGCGAGAGAGAGGGGGTGAGAGAGAGTGGTGAGAGAGGGGTGAGAGAGGGGTGAGAGAGGCGGGAGCGGTGAGAGAGAGAGAGGAGGCGGGAGGGGTGAGAGAGAGAGAGAGAGGAGTCTGGAGGGGTGAGTGAGAGAGAGAGGAGTCGGGAGGGGTGAGAGAGAGAGGAGGCGGAAGGGGTGAGAAAGAGGAGGCGGGAGGGGTGAGAGAGAGGAGGCGGGTGGGGTGAGAGAGAAGAGATATCAAATATATCAAATATAATTGCATAAGTTAATACAAAATGCTATGCAATAGCTTCACCGCGGCAGTCCCCGAGTGCCACACGTCTTTTTTTTTTTAAATGCCCAAAAATGTTTAATTTAAGAACCGGTTTGCTCCGAGGATATTCTAAAATATAATATACTTAACATTTTTTAAATGTTTCTAATATAAATTTTAATTGTTTTTGTAAAGTTGATTCACCACAAAATACGCACTTTAAACTATGTAATATCACTCATATTAAATGTTTATATATAAACAAGGTATCCCCCTGTTTAGTAGTCTGCCGCGCTTTAGTAAATCCCGAAATCCGCGCTTGGGCTCCCCTACTATTTGTAAGGAACCTCTTCTATCACCATTTTCAGTGATCTCAAAATACTTATCCTTCATTAGGCAAAATGCATTCCTACTGCTCACTATAGATAGAGTACCTTCTGTGAGTGAGAGGTCTTTGAACGAGATTTTATAGAATTCTGACAGTTTCCTACGTTCTTGAAATGTTTTATTATTAATAAAGACCGTATAATACCTATCAGGCAACGTATTTATAATCATGATAATCAATCATGTACTGAGGTGGAGGACTGGTATTGGGTCCTATTTTTTGAGTATAATTTGTTTTCATGACTCCTTATCTAGAAATTTCTCTTACCTGGGGGTCTTTGGCGGATCTGGGGGTGGTTTGTCTAGTATGGTATAAATATTTTCGTCGTGACTTATTATTTCTACCAACGACATTGTCTAGGGAAATATCCTAAATGCTTCCCCACCTGGTAAATGTACACGAGAAGTTAAAATATATTATTTGTTAGCTTATTACTCAATTCAGAGAAGATCTACCTAACAGTTGTACGGAATTATATATATCCACATTATATCTATGTTTTAGTATGAGCAAGCGTAAAGTTATAACAGTTGTCATGACAAACAAATGAATGTAAATGAACTAAATAAAAACTCTTGCAAAAGGCTAAACATTGCCATTCAAAAGGAAGTTCGTGGGAAGTTCTCATTAAGCATCCCTGAATTATATATTATATTTATCTACCCTACTAAGCTTAGCCTGGGGGTCCTCAACCCAACAAAGGTCTACAACCTTGTAGTTGTGAAAACCATAAAAGCACAAAATTAATTAAATTTAAATGTTTTGTAAAATGTTTAAGTGGCATGGCAACATTGAATTGACGTAATTCTAAATTTGTTTAATTGTCAAAGTCAACACGAATACGTTTGACATATATACATGGAGGGGTAAACTAAAGGTAATTTCACACTATCGCTGGTTGGTAGTACAATCTAGAATTTTGTTTAATTTAAATTCCAAAGGAACTACTATTATTATTGTATATTACTACTACTGAAGCGTAAAAATTACTATGTTATAAACAAAATATTTGTCGATATGCGTAAATATTTACAATATTTAATTAAAATATTTAGGTACTAGTAAATATACGTGCATATATAATAATACATATGTACATAATTTCAATTAATACTGTGTATTATTACTGTTATTCGAAGGCAAAAACCAAACATACCCCCCCGTTTTGACTCTCTCACAACCTTAATTGTGATCTCAGCCTTATTCTAACATTAGGGAAAATAGCTAGAATTTGCGAAAAGTCAAAACAAAAACACTGTCACTCTGTCACCGACCGATGGACCGAGGTTTGCCGTACCGTCTTAGTTTTGATTATTTATAGTAATTTTCCATTAAATCAAAGCAGAAAATTTACAAATAAATAATTAACAGTTATTTCGTTTAGTTGTTTGCAATGTTAATTTCTAAATTAGGCCGAAACGGTCTTAATTATGGTGCGTTACGAAACACTATAGCCGGTCGGCATATTAGTAGTAGATTAAATTTGTTGGATCATCAGGAAAGGTTAGAAGGCTGTATTACGTCGCTGCCCTCGGAGGCGAAGGTGGTGATATGTGGCGGGGGAGTGATGGGGGCTGCGGTGGCGTACCACCTCGCGCGCCGGGGATGGGGCGGCAGGGTGGTTCTCGTCGAGAAAGAGAAGTAAATATAGCCTATAGTCACCTATATTGCAGTGTGTGTATGCATAGTGTCTGGGTTTCCTTTGTCGGCGCTGCAGCCTGGATCAATAATTGCACTCCCCGTACAGCTCCCCCTCCCAGGCACAGACAAAGCTCTCAGTTCTAGCTTGGTGCCCGTCCGTGTAACAAGTGCCACCTCAACATTAAATATCTGCTGTATTTTCTCCATTTTGCTTAATTTTATCATCAATTTATCATTTTATATTCAATAATAGTTTATTATTTCAACATCATGTAACTTTTAGTTTAAAAACGATGTAATTTTAGTTTTTTTTTGTTAATTTTTCTATAATTTAGTCTGCAAGATTTTTTTGTTATATATATCTATTGTTCTTTTTTTGAGTGTATTTTTAATGAAAAGAAGACATGTTTGGGGAAGAAGCTGTTGGCATTGAACAGGCAAGTTTTAAAATTATATTATTATTTTTTAAATAGAGTTGGGGCAGGCAGCCGTTGGCATTCTTCGGGTCTGGTTGGAGCGTTTAAGCCTACTCTAGCTCAAGTGCATCTAGCTCAGTCTTCCATACAGCTACTTAAAGACTTGGAGGCCCGCGGGAGGCCTACGGGATGGAAACAGTGTGGCTCCCTACTGCTCGCTCGCACCCGAGACCGGATGACGGTTTACAGGAGAATGAAAAGTCAATCGGTGTATGTACAGGTCATTTAACATTTTTTTTAACATTTTTAACAATACCATAAACCATTTTCATCCTTTGTCTATTACAAGCCGCCATATTTGGCCACGTCGATTCCGCCGCCATATGCATTTCGGCCCTTCCGGTTTCGGCGCAGTTTTCCGACATGCGCCCTACAGATCTCTTTGTCTCGATGCTAGACTAACTATAGGCAACCTGTGTTCATGATCCCTCACTATCTATTGTATATATATATCTCAAAAACTGTGCTAACTGGTGTCAAAGCTTAAGCGAATTTGTTTATTTGGCGAAAGTTTTCTTATGAAGATTTAAAGTAGTGTTCAGTTTGGAGCTTAGCAGCATCCAACTGAGGAAAGGTTTTACGCGAGTATCAAAAAATTAGCGAAACTTAACCAATTGAACTAGCCACTAAAATAGAAAAAGAAAATGTCATAGTCTTAGGGTTGCTTGCATTTCATCTTACGGAACATTTATCCCATTATCATATGCATATTCAATTCATCCATCTCTCTCACTCTCTCATAACTTCGGAATTGTAAGTAATAGAAAAAAGACAAGGTTCATAAAATCAATAAAAATATCACGTAGTTTCGAAGATAGTTCTAGAATAATTCAAAATGGCTTCCAATGATGTGCATAGGTAACCTAACTATATAGCGTAGACATCTATAGTATCGAATCGACATCATAGTAATTGGAAAATTGTTCCCGCTCGGGAAATATCGGGAGCATTCGGGATCGACCCCCGACCGCCCCCTCCCCCGAGCGACTGGGAGGCGAGGTATCCTAGGGGAACTAATATGAGTGTCCGGTATTACCTTGTTCCTATATTGCAACTAGATTGCTCTTGTTAAAGGTATTTCTGTCGACTCTAGGGGCTAACGACGTAATAAAATAATTGTTTCTGGATGTGGGAAATAGGAATAATTTAAATCTATTGTTTGCTTCTCTATGAACACTACAGATAGACTCCGAGTACGACTAATCCTTCCTAAAGATATCTACACTTATAATGCGAAAGTTTGTGCGCCTGTTTCGAGTTTTAGACTGATCCTGAATACACTACACCGATTTTGATGAAATGTTGTGCCCTTAAAGATCCAATATCATACTTGGGCAACTTTTGCCTTCGAAAAAAGCTCAAAATTGCAATTGGGGTACAACTACGGATATCTGCTATATTTTTGTTTAAAATAATCTGAAGTGTCCCACTGCTGGGCAAAAGTCAACTCCATCGATTTCCAGTCAACTCTGGCCAGTAATATCTTAACAGCGAAGTATTTGAACTTTTAATTCTACCAAAGCTATGCTGTGGTATGATGTTATGGTATATCTATAAATATAAAAATCAATGCCACTTTTCGTTGTAATTATATAACTCAAGAACGGGCTCACCTATCCAAACCAAATGTTTAGGCTTTGTTCGGACTATTTAGTAGATGGTTTATGTGAAGTTTGCACAAAATCGGTCGATCGGTTCTTAAATTCCCAAGGGAACGGGCACAACGCGGATAAAACCGCGAAGCGCTGCTAGTTTACTATATAGCTACCTTTGTTATACACTAATCGTATCAAACATAACATAGTGGTATACACCAATCATATCAAATGACGTACATTCTACTAATCTTAACTAATATAATAATGTAAGGTTTTATTTTTGTTTGAACGCGCTAATCTCAAAAAGTACCTGTCCGGTATAAACAATTATCTAACTATGAACAGTTATAAACTATTTTTTATCCTGAAATTCCCACGAAAACAGGCACAACGTGGATAAAACCACAGGCCTGTGCTAGTAACTATTATAAATGCGAACATATCTACGAGTATGTATGTATGTTTGTTAGTCTTTCACGCAAAAACTACTCGATGGAATTGGGCTTTTGAAAAAAAAAAAAAATTGATTTTTTTAATGTATTTTAAAACTTTATTATTAATAATATTGATATTTAATGTAAAAAACTTAAAAAAATATTTTTTCAATTAATTATAAACAATTAAAAATTGATGAAATTTCAATAAAAATCACGTGACTATAAACGCGCCATGATTGGTCACCGTAGTTGTGACGTAATTATGTTAAACCATAAGTACGTACTGCGTTTACAATCAAGATTCCCGCCCTTTTATTCTCTTTGCCTCCAAAAGTTTGCGATGTAACCGAACCTCTTTTCATAAACATAGGTACCTATAAAAAGTTTGCGATGTAACCGAACCTCTTTTCATCTATACTAATATTATAAAGCTGAAGAGTTTGTTTTGTTTGTTTGTTTGTTTGTTTGTTTGTTTGTTTGTTTGTTTGTTTGTTTAAACGCGCTAATCTCAGAAACTACTGAACCGATTTGAATAATTCTTTCACTGTTAGATAGTCTATTTATCGAGGAAGGCTATAGGCTACATTTTATCCCGAAATTCCCACGGGAACGGGCACAACGCGGGTAAAACCGCGGGGCGCTGCTAGTGTAGTGATACTTACGTTAAATCATAAAAACACAAGAGATACAATAATTCCCGGAAAAATCGCGGGTAAGACCGAGAGGTGCTACTAGTGTAGCATAACTCTTGATTGAAAGCCATCTTGAAGATGTTTATATTTGTTATTTAATGCTGAAACCGATATTCGGAATTCTGTGAATTTTGCCCACACAGTTCTTATAATTATAGATATGTTGTTATTACATTAACTGTTGGTTTCAATTACATACTTATCTTCAATACTCGTAATCTGCCACCGTTTTTGTTATGTTATTATTGTCGTGTACATAAACCATTTGAATTTGATTAATCTATATAATATTAGCAGCGCCCCGCGGTTTTACCCGCGTTGTGCCCGTTCCCGTGGGAATTTTGGGATTTTTTTTTACAAAAAACCTTCCTCTTGAATCACTCTACCTATTACAAAAAACCGCATCAAAATCCGTTGCGTAATTTTAAAGATTTAAGCATACAGACAAACAGACAAAAATAGCGACTTTCTTTTATACTATGTAGTGATTAGAAAGCTGCAGAGTTTCTTTGTTTGTTTGAACGCGCTAATCTCAGGAACTACTAGTCCGATTTATAAAATCTTTTTGTAATGGATAGTCACATTCAACGGGAAGTTTATAGGCTACTTTTCATCCTGTAATTCCCACGGGAACTGGTACAACGCGGGTAAGACCGCGACGTGCTGTTATGTTATGATTAATACAAACATGAAGAAACGGTTATTGTAACCGGAACTTAGGTCCCAAACCGAACCCGTTTTTTACATAACTCGCTTCATATTTCGCGCTATACTTAAATCTATAGTCAATCTTTGTACGACGTAGGGGCTGAACCCTTATTTTAAAACCCTTCGCCTCAATAACAATAGCACAGAAATATCTCCCCTCTCGACCTCCAGACATCCTTCATATAACCTTTATTCGAAACATGATATTGTACCATTTGTTATTGTAACAAAGTCCAGCAAAATGATGTACTTATATTGTGGTATCAGTATATCATTAGTCTTTTATAAGATGACAGGAAAATAACAAACATTGTTTATACTTGAAAGCTTATTGACACTCCTTTCATCTATATTTAGACATAAGTAGGGAACTTTTATCTCGAACAAATACAATAATAATTTTATTTAATTTAATGATTCCTTCAAACACGCTTATCTCTGAAATTTTCCTTCCATCAACATAAACAACTAGGTGACGGGTCACGTACAAAATAAAAGCTAAATGCTGTCCGCCTGGATATATACAGCTTCATTTGTTTACTAACGAACTGAGAGAAAAGTTTTAAAACAGTTCAGATTTGATTTTGTTTTAAATTATGGACAAGTTCATTCAAGACAAAGGTTATAGGCAACTTTTTTCCCGAAATTCCCTCGGGAACCTGGAATATATTTATTTAAATCCTTAAGTTTTACTATCATTTCACACTTTTGACACACTTTTGTTACTAGGCGAAGTCGATCAAATTTTGTATCCAAAAATTTCTGATTTGGTGACATTTCGTATGGAACCGCGTGTGTCACTTAGTTTACTGTTAATACAATTCGCCGGTTACGTTACTATGAAACGAAAATTAACTATTATAGTGTGGTACCAAATGGTACAAACTTTAAATATTGATCGATGTCCGACTTCGCTTTCAGATAATTAAGATGTTGTAAAAACCCGATGTGAAGCATAATGTATTCATAACTCCGATAGCCTATTTACATATTGATGAAAGGAATATAAATCCGAGGGATAGTTTGAAGATTAACATTGATAATTAAAACGATGTGGACGAAAGCGGAAAATGGAAAGCGCAAATTCTTCCAGAAGTTTTAATTTTATCGCAAACTAGCCGCGCCTTTGCGGCCCGGCATTAGCCGCTCCTGCGGGAATTTGGGGATAGTAGTAATAGCCTTAGTTATTTGTTGTTACATCAGTTATCTGCCAGTGCAAGTCCCGTCAAAATCGGTTCAGCCATTTCAAAGATTAGCTGGAACAAACAGACAGATTTTTTTTATTAAATGTTGTTTTGGTATATGTTTTGTGTGTATAATGCACTTAGTAAAAAACGGTTATATTCATATTAGAAACAGACAATTTAATTTAATTTATTTGTATAGATTGGTAGACAGGCGTGGTTGGGGACAGTTTTATTTTTTGGAGTGACTATCAAAGCATCCCGGTTTTCCCGAGTAGTGTGAGAATTTGGGGTTTTCGTGAAAACTGAAAAAGATAGAAATAATCAATTTATCTCCACAAACTTTCGCACTTATAAAAATTTGATTGGAAAATCTGCCAAATTGAAAAATATTTAACGTAAAATAGATTATTTGAAAGGACCATGGCGTTTATTAGAAAATATAATGTAAACAAGCTAATAAAAAATATTAGTAAACATTTTAAATCTTGTACTCGTAGTAACAAATAATCGTGGCGATACTTCTATAGCCACAACAGTTGTACAAAGATCTTAAATGTTTTTATAAGGTTTGTTTTCTGTTACATGTACGCTAATGTGGCGTTATAAAATATTCATCTATCTACTTCTGTGTCGGGGGTTGCGTGTTCGATTTCCGCCCGGGGTTGAGACATAGTTGCTGGCGACGACGCGCGACGTCTGGGTGTCAATTATATATTCTTATAAAGTATAGCAGGGACCGCAATTTTACCCGCGTTGTGCCTGTTTCCGTGGAAACTTCGGGGTGAAAAATAGCCTATAACCTTCCCGGCTGGCTATCTATTACGATTAATTATTTAAATCGGACTGATAATTCCCAAGATTACCTCGAACATACAAACAGACAAACAAACTTACAAATTTTACCTCTTTATAATATATAGTATAGATTTGTGTATGTATATGCAGTAGTATCAGTGAGTTAGATTCCATAACACAGTATTGATGTTACTTTGGGTCTAATTAACCGTGTGTCAATTAGTCTGGGTATATTATATTATATTATGCCAGGTCATGGGGAATCCCTTGTGAGCTGGTAACACCGAAGAAGTGCCTGGAGTTGTGGCCCTTGTTGAACGTGGAGGACTTGGTCGGGGGGCTCTGGATCCCGGGCGACGGAGTCGCGGACCCTCATCTCATGTGCATGTCCTTGATCAGGGAAGCTGTTAAGGATGGTAAGTACTTTCATCACTATCTCTACATATTATAAAACAAAGTCCCCGGCCGCGCCTGTCTGTCTGTCTGTCTGTCGGTTCGCGATAAACTCAAATACTACTGCACGGATTTTGACGCGGTTTTTTTTTAAATAGATAGAGTGATTCAAGAGGAAGATTTATATGTATTAAAAAATCCCGAAATTCCCACGGGAACGGGCACAACGTGGGTAAAACAGGTCGTCTGTATTCCCAGGTGGAGTGAAAACATCACCAACCCGCATTTGGCAAGCGTGGTGCTTATGACTAATGCTCCTCACTGTACTGATATCTTCAGTGAGATGAGAGGCCCAACAGTGGGACATTACAGGCTAACTTTTTCTTTAACATACTCAAACCCACCTCCTCATCTAGGAGTGTCGGTGGTTGAAGACTGCGCGGTCACAGCAGTGCTGTCGAAAGACGATCGGGTGAGCGGCGTGGAGACCACCAAGGGGGCCATCTCTTGCGAGTTCTTCGTCAACTGTGCCGGATTCTGGGCTAGACAGGTAGGCTTCGTTACTTTTACCATATTCATCACGGGTCTTAGCTGGCATTAGTAAAGAAGAAAAGTAGGTTAGGTTACTTTTATATATTCTTATTGGGTCTTGATTTTTGTAACAGCTATAGGCAACGACATATAGGGTGGCTTTATTTAATCAGTCAGTAAGGGCAAGTCTGAAGACACGATGATCTTTTCTTGAGAATCGTGCCATCGATTTTAGTGACAATAACAATTGCATTCAGGATTTTTTGTTAATTACTTCTTGAAAATTTAAAAACTAATACTAATTACGGAGCTTTTCTTATCTCTAAAATCCGTAGCATGGTTCCCGAAACAGATCGTATTTTGTAGTTTCAGACTTGCCCGATTTAAAAAGAACACCATGTATCGATTTGGCGTGCGGCAAAGTAACTGAATAATTTAATGGAATGGTACCAGTTATGTTTAAAAAATACTTTGTTTTGAAGGCCACGATAACTGGTTGATTCTGTTTAACCCTTAGGTAACGGATTGTATCCCTTATATTGTGTTGAAGGTCAAAGAGTTACTAGAGACTGATTAACATATTGTATCCTCCCTCGGCAACAAGCAAAAATATATGTGTGCTTTAGTGTCTATGTGTTTTTCTCCTTTAGTATTTGAAGATTTAGGTTTTAGGGATTGCCAGTTAGGTAACCCAGTGACGCAACGTTATCGCCGAATATAATTCTCGGGTGCATCAGAAAGTACACTCAGGATATATGTTTGTCTATACGTCCTGAGTGTCTTTTCGCATGCGCACGAGGTCAAGCTTCGGGATCAAATGCGAAGATGTGGGAACACGAGTGTAACATCATAGTGTTTTTTTATGTTTTGCTCAAAGACAATAGTTTTTTTTTCTCGATATTTAAAAACCAACGACTTTGTAACTAAATAACATAACAATGACTTGTAACCAAAGCTGGCGGGTTCGCATTACTTGCAGAAATGCAATTACTTTATGCGATATGTTATTCTCATTAGAATTGCAATATCAGTTTGAAATCTGACAAGTACAAAATATTTAATAGTTTCAAGTTTTCCGGTTCACACATGCATAACACAAATGTACAAAATAAACTGTCAAGAAGCGCCATCTCTGGATCAGTATACACTGTATACTATACAGGGTGACTTTAACAATGTATTTTAAAATAAGAACTATTAATCAAAAAAACGATAGTAAACGTACTCACGGGTTTTTTCGCGTTAGAAGGTTAATAAAGCAAGTAATAACTTACTTTTTATTTCCCGACGTTTCGAGGGGATTAAAAAAACGATGTATTTAAGAGACAAACCGCCTTATTTATAAACGCTCTATAACTAAAACATTGTTATAAAGTGTTTTGTCTCTTTTTCTCTTTGGAAAATACCATATGTCGGAAAGGGACAGACCATAAAACTATGTGTTTAACTGTCTTTACGGGTATACTTTGCTTTTAGAGCTGTGCTAAAGCTATTTTTTCGATGTCTTAGGTCGGCCAAGTATCGCGACCGAAAGTGAAAGTCCCCTTGTTGCCGTGTGAACACTACTACCTCCACACCAAACCGATAGACGGGTTAAGCCCTACAACACCAGGTAATTTTTTATTTTAGAGGTCTATTGGTTTCACACATATTCGGGCCATAAATCCGCGAGGGCCGCTCATTATAAAAAAAAAAAATTTTAAATTATTCAGATTCTCGGGTTCAATTCCCGTCTCAAAGCATATTCCTAATTTACTTTTCAAACATGGCTCGGCTTAAAAATCACCGACCCGCTTTAAGTAGGCGTCGTGGTTACGCCTAATCTTCTTCACTGCACTGATATCTTCAGTGAGATGAGAGGCCTATTCCCAGCAGTGGGGCACACACGACAGACTCGTGCGTTTTTTAAATTATCTACCTCTAACCCAGTGGTGCGCGACCCTGACGGCTACATCTACTTGAGAGAACGCGACGGCTGCTTACTCGCTGGAGGATTTGAACCGATTGCAAAGCCAGTTTTCGAAACCGAAAGTAAGTAGCTAGCTTTAAATATATTTTCAACTAATTTACTTATCCAAATTGCCTTTAAAATCCCTGGTGGTTTTGAATTTTGACCATAATTTTTTGGTCAATTGCATAGTTGTGTTTTAAATTACAGTATCAGTTCATGTTAGGTGGCCGCTTGTCCAATATATAGATCTCTATTTATTCAACTAACTTTATCTCCTTACCTTCTTACTTCACTAATCACCAATTCTTTCACTAGTAACCACATCAGCACAGCGATGCGTCGCCGAAGACTGGGACCATTTCCACGTACTATTACAACAGCTGTTGAAGAGAGTGCCCAGCTTGAGCCAAGCTGTGCTGCACAAACTGTGCAATGGCTTGGAGGCGTTTTCACCCGACTGCAAGTGGATTGTGGGCGAAGCGCCAGAGGTAAGCATTTTCATTAAATTTTAGGTCTTTGGTTAGTGTGTTTAGATCATCTAGAAATCTAGTCACAGATTCTAGTATTTATATTTATATTTGTTAATGGGTCAGTGACTTTGTTGATATTAAGGGAGAGATGTGGGAGAGAGAATTTAAAAAGGTAGAAGAAAAGTGGGGAGAGAGAACTAAGGGAGAGACAGAGAGAGCGCAGGTAGAGGTGTGGTGTGAAAAAAGTGGGTGTAAGAAATGTGAAAAGGTTTTATGACAAAATGTATTTTTATAGTAAGTAATTGTAATAGGTACATATATACAGGGAACGAAGAAAGAAGCAACCGAGTGTCCGCGCAGTGTTCGACTTGGCGAATATAGCGTGTCTTCTGCAGCTAAATTCGGTTTTAGTCGGACGCTGCGCGGGCACCCCAATCAACAGACGAAGACGTATTTTAGTATAGCTTTTTCTATCGCTTTTCATTGCCACAAACCGCCTTCAAGCACTAGATTTTCATATTTATCTCCACTAGATTCATTTAGTTTCTTGTGTAAGGATGGGTTGCTTCAAACGTTTTCGTAACATACGTTCGTTAAAGTTCACGACTACGTCAAAATGAATGTTAAGAACGACGCGTTGTTTCATAACTTAAAAGACAGTCAGTTAAAGTTATTTAGGCTGTCAGTAAAAGCCACGAATTTCATTTTTTTACGTAGGTATGTTGACATTTTGTTTTAACGTTTAATGGTACGTCAGCGTCAACTGAAATTATTTAGGCTGTCAGTAAAAGCCACGAATTTCATTTTCTTATGTATGTCATTTTGTGCTAACGTTTAATGGTACGTCAGCGTCAACTGAAGTTATTTAGGCTGTCAGTAAAGGCCACGAATTTCATTTTCTTAAGTATGACATTTTGTTTTAACGTTTAATGGTACGTCAGCGTCAACTGAAGCAACCCGGCAATATGAAGAAATTTCTTTATAATAATTGTTTTAACCTATCTTAGCTTAACCTTAGCATCAGAGAAATGGCATTCGTTTCCCCTTCGCACAACATAGATAATCGAACTTATGCACCTTTCCACTACACCGCTTTCTGTAGATTACAAAACCCCTTGTAGTTATTCCGCATTTACTAATCACTTCAATTTGGATCTACTGAGGGGAATTTACGATGACATTTGCGATAGGACGCAATATTCACACTTGAACGTCTGTATTCCGATCAATCTCGTAAATGAAAGGCAACAGTGATTGTCCCTCATTTAGAAAATTGGTCAGAAGAACAGATGCTGTTTCTCAAAAGTGCTTCTCCAAGAGTAGGTATAATTGACATTATTTAAAGTTTCATTTAATATTGTAAAGTGCTTTTTTTACCACCGGTTCATTGCTCTTGCTTGTAGGTGTTTCTCTGATGCGGGAAGAAGGAGCTTTGCTGCTAAGTGGTGGCCTGGAAGGTCTAAGTGGCCTACACTTAGTTCTACTTGACGTATTAGTGTAGTCTTCTAAGATCTTGCGGGCCCCCTCAATTACATGCTAAGCTAAGGCCAGCGCTTGCAATAGTTTAAGATTTGTCAGAGCAGCACTGATTCGACTAATGTTATTGTTATTTGCGCACAGTAATGTTGCCATCTCACACGCAATGACTGACGTTGAGATGGCAATATAATTGTGCGAGAGTGACAGAGACAAACAGGGAGCTTCAAAATTCCACCTTCTTCTGGATTCGGACATTTATTTATAGCATCATTAAAGAAGAAGGTCCATTGTCGTGGGAATTTCGGTATAAAAATAAGTAGCATAAGAACTTTTTTATCCCGAAACTCCTACGGGAATGGGCACAACGCACGGGTATCACGGCACGCCTCATATTCACACACACTGTTTATATTATGTACATTTTTATGTTTAATGTATAGTATAGTAAATTTAAGTAGGTTAGTAGCCAACCATGTTGTCGAAGTTTTTAGACTAAAGGGGTCCGGATCAATCTATCGATTGTAACAACCGGGACCTACAATGTAACATGCTCTCCGAAACACGGTAGCGCTTAAATATATTTTTAAATAAATAAATGAAATTAAAGAAAAGTATTAGCCTGTAATGTTCCACTACTGGGCAAAGGACATCACAGAGATAATGAATGAAATGTAAATGTCTGCAGGTGTTCAACTACCATGTCGCAGCCGGTATGAAGACCGTCGGCATATCGGCGGCCGGGGGCGTCGCCGAGGCCACGGCTGACGAGATTGTCGACGGGTACTCCAAGTATGACATGTACGAGCTCGGCCTCAACCGGTTCTTGGGCCTTCATAACAACAAGAGGTTTCTTAAAGACCGCGTGAAGGAGGTACCAGGTTAGTCCTCCTGATATTACTCTATGCGAATGTTTGTGAGGCTGTATGTATGTTTGTTACTCGTTCACGAAAAAACTACCAGACGGATTTGGATGAAACTTAGCATTAATATAGGTTTTACATCAGAATAACACATGGGATACATTTTATCCCGAAATTCCCGCGGGAACGGGTACAGCGCGGGTAACACCACGGGGCGCGGATAGTAGTTTTATAATATTGGACTTTAAAATGAATAGGATAATTTAAATTAAAACATATATAAAGTCTTTGTTATCATTTGTAGGTGTCCACTACGGGCTACCGTACCCGTTTCAAGAGTTCGAGACGGGCCGCAACTTGAGGCTGTCTCCCATTTACCCGACCCTGAGAGACAACGGTGCTGTGTTTGGACAGGTCATGGGGTACGAGAGACCTACGTGGTTCGAACAAATAGGTAAAATGTCTCAGAAGACATACATATTTGAATTGATTTTAAGGATTTTAGGACTCTTTCTTAGTTATTTTTTAGAGAGCGCTTAAGGTGTCGGGTTCGATCCCCGCCCGGTGTCAACAATATGTGAAGACATAGTTGCTGGCGACAGTGTCTGGGCGACAATTATATACTCTTATAAAGTATTTGTGTATGTATATGTAGTAGTATTAGTTAGTTAGATTCCATAACACAAGCTAACTTTGAGTCTAATTAACCGCGGGTGAATTTCTCCGGGTATATTATATTATAGTGGTAGTTAGGGTAGCTAGACCACGGGAAACTAGCTAAATATTAAACATATTAGGTAGTCATTGAGGCAGAACTTAGAGCCACTATTTAAACGTTAAAAACACAGCCATTTCACTTTTCAACTCTTAACTATGTTTCAGAGGAAGCACAAAACGGTGAGAAGCCGCGGCCTTTCAAGATTGCGTATACGAAGACGTTTGGCAAGCCGCACTGGTTCGACATCGTGCAGCGCGAGTACTGGGCGTGTCGCGAGCGAGTCGGGCTCGCTGATTACTCGTCCTTCACTAAGATCGACTTACAGGTATGTAAGATCGAGTAGGTCAGTGGTAAACTGGTGCCGGAGTGTTTAGACCGCTGAAAGGCCTCCGACATGGTCTGACGATTGAAATAAGTGGGATTGTTAATTTAACGTGCCCTCCGACTTATAGGTATGGTTGACACTCGACAGGTTGGTTATTAATGGGTATTATATATATGTACTAGCAACGTTCCGCGGTTTTATTCGCGTTGTGCCAGCTTCCGTGGAATTTTTATATATATAAACCTTTTTCTTGAATTACTCATTGCCGATCTGCCACCATTGCTGCGCCGAAGAAGACTCGGCGCAACATACGCTGGAGGTGTGTCCGGCTTGGTCGGACCAACGCATGGCCATGGCCGCCGCAGTCGGTTTTGACTTCTCGCTGCGGGCCGTAGTTCACTCTATGGTCCAAAGTGAGGGGTCCTGGACCGCGGTGGCCACCTTCTGCGAGAGCGTGCTCATGCAGAAGGAGGCGGCAGAGCGCGAGCGTGAGGCGGTCTCCGACTGCCCCATGCGCCGCCGCCGAGGAGGCCGGCGTAGAAGGGCGTACGCGGACGCCCTTCTACCTCCTTAGTTGAGGCTGCGGTGGCCCCGGGGTGCGGGTGTGCCGCTATTGTATATTATGATGTATATTATAATAATATATTATAAAATACTAGCAGCGCCCCGCGGCTTTGCCCGCGTTGAGCCCGTTCCCGTAGGAATTTTCTAAAATCCTTTCTTAGTGTGCACTTACATCACTTGAAGAACCTTCCTCCCAAATTTCATGTTCTAGGTGTAGCGGTTGAGGCTGTGCGTTGATTATCACTCAGTCAAAACTTTGAATTTTATATAATATAGATTATAAAAAATAAAAGCCACCGCCTTTTTGTAAATATAGAAACGAAATCAACTTAAACAAATAACAAATAAAAATACAATGTCAATCCGATTCAAATAACTACATTACATTTCCTAAATTCCCACAGGAGCAAACACAACACCCATAACCACAAAACACAACTATTAACAACAAAAAAAATCTTTTTATACATAACTAGCAGCGCCCCGCGGTATTACCCGCGTTGTTCCCGTTCCCGTGGGAATTTCGGAATGAAAAGTAGCCTATAACCTTCCCGTTGAATGTGGCTATCCATTACAAAAAGAATTTTTCAAATCGGTTCAGTAGTTTCTGAGATTAGCGCGTTTAAACAAACAAACAAACAAACAAACAAAACAAACTCTTCAGCTTTATAATATTAGTATAGATAACATATAATCTACTTACAGTCCAAAGGCCGTGAAGTAGTGGATCTGCTCCAGTACCTATGCTCCAACGACGTGGATGTTCCCGTGGGAAGCATCATCCACACGGGCATGCAGAACGAACGCGGCGGCTATGAGAACGACTGCAGTCTAGCCAGGATCTCCGAAAACCAGTAAGTAAATCTATTACTTCTATGATAATATAATTAATCTGAAATTTGTTAAGCTATTGCATAGCTTCTATCGCGGGCCTTGAGCGCGGGGACCGAATCCAGAAATACCATAGTGAAAAAACCTCACGCTCCCCACTAACGCCATCTAGTGATACAAAAAATAACTATGCAATAGCTTTACCGCGGCAGTTCCCGAGTGCCACACGTCTTTTTTTTTTCTAAACTACGAATCCGATTTCCCATTTAATCAGACATTCAAAAACATCTTTCTTGTTATAGTTACATGATGATAGCACCAACGATACAACAGACGCGATGCAAGGCGTGGCTCAAACGACACCTCCCTAAAGACGGCTCTGTGACACTAGCTGATGTCACATCACTATTTACGGCCATCTGTGTCATGGGCCCCTTCACTAGAAGTCTTTTATCTGAGTTGACGGATACTGACCTGTCACCGACGAATTTCCCTTTCTTTACGTTCAAAGAAATTGACGTGGGGTTAGCCAATGGGATAAGAGCAATGAATTTGACGCATACAGGAGAGTTGGGATACGTGCTGTATATACCTAATGAGGTGGGTGTTCATTGAAAATAACTGATTATTATGTTTTCGAAATATTAGATTTTTTAAAAATTATTTCATGAACATACCAATTTTTCATTTAATATTTAATCAATTTTCCAGTTCGCCCTTCACGTGTACAATCGCCTAATGTCCGAGGGCCAAAAGTACGGGATCTCACACGTAGGGTACTACGCTTCGCGCGCCCTTCGCGTGGAAAAGTTCTTCGCGTTCTGGGGTCAAGATCTCGACACGATGACCACGCCGCTTGAGTGCGGGCGCACGTGGCGGGTCAAGTTCCATGTTAGTATGATAAAAAGTAAAATTTTACTGGGGCCTGTAATGTTCCATTGCTACGGAAACGCCTCTCATCTCACTGAAGATATCAGTATAATGAGGATAAGCATTTATGAACGGTCCTTAATGTCTATAAAATAATAGACTTTATACAAACTGAATTAACGACCATTTTCCATCAA
The DNA here is from genome assembly GCA_951394245.1 of Cyclophora punctaria. Lineage (NCBI taxonomy): Eukaryota > Metazoa > Arthropoda > Insecta > Lepidoptera > Geometridae > Cyclophora > Cyclophora punctaria. Next base: position 12,076,945 of record OX596167.1, read on the forward strand.
CAGAGAGACATCCCCTTCATAGGGCGGGCGGCGTTACTCAAGCAACGCTCCGAAGGTATCCGCCGTCAATATGTGCAGTTGTTACTGACAGACCACGATCACGAGTTGGATCTGTGGTCGTGGGGCGGCGAGCCGATATACCGCGACGGGAACTACTGCGGGCAAACCACCACCACCAGCTACGGGTTCACCTTTAAGAAACAGGTGGGGTTTCGGTTAGGTTAGGTTATAACTGGGATTTTTTGTGGTGGGAAAAATCTAATGCAACAAACAAATTCAATAAGCAATCTATTATCAGCCCCCTCGGACATTAACTTTGTCAAATACAACAACTGACATTATCACCATTTCATTTTTGGAGTAAATAAATTCCCCGTAAAGATATTTGTTGGCCTAAAAAAAGTACCCTATGAAGATAGATTGCCATTTTTCAGGTTTGTCTCGGATTTGTGGAGAATTTGGACGATAATGGCGTGCCTCAGAAGATCACCAACGAATACGTGCTGGGAGGACACTATGAGATAGATATAGCTGGCATCAGGTAAGGTTACGAAATGCGTTTTACAAGCATTTATTTTACTTGGCACATATCTTGGAACATTTTGAATTAGTAAACCCCAACCGATTGAGCAGGTACATGAAATGGTTGAACTATTTGACCTACCTTTAGTTCCGAAATGCTTGTTGTTAAAAGCTATTTGTTTTATCAAACACATTAAAATAGCGATGAGATTAGCGGGTCCAAACAAACAAAAAGATACTTCAGCTTTATTATATTAGTATATTATAGTATTTCTCCTCGGAGTCACGGGACAAGTCCGTTTTTTTTTAGAGGCATGCGAGGGGATACAGATCCAACTCGTAGAGGCCCTTTGGAGATGTTTAATGTAATGGATTACAACTGCAGGGACACACTCCCGACCACATCAGTACAACATATTAATATAAAAGCCTTAAGTGTCCCTAACGCCTCGGTGGTCTAGTGGTATGTGCACTCGCCTGCCAAGACTGAGGTCCCGGGTTCAATTCCCAGGAAGAGCGAAAACATGTTTCCTACTTTTCAAACATGGCTCGGGTTTGAGATCACCAACCCGCATTAGGCAAGCGTGGTGATTATAGCTGGAGAGCTAGTGAACCCTGGGAGTAACGGTCTCCCTGTAAGGTTAGAAATTTGTATACTTACGATTTATGACATGCTAAGAGCAATAGCCATGACCTGGCAGGCGTCAGCCCTGCACGTCATCAGCCCCTTTATTTTTTGGACTGTTAAGTAAATTGAGTTTCAAAACTTGTTTCTGTAAATTTGAAAATTTAATAGGATAAAGTTTATTTATTGTACATCTTAAAAAAAAATTGACAGGCGATTACAATAAGCAGAAGTATATGACAGATCAATTAGAAAACGTACAGTTGATGAGGTAAAATAAACTTTATCCTGTATACTTAAAATTGGTATATGTTTTCAAATAAACGTCTCAGAGTAAATATGTACAATGCCAGGCGGTTTTGAACAGCATAAGACCTTGACAGGCGAGGGGACAGCTGCTAAGGGCGTGCAAATAAGAAATGTTACATGAACGCATACAGTAAATGCAATGTATTTTATTGGGTTTTATGCAATCTACATTATTTTTAACATTCATTTTCTTCAGCATCATCCGAAATTTCGCTATCACTGTTTTCATCATCATATGATTCTTCAACAATGTTTTCCTCATCTGAAAATAGTAAAAAAAAATATTTTAATGAATCAATAAGGTTGTTAAGAATTAAATATCAAGCTCAATTACATAGGACTGCGTATTAAATGTTACGGAATAAAATAGTATGTTACCTGAAATGCATTCCTCAGTTTCAGTCGATTGTGCTGTGGCAGTATCAGCAGGTCCTTGTAAAAGTATGTCGTATATAGAAGATGGAACCGTATTCCCCTCAAACCAATTAAATTCGTAACGACTATCAATTAGGTTCCAACCGTTATTTTCAGGTGTAAGAATTGTTGGTTCTTTTAAATTACAATTTCGCCATATATTTGTAATGTAGGCAGTTCTCAATAATTGTTGATGTAGTTAACGTTTGCAGGGTGGTAAATTCGATGAATCATAGCTTACTACTTTTTTCATAAACACTTTAGGATTATTTGTGTTGCACGTAGCAAGGAACTTTTCAAAAATTTCAAAGGAAATTTCGGATGATGCTGAAGAAAATGAATGTTAAAAATAATGTAGATTGCATAAAACCCAATAAAATACATTGCATTTACTGTATGCGTTCATGTAACATTTCTTATTTGCACGCCCTTAGCAGCTGTCCCCTCGCCTGTCAAGGTCTTATGCTGTTCAAAACCGCCTGGCATTGTACATATTTACTCTGAGACGTTTACTTGAAAACATATAAAAATTTTAAGTATACAGGATAAAGTTTATTTTACCTCATCAACTGTACGTTTTCTAATTGATCTGTCATATACTTCTGCTTATTGTAATCGCCTGTCAATTTTTTTTTAAGATGTACAATAAATAAACTTTATCCTATTAAATTTTCAAATTTACAGAAACAAGTTTTGAAACTCAATTTACTTAACATTCCAAAAAATAAAGGGGCTGATGACGTGCAGGGCTGACGCCTGCCAGGTCATGGCTATTGCTCTTAGCATGTCATAAATCGTAAATAAACAAATTTCTAACCTTACAGGGAGACCGTTACTCCCAGGGTTCACTAGCTCTTGGACTATTACGCCTGAAACCTCCTCACTGTACTGATATCTTCAGTGAGACGAGAGGCCTTTGCCCAGCAGTGGGACATTACAGGCTAATACTTTTTTTTTTTTTTTAAGTGTCCCATTGTTGGGCAAAGGCCTCCCCCCATTTCTTCCATTCAGCTCTGTCAAGAGCTTCCTGACACCAACCGGACAAGTACATGTCAAGCTCGTCTCGCCATCTCCGTTTTGGTATAGATATATATGTGAATTATAAATATATATCTATGATATTTTCTCTTCTCAGGTACGCAGCGAAAGTGAACCTCCACTCTCCCAATTTGCCAACAAAATACCCGGACAAAGAACGAGACGTGTACCAAGCAACTAGAAAACTCCACGAACCGCAAACATTTCTGGGACGCCATTATCAACCTTAACTCAAGCGCACAAGAGATATATTTAATAGAGATAATGGTGGTTATATTCAGAATTTATTCTTGCCAAATCAATATTTTTAATGATATCTCGCCATAAAAATAATATCTAAGGTCGAGACTAAACTAAGTATTGGTTCTGAAGTTAACATCTTCGCTGGAGTAAATTTACGGTCTCTTTCCTTCAATAGAACTAGCTGGATAAAGTTTCCACCAGTTTTGTTTAGGGAACTGAAAAATGACTTACTGGTTCTGTTAATAGATCTAATACAACTGGTGGGAAAACAGTTCCCACTAGTGGGAAAACTGTTACCACTAGTTCTATTATGAACTGTTTATAGAACTATGGGGAATATACCGAATTTACTACCATACGTAGATTTTTGCGTATATCTGAACGTAAAAACGTTATGGAAACCCTTTGATCGGATCGGGAAATCATAAAAAATAAAACAATACCATCTGATATGTCTCATACCTAATGTAACGGCTAAAAATGTGCTTCTCAAATGAAACTAATATTCTGAAACGCAACAAATGATATTACGACAAGTCTTCTATCTAGAGTTTATAATCACCGCGTCATGCCTTTATGCATATCTTATATAGAGTATAATTTAAAATTATACAAGAAAGTCTTGCAGACTAAATTATTAGTTATTGTATTCGTTTTTGTATTTCATTTTTATACTTACCTTTTAATTTTCACTTTACTTTTGGATCAATTTTGTTCTACATTATCGATATTATTTATTGATATTGTTTTTGAAACTAGGTAAGGTAATATTTAAGCTTATTTAACCGTATTTAACCGTATTTAACCGTGTTTATTCAATTAGTTTAGCAAGCTCGATTTCGACGTTTTAATCATGTAATAGCGGATACAGTTAGCATATTCTCTTAGTTATAAGATTAGTTATAATTAGGTGTGCTAAATAATTCTACAGAAAAATAATGATTTAATATTCTACAGAAAAATAATGTCTTAATGTTAGTAATAATAATTAGAGGTGTTTTTAATTCTTAGAGTATTCATAATATTAAGTGATTAATCATCTTGTAGCAAGTAAGCAAAGTGTTAAGATGTTTGTAGTTATGTGTGTTACAATCGCGGGGCTCACATAGGTTTCTCTAATGGTGTTATGTACTTAAACATACCTAGATTTAAGGTGTCAGTTATTTTCAAATGAAAAAGACTGAACGCGCGCTATTTTGAAAATTACGCCGCAGTTTTATACTGTTTGGGTCTAAAAGCTGTATGGTCTTTTCAATTCTGAAATTACTTATTTGGAAAACGTTTGTTTAACCTTTTATCTGTGTTAGGAATAAGTATTTAATCGTAGTATTAATAATTATAGTCACAACTAGATGGTAAGACAACGTATAATCGATTTGTGTGTGTTTAGAAACTTTCCTACTTTATTACACGTATATTAAACCCTAGCCTTAAGTAGAAATGTTGTTTTATTTTTCTCCCCAATAATATATATATATATAACTAGCAGCGCGGTGTCCCGTTTCCTCGGGAATTTCGGTAATTTTTATACTTAAAAACCTTTCTCTTGAATCGATCTATCTATTTTAAAAAACAGCGTCAAAATCCGTGCAGTAGTATTTGAGTCTATCGCGAACAGACAGACGGGCCGGGGACTTTGTTTTATAATATGTAGTGATACTCAAAATTACATTGCCTACGCGTATATTATAAATGCGGAAGTAACTGGATTGTCGGCTTCGCTTTCTCGCCTGTACCACTGAATCGATATGGACCAAGAGCCCGCGAACCCCAGACTTTCGTTATTTTATAAAAGCTGAAAGTTTGTCAGCGCATGCTCCCAACACCAGGTAAGAACGATGGACTATTATGAAGTTTGGGTTATCGTGGCTTTGGCAGGTATACGGTACTAAAGGTCAATGGTCGAAAACACCAAGTTGGCCATCGATTTCGATATCACCGTCAAAGGGTGACATGTACAACTCCTCAAGAGCTTTCAAATGACATAGGTCATGTCACTGTTGAGCATTAGGATCAGCGTCCATGGCATAGGCCAACTCCAATCTTCGGTGGTCGAAAACACCAAGTTGGCCGTCGATTTCGATGTCACCGTCAAAGGGTGACTTGTACAACTTGTCAAGAGCTTTCAAATGACATAGGTCATGTCACTTAGGATCAGCGTCCATAGCATAGGTCAACTCCAATCTTCAATGGTCGAAAACACCAAGTTGGCCGTCGATTTCGATATCACCGTCAAAGGGTGACTTGTACAACTTGTCAAGAGCTTTCAAATGATATAGGTCATGTCACTGTTGAGCATTAGGATCAGCGTCCATAGCATAGGTCAACTCCAATCTTCAATGGCCGAAAACACCAAGTTGGCCGTCGATTTCGATATCAGTGTCAAAGGGTGACTTGTACAACTCTTCAAGAGCTTTCAAATGACATATGTCATGTCACAAATCACACTTTATTATTTGATGAATTTAGATCGGTATTTTACACACCTTTAGTACCGTTTATCTGCCAAAGCCACGATAACCCAAACTTCATAATAGTCCATCGTTCTTACCTGTGTGTGGGAGCATGCGCTGACAAACTTTCAGCTTTTATAAAATAACGAAGGTCTGGGGTTCACGGGCTCTAGGTCTAATATTGATGAAAGTCACAAGCTGTTTTTTTTTGTTTCTATCCGATAGACCGATTTTGATGCAGATTTTTTACATTTGAAAGCCAGTTTTCTTTCGGTGGTGGTAAGTTGGGTAAAAATCGGTTCAGATGTTTTTGCAGTGGGTTTTAAACTTTTTATTAAAAAAATAATCGTGGCATTTGTATAAAATCCGAATAGATTTTTTCTGTTATTTATTAGGGACATGCATTAGGTATACATATTTTATATTTTCTGGGAAATGCCTGCACATTATTCTACAATTCGCTAGGTACCTATTGATAGTCACAAGCGATGCCATTATTATATTGAAATTTAGCATTCATAGACACAACCAGTAACGAGATATTATATTACATTTTGTATTTGCATAATTGAAAAATGTCCCGAATAGCACCGGTTTACAGTAGCTAAATTATTCTCCATATTTTTTACTTAATTTTTCAACTGGCAAGTCTAACATAATACATTCGAATTAAGTATGCGCGTGGCAACGTTTTGAACTGTATCTCTACGTCAGATTTTTGTATTAAAGTCTGCCAGAGTGGCGCCCTCACTGACGAGCCAATTTACTGGGCACAAGTCACTGGCACAAGTGGATGAATGAGATGGAATTCAGTGGATGGAATGGAAGGTTCAAACTTCAACAAAATGTTCAGTGAATGAACAAATGTCCTTTCCGTGAATATTTCAATTGATTTCGATCGAATCAATCACTCAAATTATCATATCAAGCCATAGAGTAACTTATATATACAGGAAATCAAGCGCGATAACAAGCAAAGTAATCAGCAGTAATCCTTCCTCTGTGTTGTCCTTGTGCTTTCTGCTTGCTTGCTAGAAAAATCAAGTACTATAATTTCGTATTGTTTGTGTGAATTAAAATCTTTTATTTGTATGTATCTGGTCACGCATACAAAGTTCATACAACGCCACAATGGACAAGAAAGTGAACAGAAATGAGTTATTGGCGATGTACAAGAGATGGGTGATAAACAACCCCAACTTGGTGACTGACGTGGAGACGGTGGCGACGTGGTCTTCTTACTTCGTGGCCGGGAAGATCAACAAATCTCCCATTGTGTCCGAGCTGGTGTACTCGTTGTCTAAGCTAGTATCGCTCTACAACGACCGGCTCATCAAGCAGGCCTATGGAGAAGAGGTTCCATACTACGGCCTGCGAGACCAGATCAAATTGTGGTTAACAGTGATTCACTACAGTGAAGTGTTCGTGGAGTTGGTCGTGAAGAGCCGCTGGGGCTCGCGCGGCAAGTGGACGGCCGCCACCCTCTTGCAACTGTTCAAGTGTTGCTCGGCCCTTGTTTTGCTCTACAGATTCAAAGAGGTACCTATCTCTCATCCGCCAATAGCTGCGCTGCAAAGAAAGAAGTTCACAGAGGGCAAAGAAATTGCAGATGAGAACTCAAACATGTTCTTCACATTGAAGAGGTCCGGTCGTGTTGTTCGTCGGGTGGACGGAGCCCCCTCTGTGGCATTCAGAGACTGGGAACCCATCAGAATCAAGGATGACCACAACAAAGTTGGGGCTGATGTTAAGGATGTCCTTCTAGCCGAGTCCCTGCACATATTGAAGCCCTTGATTCATCTAGCAGCAATGAGAGTATTTGGCACTAAAGCTTGGAAGCAATGGTTAGTCGCACTCGGCATAGATATTACTTGCATGAGGCTTTACAACCAACACATGAAACACATGTCGTATGAACAGAGACTGGAAATAGGACGCAGGAAACTCGGTCTAGTCTTATATTTACTGAGGAGTCCGATGTACAAAGGATATTCCAAAAATGTAATAGAAAACTTCTTACAATCGTTGTCCAACAAGATTCCTATGACTAGCTTCTTGTGTGGTCCAATAGTTCAATACCTGAACCATTGGCAAGACATTTACTTTTACATGTGGGCTTCGTAAACACTGTACTATAGTTTTTATTTGTAGTGGCAATGGGGATACAAGTTAGACTAATCAAAACACAATCATGTAGTAGCTTTGGAAAAAGTAAATAGTCTATATTGCAATTGTGATCAGCTTAAGATATAGGCAAAATTAAATATAATTATCATGTTCACGGAGTTGTTTTAGAAATTAAGATTAATAGTGCGAGCTCAAGGTGTATCCATTTTATAGACCTGATTTATTAAATAGAAATACACGCTGTTGTTATACATTCCTATTAAATATTGCTAGATATTTTTAACACGCTTTTATTAGCTTGGCCTGTATGTATGTATGTATGTACGTATGTAATTAAATCTTTGAACATCATTTTCACCAACTTCCAGAATTCTGATTAATTTGAAACTTTGCATACGTATCAAGAACCGATGACAATGCAATAATTTAATAACAGTTTCCCATTATTAACACGCTTTTATTAGCTTGGCCTGTATGTACGTACGTACTTACGAACGTATGTAATGGAATCTTTGAACATCATTTTCACCAACTTCCAGAAGTCTGATTAATTTGAAACTTTGCATACGTATCAAGGACCGATGACAATGCAATAATTTAATAACAGTTTCCCATTATCCTTAATGGATTTGCCAGATTTACTAAAAAAATATTACTTCATATAAAAAACATCAACGGGCGCTCGCTGTGGGACGGAACGGGAGTTCTGTTTTATTTTACTAAATGGTACTAGACACTAACAGCGTCCCGTGATGGGCCCGTTCCCGTGGGAATTACGGGATGAAAAGTTGCATATAATGTTATATGGATTTGCCAGATTTACTAAAAAATAAAAAATAAAATTATAGTTTAAAAAAACTAAAAAACACGCTTTTATTGCAAATTGAACTAAAAACTAGAAAATAATTTTTCACCTCAAATGAAAATTATAATAAAATTTAAGTTATTAACACAATGATTCAATTCAGAGTAAAAAAAGCGTGGGGTGCATTTTCCTGTAGTTCATAACTATCCTCTCATAGATACCAATGATGATTGTAATATTTAAAAAAAATATTAAGCACCCCACGCTTTTTACTCTGAATTGAATCATTGTGTTAATAACTTAAATTTTATTATAATTTTCATTTGAGGTGAAAAATTATTTTCTAGTTTTTAGTTCAATTTGCAATAAAAGCGTGTTTTTTAGTTTTTTTAAACTATAATTAATAGTCACACTATTTCATGTACAGATAATTTTTCAATGCCGCATGGAATAAGTACTTAAATACTGATAAGTAATAGAAAGTTTTACTTATTTCTCTCTCTCTTGACAATAACAACCAAGTGTGTTACTTTGATTCTGTACTATAGAAACTATTTTGTCATTGGATAAAATATATCAAAATTGCACTTTTGATAATACTGTAGAGTAGAAAAGGGCTATAACATGGCTCTCATTTATTAGTATGTATATACAATTTAGTAGCATTATATAATTGTCTCTGGTAATAAAAATTACTAATTTTGTACTTTGATATTGTGTGTAGAACCTTGAATGTGAATAAGCATTGTACTTGTGATATTGTTCACATTTCAACATCCTTATTTACATAAACAATTAGACGGATAGATTCACGATAAAACGAAAATGTGTGATATATGAATCAATTTGTAGGTAAAGATAGGTACGGGAAAAATATCTTGCTCTGCCTTTGAATGGAGACAGTTGGCTTATTTGGCTAGATTGATTTAATAGGTAGGTAATTATATATGTCACTGTCTATGTAAAGTTTGACATACACAAGACAGCAAGACTTGTCTCTCTGGTATCTATACTAATATTATAAAGCTGAAGAGTTTGTTTTGTTTGTTTGTTTGTTTGTTTGTTTGTTTGTTTAAACGCGCTAATCTCAGAAACTACTGAACCGATTTGAATAATTCTTTCACTGTTAGATAGTCTATTTATCGAGGAAGGCTATAGGCTACATTTTATCCCGAAATTCCCACGGGAACGGGCACAACGCGGGTAAAACCGCGGGGCGCTGCTAGTAAGTTATAATTCAGCATTCAATTTTACTATTGTCCAACCAATCCCATAGTTAATAAAATAGTTAAAATATTCTATGTTATTCCACATTCATATCATGCCTTTTGACTATAGAGTGCAAGAAATAGTCACATACATTTATTTACAATAATTGAGGATAAAGATTAAGAATTATATTCAAAGTAATTAAATATAAACTGTTATTCATTATAAGTTAATGTTCGATATAATAAATGCTTGTTGTAAATATCAGCACATATTTTCCTATTATGTATCTTTGTTAAAATGTAGTATGAACCCGAAACTGATACTTAAGTATGTGCTTTAGGAAGGAGATATTCGGATTGCTTCGAATTGTAAAATGTCATGGGTGTCCCATACTCTCTAGACTATTTTCTTACACAAGTTAATATCTGAACTGATTTGGTCGGTATTCCAGCCGTTCCTTTTGATCCGTAAAAAAATGATTTCATTCCATTCTTACCCTATCACCGAACCTTCTACAATGAATTGAGTTGTCTTTGGTTGAAAAATCAGTCATTTTGTTTGAATTTTAACTCTCGTAAGAAATAATAGAATATTAAGTGGAGTTGATAGCAATAGGGTATTTGACTGATTTTAAAGTATACAATTTGAGAGATGAATTTAGTAAAATAACTAAAATTATGGTCAAAATTAAGCTCTGAAAGATTCTTCTGTATGATTCTGTAATTCCCTTTCTTGCTTAACAATTTTTTGTATGCGACATGTCTACGGCGCTACAAGCTTGTGACGTCACATGCCTTTTAGTGCTGTCTCTTTCTAATTAGCAACTTTGACCGCCTGTAACTCTGGAAATAATAGCGATATAAAAAAACGGAATTTTGTCTCTAACACGTGATAACAAGATGAGTTAATATAAAGAATTTAAAAAGACTGTCAAATACCCTATTACATTGGTACCGTAATATGACGGGATAGAAACCACCAAGTCAAGGTCATTATAGTCAAGTCATTATACTACAATTTGCAGTGATATAAAATAATATACTTCTGTATATTTTTACTGTTCTAATGTATGTATCCATTGCCCAGTGTTGAGTACCTGGTAAATAATTAGCTTATTTATATATTTGTGTAGTATCAGATGAGTCTTATAGTTGAAACAATAGCGGCAAGGCATACAAACCATTCTTCTACATATTTTATTTTTGTAGAAAGATTGTGATTGGCCGACCCTCCACACACATATTAATTATATGGCTAATTCTATATGGTATTAAAAAATAACTTTGTCGTTGTCTTGTTCTCACATTTTTCTGCTTTAAGGCCTGCTCACACTAAACCAGCCCTATACAACAATGGCCACCCAACATGTATCATGATATTATGTTAAATACTGTGTTGATTGGTGCAACAAGATATATTAAGACGAATTGAAAATATTCCGCCAATCAACACACAGTATCTATTGTGGCATGTGGTTTCGGTCGTGTTTGCAGGTGAGCTGGTTTTGGTGTGTAGGGTCTTTATTGAAGCTTGGACCTTATAAGTATTTTTAAGTCAGTTATGTATGACTTACCATATTTAGACTTCAGGGAAGTGAGGTAAGTATCTTTGTCCAATGTTTATGGTCTGCCAGAAGTGAACCGATATCGTCAAAAGAATTAGAATTGCTAATATACATAATAATACTAGCTGTGCCCCGCGGTTTCACCCGCAGCGCTGAATTTTCTTTGCTATAAACCTCACGGAGCCTGAGACCTTTCCAACGAATGCAAAACCGTGGAAATCGGTTCGTTCGTTTTGGAGTTATAGCGTCAGGGAGGAAAACCCGACTTATTTTTATATAGTAGAATCTATATCAAATATTCGGACACAGAAATTGAACAAAGATAATTTCCCTATTCGATTCCTACCCTAATTTAGTTCTGACTAAACTAACCTTATACCCCGGTAAATTTAGACATTCGAGTTTGCATAAAGTCCCAACAAGCTGAAAATCAGGAAAATTGTTGAAAACATAATTATAAACAATGTGTAAAAGTTCCCCATCATTCCCGTGTATGGAATTTTTTTTATTCAAGGTCAAATGTCAAAAAAGAGTGTTTTTCGCGAATATCTGAAAAACGGTGCAATGTAGCAAAAAAAAGTGTATGATGAAATGAAAGCTTATAAAATTCTCTATAACTTTAATTCTATCCACTTTTTCCATATTCCAAACCGTTATTGAACTACACGCTCCAGAAATGTCAAAATTAAGGACCTCGGGCAGGTAACTATGGAGCCTGCCCCAATGCTCAACAGTGACATGACCCATGTCATTTGAAAGGTCTTGAAGAGTTGTACAAGTTACTCCTAGACAGTTATATCGAATTCGATGGCCAACTCGGTGTTTTCGACCACCGAAGAATTACCACTGGAGGTGCTGTGGAGCCTGGACGGAATGCTCAACAGTGACATGACTTACGCATTTGAAAGCTCTTACAAGTCACTTTTTGATAGTTATGTCGAAATCGACGCCAAACTCGGTGTTTTCGACCACCGAAGAAAAAACACTAGGTGTATGTGCAATAATGTGCAGTTGACCCTGATCGTATTGCTCAACAGTGACATGACTAATGTCATTTGAAAGCTCTTACAAGTCACTCCTTGACAGTTATATCGAAATCGACGACCAACTCGGTGTTTTCGACCACCGAAGTATCGACACTGATCGTATTGCTCAACAGTGACATGACACATATCATTTGAAAGCTCATAAAGAGTTTTATAAGTCACTCTTTGATAGTTATATCGAAATCGCCGTCCAACTTAGTGTTTTCGACCACCGAAGAATGGAGTTGGGCTATGCCATACCGAAGTATCGACGCTGATCCTAATGCTCAAAAGTGACATGACCTATGTCATTTGAAAGCTCTTGAAGAGTTGTACAAGTCACTCTTTGACACTTATATCGAAATCGACCGCCAACGCGGTGTTTTCGACCATCGAAATATCGACACTGGGTGTATGTGCAGTTGACCCTGATGGTATTGCTCAACAGTGACATAACTTATGTCATTTGAAAGCCCTTGAAGAGATATCCAAGTCACTCCTTGACATTTATATCGAAATCGACGGCTAACTCGGTGTTTTTTAACCAAAAATAAAAAAATATATGTACACATTAGTTAATAAAGGACCTTGAGAAAATTCCATTCTTCGGTGGTCGAAAACACCAAGTTGGCGGTCGATTTCGATAGACATGTCAAGGACTGACTTGGACATCTCTTCAAGGGCTTTCAAATGACATAAGTTATGTCACTGTTGAGCAATACCATCAGGGTCAACTGCACATACACCCAGTGTCGATATTTCGATGGTCGAAAACACCGCGTTGGCGGTCGATTTCGATATAAGTGTCAAAGAGTGACTTGTACAACTCTTCAAGAGCTTTCAAATGACATAGGTCATGTCACTTTTGAGCATTAGGATCAGCGTCGATACTTCGGTATGGCATAGCCCAACTCCATTCTTCGGTGGTCGAAAACACTAAGTTGGACGGCGATTTCGATATAACTATCAAAGAGTGACTTATAAAACTCTTTATGAGCTTTCAAATGATATGTGTCATGTCACTGTTGAGCAATACGATCAGTGTCGATACTTCGGTGGTCGAAAACACCGAGTTGGTCGTCGATTTCGATATAACTGTCAAGGAGTGACTTGTAAGAGCTTTCAAATGACATTAGTCATGTCACTGTTGAGCAATACGATCAGGGTCAACTGCACATTATTGCACATACACCTAGTGTTTTTTCTTCGGTGGTCGAAAACACCGAGTTTGGCGTCGATTTCGACATAACTATCAAAAAGTGACTTGTAAGAGCTTTCAAATGCGTAAGTCATGTCACTGTTGAGCATTCCGTCCAGGCTCCACAGTACCTCCAGTGGTAATTCTTCGGTGGTCGAAAACACCGAGTTGGCCATCGAATTCGATATAACTGTCTAGGAGTAACTTGTACAACTCTTCAAGACCTTTCAAATGACATGGGTCATGTCACTGTTGAGCATTGGGGCAGGCTCCATAGTTACCTGCCCGAGGTCCTTAATTTTGACATTTCTGGAGCGTGTAGTTCAATAACGGTTTGGAATATGGAAAAAGTGGATAGAATTAAAGTTATAGAGAATTTTATAAGCTTTCATTTCATCATACACTTTTTTTTGTTACATTGCACCGTTTTTCAGATATTCGCGAAAAACACTCTTTTTTGACATTTGACCTTGAATAAAAAAAATTCCATACACGGGAATGATGGGGAACTTTTACACATTGTTTATAATTATGTTTTCAACAATTTTCCTGATTTTCAGCTTGTTGGGACTTTATGCAAACTCACCCTCATTTTTTGGTTTAATTTGACCGGATTACTTACTGTTATAACGACTACCTATTGTGCATTTAAATGTTAGTTTAGAGAGCACCTGTTTAGACTGAACTACTTGTTATAGGTAAACCATACCTAAGGTAAACATAATTTTATTGTAGCGTATTTTATTAGTTTTTCATTATGTAAGGTGGCTGTTTTATAAAGAAATGGAAATGGGAGGTTGTTTATTATATAATAGTTTATTTTGGATTTATGAATCGGTATTAAAGTATTCTTTTTGATATTTATTGCTTTTATTTGTGTTCCGCCTCGGTGGTCTAGTGGCATGTGCGCTCGTCTGCCAAGACTGAGGTCCTGGGTTCAATTCCCAAGTCGAACGGAAAATATGTTTCTTACTTTTCAAACAAGGCTCGAGTTTGAGATCACCAACCCGCATTTGTCAAGCGTGATGATTATGCCTAATCGTCCTCACTGTACTGATATCTTCAGTGATATGAGAGGCCTTTGCCCGGCAGTGGGACATTACAAGCTATTACTATACTTTACATTGATCCTATTGTTTTGATAGCATAGTAAAAATCAAGAAAATGGCCTCGGACTTTATTAAACTGTTTATCATAAAGGACAAATTGTAACTTGAGAAGCTTTTTTCCGATCAAAAAAATAAAACACAAATATATCGACTTATTTATTTAGTACTCATAAGTTACAGTATTAGGTCATACAAGCAATCATCTCGTCAAGCACTATCAAGTCTAGATAAAAGCTAAAGTCATATCTTAATACTACGAATATTGTTCAAATTACATAAACTAATTAGATGCCGATCATTATAACTTACATTGAATACGTAATAGAATACGTAATAGATGTGATTAAGATTCAAATATTAAAATACTTTTTGTACCAAAGTTTGTAACACAGGTAGATTAGTATAAAAGCCGAGACATATTGTCTGTTGTATAAACATTTCCAGTCTATTTCACTTAACAATTATTCCCTGCTTCAATACAAATCAAAATGAATTCGGTTTTAATTCGCATGATACAATTTAAAATGCAAATAATGAACATATCATTAAAGCTTACAAACATGACACTTAGTTAATACACATAGATTTTACGACAGTAACATACTAAATGCATATCTGTTATGAATAAAAAGGGCATACAGCCCTCTTTCTAATTATAATTCTTAATTATAAAGTAGATAATTTAAAATGAGGGATCTGCCCGGCGAGCATTTGTGTGGGTAATACTATCAAAATGGGAGATAACGTCGAGATTTTTTTTCGATAAAATATTTCACTCATTCATTAGTAGAATGAAATTCAAGAAAGTTTATTGAATATGTTATTATCCCGAAGGCAAAGCGTCGCCTAGAGAGGGTTGGTTCTAAATCAGGTAGTTGGGTAGTCCACTTAATATTACTCATCCAATTCAGCATACATATGAATCTAGACATAGCTTTAACCCTCCCTATCGGATTTCCGACGGACGTTACTGCAAATTATTACATTGATAGTGCATTTCTCGATCCCACAACATACTGGCCAGACTTATCCGTTCATTTGTTCCCACAGATGGTGATTGTCGCTTGAGCAGTTAATATTCACGCTGCAAGCTCCAGTGTCGCCATCTGGTGGACAAGTTTTGTGTCTGGTTGCCCATTGAAGGTTTAAATCTACCTCGAGCGGTCTGACAAATGAGACGTTATGTTGATTACCCGCTGTTAATGTAAGCCAAACACCTGATCCACCGAACGATATATTTTTAATCGAATTAACGGGAGTTAGTAAATTGAATGACCCGTTGTCAAAAAGTGTGTACAAAGTTTTTGCTATAGGTTCGTGTCAACAGAGGCGGAACAGAACTCAATTGATGAACCAAAATGCGTTGCAAAGAGAATTTGACAATAGGATATTTCACCGTTTTTTTTATTCATTCTATTTACTCATCTTTTTATCACGTGGAGACTAAAATCAATTTATTTCCAGAGTTACAGGCTGATTAGACAGAGACAGTACTACTAGCTTTGTGACGTCACACCGCTTGTAGCCTCGTAAAAATCGTTTTGCAAGAAAGGGACAGGAGAGAATTTTTCAGAGCTTATAATTCTTAATTGATTTTGATTCTGATTTCAATTTTGATCATAATTTTAGTTATTTTACTAAATTCATCTCTCAAAATTGTACACTTTTAATATCAGTGAAATACCCTGTTGCAATGCATTGTGTTGTGGTCATTCTGAGCTCCGCGCCCGCTCCGCTCACTTTAGTGGAAACGGATCCGTATGCGACTCTATCATCTAAGACTCATCTCCAAGTCTAATTTTTACCCTCGGGTACCAGACACGGTAAGGTGAACATTCTTCCGTTGCTATGTGCTGTTGCATACATCGATACAACAGATGTATGAGTATACTAATACTCATAATTATATCTGAGGCATATTAAAATCGAATACTTTGTAGGTAAAATTGGGCGGTGTTCATTGTATCCAAACGAAGTATTTTTATTTCATTTTACCTGATTATTATAAATGTAATCTCGACAGATATTAAATGTTTTGTTCTAAAGAATTCGTCCTATTTTGCCGACTTTGATCAATACTGTTCATTTTACAAGTTAATCTCATTTCAATACGCCTCAGTTACTAAATACCTTAAATTTACGGCATCAACACTACACTAACATTAATTCAAGGGAAACCTTTTCAAGGTCACAAATCAAATGTTATAAAACATAATGTTTTTTACAATTTTCTTTAGAAAGGACTAATTAAAACCGATTTTATTTATAATTTTAAAAACATTTTTGGTCCAAAATTATAAATGTAGGTTTTTACAGAATAAACTTTGAGTCAAATTGTAAAATTTGTTACAGTTACTTAAATATACGAAAAATTAAATTATTTTATGTGACAACGTCAAATAAAAGGGTGTAATTTTCAAAGTAAAATGGCAACACTAACAGATCAAACAAATGGAACGGCCATTTTAAAATAATACGAAATAAGAATGACAGTTCCATTTAGAAAATTGCATAAACTACCCCCAATTTCCCAAGTGCTAAGTTAAGAGGACTCAACTCCTAAATTGTCATACTATCACAGATGCCATATGCCATAACAGCCACAACAAAATGCTTTTTAGTCTTTTAAGAGCTTTTTCCAAATAATTTGAAACTACACACTGTATCAGTTGTCACCCACACAATGTATAGTATTATTCTTATCAATTCAATTTATATTTGATGGTTTCCAGTGTATTTCTATTCAACTGAGTCAGTTACTAACTCGGTCCAAATTATCAACAAAAAATTAAGTTACTTTATGAATTGAGAATTCTTCCCATAACTGTTTCGACTTCAGTCCATAATTGATGCAAATAGAGGCCTAAAACCTAACATTAATTTATACACTAACTTGTGTAAGTCCATACTTAAAATATAAGCCGTATCTTATATATTTTTATACCCGAAGATAGGTACGCATTACAATCCATACAAAACCATTTATATACACTCCTTACAATCTCAAGTCCTCTTAACTTAGTGTAAACACGATGACAAAACGTTAACAAAACGGAAAAGTTAAAACACGAAGAAAATGTTTAAAAATAGAAAAGTTTTAAAGCAATGCAATATAATGATAATTATAAATTTATGGTTTTTGACAAGACACAATTGAGTCAGGAAATTATAATTTATTTTGATAATAATAACATCAGTACGCTTAAAAACGTGGAATTAAATTAGCTATCAAATCTCAATAGAATATATAAGCAAATTGTAATTATTTTGTCGGCAAGTCCTTTGCCCAGCGGTGGGACACTATAGGATAGATAAAAAAGGTGCTTAGCAAACTGAACTCAAAATGGTTAGGCATGAAATGTGACAAGATCGCATAATATGTATAAAATGGTACATGGTATATCCAATCATAATTTTCCATCATTATTTAGTTCTGAGGTTCCCGCATCAAAGCGCTTTGTCAAAAACCATCTGGCATTAATAAAAAAAATCATTTCAACACATACGTAATCGAAACTATTCAAATAAACCTAAAGATAAACAATTTACAAAACTTTGTAAATTAAATTATAAAATTATTATACAAAAATAAATTAAGTTTACATAATTGAACTGAGTATAAATTACAAATTAAGAAAGATCGGTGCTTCAATCTCGTTTCGCTATTTCATCTATTAACAATATTGTGTATCGGTGAATGAGGTTTAGAACCAGAAAGTGGATAATCACACAATTTATTCAGATATGGTGGCGCCCTCTGATGGCCAAGTGTCAAGTTTAACTAAAAGTCCTTGAGTGAAAACGACTTAAGATATATGTGTTAATTGAACTGGATTATTAAATGTGTTGTATTACAGAATTTAACAGAAAAAATAGTGATGGCTGAAATCAATCTGTTGATATGTCAATGTCCGGGTTTGACTGTTTCAAATGAAGAATATTTGTCAAGTTCATAATATACTATGTGTGTTTTTTACAGAATAACGATAACGAGAAAGAAGCATCGCTACAAAGTTTGTTTTGAAATAAATTTCAAAACTAATGTTACATCGCTTAGGACCTGTTTCCAATGTTAATTAAACCTAACTCTAATTAAATAATACATTAGTAAGATAATAAGATAATTTCTATAAGCATTCGCAGTAGGGGGTTTGTATTAGGCTATTTGATGCTATGGACTTTTGTGCGACATTTATGTAATCACCAACGCGCTTAGGCAA
The DNA here is from genome assembly GCA_951394245.1 of Cyclophora punctaria. NCBI lineage: Eukaryota > Metazoa > Arthropoda > Insecta > Lepidoptera > Geometridae > Cyclophora > Cyclophora punctaria. The sequence continues at coordinate 12,095,809 of OX596167.1, forward strand.
GCGTGGCGATTTCTGACAATACTTTAGTGAGATGATAGGCCTTTTCCTAGCAGTGGGACCACAGGGTAATAATTTTATGTATTTATTTGTAAACTAATTCAAATTATATATTTTCGTGAGACCACTACGAATACCATAAAAAATAATTTTAATTAATAATTTAATATAATCTAAGTCATTTGTACGGGGTCAATTTATCAGGGTGCTCTGTATTTTGACTAATGATACTCATACAATATTAGTGAAGATACATACGTATGTAAAGTATAATGCGTGAAATTTTAACAGGCAAAGTTGCGTACTAATTAAACGTTCACACATTGTACTTGGTCAATGGAAGAATAAATAAAAATAGTATTAAAATGTGTATCTTTGAAGCTGATATTGAGTTTATAATGCAGCGGACCCTATCGACACCATATCACTAGGATGGCATGTTTTCCGGAGTTTAAAATTGGAACTAGATGAAGAAATCATCGTTCCAATAATATTGTAAGGAGGCAATGAAAACATTTTGCCGTCACCGTTGACGTCAGCGCGTGCTGCTGAGTAGAGCGCAACGTATATGCGTACGCATATACATTGCGTTCTGTTCAAAGGAATTTTATGGGACATTTTTTCCTGGCCTTTAGTGTAATCCTCCTCACTGTACTGATATCAGTGAGATAAGAGGTATTATTGTATAATGCTGTTCATAAATGATATTTGTAATTTTCCTGGCTGAATTTATAAGCTAACACACAGAAATAAAGATATAAAATGAGAAACAGGTCCTATAATGAAATGATAACGTTAACAATTACAATATCAGTCCAGAAAAATCTATCTATAGACAAGACAAGTGACAATGGCATCGCATTCTATTTGGTTGTCTACTGTCAAAAATATATAGAAAAGAATGAATGAATGAATAGAAAAGTATGACACCACGTGACTATTTAGTGACATTCGGTTCACAATCTGCTTTGTGACGTCATGGGACTGGCATAACCACGTGACATTTTGACAGTAGGCTTCCAAATAGAACACGAAAACACGTCTACGAGATTTGTCTATGGGACTGGCTGGGATGATATTGAAATTGTTTCGAAACGAATACAAGGCATTAATGTTACTTAAGATCGATTTCCTGAAGGCTAAAAGGAGATCGAGATAAGTAATTTAATAAACAGTTTGAAAGTTTGTGGGCGTGTGGTGTGGAGATTCTTAATTGGATTGTTGAGTTTTTAGTACCATTAATCTTTAATTTCAGTTATTTTTAATCTCGTTTATATTGATGTTAAAAGCTTCGCGCTTATTTCAATGCCCGGCACAACACTCTACCTCGTGTCTCGTCACTTCTTTCCTTACTTCTGTCGTATCTTCTATCTTCACTCCATTCACAGCTACGAACCCGGGTCAAGTGCCAGGGTGTTAAATGAGCGATGACCTTTATGTCCACACGCGCACAAACAATCATTACAATACAATTCCCTTTATAATTATTTCAACATTTCATTGTAGTACGAATGTAAAGCACACTATCATCAAATTGCGTATTAATTTGATTTTGTAGTTTTTTAGTAAAAAAGTAAAACTGAGGCATTCATTAAATGTCAACGCAAGGTGGACGGTTAATAATACACTGACAGAAGACTTAAAAACAGACGAAAGCAGCTAGTACAACTTTCATTGTTTCTGTAAAAAATCACGGAAGGTAGAATTTCAGACTAAAAAAATTTTATATGTCTCCAGAGTAAATAATTAAGGTTTAAATAAAATAACCTAACTTTGTTCTAGTTTAGTGATGCACGAAAAATAATACTGGATATTTAATACGGGTATGAAGACTCAGTTTTGAGAAGCAAGCGAATAAATCAAACGTCCAAAAGTTTGATGGTTTGATGTGTACACCGCTGAAAGACTTTCAATCACCAATCATATTTCAGAATGCTTTACATTCCATGCAATAAAATGTTGAAATAACATAAACATACATGTTTTGTATAAATCATGAGAATATACATGTATGTTTGCGTAGCTAGTGTCGTTTACAAAACGCCTTAGTTTTCAGGCTATTGTAGAATACGAGTGTACTATTAAAGAGGCCGTCTTTTTCGATTTGTAGTTAAGATTACCAATAGTTGAAACTGTTGATTTGTGGAGTGGTGCAACTCACTCAAACCTCGGGAAATAATAACTAGTTAGTTCATACACATACACACCCACACCCACCCACACGCACGCACGCACGCACGCACACACGCACACGCACGCACGCACCCACACACACACACACACACACACACACACACACACACACACGCGCACGCACGCACGCACGCACCCGCACACACACACACAAACTAGTTATTATTTCCCGAGGTTTGAGTGAGTTGCAATTAAACTTGGGCGTTATCGCTATATTTTCATATTGCATTATCCGTTATATTATATTTTTCTAACTGTTGTGTTAAACTGTTGTAATATTTATTATCTGTTGTAAGATTAGTTGTATGTTGAATTGCGATTATAACATTTTACGGTTGTAAATACGTAACGTAATTTCGCAATCAAAACAAACTTTCTAATGAATGAATATACACCAATAAAACAACAGCGAAGACATGAATCTATCTTCATACGAATATAAAATCAAAATTATAATAAACTGTTGTATTTTAATGAAAGTAAAATTTGCTCTTGTACTTAGTAATTTAAAGTTCATATTCGTCTAACGCTCTACGATGTGAAGTTCGCTATCATTATTTTTTAACCTTGACCTTGAACCTTGAATAGTTGAATTTGAGTCGACATCGGCTTCGGTTCGGTCCGTTCGGAAATCATCGGAGATACTCGGTACCGGTAGTTTCTAGTTCTACTAGTTACCGAGTATCTCCGATGATTGCCGAATCGAGGCGCACGATTATAGGTACGTAATAAATATTACAACAGTCTTTGTCGAAAATAAATAATGGTTGTTGTTGCTATAAAATTATAATGAAATATATTATTTGTTGTATGTTATAACGCCCAAGTCTAGTTGCAATGCCAGTTAATACAACCATTTTATACAGCTTATAAAGCAAGTGCTGTATAAAATGGTTGTATTAACTGGCATTTTTAACCATCTGTTAGCTTAGCTGTGGAGCGTGGATCCAAAATCTAGGTAAATACGGTTAAACTGTTACTATGATATAGCTCTTAGAAAAATTAACGCGGATGAAACAGCGGCATTTCTTGTGAAAAACATTGGGAACTAAAACGTAAAATTTATGTTTTTTTAAGTTTTCCTGAACAGTGTAAGTCGGTATATGCTTGCCCAGCTAAAAGACATATTAAATGGTTCGTAAATATTGTTATATTTTTTTTCTTGTTGTGGGAACTGAATCACTTGCATTCTGAAATTAAATTGAAGTATTATATTATAAAAAATTTAATATTGAAAGCTTGTTAGGAATGTACCAAATATCTCTATAGTATGTGTAAGCTATTGATGGTTTGTATGGGCACTGCCTAAGGCGCTTTGTAAACAACACAATAACAAATATATCTTAAAGATGTGCATCCAATAAAATGTAAATAGCATCTTCATTCTGTCACTTATAACTTGTGTATAAAAATATTCGCTAACAATATATCTTCCGCTAAAAATGCACACAAATTATTGCATTATATTAATTAATTTAAATTTAAACATCAAAATTGGCAAAATAAAGTTCGATGTAATACATTATTTTTTAAAAACATTTTACAAATCCGATGCTATTGCAAAATTTTGTTATCATAAAATTATAAACTAAACTTACTTTCAAATGAAACTTAATATTACAGAACAATAATTTCGCTGTATATATTATGTTTAATGTTACAATTAAAAAAGTTTTCAACAACTGGTCACACGTACATTGAAGTAAACAAGCGGTTTATCCACTTCAATGTACATATATACACAAACTGAGAAACACATATACCTAACCAATTTGTGACTGGTTCATTGAACAATAATAATAATATGCAAATAAATTTAGATATGACATTTGGGAATTAATTCCATATTGAAAAATGTATATACTTAAAAAATACTATGGTTAAATGGTTATATACTTTAAAACAAATGGTGATAAGAACAATATATATTGAAGAAAATATTTCATAATACAATGTTGTGTTATTAAACAATTTGTCTGTGTATATGTACACTGTAAAGTGTTCTATTTCAACAGAAAACGTAAAACCAATCACAAATTCCTTCACGACGAAGCACGTACATTTCTTCTTGGTTCATTCAAACTAAGATGGCCAATTTTCCAAGTTTAGGCAATTCCTCCTACACAGGAAAAAAGATTAGCGATTAGCCTCTTATCTAAACGCCTACCTTTATTCCTCTATAGAAGGAATTATTAGTTTGTCTTCATGAATTAACGTTTGTTTGGAGAACTCGCCATATTTGTTGACTAAGGAAAAATGTACTACAGACATCTTCGTCTTCCAAATTGAAAAGAAACGCAAGTCCAACGATCGTCTCCCTCCACTTCAGACTCCCGAGTGTTATCTACATATAAAAATACATTCACTTGTGTTTCGCAGCAGTTTTGACCGAATAAAATATACACAATTTCCTATAACGACAATAGAATATAAAATGGCATGACATTACACTACTTTGTTTGGTCGCTACGCTGAGTTTTACGTGTTTTATGAAGAAACCTGGTCCACGTGGGCTCTGGATAGAGACGGACTGGAAATATATAGCGGAGGAATTGTCCAGTAGTGGGAAAATTCATGTTAATAAAAAAAATAAGAAACCTTTACTGAATAATAGAAGAAAATTCTAAGACTTGAATTCCTCTTTTGCTGACGTCAGTCGCGCAACACATTGGACAGTGAAACCATTCGCGATGTTAACCGGCGCTGAGGTAAATGTGCTGGTAGATCATGCAACACTTGCGCGGTCTTTGTACGCGAAAGACGTCAGTAACAAAGGAACCAACCTTTTACAAAATCTGCATGTCTTCAAATAAACTGTGTATGTTGAACTGTGGTCAAAAAGATAAGCAAAAACGAAAACTGAATACTTACTGAAGTTACTGTGTTAAACTGTTAAAAAGGTTACAAAATAAAATGGTGAATAATTTAGTATTTTGAGCAAAACAATTATTTTGAAACAAATCTTTGTCTATTTCACAAATATGTTCTATTGTATTGAAAATAATTTAGGCAGCTAAGAAATTAAATAAATATAACTTCAGTGCATGACTGTGTATTTCAAACAAATACTGGTTCTATTTGATTAACGAGTCGTAGAAAAACTGTGACGGTAAAAATAATAATTATTACAACTTTTAAATCAAGAAAATAAACTAAAATTTATTTCCAAATAATCCAGAGTTGATTTATGTAAAAAATAGTGAAAATAATCCTTTTCCCCCCTCTATATCAAACTAATTCAGTTACTTCAACACTCACTAGCGTAGCGACGATTACATTTCAAATTATATACCTGCGTAAGGCGAAATTTTACGATATCTCTTATAAATAAAACTATATATGAACAATTCAACTATCTTATCAACAAAGCTAGCTTTATATAATTTACAGTGTTTTTTTATAATTGAATATACAGAAAATAAAAAATATTTTTACTATATACGGTTCACGCCTCGCGTTTTTATATATACAATTTATATAATACATATCTTACAGTGCATTATATAAATAAACTATGACACTTTTATATAAAACAATCATTACTTGCCCAGATGTTTCATAGATAGTTATATCAACTAGTTATTTCAGATGAGAAAACTCATAAACTCATTATATTTAAAAACAATAATTTAGTTTTACCTGTCTGTAATCAAATCTTAAAATTTTACTGAGTTTCCAATTAAGCTGAAATATTGAAAACAAGTTTGGATGACAACGCATGATAAGGATAAAAATAAAACATTTTAAAAATATTTATCAAATACTAGTTGATAAACTATAGACAAAAAACCGGGTATTAGGGTGCCTGTCCATTGATACGGAGCGAGCTGGCTGAGCGGAGAAACGGACAAATATTAACCAATAGGATTGCATTAAATCTCCGGTCAGATATTTTATGCAATCCTATTGGTTAGTATTTGTCCGTTTCTCCGCTCCGCCAGCTCGCTCGCTCCGCATCAATGGACAGGCACCCATATAGTCAGAATATACGCCAAAAGCTAATATATTCCAGCTCTGTGCTGACGCGAGGCGTGTTGCACGCGCTCATTAATCTCACAATGTACGAAACACGCTTATAAATCTCACAATGTAAGAGACGCGCTTATGAATCGCACAATGTAAGAAACGCGCTTTAATAACGCACAATGCAGTAGTAATGCCATTTAATATAACAAGTTTTCTTAAGGTTAGGCACTTATGTCTATACGACGACGACGAATTCGGCACTGACCTTGGATTGAAGTCCACCTGCCGAACAGCTAAATCTGAAATTAGGGGAAAATGTACAAAATTTAAATATTTGTTCTGTACTACTATCGTGAATGTTTGGTATGTTAATAAGTAAGTTAGTTCGTGTTGGAGTTTTTAGACCGCTTAAATGCCTCTCACTTGGTCTATCGATTAAAGCAACCGGGATTGGCAGTTTTACGTGCCCGTCGAAGCACAGTAACGCTCAGATAGAAATAACATTATCAGCCACCGATCCGAGTAGGGACCGAGCTGTACTTGCAATGAGCTAACTTCGCTTATTCAACGCCACATCGCTTAACGTAGTCAAGCTACGTCACGAGCGCTTTCTTATGACATCCGAAACTGTCCTGTTATGAAATTCGGAACCTCCAAAGCTACTGAAGCTCCTCTCCCTATGAAATCTACATAATACCTGTTAAGCTGCAGGTTGCTCAATAACAGCAATGATCGCCACGAGCGCTGCAAATAATACTTATGACATTTGAAACTTACCTGTACACTTACCTGTAAAAACTACTCTATTTTTCTTACGATAGTTAAAATGTGGATTAGCGTGGCCGATTTTTCAGCCGAAGAGGATTCCTTTTGAGGAGGATAAAGGCTTAGTAATTTCATTCCATTCTTAACCCAATGAACCCTTTTCATCAATGGAAAAATTCGTCTGGTTGAAAAATCAATCATAATGGTTTGAATTTTAACTCTCGTTGGAAAAAATAGCATATAACCCTAAAACACAGTTACACCAATACTCGTACTTACCACAAAAAAGTATTTGCATGTCACTGAAGATATCAGTACAGTGAGGAGGATTAGGCGTAATCACCACGCTTGCCTCATGCGGGTTGGTGAACTCAAACTCGAGCCATGTTTGAAAGGTAGGAAACATATTTCCGCTCGACCCGGGAATTGAACCCGAGACCTCAGTCTTGGCAGCCGTGTGCACATACCACTAGACCACCGACTACCAAAGCGTTACTTACCAATATCGTCTAATTATTAAGCCAGTCCCAAGAGTCTTCGCTGTCTTTCTTCTGGATGGTGATGTTTTTCACGTCGGGGGGCGGGCTTGAGATGCCGGCTCGAGACAGATCGCGCGTGTCCAGGTTGCGGGTCGTGATGGACTCGGCCCACGGCTGGCTCTGTTCGTTCCTGAAGCGAAAATGAAAAAATTAAAAATATTTATTACGGACAAAATGCACTCACAAATGAAAAACACTAAAATTAGATCGGTCCCGGTTGTTTCAATCGTCAGACCATTTCGAAGGCCTTTAGGCGGTCTAAAAACTCCGATGCCAGGGTTGTCCACTAAGCTGCTGGAAGTGAATGAATGACTGAGTGGGATTGTAAAGAAGATCTGCAATTAGACTCACCACTGTGAGTAGGGCTCCGAGGTGGAGCTCTTCATGGCGCCGTACCCCTGGCCCTGATACGAGCCGCCGGCGTTGCTCGCGCGCCGCGTGTCTGTGCTGCCCCCTAGCGTGCTCCATCCACCCCTGTTGTTAACCTGCAACAGTATTTTCCATAACTCTATTTAAACTATCACGATATGAACACAGTCACGATTAAGTATTTTTAGAGTCAACAATTAACTCTAGTAGCGCTGGTGGCATGTTTGTTCATTGCGATTGTTAAGCAACGTGCAACTCGGTCCCTACTTGGATGGGTGGCCGATAGTGGTATTTTTATCTAAGCGCTACCGTGCTTCGGATGGCACGTAAAACAGTCGCTCTCGTTTGTTTCAATTGTAAGACCATGTCGGCCTCTAGGCGGTCAAAACACTTCGACACCTGGGTTGTCCACTAAGCTATTCGAAATGAATGAAAGACTCTGAAGTTGACACTACAAATTTAAAACCACATCATTGATTGACCTATAGCAAAACTAACTATCTACAGTGAGACAACAAGCCTTGGTGCCGTACTGCAGTGTAAAATATTTTAGCCATCGCAATATCCCTCGTTAATTTGCATGGAACAAGAGCTGCATCACAAAGGGTTTAGGTCAAAAGCCGCTATCTTTACACAGAAGCTAACAATTAGTTCGCCTCTCAGTCCGATAGGGTTGTCACTTGAAAAGTCTGAATTTAATAAACTGTGGACTAAGAATACGACAACCCTGGATGTTAAAATGAAATGTAATCTATAAATCTTGTAATATTACATTGAATATATAATCAGCGACTTCAATTTATTACACTATTATTATTTACTAGCCGCGCCCAACGTTGTACCCGTTCCCGCGGGAATTTGGGGATAAAATCTATCCCATGTGTAATTCTGATGTACCTATAACCTATATTACAGTAAAGTTTCATCCAAATCTGTTCAGTAGTTTTTGCGTGAAAGAGCAATAAAAATACACCCTTCCTCACAAACTTTCGCATTTATAATATTTGTAGGATTATTATAATTTCAATAACAGGAGGCGGATCTAAATTCGTCAATTTTATTAAATGTAACTTTTCACGGATTACTCTAAAAAGTGGCGAAAAGACCTGCGCAGCGACGCTTAGATGATCGTAAGGTGCTATTCAATAGTTAAATTAATTTAGTCGTTCAATATCATCTTATATATAAAATTATCGTGTCACAGTGTTCGTTCGCGTACTCCTCCGAAACGGCTTGACCGATTCTCATGAAATTTTGTGAGCATATTGAGTAGGTCTGAGAATCGGCCAACGTCTATTTTTCATCCCGAAATTCCCGCGGAAACGGGTACAACGCGGGTGAAACCGCGGGGCGCAGCTAGTAATTTATAAATTCCTGAACTTTCTACACTTTCATAATAACATTTTACAGTTCATTAATACATATTTGAGCCAACTATCACTTCAGTACAACGTAACATTACCCGTAATAAGATACTTCAGAAGCTTCATGTCTCTCCCTTTACGCAGATAATTAATCCCCATTCGGAATCTCTAAGAATCAAATCTGTATAAACATTGATTATTTGTCATATGTTGATATTATTTCTCGTATTAATGTTGATGATGTATATTATTGATATAACTTATCCTTTGTTTACGGAAAGTGACGTGGCCGTAGTTAAGCCACGTCGACCACTGACGTGATTCCAGTAATCACTCGCTACTAAGTAGTAAATGTAGTGAATTTGTATTAGATGGTATTCCCCTCAGATATAAGTAGAACAGATAAAAATTGTATGATAGTTTTGTTTCAATTGTAGCTAAACTGAATTCACAAAGACAGGTTCAGACAGGATTAAACAAGTTCAAACCCGTTTAGGAAAGCTTAACACCCACATGTTGGGAAAACTGTGTAGGTACACGACACACACATATTCACGGTAATAGATTGCCGCTCCCACAAATAGGGATTGGTCAGGTGAAAATTAGCACTCACTTGCCGCCCATGTATCGAACTAAAATGTAAAGATTTTTTTTAATTTTACGCAGTACGCTCAGTAATTTTGCGAACGTAACTAATCGCTGCCGACACGTAGCCGCGAAGTAATTTAAGATTGGATTACGGTGTATATTGGTTTTCAGTGTAATTGAAATAAAGGAAAGTTGGACAGTTTAAGATTTCGATTTCCCTCTTTTCCCCGTAACCCCAGCAAAAATAAATGTGCCCCTTACAGTCCTGCACATGACCGACTGACTGTATTTATATAAACGGGCTGTAAACTTGATTTAAAAACGGTTGTCGAAACTGTACAAAATATTTTGAAATCAGTTCAAAACATTACTGGTAAAATACCGCGTATAAACAAAACAAAAACACTCCCGCCATAAAAAACGCGTAAATGCCATACAATCGAACCGTCCAAAAATTGGAAGAAGTTGAACAGGAAGGCGAGCGAAGTCTGGATGGAGCAGAGAATAGAGGAGTCTAGACAGGAGGAGGCGGAGAAGTTGGTTATGGTTCATAGTGGTTAGGTTTTATGTGGTTAACACTCTGAGGTGAACTATAGATAACCGTCAATTATATTGAATCAAAGGTCAGAGTATTATGAGTTAGCTTTTAAATAAATAAACATAATCAGACCACTCATTTTAAATACATGATCTTCAAACAAAACTCTTAATTGGGTTCGGAGATCAAACGGATCCAAACATCTTTTGTCGTAGTACATTCGATGTCACAAACATTACACTACTTTCACCTACACTCGCTCAACAATTTTTGACCTCGACTGTACATTACAATGAAAACATTAGAAACAAGAGGGACTTGGTAAATGGATTATCTTCACGTCGCCAATTAGCATTTCCGGTTGTAAATAAGATAAAAGACCCATTTTGAATGCAATTTGCAAATTCAGAGGGTCAAAATAGTTTAAGTACTCGTATGTTGGTGCCGCAAAGTTTAATGTTCAAGTTGAAAATGCGTATAATCAAACAAGTTTAAATATTTCAAGGGTCAAATCTAAAAACTTTAATAAAAATTAATTAATTTCCGAGTACAAAACTACAAAAAAAAACTCTCACACACCCACGCATCGTGCTTAATAATATGTGTTATGTCTTCACACGCACACCACACACATACAAAAAAGACGTGTGGCACTCGGGGACTGCCGCGGTAAAGCTATTGCATAGTTATTTTTTGTATCACTAGATGGCGTTAGTGTGCTGAATGTCTGCATCGCGCTAACGTTGTGTTCTGGGCTTATACGTAGGCAATGTTTGAGGAGCGTGAGGTTTTAGAGCGTGAGGTTTTTTCGTTACGGAATTTCTGGATTCGGTCCCCGCGCTCAAGGTCCGCGATAGAAGCTATGCAATAGCTTAACAAACATTTCCGCGTATAGTATAATAAATTCTTACGGCCCGCGGTTAAAAATTAATGCGAATATTACAAGTAGTTTACTCTCATTTTGACTCGGATACCTGAAAACCGCAGCGACCTACAACGTTAAAAATAAACGGCGCTCCGGATGACTCCGGTAAGGAAGTTGAATGAAGTATAAAGGTTACAATTGTTCAGCTATGGCAGGGCTGCAATACGGATGATGAGTTTCATTTATTTTAGTACCAGTCGGGTAGATCTATAAATATAACATTCTTTGTCCAGAATTACTGATGGATCAACAGACAGCCCAGACCGAAACTGGGAGGAAGTGCTGTATGTATGTAGGTTTGTAGTAGGCTTACAATAAGGAAGGATTATCCCAAATTATTCATCCGAAAATTCCGAAAAAAATAGTAGCATCGTTTGTATGGGACAATGTAATTCTTTGCTCTACTCTACCTAAAATGTAAACATTGCATAATGCATGGAATAGCTACTGGTCCATGAGGGGCAACCTTCCCATGTCAATCAAGTGCAAACTCGTCGACATGTGTATCCTGTCCGTCCTAACCTACGGTGCTCATACATGGTCCTTAACAGAGCTCCAGCAGTCCAAGCTCAAGATCAGCCAGAGGGCGATGGAACGTAGCATCTTCGGACTCAAGCGAGTCGACCGAGTGCGCAACGCCATGCTGCGTTCCGTCGATGTCGATACCAAAACTACCCGGCACAAGTGAGAGTGGGCGGGGCACGTGTCGCGGATGGCCTCCGAGAGATGGGCCCACACGTCCACATCCACAGACCACTAACTGGACCATGGGAGGAGCGTGGCGCCACGGGCGGCCAAGAAAACGCTGGCGAGACGAGCTCGTCTCCTTCGAGAGCGAATGGTGGGAGACTGCGAAGGTTGGAAGCGTTTGAGGGAAACCTTTGCTAAGCAGTGGGACATTGGAGGTTGAAAATCAGAATTTATGGAACACGTGTTTCGTCTATCTATATATATAAAAATGAAACCCGTTTTCGTTGGTAAATGCATCACGCGTGAATGGCTGGACCGATTTCACTAATTCTTTTTTTGTTGTATTTGTTAATTATTAGGAGAAGGTTCTTACGGAAAAAGATATTAAGAAAATCTCTCAGAAATATTGAAAAATATACATTTAATTTTGCATATTTAAAAAAACACGCGTAACGAATGTCAATGTCATTCACAGCCATAGACTATATTGAAAGAGCATTGTTTGTTCGGAAAGTAGTGCATCATTGCTACGCTAAGGCGGTACGAAGTTCGCCGGGTCAGCTAGTATTTCAATAAAATTAATGACCTACGTATTTGACTTCTACGCGGACGCAGTCGCGGGCAATAGACTTCTAGTTATTTGATAGGACAAGTAGATTTCCTTCTTACGAAATCTTTTGATTTTTTGTCCACATTTCGTCTTAATAAGTTCATTAATTGCAATGACGTCACGCGTCGATAACGTCTGATAACAAAATTAAATTCGAATGTCGAAGTAGTGATACGATACGACGGTCCATTTTACCTGACACTGTCACATATTACCATGTGATACAAAACTGTCTAAAGTTGCGATTGAATTCTACACTCAATCTTGGTAAGTTCAAAACTTAAATCAATTACACTTTCAAACTATAATCCGGTCGCTCGAAACTGTGCCGTCAAACTAACTGCACTGTCTGAATTAGTGAATTAATATTGAACTCAAGTGTTTGGAAGTATGACTGAGTGGATAACATAATTACCCATCGCTGTGAGACACTTGAAACCTAATATTGAGTTCAGCTTACCTCCCTCAACTATCAGATTAACTGCGATAGGGCAGTCACTGATTTAATTGAGCAACCCCCATATGAAGGGTTGTTTGAAACTTTTCCAACTTTATCGGATAGGAAGCGAGCGATACATGAAAATTGACGTATCTCGTAAAAAGTTTTAAAATAAGCTTTTTAAAACATACTATGAACATTCGTCATTAATTCAATAATTTAAACATGTTTGCGTAACGTCAATCTAATGTCGAAAAAATGGTAGACGTCAATCTAATGTCGAAAAAATGGTAGAAAAATGATTAAGTGTCATATTTATTAACAAACATACACCGCGACAGATGAAATTAAAGAAATGAAGATAAAGTCAAGTTGAGAATTGAGAGTCAAATAGCTCTCGATAGGGAAATAGAAAAGATGACTTTCGCCCAGCGATGTGACACCTGAGGATAAAAAATAAATATACTCGTATAATATTCGAAGTATATCGTCTTACCTTCTCTGTGACAGTGGTAGCCATTTCGGAGACCTTCTGCGTAGCGATGCCGCCATATTTGACTGCGTTTTCGGTAGCGGAGCGCGCGGCTTTTGTCACTGATGATGTGAACATTGACCAGCCCTATGACACACAAAGTAAAGTATTAGTTTGTTATGTCCCACTGCTGGGCAAAGGCCTCTCATATCACTGAAGATATCAGTACAGTGAGAATGATTTGAGGCAGCCACGCTTACCTAATGTGGGTGGGTTATCTCTGTGATATACAAGACATACTAATATTTATATATAGTATAACTATTAAGTTAGGTATTAGCCTGTAATGTCCCACTGCTGGGCAAAGACCTCTCATCTCACTGAAGATATCAGTATAGTGAGGAGGATTAGGCGTAATCACCATGCTTGTCTAATGATAACTATGACTAACTTTACATTATTTACATTTATTAACATCAACAGCGACCGCGGTTTACTAGTTAAAATAGCATCCTTCCTGTTGAAAGTGGCTTTCCAATTACTTTGTTTTGACTGTCTCGATTCGTACTCGTTATTAACGTATCACGACGGGATTTTCGCGGCAGAAGATATTGTTATGCCAAGAAATACGCCTACGTTGATTTTCCGACGAGTGGGTCGAGCCACTCGAGGTCGCGAGCGGAATCAACAGTTTTTCAACAATCAACAAAATAATCTTTTGTGCCGCGAATAAACCCGAAGTAATACGAGCATAATAAAAATAATTATTTGAATTGGACTGGCAGCCATAAGCCGTTCAAAGAAAATAACAAGACACTTTCAGCTTTATTATATTATAATATAACCCTGGCTGTTACCCGGAATATAAATAACTTATGAGCTGTTTTCCAGCCATCTTTATCTTTAAAAGTTTCAATAAAACGGGTTGTATTTCCTTCCACCTTTACAAATGTGTATAATAATTAAAATAACACATTTGTAAATAACTTTAATAACAGTTTCAGTGCGGGTTCCTGACAATTACCTAATTGTTCTCTGATCGACCGCGAGATATGTTCAAAGCTATTTGCAGTACAAATTAAAAACTTCCGATGTATGTCTGCGTGTGGTCTGATTGTTTCACAACTCAACCGTAAACCACATCGTGTCTGGTCAAAGAAATCAAATTACATTTCATGCGATCCGAACTAGTTTCGTTTCAGACAACCAAATAGGAAAAATATAACAAAAACTACGAATATTTTTAATTGAAACTACGTTTACGAATACACTTCGCTTTTATTTTACATTTTTATCTGACGTTTCGGCCCTTTTACAGGAAGTGTTCGCTTAGTTCAAAATGAGTAGTGTACCACGAATATTATTAAAAGTTTGTGATATTATATTTTAGGAGTGGTTTGGGAAAGCACCTACAGACGTTAGTTAATGTTAATAAGATCTTTTGTTGCTCTTTGCAAAAACTACTGAACGGATTTGAATTAAACTTTATGGTGATATAGGTTATACGTCAGAATAACAAATGGGATACATTTATACCGCAATTCCCGCGGGAAAGGCGGCGAAGCGCTATTAGTACAATACCTAAGAAACAAAGCTGAAGAATTTGTTATTGTTTGTTTGGAGGCGCTAATCTCTAAACTGTCTGTCAAAAATGTAAAATACTCATTGCATATAACGGTTTCATTCGGACAGTAAATTAAGAACTAATACGAAAGTAAATTAAAGTTAAGATGAAGGTGAAGTCTATTTGTTAACCGACTTGAAAAACAGGAGGAGGTTTCTCAATTCGACCGTAAAAACGCTTTTTTGGAACGCTATATTCTCTGTAAACGTCAGTTATAGTTGAATAATACGTTTTGCATTTAACATCCACATTTTACAGAAAAGTCTGAGGCAACTTTTCATTCCAAAATATTCACTAATGCGGCTGAAACCGCTGACCACTGATATATACATGTTTCATACCTATGATTATGGAAACTCCACTAACAATCCGCATAGCTTTCGATTATCTCTTCATTAATTTAGCATTTGGACTGCACCGAACAGGGAAACCACAATTATAATGGAGTAGTTATCGAACGTCGAAATCAAGCTAGGTTACGTGATGCTATTAATAGTGCAAAGGATTGCGGGAAATGCTTTGTATTTGTACAGGCATATGATGAATTGATTTTATGTGTAAAACCTACTTTAATATTGTTTGTTGAATATGTATACATTATTTAACTAGAATAGTTAGAATTTGTGAATTCACTGGAATTTGTACATGTTATTTAATTAACAAATACGTATGAATTAATCTTTATGTATTTTCAATCAATAACAGTTGAACAATTTATCCATTTACCGCCTTATTCGTAAATTCTCATTAATAAAACACTGTTATAGTTTTGTCTCTATAGCTCTTTGTAAAATAGCACATGTCGGAAAGGGACAAACCATTGGATAGCTAAACCGGTGTTGATAAGCGTTCTTCTTATCGAGTGGATAGTCAACCTGACCAATCCTGGTGTCAGAGTTATTGAGCCGCCAAAGGCCTCTGACTATCCGTAGAAAGTAACCGGGACCGACGGCTTAACGTGCCCTCCGAAGCACGGAATCATCTTACTTTTCGGGCAATCAGGTGATTCAGCCTGCAATGCCCTAACCAAACTGAGGACAGTCTCACAAAGTGATTTTTGTGAGATATCCCCACCGAGAATCGAACCCGGAACCTCCGGATCGTGAGCCGAGCGCTCAAACCACTAGACCACGGAGGCTGTCAATGAATAAGACCGTTAAATTTCTAAAATGAAAATGTATAAGCATACCCTTTCTCATACAAAAGATTTGATTTCGGTTCATAAACAACAAGAATATGTGGTAGCAGACATAACAAAAACAAACATATACACGTACGAACAAAGAACTCTTTCCAACTTTTTAAAATCACTTCGAAAAATAACCACATAGTCCATCCTTACATTTTCTAGTGCTTTATAATCTGCTTTTAGCTCCGCGTTTCAATTAGGCTTCCATGTTTCCGATATAATACGATTATGTTATAAAGACTTTACGTCCATCCTTTCAGACAGAATAATGGATCCGTTTTTCAGTTCTCTGTGCCCTGAATCTATCTAAGACTACATTCAGGTTGAACATCAATCCGAGTCCAGTCCATTGTAGAAAGGTTCTAAAGCTTAATTAAGCCGCGTTTTTACTAACGTTGCTTGCTCACTCTTACGTTCAGTAATAAGTAAACTATATATGTACTTCATTTAATTTCACTGTTACTGTAAGCCCGTATCATTCCATTGTTAGGAAAAAACCCTCAGCCATTTTTTATTAAAGATTTAAAATCTGAACTAATAAGAGCGATTTTCTATAGACAATTCTTTGTGTTAAAGACAACATGTGATGATTATTTTTCCTTCGTTTAACTAAACCATTCTCACCCACCACTTTTTCCTTTATAAAAGGAATTTTTAGGTGGTCTTCTTCTTCTTCATCGAGTGGATGGCCAACCTGACCAATCCTGGTATCAGAGTAATTGAGCCGCCAAAGGCCTCTGACATGGCTCAAGTAACGACTAGTATCCGTTGAAAGTAACCGGGACCGACGGCTTAACGTGCCAATTTTAGGTGGTAATTCGCCCTTATTAGTATAGATTAATTAGATATGAACAAAAACAAATATAGTATATGTGAAATCACAGCTATACAATAGACATTATTGGTCTATTGTAATCTGAAACCTGATTAGTCTGGGTTGTGTGGGGCCAGCATGGAGCCACGTCAATCGAGTTATTGTGAATTCCAAATCAATATACTTAGTATAACTAATATACTAACAATAGATAGACTAGTATCTGTGCTCCCTATTAATGTACGGCTGACAATCCTAACTAATAAATGCGAAAGTAACTCTGTCTGTCTGTCTGTTACGCTTTCACGCCAAAACTACTGAACCGATACTTTGTATCGCGAAATTCCCGCGGGAATGGGTACAACGCGGGTGAAACCGCGGGTCGCGGTTATTATTACATTATTTGCATTATCAGCTTCGGGTTTATCCATTTTGTACTCGTTTCCATAAATTTCGGGATAAAAGTAACCTATAAAAAAATTCTTTAAAAAAAGCTATGAAGTAGAAATATATTTTTCCAATGCCTACTGGTTGTTACAGAGCTTAGGGAGTCCAAACAAACAAAAACAAACTCTTCTGCTTTCATCATACTCGTGTGAGATATTCGATCCATTTAGAATATCGCAACGGAAAACATACTAGAATCCATTTTCAAACATTTCCAACTACATCTCGTGAATTTTTTAGATTCATTTCTAGGTATTTAAAAAAGAAAAACAATAAGGTACACGCTTTGAACTCTTTGAACTTTCAGTGTCCGGTACAGCGAGAACATATTTTTCGTTCTACACACAACATATTTTTGAGCGACAATATTCCATCCACTTTTACAGCAAAGGGTTTTTTTTTCAACTCGTAGTATATGAAGGAAGGTAGCGCTACCTATGTGAAATTTGACGCACTCATAATATCAATTATATACTAGCGACAAACTTCATTTCGGTAGTCTAAGAATCTTCGTTTTACAAAACATAAAGCATTGGTAGCGTAGTTTGAATAAGCGATTTTAGATTATTGCGATTGTTAAGCAACGTGCAGCGCGGCCTTACTTGGATGGGTGGCCGATAGTGGCATTTCTGAGCCCTACCGTGCTTCGGAGGCACATTTAATTGTCGGTTCCAGTTGTTTCAATCGTTAGACCATGCCGGAGGCCTTTAGGCGGTCTAAAAACTCCGATACTAGGGTTGGCCACTAAACCACTCGAACTTACTAAGTCGACCATATTCCTATATCCCTCTAGCTAGAGGCCTATGTGCAAGATATATCGCCCTCTTATTTATGTATTAAAATAATATCGATAGTTCAAACTTTAAGCGAAACCTTTGAAAACGAAGAAAGTATGAAAGTCGTATCTCGACCTGACCCGAGCTAGTCTAGGCAACACTCAGGCAAACTTAAATTATAATAAAACAAAATAGGTTTCTTTGAAACTGATAGAAAAAAAATCACGGCTACATTTCATCCCTATTCTTGCGTATTATATAAACATGGCACGGTACAGGCGCTAAAGCTAGTAAAAAACCAGTCAACAGAGAACTGGTGTAGACGTGAAAGAAAACAATAGGTACGCCATTGAAGAGACAATGATAATATGATTTCTATAGCCCCTATTGATCGTCTAGAGAGAGAGAGAGAGAGAGAGAGAGAGAGAGAGAGAGAAAGTAAGCCTTGCCTCAACTGGGCAAGCCAATTCGAATCTTAAAAATAAATTAAATTTCAACAATAGAACGGACGGGACTTGCATTTAATAATTAAGAAAAATTTAACTATCTAATAAACATGTCTTTCTATTGCACTCAGATTCACTCATTACTCAAAGATTTTTTAGGACAAAGTAAAGACTGATTTTTGACATGTAACAATGCGTTAGTTTAGTTAGTCTCTGAGTATAACAGTTAATTCTTATTCATATAATTAGTAGAGATTTTCCAAGTTTTAAAATAAAGCATTAACTAATATAATACAGCTGAAGAGTTTGACTTTTTGTTTGTTTGAATGCGCTAATCCCAGAAACGACTAATAGTTTGTATAGCATTAAACGGGAAGGTTAAATACTATATATTTCATCCCAAAATACCTACGGGAACGGACGCAATCCGTAATTTTTAATCGTAATTAATAATAATATGTTGAACTAACGCGTATCCCAAACTTCACAAGATTTGGACACTCACTGAGACAGACCAGTCAAAATTAAAACTATAAAGGAACATCGTCACTATAAATGTTTGTAAAAGCTAAAATGTTTTAACAATATTCTGACAAAGATACAAGCAAAAAATCGATACCGTAAAAGTGTATGCAAAATGAAGTATATGCACTGATCTGGTGCATTTCTTCCATTAATTTATTTTGACAAAGCCGATTACAAGTCTGCTACGATAAGGGAAGCTACATCAGGGATTTATAAAAGCAAGCTCTCCCTACCCTCTCCATGCTATACGCAATCCATTAAAATACTCTTTGTCCATTACATCCTTTGATGTGATAATAAGCTTAACAGGGAGGTAAAACAATAAGGAGAGTATGGTACTCATGCAATTAATCTGAAAAATGCATTTCAGGGTTCCAAAGTGGATAGGCAGGACGCTAATTGATTCACCACGAATGTCCATCCGGACGCATGTCGCGGTAATCTATACTAATATTATAAAGCTGAAGAGTTTGTTTTGTTTGTTTGTTTGTTTGTTTGTTTGTTTGTTTGTTTGTTTGCTTGTTTGTTTAAACGCGCTAATCTCAGAAACTACTGAACCGATTTGAATAATTCTTTCACTGTTAGACAGTCTATTTATCGAGGAAGGCTATAGGCTACATTTTATCCCGGATTTCCCAACGGAACGGGCACAACGCGGGTAAAACCGCGGGGCGCTGCTAGTTATATTTTATTATAGCACGAATCCCTGAAAGTAAAGTTCGAATATGAAAGAAACTTTTTTGAAAAAATGCACGGTGCTTCTAGTAGCGCTAGGTAGTTGTACGAAAACTTAAAACACTATTTTGCAATTTTAATTTCTTCGTTAACTTTATTGGTACGAAGTCTTTGAAATGTCTTTGATATTTAATTAATATACGCCACAGAGCGAAGATCTTACGGTAAGTACAGAAGTACTTACTATATAAGCTAGAAAATACCTATTTATCGTTTACTTCAGCAAACGTATTCAAAGCAGAAAAGTCAAAAGGACAATGATATAATTTCATTCATTCGATAGTTCAATGCAAATCCATTATTACAATATGTCGCCAACACATACTTAAAATCTAAATAGACCATACATAGACGCCAAACATACGAGAAGCGCAAAACGATGTGACATAAACACAATCACATTTCAATTACCACTGGCAGCAAACTTATCGAAATGTCCTTTGTACAGGCTGTCCATTGAAATGCCCTGCATAGTGCATACTCTGATTGAAATATGTCGGAACTCATCGATACTCGGAATAGATTCAATAACAGCGCTTAGATATTTTGCTAGCTTTGAGGGATCATATGTATTTGGTTGTTAAACGGGTTGGCTAGTGTAATTTACACTAGTGATATACAGAGTGTTGTGGTTTGGAAAATGGAGGGTGATATTTTGATTACATTCGGTGTTTACCTACCTTTAAGTATTTCATAACTTAACCTAAGCTAACCTACCTTTAAGCAGTTCATTACCTAACGGTTTTTAAAAGTATGGAGGTATATGCATCTCCATGGTGAAACATGGCTGTTACTGTTAGGGTCTGCGCACATTATAACAACTCAACGGCGACTCGACTCTATGTCAAATATTGAAATTTAAGCCCTGTGTCATATGTTCAAGGTTTATTTCTATAAAATATTTTAAAGTAGTGTACGACGAGTGGCCTACGCATCGTACACTAAAGGTCAACCCCGACACGTTTGTCACGCAATGACCACACGTTGTCCACGCAACGACCACACGTTGTCCACGCAAACTGAATTCAACCGAAAACTGAGGTTAGACGAGTTGTCTGTTGAATACGCATTACCCACTCGTTGACAACGCATTGCCCACTAGTGACCATGGGGTGGATCAATTAGTTGACCACTCATCGAGAGTGTGAGTAGAGTTGCTGCCGCGTTGGCGTGGAGTTGTTATAATGTGCACAGACTTTTATTCCTATAACATCTTTAATACCTTTGTACCCAGGTTTATTGAACAAAAGATTGAATCGAATTGAATTTATTTTTGAGTTGCCGGTTGAGATGAAACTTACTGAAATATTTCCGATCAAAAGAAAAATAAACCTTAATAATGATGTGAGTTAAAATGAGTTGCTAAGCAAATTATTATGATGAATCTTGTAGAAATGCGAAAAATACCTAATTAAATTAGTAGTAGTAGTAGTATTAGCCTGTAATGTCCCACTGTTGGGCAAAGGCCTCTCGTCTCACTGAAGATATCAGTACAGTGAGGAGGTTAATTAAATTAGTATTGGAAAAAATATGGAAAATACAAGAACTCCTTGTAGAGATTAAAGAAAATACATCAATATTCACTATTTATGATAAAATAATTAGTACTTTCTTCCTACGCATAAAAGAAAAAAATTAAAATATATTTTCCACGAATAACAAAACACTAAAGAAATTAAAAAATTGCTTTCCATGAATATTATTTTCTTGTCTAAAGCTTAGTTTATGAAAAAGCTCTATGAAAAAACTTTAATACTTTTTAGCGATACTTTGTAATCCCGTGAACGCCCACTTATCCGAACCAAATCCATCGAAAGAATCGAAAGATATTAATGTTTGTAGCGCTCGCGGCGTAATTCGACTAAGCAACGTGCAGCTCGGCCCGTACTTGGATGGGTGGCCGATAGTGTCATTTCTATTTGAGCGCTACCGTGCTTCGGAGGCCACGTTAAGCAGTCGGTCCCGGTTGTTTCAATCGTCAGACCTTTAGGCGGTCTAAAAACTGCAACACCAGGGTTGGCCACACTAACCTTCTCGAAATGAAAGGATTAAATTTTAGAATCCTGTTAATGATCTCTGAAATCTTCTGAAACTTCGCACATTTGTCCGCGTCGGAGATTCGACGCGAATCGGAAAAACCACAGAAATCCAAGACGGATTAGATGGCGTCATAAAATTCGGCCCGGTTTAATTGGTAGACTCGACCGATGAGTTCGCATCTACCACTTGCGTATGACAGAGCAAAGCGCAAGTACTACTTCTTATTTCAATGCGGTCGATTATTTCGGTACTTTTGACTCTTTCCGCTGCAGATGTGCGACGCCTTCTTGACATCGATTTGGTCGGCGCCTTCAATTAGGATAAGTGTGCGTTTAACTTTAATAGAAATGTAAAGTTCTTTGAATGGTTTCTCTCGAAGCTCGTGACTCTAAATCAATTTAAAAGCAATCCAATATAATTGCCGGTGTTTTACTCGATAAACTAGGTTTACTTCAGCTTATTGCATTTCCTGCAATAAGCTGACCTCCTCCTTCAAGGTGAACTTTTTCCTTTGACGATATTAAAATATCAAATTGGTTTCAAACTAATTGACACTAGAATATGACAGCTACAGCTGTAATTGTATCTATAAACATACTCGTATGTGTCTATATAAATTTAATAACGCTGAGGATTTAGATTTCTTTTTTATTCTATTTTTGTTTGTTTGAACGCGCTAATATCATGAACAATCAGTCTGGTTTTCACCCACACTCAAGACCCACACTCAAGGTACCCACATACTCGCACGCAAGGTTATCGGCAGTCTAGTCGGAATTCCCACGGGAATCGGTACAATTTGGATAAAACAGCGGGGCGTTTATGACACGTGTATTCGCGATAAAAAAGCAACTGATCTCATTACATAACTTTTTTTCATAAACCATAATGCAAATATAATGTTCTGTAGCGTAAATTTAGAGAGGAGGTTTGGGTAAATTAAGACCGAGTCGTTTTGTCCAAGATATAATATGAGGAGATTGAAGATAGAGTTGTTGTTATAAGATTCGTTTAACCTTTTTATTAGCAAGCCCTGTAGACAATGCTATTAGTGTACAGTCAGCTAGGAAAATGTTGAGTGATTTGTGATACAATTCTCATTGACACGTCAGTAGGCTTATTTTTTTAATATGACGAGGTTTAGAGGATTCGCCCTTTAACCCTAATTCCCTACCTCACGAATTTATCAAGCGAGACCCCCCCCCCCCCCCAAAAAAAAACATAAATTCGGAACTGTTGTCATTCAGACGCCATTACTGTGATATTATCCCGAAATTCCCGCGGGAACAGTACTATGTACGTCGAAGGACCGCTAGACACTACTAGTGCGATATAAAATAAATGAAACCATTCACGTGTATAACTGTCAAACCTGTCCAGACGAGACTCAATTCCAAACAAGTGCACCTAAATAAAACCCATCATGTGTGAAACAGGATTAAATTTACCTGTCATACGTACACGACTAAATCTGCATTGATTTGGTTGGACAAGTTGTGTGTTCACATAAAACACGCATAATAGAACGTACATGACGCCTACGACAACTGCTACGAATACAGACTCACGCATACAACTTTTGTAGATTCGTAGCAAGTTACTACGATTGCTACGAATACTGACTCACACACCATGTAACGACTTTCGAAGCTTCGTAGTTTCGTAGCAAGTCTCGACTGATATGAGTTTGAATCCTTTCCTAAATTGTGTAAACGCGAATGTGTGTGTGCGTGAATCTGTTTATCTGTGTGCGTGGGTGTGTTTTAGAGTGTGTTTCTTAATTGGTGTAGCAGTTTTTAGGCCGCCTACAGACTAACATGGTCCAACGATAGAAACAACCGAGACTGACTATTTCTGAAACACAGTAGCGCTCAGAAGTGCCACGATCGGCTACCCTTCTTATTAGTGGTCTAGCTGGACGTTGTTTAGCAATGGTTGTTTATGTCACAAAGGTATGAATAATGATCTTTGATATATTACACACTTTCATATAGTTATAATCAATCAAATCGCTATGTACCTTTTATATCACTACATAGTATAAAATAAATTCGTCTCTGTTTCGTATTTGTCTGTTTGTCTGTTTGGCTGTATGCTTAAATCTTTAAAATTACGCAACGGATTTTGATGCGGTTTTTTGTAACAGGTAGAGTGATTCAAGAGGAAGGTTTTTATGTAAAAAAATTCCCGAAATTCCCACGGGAACGGGCACAACGCGGGTAAAACCGCGGGGCGCTGCTTACAAAATAATAATGCTCGATGGCGGGTCTCTTATGGCTACTTACTGTTTCGTGCGGTCAAAGCGCGCGGGGATATACCTACCTACGAACTACGAACGACGAAGACGTCCTATGTAGGTATTATCCCGAATTCTTCCTCACATGAAATCTTGATTGTGTATACATATATACTCGCGCGAGACATGTAATATTTTATCCCCAATTTCCCACTTGAAATTTTGATTGTGTATATTCCTGCGGGAGACACGCAATGTTTCATCCCGATTTTCCTACATGAAATCTTGATTACCCGAAGCGAAGCGAGGGCGGGTCGCTAGTGTATTTATAAAACTTTTATTCTTAATCTTATGGAGTCAGCCGGTGATGTACAGTCAATAAATGAAAATATTGTGCGTACTAACAACCTCATCATATTCAAAATTCTGTAACAGCTACTAAAATATCAAATGAGTATTCACACTTGACGGTATCACTCAGATATAGATGCCACCATCGGCTACCAACCCTAGTATACTCGAGCTTCTTCTTCTTCATCGAGTGGATGGTCAACCTGCCCAAACCTGGTGTCAGAGTTATTGAGCCGCCAAAGGCCTCTGACATGGCTCATGTAACGACTACTATCCGTAGAAAGTAACCGGTACCGACGGCTTAACGTGCCCTCCGAAGCACGGAGCTGAAACGTTAACAAAGACATCAACTCACCGAAGCGAGCGATGCTAGCGTGTTGTCGACCATCTCGTTGCCGCTGTGCAGGGGCGACATCGGTGTCGACTGGCTCTGCTTAGGGGTGTTACCGAAACCGGTGTACCGCCCGCTACCGTACTCGCTGCTGTGGAACAAAACAACCAATAAATCATCCAAACTAATATAATAAAGCTGAAGAGTTTGCTTTTGTTTTCTTGTTTGTTTGAACGACTCAATTTTTTTTTCTAATGGATTTCAGATTCCACGATAACGAGCGAAGTTCTCCGGGCCAGTATGTGAAGCATAAAGTTAGTTCGCGTAGGCCAGTGGTTAATTCTGGTCTAGGAGTTTAAAATCCGTCTATCGATTTTAATGACTAGGACCGATAATTAACGTGCCCTGCGAAGCACGGGAGCGCTTGAATGCCTCGGTTATTAAAGTAGTGCTTAACAAACAGAACTAATAAGGATCGCTTAGTACTACGCTAAGTTATAAGACGCCACGAGCGGTACACAAATAAATTTTAATTAAACTGGAAATAAGATGGGTTTTCTATAAAGTTATACCTAGAAATAATTTTCCAATGACTACACCTATTACCGGCTTCGAAGTCACAGACAGACGTAAACAAGAACATCTTAAACTTTTAATACCTCGTTTTGAATAAGCTAACTTTCATTTAACTTTACACAGTGTAAAGTAAAAAAAGTTATCCTCCTCATTGTACTGATATCTTCAGTGAGAGTGAGGCCTTTGATCTCCTTGAAAGTTAGACTTTTCAATAAAACTGACGTTTATAAAAAACTAGCAGCGCCCCGCGGTTTTACCCGCGTTGTGCCCGTTCCCGTGGGAATTTCGGGATAAAATGTAACCTATAGCCTTCCTCGATAAATAGACTATCTAACAGTGAAAGAATTATTCAAATCGGTTCAGTAGTTTCTGAGATTAGCGCGTTTAAACAAACAAACAAACAAACAAACAAACAAACAAAACAAACTCTTCAGCTTTATAATATTAGTATAGATAGGCCCCAAATAAAATACCAAAACAATGTCAAACAAACTAAAAACAAAGGCACCGCGTCCATCGTAATTCGAAGCCTTTTGTAAACTGCGATAGCTACAAATCATAGATTTATAAAACACGCGTCCATTTTACATACAGGATTTCAAGGGAGACATCAAACACAGGGGACGTAATAATGAAATACCGAATCAAAAACAATGCATAGGGCCGGCTAGACGCAGGTGATGCAACCCACCACCCTGAAGGGTTGCCGAGGGTGGGGGGTGGTTACAAATACCTAAATTGGATGCTTAACTAGAGTTGAGGGGGATTTTATTCAAACTGAAATGCGTATCTGACCGAGGGTTTTATTGAGGGGTCCCTTTGTGTTAGTGAATCTAGAAATTTATCCCGATATAACTATCGACATTAATGTACGTCATATGTATGTAGGTAGGCCTACAGATGAATATGTATGCAATCTGTTTGTTTGTACCAACCCTCTGCACGCATCGGTTGATCAATATAATTGGAATGAACATAGCATTCAAATGTCCATTGCGAAATGATGTTCAAAATATTGGTAAATGAAATGCCGACATTGGATGGTTTTATTACGGCCTGCGTCAATTTTTTTTACACATTGATGGTTTAGGAATTTAGTGAAATTTTGGATTATATTTTGGAGCGTTTACACTTCTTTGCAAACACGATCACACTGTTACGAAAAATACCCACAGTAGGCGTGCGTGGTGATTACACCTACTCCTCACTGTATTTATGTCTTTCGTAGATCGAAGGCTTTACAGTGAAACATTACAGACTATAATCATGTACTAAAGCTGAACTTCGATTCTTTTGTTAATTCTTTGAACGCTCTAATCTCAGAAACCAATCCTATTTGAATAATTATTTTGTAATGGATTTCAGCCACATTCAAAGGGAAGGTTATTATAGGCTGGCTATTTATTATCCCAAAATTCCCCCAGGACCGGGAACAACGTTGGTATAACCGCGGGACGCTGGTAGTGTACTTATAGGAGGTTAATACTATTGCGTACTTACTGGTAACTGATGTTGGGGTCAGAGCCGCTCTGGTGGAAGTTTTTGTCCCCGGATGAATAGAAGTCTTTGGATTGCCCCCAATCCTGGGCCTTTTCCACAGCTTCTGGTTGGTAATCTCCGGGGCTCCACTCTTTACCCTCAGCTAATGCAGTGATCTGTATTCAAAGTAATACACTCATAATCGTGATAATAAATTACTTCAATTAGTGTTTAATTAGGAGATGTGTTTAATTGAGTAAGTAGGGGGTAGAGGCTCTCCTGGCTTTCGAGTTTTTAGACCTATTTAAGACTTGCAATATGGTCTAACGATGAACACAAATTAACATGTATTCCGAAGTACGGACATCTGAAATGATATAGAAATACTATCGGCCAACCATCCAAATGGCGATCAAACTGAACGACTAAATATCGCTTGGTAACTACGCCAAAATCGATCTACTAAGTAGCTTAGTTATTTATAAATACAAAATTAAGCCCCGTACCACTAGTCTGCCTTTCGCGATAAACTTTAAAACTTTGCAAACGAAATTTGAGGCACTTAGTACTAAGAGAATTCAGGGTTCAGGAGGTAGATACTGAATTGATTTTTATTTCGGAATGCCCGGCTATACCCGAAGGGCACTATAAAAAAGCACACTCCCCTATTGTCCAATAAAACTCCTAGGACAAGAGTTCGTTCACATGTTTTGTAAGCGAAGAGAACAGACTAATTACATTCTAAGCCGACTTGCAAACATGCCCAACATGAGTAACGATTTCCAATTTTCAATTATCTATTCCACTAGCACCGCCCCGTGGTTTTACCCTTTCCTTTAGGTATTTCGGGATAAAAAATAACCAGCAACCTTCCTGTTGAATGTAGCAATCTAATACAAAAATAATTATTCCAATCGGACTGGTCGTTCCCGAGATTAGCGCGTTCAAACAAACACACTCTTAAGCTTTGTTATATTAGTATAGATTCTCGTTTCATTCCATCGCATCGGTAAGGTACCACACTTGTTTGCTTAGTTAGAGCTTTCTGAAAATATATTGCCCGCCGAAGATAACGCCGAAACCTATACCATAGGAGTGTACAGTTTTAAGGCACTCTAAAGCTTTGGCCAATATTATTTTATCTATACATTTTTGAAAGTAATATTTAAAACTTGTTATCCAAAGTTCACAGACATCACAATAGACAAGTTTGTTGATTCAAAATAAGTATGTTTGAATAATATTTTCATAACAAGAACTTTTTTCGTAATGTTTAGTAATTTAATGTAATGTTCGTAATAGAAGCAGATCAATTTAACCGTATAGTAATAAGTAGATAAACACCAATTAACAAAATACAAAAAGAAATCTAAGTCAACCACGTAATTAAGGGTAGATCCAATATGTTGAGGTAACTTTAAACTGAGACCGGTAGACCGTAAGGGTGGCTTTTTTAACCATGTATATCATGTATTTAGTAAAGTATATATTGCTTCAAGCCGGTGGCGAAACATTTTCCAATATTAATTGACCCCTCAATCACCCTCCTCTGTCTCCCCCACTGGATTATTTGCCGAGCGACATCTAACCCATTAGCGTCCGAGCAAAACTGAATACAGCAAAAAACAAAATCAACGCTAATTGGAGGATCGTAAACACACGGGTGTATTAAAACTTTCATCCTAAGTAAGTAAATATTATTAACAATAAATCGTATGCAGACTAATTTAAAGTTTATCACAATACAATGCGTTAAATTTAATTAACAAACTTCCGTTCGAATGAAACCTGTTTGATGAACAGTGTCTCGGAGGCTACAGACGATTTTAATATCCTGAGGTAAAAGGAGCCAAGGTGGTTAATAACCCAACTTACTACGAGCCCGAGATCGTCTGCAGTGATTTATTGATCGTCGCCGAAGCCTCGAGGCTCGCAGACCCTCAATGCGAGCGCGCTAGCCCAACAAGTTCGTAATTAACACGCTAAGTCCACTGTACTTGTTCGATTCGTGAAAATTGCGGCGGCCGCTATCTGAACCCGATCGATCCCTCTAATGGGTATGAGTGCAAATTGCATTCACTGACGTTACAGAGGGGATAAGCCGTAAACAAACGATCTATACATACATGTTTGTAAGCTATTTTGCCGTTTTACTCTGCGTTTGACATCAAAGAGAGTCGACAATCAGCCCTACACCCCCTGTCAAAAGCTTTATTTTATACTTTCAGTAGTGTAAACAATGCTATAATTAAGGTACTCGGGAATTTTATGCAAATAATTTCGTCATCAAACTTACAATGGTGTTCGATGAGGTAAATTAAATTTGAATGGATTGCGATGGACGGCGGTAAAACGTACAAATTGATTGTGTAAAACAATACGTGTGCGGTCGTACGTCGACGTCAATACCGTAAACAATAAACATTCGCGCACTTCAAGCGGTTTCCACTACGTTAAGTACAGATATTGTAATGGAAGAGGAACAAAAAGTAAATAATTGAATTTATACACGTTGGGAAAAATAGAATGCAAGGTCCCAAAGTGCAGTAAACAAAACTCACATTCTGATAATGATATCTTGGATGTTTATTAATGACATCTTAAAGTTGCATAGCAATTAGAGTTGAAGATGATAGCAAAGGACAAAATAAATAAACAACTCTATATCACACAAAAAAATACGCTTACCCCAAATTGATTATATAATGTACTAACGTGTTCTACTCCACCATATTCTAGGCATAGTCACTTTGAAGTTCCTTAGCTGGTATAAATTGACAGTCATTGATACTATTTAACGTCCACGATATCTGCATTATCCTTTACTCTTAGGCAAATGCTCCATACATATAGTTACCTTATACAATACTACCAACGATTTCAAAGTAAGACAATAAGCCTAGCGTGGCGTATTCAGACGAGAAGCTAATATGAAACACGGGACCATAATTCAGTTTAGAAGTTCCAACTTTGTCGGCTGACGTTCACTTGGGGCTTTTACAATTCAAACGTTTTTTGTCGGCACAGACTTTACAGCGCAGTGGACTGCGTGCATAGACTTTTGTTTTTCATGTCAAACGTATGTGTCAGGACGCCTAAATAAGCTTAAATTGAAAGAGGCGTATACACCTACAGTTGAATATAAAAGTTGACAAATGAATTGCTATGAACTCTCACAACCTACGACCGCCGACATTGAGTCGGCGGTCGTAGGTTGTGAGAGTTCATTTGAATAACATAACACGCTGTATTGATAACTATGATCAAGATCAGTCACCTTAGGTTCTCACCCTTAGAAAGACATTACAAAAAGTGTAGTAAATAATTTCTAGAAGCATTTTTAAGTTGACAAGTTTTCTTCCTAAGGATTTTATCTATATGAAATGAAGTGTTCCTTTTATGCAAACCTTTCGAGGGCGGGATGCATCCAGCACTAACTTTGTTATATTACCGTTGAGTAGTTTGCAGCCAGTTTGACAGCAAATGCATTAGAGCGAGAAACTTCACATAGCAATGTGAAGTTTTTATAACCGGCATCAGTTATAACGATGAATTTTTTTAGGTAATAATGAGTGATGGTGAAACTTAGTACATGTATTGTAAGGGAATGTTTCGCGTTTAGACAAAGGCCTAGGCTTCAATTGCATCTCTAATTAATTTGTATATAATTCACGCACTGTCCAATTGATATAGCCAATCATTATAATCCTACAAATCCTACTAATATTATAAATGCAAAAGTTTGTGAGTATGTTTGTTTGTACCGTGATATCTTAAAAATAGTGTCTATAAAATCAAATTAACAATATTTTGCTACATTAATTTATTTATTCAGTCACACCAACGAATTGAAATTGAACTCGAAGTAATCGATAAAGTCGACGCGAAAATTGAGCAACAAAACTATTGCAGCAATTTGCACTCTAAATAAAACCCTATTCCCCTTGATGCCAACCCCGATTAGGGGTAGGGGGATGAGAGTTTTCATCTTATATTTCTTTGAATTTAAATTGTATCTCAATTTGTTAGAATTCAGACATGATTGAGATGTTTTGACTAGACTTTTTTGAGAGATACTGAATTACTTTAGAAAATGGATTTCTTTCAATCTAATGTTTGTACATCAAAAATATAAAAGTATTCGGTGATGTGATTGCCGTACATAATCAATTTGAACACACAACAAAGAATCTATGATTGTGTGTGTACGATACGAGTAAATTCCTATTTCATTGTTATTTAGTTTATCATAACAGTTTCGAAATGAACAATGCTTATATTTGAATTTCTACTGTTGTTTTTACCATCGTTATTGTAGCACCGCCAATCATCAAAAATGTGCAGTGTTGGCTTAAACTATTAGAGTTTATAAAACCGTTTTCATTTAACTGTAAGTACTTATTTATTTATCTATACTAATATTATAAAGCTGAAGAGTTTGTTTTGTTTGTTTGTTTGTTTAAACGCGCTAATCTCAGAAACTACTGAACCGATTTGAATAATTCTTTCACTGTTAGATAGTCTATTTATCGAGGAAGGCTATAGGCTACATTTTATCCCGAAATTCCCACGGGAACGGGCACAACGCGGGTAAAACCGCGGGGCGCTGCTAGTTTTTCATATTAGTTAGTTAGTTCGAGTATGTCAGTGGCCAAACCTGGTGTCGGAGTTTTTAGACCGCCTAAAGGCCTCCGACATGGTCTAACGATTGAAACAACCGGGACCGACTGCTTAACGTGCCCTCCGAAGCACGGTAGCGCTCAGATAGAAATGCCGCTATCGGCCACCGATCCAAGTAGCGGCCGAGCTGCAAGTTGCTTAACAATTGCAATAAACTAACATCGCTTGGTCAAACTACGCCAGGAGCGCTACATATTTTTCATAACAGAAAATGATAATAAAACCTCTAAAATTAGATAGTGAATAGTTTTCACTTTTGCTCGTCAGACAAACATGTGTGGATAAACCGTTGTCATACAAAAAAACAAAGATAAGAAATAGTTTGTTCCTTACAAACAAATGAAAATCGTGTAATTACAAGCGTACGCACACATACAGCCGCACGCAAAGATGACTTGAACTATCTTCGAGTAATCACCTCTTTTGAGGAGACAGAAATCATAACGTACTTACGTATAAATATAGTTAGTTTGTGTTTCATAGAGGGCCCACTTGTAAATCGAAGTTTTAATTGGAAACTTAGTAAACATGGACGGTTAGGGTGAAAACAGTTTTGGCGAGGTTAGTTCCGTATCTCCCTTTAATTTAGGCAAATGTTTATACAGTGGCAGTTATATTAATAAAAACGTTAATACTATTTAAAATTGTCGGGCCGGGTTGTTTACATCGTTAGACCATATCGGAGGCCCTTTGGCGGTCTAAAAACTCCGACAATAGTTAGAGTTAGTTTCTTCTGCTAAAATACTTGTACTTTGATAACATTAACTAATGATTAGGCATCTAGGCGAACTCATAACTTCCGACAGTAAAATTCGCCAGTAACCTATTTGAACATAGTTTTAACCAATACCCCAAATAATTAATAGTCACCAAAAGATTGGCTGACTACCCTTTCACTTTGTACAGGGATTGAATTTAACTCCGAACCATAACTTAGTGTATTTATATATTTTTTTAAAACTCCGTACCATAGAGGACAGTTTGTAAATGACGTCAATGTCAAGAACAAGCGCATTGTCTGTGGACCGGGACGAAGTGAAGCATAAAGGTAAAAATATTTTGTTCATTCTTTTATAACACGTTTCGCAACTGTCTGGAGTCACCCTAACTCGGTACCCACCCTTATTGATACATCCAGATTTCAGCTCGGCCGTGTGACGGTCTGTTTGTATATATTTGTTTGTAGTACATTCGTTATAGAAATGCATATACGGTATAGTAAACCAAATGAATGAATGCAATTTTAAATATGGTTGAATGATTCAGTGACAGACAAGAGGGCTCGCGTTTTTGGCAAAGGGGGACTCCATTTTCCCCTAAAAATAGGTTTTATTTTTAATTCAATCGAAATAAATATCGAGATTCTGAAGAAATAACTTAAAATGTTATGTCACTTTATACGGCGGGTGCCCGCCTTCGCTTCGCCTTCGCCCACCCGCGATCGATCATTATTAGTTTGTAAATTTCTCATCATAACTTCGAAGTGAACTGTCCAATTTTAATAATTTGAAATGGTATTTAGAAATCATTGTTTCTCAGTTTGAGCACCACCAATTTATTTGGAATGTTCTGTTACGTATAAACTATGGGAATACATTATCTAAAAAGCAGTGAAAACTGCATCAAAATCCGTTGCGTGGCTTAAAAAAACTAAAGCTAACAGGCACACGCGGAGGGCAACTTTGATGTAAATATTAACAGTCCTCGTGTGTGTTTATGCGCTAAACTGCCGTATTCAGAGACATCAATTATTAGACTAATTGCCATTACACTCTCCTAAGTAATCGTCTGGCGTTTATGAGTACGTACACGTCAAAAACAGCTCCTAATTAACCTCACTTAAGAAATCGTTTGCGGTAAAGCTTTATTTAACCAGCAATGTCAAGCAATGACAGCAATGACAATAAACTAAGCAGAATCTTTCTACTATATAAAAATAAGTCGAGTTTTCCTCCCTGACGCTATAACTCCAGAACGCACGAACCGATTTCCACGGTTTTGCATTCGTTGGAAAGGTCTCGGGCTCCGTGATGTTTATAGGGAATAAAAATCTAAAAATTCCCACGGGAATGGGGGCGCTGCGGGTGAAACCGCGAGGCACAGCTAGTAAATTAATAAATATAAAACTGCAATATCCTGTTCACTCGACTGAAGAGCTTTACAGGATATTCCAAAGCTAGGGGACTGAGTTAATCTAGCCAAGTACGTTCATCTAATATCGCATGCAAATAGAGTGACTCGCACGTTTACAGAGTGCCGCAGGCTATTCGATGAACTGAGGGGTAACACTGTCTTTGTTGTGTTAAGGTGTTGTGAGTGATGAAAAAACGTACAGATTTATGTAGGTTAGGTAAAGTTTGTTGAAGTTCCCAAAACTGGACTGAAGTAGCTCCGTAGACACAACTATACTAATGTAAATAAAGACAAAAAATTTGTTTTTTGTTTCTTTGAACGCGCTAAACACCAGTCGGATTCGTATAATAATTTTTTTACTATACTCCTAAGAAGGTTATGCTTCGTATTCTGATAATCCCGCGGAACCGCGAGTTAAACTACTGGACGTTGCAAGTTTCGTATACTTAAATGATTTGCCAGCACTATTTATACATGAAAAAATGTTTTATTTTCAATGCAAGTTATTTTGAATTCCGTGGCAGGTAGCAAAACCTATATGTCTTTGTAAAATGAATACGACTTTTGTATACGGGCGAATTTTATTATTTGACTGCAACATAAAGTCAGACTACAACTTCAATATGCCAATGTTTATTGGCAACCTGCGGGCAGCTCTCACTTCGATTTAAAACGAGTGTAGCGGAAATTCAGGTATGAAAGTTATTTAGATTGAAGTTCTAAATATAGTCGGCTTTGACAAACGGGAAATCGAAATCCAAACAGCTTTTTAAAAGGAAACTATATTTAAAAATACATTTTTATTTTGCGTTTTGGTCCAAATACACTTTTATTTTACAGGAACCGCAATATAGAGATGTGGTTCCGTTTCAGCTTGGTTCCGAGTTGTTTGTGTTTGAACATGACGTCTAACTAAGGGGAAGTCATAACTTCTCCAAAACAAACATTTGTTTTACTTTGATATTTTATGTTTGATAGGTACACTAAGATAATAAAGCTGAATTGATTTTTTGGTTTCATTGAACTTGTATATGGAACTGCCAGTGAGATAGCGAAGAAATTATTGTATATTAACCGTCTTGTCTTGCGCGCGTTAATTATAAAAAATATACACCGTGTATTCTGATACATGTATAAATGGTGTAGTCCACGTTCATAACCAAGATTTCATAACCAGTTTTAAATATGGTTTTTTTTTCTTTTTCATAACCAGTTATCAAACAAAACTTTTATTATATTTTCATAACCAGAACCTCCTTTACATGTCTGGTCTCCTGGTACTCTTCTGAATAATGAGAGTTTATCCGTCTGGCGACATAGGTCTTTAAGTCAAATTACTGATCTGCATGTAAAAAAAAAATAATCCTAACCTAGTTTTTACGTACTATTCGGTAGGTTAGGGTTATTTTTTTTTTACGTGCAGATCAGTAATTTGACTTAAAGACCTATGTCGCCGTACGGGTAAACTCTCATTATTCAGAAGAGTACCAGGAGACCAGACATGTATAGGAGGTTCTGGTTATGAAAATAGAAAAAAAAGTTTTGTTTGATAACTGGTTATGAAAATGAAAAAAAAAAACATATTCATAACTGGTTATGAAATCTTGGTTATGAACGTGGACGACACGGTATAAATTATATTATATAGTTAATAACATACATACATCTATTCTCGCAAACATAAATCTCTTTTGCGTTTATAATATTAAGTAGGGTGTAGGATGATAGCCGTATTTAGAAGGAAGCTTACTTTCATCTCGAAATATTCGTTCGACGGTAAACCAGCGGAATGCTACTAAATCCTACTACCTATATTATAAATGCGAAAGTTTGTGAGGATGTACATATTTATGTTTGTTACTCATTCACGCAAAAACTACTGAACGGATTTGGATGAAACTTTATTTTACTTTAATATATGTAGGTTATACATCAGAATAACACATGGGATACATTTAATCACAAAATTCCCGCGGGAACAGGTACAACGCGGGTAACACTGCGGGGCACAGCTAGTTTTTAATATTTCAGAACTTAATATATGTTTAGGAAAATAAGAGTGTTTAACTCATTGGTATTTTTATTATTGCTTATCATTCTTTGTTTTATAAACTCAGGTGTGCAAACACAATCGTACCGAGGTAATACAGTCAATAAAATGCCAACAAACAAACATACTAGACTTCGAATCGGAGATTATATTTTGCCCGGCAGTAAAGGTACAAAGGTACAAAAATCTATATATATAAAATTCAAAGTCCTGACTGACTGATAATCAACGCACAGCCTCAACCGCTACACCTAGAAACATGAAATTTGGCAGGAAGGTTCTTCAAGTGACGTAAGTGCACACTAAGAAAGGATTTTCGAAAACTCCTACGGTAACGGGCTCAACGCGGGCAAAGCCGCGGGGCGCTGCTAGTCATGTATACAATTCCTACTACATATTTGACGAATTTGGCACAATTACGCGCGAACTAGTGGCAAAATGCCTAAATATCTGGCCCCGCCATATTTAAGCTACTACCACATTACCAATTGACATCACCGACTTCTTTCTTACATGTGTGTATAATTGAATTGATGTTGCGGTATTCGAGATAAATAGTTAATACAGTCCGATTATATTAATAAAACAATACAAACACATGAACAGTGTCCGATACAAAGTTTATCAAGCGAACTCTGTGCGCAAACCGTCAGAGGACACTCTATAGGTAGCTAGTATTGATGTGGCGTAGTTTTAGGCGACGATTAATGCGACTTTAACTCATAGCAATTGATAAGCAAGATGCAGCTCGATCACTAATAGGATGAGTGGAATGTAACATTTATATTTGAAGGCTACCATGTTTTGGACGGCATGTTACATTTTCGGCACTATAGTTACTCCAATGACATCATGACGGAGACATTTAGCCAGTTCAGAATACTACTTCAAAAACCGTTGGCGACTAACCTGCTCCAATTTAATAGCGTAACGGGCAAAGATCACGACTACAATATCTACATGTACTTTTATCAGTGCATTCACATTTGCACTACACAAGTCCCCTTGCAAACAGTCCGTATCAATTGTATCTAATAAAGACCCCGAGACAAACGTCGAATGAGTGCAAGCGCTACATTGTGTAAGCCCTACGAAATTTACATAATAGAGATGTGTTTGTACCCTACAATTTTAGGGTTATGCAGTTTAATATGGGGATGGAACCCTATAACCTATGAGGGGAACCGGGAAGGGACCCTTGTACCCCAACGGATTAATTTGTAGTATGTTTGGATGTTTTGGTATTATATTTTTGCAGACCTATATATGTTAGTGTTAGTATATGTTAGTACTGAGGTGACGTGTGACGCATTTTAGGTATGAGGGGAGTTTTGTTTACGCAATACCTTTTATTCGCCTAACTTAAGGGTATGATGATTTAAATCTGTGAAAGGAATGAAGAAGATTTTAAACAATATTGTTCTAAAATGTATCATCTAATGTATTCTAAATATAATTTCAAACTGTTGAAGAAAGAGGATCAAATACCAATTACAAAAGTATGTTGTTTCATAGTTTGACCGAAATAGGTAAGTAACAGGCCAAGTTAAATAAAACCATTTGAAAAAGAAATTAACACATTAATTGCCTTTTGTTAAACGATTTCTTTTTTAAAATCACGAATACAACCTTTTTATATTCACTCCACATAGAGCACTACGCAGTAGACTCATTAATTCACAAGTTATCGGTTTTTCTGACAAAAATAACGATTCCGATCGATATGTAGAGACGTTACACCTACGAGTATGTATACTAAATAAAGAGTTACTATAAAGAGGTAGAGTTTCTAAATTTGTATATTTGTTTGTAATGGCTAATATCAGAAACTAGGGATCCAATTTGAATAATTATTTTTGTAATGGATAGCCACATTCAACGACAAGGTTATATAGGCTACCTTTCATCTAGATATTCCCACGGGAACAGACATAACGTGGTTAAAACCGAGGGACGCTGCTAGTTTATCAATATAGTGGTCGAAGCTGCACAATCTACCCTTCATATTTAAATGAGGCAGTGAAACGTTGAAAGCTCGATAATACTCGAGCATTATTTCGACGTTTTTAAAATGAAGTGAGATCAAAGAATTAAATCCTTTTACTGAGTGTATTGAATATCGTGATGTGTAGTATGGTTATACGAATACAATTATATACTCGTAGTTTTGTTTTGTTGTTCGTAAACTGTTAACAACCAACGTATCTTTACTGATAATATCAGTAATGGTGTGTTTAATTTGTTCGTTTGAACACGCTAATCTGTGGAACTATTGGTTCATTCGAATATTTTTTGTTTCATTGGATATCTACATTAAAGAGAAGCCTTTAGAAATGTATTTCAAGAGATATCTATACTAATACTAGCTGCGCCCCGCGGTTTCACCCGCGTTGTACCCGTTCCCGCGGGAATTTCGGGATGAAAAATAGATGTTGGCCGATTCTCAGACCTACTCAATATGCTCACAAAATTTCATGAGAATCGGTCAAGCCGTTTCGGAGGAGTACGCGAACGAACACTGTGACACGAGAATTTTATATCTATACTAATATTATAAAGCTGAAGAGTTTGTTTTGTTTGTTTGTTTGTTTGTTTGTTTGTTTGTTTGTTTGTTTGTTTGTTTGTTTGTTTGTTTGTTTAAACGCGCTAATCTCAGAAACTACTGAACCGATTTGAATAATTCTTTTTGTAATAGATAGCCACATTCAACGGGAAGGTTATAGGCTATTTTTCATCCCGAAATTCCTACGGGAACGGGTACAACGCGGGTAAAACCGCGGGGCGCTGCTAGTATAAGATAAAGAGGTAACGTTTCGAACCTAATTTGTTTGTAAGGGCTAATTTCAGAAACTACCAATCCGATTTGAATAATAATTTTTGTAATCACATTCAACGGGAAGGTTATAGGTTATTTTTCATCCCGAAATTCCCACGGGAACGACAATAAACACGCGGGGCGCTGCTAGTATATGTATAAAAAAATGTAAACCTAACCTAACCCTCGCCTCTCCAGCCAGGTCTATCGTGACGACAAACGGTGTAATTCGTTCGAAACGTTGGTTAATATAATTATTGGCATTTACATACCAACAATGTTAAACCTCGATCTCCTATATTACGACCGGTAGAGCTCGAAAAACGTAAATTATACTATTATTATGAGTAGATACGTAAATAACCCAATTCTTGTGGTAGTCATTGTGTAATGACGTCACATGACATATACGCGTCATTCCATTCAGGAGGTTATATTACTTTTATCGGATTTATTCAAAGCAATCTAAAATCTGATTTAGGTTCTAGAATATATTAGTTGGAGAATATTTTATTCTAATGTATTTCAATGTTGGAAGCGCAAAGGGAGTCGGTGGCAAGTGAACATCAGCGTTGTGTGGGTTCCGTACCGTACAGCAAAAGATAAGTTAGAGCGCCTTTTAGGCGTTTTAAAATTGAAATTAGAGCTGTGTCGATCAATCATTTTCTGTAACCCGGGTCGATCGCGACCCATTGGCAAAGTAATCGGGTCAAAATGATTCGATCATTTCAATCACTCGATCACTTCGATACTTCTATCGCGGATCGTAGTTCGCTGTGATTAGCTCGTTTCTCGAGTCTTATACCACAATGCAAATAACTGAAACGTAATTCAGATCAGAACAGCTAGGGTAAAAAAAAAACACAGTTGGCCAAACAATGAAATATTAATAAAAAATAAAAATATCTATTACAAATTATAATTTAAAAATAGAACTTGTGAGGCCTTTTCGGGTTTCAAAGTACTTCTTTTCTGGGTGATAGTCAAGCCAGCCTTAGAGAATACCCTCTCACACGGTACCGATGTGGCAGGTACACATAGTCGCCGCTTCATTAGAATATATAAATAAGGATAAACAAGACGACGGTCGTGCCACCACTTTAAGGGATCATCTGATCGTTTTATTAGTGGCTCATTTAAATATTTGTCAATCTCAACTATACTAGCAGCTGTGGGGTTGCGAATTATTTCCTTTTCGACTTCTTTGTCAAACGCATCCCAAATGCTGGAAGTTGATTGTTGTGATATTTGGGGAGGTGGTTCGGGCGACGACGTTGTTACTTCGCGCGCACACAAAGCGCGAAGTTTTCCTTTAATGGACTTTAAACATTGATCGTATTTGTCTTTGCTGATAAATGCGTGTCTTTTAAAGCGTGGATCTAATAAAGATGCTTCTGCAACCAATGGGTTGC
Organism: Cyclophora punctaria; assembly: GCA_951394245.1. Classification (NCBI taxonomy): domain Eukaryota; kingdom Metazoa; phylum Arthropoda; class Insecta; order Lepidoptera; family Geometridae; genus Cyclophora; species Cyclophora punctaria. Next base: position 12,135,923 of record OX596167.1, read on the forward strand.
TCTCTATGTCGTGAAACCGAGCATTTAACTGATCACGAAGGGTAATTAATAATTGAAAGTAAGGATCAGGCCCACTTCCAATTAAACACTTCTCAACGTGTGTCTTCATTATTTTAACAAGGACCATTACTTTGGAAATAGACACAGACTTCTCGGCGCTCATTTCGACTGTGACGTCATAAAATATTTTTAAAACATCGATACACTTCTCTAAAAGCAGCCAGTCATCAGGTGTTAGGGTGTTAAGCTGGGGTTGTTCTATGGCCAGTGTACTAACTACTGCATCTTTAATTTTGAGTAACCGGTCAAGCATGTCGTATGTAGAATTCCACCTTGTAACAACGCTCTGTTTGAGTTTAAGAGGAGGCAGTTCCATCTGAATTTGCATTGCTCTCAGTCTACTAGCAGCTGAAGAACTGTGTTTAAAATACTGCACTATCGCTTTCACTTTATCCAGCTGATCTTTTATCGTGTTCAAACTGTGTTGAACCACAAGATTCACGGTATGGGCGAAACAAGGGAAATGTCGCCATTTTGTTAAGTGGACGGCCGCCAATATATTGGCCGCATTGTCCGTAATTATCCCAGCTATTTTGTGTGAAATGTTCCAATTCGATACCTCATTCAACAAGAAGTTTGACAAGTTCTCTGCAGTATGCCGTTCATCAAACTGAGTGCAACCCAGAAGGGCCGATTTAAGTGTTGTGTTATCTTGATCTATAAAATGAGCTGTCAAGGCTATAAAGCTAACATTATTTAGCGACGTCCATCCATCTGTGGTAAGGGATATAGCGTCAGCTTCGGCGGTCAGATGTAATACTTTCTCTTTGGTCGATTGGTAAAGTTTGGGAATGTAACTTGAAGATATAGTCTTACGACTCGGTAACGTGTATGTTGGCAGTATCATTCTATACATGTTTCTGAATTCTGGTTCTTCTACTATAGCAAACGAATGGAATCCTTTCACTATAAATTTTACTAATTGTTCATCTAGCTGTTTTGCTTTACTTACTGATAACGGCCTGGTTGACTTTGCAAAATGATCTATACTTAATTGTACAGGTGGATGTATTGTTTGGCGCTGAAGGGAAACGGCATAAGTGAGAACATGCTCTTCTGATGTTGAAGTTGAAGGAACAATGCTGGGACCTGCTTCTGCACTGTTTGACTCAGTGCGCGTTTGTAGGGTTGTTTCCAATTGCGGATTTACATGTATCAACGGTTGTTGTATTGACACATTTGACACTGTCCCATGCAGTTTTTTAATATGCCTGTTTAAATTGCCAGTACCGCCACCACTGTAGCTAATAATCTTCGAGCAGTACTCGCATTTAGCCTTGTCTTTATTTATAATAGAAAAGTGTTTCCATATTTGGCTTTTTTTTTTTGCAAGTTCTGACATAATTAATACATATAGCAAAAGCGATAAAAATGAATAGATAGTATAAATTGTTAACCACAACCACTATGTTAATAAGCTGTAATAACAGTTTTATAAAAACGATCGAAATGTTATTGTTCACCACCACCAAATGCAAGCAAAAAAAGTGAGTATGTAAAATAACACCAAACACAATCTTAACTAGACATTGCACAACACATACGCATACGCGGTACGCAGGTCGTAGGTCACAGCGCAACTGTCCAACTGATTTGCTACATTGATCACTCGATGGATCGCGAGCCGCGCCAGCTACCCAATCAAACAGGTTTCTATAGGTCTAGCGCGCGAACCCCATTCGTGAAAGCGAGCGATCGACAACTACATGCGATCGAAGGAGACAAACATAGTTGAGGTCGTTTACCTCTAAGTCCCCAAGCGGCAGCCGGCCGCCGCGCGTGTGACGTCACAGAACATGCCGTTAATCCCCAAGCGGCAGCCGGCTGCCGCTCCGACTCGACCAACTTTACGCCTTATTTTGATAGTGTTACAGACTACTTTTGTATGAAGAAGTTAGGTTATTTCCGTTCTTTGATATATTTGCCTTCATTCCACCTTCATTCTTAACGAAAATATAGCATTCTCTATGGTCATTTTTTTGTTTTGGTTCGCGGGTGGTTCGCGCCTCGCGGTATTGACAGCGTTGTGTGCGTGTTTCTTGGAACACACTATACACAACACACACACACTATGTGAGAATTGTGAGAGTCAAATGTTCGACGTCGCGGGTCGCGGGTCGCGAAATGATCGAGTCTTTTCGAGATTGATGATTGGGTCACTCTTGTTTGAAACGCGATTCGATCATTTTGATTCAATCAATCGCGATCGACACAGCTCTAATTGAAATTAATAAATGCTTATCAGCCTTTTGTCAGGTGCCTTGTATTTTTTCTTTATGTACCTATGCAATTTCAATTATTGGCTGTAAGTATTAGCTTACAATGTCTGCTCTGCTGGGCAAAGATCTCTTATCATCAATAAAGGTTTTTTATTGCCTATCTTTGATATTTTATTATTAGGCTTTATTCTCATTTTTGGACGATATCTTTGGAGAGCTAAGCATTTAAGTATAGAATGCAAAGTGTGAATGAAGAATGCACCAAGGTTTCCGAAATGCCCAAGGTTCCATTCTGTGGCTCAGTAATTGAAACATATCGACAGAACTCTGATTTCATACCCTTATCAAATCTAGTTTAAGCGCAAATGAAGCACTAACATAATGTGTATTCCGTAGGATAGGGAAAATATTCCCTTTTGATCCAATGCATAATTCAACTTTCTTCATTGTGTTAAAATGTTAATTTAATTTCATATTGTAAAAGCAACTTTCATAGACGAATTCAGATTCTGACGTAAATTGAAATGCGAAGCGGCGGGCTGCACTGCATCACTTGAGTGGGAAGGGGGGGGGATGCACGAGAACATCGAGAACATATTATTATTGTGATATTTTTCCGAGACTTAAAATGAATCCTGGGTAATATTGTAATGCGAAAGTAACTCTGTCTGTCCCGAACCGTCGTCTGTGAATCGATTTGAATGAAATTTGCTACACGCAGTTAGGGACTGAGAAAGGACATAGGCTACTTTTTATCGCGAAAACAGGATGGAAAAGGGTTGAAAGTTTATATGGAAGTGTGGTTATTTTTAAAACGACTGGACGGATTTAAACGTATAGGTAATACACCAGAATAAGACATGGGATATATTTTATCCTGAAATTCCCGCGGGGACGTGCACAACGCGGATAAGACCGCGGAGCCGCGGCTAGTATCAATATAATTCAAAATTCAAAACCTCTTTATTATATCAGATCATTAAAATCATTTATAATCGTAAGAAGAGTCTGTGATAATCTTTCACGCTTTGCTTTATCCCGAACTTCCCACACGAAATCTTGAGAAACCGAAGCGAAGCGAGGGCGGGTCTCTAGTACTGAATAATCTAAACACCAGGGATTATTCCAAACTAAGCTATTCGGAAGCAATCCGGAATGCATCACAGTCACTCGAAATATTCTCTTTGGTCCAGAGGAAACAAGGAGATAACCAGCAATCATGTTAGAGGAAGCTGTTCGGCTTTGGGTTATCAACTGGTTAAGTCCGGAATCGCAACGCCATTATCATTGGTTAATACTGTTTGCGTATCACTCAAGTAGCGCTCAAGAAGAAATACCACCCATCCAAGTAGTGGCCGAGCTGCACGTTGCTTAGCAATCGTAATGAGCTAATATTGCTTGTCAAACTACGAGCCCTACGTGCGCCTAGGCAATTTCGCGCTAATCCTCTTATACCTAACCTAAAATAAAAGGTGTACGAAGCATTCTTAAGGAATTTTCCAAAGAAGATGGTAAAAGTGGTTCTTTCCTGAAAAGCTTACCCTCCGCCCCTTCATCAATACGTTGTTAATACATTGCCCACGATGTTAAGAAATGACATCAATGAAACACCCTCATGTACAAATGCCACGATATCAAAGCGTATTTTTACCGGGGCGTATCTTTGTGACGCCTATTATACGCTTTGTGGCGTACAGCCAGCTTTCGACTCACAGACCAGGAAACCATTATTAACTTCTCTGATGCTAAGTGTACAATGGGCGTAAGAAACGATCAAATAAAATATGTCAAAAATGTTCCATAATTTAAGATTGAATATTGAATATTCATATTTTAATGAATGTATTTTTTTATGATTGGAAAATAGATTAAATTATATCAATACAAACTAATTTAAACGTCAATTTGCAATCTTAGATTCTAGATTTCCTCTCCACCATCGCCTATGTTCGTATTTATTGATCGCGATCATCGTGCTAACATCCGCGTGTAGCCTATCTGACATGATCAAGACATTCAATCAGTGAACTGTACAACCGCGAATTCCCACTGGCGTGTCATAACTGACCAAAACCACCGATCGCATTATCATACGAACCGTGATAGGTCCCCAAGCGAGTAAGCCACACAGTGTATTCAAACGTATTCGCGTGTAAAGTATCAAGATTATTACCCGTTAATGCCTCACTGCTGAGCAAAGGCCTCTCATCTCACTGAAGATAGTACAGTGTGGAGGATTAGGTGTAACCACCACACTTGCCTAGTGGAGTTTGGTGATCTCAAACTCAAGCTATGTTTGCGAAGTAGGAGACACGTTTTCGCTCGACCCTGGGAATTGAACCCGGGACCCCAGTCTTGGCAGGCAAATGCACTAGACCAACTCGCGTGTAAGCCTACTAATATTATAAATGCTAAAAACTTCTTGGGTAGCATATAAGGGTCTGCGCCACCCAAAACAATGGAACAACACCCAACAAAAGTACTGGACGAAGGGAAAATCTCCTAAAGACCTGGAGTAAAATGAAGTGCAAGTCATTTATTCACCCCTCTGCCCAGCTAGCGCGGATGAATATGTCCCAGCTAGCATACTCATCTACTGGTTACGGACCGCAGTGTCATAGTCTGAAACCGGCGACTGTGGAGAGGAGCCATAAAACAATTGATGGACTTACCTTCTGACGATACATCGAAGCAGCTTTGGTGTTATACTTCTGAGGAATCGTCAGCCCTGGCTTGAAATCGGGCTGCGCCTCCAGGAACTCACGAGCTTTCAAATTACTACCCACCTGGTCAAAATATTTCATATGAGAAGTTGGTAAGAATTGTACGTTATCAGGACAAATTCACTCATCTCAGGTGTTAGTGAAGTACAGTAAGGAGGTTCTGGCGTAATCAACACGCTTGGCTATTGCGTTGCGGGTGATTTCAAACCCGAGCCATAATCTAAGTCCTTAATCAAGTGAAAAGCTCCAGTTGGAACATGGGTTATCTACCCGTAATACTTGCAGTTGGACATATTGGACCACGGGTAAATATGAACTATAGTTTTTGGTCAAAATACTTGCGGCATCATATTTTTAGACCGTTCAGACATGGTTCATCGATTGCAAATACCGGGACTAACAATTTAACGTGTCCTCGAGAAGTTAAACGCCAGTATGAATGCGTTTCATCGGTATTACTCTGGGAATCGAACCCAATTATTTGAATGCTTAGCTTCAGATATTTTCACGATATTAATCCAGCCTTATTGCATGATATATATGGCTTGTATACAAATCTAGGGTTGAATATTACTATTTATTAAAAATGACCGATTTTAATGAAATTTGTACCTATAGGGCAATATTTCGCAATTAACCTCTATTTACCAAAACAGAAGTACCCAGTCAATCGGTAAATATTTCAACCGAATAAATTACCTATTTCTATCATAATAAGGGAAAAATACAAACATGGTGACTATACCACCTACAAATGACCAGTATAAATATCTTCGCAGTATTGTGTATTGCGCAGTATGTGCGTACGTACACAAAGGGTGTATATATAATATGTATTTTTGGTTACCCTTAATTGCTGTGTGGCTTGGGATGAAATTTGGTACCGTAGGTGGTAACTTTACTAGCTGATTCCGCGGTTTCCGTTCCCGTTCCCGCGGGAATTTCGGGTTTAAAAGTTACTTCTATCTCCTATGCAAAGGGCAGTAGTCTTTTTAGTTGTCAATATTCATAAAAATAGCTTTGGAGTAAAAGAGCAGACATACAATTTTACTCAGATATTCAAAATATGAAGAGTTAATTAAACCATGGGCTATAATTAACTATAATAAAGATACAAACAGTTAGTAGATATGGTCATCGCTTTGCATTATCCAAATCGCCATAGCTTGCATATGCTTTATAGAAAATACTAGCTTTTCCCCGCGAAATCATCCCAAAGGCCAACGCCTAATCATTATGTTTCGACTAGTGACTAATCGACTTATGAATAATTTCTTTAGTCTTAAGTAGTGTTGATCGGTCAGTAGTAGTTTTAACTTTTGCCTGTTTTTGTACTATTAGATATTTTGTCTGCAACATATGTTACCTCTGTCGGAATATCGAGTTCCGTGGTTTATAACAAAAAACAAAGCAAGGAAATAATTGCCTAATAGACCATTAATGTGAATTGTAGTTCAGACAATGCAATTCAATTATTGCATCGATATTATTATATGGAACATGCAAGAAACTTGCATCGTGTAAGTGGTCTAAACTGCTGCACAATGACAACAAGAGTCGACATCCTTTATTCAATGCTGATTGCATGACAACTGGACAAAATGGAGTTTAATAACACGATTAGATTCGCTATATCGATCGCAAAGCATCGTAGTCAATGATGATGACCTCCATAGAAAGATAGTATGGTTGATCTACTAATATAAAAAGCTGAAGAGTTTGATTTCTTTGTTCATTTGAAAGCGCTAATCTCGGAAACTACTAATCCGATTTGAATAAATCTTTCAATAATGGATCCACATTCAACGGGAAGGTTATTTGTGTTAGTATATATTTCATCCCGAAATTCCCACGGGAACGGGAACAACGCGGGTAAAACTGCGAGGCGCTCTAGTTTTTAATAAGATGGTCAACTTTTTTGATTATTACCCTAGTAGGTAATTGATTTGGTGATAATTCATCAATTATTTCAATTGCAGTGAATTACTCTTCAAACCAAAATTTTCTTTCATTGTATTTATGAGTAACTAGCTGTGCCCCGCGGTTTCACCCACAGCGCACTCGTTCCCGTAAGAAATACGGGATAAATAGTACCCTATATCCGTCTCCTGGTTCTAAGCTACCTCCCCACCAATTTTCAGCCAAAGCGGTTCTGCCGTTCTCGAGTTATAAATAGTGTAACTAACACGACTTTCTTTTATATACATAATATATATATATATATAAATATATAGATTTAATTACTACTTTTCAAAAGATGCGTCGGTAAAACCAGGAATTGAACCTGGTATCTTGATGCTGTGAGTGCATAGCACTACTGACGTGTTTTTAATAATATTGAACTAATATGGATACGAAATTTTATGATGAGATTTTTTGCTTTTTCTCACTGAAATGGCTTGATTTGGATTTAATTTGGCTTATTTTATTAATGAACCTACTTTTGAAATAATTACCATAAACTATGAATAAGGTGTAGTGTGTACTATGACACTTTTTGATATTGTATTTTTTAAACCATGATCAATGTTTTAAATTGAATCATAGTATCTGAAAACTGGTATTGTTCATTATACATCTTCTAATATATAAAATTCTCGTGTCACAGTTTTCGTTCCCGTACTCCTCCGAAACGGCTTGACCGATTCTCATGAAATTTTGTGAGCATATTGAGTAGGTCTGAGAATCGGCCAACGTCTATTTTTCATCCCGAAATTCCCGCGGGAACGGGTACAACGCGGGTGAAACCGCGGGGCGCAGCTAGTATTATAGATAAGTGAAGCTTCATAATGATATCATCATTAATTCCGACCATTATTGTGTCTATGTGTCAGTAACAATAACAACATAAAATAAAATAAAATAACAAAAGTTGAAACAGAAATCGCTGTAGCTTTTGTAGATAGTAAAAGTTATAATAATAAACATATTTCTGAAAATTATTTTTAAAAATATTTCATTAAATTTTTGAAAAAAGGATTTTGAGATACGGATATGACAAAACTAGAAGGGTTTTTTCTAGATGTATTGGCTATGAAACCCCAAAATGAACATTAAATTAAGTAAATGCAAATTCCCAGATATCTAGTTTGCAGTGGTAGTTTTGTTCTGAAATTTCCCACAGCAGGGCAAATGCCACTAAGTAAAGATTTATCAAACTTTTTGCTGAGTCAATAAAGTTATGTCCTGTATTTTACAGCTTGGTAAAGCAAGCCTGAAAAGTCCACTGAGGCTATTAGAAAATCATAAAATGAATAATTCTTTGAATACCAATTAATTGTAAATTATTTATTTTCTTCGTGACGTGTTTTTCATAAATTAGAAAAACATAAAATAAAAACAAAAAACTTAATCAAAATCATTCCCTTTGCCATACAGCTAGAGTAAATCAGAAGAAATGGATCACAAGTCCTTTAAATTATTAACAAAAGTGAAAGTAATAGAGCTGAGTAAGTCACCAATTATTGGTGCAATAGAAGTTGTGTAATGGTTGTATAGTGTAGGGAATGACAGTCTCAGAAACTTACCATCATTTTTTCCAGCTCTATCTCTTTCCATTTATCCATGGTAACTGATCTGACGAATGATAGGTGAACACCAAGGCTGCGGTGAATACCACTACAGTCCAGGCAAATCCAGATCCCATAGGTGACCGAGGCCCATTGCGGATTCAGACTCCCGCATTCGAAGCATTTCTAAAATATTCACAACACAATTTAACACAAAGTTTAAATCAAAATTAATAGCAACTTGGTATAAACTTACGTTGTTTTCGTCTTGGTTGCGTATGGAGTTGAGCCTGCGGCGAGTACGTGGTGAAGCCATCTCGTAGTTGTTAGTAAAACTCAGCCTTCAACGAGATAGTTCACAATATATTCGCGGAGGCTAGTGGTCACCTCGAGAGAAGAGGAGAAGCAAGGGCTGTAAACGTTGGACTGATTAATTTTCCAAAATTCCGAGTCCACCTGGCACACAACTTGGGGATACCAGTTGAGAAACGACAATTCCACAATTTTTATGACAGATGCGCGGACATAAATTTTTCATACTAATTTGCATAGGTTTGTCCAGTGGGTTTGTCACAGAGTTTAAACCGTTTTCGGGGTAATTATTTTTGTATTGGCAACTCAATAATAGACAATTTTACTATTTTCTACGCGTGGAGGTAGACCATAAACAATGTATTATTTAATATGTACCATTTTGGGAGAATACAAACTTTTGCATCAACTTTTCTCAGATTTAGATCTTAGTGTGTGAATTTCCCCTGATAAAAATTTATAATATACCTACATATTGCATCCAAATTATAAATAATTATTTATACAATACATGATTATCCCAAAATTTTTAAGTAAATTCTCGTAAAACTCTGTGTCTGTTATGATAGTAAACACATGAAATTAATAAAATAGAGCAAATCAGAGTTATAACGAATTTATAGAATATAGAAGAACAGTTTTACTATACTTTTTTTTTACCGGATTATCAATCTGGGTTTTGTACTTACGAAGGATGTCACGGTACCTTCCGTTGGATCTGCTGTGCGGTCTTCTTTCAATGGTAGAAGACCAAACGGTATATTTGGCGAACGGTATAGATGGCCAATGGTCTTACGCTAGTATTTTTGAATAGTTTAGCCGCTCGCTTGCCCCAAACGCACTTTCTTTTCCGCATAGAGTGCCCCACTTTCTCCAGACCTATCGCCACGCCGCGCCGCGCGGCTCGGGTTTCACAAAAACATTAATTGTGGCTCAATTTGTAACTAAAACACTATCAAGTGTTATGTTTATTGTGTTAAGTATGAATGAAGCTGTTTATTTATGTATTTTGTTTATTAATATTCAACTACGGTGTAGAATTACGAGTCGCTGAACACAAATATAGCTCTCGAATTCAAGCGCGACTTGTGTTTAGACGATAATATCTAAAAAATTAAATCGATGACATATGGTTTTTTATTGTAAATTACAATGTTTATTTTAAATAGATTAGGATAAAATATAAAACCATACACCTGCCCATACAAAATAATGTACTTACAGCTATTTAATTCGCCACAAAACTCGGGCGGCGCGGGCCAAAATGGCAGCCGTCGGCGTCGTTCAACTTTTTTAACATATCACAGATTCACAAATACCACTGTTAGGCTTCATGTTTTTACCATCCCGTTTGGAGATTATATTGATCTAACATATTAATCGCACTTGGTATCATAAAACAGCCAAAATATATTAAAAAAATGAGATTCAAATTAGTCACCGAACAAAGCAAACACCAACATGTACTTCAAAATGTATGTGGTTTAGAAAAGGCTAAATTTTGTGTTTCACACTGCAACCTTTGTTTCTATGTATTAGTCACTGAATTTAACTTATCAAATAACAAAACACTACGTAAATCCAACCACCGACAATATTAAAATTATTGAAATGAAAAGTCACAATGTCACCCGCAGCTGACGCAACCAAAATTTCGCGACATTGACAACTTCAACATGTTTTTTCAATTTATATTTTTATGGCACAGAGTAATGTTTTGGATTCATTTGATAGACAATTTTACACAGATCATAATAGAATAGTTCGAACAAACCAATAGCAAACAAGAACAGAGGTATTATCGAAATTAAACGACTACTCGGTCTGTGGCTAGCACGTCAACTAGTAGTTGACGGGGCAATTTGAGGTGTCTTTTTTTGTCAACTGGTAGTTGACGGGGCAACCGAGCGGTTAGGCATGGTTTAGGGCCTAAACCATGCCTAATCTTTAGGCAAGTACTTACAGGGGACTTCAACATAATATGTTGAATAAATATTAATATAATAAATAAATATAAATAATAAATATAAATAATAAATATATATAAATATTAATAATAATTAATATGTTGAAGGGCCTGTCATATAATATATGACAGGCCCTTGATAGACATTATTTTATCATCTCTCGATGAGCAATCTTTACCTCATCACCTTTCACTATATCCAGCAAAGTGAGCATCACCCCCATTGACTAATTCACTAAAGCAAAGAGAGGGCGCTTCTTCTTATTTATCACTTTGAACTAATGACTGATCATAATCGCAGATTAATCAATTTATGCTGTAAAATGTCATTCTAATTGGAGCTGGACCCAATTTGCCCATCGTCCTTCATAAAAATGGTAGCTTTTGGGAGAATTTAGAATTTTTATATGGCTACACTAAAAAGACATTCTAGCGATGCACATCAACTGAACCAGCCAACCAACTGAATCAAATCATTCGTTGAGTTGAGAAAGGCCGCTTGGTTGTATATCGCTCTCGAGTTATTTGTTACTGGTGTAATATTATACCAAGGTTTAGCCCGGGTTAGGACTTAATGTTTGAACTTTAACTAGTCTTATATTATTCGTATTCTAAAAGAACAGTCTAAACACTTGATCGAGTTGTCGCGTGCTATGATAGTTTACGAGTAACAAAAATGTGTTCTAAACGAGTAGAAGAAGAGTACAAGGACATTGCCTCCAGCAACTCTTGGACTCTGGTTTACCAGGTTAGTGTAATAGGGACGGAAGGAGATCCACGCCACGCATTGTGCCAATAATTCTGCCGGCTAGCTAATACTTTCATTTCAAACATACGTACATTCACCCGGTTTTTTTAACAAATACCACTTCAACTTTGTTTGAAACTTGCGAAAACTTACTTTACACAATCAGGATGCGTTTATTAAGTTCGTAATTTACGGTTTACGATTAAAAGTTGCTATAAAGTTGTTGAAAACACGATAAAGTTTTGTTTGTGTTGTTAGTTTTGATGTTAGGTAAATACTTTCACATTCCTTCATCTGAGTAAGTGATCAGTGGGTGATTTCTGGGAATGATTGAATCATTTATGTGAAATCACTGCATTTGCGATAATAAAACGAGAAGTGCTCTTTATCTATCTGACTACATTATTTTACTGTTTTTTTTTAAATACCTCCTCTTTTTTCGAACTAGTGTTGTTCAGTCCAGTTATTAAATTTACGATTTCTGTCTAGTTATAAAAAGGTGTTGAACAACATTTAGTAATAAAATTGCTAGTTTGATTATTACTCCTTTAATTTTGATACAAGGTAAATCCCATTAGTCTTATTATTTGAATTTTCCTCATTTTCTCAATACTAGTTGAAAATAAACATAAAAGTTTTAAAGGATTCATAAAAGTAATTAAGAACTTCTTAAAATGGTTCAGAATGTACATTATTCAAATATCTCTGAATTAAACCTAAACTTTAGTTTCTCAAAAAAATAATATTAAAACTATCCTGAATTTTTTTTGTCACTTTAGCGGTAAGAATTATTCCTTGTTGCTCAATAGCATTATTCACCTTTGTTGGTTTGTCCTATGCTAATATCATTTTTTAAAATATTCAGATTTAATGAACCAATACTGTCCTGGTGCGGTGAGTCCTGGTGTCCAATTCTGTCCTGAACAAAATACTCCTTTTTCACAAAGAGATCTAATCTATGAGATGATCTATCAAATCTTTTAGATTTACCTGTATATAACACCATTTTGATATGAAAATCTGCTTTTAAAAGAAGGTGTTATGCCCAAACATAAAAAGAAAAAAGAAAAAAATCAAATTGAGAAAACTCTGCTTTTTTGAAGTCGGCAAAAAAATTATGCAGTTTGAGAAACTGAGCAAAGCCCTCTTACTAAAGATAGAAAAGAAATTATAAATAATTTCAGATGAAAATTAAATGACAAATACCTTAATAGTTCATGCCATACCTGTGATTATTAGTCATAGACATCACTCACTTAGACCAAGTTTTTATGTCAGCTGGCCTTGTGACAATATCATTAATAATCCTAATGAAATCGAGCATAAACAATATTGTTAGCTCACCCTAGTTTGAAAGCTAGACTTTTCATATTGCCTATGCTATACAAATAACTATATAAAAAAACTATCAGCGCAACATTTTTACCCCTATTATACCCGTTCACGAGAGAATTTCTGGGTAAAAAAATGCCTTTTACCTTCCAATTAAATGTGGCTATTCAATAATAAAATAATTATTCAAATCCAATGGCATTCCTGTGATTAAAAAACAAACGAAACGAAAAAACGAACTTTCGGCTTTATTCTGTTAGTATATTGTCCCTGATGAAAAGAGGAACAATGAAATCGTCATATTTCTTTCTTCAGTAGAAGACTTACTATAAAACAAGAAAAAGTCCTACCAAAAACCAATAAAACCTTAAGAGATAAATATTGGCTACTTCTTATCCCGAAATTCCCTTAAATTTGAATACTTAAAAATATACCCAACACACTAGGCCCATTTCATCCTGTAGAAATTTCTTCATTTTATATTTCAGTTCTTAACCATCCATTTTTGTTGCAGAAAATCGGTCAAAAATGTCATACCTATCCGTATACGTGTATCGAGGCGAAGAAGTCCGTGAACAAGCCGCTGAATCGGTACCGCGACGTGAACCCTTACGATCACAGCCGCGTCGTGCTGCAGCGCTCCGAGAAGGACTATATCAACGCTAATCTGGTCAAGGTATGTGTTTACAGCTGTATCTGCCGCTATTCATCGACATCTAGCTTTCGAAGGGTATTTCTGTTGGTGTCAGAAAGATCTATCTATCAAGAGTACCTAAATATGCAGTGTCAAGTCTGCATGCAAGCACACCAAGTATTCTCGAGTTGAGATGGTTGTAACCACACAAGCACCAATTAAGCTCGTCGCGCCATCTCCTTTTCGGTCTGCGGCGTAGTCTCCTGCTGGATTCCATATGGTGTCAATGTTTGCAAAAAACTACTGCAGACATGCCCTGTCCAGCTCTTTATGAGATTAGCAGCTTTAAGCCCTACGGTAGTGATTTTTTGCGAGAATGCAGATCGGTGTTTGGGATTCTGTCCTTTACTTTGACTCTCATAATATTGCGTTCTATTGCACTCATGTTAGTGTACAGCTGAAATAGGCACCCGTTACGCAGCGATATTGGAAGGGACATAGTAATCTTGCTGCGATTTTATATAGTCGATATTAGAAATGATAAACTTCACATTTATAAAGTCCCGGGTGGTATAAGCGATGAATTAGTAGTGTTAAGTAGTGTATGCCAGTTAGGCGTTCGCAGGAATTCCAACTCTATTCACACAGCACATTATATTACACCTGTAAGAGTATTAAACCAAAATTACGCGTAAATTACGCTTTAAGTTGAGCGTTTGTCAGTAGGCGTACTACGGTTCGCGTAGCCCTGATTCACAAGAACGCGTAATCTGTAAAACATATACGTATACGTAGTCAGTCTTCTGTGACCACGGTTCCTGTAAAGGGGTCGAAACTTCAGATAAAAATGTAAAATAAAAGCCAAGTGTAGCCGTAAACGTAGTTTCAATTCAAAACATATACGTATTTTCAATTACACTGTTAAAGGGACCGACTCCATTCTGCTCGTGTCCAACAGGCCGATCGCATAATTTTATTAGAAGGAAAAGGATTACCTCGGTACACGTATCCAACTATCCAATCTACCTACGTAGATTGCAAGTACGACGAGATGCTTAGTCCTTTCATACGCAGCACTCCTTATAAGCTGAGTAATTTTTCCACTCTAGTTTATTAAGCCAATATTTCCTCTTAGGTAAATCTCTAATGCTTTACCTTTGCCAAGGGCTTTAATGTCGAATGGGTGTCTATGATATTGCGCACGCTAATGAATGATAATTATAACGCGCGGGTATTTTCCATTCAGAAATTTCTACGGGAACTATAAAATATGAAAATTGCAACATTGTTTGTAATAAAATGAATGATAAAATCTACTACTGAGAACCATTGAGTTTATTTAAGGCTTAAAAATATAAAAAAAATATTTTGATTTACAACGTTTTGTCGTTCCATATTCGACACATTTAAAATTTGCCTTGCTGGTCGGCAACTTTTGATAGTGGAATAAAAAAAAATTGGCTTAGGCATAAACACCTGCTGCATGCGTGTATTTTCCAATCCCGCAGGGTTTGTGTTAAACCGCGTTTTCACGTAGTTTTGGACTCATGCTTGCTCACTCTTCAACTTAATGAATGAGTGAGGAAACATTGTGTTTGAAACTGCTCTGATCAGAACACTAAATGAAAAAGCAACTTCAGGCGTACGGGTTTCAAAATGATGCCTATTTTCGATATGATACTCAGCGCCTAGATGGTCTAGTACTACTCGTTTGCCAACACTGGGCTCACGGGTTCGATACGGGTCTATTTACTTTTCAAAAATGGCTCGGGTTAAATATCACCAAGCATGATTATTTATGCTTAATCTTCCCCACTAGACTCATATCCTCGGTGACATAACTTCTCATCTCCCTTTGCCCAGCAAAGGGAAATTACAAGCAACTTTACTATTTACTCCCGATCGTTTCATCAACTTGATAGTATGCAATTACATATGAATCGCTGAAATGTATGTACGCACATACCTTCCGATTGATTGCACCAAATTGGATAATTGTTTTGTGTTGTTTTCAATAATGTCAGAATAAGGTTTTGCAAATGAGATTTATTAAAAATCCATGTTTATTTAATAAATATTCTTTGTAAAACTTTACGGGATATTGGTCTCCTTCTTCTCGAGTAAAACTGCATAGTGTTGTTACTGACATATTCATTAACCGCTACGTCCTGTGTAACAGACAATAATGAATCCAGTTTCCAGTAATAAATAAATAAATACATAAAAATATTTACAGGACAAATTCACACACGGTTAATTAGACCCGAACTAAACTGTAAGCTTGTATTATAGAATCTAACGAACTGATACTACTAAATATGTAAGTATACATACCCAAATATTTTATACTATAATATATTTTATAGCCGTGCCCGCGGTGTTACCCGCGTTGTATCCGTTCCCGCGAGAATTTCGGGATAAAATGTATCCCATGTGTTCGTCTGATATATTATCTATACTACTGTAAAGTTTCATGCAAATTCGTCGAGTAGTTTTTTCGTGAAAGAGTAACAAACGTACATAAACGTTCTTACAAACTTTCGTATTTATTATATTAGTAGAATTAATAATATAATTGCTCCAGACAACGTCGCTAACAACTGTGTCTGCACATATTGTTACCTCCGGAATCGAACCCGCAACGCCCAACCACTGTGGGCGACCTGTGTATAATGTAATGACGAACGACCTTAAAAAGTATTCGCCGAAGTCCGGTGAAGTGTTCATCAATGTATGCGGTCAAGACTAAAGTTTTTTAAAGTTATACACGACTAACTTGTTGTTGTTTGCCTAACTACTTCTATCAGTGCTTTGATTGAGTTTGCTGTTTGTATGGTACATAATTGTACTTACTATGTGTATAATATTTGACTTGAAGCTAAGTTAGCTGAAACTTTGACATGGACTAAGGAGCGGGGTATCGTTAATATCCGAGGATGAGAAACGGCGTCTATATAAACATTGGAAAGCCAATATTGCCTTTGTCGGCGTCCGATCGTCTAATGAATCAATACCTATGCCAATTTAATTTAATGTGCGAGCATTTTCCATTCGGAAATTCAAACGCGAACCACGTAGATATTCGTTCCTATTTAACGTTAAAACCAATGGATGGATATTTTTACTTCAAAAAGCACAGCACAGTTATAATAAAATGGGTATCAAACCGCGGGGGCTAAACAAACAGCTAGTTACACATATTACAATCATCGCCGGTGAAAATGTTTACGCACGACCAATTCAAGGATACGAAAGTTTATCGTTAACTAAATGCACACTTGCAATGCTTTATTGCAATTGATGGTATCGTCTGTGTGAGCGATGTGTCTGTGTGAGTGTTGTGCCGGACGGACCGAACTTCGCTCTTACATCTACTATTTACCCATCAATGATTAATTAAGAAGATATATGAAACGTGTGTGTTCTATCTCATTGATGTAGGCATTAATTAATATCTGAGCTGAATATTATTTGGGGTCTATTTGATGATCGTCTTATTGGAAGTAAATAAACGGTTACTGATTAATACATATGTCTTGTAGTGATGTAGGGTGTTAGCCGACTTGAAAAAAAAGATTCTCAGTTGAATCCTCCCAAGTTTTTACTGTGGTGCATTAACAATGGCAATGACCGTTGATAAGAAATAATTTTAAACCGGTATCTTAATCGAGATAAAACTTACAGAAAAATAATATTAGATGAACCGCTATTTGCTTCGAAAAGAACAGCAATTGAAATGTGATTTTCAAAATTATTACGTGATCTACATAAATATATTACTTCTTATAGTTTCTTAATTTGGCCCAGAAAACAGCCACATTATTTAAAGAAACAACCATCAATAATATACATTGGCCCCTGTTGTGCCGGTTCCCGTGGGAAGTTCGCGATGAAAAATAGCCTTCCCTCTTAACCTGACCATTGAATGTGGGTGTCCATTACAAAAAAAAAACATTCAAATCGGTTTGGTAGTTGAGATTAGCAAGCTCAAACATACAGAAAACAAACTCTTCAGCTTTATTTTAGTATAGATTTAGTGCTCTTAATCGAAAAACCTGACCTAGTTCAAAATAATAACCTCGTCACTTAGTCACGGGCTTACACTAATACTAGTATAATGGTTTGTTTTGATTTAATTAGCGTCGTGCGAGTAAATATTTACTATTGCGAATTCATTGTCCAATTGTCTTGTGTGTAACATACTATTACAAATGCGAAAGTATGTTTGTCTGTCTATTATCACACAGATAAACCGCTTAAGCGATTTCAATTTCACATGTATTTTTGTACTATGTAAGAACGTAAGTACAAATAGGTCTGTGGTCAACCCTGGTGTCGGAGTTGTACTAATATCCAAATAAGTGTCCAGTAGTAAGAGATAATATGATACTTATTCTTGAATGGTCTTCTTCTTGAGTCGAGATGGTGTGGCCAGGTCTATTTTTGTTTATTGTAATATCATATTATTCATCTTAAGGAGTGTAAGTATACGGATTTCAGGTTTCAGGCGTTAGTAAGTATCCATTGTGCTTGCTAACTGAACCTTTTCATTTAGATTGCGATGTGTCTGCCTTACAAGACTGAGGCAATTCAATCGCAAAAGCTATCCACGAACTAGAATACAATTTTTATAGTACTTTTCATAAATAAATTACTGTTTCTTTATCTATATATGGATAGCCACATTCAACGGGAAGCTTATAGGCAATTTTTCATCCCGAAATTGCCACAGCACCGGGCACAACGCGGCAAATACCGCGGGGCGCTGCTAGTAATCAGTTAGAAACACAAATGTCTCTGAGGGATTTGTAACAAAGGTCACACAATTAATTAATAAGTCGCATACTGATAAAACGTTGCAACGACACGACAGGTTCCAATTACAATTACTTATCTTATCACCCTGAAATTCCCTAGAGGACTGGGATGTCGCAGGTAGTACCGCGTCGGTAGTCACTTCTTATCTCACACATTTTTATTCTAATTAGTATAACGCATCGGTGGTCTAGTGGCTTCTGCACTACTGACACTGAGATTTGGGCATGTGTTGAAGCATGCAGTGTTTGAGATCACCAACCCGCATTGAGCAGGCGTGGTGATTACGCTTTATCGTTCTTTATGTACATCTTCAGTGAGGAGTCTTTGTCTAGCTCTACTACTCATGTACTATATGGCATACCTATACTCATTATACTTGCCCTAAATAATATTGTGGACTGAAAAGTAATGGAAATAAAGGGCAAAAAAATATGTATACTCTGGTGTAATCTAAGTAACTAATAACTACACTACGAACTTAACGTTTCTGTATATTTCTTACCTAATAGTTCTAATATCTTATATCTCTTCAATATAACCGTTTTAGTCGTCCGGCAACGCATCGTATTCGCATAGTCGTCCGCTCGCTCGGATATTCTTCTTTTCATACAAAACGGCCGTAGCGGGACGACTGAAAACTGGTAATTTGAAAGAACCCTGTAGCACCTGTTGCTCGATAAACAAATAACGATTAGCTAATACCATTTCAATAATTTTCGTCCCCATAATATTGTGTGCGATGATTTGTTCTCCGTATCGCACGACACTATGGGTTTTCTACATTATAAAAATATGAAAATTTAGGAATTTCCACTCGAAAGTATTAATTGATCACTGATATACCGAGAATTTGAGACTGAGTCCGTAATTTTAACAGGTAATTTCATAAAAAAATTATGTGCTTTCTACTTTCTAAGAGATCTATATGTCGGGGAAACAGCGATATTTATCCCACTATCGGGGACATGTCACATCAGGATAAGCACGAGCATTATACCGCCAATACAACATCAGATATCTTAGGATTCCTAGGTCTTGATCTTGAAATAATAACTCACAGGACTTCATTACAATGACATTGCTTGTATTTTACACACGATCATCATGGATTACAGATTACAGTTAGGATACGTCTAGATTCAATTAATTGATGGAACCTAAACGACCTCCCTTCACCCCATCAGTCGTCCTGTCCACGCCATAGAATATCTTTTCCCTATTCTATACTCGATTCGCAATACGATCGTGATGTCGTCAACACCTCATCCTTCCAATCTACGTTTCCCATCTGATCACAATCCAACCGTCTCCATTTCCCTCCAAAACTCTAATGTCTCATCTTTTCATATCATAGACTCACTCACTCACTGCCACAGACCACCAAACCAGCTCACATCCCTCTATCGAACCACTGTCATCTGTCATAGTGCGTAACACCACAGACTTAACATAGTCTATTCTCATACCACAGACTACACCACGAAGATAGAACTCACGTCACGGAATAACAACACTACCGATTCCATCAGTCAACTGAATTTACAAACTACTCTTAAACTTCTACAGACTAAAAATAATGTAGTGCCGTAATAAACCGCTATCTGGTGTGGCGCCACTGATGCCACGCTCCGACACGGCCATCCTGCTAGCACACGTCCTCGTGTGTTGGCTAACCTGCACAGAAATAACCAACGAGAGTATTTGTTCGCCTCGGCCACTTCTGACCAATCATATTTCTACACACAACTCAAATAAAGAAACTTCGTAACTGTATAGTTTTTTTCTTTTAAATTACTCGAATAAAACCATAAAAGAGCCATAAGAAAATATCAACCAGAGCCATGTACCACTGTCGCTTGTAACAACAAATTAACACAATTTAATTAACCACACAAATCTAAACTTCACAAGAGTAAGCCCCTCTATCGCCACGGCTCTCCAGCCGACCAGCAATCGCAATTGCTCTCACACTATGCATATCCATCAAGTGGATCGCACACGTGCATCACCCTGTGACTGCACACTATGGTCTCTGCAGACCCCGACCTCCGCCAGAGCTAAACGCGCACCGCGCACCCACGGACTACTTGAGTTACCCCAAGAGACACCGATTTCTACCGGGCTACGACCACGTAATAGCTACTGGTACGGTCGAACACAATACGGCCGATAGAGTCCTTACTCGAGTTTCCACCAAAACAAGTTTACTCATCCTCATCAGAATCACTATTAACATCAACTTCGACTGGTACATGACCTACTGGCATCTTGCGTAAGAAATCACAAAGTAAATTATGATAACGTTTCATCTATCAAAACCCTGAGGCCAGTAACAGTGACAGACTCTGGTTCATTATTCACACACAATTAACAATTTAATCACAATTGATTTACTACTGAGTCTTTGTTCGTGGTCACAACACAAGATTTAGCAAACGCATTTGCCCTTTATGCACTTCCATTTCGGAATGCCGAGTCGTCCCATGACTCTACGGTCTTCGCTACCAGGCAAGACCCGACCACACTACCCAGGGCTACCGCCTACTGCCTACCCACGGACTACTACAAGTAGTAGACACCGATTTCTAACGGGCTACAGCTACGGCACCCTGGTGCGGTCTCAGACTGACCCACCGACATAAAAACCCAGTAACAATCAACAGCTTAATCAACCTCACTGTCTCCACCTTCGTCTGAGTCAGCTGTTACCCGCCCCACAGGCATCTTCCTAACGCGATCATGTGCATACTTGTAAGTACGTTTAGAGTTCAAAGCTTTTCAACGTGTAACGATCACCATCGTTCGCTCACTCCTGACCTAAATAACTCTACTTCAACAAAAGACTTAGTAAAGCTCAAACTATTATTCTTTTCCAATCAACAATTTTAACTATCTCAATATTCATAATCACATTGCTTATCTCAACATAATACTAGAACATCGTCAGGCACAAGTACCCATTAAAAATCAAATTAATCTCAAATCAAAGTAAAAGTAAAGTGTGTGTGTCTCCATTGTCCGGCTATCCCCGTAGCCCTAATACGCAGTCATCCCTGTGACTAGCTGTGATCATCCCAGTGATCACCCATAAACCTGATCATCCCTGTGATCAGTCACTCCCGTGATCATGCCAGTGATCACCCATAACCCTGATCATCCCTGTGATCAGTCACTCCCGTGATCATCCCAGACTCAAGAGGACACGCACAACTATACCACACAGTCAAAAGTGACTACAGTTCATCATCACAAGGCTCAGAATTACTAACAATGGGTACTTGCCCTTCAGGCATTTTCCTATACCAGTCAATGACACTATATTGTGTACTCGTTCTCCTCTAAACCTCGCGGCCACAGTAATTTGCACTCGCTCGGTCAACCTGACTATTAAGAAGCTTGTTCTTCCTTAAATTCTTGATTTTAATCAAAAGTTAATTACAATTATTGTCAATCGGGAATCTTCAATGCTATGTAACACATGAATACTAGGTACCACGTCATTTTCAACTTTAACTTCAATAGACTATTAATCTCAAATGCACCTTACAATATGAGCCATGAGTAAGTAACAGTAAGCTTGTCTAGTCACGTCTAGTCACGGCAACCAGCCGACGAGCAATCACATTGCTCAACAACACACGGTCTCAGCAGACCACTCCACAGTACGGTCAATCCAGACCACGACCATCGCCGAGTTCGAACATTGAACTCAATAAGTCACCTAGAAACCCTTACTCATACTCTCATAATTGTACAATGGGATAAACTTCCAAAATACTTTCAATAACCTTTCTACTTTAAAGTGGTACGAAGATTCATTACAAAACTTTTACCGACTCAAATATCACAAAATAGCTCACCGGATATTTCCCAACAAACCAATCATTACCGCAATACATCACCGATTTAACATCCAATGTGAATTTGTCGTGATAGATTCTTGAATAATTTGGAATACCGCAATCCCTCATATTCCTCAGGTAACAGGATTGAGAAGAGAACCACGTTCTTCCCTGGACGAGGTTCATCAATGCTCACAATAATTACCAGCATTGAACCAACATGAAAGTAAGAAAACATATTAGAACATATCACATTACATCACAAGATTACACTTGACTCATAATTACCTTCTTAACTCCACAATAGAATAGAGTACTAACTAACTATACTCACAGAACATTCCAAGTTTTATTACCAAATCATTGACCAATTCAAACATTCTCTACTGGTGGCTCAGTGGGCAAAATAGCGATCTTTATCATTCTCTGCTGGACGCTCGGTGGGCAATAGCGATCTTGATCATTCTCTGCTGGACGCTCGGTGGGCAATAGCGATCTTGATCATTCTCTGCTGGACGCTCGGTGGGCAATAGCGATCTTGATCCCACTTCTGATGTCGGGGAAACAGCGATATTTATCCCACTATCGGGGACATGTCACATCAGGATAAGCACGAGCATTATACCGCCAATACAACATCAGATATCTTAGGATTCCTAGGTCTTGATCTTGAAATAATAACTCACAGGACTTCATTACAATGACATTGCTTGTATTTTACACACGATCATCATGGATTACAGATTACAGTTAGGATACGTCTAGATTCAATTAATTGATGGAACCTAAACGACCTCCCTTCACCCCATCAGTCGTCCTGTCCACGCCATAGAATATCTTTTCCCTATTCTATACTCGATTCGCAATACGATCGTGATGTCGTCAACACCTCATCCTTCCAATCTACGTTTCCCATCTGATCACAATCCAACCGTCTCCATTTCCCTCCAAAACTCTAATGTCTCATCTTTTCATATCATAGACTCACTCACTCACTGCCACAGACCACCAAACCAGCTCACATCCCTCTATCGAACCACTGTCATCTGTCATAGTGCGTAACACCACAGACTTAACATAGTCTATTCTCATACCACAGACTACACCACGAAGATAGAACTCACGTCACGGAATAACAACACTACCGATTCCATCAGTCAACTGAATTTACAAACTACTCTTAAACTTCTACAGACTAAAAATAATGTAGTGCCGTAATAAACCGCTATCTGGTGTGGCGCCACTGATGCCACGCTCCGACATATACAAATTCGCATAACTCCTTTTTCGCGCCAAATAAACAAATAACTATTTATTTATTGCGTAGTGTATGTTTTTTGACCGTCTAAACGTCTCGACATGTTCCAACCACGTCCACCTATTAATTGTATAAACACAAGGAAAATTATAATGACGTCAGTAACTTTATACGTGAAATTATTTTTTTTAATTTTATATGAAGGCAAATAATCATTGTTATGTAATGCTCAGGACAATGAGTACTTTTTTTTCTTTGTGTTGAAAAAGGGCTTTGTTCGTTTTTACTTTTCATTAAAATTCTCTTAACACGTGACTGAATACTACTCATAAAGGTCAACCATCACTAAGTTAAACTTGACGAATGTTATGGTTAGGTAAATAGGTAGGTTTAGGTCTACGTATGAGGTTTATTAACGGTTTAAAGTTTGGGAAACCGGAGCTTGGGAAAACATTGGGCCTACGGAATTATGATTTTAGAAACATGCACATATCACGATCCCGTGCCGTAGCGTTTTGGATAGTAACCTTTTTATTCGAAACTGTACTTTTAACTTAAGAGCCGGACTCTTGTCGATGGAGTAGTGGTTCGTTCAAAAGAGTTATTCGACTTTGATTTTGGAATTCTTTCCATTTTTCTCTATCTTCTGCTATCCTCTTTAGCTGTTCGTATGACACGACTGGTTTTTCTTGGAGTACATGGAAATTGTACTCAAATGAACCTTGATAAAAATAAATTTACGATGCCGTATACATATAGTATCCCGGCCCGACTTCGCACCGTGATAAAACGTGGCGTCACGTCGTTATACCAGACGGCGCCGCGCCGTAATACGTAGTGATATGTCCATGCCGCGGAGCGAATACTGACGTAGGTAGGGCAGCGTAGGAAGTTAACTAGTTACCTACACACGATAAGTTAATTGCAATTGTCTGAGTTGCCACGCTAGACCACTTGTATCCAATGATGACCCTAATTATTGCTAACAGCTCTATCAAAATAACCACGTGTGAACCGCAGTATCTACTCGATCGTTTAAGCGATTGTAGATTATATTTCTATTATTTTTCTATTAAAATGTGGCCAGTATTTATTTATGTGTAGATTGCTTCAAGTCAGATGTGAGATCAGGTAATATCATCATCATCCGTTTTGAGCAAGCGAAGGGGGATTTCCATCTAAGCTAATATGTCGATTCCGGTTGTTGCAAACGTTACACTATGAGCCTTATTCATAAACGATTGTTAACAGCACTTTAGCTAACAAATGGTTTGTCCCTTTCGGACATACGCTATTTGCTGAAAAGCAAAAGTGACAAAACACTTTGAAGCAATGTTAAATATCGTTTATGAGTAAGGCGGTAAGTCTTTAGGTGGTCTATAAACAGAGATCTAATCCTCATTGTAACAATTCGCTATATTTGAGTAATTCTTATTAGTTTCTTTTATTCCGAAACTCCCACGGAAAGTCTGCCGCCGGGGCTATTACTGACTGTTCAATTGATCAATGACAATTCCATTAGTCGGAAAAATAAGGTTTCGAGACCTTCATTCATTTCATTTGTGTGATCTATCTTATTTTTAACTCGGTTCGTGGAAGGCTCCTAGAGCATGGAAAGCGTTTCTAATAATTATAAATTGATAGAGCTTAAGTAATGTACTGTACCTAGATTAAAAAAAAATAATAGTACTGGAGCCGATAGCGGAGGTCGGAGTTTACTCAAGTCTAGTCAGCTTTCATTTAATTTACTCGACTGCGTCAGACTAGGATAAGTGTC
This sequence comes from Cyclophora punctaria, assembly GCA_951394245.1. Classification (NCBI taxonomy): domain Eukaryota; kingdom Metazoa; phylum Arthropoda; class Insecta; order Lepidoptera; family Geometridae; genus Cyclophora; species Cyclophora punctaria. The sequence continues at coordinate 12,161,121 of OX596167.1, forward strand.
ATGGCGTTTTTTCTAAATCTGGCCATTTACTCGGGGGATGGTGAATGGACAGGGTTAAAAATTAAGAAAAACTATATTAGGATGAATCTGATTTTGTGCGATGTTCATTTAAAAGGGAGGCATCTGCCCTGCTCTTTGGCAGTTCAGGCAAATAAAAAAGCTCTATTTAAAGGCTTGGATTTGGCGATTCGGATTGATTATTGACTAAAGTGTGTTCGACTACAGTGGGCGGAAATTTGATGTCACAAAAGTTGGATTCGATTTTTTTTGACAATCTGTTGACATTCAACTCAACAACTTAAACTTTTCTAACGAGAGATTTTAAGAGTAGCCTCTTAAAATTCTAGTGGAGCCAAAAAGAGACGAATAAATCCACAAACAGCAAATTGGTGTCGTCCAGAACTATAAAAAATAAATATTGTCCCGATCAATATATTGAAACAGTAGAAAGAATTTAATAAATAGTCAATGCTTTTCAATAAGAATTATTTTTATATAATATTTATCATACTCAATTAAATTGAAATCAATTAAGTTGCTCCGATTATTATGAAACATTTGTGCGATAATATAGAGATGCAATTCGATTGATGTTGAGTGATTCATCCTTAAAAGTAGCGTATTTGCTCCTGTGTATACTGACTGTATTATGTTATGCGCTACCTATTGAGTTAAGGTGTGTTGCTAATTTGGGCTGCAAAATGCATCTGTGGACAATACTGCGGATGCGGTTGACTGTACTGCCTGTAGTTCTGATCGCCTGTATTCGGTTTATTATCGCGGCTGCACAGTGAAAGGATGCCTCACTCACTAAAATATGAATATGAATATCACGATAAAATGTATGTTGTGGTCGCGACACCACTGGTGATGCTGTGTGCGGTCGTTGCACGCCGTGACTGCAGGCTGCGCGCTGTGCAGCGAGGATAGCGGTCCGTGAGCCTTTGCGACTTGCGACCCGATTAACCAATCGCAGCGCATTGTAATTGTCAAAATCTTTTAGTATTGCATTTTAATTGATCAGTTGAGCTCCGCTCCGCATCAATGGAGTCGAACCGATAAACTTTTGTTTTCATAACTCTGGAATAACAAACATTGATTAAAAATAATTAAAACAATAATCGTTTTAAGACTAGCAAATCACAGTCTTCAGTAAAGTATGCAAAAGTTGAGACAATACCGTGTTTTAACAGTTATTAAAAGTTATCCAATACATTCGAAGTGTGAAAAACTCGTTGAGAACAACTTGTAAGCAATCTCACTCCGTGGTAAACTTTGAAACACTTTTGTACGGCTTCATTATTTGAATGGAATCACATTTTGGTTATGTTTCAAATGTAGGTCCAAACAGTTTGAATAATGGCTGGCTGTTTGCCAATGATTTTTGGTATAAATAAACAAATAAGCTATTGTTGTATCTAAGTAATACAATATCTTATCGTTTACCGTGCGTAACACTATAGTTCATACATAAGCTTCCTCGGACTTACATTTTATATATATAGTTAGGTTATTATATTACTCGCAGCGAATCGCGGGTGTACCCCCGTCGTGCCCGTTCCCGTGGGAATTTTGGGATAAAAAATAACCTATAACAATAGAATTTGATCTCAAAGCTTAGTAGTAACCAAATTCACCTAAAAACCATCTCAATCATGTCGGCTTTCAATTAAAAAAACCGCATCATACCATCAACCCTTTCGTTTAAAAGATTCGATTCCGCAAATGGTATTGCATATAATTTACAAATAGCGGAAGATCCCTCCGTTAATTCGAAAATTGACTATTTGAATAAATTTTTTTATTCTTCCTATTAACTTATCTTGTTATCATGCCTAAAATTATGATCAAAACTGAAATCAGAATCAAAATCGTGTAATAAATAAAGAAATTATAAACTCTGAAATATTCTCTCCTGTCTGATGCTGTCCCTTTCTTGCAAAACGATTTTTGGTATGCGACGTCTATGGCGCTCTAACATTGTGACGTCACACTAGTAGTAGTGCTGTCCCTGTCTAATCAGCAACTTTGACCGCCTGTAACTCTCGAAATAATAACGATATAAAAAAAACGGATTTTAGTTTCTTACACGTGATAACAGGATAAGTTAATAGGAAGAATAAAAAAAAACATTCAAGTACCCAATTATACACTATAATATTTATGACGTTCGTCGCGGAAGATCCGTCAAGTGTATTCCTAACCTAAAGGCCGGTGCTTCTTAACCAAAACTTGACTTATGTATAATAATATCTTGTCTTAATACTAGACTCCCAAACACTGAAGAAGAAGGGTTCTCAATTAGGTTAATTATTTTTTTCAATTTATATATGTAAATTCAATTATATTATACTCTCTTTAGCAAGCCGGTTAGTGTGAGAGATACCTAAACCAATCGTACTTTTCTTTCAGTTAGTCAACCTTCTTTTACTTCGTGTGTAAAGTTAGTTAACTCATGCCTTTCGCGACCTTACTTACTTACCTTTCCTTACCTTACTTTACCTTTCTTTAATAAATTGAGTGCAGATTACCAACTATCGTATGTACGAGTATATACTATTATTCTACTATTAGCGTTCGTAGTGTAGGTTGACTAAGCGATGTTAGCTCATTGCAATTTTTAATCAAAATGCAGCTCGGCCGTATGTATGGCAACTGATGGTAGCATTTCTATCTGACCGTTACCGCGTTTGGGAGGGCACGATAAATTATCGGTCCCGGTTGTTTAACTTAGTCTATGTCGGAGGTCCTTGGGCGGTCTAAAAACACCGACGCCAGGGCTGGCCAGTAACCTTCCCGAACTTACTTACATACTAAGTACTACGAGAATTCTCACTCGCGTTAGGAATATAAAACATTATACCCGTGGGTATTTTAATTGTTTTGTAGCACACAATACGATCTGCGATTCCGGCTCAATTATGTTGTGTGTGATAGTTTGGTATTATAAACATTTATCAAGGTAAACTATCAGTCCGGATTTTTCCTATAGTAATGCCGTGTAGCAGGCCTTTAGCATAGGTTTTCATGTGGTTTCCACTGAAGCAGAGCTGAGCTGTGCTGAGCTCAATCGATCAGTCACAACCCAATGGTCACAACGCATTGAAATTGTCATTTGTTTTCGTAATATGCTGTAAGCTCTGCATAAATGCGCTCCGCTACAATAGAAACGTAAACCTTAGGCAATCTAATAACTTCTATACCAGGGCTGGCCACTGAGCTACTCGATTTAATATAAACACAGTTTATACTCTTTAAAAATTCCTCATTTATACAATCAATTTAGTAGTCCTTGAAAACGGAAGGCCAAATTTAAGCGCCCCGAGGTTTTGTAGATTATGCATCGTAGATTTTAAAAACAATTCCCGCGAATTCGGGAATGAAAATAATCTGTTCGCATTTATGAAATTTTAAACGACGTTTATTTCCGAATGTTCAATCAGTGAAACAGGTTTTATTGAAAATTGTTATTTATTCAAGTTTTTTAAAAGTACGTATTGGAAGTATTTTTACTTCAATCATTTTTAATAACATTTTTAAACGAAATCCTTTTTGGAATCAGTTGGTATTTAAAATCCAGACACCTCAGTTTAACACCCACCCCACTCTTCCGTCGGGGGTTAAAAACAAACGACGTGAACACGTTTTACATACTTAATATAACTTGAGAGAATCTCATTTCTAAAAAAACTACTAATATGTCAATAAAAACAGTAAAGTAATGACCCACTCACCACTCAATCGCACCGAAGATATCAGTACAGTTTGTTTGTTTGTATGTTCGAGCTAATCTCGGGAATTACTTCCCGATTTGAATAAATCTTTTTGTATTAGATAGCCACATTCAACGGGAAGGTTATAAGCTAATTTTCATCTCGAAATTCCCATGGGAACGGGCACAACTCGGGTATAACCGCGGGGCGCTGCTAGTACGTGATAAAGTATACTTAAACACTCCACATGTGCATGGGCTCGTACCTGTATTTATTCGTACGTTTTGCCAACCGCTTCTTATCAGCGTTTCCGCGAAAATTCGCTGGTAGACCAATTTTCTCAGTACAACGTGGAAAGTGAAGACATTTGTGACACATAACTCATTATACACACAATTAACACCTGCTGTAAATTCCAGTTAATATTTGTTTCTTTATGAGATTATTTTATATGTTGTCTTATATTTATGTATACTCTTCTTTTTTTAATTGTCACAAAATGTGGACCAATGTCATTGAGTTATATTTACTAAAGTCATATAACTCAATGACCAATGTCCTCAATTTTCCAGCCGAAAACAACTACTCCTGAAGAAGAAAAAGGTTTAGAGATAGGGTAACAATAAAATAAAATCCCTAAACCTTTTTCCTCTTTAGGAGCAATCGTCTTCGGGTGAAAAATTGACGACATGGATCCTCATTTTGTGACATAAAAAAAATACAGTATATATATATTATATTTCGGTGATACGGTGGTGAATAGGTATTACGCTCTTTCACCTCACTGCACTAATATCTTTAGGCCTTTGCTCAGCTGTCTTTTCTACACGACCTATAGTGCCTACCTAACCAAATCTACACGAACTCAAACCGAGTGTTAAAAAATGTTTATCCACCTTAAAGATACATGAAAGATAGCATCAAAGTTTGAATATCAACGTTTGCTGTGCATGTGCACACTGCACAGCATTTTGATCGGCCAACTGTAAGTTCTTTCTTTTCGTTTCGCTTAGCCATTAGGACTCCCTGTATAACGTAATATAGGTGCAAAGTGTATCGTACGTTAGTGATATGTCATCTGGAGCACTCATTCGAATATACATCTAATCGTTCAAACATCTTTTGAAAAATAATACCTACTAAGTAGTCCCATACTACATATTTTTTCATATGACTGATTCTATGACTAAGTTCGGTATTAATTAATGTGTGAAAAGTACGAGTAATAAAAAATATCGAACAATGATAAGTACATACAACAATAGTTACATACCTAGGTTACCTATGTACAATCAATAAACGTTACAGTTTATTAGGTTTTATAGATTACAACGGCAGCCGTTCGGGGTGTGTTTTGCTCACACTATTTGATCAGGCGTTACGACACTGCGATAAATAGACTGACAAGCAAAAGGTGAAGTTTTATTTTTTGTCATTATTTACCCGATTCCTAGCAAATTTCGGTGTACATGTATCAAATAACAAACATCCATCAAAACACACATCATCCTTTATAACGTTTGTAGGATAATACCGAAAACAAGTGTCGTTGTAACAGGCTCTTGTATAAGTACCCTTAGTTAAAGTAAATAACCACCCCAGGTCCAACTCACGTGCAAACTGGCTTTGTTAAAAGAGTAAAAGTATTAAAGTATAGGTCTTCTCTGTTTATAACACTTGGTTCAAATACGAATATAAAAGGTATTGTAAGAAACTTTCCATTGTGCAAGATGGGGGAAACTCCGAGACTTGTGTTTTCTTTTATCGCCTTATGTAGGCTTTACAGGTGCTGGTTTCTGTACTTATCGAACTTGGTTCTGAAACTAGAGGCCTGTCGCGACTTTTCCTGCGTTTTCGATGCGTTTAACTTTAATAGTTTTAATATGAGTATGAGAAGTAGATAACTGCTGTTTGTGTCTTTGGGTTATGATGCTGCAGACACATAGGCGCATGTCAATGTCATATTACATATATAATAACCTGTGTGCCTAACAAAAATAAAGAAAGCTGCCTATCTTACCTTTGAGGATAATTTTCTATTACTTTTTTTTTTGAGTACTACCCACCACCACCTCTGAGTTAATTAATTTGACTCGCTCTGTATGTAACAATATACCCTCATTCAGTATTTATTTCGAGTAGGAGTAGACTAACCCTGGTGTCGAATTTTTAAGACTAAAGGCCTCCGACATTGTCTGACAATTGAAACAACCTGGACCGACGCGACGGCTTAACTTGCCCTCCGAAACAGTAGCACTCAGGTAGAAATTGCACTATCGGCCACCCATCTAAGTAGGGGTCGAGCTGCACGTTGCTTAACAATCGATTATCATCGCTTTGTCAAACTACGCTATGAGCGCTCCGAGCTACTAGAGATTCTAATAAACAGGCAGATACTATTTCCTGCTTTATATATTGTACAGACAAGGTTTACCTTACTGTATCTTTTAATTTAGACTGCATCCTTTTCTGATATGTCTGGTATAAGAGCGTTTACGAGGTGCAAAGGACTATGACACTAATGTCACGCTCGAGGGTATTTAGTCGATCAAGAACTTATTATATCACGTTCCCTGCATTTTCTTCGATATTTCAATCGATATTAATACTAGCTGTCCCTCGCGGTGGTTCCATCCGCGACCCAATAGATGTCTCTAATGTGATGTTAGAAATCCGACTTGAATATCCTTCCCCTTCCCCTCGCTCTAGGGGAAGGTTATAGCGAACGGGAACGGACACAACGCGGGTAAAACCGCGGAGCGCTATTAATGTTTTATGCAGCTACATATATTATCTACTAAAAAATCTTTTTGAAAAATCTAACCGCCTTCAAACTGTAGTAACTAAAAAGATAGAAATAATTTATTTAGTCGACTTCCTGACATATTTAAAGTTGAATAAATTAAAGTCGGTGCCTCAGGAAGGTATGTTTACTTTCGGGCCTCTGGAATTTGGCTAAGGAGTTCATGGCACCGACTCCAATAAAATAAGATAAAAAACCCGAATGTACCCAATATGAAAAGTTATGTAACGTAAAATAAAGTATACACTATGAAACACCGTTTGAAGTCTGCAGAAAGCCCAGTCAAAAAAGAGAACAAATTATCATTACGAGTATATTAGTTTCATAAATTTAACGCTAATACTATTAGTTCAATGAAAGGAAGGAAAAACAGAACAATGTCCTCTCAACTCACTCATATATTATTTAATTGTCTAATAGCATTACGTGTCGAATAGTCTGTTATGTCCCACTGCAGCACAAAGGCAGTTAATGCACTCACGGAAGATATCATTACATTTAGCAGGATAGGCGTAATCACCGTGCTTACCTAAGAATATTGACGGAATCAATATTTTACTAATTGCATATAACCTGTAGACAATTGATTTCTTAAACAAAAATTCATTTCCATATTGGCCCACATAAAGAAACGGGTAAAACATTAAGGCTTTGATGGTTAGTTACAAATTCAGCGTTTGCTTTTAATTCATTATGTAGATATATCGACTTTACCGTCGCCGTTCAGTTGTTATTACTTACACTTATTATACATACATCATTACATATTCCGTACTATATAGTACAGTAGTACAGTGTATGTAAGGACCGAAACTGAGTTAAGCGGGCGCACGCGACGGTTCACTTTTGTATGATACCGCGCGGGCGGCCATAAGTGTTCCTATGCCCTTTTCTTTGTCACCTTAGAATTTTTACTAATGCATCCAGAGTCACTAATGATTTCTTAAGAGAGGTTATCTTATGCCAGTTCGTTTTTGAATTATTTTATGTATTATTTCTGTAAATGCATGATTTTGATTGAAGAGGTTTATGTTAAACTAGCCGCGCCCAGCGGTGGTACCCGCGTTGTATCCGTTTCTGCGGGAATTTTGAGATATAATTTACCCTTAACAATTAGGGGGATGAGAAATAGACTGTCCGATTCTCAGATCTACCCGATATGCACACAAAATGTCATGAGAATCGGTCGAGCCGTTTCGGAGTTTAACTTCAAACACCGCGACACGAGAATTTTATAGATTTTCACCAATAAAAGCCCTACAGGTTTAATTTGCAAATGGCATCGGAATCGGGGAGTGTTTACTCAACGGTTGGAATGGATACCTACTTTGCTTGCAAAAGTCTGTGTTTTGAATATTTTGGTTTGTTTGTTCTTAAAATAAATATAAATATAACTGTAAATATTTTTTGTAATTGTGTCTGTGTAAGGAAAATCTGCTTGGGTTATTCATGATCTACCGTTCAAGACATCATTACTGACTAGCTTTCCCCATCTTGTTTACGCCTTACGGCACACTGACATTGGCGAAATTGCGACGAAATGTCAGTAGAGACCGTCAAACTAAAAATTGAATTTAAAATAAATATAATACTGTAAACATTTATCATCTGCCCAAATTGCTTTTGCTCATTTTATAAAGCAAAAAAAAATCTGTAGACCCAAACTTAAACTCAAGAATGACTGGGTCGACGAACCGAATTCGTAATGATTGATTGGGTTTGGTACCAGGGAAGGTTTTAAGGTAATCGGTATTGGAATCAGTGTGGGTAAAACCGCAGCCCACAGTTAGATTACTGATAACAATAATTAATGGAAAAGATACACTCTTTTTTCTGACAACAGTTAACATGTCAACCAGTTGGTCGATTACGAAGACGATTTCTTCTCATGAATAAATAGATTTAGTGATTTCATTACGTTTTTACCCCATCACTGAACTGTCTTCACTACATAGTATGAAACAAAGACGCTTTCCGCTGTCTGGCTGTCCCTATGTATTCTTAGATCTTTAAAACTACGCAACGGATTTTCATGCGTGTTTTTAAATAGATAGAGTAATTCAAGAGGAAGGTTTATGTGTATAAAAATTCCCGAAATTCCCACGGGAACGGGCACAACGTGGGTAAAACCGCGGGGTTTGCTAGTGCTAGTGCTAGTCCTCAATAAAAGAAGTTGTCTGGTTGAAAAATTGATGAGAAGTCTGCATCGGACTCACCAAAAAGAACCTAGCTTTTAAATGTATGATGATTGATGATGGATAAAAAACAGAATACAAGTAGGTATATAGCATTATACGAGTATATAGCATTCGCTAACTGAACATTATTAACACACAAAAACAATTCAGTCACGTCTAATCGGAGACTGATTACCACATAGGTCGCAAGTTAGTCTATAATAATGTTGGTAGTCTACTAGCGGGGTGCCCTGCTTACCGACGAATAAAAAGATGAAGTTGAGTTTCGGAGCTTGTCATCGCTGTTCGCATCGTCTATGAACTGGGCACTAAGCGTAAACCGGCGCAGACTGCCTGCCTCTTTTCAATATGAATACGAAACCTTAAAACGCTGGATGAAATTGGAAATATAATCTTTAAATTTCTGCCCTAGAGCTACAGACAAAGCTTTGTGCAGTATCCTCGAAAGACCAAACGTAATAAACTTAATTGACCAATCGGATGACGATATCCGATTTCTCCTTTGTCCTCTCAGCCCGTGTGTATATTAATACGATTGATTTGCGTTTTCTATCTAGATTGTTTTTTTTTCTTATCCGTAAGTAAGCCTTTGCGTCTATCAATTACTTAGATTGGTTTTCTTTATTGTATTATTTTAGAAATTCTAAATATTCTTGTTTGCGTTTTCGGCACTGTGGGAGTGTTGTATTGTTTGGAAGTTTAAAAGGAAATGTAACTTTACTCTTATTGGCTACTTATATAATTGTTACTCCATCAAAAAACCTTTTACATCTTCATCTAGTCTTTCATTGAAATGGTTTCTCAGCCAAAGCCAGTTAACATCAATTAACAAAAATCAATTAACATCAGTTAACATTTTGGGCAAAAGAAATTAATGGTACCTTAGTACATAAAAACCCGTTGATTGTGATTAGGTTAGTTAGTAAATATTATAATCATTAATCACTACATAATATAAAACAAAGTCGCTTTCAGCTGTCTGTCGGTCTGTCTGTCCCTATGTATACTTATATCTTTAAAACTACGCAACGGATTTTGATGCGCTCTTTTATAGATAGAGAGATCCAAGAGGAAGGTTTATACGTATAAAAATTCCCGAAATACCTTCAGCAACTGGCACAATGCGGGTAAAACCGCAGCGCGCTGCTAGTATTATAATATGAGCCTTAAGTGTCCCATTGTTATGCAAAGGCCTTCCCTTCCCCCATTCCTTCCATTCAGCTGAATCAAGAGCTTCTAAACACCAACCAGACAAGTACAGTCATGTGCAATGAAATGTATACACGGGCAGATTTTCAAATAAATGTCCACTCTGAAAATTTCAAAAACATATAGCCACTTAACAATTCATACTATATACCCACCCGAGTTTATCAAAAATATGTACACAGGTTGTTTTCAGATATTTGTATACACGATCACATGCAGAAATAAGTATCCACTATGAATTACAATAATAAATATGAAGGTAAACGATATTATTTATAAAAAAAAATGTATGTGTGCGTGGCACACACTCAACGCGAAGTATTGGTATTGTTTTTTTATTGTTTTTATTTTGTAAATGTCTAATGGGGACACTAGGTTTCATGCTCAGCGCATAGGTTGGTATCTCTCTATATCTCTATGGTTATTACTCATTCTGTCCTTCACAATAAAAACAAAAAAAAATCTAAACTATCATAGTCAGTCATTGAAATTAATACCCATTTGTCAAAATAGTGAAAACTGCTACAGTTTCTAAAGTGTATACATTATTGTGAGAAACTCAGGTGGCTATATAGTATGAATTGTTATGTGGCTATATTTTTTTGAAATGTTTAGAGTGGACATTTATTTGAAAATCTGCCCGTGTATACATTTCATTACACGTGACTGTACATAAAGTAAATATAGTTTCATTTTATTATCTAAAGCAACAGATATAAACTAACTATGAAGGCAGTGATGGATGATACTAAATGTAACTTCGTTATGTTAGATATTGAAAGCTTTTAACTATGAATGGATTACAAACTAGTGTAGAAGTGCTGAAGAGAGAACGTGCGAGTGCATATTTCTATTTTAATACGTAATTGGAATAATCGATGCGTATAAAGGTCACTGGGCAATCTATCGTCCTACACTGCAATATTATAATGAATATATTTTCCAGGAACATCCCGTGTAATATAATAAATCGCGTTTTTATTTGGTTTAGAAATAGTGTTTGTTAATATTTTATCCAGCATCCAGTTATCAGCCCTATGTGTGAAATTTTGGTAGAAAGTATTCGGTAACCTTTTTTAAGTCTCTGATTTATTTAAAGACTTTAACCGCAACGCCAGTCACATCACTACACAGAAATAATAAACTTTTTTAAATATAAACTTATTTAGGGACTTTTATTTATTATTCGTCGTTTTTTGGTAAGTTAACTCACAGAGTACCTTGTGTTTTCAAGCTTTTCAGTATTAATCAAATATCAAAGTTCTTTCCGGTATCATACAAAGCTAGTAAAAATATTATTAAGTCGAACGATTGCGCTAGGCTGGACACTCTAAAAACCTTTTAAAGGTTTATTGAATTCAGCGAGTTTCTTTTGAGGAACGTTTGGAATTCATTTTAGGGATATATGTGCGCCTGAAAGCGTGCATTACATAGTTTGTAACTATTGCAGCTTGTTAGTTTGAAACCTGTGAAGTATTTCAAGTGAAACTCCTCTTTGTATTCGAAGCACCGCTTCGTTAACGTTACCGTTCAATTAGCTTTTCACCTGAAACGTAGAATATTGCAGTAATTAAACTATCGGTATACGCACTCTAATTGATACCCATGCATACACCACTTCTATCGCTATAAGTAATATTGAAAGATAACTTTTGAAAAAAAGCTCGTCGTGAAGCTCTAAATAGAGAGAAGTGGAAACGATGGGGGAAGGCCTTTGCCCAACAATGGGACACCCAAGGCTAATATAATAATAATAACTTTTGAAAGTTTAGTCTGTGTTTAATTTGTTTGTAATTTATGTTTTACTTGATAAAACTTGTCTTTATGTTTACGTATAGTGTTAACATAGCAGCGCCCCGGTTTTTACAGCGTTGTGCACGTTCCCGTGGGAATTTGGGATGAAAAATATCCTATCTTCCCTTTGAATTAGGCTATTCATTTAAAAAATTATTCAAATCGAATTGGTAGTTTCTGAGATGAGAGCTTTCAAACGAGCAAAAAGACATAAACTTTAGCTATATTATATCAGTAAAAATCGTACATATGTTATGCGTGTTGTGGCACCTTTAAAGAGTGCATTCAAGTGTTAGTTTAGCGCTAAGTTTTTTTATAAGTTATAATTTACCTTTCACTGGTTGTCCTTAGTTCCTCGTTTTCCGAGAAGGAACATTTCCAACGTTCATTTGAGAAATTATTGTGGAAATAATCTTAAATAATATTTCTGCGCTTTCATTTAATAAGGTATTGAGAAATAATACCTTATTATCTTGTTATAAATTTAGAACAAATATATTGTCACTCGATCTTCGTAAACAATAACTATTTCTCTTATTTTCCTTAACAGGATGTTGTATACAGGTATTCCGCTACAGTGAGTCACATATCATTGCTCGTTATTTTCTACTAACAGTTTGCTAAAACTCAATTAACAGCTTTCATTTAATAAGGTATTGAGAAATATTACCTTGTTATCTTGTTATAAATTTAGAACAAATATATTGTCACTCGATCTTCGTAAACAATAACTATTTCTCTTATTTTCCTTAACAGGATGTTGTATACAGGTATTCCGCTACAGTGAGTCACATAACATTGCTCGTTATTTTCTACTAACAGTTTGCTAAAACTCAATTAAAAGTTACCAAATCACACGTGTACTGGAAACATCGGACTGTTGTTTGTTTACGAATTTAGGTTTGAAACGAATACGAAATGCAATTTTTGAATCCGGTTTGACGTTGTTCTGTCCTACCATTTTGCATTGTAACTTTCAACTCTTTATTAAATTACTAGCAGCGCCCCGCGGTTTTACCCGCGTTGTGCCCGTTCCCGTGGGAATTTCGGGAAATTTTTTACATAAAAACCTTCCCCTTGAATCACTCTACCTATTACAAAAAACCGCATCAAAATCCGTTGCGTAATTTTAAAGATTTAAGCATACAGACAAACAGACGAAACAAAAATAGCGACTTTGTTTTATATTATGGAGTGATGATTTATTGCTGCTCCCTGGATTCTACCTACGGTGTACTCGTTCTTTTTGGAATTGCGCGATTAAAAGTATCTCAAAACGGTGGATTATAATTATATTTAACTTTCCATTAATGTGAATTTTACATAAAAAAATATTATTTAAAATACGACTGGTACTTTCAGAGATTAGCGCGCGCTAAAAACACTTCATTTTGCTTATAAGATTGGTTAGTAACAAGAATTAATGATTTTTTATTAAAGGAATACCCAGTTATAATACCCTTTCGACGTAATTGAGGTACCATTATTGAATTACTAGCCGCGCCCCGCGGTGTTACCCGCGTTGTCACCGTTCCCGCAGGAATTTTTGGATAAAATGTATCTCATATGCTATTCTGATATATAAATTACATTACTGTAAAGTTTCATTCAAATTCGTTCAGTAGTTTTTGCGTGAAAGAGCAACAAACATACATTCATACATCCATACATACATCCATCCTCACAAACTTTCGCATTTATAATATTAATTAATTAATTATTATTAATTAATTAATTAGGCTTCTTTTCTAATGAAGCCTCTTTAACATTAAAGGTACTCTGACACTGTATATGTAATTTGTTTGTTCGATGTATACTTTTTAATTTCTGACACAGAAAATAAATGACTTATAACTTTGACGTGTCTTCGCCAGTTACTTAAACGAGTGAATCGAGGTTTTTTGTTCAAAAGAAGATTGATAAGTACAGATGGTAGATGTAAATAAATGATCTTTGCTATGTTAAAAATTAAAATCGACTTGTAATATTTTTAAAAATCCTTTTTCATAATTTTGTATCTTTTTATTTTCCGTGTCGCGGTTTCGAGTAGGGTGTGAATAGGTGTGTTCTAGGTCAAGAATACTCGGTTTCGACCGCCGCGGCACTCAGTCCATGGCGTGTTCCCAGCTTGATATCGGACATAATTTCATTAGAATATTGTCGGAAATTGAGAATGGATCTACTGTTTATTTAAATATTGTAATTTTGTGTCTATTTAAGGAATTTGGAAAGGTGATTAATCGGGAAGTGATCAAATGCTTTGTCCATTTGAGGACAAACCATTTTCCTTAAGCACAAACATGTTCAGAAATTAAACTTACATTTTTACCTAAAAACAAAACGGGTGTCACAATTTAAATACCGGCACTAACAGCACAACATCTCAGAACCACGGATGCGCTCAGAAATGCCATTATCGGCTACCTGAACTGTACGTTGCTTAACATTCGCTATTAGTACACCCTAAACTACGCCCCAAGCGCAACAATAGACACTACAAATCAAACTGTCATTAATGATATACCTAACTAAACCGCCGGCTCGACAAAGGCGTAATTCTGGTAAAAAAGTTCTTTGATGCAACCCTAAACCTTATTACTAAACCGAAAACCTTACCAAGTCCACGTTGCCCACAGATGGAGCGCGCCAACCGCCAATACATTCTGACTCAAGGACCCCTCGTCTTTACTGTGGGCCACTTCTGGCTCATGGTATGGGAGCAGAACACCCGCGCCATCATCATGTTGAACAAAGTGATCGAGAAGAATGAACTCAAGTGCCACTGGTATTGGCCCCATGGAGTCGGGGAAGCGCACACCATGGTCCTTGGAGACGTGAATCTGATCATCGAACAGACCACGGAAGAAGACTACAGCTATTATACCACCAGAGTCTTCAAGTAAGTGTTTTCTTAGACATTTGTTCATTTAGTCTTCTTTCGAGTTAAAATTGGCAAATTAAGTCAAATATCACAGGTTACATTTTTCTCGGTCCTCTATTTAGCTAACAAAAGGGCAGAATTGAATTAGACATTTGTTAATTAGTTTACTATTATCCTATAACTTAACTACTTCAGGTTGGTTCAGCCTCTATTTGGTTATACTCTTTATAATCACAGTAAGCCCATGAAAATGTTGAACATACCGTAGATCGAAAAGTCTGTTAAAAGCAAATGTCACATCACTGCTGCATTACGCCAATAGGCTTAACGGTAGCTCATCACGTCACAAAATAGAGCTGCACTCTTTTTATGTTGGTACGAATTAGTCCGTTAAAACGAAAACGGACTTTCATTCGAATTATTAGAATTTTCCCGACAATGGCCACCGACATACAACATTATATACATTCGTATTGTTTCATTTGTGAAATGCATTCCGAAATTAAATTAACATTTGCAATGGAATTACGAATTGTTAGTCTATAAATGGCGTTCAATTGATTTTACATAATGTTTTGTTAGAAAAACAATGTTTTTCCTGCTTATTAATTTACTCGAACAATCAGATTTTATGAATTAGTTATTATTGGGATATTTCGCAAATTGCCTCAATGTCTCAAAATCTTGCCTCGCAGACAGAGTATTCGTAACCTAACGAATAGAATCATTCAATTCCGTCTATATGTATTAAAACATTAAATTCTGTTTGTAAGTCTCGCTAAAACTCGATAACTGATGAGCCATTTTGGGTTTTGGTATGTAAATATTCGTGCAAGGCCAATGTTTAACATGTCAGAGAAACCTAATTTAATACGGTTGAAGCTAGGACACGACTAGTTAAGAGTAAATAAAAGTGAAGGAATGAACTTCTATCTCTGTACTTGCTCAACTTAACTGTCTTCTATCTTTGCATACGATTCTCCGGAAGTTTCTAAGAAGTTGAAACTGCAAGTCAAATTTTCAACTATGTAGTTGCACTGAGCAAGTGAGCAATAAGCTGCAAATATCATTTCTTATGTAAAACTGAAGGATTTGTTTTGAATTTTCTTACGAGAATACTTGTTTTTATGAAATCAACAGAATTATTTTCATAATAAAGATTCTTATCTTTTTAATCCCTAAAGCTTTTAAGCTCATTAAGGATGAATCTATAATAGGAGTATATTTTTTATTCTTTACATTTCCTTGAAAAATTATCGATGCTGTTCTTATTTCTATAATCGCCGACATGCTTCCTAAGAAAAATCTTCGTATCTTGTAGATTCAGACTTTCCCCTGACTGATTTCAAAAAGGTACCCTGTACAGTCTTACAGACAGGAGCTTATAATATAATTCCTATTATGAACACAAAAAACAATAAACATGATGTAATAATATATAGTTAATACCTTTATAAGCTCTGATTATGAAAACAAAAAAAAAACAGAAAACATGGTGTGGTAGTTAATATCTTTATAAGCTCTGATCCTAAGAATACCCTGTTTGTTATTCTGTAAAATAAGATGTGGAAAATTCACGTCACACCCACCAGTTTTTTTCGAAATGGAAATTTTTCCTTCATGTGTGGAGGTTGAACATCCACACTCCCAGACAGTGTTGGCGTCAAAGACCTTCTAGGAAGATTATTTTACTCGCTATTTGTATAGAAGCAACCTTCATAAATACTTTTCCACGTGCCCAAAGAAAACCTACGTTACAAAACTAATAAATTGAATTGAATTAGATGAATGAATTCAAGATGTATTTAATAAAAGTAAGTTAATAATTTGTACAATTTAGGTTAGTCGCTATTATGCAATGGCGTCCAAACATCTGTCAGTCAAGACAAAATGTTCATAATGTTGTTGATTTTAATGTGAGACGTGTCCTACCTCGTTATACGTCCTCGTCCTACGTGTTATACCTCTTTTGCCGTCTACAGTTTAGCATAAACCATTCCTTAGGTCCTTATACATAAAGCTTATTAACAGCATTTTAGCTATTAAATGGTTTGCCCCTTTCCGACATAGTTTTAGTTAAAAAGGCGCGCTAGGCGGTTATAGTTTTTAAGCCCCCACTTTAAACTTTAAAGTGAAGAATGATACCACTTTAAAGTTAAAGTGACATTCCTGAAGATTAAACTCCTCTTATCTCTGTCTGAAGAGTGACGGATGCCACCAGCAACGAGACACGGGAGATCATTCAGTTTCACTACACCACCTGGCCTGACTTTGAGGTCCCATCATCACCGATCGCTTTCCTGGAGTTTTTGAAACGCGTTCGAGCTTCGGGAGCTTTAGAGGCTGATGTAGGACCAGCTATAGTGCATTGCAGCGCTGGCATTGGGAGGTCGGGGACCTTCTGCTTGGTGGACTCTGTTCTGCTGCTGGTAAGTGTTGGAGATTTCTGGCGATTTAGAAAACATTCCATAGACCAAGACTAATTAAAAAGTTTTTTTTTTATCCGTAATTTTTGGTCATTATATATATATTTTTTCTGCTCCATCACCAAGTTCACTGAGGTTGACCAGTTGACCAGAAACGTACTCGAACTTATCTGTATATTAATTTTACATAGATCGAGAAAGAAGGCCAGGCGAATGTCGATATCCAGGAAATCTTGCTGGAGATGCGCAAATATCGGATGGGCCTGATTCAGACGTCGGAGCAACTTCGCTTCTCCTACCTAGCTATCATTGAAGGCATCAAACGGCTTGATCCCGATTATGTGAGTTTATGTACTTGTCCATTTACATATCTGTTGTAAAAGAATTATATTATGTATGAAGCTCGGACAATATATACATACTTTTTGGTTCCTATAATCTTGTTTAGGTATTAACTCCTTATGCAGAATGGGGAGCTGTAATGGTTACTGCATATATTCTCAAGTCATGCGTGTGTGATGTTATTGATATGTTATGACACGGGTGGACTGGTTTGATTTCTTTTTGTTTGAAATCGATATGACAGATTTTTCAGTTTGTCGGGAATTACATGGTGCATATTCTCAAAGTCAAAGTCGAAGTCAAAGATTTTTATTAAGTTTTGGCCCCAAAGAGGCTCTTATGAACGTACCATTCCCTTATGTGACATTTATTTCGATGCATAGCTATTCATGTTTTGAAAACTAGGCTATAGCGTTTAAGGTTATTGAGTGACGACTGTCCAGTGTGACACATCTTTTATACTACGTTCTGTGATACAGAAGGAAGACGCGAGCTTAGAGGAGAGTATATACTCGTCAGTGCCGGCCGAAGAGGACGAGGCGCCCCCGCCGCCGCCGCCGCGGGGCGAGAGCCTCGGCCGCCCCCCCGCGCGGCCCCTGCCCGCTATACCCACCAGTGCGTCTCTGGGTAAGTGTCAACCCTTTGTTATAGTATTTAATTCTAACACCTTGATTTCAGATATAACAAAGATTGGTCCAGTTCTTCCTATCGCGGTGTGTTTGACCGAATCTACTATTGACTTGATTGTTTTTTTTCAGGCAATATCACTTTTGGTTGAACAGTTGATAGAACTAGTAATATCACTAAATGTTAATTTCGAAAAATTTGTGACAAGTACCTTTTAGTCTTAATCATAAATGATTCTGCGGCTCGATCATTAATTACTTAGCCGGTAGAGGCATTTCTTTCTGAGCGATACCGTACTTCGGATAGTACATCAAATTCTGTCCCTATCGTTTTAATTGGTAAACCATATCAAAGACCTTTAATCTGTCTAAAAACTCTAGAACCAGGGGTTACCTTTAGAATTTACAAACTTATGAAAGTGCAAAACATTTGCAAACTAATGTAAATGTGGTTGAAATCGACTGAAACTTCCGCGGGCAGTTCTTTGTACCGCCTCTCATTCATTTCTACCTCTGTAGGAGTTGTAAAGGCGTAGCTTAACTCGCTTTAACGAGATTGTTATTTGCTATCTTTCACGTAGGTATCTTTGCTTTTTTCCCTTTGATATTTTATTAAAAATATTTCCAGTAATTTCTTAAGCTTCACTTCCAACTATTAATTTCCTTTGCTGTATTAAAAACGGTTATTTTGCAATAACTTTTTGTGAAAGAAATGGTTAATCTTTATTGGCGTTTCTTACTTATAAAAGCTTGTCTGAACGTTTTTTAGAATCTACAGTATTTAATTAATAATCACATTGAAGAGCAAGTTACATTAAAAATCTGACTGGACGGGAACAAAGCGGGTCAATCTGTTGGACAGCAATTACGAAGATATTTTTCATATACGACTAGCCATATCTGAGACTAGCAGCGCCCCGTGGTTTTACCCGCGTTGTACCCATTCCCATAGGAATTTCCGGATGCAAAGTAGCATATAACCTTCCCGTTGAATGTGCCTATCCAGTACAAATATAATTTTTCAAATCGGTCCAGTAGTTCCTGATATAAGCGCGTTCAAACAAACAAACTACAGTTTTATAACAATAGTATAGATATGCGCGCTCGTACGAAGAAACAAACGCTAGCCTCATAAGAGTAAATAGATGGTTTATCTAAACTAATATTATAAAGAGGTAAAAAAATATGTTTATTTGTATCTTCGAGCTAATCTGGGAAATTACCAGTCACACTTGAATCATTATTTTAGTAATATAAATCCATATTCAACGGTAAGGTAAAAGACTATTTTTCATCCCGAAATTCCTACGGGAACGGACACAACGCGAGTAAAACCGGAGGGCGCTGCTAGTACTACCTTATTGATATACTACGCAGTGCTATACCCGATGGCAAAGAACTATTTCGATTAACTAGAGTGTCAACAAAATTATTGTTCTAATTATTGTGCCCTAATTCATCGCGAATGTAACTGTATCCCGCCGTTCAACTTAATTTCCATCTACTAGTTGGATATTTTCATACATTGTTGATTTCGCAGTGTGCATTATACATGAACACTATGCACGTGTATACTCTGATTGATATGTTTCACCGAAAAGCTTTACAGTTTAAAATACATACATATTTTGCTATATGGTGGGTTCATATTTACAGTAAACTCTGATTGATGTTATGTCATGATAATTGCAGCTGACATCTTTGATTGTTAAGATGCAAAATGTATTTTAATTTTTATCTTAACGGGCATTTTTCATGAGTACTCTTTAGAGTAGTCAATTGAATGGACAATTAAGTAGTTGACAACATTTTACATACTCTTCAAAATACTTCAAAAATTAATTATTAACCTCGAAATCTTAATGTCTTTAATAAGTTTGGCTCGCACTCAGAGATGTGATTATTCGAATCCTAACAAAAGATGTAAATGATTTTTGACATGTAGGGCGGCTCGCGCAAGCATTCTTAATCCTATTTAGTATTATCAGGACCTTGTTAATATTAAGAACATTCAGCTATCAAATGGTTTGTCACTTTCTGACATACGCAATTTTCCGAAGAGCAAAAGAGACAAAACACAGTGCAGAACCGCACTGTGTTAAACTTTTATGGTACAAATCACCAGATAGAAACAATTTAAAATAAACGTCATTTGTATTTTAAACAAATATTCAGGCAGTAAACAGATTTAAGAGTTCCTGTACAATATGTCGGTAATTTAATAAACTAGCCGCGACCCGCGGTGTTACCCGCATTGTACCTGTTCCCGCGGGAATTTCGGGGTAAAATGTATACCATGCGTTATTCTGATGTATAACTTATATGACTGTAAACTTTCATCCAAATCCGTTTATTTATGAAAGAGTAACATACATCCATACATATACATCCTCACAAACTTTCGCATTTATAATACATATTAGTTTGTTATTTAATATTAATCTCTCATCCCTGTCGCGTGTCCTCTTTGTTACCGTTCCCGGGAACACGTTACATTGTATATAATCCAGAATTCAACTGAATGAGTTGCATACCGAGTGAATTTCTACCTATACAATTTCGCTTCTGCGAAATATTATTTGGTAGTGCGGTTTTATCGGAAATAGGTATTGTCAAAGGAATAATCAGCTTATATCGGATTTGAATTGATTGATACGTTTCATCGAAAAGCTTTTCAGTTTTGAATACATAATTACTATTGGTACGTATTTAGAGTATTAACATCTATCTACATTAATACTAGCTGCGCCCCGCGGTTTCACTCGCGTTGTACCCGTTCCCGCAGGAATTTCGGGATGAAAAATAGATGTTGGCCGATTCTCAGACCTACTCAATATGCTCACAAAATTTCATGAGAATCGGTATAAGATAATAAAGCTTCAGATTGTTTTTTGTTTATTTTGTTTGTTTGAACGCGCCAATCTCGAAACTACCAATCCGATTTCAATGATTCTTTTTGTAATGTATAGCCACACTCTACGGGTAGGTAGGTTATTTATTATACAGGTTTTCATCCTATAATGACCACGGACACGGGCACAACACGGTAAAACCGCGTGGCGTTGCTAGTTACTCATAATATAATATTGTTTCACATTATTGTTACTTAGAACCGGATGCAATTTATTTATTGCTCGCTTTTATATCGTTTATTTCTTTTAATTATCAATATAACGATAGTGTTTCTTAACAATTGTTGAAGAAAGCGAACATCCGTTCTGTTCATTGAATCGAATATTTTACTCATGAGTAAATACATCATTAGGATTGTTTTACCGACTTATATAAAATTTCAGAGTAGGCAATAAGATTGTTATTTATTTATTTATTTATTTATTTATTTATTTATTAAGATACACCAACAGCGATACAAGTAAAAAAAAAAAGTATTAGCCTGTAATGTCCCACTTGTTGGGCAAAGGCCTCTCGTCTCACTGAAGATATCAGTACAGTGAGGAGGTTTCAGGCGTAATCACCACGCTTGCCTAATGCGGGTTGGTGATCTCAAACCTACGATACATGTAAATGTAATTAATGATAAACTTATAAAATATCAGTTCTTACATTGTATAAAGCACATTTGCGCGTTTCGCTTTTAGCACATAACAAAGCCTCTCGCATTCAAGGTTTTTCTCTTATAATTTGAGGTTTTATAGGACTTCCATACAGACGTGCGTTTGTTCACAAAAGAGTTTTTATTTTTACAAAGTTTTAAAAAATATTACTTTATTTTTATTTCAGTATTTTTTAACGTGATTTGTGTGTTATGGACAAATGCCAGTGGGGTTTCTATCTGCGGCTTTTCAGCTGTAACAAGTAAACACATTTTGTACAAACTAGCGTAAAGTATAGTCATCCATTATACTAGTTGTGCTACGTTATGTTACAATGCTGCATTTGATCTGCTTAGTGGATATCAAATGAGGTAAAACCACTAAGCTCTAATGGAAAGGTAACCTTATATCTGGGTCTCCTTTGTAGTTTATTTTCGATTATTATTATTTTTCTTTTGTGTCGCTCGTGGGGTAGTTTGACCGAGCAATGGTAGTTCATTTAAGCAACATGCTCGGGTTGATGGACACTTAGATGGGTGGCCAGTAATGGCATTTCAATTTGAACGCTGCAGTGCTTCGGTGCTCGTTAAAGTGTCGGTCCCGGTTGTGTCAATCGTTAGACCATGTCGGAGGCCGACACTTTGGTTGGCTGCTAATCTTCTCTATAATTTATAACTTACTTACATAATTTTTTCTTGGTTACTTTCGTCCCTGAATATGCGTATTTCTCATATTTATGTAAATGTTTTACTAGTGCACTCGTAAAAGAAACGGATGCCATATCTAGTATACCAACATACTGGTAGTTCCAGTAGAAAGTTGTATTTGTTTTTAATTTAAAATTTTATTTTTTACCTTAGTTATACGATATTGTTACGAAGTTAAATTTTGCTCCCTAAATTGATTAAAACTTTTTAATCACTCTGCTTGTTCAACGTTCATTTTTGTTTCTGGTCACGGACACAAAGGTCTATTGATTCGATTCGATATCGATTTCTATTGAAAACCTTCGGGCGCATTTAATTTGCGATGCATTATTTTATAATATTACATTGTTTACCTACACTATGACACGTTTCGTTGTAGGGTTTTCAGCGAAAATCGCTTTATTGTTCGATTTTGTTTTATGGTCGTAGCACACATATCAACTCGTAAACGGAACGTAAACGTATCAACTCGAGCCGTTCAGTATTCTTTGTATGAAACTCCCTACTGCAACGCACACTTATCGGAATCGTAACGTAATCGCCTCGCCTCGGGACAAGCTCACAAACCGCAGTACGGTGCGTGGTCGACTTGCCGTACCCGCGCTTACGTCTCTCCGTACCCGCGCTTACGTCTCTCCGTACGCTGTCTTACGACTCTCCGTACCCTAGCTTGCGTTTCTTCATTCCCGCGAGGCACCCCGCCCAGCCGTCGTCAACCAGCGACCGGCGAGCCGTAAGCGCGGCGTCGCCTAGCCGTAGCCGAGTCGATTCGGAGCTGCTGATCGCACGGTGACGCGCTTACGATAGGTTAACGCCTGGTTGACGCCTGGTTGACGGCGAGGCGATACGGTGACGATCCCTTTCCGAGTTGATATGTGTGCTACGACCATTAGTCGGACGCATCACTGGTCTAGTGGTATTTGCACTCGCTTGCTAAGATTGAGGTCCCGGGTCGACAGAAAATACGTTTACTACTTTTTGAACATGACTCGGGTTTGAGATCACCAACCCGTATTTGGCAAGCGTGGTGATTATGCCTAATCCTCCACTGTACTGATATCTTCAGTGAGATGAGAGGCCTTAGCTCAGCTGTGGGACATAACATGTTAAAACTTTTACATTTTGCTTTGTTTTACTGTTTCGTTTTTAAAATATATAAAGACCTTTGACCAGCAATGGATCGATATAGGTTAAGGAAACAAAGAACTATAAAAATGTTCTTAATGCGCGTTTATTAATATGGCCATTAATGTTTTGGATTAACTATCTGATCACTATGTTTCAGGCAACCTGAACACTCGCAGTGCGGACTCCAGCTCGGACGAGAGCCTGCCGACTCCGCCGACGCGCGACTCGGACTCCACAGCCAGCTCGGCGGACGATGAAGATGAGACTCCGGAGAATGCTGACGGGTAAATACTCTTATTGTTAGCCAAGGAGATGGAGGTTTCGGTCTGGAATAGCCAAGGTTTTTAACAAATTTAAACGAAGCTGTACTTTATAATTTCACCACCCTTCAATTACTGAACACCAATTACAAGAAGATACAGAAGATAGGTTCTTGTTTAAAGTAATTATTACTATCTCTTTTTTCACATCAGCAAACTATGGTCCATCTGCCCGGGCTGTCCATGCTCTTACCAAGACTAATAGCCATCCACCTGCAAGACCATCTTCCTGGCCTCGTTCCTGACCAATCATCCATACTAATTTTATTTAGATTTTTTTCCAGCTTAACTAAATGTATGGGCGCGCGCCATCAGCGCCATCTATTATTGGATCGTCAGTGGAACCGCTGCGTGGAGTGGCCAGTATTTAAATATTTGTATTAAAACCTGAAGAAAAAGAAGAGAATACTACATATCTACATCTATTAACTAAATCTCCGATGTGATTCCAGCCCGACACCCGAAGACGGCACGTCACTGCGCCGCCGACGCGCGCGCGCGCTCGCCGAACGCGTGGCGGGCATCAAGAAGAGATCGCACGCCGCCGACCGGTGGCACTCGTTCAAGAGGTCTTGTTACACGCCGCTAGCGATTTCCGTCGGGGTTCTGATCGCCTCACTACTCATCTATACATACGTCAAACATTAACCATCATCGACAACTAACAGACGACAAGAGCACGCTTTTGAACAGAATATCCGTACCGAGAAATATTGTTTTAACAGTTTAATTAGAAAACGATAATAGCACACTTTTGAACTGAATATCCGTGTCGAAAGATATTGTGTATCCGTTCGTTGATACTTTTGAAACATGCATTCTAACATTACCCATCATTTTCAATATAGCACACTTTTGAACAGAATGTCCGTACATTAAATTTTTTTTTTGACAGTTTATGTTTCGTAAACATTTGAACCGTGCGCTCTAAATATTACCACAATTTTCAACCAAAATGATGAGAA
Source organism: Cyclophora punctaria (assembly GCA_951394245.1). Taxonomy (NCBI): domain Eukaryota; kingdom Metazoa; phylum Arthropoda; class Insecta; order Lepidoptera; family Geometridae; genus Cyclophora; species Cyclophora punctaria. The sequence goes on from OX596167.1 coordinate 12,185,787, forward strand.
TAGCTCAGTTTTGTACAGTTTATCCTTTCAAAACATATTAACCAACACCTACAATTTAACAAATGGACAGTGTTTAACAGTTTCCATTATTTAAGCTTTCTGAAGTTCTATAGGTTCTAATGTTCTATATTTGAGAGACGTGCGCTATAAATGTAACCAATTGCACACTTTTAAACGCATTATCCAATGTTCTTTAGGCTTCATTTATTATTAAAACCATCTGTCCTATGGTCCATGGGATGATACTGTTGAAATGGGCATTCTGAAAAAATAAACATTAACTTAACACCTATTTGAACAGTTTATCGATTCCTTCATCTATAACATTATTTTCCTAATGTTCTGTTTATAAGTAAACTTTGGGAACGCGTCATTTGAATTCATTTGCGCGCCTTGGCGTTTAAGCATTGAAAACCAAATCGATTTAAATACAAAAATAAAATATTCTCGGATTAAATAATTTAAATTAATACTTATCGTTGACTCGATTTTTTTCCTTTTTTTTGGACATATTGCTTTTGTTTATAAAGCATGATTGAAATCGATTTTAGAACTTTACTTTCGAATCAATGCCTAGAAAAATATTTTATTAATTTATTTTAATCATTATTACGAATGAATTTTATATAAAGTTTTAGTTGATCATAATTAAGTTCACTGCTGACCATTCGTTTTGTACCCATAGTTGAATGACTGAATATAAAAATGTAATGCTTCTAGAAAATCGTTAGGCATAAATAAATGAAGTATTCTACATGTTCTGTTATTAAATTCCCAACAATTAGAGCAGTTTGAAATTAATATTTTATTATACAATCAATTCGGAAGCCATATTTTATAATACAATTATTTTTGAAGTAATATTTCTAATACAATCAATTTGGAAGTAATTTTTTGTCTCTTCTCTTCAAGACAGCATTCATTTTGCTAAGGTTTGTCTCAGTTGATGTAAAATCTAATATGGTCGATTTTCATCACGATGGATTAAGTCTATGGTAAGGTCGGCCATATTGATTATCATCTTGCATCGACTAAGAAACAACTAGTTACACTTTAGTTTTCTCTATTCTCTATTCCTAGGCAGTAACGTAATCATGTATTTAAAACTAGTTTGATATGCAAGACTATTCATAAAATATTTATGCTATTTTCGGAGCATGCGAAATGTTATCCAATACCCATACGATAAGGTCCATTATCCATTAATTGTCACATCAAGTTTGCATCTGAACCTGATTCTGATTAGTTATTAAATTATTGTTTAATCATTTATCACAACACATTAGTCTTATAGCTTACCCTTATTCCCGTGAGAATAAGGTATATTTTATTACGATTAATTTTGCCACTGTTTATATTTATTTTTTTATCATAAACAATGAAAATTTTGTATATAATCAATTTAAATGTACTTTGAATGAATGAAATCGCGTAGTCTCATATGATAATCATTACATAATTAATAATGATATAATCTAATTAGATTATTAATAATTATTATATATTTAAGTATTTTAGGATATTTATGAATGTTAGGGATTTAGTTCTGATCATAGTCTTGAAGGTCACAGCTGGATTGGCTGTTTAGGTGCCATCTTCTTTACGTATATATAAAACAAAGTCCCCGCCGCGTCTCTCTGTCTATACGACCAACGTCACTCAAAAAGTACAGACCTAATTCATATGATTTACGCCAACAGACAGAGGGTTTTAACACAAAGGCGTTTTACAAGTTTTCATCCTTCAATGCTTAAGAGAAGCAATTTCGATTTATAGCGAGAGCGGGTTGATTGATTGGAAATATACGCTACAGTTAACAATATACTCTTATGAAAACATTTTGAATATTCATTTATACTATTTAATATACGTAAATGATATTTTATAAATTCATTTACATTAGATTCGTCGCATTTTCATCCTACTTGGTTGATTTAATTCATTACAATTCTAGGTTTTAAAATATATTTATTATTTAGAATATCATAATCAAGTATACTGGGCAAAGTTGGCGAACGACCAATTTGTGACCAGATTCACTTGCACTAGGTATAGATAGTTCTACCCATGTTTGCGTCTTTATGTGTGAGTACACCTTTCTTCGAACACAAAATAGCGATAAGAACATGAGTTGTTACTGCTAAATAAATGAAAGTTGTATAATTACAAACATATGCACACATATTGCCGCGCACTGAACTAAGTTTAACCTAATAGTGCAGTTTTTAACGAAAACAGAGTGTTGTCATAAAATGGACGGCCGCCAATTTAGTTGATAATACTATTCTGTCCCTACCGCATGAAATTATCTTAGTTTTTAGTTCGGAAATATTCCATGTATAATTTTTAACGCATCTAAATTAAGAATCATGTTGTAGTGATTTATTAGTTTCATAACCGATCATTGTCATTTTATTCAAATCATGTAAAATGATGAGCTTATTTTTTTGTAATTGAAATAATAACTTATTATAATATGTAATATTATTTTTTTTACTTGTAGCCGTTTGTAATTTTTAAATAACGGATATGTATATAGTGCTGTCTTATGGACGGTAGATGTCGCTACGGTAATGAAAAGGCGTTTATTCAAAAATGATCTTTACAATTTAATCGGAATGTAATTTTCCTATAAACAACTGGGATGTACCACGTGGATTTTTGAACGCTATTAATCTATGAAAGGCAGTATATAAGGTGCTAAACATGTTTCCGACACCAAATGTACGGTTGACGACATTTAGGCTCGATTTAATGTTATTATAGTATCGGGTAGCGGAAACGGAAAGTAAAATTCCGATTCTAATTTCAGGTTAAAATCGGAGGATAAAGCGAAAACGTGCGAAGACTGAGGTAAAATAATAACGAATTAATAATTGAATTGGAGACGACATCTAGATGTAGCATTGATTCCAACTTGTTCGTGTGTTACTGTTTGAGTTGGACTTGTTGAGGGCTTGCGGTCTTTTGGCAGTCAGCTATTCAGCTTTATATGGCCCTGTCTTGCGCTTACTATTAAAAAATACGCCTGGTTTATATTACACAGTAATTCGATGTTTTTAAAATAATATTCTGATGTTTATAAATAATATTACATGCAGTCGAACGCGGTGATCCAATCAACAGATTTGTCTTATGATATAAGTTAAATAAATCACCCAGAACTTACGAATATTTCACATGTTTTAAAATAATTAACCAGTTTAAATAAAAACAGTTGAGTGTTTCAGTGTTACAATAGAATTTAATCAATATTGATGTTAGTTGTATTATCTAGATGTTTTCGTGTTAGTTCTAAACGTTGTAGCTTGTCTGTAGTTACTTTCTACTCTGTTCAATCTGACTTTTACAGTAACATATTGAATATATATTTCCGAATATTTTACAACGAACAGTAGTATGTAATAACTGACTAAGGCGTTTGGCGAGAGTATAGTCGTGTTTGCGTCATTTAAAGCTGTTCATATTATTATTATGTATTTGGAAGTTATTATGACTTGATGTATTTTCTTACACTTGAATTAGTTTCCGATGTTTCGTTTAAAGTAAATGTAATCTTCATATCACTATTGTATTGTAGATGGCAAATGTGTCGGTGTTTTCTTAGCGTTTTAAGTAAATGTTCCAAATAAATGTATGTTCACTCTTTTATATGTGTACTACCTAGCTGCAGTACTGACTGGAATATTTCTAACCGACTTGGTTGTTTATGTAAACCTTTAAAAGGGGACCCAAGTAACATAATTAATACCATTATTAACATGTTAATGTCGATTATGTAAATTCATGTCTTTAAGGATTTGCCACACTGGATGCTTTCTTCGGTCAGCGGTCAAGTCAAAGTGAACGCTACCCGCATTATGTGTGAACAACATTGTCGGTCAGCGTTCCGGTCAGGGCAAACTGTCAGCGGTCCGGGCAGGGAACCCGGTCAGCGATGCGAGCAGGGCAAACAAACTTGCAGTGACCATTGCCCTGCCCGCCGCCCGCTGCCCCCTACCTACCCGTACGCACCCTGCCCGGAACAGACGAAACGCATTTCTATACAAAATATATAGAGACCGACAATGTTGTTCACACATAATGCGGGCAGCGTTCACTTTGCCCTGACCGCAGACCGCAGAACGCAAATGGCAAGAAGTGGCGAATCCTTTAAAAAGTTATTGTACCCATTGTGATCATTTTGGCAGTTGATTACTTGACTTACAGCTAAGGTTTACCTTTTAATTACTTCCAAAAAGCACATAACACACAATGAATAAATAAAACATTTACTCCTCACTGTACTGATATCTTCAGTGAGATGAGAGGCTAATACTTTACTCCTGCAGTGACCTTTCACCTATGATACAATTGTATCTTCACCTACGATGCACCCTCCAAAGTCTTATTCTTCATGGATATTTAGAAATCTTCTGACAATAAGTAGCTAAATTATAAATGTTTTAATATATTTATTTATATATTTATTAATCTGCATTTATATGTAGTTTTGATGTTGCAAATATGTTATATGTGCTTTAATTGTTCGTAATATAATCTTATATGTTGTCTTAAATTTAAATGCATGTTGATGTTAATTTAAGGGCAGCGCTGAAAGTTTCTCATGAGAAGGTTAAGTTTGAAAGATAATGCAAAGGTTATTGAAGATTGATTTGTAAGGAAAGGAGTCAGATGTGATGGTATACGTTTGGTATTGGATGGATTAGATAATACGTATCTAGTAATTACAATACATGTTATAAATGTTAGGATATAAACCTTTACTGTCTTAAATTTACGTAGAATATTTTAAAATATATAATATGTTTATGAAATCACTAATTATCTTGCCATACTTTAAAAATGTAATCTTACATGTATCTTTGCGTCCCCTGTTAAAGGTATGTCAAACAGTACGAAATTAAACTTAATTTTCATTTAACGTACACACACACAACACAAAAACTACTTCAAATATATTTAAGAAGAAATCTAGCAGCTGTTTTTCAAATTTTATGTAACTTCATTTCATTACCGATAATTATTTTCTTATAATATCTTGTCATGTATCAACCATATATGAACAGAATGTAAACATGTTTCTTGATTTCATTACGAGACATGGTTTTAATTGTCAGCGAAAGCAAATATGTAATTTATTTTAAAATTGTACACATTTTATATGATTTAAGATAAATTTTAATTATCAGTCACTATTTGGTGGTTAATCCCACCGCTGTGGCAAAAGCTTAAATGAGAATGACTAGACGTAAACATCATGGTGGCAATTAAGCTATGCTGAGGTTCTTCTTGGCTTGATTTGTCTTTATAACCAAATCTAATCTGAAAATTAACTCTTAAATTATATAAAAATGCTACAAAATGAATCAAGTAAAACATCATGAACTCAAAACAAGGCGGACAATATTGTATTTAATTTAATCTCCTACCTTTAATGTAACATCACTTATGAGTTGAATTATCATATTATTTAATAAATAGTTTTTAAACCAGATTAATTTACTGTAACTAGTTGTTAGTTAGAATTTACTCTGAATGTATTGTGCGTCGCGGTTGGCATGAAGGGATACGCTTAGTTTCTGCTTAGATTATTTATATTGACCTTTCTGACACGTCGATTACTTAAATTGTAAATATGGCGGATCGTCTACCCTTGCCGTGTCAGCCGTGGCGTACGTACGTTAATTCATCACATTATCCTGCACTCAGTTACTTGAGCACTATGAAAACTTTACGTGTTGAGTTACCTTTTACTATCGGCAATTTATGTAAAGTATTGATCTCTACTACTGTAAAAATGATACGTTTTTCTACTCTATATAATGTACTAAGATTATGTATATATGTTTTTCTAAAACATTTACTTATCTTGGAAATTTGAGATCAATATCTGTAAGACTAAATTACCAAAAGACACGTCGTTTTCAATATTTCTTTAATCATTTTAAGTTGACTATGAAACAATATTGTAATTAATAGCATTTATTATTATTACTCGTAATTCCTACCAATTTTATGTGATCTGGAATTATTAGCTGATTTTGTGTTAGTTGAGTATCTCTATGTTATTTAATAGTATCCCATTTCTAATGATACTGTAAGTACATTTGGTATAAAGTCGTAAACATAATTAAAAAGTTTCCAATAAGCATTGCGTTTTATTATTTTCACATTTAATTAAATATTTACTTCATGTTTTATTTTGATAAAAGTATTTATATGTATGTAAATGTAAGTTAGATTCTATTATACAAACTTAGATTTTACTTTGGCCAATTGCAAACTAACGAATAGAGGGAGGGTACCACCTGAGTTATGTGCAATACTTTTATTGTGCTACAGAAATTAAAAAAAAGTAATATTGCTAGTTGAAAGATGTATACATTATAAACTTTGGCAAATGTCTCACAAATACCAGCAATTGAAGCCTCTTGGTGTAAGGTGCTCTCCTGTGCATTGATACTAAATAATAAAATCAATACCAATAAAACTACAAAGTGGAAAATCCACAATAAATTATTTATTATAAGTTGAGTATAGTACAATTAAAAATACTTTGTATTTTTTCAACTAAGATATGTAGTTTATTTTATATCAGACAAGTAATAAAATTTAATTAAATAATGATATTCTAGCTGCCTTAATCATAAACACTAACTAAAAACACTGTTAGTGAGTGTTTTGTCTCTTTTGCTCTTTGGAAAATAGCGTATGTCAGAAAGGGACAAACCATTTGATAGCTAAAATGCTGGTAGTAAGCGATTATGAATAAGACCTTAGGAAGTTAGGTATATACACAAATTTATTCTACAAGCGGTTGTCCTTCTTTGTTTGTAATAGCCATAAACCTTTCAACCATATTCATGTGAGCGTATTTGCTTTGAACAGGCTTCAATCGGCGTTCTTTGATAATATCACAAGGTGATTTAGTAGAAAAATCAAATCTGACCACAGCAGGGTTGTGAATCTCTGTTTTCAAGTACGGAGCAGCAACAGGCCGTAGTCTTGATGTCAAAACTTTACCAAAAGCTGAGCCTTTTCCTTTCTTTATCTTTTTGAACAGTATATATGACATGTCTGTGGTGATTGGCAGTTGTTCTACTTCTGGTTTCTGTTCTTCTTCTACCTTGTCTATTTCTTTGCTCCATTCAGTGAATAATGACTCGAATGAGCTGCTGTTGCTTAGTACCCGTGTCTCCGGCTTTGGTGGCATCTCCTGCTGGTCTTGAGGTATGATGGCAGCCATTAGATCGATCACACAGTCGTCTTCCTTTTCTTCAAGCTTTAACTTTTTCATTTCTTCAGCTACTCTTTGTCTTTCTTCTTCCTCTTTCCTTACATTCTCCTTTGCTATGAGCATATTTGTGAACTGCTGTGCGAGTACCTCTGTTATAGAACTGGTTTTATTTCCCAGTCGAGGTAAATTGAGGATTTTGTTCGGTGGTGCGAGCAGCGTATCGGACAGACCTTTTTGTACGCCATTTAGATTAGGCAGAGGGAAGTGTAGATGTCTGCTGTCGTTGGATTGACTTGCTTGTAAGCTTGTTTTGGATAGGTGGCTCTCCACCAAATCCATAAGCGACGTAAAAGAACTTGAATCACTCATATTGTATGATTTCGTAATCTTTTCCTTGTCCTTGTTGATGATGTATGTCTGTTTTATTTATGAAAAATGGCCCAGAAAAAACACTGAATGCATCCTCCCTCACTCTCTCACTTTAGTTGTCGATTATATGACTTTATATTATATGTATTATATTCACAGGATTAATTTGCAACACAAATAAACGAACTATTTTCTGTTTGTCTTTTCTTTGTTGCTGCTTTGCTATTGATATTTTCTGAATTCTGACTTTTCTGTTGTCAGTCAACTGGTTGGTTTGGTACTGTTGGTACTGGTAAATTTGTCTGTCATTCAACTATGACAGTTGCCTATCACGTATCAATCAATAGCAATCGTATCCGTATCCACAGAGTGTTGTTGTAACTTTTCTTAGGGTATCGCGATATGACCATATCGCGTTGGGGTTACATTGATTTTGGACTACATCGCCAAAGGACAAGAAAGCGTATTGACTTAATCCTCGTTTGTTTTCGAAAGTACAACTATGGCTTAAAGCCGTGTAGGTAGCGCATTATTTAAAATAAATATGTCCTAAGGAATGTATAAGTTTTCTGATGCATTTTTTACGTTACGAAATAATGATTTCAACTTTTTTGTTTTTAGCAAACTGACATATTATGTAAGTAAGTCCGTTAAGTTTTCTTTGCCTATCTGTCATTATTATTATTCTATTCTGTCCAGTGGTCTCGAACCTACCGATTTTTCGGTATTTCTACCGATATGGGGTCTGTCCTACCGAAATACCGAAATGCAACGATTTTTCCACGATTTCAGAGAATACAAGGAAATTATCCCGATTTTTCTACCGATTTTACATTTCTAAGTTGGCAGCCCTTTTAATTTATGTTTTTGGATACGGGGAATCCCTCAATAGTAAGAATGGATGAATAGTGAGTTATTGCAAATTACGGAATGTTCCATATTTTTTGGGGAATACCCTTGAGTTGAGTCCTTCAACTTGATATTATAAGGGATTTCCCGTTTTTTGTTCGGAAATACACTTGGATATAAACAGTAATTCGGGATTTATTTTTTTCATTAATTTTCTTAACTTCGAAGAGAAAGTTTTTAGATGTGAAGTGCCTACAAAAATTTAGTATTATTAGTAAAAAAATGTTATGATTTGCAAATTAATTCAAATATGACCGCGGCTATGACCAAAGAATATTGGTATGATCCTAAAGATAGTAAAAAATAATTATATTTAAGTGTGTTTTTATATTAATAATTAGGCTTCGTTTGTTTTTTTTTTTATAAATAAACGTGTTTGATTGAATGTTGTATGTTTTTTGTCATATACCGATTTTGGGTACAAATATACCGATTTTTAGTGGGCAACTCTACCGATTTCGCTCTTTGACGTTCGAGACCACTGATTCTGTCACTTCTGTCAGTCGCGCTGTCAGTCCGGCAGTAGTCAATTCAAGCTATTTTTCAGTTTTCAGTTTTGTGTATTTAATTTTCGTCCACGTTTGTACTTGGTCGTTTAATCGAATATTGTGTCAGTCGGAAAATAACATGTAAATAAAATTGTATGTCGAGATATTGGTGTTCTTTGTATATTTGTTATACTGCCAGCTGGCAAGGGAAAGGAAGAATTTAGAAACGGGTTTTCTATGTTTTGATATGAAACATTGTTTTTGTGAAAACAAGATTTGACCATGGCTGGTGTAAAATATGAGCAGCTTTCCTCTAAGTCTGATGTACACGAAGATTTGTTTACTACTGTGAAACCGAAGGGGAAATGGTCAGATGTTTGTCTTCAGAAAGGAGTTCTCTCGTTGGGGCTTATTTTGCTCTACTTCTCACTTTCAATAGGCCTTACTTTCTATCAGCGATGGCTTTTAACGGTAAGCATCTTCGTTTCTTCATTTATTTATATTTTATGTGTTTTATAAATATCTAAATCTATTTTAATAACAAATAGTTTTAGTTAAGTATAGGGATCATAATTAAGATATTTATTGACTTAGGTACTATAGAATAATATATGCTATTGTGCTAAGCTTAGCAAACATCACAATACCTTATTAGTATGTAAATTGGTTGTTGAAAATTATTCGATCTAAAAAAAATATTAGTAAGCAACTACCATAATATAACATCATGAATCTTTTTAACTCTAAAATATACTACATTTTACATTTTTAATATTCAAAATGACTAGCCATATTAATTTTTAATAGATTAATTACTAGGTAAATTCGTACCAATTTACTTGTGTATAACTAACTAGCAGCGCCCCGCGGTTTTACCCGCGTTGTGCCCGTTCCCGTGGGAATTTCGGGATAAAATGTAGCCTATAGCCTTCCTCGATAAATATACTATCTAACAGTGAAAGAATTATTCAAATCGGTTCAGTAGTTTCTGAGATTAGCGCGTTTAAACAAACAAACAAACAAACAAACAAACAAACAAAACAAACTCTTCAGCTTTATAATATTAGTATAGATAGATAAGAATCCTGCAAATGTTGCAAGTGAATAACATTACATTTTCCTTTGCATTATCACCTTGTTATTAAATGCCAAGTATATAATAAATAATGTTCATTATAATGTTTGTCTGTGTAATGCATTATAATTACAATTATATACAAAGTCCTTGGTAGGTACATAATATAGGTACTATTAATAGTTTGTTATTGACACCAGTTCTATTTAACAGCTTGATATAATCAATGTTTTGTCTGTTCAGTCATCATAATACAAATGCCTATCAAAACTCTAAATAGCCAGTAAATTGAGATATAGCATTATTTTTAACATAGTACTAAATATCTCTTTTTTACTTGGTGCAACTACTAGTTAGTTAATTATTCATTATTAGCTAGCCGCACCCAGCAGTGTTGTCATTGTACCCATTTCCGTGGAAATATTCTTCCTTGCATCCCAATCTAAGGCCACAACTTAAATAAACCTTTTAAAAACATTAACAAATTAAGTAACAAACAAAACAGACCTTTCCTTAATTATCATCCGTTCTGATACCAATATCTATTTCAGGATTTTCACTTCCCACTAACGGTAGTGATGTACCATCTGATCATCAAATGGATGCTGTCAGTGTTAGTGCGGCTGGTGTTGTGTCTCATCACTGGTACCACACAACTTATGTTGCCGTTCGTGACCTGCGTCCGGTCGGTGGCACCTACAGGGTTGGCCAGTGGAATTGACGTCGGTTTCTCTAACTGGGGACTGGAACTGGTCACGATATCCCTCTACACAATGACTAAGTCGACTACCATTATATTTATACTGGGATTCGCTATACTACTCGGCCTTGAGAAAAAAGTAAGTTTAATTATCTGTTGTGTTTTGTACTAAACTAATGCATTATTATGTGTAAACAAAATATTGCTTAGATTTGTTGTATTTTTGTCATTTTGTATATATCATCATCATTATTCAGCTGATGGATGTCCACTGCTAGATGTGGGCCTCCCCAAAAACCGTCGCCGTGTAAACAGTTTTGTTTTATGTAAATTCAATTCAATTCAATTTTTGTTTGATGGCTTTGCTGACATTACGTCGCAATTCCGCCCGTGTCAGTGTGCTCGTTTGGCGTAAAAAAGATGGGGATTGTTGTTCGGTAAATATTTGATTAATCGGCCACTTTTCTTTGTAATTTTATAACTCAAGAACGGACTCACCTATACAAACCAAATGTTTAGGCTTTTTTCGGACTATTTAGTAGTTGAGATGGTTTATGTGAAGTTTGCACAAAATCGGTCGAGCGATTGTTAAATTCCCACGGGAACGGGCACAACGCGGGTAAAACCACGGGGCGCAGCTAGTTGTCCATATTTTTGGATGTATGAAGTATGTTTGCTATTCTTTCACGCAAATAATATTGAACGACTGAATGAAACTTAACAGTAATAGTAATATAGGTTATAAGTACAGTCACGAGCGTTAATTTGGGTCCCATTTCCATCAAATGTTGTTAGAACATTCATAATGCAATAAGGTTGAAACTTTAGTTTGATAGAAACGTAAAGTTATCTATGGTAAACAATATGACATTGATATTACGATAAAATATTAGCTCTAAATAGCGTAAGTTTGCTACACGATATTCAACCTTAGGTGGGTCCCAAATTATACACGATATTCAACCTTAGGTGGGTCCCAAATTAATGCTCGTGACTGTACATGACACCAAGGTATATGAGTGGGTCATGGCGGAGGTCTTTTGGTGGTATAAAAATTCCGATCAGGGTTGGCCACAAACTTGCCCCAGAATAACATATGGGATACATTTTATCCCGAAACTCCCACAGGAACTAGTACAATGCGGGAGAGACCGCGGGGCGTGACTAGTATTTTATGAAACACCTAAAAAGACACATTTTTTTTCAATGTTATTACACTACGCAACTTATTGAGCTCTTTTTGATAACAGATGATTAACAATACCAGCTATCTTTATTGTTTGAATAACACAACTAGAATTGTATCACTCGTATGTACTTATAATAACAGTGTTCCTTAAACATTAAAGGTGTTTGAAATAATTTATATTAATAATTCACTTCTATATAAAACTATGCTTCAAAGTTATAAAGAGGTTAAGTTTATATTTATCACTACATAGTATAAAACAAAGTCGCTTTCCGCTGTCTATCTGTCTGTCCCTATGTATGCTTAGATCTTTAAAACTACGCAATGGATTTTGACGCAGTATTTTTTCATAGATAGAGTGATTCAAGAGGAAGCTGTTTATATGTATAAATAAATATGCACGTTGCTTATAGTATAAGATCCCGCTATACAACGACCTTCACCAAGATGCTTATTTAATGAAACGTATTTTATATTCAACTAGCAGCGCCCCGCGGTTTTACCCGCGTTGTACCCGTTCCCGTAGGAATTTCGGGATGAAAAATAGCCTATAACCTTCCCGTTGAATGTGGCTATCTATTACAAAAAGAATTATTCAAATCGGTTCAGTAGTTTCTGAGATTAGCGCGTTTAAACAAACAAACAAACAAACAAACAAACAAACAAACAAACAAACAAACAAAACAAACTCTTCAGCTTTATAATATTAGTATAGATTTAATATGTCAATAAATATAATGCATATGGGTTGACTAGCAAATTTCAGTCCAGAGTATGTTTAAGTAATAAATAAAAAAAAAAAATTTAAACATTTCACCGGTATGATTAAGTATTACATAAATTCTATACCAATCGAAAGTATAAAATACGTTTCATTAAATAAGCATCTCGGTGAAGGTCGTTGTATAGCGGGATCTTAGACGATTAACAATCACAATGAACGAAAATCGGTAGGAAAATTAATTTGACTTGCAAGTTGAATATAATATGCCATCAGTTATTTTCTTTGCTTATTTTCTTTTTACAAAGAAAATATACCTTTTCTATTATGTCCTTTACGTAATTGGCCAACCATAGAGGTCAAACAGATTAAAATGGACGGAATTATTAATTACTTCCTCCTTTTTTGCGGTTGGTGTAAGACGTGCCATGTTTTTTGTTGTTAAAGGAAATGTTTGCTAAACTTCTTCCATAGTTGAAAATTACGAATACTACGGAATAAGATAAAGCCTTCTCCTATTTTATAGCTACCAAACCCTAAAAAGATACCCGCTACACAATCTGTCACTCACACCTGTTCAAATTAAAAATGTTACTTTTAGACCGAATAAAAAGTCAGGAAAGAACGATTCAACACTCAAGTGAAGCCAGTTTTATAATCCTCTATACCGTGCTTCATTGTTAAATGTCTTGCTTCTAATCGTTGAGGTGTAATTTGGTTGTAAATGTATCCGTGTATGCATGCTCATGATAGGGTGTAATTTACCCAGATCTTACAATAAAGTTAGCAGCTCCGAGTGACTTTGTTTGTGGACTAAGAGCCAGCGAACCCCAGACCTTCGTCATTTTATAAAAGCTGAAAGTTTGTCAGCGCATGCTCCCAATACAGGTAAGAACGATGGATAATTATGAAGTTTGGGTTACAGTGGCTTTGGCAGGTAAACGGTACTAAAGGTGTGTAAAATACCGATCAAGTTCATCAAATAATAAAGTGTGATTTGTTTGACATGACATATGTCATTTGAAAGCTCTTGAAGAGTTGTACAAGTCACCCTTTGACGGTGATATCGAAATCGACGGCCAACTTGGTGTTTTCGACCATTGAAGATTGGAGTTGACCTATGCTATGGACGCTGATCCTAATGCTCAACAGTGACATGACCTATGTCATTTGAAAGCTCTTGACAAGTTGTACAAGTCACCCTTTGACGGTGATATCGAAATCGACGGTCAACTTGGTGTTTTCGACCATTGGAGATTGGAATTGACCTATGGCTATGGACGCTGATCCTAATGCTCAACAGTGACATGACCTATGTCATTTGAAAGCTCTTAACAAGTTGTACAAGTCACCCTTTGACGGTGACATTGAAATCGACGGCCAACTTGGTGTTTTCGACCATTGAAGATTGGAGTTGACCTATGCTATGGACGCTGATCCTAATGCTCAACAGTGACATGACCTATGTCATTTGAAAGCTCTTGACAAATTGTACAAGTCACCCTTTGACGGTGATATCGAAATCGATGGCCAACTTGGTGTTTTCGACCATTGACCTTTAGTACCGTTTACCTGCCAAAGCCACTGTAACCCAAACTTCATAATTGTCCATCGTTCTTACCTGTGTTGGGAGCATGCGCTGACAAACTTTCAGCTTTTATAAAATGACGAAGGTCTGGGGTTCACGGGCTCTAGGTCTATTGGTTTGGGGTTCTGGTAAAAGCAGGTGGCTTTTTTATACATAGGTTTAAAGACTTTAAAGACTTTATTTCTCATACGAACAGTAACATAGTTCATTTACAATGAGATAAGAGATTACAATATTGTCGATTCGTTAATCTACTCTGCTGCTACAGTTGATATTATGTTTGTACAAAAGTGTTTTATATTTGTTTATGCTGTCACATTCCTTTATCTTTTCTGGTAGTTTATTGAATAGTCGTGCTCCCTCAGATAATGTACTGGACATGCCGTATACATCATATAGATAAGGCAAAGGAACAATCAATACGGGCATTTATATTGATTCTCCTACGTTTAAGAAGTACCATGACCGTATCCAAGCCTAATGTCGGAGTATTAGACTGCCTCGAGGACTAATTTATGTTCTAACGATTGAAATGACGTGGATCGGCAATTTGACGTGTCCTATACAGCACAGTAGCGCTCAGATAGAAATGCCACTATCGGCCACCCATCCAAGTAGGGGCCGAGCTGCACGTTGCTTGACAATAGCAATGAGTTAACATCGATTAGCTAAACTACGTAAATAGCAGTACTTTGTATTTTGTACAAAGCTTTTATTATCTAACAATACAAACCAACACCGTTTTATTTAATTACAGACGGCTGTCCATGTCACTTAGTTTGACAGACACTTAGTTTGACAGACGGTTTCAAATCGAATATAATCAATTAATCACTGACAGTTTACCTTGACCGCTTCGTCTTTATATTTTAATTTAACTTTTTTCAACGTCTTGCTTCTTAATTATTCATTTACAGTCATGGTCTATGTGGGATTTAAAAAATATTGAAGCTATTAAAAATACAAAGCTTTCAATATTAAAGCGAGAGTTCACTCTACGATCCAAGACCTAAAAAAATCCTAAATTAAATAGCTAAATAAAGGATTTTTTCAACTAAATACAGTTTCTTCTATAGATAAAAAAGGTTATTCATAAACGATCTTTAAGTAAACAATAAAAAAATCTGTTAGATTGCGTTTTCATTCCAGCGAAGCGGACCTGGATAATGGCGGAAATCAATAGACCAATCACAAAGCATTAAAATTGTCAAACACGGCAATGACATAGTCAAAAATGTCAAAATCTTTTCGTAATGCGTTGATTGTTCGATTGAGCTCCGCACAGCTCCGGTCGGCTTCAATGGAAATGCACCCTTATAAAGTGTATTATCTATCTTGCTTTTCGGAAAATATCGTGTGTCGGAAAGGGACAAACCATTTGATATCTAAAATTCTGTTTATTAATTTACAATATGTGTCGATAAGTGTTATGAATAAAACCCCAGGGGTCTTTTTAATAAACGCATTTAAGAACAATTTAGCTATCAAATGGTTTGTCACTTTCTGATATACGCAATTTTCCGAAGAGCAAAAGAGACAAAACACAGTGTATCAGTGTTTAGTTACCTACACCAAAATCGGCTACGCGAGTCATGTTAGAGCACATGCAAGACGAGGAAGCTAGGAGTAGAAGCGGTCGCCGTGGCCGAAATCGGCTGGAGGACTATATATATATATGTTTATTAATAAGGCGGTAAGTGTCGATATAAGAATAGAATGAAATCAATCACTATTGTTTACTAGTTTAGAAAATTAGTTTTATTGATTTTTGTTGAAACCTTTTAAAAATAGACATGGATGTGACTAATATGTCAATTATGTACTTACTTATTCACAGCCCTATTTTATATAAAAAAGGTTTAAGTAACTTTGTCATTTTGTAGCTATCATGCATCAACCGATTTTGATCAATTGACAAACAGTTGCTAGCTACTTTTTACCGAAATATCTGGGACTGGTACGCAAATGAAACCACGGGGAATAACTAGTAGATATTAGGGATGTTTTTCTATTAATGATGTAATTTATCAAGATAAATATAAGTCAGTTCGAGTAGGCTATCGGCCCACCCTGGTGCATGAGTTTGTAGATAGCTTCAAGGCCTTCGACATGGTCTAACAATTGAAACAGCCGGGACCCATTAGGTACCCCCTTTGCTTTCGAACCGCACACCATTCATATTCATAACACCTTTAAGTAAAACAAGCTGTTATCAGCATTGTCTGATAACAACACTCCGGCAATTAACAACCGGCATAATAAAATAACTGATAAAACAGTTTATATTTTTAACTCTCACGTGAGCGCGATAAGTAAAATGAGATGAAAAGCTTAGCAATTGTTAATTGAAAATGGGTGACACCCATTTTCGTGAATTACTAGCAGTGCGATGTCAGTTACGTTATGCTCTGTGTTACCTATTGCGGGGCATACGCGATGAAGTTTGCAGCGCACTTGATGCGACATCCAGTAAACGGTGCATGGCAAGTCTACTTGCACCATCAAGTTTACTGGACGCCGCATCAAGTCAAGCTGTAAAATTGACGGTGAACTTGATCGTGTATGGCCCGCATAAGTTATAACCGTTCCCATCGGAATTTTGGGATAAAGCACCCTATATATTTTTATTATTACTTTATATTATGCCTGTGTCAATTATTCTCGGATTTTTTCCGTAGTTTTTACGTGATTTTTGTCTATTTCCTTTTTCCTCCTGAAGCTTCTGATTTTATGCGGGTTGCACTAGTTTGAACATTTCCATTTTTTATTGACTTCAGTATTTATGACGTAAACTGTCGACCTGAATTTGCCTTTGGCACTGAATATAATTATAATTTTGTTAACAATATTTATGAGAGAATTTGATCAATATGTTTTTGAATATGCGCATACATTATAATGGATTAAGTTCGATGACGTGGATGCATAATTTATTGAAGTGACATTTTTATAAACCCTTGTACTTAATCGTTTCGACTGCTGATATTGCTTACTATGTTTATTAACTAGCAGTGCCCCGCGGTATAACCCGCATTGTACCCGTTCCTGTGGGATTTTCGGGATATTTTATACATATAAATCTTCATCTTGAATGACTCTATCTATTTAAAAACGCATCAAAATCCGTTGCGTAGTTTTAAGATCTAAGCATACATAAGGACAGACAGCGGAAAGGGACTTTGTTTTATATTTACTATTTAGTGGAGTTCGAGGAGGTTAAAATTAAATCTTGGGGTCGGAGTTTTTGAACTAAAGACCTCCGATATGGTCTGATGATTGAAACAGTCGGGATCGATATTTTTACGTGCTTTCCGAATCACGGTAGCGGTCAGATAAAAATGGCTCTACGGTCTGTACTTCCCCTTCATGTCTAATTAAATGATCTGTATAGGATTTTATTTTTTACTAGCAGCGCCCCGCGGTTTTACCCGCGTTGTACCCGTTCCCGTAGGAATTTCGGGATGAAAAATAGCCTATAACCTTCCCGTTGAATGTGGCTATCTAATACAAAAAGAATTATTCAAATCGGTTCAGTAGTTTCTGAGATTAGCGCGTTTAAACAAACAAACAAACAAACAAAACAAACTCTTCAGCTTTATAGTATTAGTATAGATTTTATTACACAATACAATATCATACGTCACTTTGCATTTACGATAAACTTATTTAAATAATGTATGTTCTAAGTGAATATCTTTACAGTAGCGGATACTTCCCGTAAACTTGTTTAACTAATTGATAATAATCTACTAATATAATTTCAATTGCGAATGTTTAATTTAATAGTAATTTATATGTTAATTTAATTCAAATGTGGTTCGAGATTTAAATCTCAAAGATGCAGTAGGGAAGCGTGGTAATTATTCCTATTTCTCCTCACTGCACTGATAGTTTCAGTGAGCGTAGAGGCCTTTGCCTTATAGGCACAAAACAGGGTAATAACAACACAACCCGCCACCGCTCGCTACTGCCCGCTACCATAAGCCGCGGACTTGTCTCGAAATGTCAGAAAACTCTAATTCAGATATACTCTTGCTTCAAGAAACGCGAAAAAACTCCTAGTTTACTTTATTAGTAAGTGTGCTAATCGCGAAAGTACTATTACAAACATATTGTATTGCGAAGATTATCCTACTAATATTATAAATGCGAAAGTTTGTGAGGGTGGATTTATGTATGTATGTTCGTTACTCTTTCACGAAAAATCTACTGGACGAATTTGGATGAAACTTCACAGTAATATAGATAGTAACCATGGGATACATTTTAATCGGAAATTCCCATGGGAACTGGTACAAGGAGGATAATACCGCGGGGTGCGACTAGTTTATTATAATGACTGTTATTCCTATACTTTAATCAATGTTGATAATGTCTTGCTGGAGCGAATTTTTCTTATCCTACTAGTGCCACAAACAAGCACTATGCGATGGTTTGATGTTGTGTTAAAGAGTAAAACGGTTAATAAGACTCTAATATATCTCTGTGCCATTATTAAACCGATCAAAGTCAAATATTTTTATTCAGTTTTGACCCCGAAGAGGCTCTTTTAAACATAACCTTACTTTGATCAATAGTTTTTATGTGGAAGAGGATCATACGAGTACTCGTACATGCTAACATCCAAAGATACGTCATACTCTATACATCATCTCAAACTTTCGCATTTATATAAGCCAATTAAATCAAACAGGATTTGGACATTGTTGAGTCTATGCCTGTGAATAATAACATCTATATAGTCACGCATATTCGGGGTTTCTCGTTCGTCTGTTGCGTCGATCGGACAAATATGTCTGTCTGTCTAATATCACATTTTCAAGTTAAAGACACACATTTCCGTTTTGAACTGAAATAAAATAAACGCAAGCTCGAGTAGGTTAATGGCCACCGTGGTATCGGAGGTTTTAGACTTAAATTATGCATGGTTTTTACCTGAGTAATGTATCTTTGAATCATTGATTGGTTGTTCATGAGGGAGAAAGGAAATATATTGCATTTTTTAGATTAGTACCAATTTTTCGTTTTTCGTCATATACTAATACTAAAGACGCCATAATATTACATGGAATTATACAATCTCTTATTGAATCGATCGAACAATGGAACGAATGGGAATCACCACTCAATTTATATAGGTGACATCTTTATTGAGCAATATAATAAAGTAATATAATAATATACTTTTTGATCTATATTTAACTAGCAGCGCCCCGCGATTTTAGCCGCGTTGTGCCCGTTCCTGTGGGAATTTCGATATTTTTTATACATATAAACCTTCCTCTTGAATCACTCTATCTATTTAAAAAAACCGCGTCAAAATCCGTTGCGTAGTTTTAAAGATCTAAGCATACATAGGGGCGAGCAGACAGCGGGAAGCGACTTTGTTTTATACTATGTAGTGACGTTGCACAAGCAGACATGCCAGTTATTAGTAATTAATTATTCACGGCAAAGACAACTATCCGGTCAAAGTGACTCCCGAATGAAACTAGTCGTACCATCTGTTAATTAACATTATTTTCATTTTTCAGTCATGGTCCCTAGTGGGGATAGTGTTGATGATCTCTATCGGCCTCATCATGTTTACCTACAAAGCGACTCAGTTCAATTTCCTCGGATTCAACTTCCTCCTCATTGCGTCGTTCGCCGCTGGTCTCCGGTGGACCTTCGCCCAAATGCTGATGCAGAAGAGCAAGCTAGGACTGCACAATCCAGTTGATATGGTGTTCCATGTGCAGCCGTGGATGTTCGTTTCGTTGCTGCCTTTTACTATCGTTTTTGAAGGTGAGTTTGTTGTTTGTTTATGTTGGTAACTGTTTGGACCCTTGTTTCCCTCACTGTACCTTGTATCAGCTTATATCTTCAGTTTTTCTTCATTGTACTGATATCTTCAGTGAGATGAGAGGCCTTTGCCCAGCAGTGGGACATTGCAGGTTAATACTTTATTACCTTTTTTCTACATAGTGAACAAGTGGATGTGATTATTCTGTAAAATTTTCCATGTATTTTCTCTGTTAAATAAGACGTCACTGTTGTTATCATCTAGGCTATGTTGGTTTCGATTATGTAAATATTGTGCAGTAGTTTACCACACATGACATCGAGTGTGGGACGGGAATAAATTATTCCTAGATAATATGTCAACTTGATGTTTTATCAAGAATGTTACCATATATGAATTTGAATTTTGTCTGGGGTATTTTAGTTATGTAACTTTTACTTTTTAATGCATATTGTATTAATTTTACCTTAAGTTTTAGATAACTGAAAACAAATGTATGCCGTGCATAAGAATCTTATTGAAGCTAAAATTTAATAAAATATTTGAGTTTGAAATCGTTAAAGAATTGCATATTTTCTCTCGTTTGGTGACATCGCTCATACATGTCGATGTTCAGGCAATTTGTTTAGACGCTTATATGTTTAACTTTATGATATTTTTAATTTAATGAAACGTCTTTACCTAGCAGAATATTGCGGTGCCTTTCCATTCAACAGGAGTGGAGCTGTGCGCGCTCAACTGACCAACCACAACGCATTACGAAAAGATTTGACCAATGAGTTGTTTGTCAATTCCAATGCGCTGTGATTGGTGAATTGAAATCCGCACCCTGCTCCGCTTCAGTAGAAATGCACCCTTACAGGCCGTTTTTCGCTTGATTTTTTCAGTATTTTTTCAACACTTTTCAGGGTCCGATTGCTTCACGTACCTCCACAACCTCCCCCCCGAGCAACTGTTGCCGACGATTCTCAAGGTATCGGTGGGAGCAACTATTGCCTTTGCTATGGAAATAAGCGAGTTTCTAGTCGTCACGTATACGTCGAGCCTTACGCTTTCCATCGCTGGGATATTCAAGGTTAGTTAAATATACAAATATAGATGGTTCGAGAGTTAAGTAGGTTAGATCCCAATGTTATTTTAGGTTGTAAAATAAAAACTACTCTATTTTCAAACATAGCTCGGGTTTGAGATCACCAACCCGCATTAGGTAAGCGTGGTGATGACGCCTAATCCTCCTCACTGTACTGATATGTTCAGTGAGATGAGAGGCCTTTGCCTATTAGTGGGACATGGCAGGCTAATACTTTACTACTTTTTCCCAGGAAATGTGCATCTTAGTGTTGGCCGTAGAAGTGAGCGGCGATCAATTGAGTTTGATCAATGTAGCGGGACTAGCGGTGTGCCTGCTCGGGATCACCGCCCACATCGCTCACAAGATACTGATCATACGGTCGGTGGCGGGCTCCGTGCGGGCTATCGATGAAGACGACTTCGATGTATCGCCCACGTATGTACATTTAGTACTAGAACTAGGCTAAAATTCCTCCAGGTGACTAGAGACTAAGTATGATATTCAGATGACCGCTGTTATTTTTGTATTATTATCAACGTCTCGGTGGTCTAGTGGTATGTGCACTCGCCTGCCAAGACTGAGGTCTCGGGTTTAATTCCCGGGTCGAGCGAAATCATGTTTCCTACTTTTCAAACATGGCTCGGGTTTAAGATCTCCAACCCGCAGTGGGCAAGCGTGGTGATTACGCCTAATCCTCCTCACTGTACTGATATCTTCAGTGAGATGAGAGGCCTTTGCCTAGCAGTGGGATATTATAGGCTAATATTTTTTACTTTTACTTTACTATCATCAGATTCAAACATCATATTGACTTTTGAAATATATTTTTTAACGTTGAATTTCCAGTCGGAGTCGGTCACCGCTACGCCATGGAGAGTTGGACGAACCTTTGCTTGTAAAACAGAACGCCTGGCCCCAAGACGAGAGCGATGTCGACTCAACCAACATGTTGCACGAGATATTACAGCGGAGAGACGGGAGGTAACTACATCGACGACTTTACGGGAACTATAGTAAACATAACGACAAATATAACGAAAAATGCAGGCATATGGGACAAGAAAAATACGGACATATAGTATATTAACAGTTTTTGTATACACGTGCCAGATTTTAATTAATTTTAATGCAGTCATGTGTTCACTGGCATAAATATTGACACTTGAACATCAGCAAAGCTATACTCATTGGTGCCTAAAACCTCGCGTAAATCGATTACAGTGTTTGGTGAGTTACCGAGTTTGCTGCGAGGCGGTAAAAATGTGCAGTACAGTTGACTTCTGCGAGAAATTATTGAAGTTTCTTGCCAGTGGACACATCTCTTCACGCCATTTTGATATATATAATATATATTCGAGAAGCGCTGCGCAAAATTAAGACATTATTTATGAAGACATTAGTTATTGCACACAACACTTTTCATTTCATACCGTTTGTGACAAGTAATATACCTAGATTCTGATTGCGTCGATTGATTTAATATGAAAACGAAATATTCATCATTTTTTAAGTTGTTGTTCGTTTGCGCAGTGCCTTAGGTACACTCGCCTAACTGTCAAATGTCACTTTTGACAGAACTGTATGTTAAAATTGACAGATAGTTGAAACCTAATAGATATACAGTAAAAGCCATATGAAAAGTACCGATCCATTTTAAATTAAATACGTTGTCAATAAGATATTACCGTTTTTACCGGAATTATAAAACATGTGTCGCGATGGATACAACGTTATTGAAAAAGGTAGACAAACTTCCCACCGCATTATTCCAAAACATAGACCAAAAGTAAATATCAAACTAAGGAAGGCTGCCTAACCTAACAACATACATAGAAAAGTCTTGATACTAGATACTTTTTGGAACAGAAATTGTTTTTTCCAGTATTTTGATAGATAACCGTATTAACTTTTGTCTGTGTATTAGAATAAGGTGGAAGAGTTGTTTGATTGGAAGTTTGCGTCGTTTAGTATGAACTAGTCACTTCTATATTAATGAATATATTTATAGGACTAACGCACATTCCCTCTTTCCAAAATTTATATGGATATCTGGCTTGGATATGATTCCATTCCGTCTTAAGAAAAAAAATCTTATGTCCGAAAATTCCGTTTTAGCCAAAAATATATTCCATGTTATTTGTAAAGAAATATTTCTGAGTATAACTATTGTTTTTACTTTTAAAAAATATGGTATAACTAACTGAAAACTAACTGCAGCCGTTGCCAATAATCTATCTTTACTGCCTATCTCACATAGTAGATGTAGTTTAAACATTTTTAAATTGAAATATACGTCATATATATGATAAAGTTAATGTCATAAGTTAGTGTCAACAAACATGACATTTATGACTTTTTTCCTACTTTCCAAACATGGCTCATTTGAGATCCACCAACCTGCAGTAGGCAAGTGTGGTGATTACGTCTAATCCCCTTCACTGTAATATTATCTTCGGCGAGGGGCCTTTGCCCAGCAATGGGCAATGGAATATTACAGGCTAATAATTACTACTATATGACTTATAATGTCATTTTGATGATATGTATTTCAATAAAAACCATGACATACGAGGGGAGGTCAAAAAGTACGCGGAATGAGGGAAAGAGGGTGAAACTAGACAATCTATTATTTTTCCTTTTTAATATATTCTTCCTTAGGCCTAATACATTTTTCAGATCTTTCAATAAGTTTGTTTTTACCTTTAAAAACAAATGTTTTCTCAAGGACTTCAAAATTGATGAACCCAAATTTCATCCCCAGTAACAATCCGGTTTAAAATTTCGTCCTTATTGTCGCTACCGAGAACTTTTTGACCTCCCCTCGTAACTTGATCTTCTATCTAAGATAGTTAGTTGAGATAGATGGTTGGAACGACCATAAAAAGTGAATACATAGCTTACTGACTATTTTATATGTGTTTAATGCATTTCTAAAGTGGATTATTTTTTATTATTTATAGAAAAGTGAAACCATTTTTTTGCTTCAGAATGATTTGATTTTTTTATCATTCAGTCATACGAACGTAGTTTTAAATTGTGGTTTTTAATGTTTTTTTTATTTATTATTTTTTTTCAAGCGACTGTACAGTACCCATCAATTGGTAAGGCATGTCGGTAACGAAATATATATTCGATTGTTTTACCTCTAAATTAAATCCATTGTATTTATTTGTAATCCAAGATTAAATAAAACAATTATTTGATAATAATAACAAATGATTTAACCTTATAATGAAATTAACATTCCTGGACATTTCTTAACATTCCTTTAAATAATAATTATTGTTCCTAAAATCTTAAAAACATTTTAATTTAATGTTAGTATTTTATTATTATAAGAATTAACGTGTTTTGTCAACAAATTTCTTGGTTATTGTGTATCATCATTTATATAACGGAACAAACTATGATTTGTTCTAATATAATCTTTCGTAAGCGAATGTTTGTTGTGATATGTTTTATATACCTTGAATTTAATGTTGTTTACATTATCGTAGCATTTTCGAAATTGTTAGCTATGCTTCGCATTTGGCATTATATATGAATTAATACGTTTATTCGTAGCATAAAAATGCAATTATTTTCAAATACTGTGTATAATGTGTAAATGTATTTTTCAAATTTTACTCATTTTAAACATATATTATTAAAAGTCTAATATCTTAAGAAATAAGTTTATAAAAGGTATATGACAACTGCCGTCTACGTACAATATAGTGTCATGGCAATTATATTATATAGCTACGGCCCACGGTATTACCCGCGTTGTACCCGTTCCCGCGGGAATTTTGGGATAAAATGTTTTCCATGTGTTATTCTGATGTATAACCTATATTACTGTGAAGTTTCATCCAATTCTGTTCAGTAGTTTTTGCGTGAGAGTGTAACAAATATCAATACATCCATCCTCACAAACTTTCGCATTTATAATATTAGTAGGATTTGTTTTTTACCACTAGCAGCACTTTGCCTATGTCTAATTTAGTGGCCACAACTGTAAAATAGTTTGCACTAAAACTATAGATGGACACGAATAAAGTATGAACACATTTTGAATAAGAACATACGAGACTTCATCTCGAGATTAGAACATTTTATAAACTTTACTTTTACAATAAACTTCAATCTATGGAATTATCAGTCTGATTAAACATATTTATAAACCGCGAGGCATTGCTGGTCTATAATAAAAGTGAAGTGTATCCGTCAATATAGATTCAGTTCAAAATAAGTACAAATGGTTTAATTACAGGATGAAGTCCCGTGACTAAGGCGACGATTACACGTAAAGTATTTACTGTGATCCAACAGTAAATATCACGTATCGTGGTATTTACTGAACGTGTAACCTAATGTATTGATGGATGACAGTATTTATTGATGGATTTGTAGATTTCTTGATTCTGTAATGATGATCCGTCAGATTATGATCGTGTATCCTATTATGACGTGTAAACAGCAGGAGACCGGACACAATACTAACGTAATAAATACTGTACGTGTAGGCTGGTGTATTAATCCATCAGTAAATACTGTAATCCATCAATAAATACTGTATTGACGGATCACAGTAAATACTTTACGTGTAATCGTCGCCTAAAGGTGTGTCCAAACTGCACGCCGCGCGTATAGTTTGGACACACCTTTAAAATATCTATATTTATTAAAAGGCCTAATTATATAATTAAGACTGTGCCGTAACATATATTATCACTAAATTAAAATATAAATTACATCAAATGAGACATGCATGAAACTGTATTTTTATACTAAAAAATTGTAAAAAATATTTTATTACTATATGTATTTTTATATTTGATATCTTGATATGTAAACTACAAGTATGTAATTTTTCTTGTACACTGGACAAAGATCAAGAATACCTTGTATAGTTTATTAATCAGCCTACAAAATATATTTTGGTGTAAAGTTATTATAGAAATCCTCCTCCTTTTTTGAAGTCGGTCAAATGGATACGCACGTATATATAAAACTATAATTGTAGTGTGCGTATGTCATTATAATTGTTTCACAGGAACCAAAATGATTTTATAGTTTTGCTCGGCCGTGAATTGACCAATTAGAATGCATTTCAATAAGATTTTGACAGTGTCAATACTTTGTTTGACAATCCCGATACGCTGTGATTGGTGAGTCGGGTTCCGCACCGCTCCGTTCCGCGTCTATGTGTACGTAATCTTGCCCACACATAGAGTTGCGCAAAAAATGATTTTATTATAACTTTATACCCTACTAGTCGCGCCCCGCGGTTTCACTCGCGTTGTATCAGTTCCTGCGAGAATTTCCGGATAAAATGTATCCCATATGTTATTCTGATGTATAACCTATATTACTGTAAAGTTTCATTCAACTCCGTTCAGTAGTTTTTTGAAATAGTAACAAACATACATCCATCCTCAGAAACTTTCGCATTTATAATATTAGTAGGATTTTGTTGGGCTATAAGGTATATTATGTATTCCGATTCATAAATACCCATAAGAGTAAATATTATATTTTAAGTACTATTATGTTAAAACGAATGCATTTAAGTACGTGGTCTTTTCATTTATATGAAACAATTTGTGAGCTGTTGTTTTTTAATTAGTTAGGGTTTAGTTATTTTAAGTTGAACTTAAATATACATTTTTGTTATCCAAAATAATTATTCGTCATTTTATTTCAACGTACTGTAATCCTCCCTGCAAGTTACTTGATATTCGCTCGATATTAAAGTACAGTCAGTCTATGTATATATCTATTATTGAAATCCTCTGGCATTTTTAGTAATTATTACAGAAGTTTTAATATCACAGGGTTGGCATGATTAGACATCGACTGTACAGCATGGAACTAATAAATATACCAACGAATAAAGAAATGAAGTCCTTCAGATATATTTTTCTGGTCCATTGATTCCTCCTTCTTCATCGAGTGGATGGTCAACCTGACCAATCCTGGTGTCAGAGTATAGTAGTCGTTACTCTAGGCATTGAAAGAGCTATCAAATGGTTTGTCCTTTTCTAATAAACGCTATTTATCTAAGAGCGAAAGAGACAAACACTTTATAACAGTGTTTCAGTAATAGAGCGTTTATGAATACGCCGGTTAGCCTGTTTTGTCACACGGCTGGGCAAATGCGTCTCATCTCACTGAAGATATCAGTACAGGTAGGAGTTTGTTGAAAAGGAAGTAGGTACCTAATATTAAATAATATACTATATGATATCTAAAAGTAATAGAGGAATTCAATAAAACTATGTCATTTGATACACATATTTAAATATATTCTGTTTGTATATTTTAATAAAATTAAATTGGGCTATTTTCATACATATATCAATCAAGTTACCGGCTTAATATAAACGTTTATTCTTATTTAAAAAATAATTCGTTCCACGTTATTTTGCAAAGTTTAATTTCAATTTATAAGTAGCTTTTTCCTGTGGCTTTATTAAGTTGTATATTATGCCTCGGATTATCTATATGTGTGAAATTTATCTGAAGTAAATTACCTAAAATTTTATTTATTTGTCATAAATTAAATTTAATAAAACAAACATGCTTTTGTTTTGAACCGAACGGTTACATTTTTAATATAAAACGGAAATTAAACTAGCAAAACTGATTGTTAAAACATTAAGTCGGCCATAATGTCATTTAAAAACAAATATTGGGCTTTTATTATAAATTATAAATTACCTTAATACTTTTTTAAATGCAATATTGTTATTTCGACAGTCTCTGGTTAGGTCTGCTTAAACTAAGGGGTGGGGTACATTATTAATATTATGTTTTAAGGTTAAGCATTCATCAAAATGGTGATCGTCTTATCACGTTACTGATTGAATTCATTTCTTGTGCCCAAACACTAAACCCAATTTCATACAGTTTGGGCAAGCATTTCTCAAAAATGTAGATAAAAGTACCTTTTAATTTGAGTGCCGATTGCATTTCGGGGGGTTATCTTTTCTCTTTCGACTTTACGCATTGCCCCCAGTGGCAAGGAGGTTAGATGGGAGCAACACTTTATAATAAAGAATACCTATCACATATGACCATATTAAAAGTATTTCGTTGTTCAAAAAGCTATATTTTAAGGCACTTAAAATCTTATTTCTATTGTATCTTAATCTATTTTTCTTTGGCTGTTTCGATTGGTTAGGACCAACCATGAGTTTACGGCATAAACTATTCTTACAGTTACATTGAAAACTGCTTACATGATTTAAGGTACAGAAAATGTGTTCCTTACACTAATTCAATTCCTTTAATATTTTCTACTGTTTAAGGCTTGCGTGGTACAGGGTCTTAGATTCTAAGAGGATATAAAGTCCCGGAATAATTTGTAAGAGAAGAATTCGTATGAATAATTGAGGGTACATTGTAAGGACTTTTTAATCTGTCAATATAGTATGTTGACAGATTAAAAACACTTAACCTGGATATTATTCTACTTCCTTACTAGTCGAGATGAATTTACACTTAAATTTTTTTGCCTGACAATTTAGCTAGATCCCAAGAAAATCCCGATATGTCAGGAAAGTTAGGAATAGTAAAGTATTAGCCTGTTATGTCCTAATGCTGGGCAAAGGCCTCTTTAAAGATGTCAGCACACGTTTAATTTTATTTGAATATTTAATTTTTATTTAACTAAATTAAAACCCTCGATTACGCAACCCTTAGACAATGTTGTAGTTTAATCGACAGGGCACACCCCAATGTGGGTATTTCTGCCAGCAGCAGTGAGTGGTATCGGCAGAATGGACTCCCCAATAGAAAGATTTCGGAGACATCCAGTGAATCCTCTCCTAGACCTGACTCCTCTGAGTTTGTGGAGAGGACGCTCGTGTCCTCCGATGTAGAGGGCGGAGCGAGTGTCGGTGGAGGCCAGCCTGGCTCCGATGCCAGGCTTGGAGAAGTGACCGTCCAAACCGACGGAGACTACGTTCATTGATTTTACAACTGGAAGGAAAATAGTAGTATTAGAAGTTTTCCCGTGGCAATTTCAGGATTTCGAAAAAATTGCCCATAACTTTCCTGTTGAATGTGGCTCCATTACAAAAATAATTATTAATCAAATAGGATTGTCAATTTTTAAGATTATCGCGTCCAAACAAACAAAAATTGACACTCTTTAGTTTTATTATATTGGTATAGAGATTACAACTCACCGTGGATCTTATGCCAAGTGCCATCACACAAGGTCTTGTTGTTGGCCAGCTTGTAAGTGGCTCTGAATGGCCCGTTGCCATTTTCCACCGTAGCAGCCACTTCATTCTCCAGAAGCTCCAAGACCAAGTGGTCTTTCTTTCCGTGCACACTCAGGAGTAGCCCGGTGGAGTTCCGAGGTCGTACTTCCATAGAGATTGAGATTTCACCTCCAACCTTGAAGTTTTCTAGGAGCTGCAAGCAAATAATATTTTTTAGACACCAGCTAACCAGTCTTCTAGCAATTAATGAATGAATAAACTAGCATAAAAATGCATAACTTTTAAAGCATAACTACTGAATAAAAAGGTCCTAAAAGATAACTCCAGAGTGATAATTACAAACTAAAAACAGGCATGCACACATACATGTTACTTCCACGATTTTCGGAAAGGATAAAACTAATGACAGTCGAGCTTTGCTTTTAAATTCTTTTGCTTGTTTTGCTTTTGCATTTGTTTTTCGTTGCAGTTGGTAAGTAAGTAATGTACTATTGGCTAATTATGAATTGAGTATAGGTAAGTATTTATTATTTTTATTTAGTTGTCATATTGAATTTTTGTGTGGCCTATTTTATTCACATTACATTCCTACCTTCAAGTAATTGCTATGTGCATTGTTCGATGCCCCAAAGTAGACACCGTTCTCAACATTGTCGGTGCACCTCAGAGAGTTGACCCTCATTCCAATGTCGGTCACTCGCTGGCCGTTCATCTTCAGTCCTTTAAGGCATCCCTTGAAAGGCTGGTAGAACTCCTGCAAACAAATTACAAAATGATCATTGGAAAATTCATGAAACTCTGGACTCATATCTTCAGTCCAGATGAGAGGGGGCCCAGCGGTAGGGCATTAAGGTTTTCACTTTTTTTCTATGATGGAAAAGTGAAGATGAGAGAAGATATCTTGTAAATTTTATAGACGGCATTTCAGTAAGGGTTATGCTCTAGTGAACTATACCGACATGCCCGTATGGTACCACCGATTATTTTGGAACCCCTAATTGGCCATTACGTCATAACTGTAAAGGTTTATGTCCAATTGTTAAGCAAAGGCCTTTAGTAAAGATCATTACAGTAGAAAGGATTTCTAAAAATGGGACATAATAAAAATTACTTACCCCAATATTCAACTCAATAGTGTCATTGAATTCTTTCAATCCGCCGTAGTAGAATGGCGGCGTGAGCAGAGCTTGGTTTCCACACTCTGTGTTCGATTCAGCCACTCGTTCGGAGTCAACTGCCAACTTGACATGGTTACATGAGCGGAAGACGGTAACTGTATGCCACTCAGTGTCGTTATACGTTTTGAGTGAAGATATATGTTGTGACCCGCTTCCAGAATTGAATATGCAATGCACCTGAAAAGGGTTGTACAGTTTTTAATCATTAATCATGTGGCTACTGCGATAGCTATAAGTCCGGTCCTACCTGAATTAAATTCATTTAATTCCGATCAGGTTAGAGGTCAACCCTGGTATCGTTTAGACCGCTTAAAGGCCTTCGATATGGTCTAACGATTGAAGCAACCGGGACAAAATTATTAAGAATTATTTTCGGTTGAAAACTCATTTATAAACCATAGATTTTGAAAGATACGGATCGTTTTAAGAATAAAAAAAAATGCTTAAGTAACCAAGCTGAGGTTTATTTAATCATGCGAGTAGTATTTTCAAATGTTTAAAATCGTATGTTAGGTCTTCCTTACCAGTGCATCCTTCATGAAAAGTGCAAAGTACTGGGAGTTATCCTTCTCTGCTTGCGCATAGAATATGAGTCCGCCGTGCACGTCGAATGTTCGGAAGGTCACTGTCAGGTCGAAGCCCTCCAGCTGCCTTCCCGGCAGCCTTGAGTACTCTATTCGGCTGTCGTTTCGAGTACCTGGACAGAGAATTTTGTTAAAAAGACCAAATTTTCGCCAGCCCAGGGCCAAATCCGATTTTAAAATATGTTAGATATTTAGATACAGGGACTCATGCCAACCAATCTAAGTTGCCTGATCAAAGGCTGATCAGAGAATAGCAGCACATACTTAATAAACTCGATAGATTATTTAGTCTTGAAATCAAGACACTAAAGACTTATCCTTAGTATCTTCTATAATACCTACGTCTTTTAATATACCGAGTGCCAGAAACTTAAATCAGTTATTCTACAAACGTGATCTTTAAACCAAATCCCAATAATAAATATAAAAGAATATACAAGGTATTTTGTACAATTCCTTACCAAATCTGTATCCTTCATCAGGATCGCCTATGTTGTAGTAGGGGTCGTAGGCGATGGCGCAGCCGGTCTGAGGCGCGGGCGGAGGCCTGCGTGTGATGGGGCGCTGCGTCTCAGTGGTCCTCGTGAACGGAGCCTGAGTGGTGGTGGCTTCCAAGATAGGCGGAATGATCTCATTTGAGAGGGTCACTGGAAAATGAGAAAAAGATAAAGTGTGAATGAGATAGACCAACGTGAAACTCATGAATTTAATTAAAACTTGGAGTAGTACCTACATTATTCAAGGGTAACTTTAAAGGATCCTCGGTTCTATATTTGAAATATCTTTTGCTGGTTTAATTTTGAATTACAATAAAAGTTGGTACCATAGTACATAACAATCGGGAATATGTCCCTAATATGCTATTTTTCATCCCAAAATTCCGATGGGAAAGGGCACAATGCGGGTAAAACCGCATGCCTCGGCTAGTTTTCAATAAACTTACTTCTGGAAGTAGTGACCTCGGCTTCAGAAGCTTCCACCACTGGTACCGGCAGCACGTCTGGGTTGTAGGGTGACGTCCATGAAGAATCTGTCGATATCACCCACATTAGATGGTAACACAAGATTTTGAATCTGGTTCTATCAAGGGAAACATGCGTCGAGTCTGATGATATTGGCTCCACCTCTGGATTAACATTAACTGCTGCACTATGGGACTTCCATCTAAGCGATAAATCGAATCGATATTAACGTAATCTCTAATACAAAAATCAATGCCACTTTTCGTTGTAATTTTATAACTCACTAGCAGCGCCCCGCGGTTTTACTCGCGTTGTACCCGTTCCCGTGGGAATTTCGGGATGAAAAATAGCCTATAACCTTCCCGTTGAATGTGGCTATCTATTTCAAAAAGAATTATTCAAATCGGACTGTTGATTCCTGAGATTACCTCAAACATACAAACAAACAAACAAACAAACTTACAAATTTTACCTCTTTATAATTATTACTAGCAGCGCCCCGCGGTTTTACCCGCGTTGTGCCCGTTCCCGTGGGAATTTCGGGATAAAATGTAGCCTATAGCCTTCCTCGATAAATAGACTATCTAACAGTGAAAGAATTATTCAAATCGGTTCAGTAGTTTCTGAGATTAGCGCGTTTAAACAAACAAACAAACAAAACAAACTCTTCAGCTTTATAATATTAGTATAGATTAGTATAGAAGAACGGGCTCACCTATCCAATCCAAATGGTTAGGCTTTGTTCGGACTATTTAGTAGATGGTTTATATGAAGTTTGCACAAAATCGGTTGAGCGGTTCTTAAATTCCCACGGGAACGGGCACAACGCGGTTAAAACCGCGGGGCATCATTATATATTGACTACTAGCCGTGCCCCGCGGTGCTACCCGCGTTGTACCCGTTACCGCAGACATTTCGGGATAAAATTATGTATAGCATACTACTATAAAGTCTCATCCAAATTCGTCCAGCAGTTCTTTCGTGAAAGTAGTTCCTCACCCACTTTCCCAATTATAATATTAGTAGGACTTGGCATTTGACGTCAGCTAGGGATATTTACCAGATTTTTTATTTTGCTGTTTCAGATACGCCATTAACCATTTTTTTAAAGCACGGTACAAACTTTAGCCACTCATATTTTTAAACTAACCATACTGAACAACTTAACAACGACCATGGGGGGAGCCATGTTTTTATGGTTTACCTGGATTAACACCACCAGTGGTGGTAGAAGTACCACATCTTCCGAAAGTGACGCTACTGTTGCTGTACGGCGCCAACAAGTTGAGCACTCGCCCGTTGAGCGTTGCGTCTGCTATGCATCCTTCGAAAGCAGTCTTTGAGCCCAGGTTGCCGCTGACCACGTACCCTGGTTGGACGCCTCCCATGAACAGCACTCCGTCAAGGATGTGTAGTGGTGCTGGTGCTGTGTCCGTGCTATAATATGGAAAAACGGTTTATACTTTGACGTCTATGGTTTGATACGCTTTCAGAGGGACTGATGATGATGAAGATGCACATTTCAGATTAAAGGTTCAAATGGAATCTTTTTTTACCAATAATACATAAAAGAACTAACTTATTTACTTAATTATTACCGATAGTATCTGACTGTAACCCAAACACATAAATATTTGGAGGACGATCGGTCACATTTGGTTTTGCAGAGATTTTATAACTAACTAGCAGCGGCCCGCGGTTTTACCCGCGTTGTGCCCGTCCCCGTGGGAATTTCGGGATGAAAAATAGCCTATAGCCTTCCCGTGGAATGTGGTTATCTAGTACAAAAGGAATTATTCAAATCGGACTGGTAATTTCCGAAATTAGCTCGAACATACAAACAAACAATCTTACAAATTTTACTTCTTTATAATATTAGTAAAGATATTGTAGGTTGTCGCACCAAAACAAAAACTAATAGGCTGGCTGCAAACACACTACACATTAATAGGAGTCGATAGTGCGCCGTTTAAAGCCGAATCCAGTAGCCCATTATCTAAAAGGCATTAGGTAATGTTTCTGCCTGGTCATTATGATTACCTATACCTCTTAGTTTCATCAATATCTTACCTAAAGTAATCGAAGTCGTCAACAACTAATCTCAGCGCGTTCTCGTTGTGTGTTACAGTGACGACGTGCCATTGTGAATCATTGTATATGTTGAGTCCAGTGTCCAGTTGTTCTCGTTGACTCATCAATATTAGTTTACCTGGATGGGAAAAATAGATTAGAATGGAAACCGGAATATCGATATATTGTGACGCAAAAACAGTCATGGGGACATGTCTTCTAAAAACAATATAAATCTTTAAATTTATATTATTCTTATAAAGTATTTGTGTATGTATGACGTATAAGTGTCAGTTAGTTAGATTCCATATTACAAGCATCGAGCTAAGTTTGGGTCTAATTAACCGTGAGTGAATTTTTCCGGGTATATTTATATATTTTTTTATATACTAAACTTAAAAATAATGTTCAACCAGTATTTGCTAGATTCTCCCCCAGATTTATAGCTGAACGTGAAAGTTTATAGCTTGAACGGGTTGTACTTTAAGCATGCTTTACTTTATTTTGTAATCCATTGAATACGGATTTCGGTGACCACCTCCGGTTTAAACTGATCATTAGTATTACTCAATATGTTAGTCCATGAACATGCAAAACGTACAATTTGTTAGTATAAAACCGTTATGAATGACGGTTAGCAGTCACGAAGAAAATATTGCACGTAACTTACCATTAACTAAGGATAGTGATATACTATCTGGTGTATCAGCCGTCTGTGTGCGACTGACGTACACGAAGAGTAGACCGTTGGGTTTGGACGTCTTGAATTTGAGCGTCAGCTGTAGGTTCTCGGTCGTGATGTCCACGAAGCGGAGGAAGCTGTCTACTCCCGATAGCGACACCAAGGACGCGAACTGGAATGTATTCCAGCATTATATGTGTATAAGGGCATTATATACGAAGAAAAGCTGCCCCCCCCCTGTCTAGCTGGTCCAAATAACTGGTAACGTTCATGTAATATATTTTTAACTGGTCTCCGAGATTTTAAAAGCAGTTTCCATGAGAATAATTTCCTCCAAAAACCCATTTAACTAAATAAAGTTTTTTTTAATATACAGTAAAATAATGAAATCTTCTTACCTGACACCCATAAGCTACTCCAACAGACTCCACATTCTCATTAAAGTCTATATTAACTCCATCTATACTAATCTGTCTGATACACCCATCAAATCCTTTGTTTGTGACTTGTACTATGTCCTTATTGTTTCCTCCAAAGTTCATCGTCTCTAAAGAGAACACCCCTGCATCGGTTTTGGGCTCTGCAGCGAGTCCTCTCATGATCTCATCGTCGACTCTGAGAGACCCCTTGGTGTGATGTCGGCCAGCATCCAACTTGTGCCACTTGCCGTCGTTGTAAGATTTTGTTGTGCCAATGATCAGCAAATCTTCGGGATTACCTAATGATAGCTAGAATAGAGAACACATTATTGTTGTAGCTATTTATCATACTTTTCAAAGGTGAGCAGAGCTTAATTAAACAATCACAATGTTTATGCTTTGTATGTAAAAAGGCATTGAAAGTCAAATGTTGAATTCGTAACGTTTTGTGAATAGTACCTTTCCAGAGGAATTATCATTCTTTTACTAGAGCATTACTTTGTTAAGTTTGTTATATACTTTAATATAATCAAACATCACAGCAAAGCTGTGGGAACAGCTCTTTCATATACTTTTAGGATATTTCATCAGCTGTTATTATTGCAATTTTCTATTGTACTGACCTGTAAGTAAACCTTTCCTTCTTGCATCTCTATAGAGAAGAAGTGTTTGTTTTCGCCTATGAGGTATATGAGACCGTCTGGAGCATAAGTCCTGAAGAACAGGAGCACGTGGTTTTGTTTCTGTGTCCCGTAGCCCCGGCCGGGCACGATCACGTGAGAGCGTCCGTTGAACCTGTACTCTTGAGGACCCGTCCGAGATGATATCAACTTGTCCCTGCAAGAACGGCGAGGTATTAGAATACTTATCGGGTTGTAAGATTTAATTTCTAAAAGGTTTCTAGAAAGGAGGGAAATCTATTAGGCGGAATATTTTTTATACTTATTTAAACTGTCCTGTTAGAAAAATCTTCAATTGAGATTTTCAGACCAGGGCATAATTAGGTCCCTAATAAATAAATTATAAGCTAATGTGATTTTACCGCTTTGCTTTTTTGCCGGTTTTCTAATAAAACATACTTTTTTAGTCGGTATACCATTTCGAGTGCTAAATACATTGTTCTTACCTCTGCCTAGCGCCTTCCAAATTGTCTGCTTGAACGAAGTTCCATAATCCTATTGGAGTATCACCGATCATCAGTTCCTCTATCTGTCCTTCGAAGGCTGGGAAGCTGATTCCTTGCAGATTAGCATCTGACGGTGCGCCTCCAACGTATAGTTTGGACTTTTCTTGGTCAAGGTTGAAGATGGTATGCTGACCCGGAAGTACGGCATCTATTGGATGAGAGATGTCAGAACCGTTTTCAAGGTTCTCCCGAATTGTGAACTTGATATTGCGGCCAACCCTGGAAGGAATAAGGTAATTATTGCAAGTACTTGAATGATTGGTAGGCCAAAATCACCTTTCGGTGGGTCCTACAGGGTCGAAAGCGAGGTCATGGTAGACCGAGGATGCGGTGGCGAGACAAGCTCAACCCTTCATGAAGGATTAGCGAGGTCTAGCGCTCAATAGAGGAAGGGTAGGAGAACTTCACCCTCCATTGGGATTTAGGCTGAAAATAAATAGTTACTAACGCAGACTCTCACCTGTCAACTATAACCTGGTACCAACGGTTGTCAGATACGTATTTGTCATGACTGATTCTAGCCGGTTCTCTTCCGGATTCCGCGCTGTCACCAATATCCATGACCAGGTACGGGTATCCCTTTTGGATGCCGATCACCATGAAGTCATCCTGAAAATAATATTTAGTAGATAGAGGCGTAGATGGTTAGGCTAATGTTATCAATCTAAGTATATTACCAATCTTAATGTCTTCGCGCGCTTTCTCAAGTACTTCACATTTTTCACTCAGTTACTTACAGATTTGGTCCTTCTCAGTAATGTATCGGTGGGGTTGCCCAAGTACAGAATGAAGCCATCCTTTTCCTTTGTCTTGAAGTATGTGGAGACATGAGTAGAGGTGGACATCTCATCCACGGAGTCCGGCAGACGAGGTTGAAGAGTAGACGTACGGTTGAAGGTGACTCCTACCGCGATGCGGCTGGCGATGGTACGTGCCTAAACATAACATGGCTACGTTAACAAGATGGTTACGGTTTTGTCGTTGAGACTAATTTCAGGTAAGTATTAAGTAAAAGAAGTATCAGCATGTAATGTTTCATAAGTCATAAGCCTCTCATCACACTGAATATATCAGTAACGTGAGGAGGATTAGGCAAAATGATCACGATTGCGTACTGCGGGTCGGAGATATCAAACCGGAGCCATGTTAAAAGAGTAATTTAAGTGCTAAAGAAACATGCTTCACTCGACCCGACAATATCTCATAGGATTAAAAAATGCTGAATATTAGAATGAGATTTGATAAAATGTTTCTAAGTAAAAGGAAGTAGTATCACTCCCTTTTTTGACGATTTATACGCTTCTTGACGGAAACTAATAAAACACTGCTGTGCTTCTTAAAAAGTATGAAATCTTTCTTTGTGCAAAGCACGAATACGAATAATAATTTAAAGGGAAATTAACTCTTAATGCGCTATATAAATAAGTTGATACTTGCCTGTTCAATCAGATCTCTGAGCCTCTTCAGCTTGTCATCGGCGTCCTTGCGGCGGTGTTCCAAATCGTCCTGCCTTCCCTTCACTTCACGGTACTTCTCTACGATCTCTGGTTCCATTCCGTTGATGTTGTGTACTATGACGAAGGAATCATATTTTAGTAACATACTTGTCAACCAGTTAAAATCATTCAGTTCATCTAAATATTCGTCTTTTACTGTCGCATTCAGAGACTCTTCATTCTTCTTCTTCATCGAGTGGAAGGTCAACCTGACCAATCCTGGTGTCAGTTATTGAGCCGCCAAAGGCCTCTGACATGGCTCAAGTAACGACTACTATCCGTAGAAAGTAACCGGGACCATAGAGACGTCCATTAAATCGACAATTAACTATTGACTTAATTTTTCCATACATTACATGTCACAATAGCTCATCATCTACTCATTGCATATAAGGTGATCTTGAAACCCAAAAGGTTATACTAGAATTGGCCAAAATCGGTTAATAGGTAAAGTTAGGACAATTGAATAAAGAGTACGCATTTCTGTAATAAGAGTTTCTGTTACTTCTCAAACTTTTAGTGATCTTTGCATCACCTGTAAAGTAGATATAATTTATAATTTGTCTTACCCAAACTGTCGACGTTAGAACTCATCTTTTGGGACTCATCGGCTAATTTGGGCAGAGTCTGAGCCCATTCCTTGCTCTTATCTAATTCCGGGCCCAAGTGGAGCATGATTGTTTTGGTCCTCTTTATGGTTGTGTTCACATTGTCAGCCTTCTGGGATTCATTTTCCAGAGACAAAGACACGGGAACACTGCGAGTACCCCTGTTCATAGACAAATTATTTAAGATTAGTAGCATGCTTTTGTGATGAAACTTACCACCAAAACACTTTTTATCATAACCAACTTGATAATTAATTTAATTTATGAAAGTTATTACTATCCCAAAAGTATGGGCTGCACTCCTTTAAATTAATTGGCGAGAGGAGAATGACTTGATCTCTATCATACTGACTGAGCAGAGTATTCCTTCAAATACCTTCATATATCAATTTTAATAATCATCAATAAATAAGAATCCAAGATTTCAGTACAGGTACAGGTTACCTTAGACAATAAACCGTCGAGATTACAATAGACAGAAAACAGTCAAGATTACCATCTTTAACCATAGGAGGTACAGAGAACAAGTACAAGGATAAGTTAAAGATTGCATAGTTCGGATACTTACAGTTCTATAGCATTATTCGCGTCATCAGCGGCCATCAAAGTCTGGGAGGCGTTAGCGAGCGCCTGGTCAGCCGTCATCAGTTTGGGTGCTAGTTGATCAGTCACATTTTTGAGCGCTGCTGCCG
This sequence comes from Cyclophora punctaria, assembly GCA_951394245.1. Classification (NCBI taxonomy): domain Eukaryota; kingdom Metazoa; phylum Arthropoda; class Insecta; order Lepidoptera; family Geometridae; genus Cyclophora; species Cyclophora punctaria. The sequence goes on from OX596167.1 coordinate 12,225,013, forward strand.
CATTCTTCAGTAAAGATTCAGAACGCGACAGAGCAGGAGATACGCGTTCAGTCAATATGTTGTCCTAGAAGATAGATAGATGTGACAACTCAAGAAGATAGTCGAAGTGCAATACAGAAAGTAAATTCATAATAGAAATTAGAACAGAAGATGCAATATACATGTAATCTAAATTTGATATGTGATTAAGCAATGAAAATACTTGATATATCTTATCTCATAATAGGGAAAGTAATACAATATACAAAAACATTTAAGAACCTAGATAAGACATAGAGAAAGGTAGTGGAAGATAAATAAAACAAAATGTATGGGCACGACCTTACTAAATCTGAACAAAATAACGGAAGTGTGATTTCAAAATTTGTATCTAATGGCAAGCGAGGAATAGCTAGTCTTAAAAGCAACTTACAACATTGGTGACGCTCTTGACTGATTCCTCCGCGTCGTCGGCTGCTTTCTTAGCGTCTCCAATTTCCTGCACTATGGACGAATAAGCTGAAGCTGCAGTGTAGGCATCCTTGGTTCTGGTGTTGTTGTTCTCCCTCTCTGCCAGGTTCCTGAGGTTATCAGCCTGAGGAACAATGGGACGGGAATAAGCAAAATATTGAAGCCAAATAACTTTTAGTAACTCTTAGACGGAATTTGATGTGAAAACCTTAAAACTTATACAGATGCAAGTTTATGGGACCGGAATCGTAGCCATATCATAATTTAGTGCGTGCCATATGACTTGAGCTAAATTGTTTAACATCAAAGCAATATTAATAAATAGAAACAATACCGCTCAAATTACAATTTCAGGAAAAAAAACCTTTCTACATAGAACATCAGCGGAGACGCCTCCCATACTTACATTTATTTTAGTTTTAAGTAAATAACTCTTGCATTCATGAATCTTATAAAGCGTTTTTATTAAACTTCATAGGAGATACCAGATAAATGTAACAACTACTTTGCCAACTCACCCTGTTCCTAAGAGCTTTCGTATGCATGTTAGCAACTTCAGATATATTTTGCAGTTGTGGCAGATCATCATCCCAGCCCGCCAGTCTCTGATTCATCTCTCTGTTGGCATTCTCCGCATAATCAGCGGCCGCTGAAGCGTTTTCACCTATCGTGCCAACTATAATGTTGTTGAAGGTAGCATTGCCTATATCATAGGCAGCATCGATCAAGTCTTTCATAGCTGCTGCGTTGAGTTTTGTCACAGATAGAACCTTATTGCCAAATTCAGATTTCCTGTAATAATACAAATTTGTGTTAAGAGCAAAATAATCAACAACAAAAAAGTCATATAGCGAAAGTCACTTACGACTGTACTCAGACTTTAAATGTTCTCCTGTTAGAGATTAGATTTAATGAGTGATTTTGAAATATAAGGTATGAAAAATTACATCAATCATTTAAGTGTAGATTTAATGATAGTGTTTTAGGTATTAGTTATAGTCAGCCCAAGCCCAAATTGTTAAGCATTTTAACGTGAAACAGTACTAAAGTTAGTGCAATTTCTATGAACTGTAAAAAGAAATATTATTATACAACGTATACCTGTTCTTTGTATTCAGATGTGCCGTGTCTCTTGCTTTCATTTGTGCTTTCTCAGTGTATTTCAATACGTCTTCGAGCATATTCTTCAGTTCCAGAGTCGAGTTCACTAGTTGCTCGAATTTCTGTAAGAAGATAGTTGAACAGGGTGTAGTTGAACTATTACGCTCTTTTAATGATGGCTAATTTCAGATTTCCTGAGCATCAAAGCCGTCACTTGAACTTTGTTGTTAGCTTGTCATTGATCGTGTTAGTATTATTAAATATGATAGTGTGCATTATATGCCTATCCTGTGTCAGGATCTTTACTAGAAATCTCTACATAAGCTACAAGAAAACACGTGAAAGTTAAAATAGTAAAAATAGATGCAGTCATATAGGTGGTGTGTCAATGACTGTCTTCAAATCAATGGTGAGCGGCCACATCACTTTTTTGAACTGAAAATAGCCGATTATCATCTTAGATAAGTCTTTTAGGATTGAGGTCTTTCTTTTTGAAGATGCGTTGTTTACCTGGGCCTGAGTGTTTACAGGATTCACGAACATATTCATTCTTTCCATTTGATTAGTTGCATTAACAAACGCCACTTCTCCCAATCTCTTAATCGACGTAACGTTAATATCTGAAAAAAGTTTTCTATTAAAAAAATTGAAATAAGAAGCAGTTGCCTAGATGGTAGTGGAGTGGTAGGACATATTTTTTTACAAGACCTAAAACTTGTTGCTTCAACATAAGTACTCTATAGCGTCTCAATTCTTAATACAAAGAGTCTACGTTGCATATTCTTTACCTGAGATATCATTCTTGATCTGCATTGCCTCAGTCAGCGCACTGTCCACTTTCGGCTGTTGGCTGAGTTCGAGTCCGGTGGCGAGGTCCCCTACATGGGCCACGGCGGCTTTGGCTTTAGCGCTGCTCTCGCGGACAGACTTCAGTATGGAGTCAGCAGCGGCTGCTAGTTCCGCTGCTCGGGCTATTTGATTGTCACTGTCAGTTGCTGCGAACTCTCCCTGGTGAACAGATGATTAATGGACTATGAGACTCTTAATAAGCTATATGATATTAGTGACCAAGGCATGTGACCAGGATTGTCAACCGTGGCCAGAAATCTGCACATAGTAATGTATGTAATAATAATATCACAAATAAATATTATCACCAAACAACCATCGTCTACTATGAAATGATACCTTAACATTCTGTCAAAAGGTATCTACTCGTACGTCCTTAAGTAAATCCAACAAACTAAAGCCCTGTATAACATTTAACCAAATATAACAAACGAAGAGAGGCTCTTTAAACAGATCTAAGTTAGCTCGAAGATCTACTTACAGACCTTCTTGACACTGACGATCCTATGAGGGTTATACTCACAGATCTCAACAAGTTCTTAGCTGTCGTCTCCAAAGACTTCACTGCTGCCGCAGCATCGTCCACGTTTACTGAATGGAGGCTCGCCAGTCGAGGTCGTAGTGTTTCGGTCTGGTTCGTGATGTAGTTGAGACGCTGAGTGGTGAAGAAGGAATCGGCTTTGTTCTAGAACAAATATATGATACTGATGGAGATATAACATTTAGAGATGTTCAAGGCTGGAGAGTCTTTGTGGAGACGGAATCGTTGTCCGATCATCGGTACATCCGATTGGACATTTCCGCCATCGCCTCGAACCACAGTCAGCCGGCGCTCACGCGCACGGCTCACGAGAGGGACTACGTTAGTCATTGAAGCGCCTCAATGGAGAACATGTCGAAGGTTTCCAAGATTAAGGCTCGATAGATGATCAACGTATATAAAGCTTTTGGAAAATGGTTTTAATATGTGAAGTGTTTTGTGGGCACCTTGAATTGCGCAGTCTCATTAGAGAGTCTCTTGGAAAGGTCTTCAACGGAATAGACGAGTGCGTCGGTGCAGGAGTCACACTCTAAGCATCCTTCGTGAGGTATCAGCACCCATCTGTGAAAATATTAGATATATATAGATGTATATTAGGAAATTGGGATTAAGGTTGTAATGACACCTCCCACTGGCACCATTTAACACTACAGTGACTTGAATATACAAATCTAGAATTTAACTAAATACTCTATTACAGTCCTTATTGTGTTTGTCCAAAGCATTGTTATCACTGCGGATCTCAAATAATTGAATAATTAAATAAATCTTAGTACTGACCTGTTTGGACAATGGTCACATTTCTCGCCGATGACTCCGGGCAAACATTCGCACTGTCCCGTTGCGTTACACATGAATCCAACGGAGTAGCCAGAGTTACAGTTACAATCTGCAGGAAAAAATATCAGTTAATTAATGAAAAAGAAACATAATACTTTCTTTATCATAATTTAATAAACCAATTGATTGTTCAATAAAATATTAAGTATTGACAAGAACTCACGGTCACATCCCTCCCTGGTATAGTTCCAATACCCAGCAGCGCATTGGTCGCAATGTTTGCCAGTAACTCCTTTAGCACATCTGGAAAATACCAATTTATTTCAATGTAAAGCAGTTGGCAGAAGAGAAAGAGACAGAAGAGAACAATTTTCAGAACAGAAAGTATAATACGAAAGTTGTTAAAAAATAAATCATAAAAATACCTATCATCTACGTTCTGAACTGGAAAAGGTTACGGTGGACGATCTTTTGATAGTGGTCATATCCAATGTAATAAATACGTAGAATAGTATCCACATTATGGAAACATATTTTTAAGTTCCGTTCATAGCATTCTCGAAGGCAATATTTTAAAATTACTGTTATTAACTGCACCACACCAACCTGCACTGTCCAGTATTATCATCGCACTGAGTAGATTCGGAAGCCAGCCCGCAGTCGCAAGGAGAGCAGCCTAGTCCATAGTTCAGCCCCCAGTGGTTAGGGGCACAGCGGTCACACTTTTCCCCAATGACTCCGGGGCGACACACGCAAGTTCCAGTCGTAGGATCACATCGGTCCATACCAAACTCATCGCAAACACATGCTGGAGAATGAAAAATATGATTTGTAAGAGAATTAATGAAAATGAATTGATGGAGATAGAATAATATGGTTTGTTGTAGGAACTTTTAAGACCCAACGGAAACATGCCTAGCATAAAAAAGTATTGATGATTTTGTCATTGTTGTGTTTTCTCTACCACATTTTACTCTCAGAAATAAGGGTCTTTTCAACTACCTTAATATATTGAGGTTAATTGGTTCAATCCGGTCAAGTAAAATACCGTCGTGTAGGAAAATTTTTGGATAATCAATACAATTTATACTCCACTTCACTTACCGGTACAATTCTTCGAGAATATGGCATCTCCGAAGAAACCAGGAGCGCAAAGGTTGCAGGCGGCCCCGGCGGTGTTGTTGACGCACTTGAGACAGTCACCAGTGATGCTGTCGCAAGAGCTCGGGTCTTCAGGGTTGATGTTACCGGAGCAGTTGCAGGACTTGCAGGTGTCACCTGTATTGTAGGAAAAGGGAATGATGTAAGGGAACTAGAAAAATGATGTTGGTAACCTAGCAAAACAGCTTGGCGTTTACTTGACAGTTTATTTCCATTCTACCAACCCGATCGAGAATTAATTCCGGCTTTTCTTGATTCATAACCAACTGGAAGTAGTTAGTATTAAGGTGCTCCCTGCTACCGGGATTATTTTCGTGTAATGTGACGTTATAGATTCGAGCATTACATAACGTTACAGGTCCTGCATTAAATCAGTGAAAGAGATCCGAGCAATACAATGCGCACCTTGTTACATGAAACGCGAATGCTCGACAGTCAGGGTGGTAGTATTATAATGTAATGCTCAAAATCAAACGTCAAATGTTATATTACAGGCGAAAGCTCCCGGGGACGGCTGCAGTACTGATAGTGAATCGTTTCTGTTCTGTTATGATTTTACCTCTTTCATACTAAATATATAATTGTACTTAATTATCACTCTTACCGATCCTCTCAGGTTCTCCATAGAATCCAGCTGAACAGTATTCGCACCTCGGTCCTGCGTAACCTTCCTTACATTGACAGGATATGAGAGAACCGTTCGCGCTTAGGTCACAGCCGATGGCGAAACTTTAGGACAAAAAATAATAAAGATGGTGGGGGAAGAAGAATAAAGAGAGAAGAATATATATTTGAAATTGGAATAATTTTGTAGTTAGCTAATGAAAGTCACTAGCATACTAAAAATTACTATACCCAAACTTTTAATCCAGAGGCACTTCGACCAATGAGATTTTTATGCACTTTCGCCTCAATGTTAAGCCCCAATATTAAGCATCCTTAGAATCTTTTGTATCAACTTACAAATCGAAGACTTATCAAATTTTATAACATGAAAAGTAAAGTGCTTATCATTTTCATAGTTGCTAGTCGGTTTAAAGAACTTTATATCAAGACCAAGAGTTCAGAAGACCAAAAGATCTTTATTAATAGTTAAAATAGGTACTTACTTGTTGGAAGCATAAGGCATGGGGCAGGCACAAATCAGACAGTCCAGCCTAGTACCAACGGTCGCATCACCATGGTAACCAGGGATACACAACTCGCAGTGGTCTCCCATTGTGTTGTCCGTACAGTCCTGAACAAACGTAAAAAGTGTTTAGTAATTTGTCTCTTTTTAAGGTTGTTATAACAAAGTAGGCTCAAAATACGTGATTTTATTGGCCCCGCTCTTCTTCTTATCGAGTGGATGGTCAACCTGACCAATCCTAGTGTCAGAGTTATTGAGCCGCCAAAGGCCTCTGACATGGCTTACCGTTGACATTGACATTGGCCCCGCTAAAACAGCTGGACTAAGATTAATAAAACAGATCTAAATAAAAAATATCTAGATTAAATGTGGATTGCATATCATAAGGAATGACCTAAGTCTGTGAGTCAGTGTTTTTAAACAAAGAAATTGTAATTGTTTCCTTTGTTGGGACAGCATACATATGAGTACATTTTATCTACAAATGTACTATCTATTCTTTGAAATTGATATCACCTCAACTTACCAAACACACTCCGGTGTTGACATCACATTGCGATGCGTGTCCGTTACACAAGCAAGGGACACAGAACCCGGACGGCAGTCGGTAATGTCCTTCGGCGCATTGCTCACAAGACAACCCGCGGTAAGCCTTGGGACACTGACAGTCTTCAACTGACGTCGCTCGCTTGTCAGAGTCCTCTTCGACGAAGTTGTCTACTGCGACTTCTAGACTGACTGCTATTAGACTGCAAAGAAAGAAATAAAAGAGTAAGGGTTTGATCAAGAGTGCACGCCTAAGACAAAACTTCTTTCATCTCTTATCTCTTTTCTTCATATAGAAAAATGAAGGAACATTTGTCGAGGCGTGACCTGACATATCTAGGCGTGATATGTCATGTGTGAGAGTTCGGACTGGGGAGTGCAAAAGTATGTGAAACAATTTTTTTCTTCAGTCCATTGATGCGTTATAGTCCCATGATATATAGGTTATAATAATTCTATGTTGACTGATGATATGTAAGACATGTACAGGCAGAGCCTTTCGCAGACTGCACAGTATACATTTGCACAGGCCTTTCTTTTTCCAAACACTATCAATTATATTTAAACCATGACTTCAACTCACGTTGACTCCAGAGTTTCGCGCCAGTAACTGGCTCTGATGTAGATGCTAGTTACGTTGACTAAGACGTTCATGAACTGTTCTCTGTTGACCGGGCTTCCGTCGACGTTGGTGAACTCTTCCTCGGTGAGTCTCAACGGGTGGGTCCAGATCACAGATGATGCTGGCTGCTCAATGCTGTTGTGGATTAAGTATCTGAAAAAACGGAATTATGTGAATGACTGCGCATACAGCAAAAAAAATTGTTATTATGCAAAAATGTCTAGAAAAACTAGCCATTACTTGGAATTCTTCAAGAAATTGATTAATCTCCAGACATTTACATAAATGGCGAGAGAGAGGGTAAGAGGGATATTAAAATTCTCTTCAAATTTATAACTAACTACATATCTGCATTTTACGATGCGAAAAGCAATATTGTCAAATCGATACTCACCCTTGAGGACCTCCAATGATGACGTCAGCGGCTCCAATAGCACTGCCGTCGATGCCGTCAGTTGTGTACAGTATGGAGTACAACAGATATCCACCATAGGAAGTCAACCTCTTACCTGAAGACACATGAAATAATATAACTAAAAAGTTCTAATCAGTACATAATAACATTAAGTTAATGCTCACAGCGTAGTTTGTTCTCGTAACTTATTCAGATTGTTAAGTAACTTGCAGCTCGGTCAGTACTTGGATGGGTGGACGATATTGGACTTTTTATCCGAGTTATACTTTGAAGGGCACCTTAAATTTTATGGTCCGGTTTATTTAAATCGTTAGTCCATGTTGGAGGCCTTTAGGCAGCCTCAACTCAACACTCTGACGCCAGGGATGGCCACTAAAACCCTTCACAAACTTAATTATTTAGCTACATAATCAATCATCATCGACATTATTTATGTCTTTCAAACTTACCAAGATAGTAGTGAGGAGCTCCAAAGTAGACCACCTTGTAAGGACTATCTTCTCCTCTAAGATTGAGTTCAATGACGGAATCGTTGATGTAGCGAGGTTCAGTGGAACGAGGGAAGATGTTCAGGGTTGAGTTGGAGTCATCCACGTTGACTGTATACCAGTCCTTCATGCCTTCGATCTATAGAATTTTGAGAATTATTGTTTCTTAAATATAATGTTTTGTCGTCTCTTGATAACCAGTATCTCGGTGTGCCAAGATGTACGCCAAGACAAGAGTTTATTTTCCTTTACTCTTTCCTAAAGACTTTCTCTCAATTTACATATAAAGGAAAAGATAAAAAATGAAGACAAAATGAATTCTTTATCTTTAGAGTATATCTTAGCCCTAGTACATAACAGCACTCAGTATCAAGTGCTGAATCGAAACCTATTTCCTCTTTTCAACTCTAGCGCCAACCTTTGACGACAGCAGTATGGTATAAGTATTGATAAATTTGTGGTCCAAATTAAGTTTAATCAAATGCTCATAAAATAACTTACAACTGCCCAAGAGAGATACGAGCTGGCGCACCGCGCAGTTTTGCCGAAACAGAAGCACCTGGTACAACCTTGAGGATTCAAGGGCTGAAGGTTGAAGTACTCTGGTTTACATTGGTCACATTCCTGTAGAAATAAATATAATTGATTAAAAGGTTACTTCATAAAAACATCTCGATTTATTGAAATTTCTATAGCCTGTTTCCGTTTCTCGGATATCCTATTCAGATTTTAATCGGGTTTCAGCGTTTATGTTATTTCCTATGCACCGCCACAAAATCGAAGTCCAAAACGTGAGAATAGCATTATATAAAATGTTAGCTGTTTAAATCCGATACCGACAGCTGACAAGCGAGAGCGAGCTGTAAGACTACTAACCATTCCTGTCACATGTTTTTTACAATAACACTGAGCCGTGTTCTGATCGCACACGTCATCAGTGGTGCCGTCCAAGTTGCAGTTACACGGCACGCAGTCCGGGAACGCGTAGTGTCCGGGGACGCAGTGATCGCAGACGCGTCCAATCACATTCTCACGGCAACTGAGGACAAAATCAATAGTTTATACGGTCTGTCAAGTCACTTGTAAAAGGGTATTTGATTGATTAACCTCATTCGACTTTACCACAAGACCCTTAGGCTTTTCGTTGGACCATGTCAACGGTTGGCCAGAGATCTACTCTTACTTACACTTACTTTACTGAAGTAACAAAGTACAACGAAAGATTATACAGTCACTAGTCAAAGTCAGAGGTGATTCGTTTAATGACGGGAAAAGAAGAAGACTTGTGAATCTTACGCGCAATTTCCGTTGTCACGGTCGCACTGAAGTTGGTTATCGATGACACCAAGAGGATTGCAGTTGCAGTCATCACAGCCGCGCAGTTCGTCAAAGTTGAAAGTGTATTTCTTGCAGCGATTGCAGTTTTCACCTTCCACATTTTTAGGGCAGCGGCACGTTCCTGTAAAAAATAATAGGTATCTCAACAGATTCATTTTTGGAACGAAATGCTCATGTTGTTTTCTAAGTCGAAAGTTACAGCCAGGTGATAAAAATGTTTCACATTTATAGAACCTTTTCATATTTAAACTTCTTTAATGCCTCCTTCCGAAAATGTTATCATTTATAACCTTATATTGTCCCCAGTACCTTATATTGTCAAGAGCTTTTGGCTTTAACTTACCTGTGTCATCACAAATGGCCGTCGACGGACAGTGACAAGGTTTGCAGTTCGGGAAGCCATAATATCCAGTGCGGCAAGTAGAACAAGACCTTCCGATAACGTTAGGTTTACAAGGACATTGTCCTCCGAAGGTGTCACACTCCAACTCGGTAGAACCGTAGAAGTCGCAGAAGCAGCTAAGAGCTCCGCTGTTGTACTCCGCTGTTATTGAGAACATGGCGTCTCGGCAGAAACCTAGGAGAAGAAGAGAGGGGTTAAACGTGATAGTGAAGATTTCAAGCATTTTTTTAAAAGATATTAAAACTTTACAATCATTTACTACCAAGTTTTGAAAAATAAGAAATTCAAATATTATTATTTATAAGTCATTGACAAAAAACATCTTAGCCAACTGTTTTTACTTTCTGGGATTAACAGTAAACTAGCGACAAGGCTTGCAGCTGTTCGGACACCCAGGACAAAATATTGGCCATGTTCTTGCCTGGAGCACCATAGTCATAATAAATATTTAAACTCCAATAAAATCTTACCAGTTTCATAAGAATCGATGTAATAATCGTTGACTGAACAATTCTTGATGAACTCCCTAGTGTAGTCCAACATGTTGGATTCGGTCAGGACGCTGTCAACGTAGTCGGAATCGGAAACCACTAGTACGTAATCGAGCCAAACACTTGTGCGTACTTCCTGTTGTAAAGAAAAGACGGTTCTTTAAAGATGGCGATGGAGATGAAGATGACGATGACGTAAGACACACATAGTACGGCTGTGGGCGTCACGGCCAGTGACACTTCAGGCCTGAAGCGCCTGAAGACAATACAGAATAAAAATACATGTGTTCTATAACTTGTGTCTTTTAGAGCTACCCAAAAGTGGCCAAACTGACTTCTGCGAATTAAATCTACTACCTTTAAAATAACATTCAACTTTAGTTTTACTCAGAGTCAACTGGAAGGAACCGTTTATTTATATAACATCTAGTTACCTTAAAAGTGATGGTAAAGTTCTGTACAATGGGGAACTTGTTATCGCCATCGGCGAGAGTGAAGAGAGCTCTGCAACCAGAGCTGGAAGGACAGTGTTTGATCGGCACTGTTGTCTCCCAGGATTGGGTTCCATCAGCGGTTACATTGGCTCCGATGGTGCTTTCTAGAGAGAACAAAATGGTCAGAATCCTATTCGCTTTTACAAACATTTAGACATATTTTTAGGTAAGTAACAAATAAAAACCCACAATGTCAATCATATGTTATATCACACAAAAAATTTTTTGGAACTTCAGTATTTACGGAAATCAAATCACATTACCAACAATCAGCTCAGATTTTTCTGAAGAAACCACCTTCAAATCGACCTATCCTTTACAAACCCCGGAATTAGGGTGCGTTTCTATCGAAACTGAGCGGAGCGGTGTGGAGCCCGAACCACCAAACACAGTGCATTGGGATTGTCAAACAACGCATTGTCATTGTCAAAATATTTTCTTAATGCATTGTGATTGGTCAGTTAAGCTTCATACAGCTCAATTCCGCTTCAATGGAAACGGATCTCAAAGATAAATATATTTAAGACGAGCAATATTCATTGACTCACCTGGATCGTTCGGCTGAGTATAATGCAGGACCAGCACGTATCGTCCTGGAGCCGGCACCTTCCCTTCCAACACAATGGGACCGGACTCAGCGGTAAGGAATATACCCGTCACATTGGGTGGTAGAAAAGTAGTGTTGTCAGCATTGACTGCCGATTTAACTTCGAACTGCGAAATAGGAATATAACATTGGAAGTCTGTAAGACAAAGGACAAAGGCAGGGTAAAGTTTACTGATGCTTGACAGCAGTAATAGATATGTTCATTCATGAATGAACTAATTAATTTACTTCATAACTGTAGTAAAAGATATCAAAGCACTGAGAATGAGCACTGTTATCGTGATTACGTTATGCGTGGTGATCTCAAAACTGATACATATTTATAAATAATAAATTAAGAAGAGTAATTTACAAATATGCCTCTTAAAGATTCGATCAGGCCGAATTGACGCCATTTGGCTGGATTGTTATCACATAAACATGGAAACATCGGCTATGTTCAGTAGTTTCTGTAGCGTCGCTCAGCTGAGCGATGGATGCTTTCTTAAGAATTTGCATCCGGTGATTTCCTACTTTCTAAATTATATTTTTATTTTGTCTAGATATTAATGCACCCTGATACACCCAGGCTAAATTAAAAATAATGGAATCTAATTAAGTGAAACTATTACATTATACATACACAAATATTAAACATGAAAAATATGTTATTTTATTGACACCCAGAGGCTGTCGCCAACAACTATGTCTGCAGCACATATTATTGATTCCGGAAGGGAATTGAACAACCTTTGACACAGTAAGCACTCTCACATGCCACTATGCCAACGGGCTTGTCATTAAATACCTTCTTAGCATCAACAGCCGCAAACACAGCCGGTTCACACTTCCCGTTGCGCCTCAAGCAATGAGGACGAGGCGTGATGTAGTCCAGATGCCAATCTTCTAGAGGAACAGCTATTATTGATTTTATACCAGCTCTGGTTGATGGTTCTCCCTGAGAAAATATTGACGTAATGATCATCAGCGTTGTGAATGAAATGCAGCAATTATATTCATTTAGACTGTTACGGTAGCTCAGAAAGGCTATGTATAGCAAAAATAGAGTTACACATAGTTTGCGTTTAACAAAATCAATTAATAACACTTCTTCACTTTAAAGCAGTAGCCAAGTTGATTTTGGCGTGATGGTGATGACTTCCTTTCAGTTTTGATTTACATCTAAGTTAAAAGTTACATTTATAAAAAGCCAATGAAATATAGCTGGAAATCTATGAATACATACCATCAACTCAACGATATTTCCATTATTAACCACATCGAAGTATTGTATCTTTGAGAGGTCGTCGAGCACCACTTGTCTGCAAGGCGTGGTGTAGGGGCAGTCATTCAGGTTTGCCACCGCATTCACATCAGTCGATGATTTTGGATCTGATTGGAACCTGCAAAGAAAGAGAAAGAGATGGTAACTAAAAGCGAGAGAGAAATGTGATACAGGGAGAAAAAGAGAGAGAGAGAGAGAAAAAACAGAGTTAGAAAGAGAGAGGTAGAAACAGACATAGAGAGAGAAGGATAGAGAGAGAAAGAGTTAAGAAAACGGGGAGATATATGGAGACCGAGAAAGATATAATCAGAAGAAGATAGATATAGAAAGAGGGAGAGAGAGGGTACATTAAAGAACAAAAGCGTTACAAACAGTAAAATAATGAAATATTATATTACACTTTACCTCACAATAACAACTCCTTTATTAGGCGTGTATTGGCTGGTAGTGTTGTCGTAGGCGATGGAGACCCCGCTGGTCCGGGGAGTCACGTACTCGATGATGAGCACGTACCGGCCCGGGGAAGAGATGTTCATGTTGTACTTCAGTTCGTTCTGTTCGTCGCTTATCAGTGGTATAGTCTCCACCGCGCCGATTTCTTTTAATTGCTGCAAACAAAAGTATTGTGAGAGTAGTGTGTACAAGTATGTGTGCAATGTCTATGCTGTTTATGGTAAACTCGACAGCATCCGTGGTTTTGTGGTTAGAGCGCTCGGCTCACGATCCGGAGGTACCAGGTTCGATTCCCGGTGGAGATATCTCACAAAAATCTCTTTGTGAGACTGTCCTCAGTCTGGTTAGGGCATTGCAGGCTGAATCACCTGATTGTCCGAAAAGTAAGATGCAAAGTGGAGGTTGCCTGGTTTATTACATAATAGGTTATTTGACAGTGTTTTTTTATTTTCCTATTAACTTATCTTGTTATCACGTGTAAGAGACTAAAATCCTTTTTTTATATCGTTATTATTTCGAGAGTTACAGGCGGTCAAAGTTGCTGATTAGACAGAGACAGCACTACTACTAGTGTGACGTTACAATGTTAGAGCGCCATAGACGTCACATACAAAAAATCGTTTTGCAAGAAAGGGACAGCATCAGACAGGAGAGAATATTTCAGAGTTTATAATTTCTTTATTTTTTAAAAGATTTTGATTCTGATTTCAGTTTTGATCATAATTTTAGTTATTTTACTAATTTCATCTCTCAAATTGTACACTTTTAATAACAGTCAAGTACCCTATTGTCTCGAAATATTCATACCAGAGATAGTAGTTAATATTTTGTTTTCATAGGATAGAGGCCTAAATTGGTTATTGTTAGAAAGAAGTATGATCATATTTTTTAATACATATTTACCTCCTGATCATCAATGTAAGAAGAAACATCAGTCTGCAGGTTTTCAACTTTGGATCGTGGCCTGCCGGCTAGGCTTGGGTAAGCGAACTCTCGGCATAAAGTCTTCTCTCCGACCACACAGGGCTTGTCCACTTGTTTCGACAGCACTGTGGCTTCGTAGTAAGCTTCGGGAATTAGAACGAAGTAGTCCTGTTGATTGAATGAGGTTTGAGTATAAAGAGAATAGTAAGGTGATTGAGACGTCAAACATTGTCAATCCAGCTATTATTAGATATTACTAGCTGCGCCCCGCGGTTTCACCCGCGTTGTACCCGTTCCCGCGGGAATTTCGGGATGAAAAATAGATGTCGGCCGATTCTCAGACCTACTCAATATGCTCACAAAATTTCATGAGAATCGGTCAAGCCGTTTCGGAGGAGTACGCGAACGAACACTGTGACACGAGAATTTTATATATAAGATAGAGCTCAAGTATGTAAGGATGTATGTATATTTGTTACTTTTTCATGTAAAAATAACTGAACAGATTTGAGTTATACCTACATCTTATGGAATACATTTCATTCTGAAATTCCCGTGGGAATTGATACCAAGCGGGTAAGACCACTCGATAATAGTTATATTACAATTTAAGAGAGTTGATGTCTGTTTTTTTGAACGCGCCAATCTAAAGGATCGCCAGTCCGATTACAAAAAAAACTGCACACTATACCACATCCAACAGAAAGGTTACAAGTTACTTTTTGTGTCGAAAGTACCTACGAAAACGAGTACAACCGTGAGACGCTAGGATAAACGGTGGATGCTGCTATTAACTGTATAAAATAAAAACATCTTCAAGGTCTCCTCCCTCAATTTAATGAAAGTTTCTTCTATTCGGTGGACTCACCAGTATTTTTTATTTAGTCCATCACCTTAGTGGGTACTTACAATCATGACTTCCTTGGTGGTTTTAATGGTGATAGTCCAGTTGCCAGGGTTCATAACGAAGGGTGCGGGGGTGATTCCTTTGTCACCCGTCACCGTCATCAGCCGAGGATTGCTCGTCGGAGTCAGTTGCACGTTGAACCTTTATCAATAAATGTATTTAGTTTCTGGTCACATTTTGGTCATAGTGGAATTGGTCACGCATGCCAAATCCCCATAGAAAGATGTTTGTTTCAAAATAACATTATGAGAATTTGTAAGGATTCTTCATTGGTAGGTTTCTTCTAAAAGTTATGTCTAAGTAAGCCTAAGTAAGCACCTTAGATTACTTATTTCAGATTTATTCAGACTATCATGTTAAGGTTTTCACCATCTTATATCACGTCATGATTCCACGGATATTATGAATAAGGTCGCTTCGGCATACGAGTTTATACATTGTAAAGTGTTGGTCTAGAACCGTCTTGTTTAGCTCGGAATAACTTACTGTTGCTTGATATCGACTGTGCTCTCCGGGGTGATGATGATGGTGGTAAGAGCTGGGTCGGGCAGCGGGTTGGCGTAATGGAGCACCATTCGGTACAGCGAAGACTTCTGAATGTAGACCGAGTTGATCACTTCGTTCTGAAAATATTTTAGGTTCGTTACAAACTGATTGGCCATATGCTGCAATAGAATATAATAAATGCTATATATTATCATCAAAGTATAATATCACATAGATATTAGAGTATTTGTCATATTTGTAGACATTCACACTTATCGGATCAGTAATTATGCACATTAAGTTGTACTTACTCCCCCATTAATAAGGGTAATTGCTTGAAGAGACTGCTTAAAGTTCTTCAAACAGTCTTCACATTCCTCAAAAAGAAATCAAATCACCTGCAACACAGAGAACACGACGTATCCCCTCCAAGAGAACCCTGGGAAGACATCCTCGGAGTTCCTGTATCTGACAGGTCCTGACTGCGTGACGCCATCTTCGATTTCGTATTTGAACTGGTGCAGGGTCGGGAAGAAGTGAGCTCTGATTGGCCGATCGCACCGACGACCTTCGACGCGGGAGTGGCAACGGCACTGGCCGGTGTCTTTGTCACAGTTGTTGTCGATGGAGCCGCCGACGTCACAGTCACAGGCTGTGGAATAAGATAAGAATGGGATAGAAGCAAAAGAATGAGAAAAGGATAATCGTGGAGCAAACTTTTTGTTTAAGGCATTAGTTTATTTTAATGTTAAAACGTATGTAGCCTGTAGGGCAAAGTTATTTCAGCTCATTGAAGACAGTAGTGAATGGGTAAAGTACCGTCAGCTCATGAACATAGAACAAAGTTAGTACCTTGTCATATTCAAGCTTCTACTATAACAACTACTAAAATATCAATGACAATTTCAAATGTTATAATGTTAAAAAGTACGAAAGTGCTGCATATTCATCGACTACTCACGTGTGCACCCGAACACGTTGTCGTTCTGCAGTTTATAGAACCCATCTCTGCACTGGTCGCATGTGCGTGAGTCCACGTGCGCTTTGCAGGTACATTGTCCATTGCGGGTGTTGCAGGCGCCGATACCGCCGAGAGTGCCGGGCAGGTGGCAGTCGCATTCTGTAGGTAAGAGGGTTTATTGGTTAGTGAAATGTATTTAAGATTTGGTACACGATCCTTTCATGATATAAGTGAGGACCATGAAAGGATTTAGCTAAATTCAACCCCTAATAGGGGGTGGTCCTTTCACCCGAAGTGAAGCGTGGGCGAGCGCTAGTATACCTTATTATTAAGCTAGATGTTATATATTTACAGACACCGGCAATCGCTTGGCATATGCTTCGAAATACGAATGTCACGTGATCACTATCAAGTGACGTCAAGTCATGACAAAATCTCATAAATTTGTAGCGGATGCAACGCAATAGTATCTCGTTAAATAGAGGCCGCCTTTTCTTTTTGAAACTATGAATGATACTGACTATCCCAAGGCTGATTCTTCTTACCTTCACACCCATTCGGGTTGTAATCCTGAAGATTCCAGAACAATGGTTTGCAATCGTTACAGATGCGTCCCTGGACGCGGTCTTTACACTGACAGAGTTCTCCGGCAGGAACGGATCCACAACCTGTGCAAACAGAGTATGAACTTTGTCAAATTTACATAAAACTTACGTACAGATGTTGTGTTTGAAAAAAACCTCGTATAGTCACGATATTTACATCGATTTAAACATAAGTTAAGTATTAACCTGTTTTATCCCACTGCTGGGCAAAGGCCTCTCACTGAAGATATCAATACAGTGAGGTGAATTAGGCATAATCACCACGCTTGCCAAATGCGGGTTGGTAACATCTATATGAAAATAAAATTACGTTGACGGATACGCTTCGCTGTTATTTAACATTTTTATCTTCGTTTCGGCCCCTTTATAGGCACCGTGGTCACAGCAGACTAAATAAGAAAGCAGTTTGTACTTTTATTGTTTATTTATGATAAAAATCCGTTTTTTCAATTGTAGAGGATGTGAGTGTTATTTTACCATATTTAATAGGAGATGCTAACGTTAGTTTACAAAAGCAAAATACATGTGATTCGAATCAAACTATGATTTTTGAACCTGGCGCCAAAATGAGATGCGCGGTACAAACTATATGTCTGCGCATCACTAGAGTGATTCTTCGTAATTTCAATCTAAGAAAAACAGACGCTTTGTATAAAACTATTTAGGTATTTAAGAAATCATCGTTAATAGCGTATACGCTTTTTGTACCAGTGACTATGGGTTATACAAAGCTCATACAGAATCGGTTAAAGTCTCGTTTTAAAGAACTCCAGCTGTAGATATGCAGAAAAATAATGAGGATTATAAACGGGAAGTTTTGGAGAAGCATTATTACAATTTAAACAGACTTACCAGCAAACGTGGCGACGACACCTCGAGGATCACAGTTGCATTCTTCGCACGCAGGGTAATTGTAAAACTGTTCTCTACATTTGTCACACTTGATGCCGTCGAAGTTCGGCTTACAATGACAGGTGCCAGTGTCATCGCACGTCGATCCGATCGATCCGGATACGTCGCAGTAACAAGCTGTGGGCGAATGTCGTGTTAGAACAGTACTCGTAGTATAATGTGGATTTTTTAATATAGATGTTGTTTGAATTTGTTTGTTATTTTAATGGTTATAGTTTTTTATTGTTTGCAGTGGCACATACATTACACTGTTTGACATGCATTGTACTTTGTAGTATAATTTATATACATTGCCAATAAAGTAAAATATAATTAATAATACATTTTACTGCAGACCTTAAATAGAACGAAGTAAAAAAGTAAAAGGATTTTTGTTGAACCTAAAATTAATATTTTTCATTCAGAGCCTAAACAGTCATTAATCAAGGTACATAGTTTGATATTCTTTTGATCTATGAAAACTTATAAAGGAGCGCACTATTATTGATTTCATAATTCAAAACAGATTTTGTAAACAAAGAAATGTCAAGTTAAGTCACTGCCAACGGAGTAACAGCGGTAACCATGGCAACAGTGTCAAATCCTTGTTGTTTTTCTTTATTTGTTTCTTTGAACAGTCTCACCCAAAAACTACCATTCCGGTTGGAATAATTCTTCTTGTATTGGATAGATGCATTCAAGAGAATGAAGATTCAAGAGTTTGTACGGTAGTCTATCACAAAATTCCCGCTGGAACGGGAACAGTGCGGGAAAAATCGCAGAGCGCTTAAAATGTAAAAAAAGAAATAAATACTTACATGTACAGTCTGGGTATTTGAAGAAGCCTGGCGAGCACTGGTTGCATTGTTTTCCTCCGAAGTTGTTGAGACAGTTGCATTTCCCGTCAGCTGAACAGCTGGTGGATGTTGATCCCGTAGAATCACAGGAACAGGGGGAGCACACTCGTTCCCGGCCGCGTACTTCCATGTAAAATCTAAGACAAGTATTATTTAAATAAGTTATATGAATAGGATATATTATTATATAAGTTATATGAATAAGTGAACGTTCTTCTATTGGCTGTTTAAGTACAAAATCAGGATTGCTTACCCGGGAAGACACTGGTCGCAGCGGTTGCCTCCAAACCCTGTTTTGCAGATACATTGTCCAGTGACGTCATCACACACATTCGGCTCCGTCCCGCTGATGTCACAGTTGCAATCTGTTATAAACATTTATCAATATATGAGGATAGTTATTTTTAGAATTGCTTGTTTAATTACAATCCGTTCGCGTGACCTAAAGCGTGCGGTGATGTTTCGAATATTCCGGCTTTTTGATGAAGTCCAGGTTAGAAGAAGCGTTATTTAGAAAAAAGAAAAACCAATAAAATATCTTATGATTGAACTTTTCAGCGTCACTTTTTCAGGATTGTATGTAAGAATGACAAGCGTTCAATCAAAGGTCTCATAATCTGAAACCGAATTCAGATCAGCATGTTTCTTGCCAGTCTGAGCTATAAAGACTGTAATCTGGACTATAATTTCGATTTGAAAACATAATTTGAATTTAGATTCTGAAAATTCATCATTTATAGTGCTGGTCTTAATCAGTATATTTACATTTTACATAGTTTACTTTTATTAGTTACATTTATTTAAATGTACGAAGAACTGTTTATACCTAGTGTAGTTAACTTTGCCACACTTGACGGATCTTCCGACGCCGATCTTCCGCGACGGAACGCCAATACCTATTATTGCATATAATTTACGCTGCGACGGAACGACCGATCTTCCGCGTAGTGCGCCCGCTATTTGTAATTTATAAATAACTAGCTGTGCCCCGCGGTTTTACCCACAGCGCACCCGTAGGAAATACGGGATACATAGTATCCTATATCCGTCTCCGGGTTCTAAGCTACCTCCCCACCAATTTTCAGCCAAATCAGTTCAGCTGTTCTAGAGTTATAAATAGTGTAACTAACACGACTTTCTTTTATATATGTACATATAGCGTTCTGTCGCGGACGATCGGCGACGGACGATCGGCGACGGAAGATCCGTCAAGTGTGGCAATGGCCTGAAGGTCCAGTCTGAAGTATGTCTGTATGTTTCTGTGTACTTACGTTTGCAGATAGGATAGTTGTAGTAGCCGGGTTCACACATGTTGCACGTTCTTCCGCTGTATTTGCTCTTGCATGTGCAGCTGCCGCTGACTTTGTCGCAGACGTGTGACACCGACCCCACGGAGTTACATTCGCAATCTAAAAAATAATAATATGTGTTAATTTTATACTGTGGGTATGATAGCGGCTAAATTTGTAATAAAGTTTTCTAGCAAACAACAATATAATATTAATCTTATAAGAAGGCATATTTGATCCTTTTCAAAGCGACAAAACGACTTCAAACTAGGTTATTATAAAAGATGCCTTTTTAACCAACTTCAAAAAAGGAGTAGGTTGCTCAATTCGACTGCATATCCGCTTTTTATTAGTAGACCGTTCTGTAACCATACTCTGCCATAATATCGAAAGAATTTTCGGAATCGGTTCTTTAACGTACCGTACGTAAAAAAGTACCTACAAAAAACATGCAGTCGAAAGAAAAGTTCTCACCCTTGTTTTTTGAAGTCGGTTAAGGTGATGTGAGTCCAGCAACTCGCAAAACGCGGTTTTTCCATCCAACTATTTTCATATAAATTGTCACAATTTTGATTCTAAAAAACTATAATATTAAAGTTAAGATATATTCTAGTGGCAAAGGTATTTCAGTACACGATTAGATTAATTTCCCTCGATAGAAAAAAATCACAAAGTTGCCTCTTTTATTAATTTAAAAATAATTATTTGGCTAAAATAAACAGATTTTTCCCAAAGAAAAACAACTATAATATAGGTCGTAGCATGAGCTAGGGCATTAGGTATTTTTTTGTAACCTTTCATTACATTCTTAAACACAATTTCAAAATATCTAATAAATTTCGAGAATTTGCCGTGTTGCGGGTGACGCGGGGCGTGATCAGTCGCGCTCAAGCGCTTGTGGAGGACGGACCTATGCCAAATATTGCTGGAGCGCGGAGATGCAAAATTTAAAACTTTTTTCGCAGTAATAAATTTGAACTATGACGGTTGCGTGAAAATAAGGTTTTAATATAAATAAGAACTGTCTGAATAATAATCCGGTCAATTTAAACCAAAAATTTAGAGTGATGTTACATAAAGTCCCAACAAGCTGAAAATCAGAAAAAATTTTCAAAACATAATTATAAACAATGTCTAAAAGTTCCCCATCATTCCCGTGTATGGAATTTTTTTTATTCAAGGTCAAAGGTAAAAAAAATGAGTTTTTCGCGATTTTCAGCAAAACGGTAAGTTTGATCATAAAAGTACCAGAGAAAATAAAAAAGCTTATAAAATTCTCTATAACTTTAATTCTATCCACTTTTTCCATATTCCAACCGTTATTGAACTACACGCTCCAGAAATGTAAAAATTCAGGACCTCGGGCAGGTAACTATGGAGCCTGCCCCAATGCTCAACAGTGACATGACCTATGTCATTTGAAAGGTATTAAAGAGTTGTACGGTAACGGTTTGGAATATGGAAAAAGTGGATAGAATTAAAGTTATAGAGAATTTTATAAGCTTTTTTATTTTCTCAGGTACTTTTATGATAAATCTTACCGTTTTGCTGAAAATTGCGAAAAACACTTTTTTTTTACCTTTGACCTTGAATAAAAAAAATTCCATACACGGGAATGATGGGGAACTTTTAGACATTGTTTATAATTATATTTTGAACAATTTTCCTGATTTTCAGCTTGTTTGGACTTTATGTAACCTCGAATGTCTAAATT
This sequence comes from Cyclophora punctaria, assembly GCA_951394245.1. Lineage (NCBI taxonomy): Eukaryota > Metazoa > Arthropoda > Insecta > Lepidoptera > Geometridae > Cyclophora > Cyclophora punctaria. The sequence continues at coordinate 12,246,779 of OX596167.1, forward strand.
GACCGGAGTATTATAGATTTAGTAGATTATTGCTTTGAAAAAAAAAACAAAACAATATGTTGTGTCACAGTATAAGAATATCAGCAGATCAACTATACAGCTGCAATGTTGGTTGTGGGGATACCTAGGACAAGACTTGTCTCCTCTTGTCGATGTGGAGGTGGGAGTTTGCAACGATGCAGAGATTGCTACGATAAACAAATGTTTTAAACGATCTATAACGAAACTTAAAGCGGCAAACTAAATGCCACGCGAGCGAAGCCGCGGGCAAAAGCTAGTATTATTATAATTATTAAGTATATTATCACAAACCGGCCGGTGGAAATTTATATTATCTGCCTAGTCCTAAATAAAAGGAGTGAAATAAGAGGTATGATACAATATATTTATTTGTTTTTACTTTTGAAGGTGGCGCCACTGAAACCTAACAATACGTAGATATTCATATTTTTCAGTTATGTGTACTTTACTGTTGTTTGTAAAAACGTGTATGAACACCGCCACTTTAAAATATTTCTGCTCGTAATATTAGACAATAAAAATGATTTCACCCAGGGTTAAGACCGTTATTTTTTTTAAAACCTTTTATCTCTTTTTAGTTATTTTTCCCAAGGCTACCTACAATATAATACCAACCTTCGTAATATCTACGATTAGTTTTGCTTGATAGGCTTTTTTTACTGTAGTCACTACACTGTGGCATCTCAATGAGTGACATATTCAAACTTAGCGCGCAAACTACGCGCGAGCGGGAGATCGCCCGCGGTCGGACCGCAGGCCCCGCACCTTACCCCCTCTGTAGTAGGTAAGCGCTGGACTCACGTCACCTTAATACAATTAAGTGTAAATGAGTATCCGATAAAATCACTTAAGAAACATCAGTCCAAATACCCTGCACCAGTTTCGGCTTCTAATATCTACAGTAAGACACTTACTTATACATTCGGGAGAATAGAATCCATCCTCGCAAGTTTCACAGGAGTCGCCGGCGTAGTTGAATTTGCAGGGGCACTGAAATAATTGTTGATTAGAGCACGACGAGTAGATAAACAATCGTATGTTTTAAATGGTTTCACAGCGGTCGAGTGGAAAAGAAATCAAAAAATGCTAGTGCATTCTTAGGGTGCTTTCAAATTATGCGTTTCGTGTCGGACCGCTGCGGTGCCGAAGCGGTGCGTTTGTCGTATTGTGAACGTACGATCGTGTGTTTTCATACAAATTGAGCAGTGCGGCAATAGTGCGTACTAAAATTATTTCGCGGTACCGACGCCGCACTGTTGCCGCACTGCTCGATTTGTATGAAAACACACGATCGTACGTTCACAATACGACAAACGCACCGCTTCGGCACCGCAGCGGTCCGACACGAAACGCATAATTTGAAAGCACCCTTATCCACATTACTCCATCTTTTAATTTTATGTTTGAAAAGTCGCCCATATTTGCATCCATGAAAACTATCTTTATATGAAACTAGCTGTGCCCCGCCCTTTCACCCGCAGCACCCCCATTCCCGTGGGAATGTTGAGATTTTTATTCCTTATTTTTCATTTTTTTTTTTAAATTCCTTGTCCTGACAATAAGGAACACATTAAAAAAAAATCACCCAATTTGGTGCAGTCGTTCAGAAGTTATGCGCTTAGCAACAGATTCAGCGATTCATTTTTATATTATAGATAGAGTGTATGTATACGAGTATAGTGCATGACCGCTATCCTGCAGCATAATATTTTGTATGGTCAAAAACTAAATTAAATTCACTTAACTGTACATAGACCACGTCCGAGGCTTTTAGGTGGTCCAAAAACTCCAACACCAGGGCCTACCTATTCCAATTTGCTGTTTACCATATGGTAATTCATTACGCTATGATAATACATTTAAACTCACAATGCCATCAGTAGGAGTGCAGTGTTGTCCGTCCGTGCCGTTGAGGTTGCAAGTGCAAGGCTTGCAGTGCGGGTAGTCGAAGTAACCGTATGCGCAAGAGTCGCAGTTCGGGGACGTGAACTCGGGGCGGCATTCGCACCGACCGGTCTCCTCCTCGCAGTTGCCGGTCGAAAATTGGGGGTTGCAGTTGCAAGCTAAAGGGGAAAGTATGAAAAATATAGAAATACTTGGAGAATATTCGCGTTGTTTCAGGTGAGTTTAATATTTATTGGTTTTAAGAATTAAAGCGTATGTAGTGATTATATTCTCTTTGTTTAGAATTATTTATTTATTTTAATGTTTGACAATATGAATTGCCATGACGTATTTAACTGCCAATCAAAAGGTGGCACGTGTCAAAAAGTGTCACGAAATAGAAAAGTGTAAAGTACTTCGCTCTTCCGTGGGCCTTCTGCTTATTTAACAGTTTTATCAAGGAAGTCTAAAGAAGTCCTACTGATGCAATGATGTACAATTTCCTACACAAGTACAAGAATTTCGTAGTTTTTTTTAATATTAAATCAAGAATAAATCCATGCGCAAAGGCATAGGGGCGGTTGTGAGAGAAAACAACCATAATTTTTTTCTTATGATTTTTTCGGTTTCCGATTTTTGATAAATCAACCATGATGGTTTAAATTTTAACTCGCATATTAAAACATAAAATATTCATAATATTATGATGCTTATATGAGAACTACCTATTAGATGAATCTAAATAACTAAGCAAGGACATAAAGGTACTTACGGTTACAAACATCGATTTCGCCCCAAGTCTTGCCATAAGGCCTGTAGAAGGTCGGCACACACTTGTTACAGTTAATGCCCATAGTGTTGTGTTGGCAGTTCTTACACACACCACCACCCTCGTAATTTCCATGGATGTCCAGCGATAGATGCTTCTCATCTACTTCAGGGTCGTAAGAACATTCGGACGAGTGGTTGTGGCAGTTGCAGGCTGGAATGTTTAAAAAGGTCAGTGGGATTGTTTTGAGATTGTGATATTGATGTGACAAGATTTCCTGGTTTAGGAAGGCAGTTACTATAGTTCTATGTTTGAGTAATTTGTGGTAAGTGTTACATTTGAGAAGGAATGTTGGAATATTATGTTAAGTTTTGTATGTAGAAGGAATCTATTGTCCTCCATGATGAATACAATAATATCAAACAATTCTAAGGTTAACCTAGGCTTCCATTGTCATGGGATCTACATAGACTAGTAATTATTCATCAGAAATATTGCCATAAAGGCTTTTTTAGCTTTTTATCATGCTTGCAGCGCAACTTGACGCTTTGTAGATTTATTTGCAGATTATCAAAATTGTACCTCCTCACTGTACTGATATCTTCAGTGAGACGAGAGGCCTTTGCCCAACAGTGGGACATTACAGGCTAATACTTTTTACTTTACTTTTTTTATCAAAATTGTCAATTGCCGTGAAGGCTATTTTTAAAATATTAAAAATCACTCACGTTCACAAGCAAATCGGTCCCAGTTCTGAGAGATTCTCCACTTCTTCTGTTCGAAGCCTGGACAGCACTGAGCACACTGGGGGCCGCAAGTGTTGTGTTGACAACGGCACACGAGGATATTAGACTCAGCGTTGGGATCCGCCGGGTCACAGGTGTCGGCATGCCCGTTACACATGCAACGTCCTCCGATACTGATGTCTTTGATGCTGTAGAAGTACTGGAAGAGAAGGAAGATGTCAATATTGATCTTCTCAATATTTTTCGGTTTCGGGAATTAAATCCTAGCTGACCACTGACTAGATGAACGGGATTCCATTGGTTGGATGAATTGTCGTACTAAAGTTAAGTTTATCACGATGTCCAGAAAAATAAGCGGGCTGAATGATTGCAGAGTAACTCTTTCCTTCTCTGTTTGAGACTTCCCAATAATTGATAGGTGATCCAAGGACTTATATTAAATCCTGATCTCTGCCAGCTATTTAAAATGGCAAATCAATGTTATTACATCAGTATCACGACTCATCACAACTTCTATCATATGTTTCCGTACATTATAAAACTACTAGCCGCGCCCCGCGGTTTCACCCACGTTCTACCCGACCCTGCGGGAATTTTGGGATAAAATGTATATCATGTGTTGTTCTGATGACCTATATTACTGAAAAGTTTCATCCAAATCCGTTCAGTAGTTTTTGCGTGAAAGAGCAACAAACATACATCCATACATACATACATCCACACAAACTTTCGCATTTATAATATTATATATATAGGAAGTAGGATAGGATACGCATTGGTTCCAAAAGGTCATCATCATCGATCATCCGGTCAGATTGTCATGGAATTTGAAGTTCATACTTACACGTCTAGTAACTGTGGGGTCCTGTCTGGCGACAGACATAAGATGTCCGAGCAAGTTCTTTGTTCTCAGGAAACGCAAACGTACGTTAGTGGCTCTCGTCCATTCTTGCAACACCGATGAGTTAAAGTACTTATTTGCTGAAGGACGGTAATTCAGTAGAGATATCGGTATCTGAAATAGATAGACTGTTAAGAAGGTAGACAGTTAAATAATGCATGATTGCGTAATTAACCCCTCATATGCCGGAACGCAGATCCAAGCCAGACACAATTAATTTTCTATTGTGTCATGAATCCCGGCAAACAAAAGGTTAAATCAGATTGTTCGCTGCATGTTGTTACGACAACGACAACAGATAACTGTATAAAACAAGAGACATAATGATAGATACGAATGGTATTTCCTCTAAACTGCGCTCAAAAATGCGAAATTAAAAAGCATACTATAAACGGAAACCTCCTCCTTTTTTGAAGTCGGTTAAAAGGGGGCTTTATGTAAAATACGAATTTGATTATTTATTGCAAGATTAATTCGTTAATCAACGTCTAATAATCGAAGATTATTGTTATTTATTTCAATTAAAGGGATTATATATGAATAAAATTCATATCTTATCTTATATATAAAATTCTCGTGTCACAGTGTTCGTTCGCGTACTCCTCCGAAACGGCTTGACCGATTCTCATGAAATTTTGTGAGCATATTGAGTAGGTCTGAGAATCGGCCAACATCTATTTTTCATCCCGAAATTCCCGCGGGAACGGGTACAACGCGGGTAAACCGCGGGGCGCAGCTAGTATTTTATAATATACTCACTTCTCCTCCCTCCAAGGGGACAATCTTGGAATATTCGGTGCTGCAGATGACGGAATCGTCCTTTGTGATGGGCTGAAGACTCTCTTTACCGAAGTATCTCTCGCAGTCTCTGGAGAGTTGAAAAATGTATCATATTAAAACGTAAAGTAAAGTATTAGCCTGTAATGTCCCACTGCGTGGTAAAGGCCTCTAATCTCACCGAAGATATCATCAGTACAGTGAGGAGGATTAGGCGTAATCATCACGGTTGCCTAATGCGGGTTGGTGATTGTGAAAGAAATCTATTCTTATAATTATGTAACTACTATCATCCTAATTGGATTGGTACTTCCTCATTAGCGCATTCAAACAACCAAAAAATAAAACTCTCCAGCTTTATATATTAGTACTAGCAGCGCCCCGCGGTATTACCTGCGTTGTGCCCGTTCCCATGGGAATATTGGGATCAAAACAGCCTTCCCGTTGAATGGGCTAACTATTACAAAAATAATTATTCCAATCGGATTCTTCTTCATCGAGTGGACGGTCAACCTGACCAATCCTGGTGTCAGAGTTATAGAGCCGCCAAAGGCCGGCTCATGTAACGACTACTATCCGTAGAAAGTAACCGGGACCGACGGCTTAACGTGCCTTCTGAAGAACGGAATAATCTTACTTTTCGGGCAATCAGGTGATTCAGCCTATAATGCCCTTACCAAACTGAGGATAGTCACACAAAGAGATTTTTGTGAGAAATTGTCCCCACCGGGAATCGAACCCGGAGCCTCCGGATCGTGAGCCGGGCGCTCAAACCACAAGACCACGGAGGCTGTTAATTCGAAATCAAATCGGATTGATAATTCCCGAGATTAGCTCGAACATACAAACAAAGAAACAAATTTACAAATTTTATTTCTTTGCAATATTAGTAAAGACTAGAGCATAGATGTATAACTATCAACTCAAAATTAACTTACTGTGGTGAATCTGAGAAGTACATCCACGGCTTGAATGTTTTTCCGTAATCGGTTGATTTCTCCAACACCCAGAGTCCAGGCCGAGGGGAATTACCCATCCTAACGAAAACGTACGCTACGTGGAATTCCTAGAACATATAACAAGGTATATTACAGCTTCGATTGCATTTTTGGAAATACACTGACTTGACTGATTGGGTTTCAATGTTTTTGTTTGCGAATTATTTTATCATATAGTGTGACAGTAAATAAAAAGGTATAAACTATTTTTTGAAGATGTGCATGTACAATCTTCTACACAAATGAAACTCAAGGGGCGCTAGTGAGAAAGAACTACTATATCTAAATTAGCAATTCTCTCTAAACGCGGAGTCTTGGCTTAGAAACAAACTCATTATTACGTCTAAGGATCTCTCTTTAAACTTAAGAGCTGGGCTCTTGTCGATGGAGTTCTTTCCACTTTTCTCTATCTTCTGTCATTCTCTTCAGCTTCGTCTAAGGATAGGTGGTATATAATGTCCCTAAACTAAAAATTTCTTACTATTAAACAAATAAACAATATGCAACTACGACAACACAGACACAAGTCTTCGCATCGGTTTATAGTCGATTTAATGAATTCAAATCAAATCATATATTTAAATAACAAGATTAATTAGACCCAAACTAAACTCTAACCTTGTATTACCTTATGGAATCTAACTAACTGATAATAATACGTATAACTATAGGTCTGAAATTGGTTTTGTTAATTGATCAATTGTACAGTTAACAAAACCAACTTGGAAACGCTATGAGGCGATTATTTAATGGTTGTGTGTACTGATCTGCAAAACGAACTATGAACAGCCTTGCGTCGTGATTGTAGAATTTTGATATACATAGTTTATATCTATCTAGCTAGAGGGTAGAGATATATACAACGGATAGAGACAATACAATGACACTTTATACAGATTTCTGGACTTCACGTCTCAGTGCTGCCGCCTAGTGGGTGTCACTTCAGAAAACCCTCATTAAAAGAAGTCATTGGATCATATTTCATCGATAAATATGTTCTGTTATCTAAAGATGAGTTAGGTTTTGCACAAAGGTTTTTTCTCAACAGACGACTAGAACCGAACTACAACTAAAAGTTATAAGTTTAATACTCAGATGTAAGATACTAACAGGAAACGTAGCATAGCATAGTTGTACTGCATAGGCACCCAAATTTTTTGACATGTTCTTTTAAAAGTAGACAACCAAAACCACATTAGTATTGCTAATCTATATGTACATGTTAGCACTCAGATACATTTATACCTATATAGAATTTTATCAAGGTCTATATAGGTATAATATAAATATATGGCTTCCATATAGGACCGACTAGTTAGTTAAGCTGCACGTGACAAACCAACTTAGGTCAAAATTCGAAAAGATTTCGCAAAGTAATGTTTAGTTTACGTTGAGCGCTACCGTGCATCGTGCTTCGTTAAATATTTCAAAAATAATTTATGTGTGTGTGTATGTTAATATGTATAGTGTATGTTTAATAATATCAATTTAAATATTCTACATTAGCAGCGCCCCGCGGTTTTAACCGCGTTGTAGCCGTTTCCGTAGGATGTTCGGGATGAAAAATAGCTTATAAACTTCCCGTTGTATGTGACTATCTATTACAAAAAGAATTATTCAAATCGGACTGGTAATTCCCGAGATTACCTCGAACATACAAACAAACAAACTTACAAATTTTACCTCTTTATGATATGAGTTCTACACAACTAGCTTGTAACATGTAACTTAACGTCGAACTTAGCGGGCCTCTGTTTCATCACAGGGCTTATCAAATCCCGCTACATCCGGTGTTAACCGACAGAGATAACAGAGGAGTACCACAGTAACATAATACTTTATTTTTAATTAGAAGTTTGAACCATTTTATTTCAGTCAATTTCAAGGAACTTTAGGGACCTTTTCAAAATGGCTGATTCAAAATGATATTTACGCACTTAAGTTTTTCATTATTTGAACATTATTATTGATATGAAAGTTGTTGTAAGTAGTTAAAATATACACATCATATGGATTCGTTGACTTGCTGATTCTCTGATGCTGATATTCAAACTACTTTAAAGAGACGTTAAATTATTCCTTAGAAAAGATTTAATGAGTGATTTTGTCATGTACTGTATAAACAAAAACGTCTTTCCCAAATATTAAGCATCGGTTTAATGGACGTCTTTGAGTGCTGCAGAAACCTTTAACAAATTACTATTTTCATACATATTCATTTTAGTATATCGGTCAGAAAAAATTACCCGTTAATTGATAAATTGGCTCCCAGAAAACTAAAAATACATATTAAAACTAATATGGTATCCAAAAATCGCAATGCAAACTTCTTAGAACAAAAAGAAATAGTATCTGAGGTATTCGCAATATCACAGTTCACTTATCGCAAAATAGCATTTCCAACGGATCAGTTTACAATCGCTTGGCAAAACTTTCGCATAGTCTTTATAACTAATGACTAATCTGTGGCATCGAATTATGTAATGACATTATCAGTATCATATTATGACGAAGAATGATCAATAATAAGATTATTTGAATCATACTGACACTTGCATAAGGTGGTCAATGGTTTTCTTGTTTCTGCTTGTGTTCAGACTATAGTGTCTTTTGTTCAATGATGTGGTGTCAGTATGTATGTGTATGTAAACATAGTATATAACGTAACTATGTTTATCATGATAATGTATTTGTACTCTGCAATGTTTCGGTTAGGAATTATAATATTATTATTATTACGCCTAATCCTCACTGTACTGATATCTTCAGTGAGATTAGAGGCCTTTGCCAGCAGTGGGATATTACTTTTCTTTACTTTATTATATGAGCCTTAAGTGTCCCATTGTTGGGCAAAAGTCTCCCCCCATTTCTTCCATTCAGCTCTGTCACGAGACCAGACCTGTCAAGCTCGTCTCGCCATCTCCGGTTAAGAATGTCCAAATGAAAACCTGAGAGGTTCCGGTGCAAAGGCATTCCTACTATTTAATATGTGTGTAGGTAATTCAAATTTATTGCACCTTTCTATCACGGTGGTAAAATCACTGAAATGTCGATCAAGTAGAACTTTGGAATGCTTTATTTAAATGCATACATAATATCAAGTAGCTATTAATTGAATTACTCGTAAGAATGTGCCAATAACATACTACCTATTACAAAATAAATAGTTCTTCAAATGTATACATATAAATTTCAGGGTATAGGGTTTCATTATACGGCGGACAAAATAGGCGGGTTATTAAGATATTGTGAAAGAAGCCTAAATCTTATGCAGTATAGATCGTAAAGTGTCCATGTTTGTTCTATTATTAATTTTATGTCCCTTGTGTGGCGCGATGAGGTAACAGGGTCGATGAACTTTCCCATATTATGTCCCGGCTATTTCTGTGGACTCCTTCTCCTGAACTCGCGTCTTCTATGCTTTTGTTGCATTATACAAGAAACGAAAATAAAGACACGTGGTCTTGGGGCGTTCGCTTAGATTGAGATTACAGGCTAAAAATTGGGTCGTTCTAAATTTTTTTGACCGTTTGACTGTTTATTTTATTTCTTGTAAACTTAAAGTCTTAATAACATTCTAGACCTATCGATCTAGCTATTGGATTGTACCTAGGTATATGGTTACAAACGCAGCAGGCGACTTGCTAGGCACCTAAAACCTAGTTGTAAGTCTTGTTAACTTCAATCTAAATAAATGCATAAGTAAAGGTATCACCTATCAAAATTACATCGTATACTATGGCAGCATAAATACCTACATAAATAATATTCCAGCCAAAGATTTGTTATGGTCAGAAATACTTCAATTTAATAACAGAGTTTGGTCTAGAATTAACCTATCAAGTATGTTATAAGAAACTGCCTGAACGACAGATACTTTTTTCATAAAATAGTACTTATGTTATTTTTTCTGAAATACATATTATCTAGGTAGGTATACCTACTACCTAATATTATAAAGAGGTAAAATTTGTAAGTTTGTTTGTTTGTTTGTTTGTTTGTATGTTCGAGGTAATCTCTACTTCTAGGTAATCTTGTAAAAACTACTAAACGGATTTTTATGAAACTTTACAGTAATAAAGGTTATACATCCGAATAACACATGGAAAACATTTTATCCCAAAATTCCCGCGGGTAACACCGTTCTATATAAGGAAAAACCACCCATACATCTAACCACAACTCTTAAGTGTATCTTCTTAGTACAGTGATAATAACAGTTAATTCTTTAAATAAACATTTGTTTATCGAGAACTTAAACAATAGTAGCTGATGGAGTAACTCATCTCTACAATTATGCGTATAGTATCATCTCCAAAACGGCGAAATCAAAGTACAATAATAATGACATCATGGTGATATTAGAGAATAGATTAGTATGCGTATTAACTGCCAAAATGCTGTGTTTACATTAAATACATAAACAAGCCTTTAAAACAGATTACTAATACCTATCTTAGTTTACGGAAAATATATTGAACTGAACTAATAGGTATCTAAAGGTGTATATAAATAATTGATAGCACTAGCAGCACCTCGCGGTTTTATCCGTGTTGTGGCTGTTCCCGTGGGAATTTCGGGATGAAAAATAGCCTATAACCTTACCGTTGAATGTGGCTATCTATTACAGAAAAAAATATTCAGATTGGACTGGTAATTCCGGGCTCGAACATACAAACAACAAAACAAACTTACAAACTTGACTGTTCTGTGAGCATTCTAAGTAGAGTGTTAGCTAATCGTTGCTTTACATTCACGATTAGATCAAACTGTTGAGTCAACCTAATGTTCTTTTTAATCTTCTGGAGACATGTCGAGACTTTCTGCGTATCAATTAACGGACAAAGACAGAAAACCTGTGTGCAAAACCTTGGCTAATGAAGAACCATCGCGTTATTATATAACTATGTATATATAATTATGACAAGCCCGTTGGCACAGTGGCAGTGAGAGCGCATACTATGTCGGGGGTTGCGGGTTCAATTCCCGCCCGGAGTCAACAATATGTGCAGACATAGTTGTTGGCGACGACGTCTGGGTGTCAATTATATATATTGATATAAAGTATTTGTGTATGTATAAGTAGTAGTATCAGTGAATTAGATTCCATAACACAAGCTTAGAGGTTACTTTGGGTCTAATTAACCATGTGTAAATTTGTCCGGGTATATTTATTGCCCGGGTATATTTATTATATTATATTAAATAGCTAAAACTGTCCCTCATGATTGCAGATCTTTTTCTCAATCTTATTATGGCTATAGTAGAGTTCAAATTGCTTCATATTTTTTAATTTTTTTGTATTTACTCTAAAACCTTACAATTGTAGGTTCATCGAAATGGCCGAACCTAACTAACTGCCAGGTCTTGTAAAATGTTTCACAAACAATAATATTTACAACGATGCCTTAACGGGGTTGCCACGGTTATAATATATATTTGTATATATATAGTAGTTGTGCCCCGCGGTTTCACGGATTTCGCTCAAAATTCCTGCGGATGTATATTATATCCTTCATAAGTTCATAACAGATTTGACCTACAGCGACTGCAAACTCTGTTAATTTATGGACCCGATGTAGTAAGTACATACCCCATGGTTAACACATACCTGTCCAAGGTCGATAGTGAGTGTGACCTCATTGTACTTCATCCCCCTGGACAGCGGCGGACTCTGCCACCACGTCTCGCGGCCATCCACAGCATACTCCGGAGGGTGTTTCTTATTCTCGTTGGTTGCATCACAGATGTCGCACACCTTTAAATAGAACAGCATGGTAAATTTTACTATTAATTGAAACGTACGATAATGTCATTATTAGGTATTTGTTCAAACGGAAACTTACGACACTCAACAGTAACCTCCGACGTAGCAGACGTACGTAAGTTCCCGTTTGAACAAATAATAGCATGGTAAATTATATATTGGTCCATGGTAAATCCTACTAATGTGAAATGCGAATGCTTGAGGATGTACGAGTATGTGTGTTTGTAACTCTAACACGCGAGAAGTGTTGAATGGATTAGAATGAAACTTTACAGTAATATAGGTACTAGCCGCGCCCGCGGATTCACCCACGTTTTACCCGTTCCCGCGGGAATTTTGGGATAAAATGTATCCCATGTGTTATTCTGATGAATAACCTATATTACTGTAAAATTTCATCCAAATCCGTTCAGTAGTTTTTGCGTGAATGAACAACAAACATACATCCATAAATCCATCCTCACAAACTTTCGCATTTATAATAGGTATTAAGTAGGAAGTAGGATATATCAGAATAAGACTTGTGATATATTTAATCTTGGAACTCCGCTGTAAAGGGTACAATGTGGGTAATTACTAGTCTACATAATAATGACTAATGATAGGTCGCGTTCGAAATGGTTAAGAGTTATTTCGACGATACCATTTCTATTCGTAATTGTAGTCTTGGTTTAACATTTACTAATTCCTTGATCTGTGAGATTCCACGCTCTCTGAAGTAATACCTATTATGAGGAATAAAATCACTGTGTGAGTTTTCGGGATAGGAGATGGTAGTCATCAAAACCATATAGGTATAAAATACGACATACAAGGATGAATTATATTTGGGAATTGGGAATAAATCTTGGGAATATGTTTATCCAATAATCAAGTAGGACCTGACTTGACATACTGGATGCCTGCAAGAAGGATTGGCAATTTGTAGCCCTTAATCGAAAAGAGTGGAGGGAACGGGGGAAGGCGTTTAATCATACGAAGGTAGGCGGTTACAAGTACATACCTACATAACATAGATCCGTCTAAATTTACCTCTATATACGTATTTACAAATTACGTAATTTACCTACACGACCATTTACAAACATCAGACCACTCTGTATTCAAAAAATATCATATTATGCCTTCGATCATAAAGTATAATGATCATCGGCTATCGTCGTAACCATAAAGGTAGTCCATCAACGTCCATTCACAATCTCTTTTTTTCACTAAAGGCACGAAATAACTTGTTTGGACATCAAAAAAAGGACCATTCAATTTAGAGGCCATTGTCTAAACTGGGAAACAAAGGTGGGTTTCGGGACGCGCTGCGCCGAAACATTTGGCCACCACATGTCCGCGAAACGCCACGAACTGGCACCGAAGGGAGCCGAAATAATACGAATTAAAAGTTGAATGATGTACTACACACATTTCTCGAATTGGAGAATCTGTTTGTAACGTCTTTGTTGATAACCGTTGATGTACTCGTACTCGTAATACCTAACTAATAACTATTAAAGGATATAATGGATATAACTAGGTAATAGTAAAGTTTGGGGAAACGTGATTTCTGTCGAAAATGTGAGTTCCATCTGTAAAAGAAACCTACTAGAACGGTACAAATTATGGTTTTATTCTTGCTGTAAAAAAAGCAAAATCAGAGTGTTCAAAATAAGGTATACAGTCGGTTCAACTTCCAAACCATGATGCGGATTTAAACTTGAAATCCTTTTCAAGGTTCCAGGGAACGGATTAAAAGGTTTAACTACTGATATTTCATTTCACACTAAGTGTTTATTACCGAAGCCTAACTATAAGGCGGATCAAAACAATACCACAATAAAACAATACTGTATGATTTGAAGACTCATTTTTCAGTGTTAGTTACTCAATCTAATGGCAAGACCTTTTTATATCTTTAAATATTGCTGATAACATGAACTCGATGGTTGCTTACACAAAAATAGTGAAACATTTGTATGAAAAATAAACTATTTTGATAACAGGTCAAAAGTTTAAAGATAACGCTCTTGTTTGAAAACGACATTTTTATCTTTAACTAGCAGCGCCCCGCGGTTTTACCCGCGTTGTACCCGTTTCCGTGGGAATTTCAGGATGAAAAGTACCTTCCCGTTGAATGTGGCTATCCATTACAAAAATATTTTTTCAAATCGGACCAGTAGTTCCTGAGATTAACGCGTTCAAACAAACAAACTCTGCAGCTTTATATTAGTATAGAAAAGCCCTAATTTAAACTATTATTAACACATTGATTAGGGTATGACCATAACGTGATCTATTTTGGTAATCAATTTAATTAAATATTATGTAATAATGTTATATGCTGTAAGGGTATAAAAGTAAGTTTTATAAGTTAGGTATATACCTATAAGCAAGTTACTTTACTTTTATTAGATGTTAGTTAAGTTAACGGGATATCTTTTTCATGAAAGCTTGTAATTTTCTTTGATTGATTTTTGACTATTGACGGAATTCTATAGACATTTAGGGGTTGATACCCTTCATTACAGAATGAATGAAACTGAAACTCATGACAAAGCTATTCTTATGACTTTAAGTTGTTTTAATATCTACATGTAAAGTTTTATAAATATGCTGAGAGCACGTTAAATTGTCGGGCCCCGTTGCATCAACTGTTAGACCATGTCGGAGGCCTTTAGGCGGTCTAAAACTCTGACACCAAGGTCACTAACCTAGTCGTACTTAGGTACTTATTTTATTACCACCGAATCATTAATTACGTAATCAATTTCATCCTAAATTATTTCGAACTACATACGAATATATCTTAAAAATAATTGAGGTTAAACGCTACAGTTAAATGTGCTTCCCGAGCAACGAACCCCTTATCACCGGGATGGCTGGCCAATAGGACGCGAGATAATTATGTTATCAACTCGTGCGGCGGATGTAAACTTATAACTAACTGCCTCTTGTTAATAATGTTTCATTAATTTGAGATGGCTTCGGGTGATGATAGTAAGACTTGTGTCAACGCGGTTTTGCGAATTAATTCTTTATGCTTTTTGCGAATAAATTTTAAAAGCTTTATCAATGAGAGTATCGTCTTGGGGTAGGCTTTGAACATATATGAAGATTGGATACTTTATCCTAAATTGAAAATACTGTTATTTAAAAATGGAACAAGTTAAGATTTTATGCTTTCGCAGTCTTTTGGACTAGCCATATAAACAATTAATCTTATTTTTAGTTCTTAAGCAAGGTATAATTGAGCTAAAAAGTAATCATATCGAATTTAAATTACATATTTAATTTCACTTTAAATACTACCGGAATTGTGGTTTGTAATCTAAAGTTTTAAAGTTTGCAAAAGGATTGTTTATATATTATGATACATAAAATGTACAGTACGTTCAATCTACGGCATTGTTCATGTTCAAATTTTCAATCGGCGAGTTCAGTAGTTCACGAAGCTATGGAAATGCTCACAGTTTGCAAAATCGCACATTCTAAACAATGCCTAATGAATGCATTCATAATGCAAATTCCGTTTAACGAATGAAGATACTCGCGCCTTTGCAAGAACAAAGTTCACCGACAGTATATCTATACATCCCGATCTAACCCCGTACAACCCTAATTTAAGTAAGTTCAACCCTTAACATCACTTTACACACATAGCAATCTCAATTCCAACCCTAAACTGACTCAATATTAAGTAAACAAGCTCTCACCTGTCCTTGAATGACATGTTCGTCATGATCAGCGTTCGCGCCGACTAGTTTGCAGTACAGTTCAGGTCCCTCGTCGCCGCAGGTCGCTGTGGCGGTAATTTTCTTCCCCGTCGCGAGGTTAAAATATGGCGGTGTAAGTATTTCTGCTGTTATGACGGGGAACAGTAAAAGTAGCGCCGGCGCAGCGCGCCACAACCAACCCGGTCGCCGCCTCATCGCGTTATGCGATGCCACGATAGATAGATCGCGCGGCTAAACTTTGGATTGAAGGGCGAAGCGATTCCAGCCCTTACATGCCTCAATACAGGGATTACGAGTTTCTTAGAATGAGTATAATATATAATGCCCAGTTTGAAAAGATTTTTTATGGCAATTTTTGGTTAAGATTGTATTTTTATTAGTTTTATTTCGCTGTTTTTTATTATTTAAAGTCAGCTTTTAAGTTATTATTAGTTGGTGTGAGCTGCGCATGATTCCCGTGGAAGCATTTTAGTGGTTATTTGTAAGGGCTAAGACAAATCCGAAGAATAAAATATATCCCAAGCCGTAGTTATTTTATTTTAAATTGGTGTGCGTATTAAAAGTAACACGATTTATGGCTTTGTACTAACAATTAATTAAAATATCTCCGTAGGCAAACTATCGACAAAAACCTCTATTTTCATCTAGCCAGTTTCAATTGGAATAATATACTTGAGAGCACAGAAATCGCACACCTTAGTATGTTCAGTTTTGACCAAATTATTTCAAGAAAATATAATAAGTATAATGAATTATTATAATTTTGTATTTTTCTAACAAAACACATTATTGATGTAAAAAAAATGCATATTCAGTACTTAATAAAGATTTTGCAAGCAAAATCCAAATTGTCGTTAAACTTGTGAGTAAAATCTGGGTATTGCATACAGGCGAGGATCCAGGATTCGTTTTGGGGGGGGGGGGAGCACTATTAAACCATCGAAGATGACTTACACTCACGTTACGTACATGTTGCAATTGTTGTGCTCAAAGAGCGCGTCACAAGAAAGCGGTCATCACGCTCTGGTGTTTTTCGTTGAGAACCTGGTCCTGGGCGGCGAACGTAACCGCCGGTCTCTTGAAACCTTTGGTACACTCGTCGGACGCAGTATTGCCTGCCGAGCCACTTTAGCCCTGTTTCGAGCAAAACAACCACTCGAGCAGCTTCAACGAGCGTGGTATCCATTTTTTGAATCTCTACTTGTGACGAGTACTTTCCGGGAAATGCGTTTTTTCTCAAGTGTTGTAGTTTTTGCAAAAAAATCAAAGGTTAATTATTGTACTTTGATGTCATTAGAAAGATAAAAATGTGTTCTTAAATTGTACATAAAACACTTTATTCGTAATAGCTATAATATAGTAGTGATAAACGGAGAGAAATTTGACTAAATATGTAGAAACAAAGAGGTGTGCGATTTTTGTGCACCCAAGTGTAGACTAGTACTCCCTCGTCCGTGGTTAGTTTTTGGACTTACCATGTTCTGTATATGTGACTTGTTATGTAGAGTATAGACTTTTAAGTACTTGATTTAATATTTGTTATTTTATCTTTGTTTGAATATGGCATAGTACCACAGAGCATAGAATCACCGCCGCGTAGGAGCGCGTGGTGATTCTTTGCTCTGTGCATAGGTATTTTCATGGAATTAGTATGTACTACGTACAACACGTACAACATACTTGTACGTAGTACAGTGCCACCAACTTAACTGTTCAGGTGGGCAAAATGGGAACTACAGCCGCGTCATATTGAATCTATACTATGTTAGTTAGGCTTTATATGATTGATATTGGAGTTTCTTACATTTTAATGATATCTATAGACTGACTTGCAAGATATGTTTTAATTACCTTTGTTTCTTGGTGAATTTCTTATATTATGTATACCAAATTCTCCACTAGCGACGCTGTCAACTGAACAGATAAGATGGTGGGACTGTACATACTAATTCCATGGGTATTTTACTCTTATTTTAACGAAATGTCAGCAGAAGCCAATAACAAAAAGCGGCGGCGGCAGACTCTTATTTTACTTTTGTAAAATGTATAATTTTTTTTATATTAATGTTTTTTTATACATTCTTTTATTTAAAAAGTGTGAAACTGTTTTAAAGTCACATTTCTTTACTAATTTCGAAGATAATTCAAAGGATATAGAGAGTGACTACAATATTTACTACGACAATGCTTTGATGCAGGCGAATACGACGGAATCTCATAGAATAAATAATTCTGCGTACAATAAAGTAAAGATGCCATTGAGGAATAACGATACGGATAATATACGGAGTAGGAAGTCATTCTTCAATGTGGACAAGCAAAGGTACTTTGTGGCTACACACCCACCTAAAGTAGGACTGAGAAAACAGTATGCTATAGAAACAGAAAATAAGACAAAGAGACCGAACACTCACGTTATACAATTCCACAAACCTGCCAAAACCTGGGGCCAGTTCACTATGCACGATAAGGTACAGAAGACTTCAGGCTTACCCACACGATCCACCATACTTCCATCAACTGCGAGACAATCACCAGGCGCAGTAAAATTCGTCAACGTTGAAAACGAATTCCTAAAAAAATTTGGACTTAATTTGGAAAGTAATAAAGAGCCACTAGATAGAGACATACTAAAGTGGTACACACAATTCTTCTTCCGACCGATACCTACCACAACTGCTTCAAATACGAAAGAGATTGTTGAACAGAGACATTGGGGTCCGGTTAATGATTACATAATAGTCAATACCACACCAACACCACCTCCTATTAATGATTATGAAATTGACGTCACCCCTTCAAATCAACCTCTAAAGGCCCAGGAACGCATCTTCTATAGTACAGAACCATCGAAATCATATTCTTTGTTAAATAAAGATATATTTAAAGACAGATTCGAAGATTATAATCTACTTTCAAAGAATATGAGTGACTTAAAATTTCGATATCTAGAAGGTCCACCCAAACTGATGGGGAATAAAGAAATCATTAATACTAATATGCTCCCATATTTACGATATCACAATATTACAAATTTCAACGCGGATCAACTTAATGACCGAAGCGAAACCTTGCCTTTTATTAAAATGAGACCTATTGATAAAAATAATTTATTAAAGTTTCTAGGTGTCTTCACTAACGTAACCTCAAAATTATCAAATATATCTAAATTAATTGGAAAGTATCAAATTGAGAAGACATCACAAAGAAAAAACACTTCGGAGAAATCAGAGTTCCAAATGAGAGGCAAAGAAAATGACAGCAGAGTTTCCGAAAGAGCATTCGGGGAAATAGAGTCATCAACCCTCCAGAGTACCAACGGCCCAGTTCCATTATTCTTCAACAAAACATTGTTGTCATTTTTAAAAAAAAACATGTTTGGTAACACTGCGATTATTTCGAAATTCAATGGCTTGAAATCAACTACAGCTCGAAGCGTTTATAAAACATTTACTATTTATTCTGTGCCTTATGAGCCGATGTTTGGAGCATATGCAACGCTACCAAAGCACTACACTAGAAAACCGACTATTAAGATGTTTGGAGCATATGCAACGCTATCACAGAACTCCACTAGCAGACCGACCATTACGATGTTTAGAGCATATGCAACGCTACCACAGAACTCCACTAGCAGACTGAACATTAAGAGTAACGCCAAAAGGCCCAAAGAAAAGAATAATTGTAACAATTGTAAAGCCAGTACAAAGCGAGTTTCAAGCCCTTATCCAACTAAGACACAAAAAAAGAAAAAATGCGGCCATTCTAATTCTTCACTACATTCTGATACAAATAGAAGATGTTTAAAATTAATCCAATTAGGCGTTAAGAACACACAGCAGAAACTAAACGACTGCGTTAAAATAGTGAAAACAATAAGTTCTCTTGCTAATAGAAATCGAAATGTGGATCATCTTCCTTCGACGAATAACGAGACGGAGAGTAAGTTAAGCAAAGCACAGATTAATCTTAGAAAGTGGTTAAACCATGAGATGCAGCGATACGATCTACCACCGATCGATGAAAGCAAACTGGCGTTATTGTTTAGCGACAAATTTTACGAGAAGAAAGTGAATGTGAAGCAAGCCGTAACAACAAATTTTAGTGTTTGTTATACCTGCGGTCTTACAGAAACTGGGCTAAGCAATACTAATTGTCATGATCATTTCGAAGACGGTGAATTGTCGCATAGGCAATACAAGCTAAAACATAACTGTAGCCATGCAACGCATTATAAGTATGGGTGTTTCAAAAGGTTTCTTGATATAAGTCCGGTATATGAGGAGAGAGGTTGTCGGACTATGCCGCCTCTTGCTGGTCATAGTTTTGCGTCTCATAGGTTTGGTAAACTGGAGTTGTCTGCTGCGGGTATGGAGGAAGGTTGTCTTGTGTCTCCAACATCGTCGCTTACCCCCTTCTCGAGAGGTATCTCCCTGTATGCCAGGTACCACGTCTGCCTGTGTCAAGGCAAATTGTGTAATAGCAGCATTGTAACAAGTTCACACATATCTTATACTATGTATTTTGTATTACTTTTTATATTAATGTTATGATTTTGAGACTTAATTTACTTTGGAATAATTTATTTTCATAGGTATTATTTTGTATACTTTTTTTTACAATTATATGCAATTTAGGCAAATGAGGTCTTTGTTTTTGTTTCTGTTTGCTCGTGTTCCTGTTTTTTAGGACTTTATTCGTACATAGCAGCGCCCCGCGGTTTTACCCGCGTTGTGTCCATTTCTGTGGGAATTTCGGGATGAAAAATAGCCTATGTTGCTCGTGGATAATGTAGCTTTCGAATGGTGAAAGAATTTTTAAAAACGGTCCAGTAGTTTTTGAGCCTATTCATTACAACCAAACAAACAAAGTTCTCCTCTTTATAATATTAGTGTAGATAAATATATACATACTAGCCCGTAGTTATTTTGGCATAAAGAATAGCCCTTGACATTTTCATTCAATGTGGCTATCTATTACAAAAATAATTATTCAAATCAGACTGGTAATTCCTGAGATTAGCGCGTTCAAACAAACAAGAAATGAAACTCGTGTAATGGTCCTACATTACACGGATCCCGTAGGATCTCGAATTTGAAGCTTTAAGTTATTATCTTATAAACTATTAGGAAAAGGGAAGTGAATAAGTTTGAGAAAAAACACTATAGTTTTACATTTTATTACTATCGAAGTAAGAATGGAAAATGTTACAATAAAGTACTACTTTGAGGACTTACAACATGTATTGAACGGAACCATAGTTCAACTCAAAATTGTGGGGCGATCGTCTCGTAATGTCTAAATATAAAATAGGTATCTAGTATCCCTTCCCCAGAGAATTTTGGGATAAAATATTTTATGCTGATATGTATAACCTATATTATTGTGAAGTTTCATCCAAATCCGTCCAGTAGTTTTTTCGTGAAAGAGTAACAAATATACATACATATCCTCACAAATGATTTGCCACACATATAAGTTACTCTATGTGCCACACTGGATGCGTTCTGCGGTCAGCGGTCAGCGGTCAGGTCAAAGTGAACGCTGCCTGCATAATGTGTCAACAACATTGTCGGTCTCTATATCTGTACAGTGCCACCAACTTAACTGTTCAGGTGGGCAAAATGGGAACTACAGCCGCGTCATATTGAATCTATACTATGTTAGTTAGGCTTTATATGATTGATATTGTAGTTTCTTAAATTTTAATGATATCTATAGACTGACTTGCAAGATATGTTTTAATTACCTTTGTTTCTTGGTGAATTTCTTATATTATGTATACCAAATTCTCCACTAGCGACGCTGTCAACTGAACAGATAAGATGGTGGGACTGTACATACAAATGTGCTGAAAGCATGGGCTGAAAGTGAATGTTTCATTCGTTCCAATAATGTCCATGGATACATTAGTTCAATACATAACATTATTGCCTCATTTTTAAATTTTATAAAATTGGTGATACTGGAAATTACAAACAACTGCATAGAACTTTGCGTTTGACTATAGCTTTTCAGGATTGGATCCAGTCAACCCAAAGAGAAACAAATTAGAATGTATTGTATATTTCACTAGCTGTGCCCCGCGGTTTCACCCGCAGCGCCCCCGTTCCCGTGGGAATTTTGAGATTTTTATTCCAAGTTTTCATTGTTTTTAAAATGTATTCTGCTATTCAGGGCGGAGACAAATCCAACGAAACAAAAGCGGCCAAGTGCGAGTCGGACTCGCCCATGAAGGGTTCCGTAGCAGCGAGTAACATAATAAAGAAGTTCTTGAAATAAATGTTTTTTTATTTACATTTGAGTTATTGAATGAATAATCAGTATTTTTTTGCGGTTTACGATTTATGTCGTAAAAAAAAAACTACTAACTAGACCTCGTTCAAACCAATTTTCGGTGTTAGATTACATTGTTATGTACATCATATATTTTTTTTAGTTTTATCATTCTCTTATTTTAGAAGTTACAGGGGGGGGGACACACATTTTACCACTTTGGAAGAGTCTCTCGCGCAAACTATTCAGTTTAGAAAAAAATGATATTAGAAACCTCAATACCATTTTTGAAGACCTATCCATAGATACCCCACACGTATGGGTTTGATGAAAAAAAAAATATTTTTTTCATTTCTAAGTATGGGAGACCCCCCTAAAATTTTATTTTTTTTTCTATTTTAGTGTGAAAATATTAATGCGGTTCACAGAATACATCTACACACTAAGTTTCAACAACATAGCTCTTATAGTTTCGGAGAAAAAAGGCTGTGACATACGGACAGACAGACGGACGGACAGACAGACAGACAGACATGACGAATCTATAAGGGTTCCGTTTTTGCCATTTGGCTACGGAACCCTAAAAACCATGAAAATTGATCCAGCCGATCTCGAGTTATAAGTGTTGTAACAAACCCGTCTATAATATATATATATCATCACTATAGAATGATATAGATATATATAAGACTCAGAATACAGAAAGTACCAGAACCCGTGAGCGCGCCTAATACTGTAGCTACCCAAACTAGCCTTAAATAGTGTAGTTTGATGCGCAACCGATCAGTCACTTTGTGACCGTCGGAACGCGCTAACGTGTTTTACCCGTGACCAATTTCACGAAACTATGCCGTCTTGTGTCGTTCCTACCTGTAAAAATGCAGTGGGTCTGAAAAAGAAACAGGATGGGATCACATTTCACGTGTAAATATCGCATTTAGGTATCGTCTTATTTAAATATTTAATTATTTTCTCAGATTTCAATTGTCATAGAGAGTGATGCGTCAATCTATGTTAGTGTTGCCAATATAAGAGTTTTGATTTACCCTTATTTTTATTACCTTTTGAGGGGCTTTAATTTGTTGTAGAATATTAATAAGTAATATAATAAAAATTAACCAACTTGAAAAAAGAAAGTATAAAGCGTAAGTGTGGCTCGTATGTACCTAACCTAACAATCCTATTAAATAGTAAGTATGTTAGTCTATAGGATTTCTCAACAAATTTTTGGTGTGCGTGTGGGAGAAGCGGAGAGGGGGGGCGGGTATTAAATTATGTTTCTATATTAGCCATCTTAAATTTTAGCTTCCCTGCTGATGAGGAAAGCGGTGTGGACAAAAATTATACAAAGAGCACGGCTGGAACAGTTCTGGAAACCATCGAAGCGAAGCGTAGTTTGCTCGATGCATTTTGACTTAAGTTATTATTCTTTTTTTATGTAACTCTTGTACCTAGCTGTAAGTTTTCCGAATACTTTAAAATAAAATAAAAATATATAATTTTTCCATCACCCCTTAAAAGTATGCAAACATCCACCTTAACACCGTGTTTTATTTAATATACATATCTATTTCTTGAGATAATCAGGTAGGTACATAGTTATATAGAAAAGGACAATTTTTATTCTATTATCATATTACCTCCAAAACTCCCAAAATTTACCCCAAAAATGGACAAATAATGCGAGAGCTAACAACACTACGCGAGGGACTTTGTTCTGTTTTTGGACACAGCGTGTAGCTTGTAAATACATTTGAATGCCGTTTCTGGTACTTTCTGTATTCTGAGATATAAGATTAAACATATTTTTTGATTGTCTGTGAAACCACAATGTCTATAGACAATTTATAGACATTAACTATTTTGATCTTTGGTCTTCCAAAACCAATAGTTTTTTTCTCTGTTTTAATATTTATAGTTTGTATTTATTTTTTACACAATCGTTTATATTTAAAAAAAATTTAACCCATGATTATATTAGTTACTTTATCTTTACTCTTATTGTGTATATTGGAAGCAATGAGCGAACCTGAATTAGCAATATCTCGTTTGAAGAGCAAATATAATTATGGGCCTCGAACGGAGTCCAATGTGTATACTGCGGATTATTTCTTACATAGTCCTCCTGAGATGGAGACAACTACCTCATACTTTGGTGGCTCAAAGTCTTTAGAGTCAAATATGGGTTATTTCAAACGGGAAAGCAAGTATAAAAAAACAAGGAAGTATTCTATGAAGAAACTGGAAAACATTGGGGAAGACAACTATAAAGAGTTAAGTAAACCAGAAATGAAAAAACATTCTACCTATATTTGGATAATAAAACCTACCTTGACGCTCATACCGTACAAGTTCGTTAACAAAACTGAGCTACAGACTACAACTAGTACTGGTCGTTTTGTCCGTCTCTACAAGACCTGGAGACCATATTTCACAGACAAAGCTTCAACATTAATTGATCCTAAAATGATACGCGCGTTTCAGCTTAGTCCATTAGAAATAGAAAGACCTGATAGAGCTGATTTTTGGAAAACAACGCTCAATGATGTATACCAAGAATATCCAATGGATGATATAAATGAATTCGATGATAGTAAACAGTTTTTGGATTATGTTAGTACTAGACGACCTACACAAATAAAAGTGAAGGTTATCAAATTTTTTTTCACATCGAAAAAGCCCACAAGCCCACTAGCTAAGATCACAACGGCAAAGAATAGAAGGAAGAATAAAGGCAGGAAGAATACAAAAAACAAGCAATATATGAAAAAGTTTCCCAAAAGCCACTATGCAGGCACATATTTGAGACAACGTTCGTTTCGTTGTTATGAATGTGGGCTCTCTGAATCTGGACTCAGTACCACTGACTGTCATCATGTATTCAGCGAACCAAAGTATAATAAAAAAATAAAAATCAAGAGGATTGACTGTGGGTCACGAAAAGAAAAAGGAAACTCGTCGGGGGATCTGGGACAGGGCTGTTTTAAAAGGTTTTTAGATGTCGGTGAATACTATGTTGAGAGGGGATGTAGAAAATTTCCACCTAAAGCAGGAACTAGTTATGCCTCACTGCGTCTTAGCAAAATAGAATACATGTTGCTTTGGGAAAAAGAAGGCTGCGCGACATCACCAGAGGCATCACTAACTCCGTTTGCCCGAGGAATTTCACTGTATGTTAAATATAATGTTTGCGTGTGTAAGCGAAATTTATGCAACAGAGGTACTTCTGTTTACTTTATTATTTGGCTTTTGCCAGTGCAATTAATATGTTTTTATAAGGGTTTTCTGTACGATTTATATAGTTTACATGTTATATTAAAAAATATACGCTAATTATAATTCATAATTATTGTTTAAAGGGAATATTGATATTTGTGCCCTTCTTCAGGTTTTATTTCTTTCCGGGACTTTTGATCTTTAATGCTGTCGACGCTGCTTTGTCTACGAAGTGATTTTTGTTCTGGACTATTCTTCTTAGCTTTCTTTTCGCTCGTATCATTCCCTCTACTTGACTTAACGAATTCTTTGTGTTTTTTCTCCTTTGTCTTACCGTCTTTCTTGGCCTTGTCATTTTTTAATACTTCTTCATCACTTTCTGTGGTACTGATCATTATAACTGGTATAACTGAACCGATTGAGTCTGATTGTTTTGATTGAGTGCTTGATTCAGAAGTTTGTTTCTCATTTATCATCTTATTTTCAGTTTGTGAATCTTTTGGTTCTTCAGTTGCTGCTTTAGATTTGGCAACGTAAGAATAAAATTTACCTTTTTGTGGTTTATCTGAGGGTTTTATCGTTTTGTCTATATTCTCGTCTTCGTTAGTTTTAAATTCGACGCTATTTTTTTTCTTTTGTTCCATGTTTTTGGGAAGCGTGATGTCTTTTACTTTAAGTATTTCTTTTGGCAATTTTTCATGAAAATCTGTATCTGTTTCTTCATCTAAATTATATGAGAACGGCGATGGTGCTTCAGAAACGCTAACGTCGGACTTTTTGTCTAAAGCCATGTTAACAATTTTTGCAAATATTCCGCCTGTAATTAATGTGGGTCATTACTTTTATGAATACTGTTTTTCTAAATTGACAGGTGTGGTGGGAATTGAGGAGGGTTTTTACTAACAATAGTAGCCTCATTGTTTGGCAAAGGGAGACCTTTAAGGGAGTACAGTAAGTAGGTTATTAAGTTACTGACCTTTCTTTTTTACTTTTAATGGTTCAGATGTCTCATCTCCTGTGATAGTTTTCCTGTCGTCTGAATCGATGGATTTACTGATCGGTAACGAAGGAAGAGCTTTCTTCCATCGTGCGAATGGAGTATTATCCATTGCTGAAGACCCAATCCTCCTCGTGTCAGCTAGTTGGAACATTTTTCTTCGTTCTTCTGTTCTTTCTCTTCGTAATTGTATCTAAAATATAGATTTCGTTCATATTAGTTAATATTTTTTACACTTCTAATAATTTTAGTCTTTTATATAAGACTTTCTATCCGAGTTGTTATCCGAGTCAAAATATCTCCCACGGATATAAAAAAAATATGAAGGCGAGACTAGTTATTTAGAAGTTATTTATTATTAACCAACTCCAAGAAACGAGGTCAATTCTGAAACGATTTTACACCGAGGATTGCGATGTATCCTTGAGAATGAACATAGTCACATACTTTTATAAGAGTTAGTTAATGGTTTTTAAAAGTGCATATTAGGTTGTAACTTTACCTTCAGATCATTGTTGGCCTCTCTCAAAGAGTTAGTCAGCGATGTCAGATAGTAAATTATAAGTATCAGAAGTACAAGTAACGGTATAACGATAGCCGGTGAAGCGATGTACTCCAGCGTAAAGTTAAGAGTTTTAGGAAATACTTTGTTTATGTTATTTGTCAATATGTAGTATATTCTATCGTATTCAGAAAACGGACCACAGTGCCAGGAAGGTTTGACCCAAACGATGGTATATCCAACTGGTAACACGCATAGAAAGAGCATCGTAAGGAGTAAAGCGAGATAGAAGTTATTACTCTTGGAGACTCTGAAGACAACTTCATGAGGGACATTGCAAGTCATCACAGCCCATGAACGAAGGTACATCATGATCATTAGCTTAACGACGTTTAAAACGACCAGTCCAGGGGAGAAGAACATGCCCATCCACACCATCCCCTGGTTGTTGATCAGATGCAAAATGTTTTCAGCTATTTTAAAGTCTCCGTATTCTGGGAACTTTTTCTCTAAATCCCAGCACCAGCATCGGTTCATGTACCTTACGAACAGAGCTCGGAAAAAGTCCAGGAATAATGTTCCGAGTAGTACAAATACCTGGAAAAAATGGTTAAATAAAAGTTAGGTTTGCTACATTTCTTTCATGTTGAGATAATAAGTATGAGTGTCGTTTAGCTATAACAAACTATGGGTAAATAAGGCGAAATAAGTTTAAGTTAGGTATAAGCCCAGCAGTTAAGTAGGGCAATATAAGTTAGGTAACAAAAAATATATCATTATGCTAGCAGGGCGTTATGGCGAGTGATGGGGGACCGCCATGAAAAGAGAGGGTTGAGAGCGTTTGGGGCTTTATCCAACAGTTGGACGATATACTCGTAGGTAAAGGAAAAAAATATGATTACCAAATCCATCATCGTCAATTTGACTAACTCTTGTCCAAACATTGTCTCCCAGCACAATTTCATTAGCTTTTTCTTTGTTGATACCGTTAAATTGTATCGTTTGATACTGTTCTCTTTATCCTCGTACACAATATCAAACGTTTTGTTCGAAGACTCCATCATATTTGCATCTAACAAGCTTGTATTGCATTGAGTTTCGTAGCACAAACTATCTACGGTACTGCAATTAGATACATAGAACACTTGAGTTATATTTTTGTTTCCACACTTAAAGGTAGAGTTAAACGTAAAACTTATACAGAACGTTACGTTTTCTAATGTATTATTAGCTAAATTGGTATATTCGTTTACTACTTTCAGTGTAGTTGTAGGCTCGGCAATGGCTGGAACGTTACGAGAGCTGGTATAAAAAGATTGGTCACTTGTAGTTTGACTACTATCTTTAATTTTTGGCGTAGTTACAGTTCCTTTAGAAATAGTTTCTGTAGAAAATAGTTCATCTGTACCAGTGCTAAATGTATCAGTATCGTATGTCATAGTATTTAAACTATCCGAGGTATAAAATTCATTTGTGTTGGTAGTAAGATCACTTGTTCCAAATGAGTAATCATTTTCTGTTGCATCTGTGTTTGTAGAGCTTTGGGAAGAATCATCGACCACAGTTGTTGAGAAGGAATCTTTTGGGGTTTCATCCGTGCTAGAAGTCGTATCTGGTACACTATTGGTGTATTTATTTTCTGTCACGTATAAAGTGGTTTCTAAGTCGTTAAATTCAGTAGACTGAGACATGAATTCTGTGCTATATTTATCGGTATTAACGGCGGATTCAGTAGATTCGGTTGCAAGAGTATCATCGTAAGTAGAAGTTGCATAGTAATCGTAATCAATAGGATCGGACGAAGAATCAGTAGCTTCGGAGTAAGAAGGCGTGAAATCATGGAACTTTTTCAATATTTCTAATTGTTCTAAACCAAGCAGGATAGTATCAGAAACAGTAGGATTAGCAATTCCATCAAGTTTCAAATTAGCTGCTTTCAAGCTTTTAGCGAACGTTGGTGACTTATACGGTGAAATAGGGTTTAGAGTTGTCATATCTGAAGATATTACTTTGTATTTTTTTGAATGGAATGTGTTACGAATCTTATCATATTCCTCTTTATGTATAAATTGCATGGGTTTAGAGCAAACACCACATGGAACACTTTTTTCTTCGCAAATAGACGGTAATAATAACGACTCATTGATATTCAACGAAGTGTTTGGAAGAACTGTTGCGTTGAACTTCAAAGTCGGTTTCAGTAAGTCCAGTTCCTTGCTCATGCCTTCTATTTTACTGAATAAAGCAAATATGAGAGAATAGAGATTCAGCAAGTTTAAAAGCATAATCCTGGAACAAATTACAGAAATTTAATTTTATCAAAAATACAACTTCATAATTACAAAATTCGATGTTATGTACCAACAATACAACTCTGTTTTTAGTAGTTTACTCACCTTGCCAGTTGTAATCTTAACTGTTTCCGTGGATGGTAATGTTCCAAAAACCCGAGTAACTCAAAACCTATAGGAAATGTTATCGAGATAACCGTCACAACTACTGTTGTCTCGTTCTCATGCCACCAGCTCCTAGACTTCGAGTTGTCGTCAGAACGAGATACAAAATACACGACAGCATAAGCCGATATTGCCAGAAGAATAATCACACAGATGTTCACTATGGCACGGAGGGATATGGTGCGCCAACTGGAAATAATTGATGGTAAATCTTTACTAACATTATAAAGAGGCAAAGTATCTAACTTTGTTTGTCTGTTTGTAAGGCCTCATCTTAGAAACTACGGATTCGATTTGAATAATTATTTTTATGATGAATAGTCACATTCTACGCGAGAGTTACAGAGAATTTCAATCTGAAATTCGCAAAATCGTAAAATCGCGGGGCACTTCTTGTATTTTTTTTTAAATGTTAAGGTGGATGGCACAAGAACTTTTTACTTTATTTACTGCCTGACATGTTAAAAAGAAATGAATACTCGTAGAATTAGGAGTTCTCAAGCATGTTGCCACAGCATGTTACCACAGCATGTTGCCACAGCATGTTGCCACAGCATGTTGCCACAGCATGTTGCCACAGCATGTTGCCACAGCATGTTACCACAGCATGTTGCCACAGCATGTTGCCACAGCATGTTGCCCATAAAATCTGTTAATGACTTCAGTTCTTACTTCCTCAAATCCTTCTTCTTTTCAGCCTCTTCGAGTAAAGCCTCCTTGAAGCCAAGTATTACTGAAGCGATTCTGTTATGAGCTGTTTCCGCGTTACCGATCATGTAATCCCAACCCGTGAAGAGTTTCCATGAGAATATACATTCATCTTCTTTCTCTGATAGTTTTGACATGCGAGAGTTTTCTGCCATTCTGGAACAAAGAGAAATACGTATGTAGTTTCATGGATTTGTCCCAAATTCATGAAATTATCTTTACTTACTTCCTCAAAATGGCCACAAAACTGTAGATATAAACGACGAGACCTGTCAGAAAGTACGCAAGGGGCATCCTGTACTGCGGTCGCTCTATATTGCTGTAGTAGCCATAGAATATAGGGGAACATTTGAGAACACCTTCAAATTCCCATAAGGTAAGTAAATTGGTCGCATTCCTTCCTTCATACTCCATCTTCCGTTCGCCATCGGTATCCTTGTTAGCTGTGAGGTACTAGAAAAAAAAGGAAATGACGATCACTGTTAAAACTAAAGTCAAGTGCTAGAGTTTGTTTTTTGTCCACGCGCGGGTTCCGTCACGAGCGGGCACCCGCGCGGTTTCACACAAAAGTGCTACGTCGCGAGGACCCACGCGGGCGTCCGTCGCACGAGGCGGGCCCCGTTGCACTCCGTGCGGGGCGCGCCTCTCCGTGATAAACGCCCGGATGTAACACTTTTGTATGAAACTGCGCGGGTGCCCGCTTAACGCAATTTCAGGCCTTAAACTATGTTTTCTACTAACAAATTTACCTCAGGTACTATAACAAAGACGAGTAGTATGAATCCAATGACCAGGTTCACCCAGAACAGCCACCGGAGGAAGGTGAAGTACGAAGCCACAACAGACCCGAAGTGGGATTCGATCTCCTTAATCCTCAACTCCCAAGGAATCAAGAGATTAGAAGTATTAGCAGCTTCTCGTTTCAGTTGTTGCCATTTCTGAGAAAGATATGAATACAATTATCTTTATACTATAACCGCCTTATTCATAATCGCTCTTTAACTAAAACACTGATAGAAAGGGTTTTGTCCTTTTTTCTCTTTGGAAAATTGCGTATGATGGAAAGGGACAAAACATTTGGTAGCGAAAATGATGTTATAAGCGTTTAGGAATAGGGCCCATACTGTGTTCGATGTTGTAAAGGTGCTCTGTATTTTGTCGATTCTAAAAATGGTACACGATGTTGTTTTCTTTATCATTTTTATAAATACTGTTATCTTAAGCGTGCCCACGGACTATGTAATGGAAAAAAGTATTAGCCTGTAATGTCCTACTGCTGGGCAAAGGCCTCTCATCTCACTGAAGATATCAGTACAGTGAGGAGGATTAGGCATACCGCATAATCACCACGCTTGCCAAATGCGGGTTGGTGATCTCAAACCCAAGCCATGTTTGAAAAGTAGGAAACATGTTTTCGCTTGACTCGGGACCTCAGTCTTGGCAGGCGAGTGCATATACCACTAGACCACCGAGGCATTAATGTAACGAAACATGATTTTAAAACTTTTTTCTTAATGTTGTTTGTTATAAATAAAGCAATGTTTTATTATGTGGACGTATTATATAACATAACTTATACAACATACAAAATCCGGTTGCACATAACAACTCTTAGATTTATTTAACGCCTAAATTATGATCAACAAACTTTAATGAAGTTCGTTTCAAATAGCGATAATGTTGGAACGAGAATTTTCAGAAGAGATATATATTTCTCAATGATTGTCTTACCGCAGCCATCAAGATGTTGAATCTGGCGTAGATATCTTTCGTTCTTTTAGATTGAGCCAGTCTCTCTTGGAGCTGCCCTTCATGGCGTTTGATGTATGCTTTAGCCTAAAAAATAAAAGATCTATAAAATGATTCAGTTAAATCCTAATTGTTATTATAAACACGAAAAAATAAGTCTGTCTGCCTGATAAACTTTGACGGGTAAACAAATGAACCGATTTTGATGTGGATCTTTAAAAAAGAAGTTACTTACTGTTAGACTGTATCATCCCATTCTTGGGCAAAGGCCTCCACCCATTCCCGGCACTCTTCTCGATTGGAAATAATCTACTTAGGGGAGGAGTATACTATGGGTAAATCGCGCCCACGCAGAACCACTAGTGTATATTTAAACTGAGTGAAGTCTTTACCTGATGAACGATCTTCAACTTCCTCCGCATGCCCAAAGGTTGTTGTTTCACGGAGCCCAGCACTTCTTTGTGCAGATGAATGTTTTCGAAAATTTGCTCCTGAGTGACGACTGCCGGCGCTTCCTCCATCGATATTGCTGTACTGATTTTGAGCAAAAATTAAGTGATAAGTTCTTTATAAGTTAGTTTCATCCACCCTATTGTCAGATTTGTTCCATTTGTATGGTCGTTCTCTGACTTCCGACATAGTTTTTAACGGACGTATGTTACGATAATCAAGCGTTTGAACATCCCAACCTTAACAAGCCTGATTAACTTACTCTCCAGAACTAGTGGTGAAGTTGGAAGACCGTCTTCTAGGTCTATTCTCATCAGGAAGGAAAGGCGACGACGGTCTCCTGGCTCTCCCCTTGCGAGATCTTCGGACACTGGCCCTGCGCTGGCGGAGCACCGCGCTCAGGCTCGCGGAGTAGTCCTCATCATCAGACCCATCTGGATTCGAAAAAAGTTCTAAAAGGAGTCGATGTAGGAAGCGTCTAACAGACTGTATTATGTTGTTGAATATAAACTTCTTCTTCTTCATCGAGTGGACGCTCAACCTGACCAATCCTGGTGTCAGAGTTATTGACATGGCTCATGTAACGACTACTATCCGTAGAAAGTAACTGGGACCGACGGCTTAACGTGCCCTCCGAAGCACGGAATCATCTTACTTTTCGGGCAATCAGGTGATTCAGCCTGCAATGCCCTAAACAAACTGAGGACAGTCTCACAAAGAGATTTTTGTGAAATATTGTCCCCATCGGGATTCGAACCCGGAACCTCCGCATCGTGAGCCGGGCGCTCAAACCACAGGACCACGGAGGCTGTTAAATCTACACTAATAAAATAAAAGTGAAGAGCTTTTTTCGGTTGATTGGGCGCGCTAATCTCATAAACTAACAATACATTTAAAAATATACCGACATCAAGGGGAGGGTATAGGTTAGTTAGACTAAAGTACTTAATGCATGCAATATAAATATAGTACTTAGGGTGCTTTCAAATTATGCGTTTCGTGTCGGACCGCTTCGGTGCCGAAGCGGTGCGTTTTCATACAAAACGAGCCGTGCGGCAACGTAGTACGCACTGTTGCCGCACGGCTCGTTTTGTATGAAAACACACGATCGTACGTTCACAACACGAGAAACGCACCGCTTCGGCACCGAAGCGGTCCGACACGAAACGCATAATTTGAAAGCACCCTTAGTATTTAATGCACAATATAAAAGTATCCTGCAATGCTCGGTAGAATGTTGCTCATATTTCTATTAACTATCGCTATGCAAAGTTTACACTATACAGATACACGAAATAGCTTAGATGTATAATTGTATAATGAAATCGCAATAGTTTGTTTTACGTGTATGCATTTTTTATAGAACAAAATTTTTGTAAAATTATTTAAAGAAAGTCAATTATTTTATGCCTATACTCTTGACTAAATTAAATAAGCATAATAAAAACAAAAAAATAAGTAGTAATTACACCACCCACATACATACAAACACAATTGTTTAACTGATGGATTCGGGCGTTACTATTTAAAAAAATTACATGATATTATTATTAGGCAAGCGTGGTGATTACGCCTGAAACCTCCTCACTGTACTGATATCTTCAGTGAGACGAGAGGCCTTTGCCCAACAAGTGGGACATTACAGGCTAATACTTTACTTTACTTTACTTTACATGATATTGTAAGGTGACTATTATATTTTGAATTGACACTACGTTTACGGATACACTTCGCACACTAGCAGCCCCCCGCGGTGTTACCCACGTTGTACCCGTTCCCGTGGGAATTTCGGGATAAAATGTATGCCATGTGTTATTCTGATGTATAACCTATATTACTGTAAAGTTTCATCTAAATCCGTTCAGTAGTTTTTGCGTGAAAGAGCAACAAACATACATCCATCCACACATACATCCATCCTCACAAACTTTCGCATTTATAATATTATCCTACTAATATAGAATAGAAGGTATTCTAAATGGTCAATGTTGATGAGGAACCGCTGATGGAACAATAAAATAATGAACTGAGGATTTAATGAACGTCTCTGAGTGGGGCAGTTAAGGTGCATGTTCAATCAGTTAGGGCCTTATTCACGGTTACTACCAGCATTTTACCTATCAAATGGTTTGTCCCTTTCTGACATACGCTATTTTCCAAAGAGCAATAGAGACAAAACACTCACTAACAGTGTTTTAGTTAGAGAGCGTTTATGAATAAGGCAGTTATTCCTTAACCCTGGACTCGTCTGTCTCACCTTGGTTTCCTGGTGAGAACTTGACTTCGTTGGTGACGGCCGTCTCCGAAGGAAGGTGGAACAGGTTGACTCCAGAAGAGGTCATGCTGCCAGGGTCTGCCCAGGTCACTGACAGCCGGTCCACGGACGGGTGTGGCGATGACGGGGCGTGCTCGTATGATCCCTGGGATAGGCAGCATGTTAAACGAAGCACTTTTATTGGGCTGAAGAAATTTGTTGCGTTTTATATTATGCAAATGTTATTGTTTGTTCTACAGGAATTGCTGGTCGTTTTCTACAAATATTAAATTTTGCCTAACTGCTAAAATAGGAGGAGTTAATTCGATCGTTTTTCTTCGATCTTTTAATTTTAATTTTTTACGGATTGTAAATAAAGGAGTCGTTTGGAAAGTTATTATTTCTTTTAATCGTCGTTAGTTTTGGTCGGATATTAAAAAAAATGTTTTTAGTAGAATTAAATTTATGCTGAAAGTTCTCATACATCAACATTGCGGGAAAAATATATTGTAAAAATAATAATTGGATCTGTGCTCCGCCGTTACACGACGGTTGTGCTTGTACCCAGTGGTTCTTTGATTTTATTGGAATAATTTTCGATTATTATGATTACAAACACTAAACACAGACTTCTCTAGTTAAAGGTAGTTTAAGGTACAAGTTTAAAGATAAGGTATACTTGTAGCGAAGCTATTTTATTTTTAGCTCATTAAAGAAACAAAGTTTCGCCATTGCGATGTTTCTATATTTTTGTTTAAGCAAATAGTTATTTATTTTTATTTTTCAGTTATTTACCATTATTACAATACATAATATTATTTTAAAATGAAACTACGTTTACGGAAACACTTCGCTTTTATTTTTCGTTTTTATCTGATGTTTAGGCCCCTTGACAAGAACCATTTTTTAAAGGATCCCACATAAGAGTAACTTTTATTGTGATTTTTTATAATTATGAAGATACGTGGAGATTTTTATAACTTCGCTCGTAGATCAGTTTTAATTTTACTTGAAAAATAACATAAAATTAAAATTCATGTAGGTATTCTACATTTTCATTAAGTTAAGTTTCAAGAACTAATTTAATTTCCACTTTCAGTTTAGCTGTTCCGCTCTAAGATCCATTTTACTCAAAATAAATTAAAATATTCTTAAAAAGAATCAAAATAAATCGTTATATTTTTTTCAGGTTTATTTTTAAAAAAACTATCAATCAAAGATATTTTTTTCTTTTATCACTTTATCAAATCAATCTCACCGTTAACTTTTCCTCTACCAAAGGACCAGTACTGCCGATCCCTATCGAACCGCGACTGATGCTAGTCAAAGGTCGCAGCTCAGAGAGACATAACTTATTCCGATAATGACGATTATGCTTCACGAAATGAAATGAATTTCAGCAGGCGAGAGTGGTGCTATATCTAATTTGTATTTATTGGGTCAGTTGCAGTTGAGGAAGTCTTTCTTGTTTAAGCTTGTTTTATGATACCTGAAAATCGAGCTGTATGTATATATTATTTTAATTGAGAAAACGTGTCTTATATTATCAAATATTTAGGTGATAATCACCTTTAACTAATGCAAGTTAATCTTTAACTCTTCGGAGGACACGTATAAGTGTCGGTCCCGGTTGTAACGACCGATAGATCAACCAGGGGGTTGGCCACTAATAACCTACTAGAACTTACGTTATACTTTTAATCTTAATCGTGATATATCTTCTTATTTTTATTTTTTTATTAATTTGAATATAATTATAATATTTTCAATCGACCTCAAAAGAAAATAATCTCGATTTGTGTGAGTGAAAATGCTTAAAAAAAGATTGTGTTAACAGATCCCAGTA
This sequence comes from Cyclophora punctaria, assembly GCA_951394245.1. Classification (NCBI taxonomy): domain Eukaryota; kingdom Metazoa; phylum Arthropoda; class Insecta; order Lepidoptera; family Geometridae; genus Cyclophora; species Cyclophora punctaria. The sequence goes on from OX596167.1 coordinate 12,282,818, forward strand.
ACCGAAAGGAACCAGAACGAAACAGAACCGTTATCAAAAAGTTTTTAAATGTAAAAATCCAGTCGGTTTTTCACTTGTTATATTTTTCCGTCAAAATGTAAAAAAATGATACTAACTAACAAAACCACGTACAATTGTGCGGTGACCTTTTAACAGCAAATTAATATAGTCTGTGGCTTGTTATTGAAGGTGCGGTGAAATGACTTCTACTTATCCGTGCACTCGGGAATAAAAATGTTTCCTTTAATCACATTGTTTTACTGAAAACCCTAATTAGATGAGCCGAGAGTGGCATTTCTATCTGAGAGCTACCGTGCTTCGGACGTAAAGCAGTCGGTCCTGATTGTTTCAATCGTCAGACCTGGAGTGAATGTGGAGGTCTTTAGGCGGTCTACAAACTCCAACTTCAGGGTTGACCACAAACCTACTCGAAATAAAATGAAATTAATGACGATCAAAACCTTGACAAGTTGAAACAATTAAAATGCATTCTTGTTAGTGAAATTATTTGCATCTTGTCCATAAATATTATTTCAGAGACTATATTAACGGGTCGTTTAACGTTAATTAGCTTGTAATGTCCCACTACTGGTCAAAGGCCTCTCATCTCACTGAAGATATCAGTACAATGAGGAAGATAAACAGAAAAAGAAATGACATGTTTTTATTCAACATGATAATATTTCTGATTTTGAACACTTTTGTATTCGAATACCCTGAAGATAAAGATGCGTTTATCACGCGAAGCATTTGTCGCGCCGAGCGTCTTTCACTTAATCAATATCTGTACGGGTCACCGTACAGTTCATTGCACTAACGAAACGCTGTGTTAGCGTATTTCGTTTATTCACTTAATTAATTATTTTTACCATCAGTTCACATATCATCGTTGTGCCGCGTACACATCATAATCATAATCATACAGTGAATTCAATAAATTATAACTTATACCAGCAATCATTATATCTTATCATTTAACTTAACTAAGGTGTTAGGCTCTACAAGCCCCAACATCTTATGGTCCTTCGAGCCTCCGAATAGGCGGGATCTACTCACGCGAGTGTCTTACAAATACCACGTGGGTTGGTAACCAGTCTTCGGTGAGTCCACTTATATTATATACCCATATAACTTCAAAATGGAAGACCTTCTATCAAAGCAGCAGCAGAACATGGGAGCCATGGAACGGCTCCTAAGCAACTTTAAAAAGGATGGTCCAAATCGTAGAGATTTTTTGTATATTAAGAAGCGCATTAGCGACTTAGATAGTCTCTTTCAAGATTTTCAAAGCAACCATATAAAACTGTGTGAATTTGACGATAAAAAACATGAGTATTTTCTCACTGATTGTTATAAGCAAGCGTCAGATTTTTATCAGGAAGCTAGAGCATTCATAATGAAACATTTACCCCCTGAACCGTTTCTTAGGCCAGCTACTCGCCTAGGGTCCCCAAACGTCCTAGCCCAGCAATCAACCAGCAAGCACGACGGCGAGACGGCAGCAGTCAAGGATCAAGGGACAAGTAGCAAGCTAGAAGAAATGTTGAGGAAGCAAAAGAGTTATTTCAAGGCGTTACATCATACTTTGAAGAACATTGACCTTGAAGCGAGTTTGGAAACTTCAGAGTATCAAGAACTGTTAAGCGTATTGAAGTCGCGGTGGTCTCTCATCGACACTCTTCATTGGGAGATCGACAGCGAGCTCATTGAGGATAATGAGGAGTACGAGCAAGCGTTTGGTGCGTATGAGGTCAAATATCAACATATGAAGAAGGCTATCACGGAAAAATTGCGGTCACAGAGTTTTCAAGAAAAATCGACTCCACTAACAGAGATCCCAATTTTCAGCGGTAGTTATCTACATTGGGTTACTTTCAAGGATTTGTTCACCGGATCTATACACAACAATCGGTCCATAACAGGTGGACAAAAGATGCAAATTCTTAAGGGGAAACTCCGAGGTGAAGCCGAAAAATTGATTCACCACCTGAACATCAGCTGTGAGAACTATGAAGCTGCCTGGGAAATCCTTAACGACCGCTACAACAATAAGAAACTAATATTGAACACCTACCTTCAGAACCTCATGAACCTACCTACACTCCATCATCAAACCGCAGCAGCCATTAAGAAGTTACATGACACCACTAACGAGTCTCTAAACGGAATCCGGAACTTAGGAGTTGATGTTAGCCACTGGGATTCGATCATAGTCTATATCCGAACACAAAAACTGGATATTGAAACCCATGACGGTTACGTTGAATCGCTCAAAGGATCGCGTGAGATTCCTGTTTTAGCGGAGTTAATGTCTTATTTAAAGACGAAGTTCACTAATCTCGAGAGCTCTAAACGCAAACAAGAAACGCCAAAACCTCAACATAGTCAAGTGAAAGACAGAGAGGTCTATAAGCAATCACCGGAGAACAAAAAGACTCCTTTCTTCAAATCATTCAATATTAACAAGAAAACATTTAATTCAAATAAAATTCAAACATGTCCTATTTGCAATGAGGCACATGGTATTTACAATTGTGAAACATTTCTCAAGTTTACACCGGAAAGAAAATGTAGAACAATAACCGATTTGTCGTTATGCAAAAATTGCCTTTATGATCATGATGGTAGAGATTGCTTTTCCACCAAAAGGTGTAGAACTTGCCAAGGCCAGCATAATACATTACTGCACGACAGTTTCGCAAAATCAACAATAAGCATAAAATCAAATGCAATTAAAGAACACAAAATTAATACTAATATTTTACAAGAAAATATTAGTGAAATATTGCTAGCTACAGCGAATATCAAGGTACAGGCTTCTGACGGGTCATTCCATACCATGAGGGCTCTCATTGACCAAGGGTCACAGACCTCACTGATATCCGAGAATGCCGCACAAATATTAGGGTTGCCCCGCAAACAATGTAAGGGCATAATCTTTGGCGTTGGGGCACGAGAACAAAATTGTAAAGGAGTTGTCAACATACGGATGACGTCATCATACAATGATTCATTTACATTCGACACCGATGCGTTGATAATGAAACATTTAGTCAACAATTTGCCGAATAGATCATTTTCAAAACCTTACTGGACTTATTTAGAACATCTGCAACTTGCTGATCCAGAGTTTTATATCAGTCGCCCGATAGATATTCTGTTAGGCGCTGAAGTATACTCTTACATCATTCAATCAGGGATCGTCAAGGATACAGAATGCGTGCCAGTCGCTCAACAAACACGTTTAGGTTGGATATTATGTGGAAATGTCGTTTCGTTTCAATGCAACGTGGTCAACATCAATGTAAAGGACATTCAACAATTTTGGGCAATAGAAGATTTAGCTGACGATTCAAACATCTCCAATGAAGATCAACAGTGCGTTCAGCTGTACGAGTCCACAACAACGCGCCAGGAGGACGGTAAATACGTCGTGCGCCTCCCTATGTTGCCCGACGCAAAGGAAAAATTAGGCTTATCAAAGCCCAAGGCGGTGGCACAATTTCATCAGCTCGAGCGGAAGTTCACCAAACAAGAAAGCGTAGCAAGAGATTATAAATCATTTATAAACGAATATATAGAATTAGGTCATATGGAAAAGGCACCAAAAAATGGTCCTCTTACATACTATTTACCTCATCATTGCGTACAGCGACCAGATTCAGCAACAACATCACTACGAGTTGTGTTCAATGCATCAGGCAAGACAACTACCGGTATAAGTCTCAATGATGTTATGTATCAAGGTCCCAATTTGCAACGGGATCTACTTACACTTGTTTTGAAGTGGAGGAAGTACAAGTACGTACTTACAGCAGATTTAGAAAAAGAATTTCGTCAAATTCTAGTTCACCCCGACGATCGACAATTTCAAAACATCGTTTGGCGAGACTATCCACAAGCACCACTTCAAGATTATCAGTTGAAAACAGTTACTTATGGAACTAAATCAGCCCCCTTCCTAGCTATGATGACTCTGAGGCAACTGGCTAAGGATGAAAGACATCGTTTCCCTACCGCGGCCAAGGTATTAGAGGAAGACTTTTACTGCGACGACCTGATGTCTGGAACCTACAGCATTGAAACAGCAAAACAACTACAAACAGAGCTGTTAGCTTTACTCAAGAGCGGAGGATTCAACTTAAGGAAATGGGCGTCCAATGAGCCTCAACTGATCGAACATCTCGACAAGACACAATCCACTAAAGACTTGTTTACATTCCGCAATCAAGAATGCACAAAGGCATTAGGTCTTACTTGGAATCCAAGACTAGACATTTTCACATTTGAATGTAAAATGAGTAAGAAAACAAGTTCACGGCTTACAAAAAGGATTTTACTATCCGAAATATCTAAGATCTTTGACCCACTTGGATGGCTAGCTCCAGTGATCCTGCAACTGAAAATCCTCTTTCAAAATGTCTGGGTGACAACCCTAGCATGGGATGACGAAATTCCCGAGCAACTACAAACGGAATGGTCAAGGTTACGCACAGACATAGAAAATATCAATAAAATCAAAATACCACGTTGGATTGGCAGTAATGAAAAAGAGAGCATCGAGTTACATGGGTTTTGTGACGCATCAAACGTAGCCTACGCATGCGTAGTCTACGGACGGATACAACATAAAACACACATCTCAGTTGTACTGTTGGCGGCAAAAACTAAACTGGTACCGGTCAGCAAATCAGACAATTCAAAGATGGGAATATCGCTGCCTAAATTAGAGCTGAGCGGAGCATATTTGTTATCAAAACTTATGAGCAAGGTCACAGACAGTTTGAGTACGCATAACCTGCAAGTATACGGTTGGTGTGACTCTACAGCAGTATTAGGGTGGCTACAAGGCGATCCTAATAGGTGGAAACCGTTCGTAGCAAACCGAGTCAGGAGTATAACACAAACAATGACGTCATCATGCTGGCGCTACGTTAAATCAGCTGAGAACCCAGCTGACTGTGCCAGCCGCGGCACTACAGTTGAAAAACTCCAAAATCATCCACTCTGGTGGAGTGGCCCGAGCTGGTTGTCCACTGCAAATCATTTTAGCAACTTAGAAAGCCCAAATTATACAACCGATTTGGAAATATCAAAATCAAAACAAAGTTACGTCGCTACCAAATGCAGTACATCAAACGATAATATAATTGAACAATTGTTATGCAAATTCAGCAGTTTCATGCGAGTGACGCACGTTCTAGCTTGGGTACTTCGTGTCATTTCACGTGAGAAATTATCGTACCTGACAGTACACGAAGTACAGTCAGCGACACTCAAAATCATCAAACATGTTCAAGCGACCGACTTTGATTTAGAAATAAAATGTCTCAAGAGTAAAAGCAAGCTACCATCAAAAAGCAAGTTACTATCTTTGAACCCATTTTTGGATGAAAGCGGTTTACTGCGTGTTGGAGGACGTCTGCGGAATTGCCACATACCGGAAGATATGAAGCATCCTTTAATCATCCCACAGGACAGTCGTCTCGCGCAGTTGTTAATAGATTTTGGGCACCGCGCAACCTTTCACGGAGGGGCCCGCTTAACATTAGCATGGTTGAGGAAACAATATTGGATTGTCGGTGGCAACAGAACAGTCAAGAAACGTCTACGTCAATGCGTAACTTGCAGAAAACACAATCCAGCCAAATTACATCAAATTATGGGTGACTTACCGGAACCAAGGACCAATCCTACGAGACCCTTCTATCATACCGGCGTGGATTACACTGGAGCGGTCGAGATTAAATTTAACAAAGGCCGAGGAGCAAAAACAACGAAGGGATACATAGCAGTTTTTGTCTGTATGGTCACCAAAGCGGTTCATATAGAACTAGTATCAGACATGACATCGTCAGCATTTTTAGCAGCTCTAAGACGATTGTCAGCCAGAAGAGGTTCTCCGTCACATATGTACAGTGATAACGGGACCAACTTCGTAGGAGCAAATAAAATCTTGGCAAAGGAATACATAGATATAAAAGCTATCTTAACTGAAAGTTTTCACTCATACCTCAGCGAGATGCAGATACAGTGGCACTTCAATGCACCCTCGTGGCCCTCAGCAGGAGGACTATGGGAAGCATCTGTCAAAAGCTTAAAGTACCACCTTCGTAGAGTAATCGGCGAGCAAAAACTTACCTTTGAAGAGTACTCGACTATTTTAGCACAATTAGAAGCTTGCCTCAACTCGAGACCACTTTGCGCTCTTTCGGAAGACCCAGATGACTTGGATTATTTAACACCATCTCACTTTTTAGCCAGTGGTCCAGTTTTAACTATTTACGAAACCGAAAGAGATGCCAGAACTAGATGGCAGCTGGCTCAGAAAACCTTCCATGATATTTGGAGGAAATGGCAAACAGAATATCTCAGTCAACTATCATTGCGAGGCAAGTGGCAACAAGCACAGGATAACATCAACCTCAACGATATCGTTATCATCCACGAAGCTAATTTACCTGCGGGTAAATGGGCATTAGGTCGAATCGTTGATTTGCACCCCGGCCAAGATGGATACGTCAGAGTAGTATCAATTAAGACAAAAAACGGCATAATAAGGAGACCTATTGTTAAACTTTCGCTTTTACCTGTCAACTTCGAATACCAAGATACCATTAACAGCAAACAACAAACAAATACACAAGGCGAGATTAACAAAAAGCCCCCAATAACTAGAGGACCAAGCATCAATATCATTACAAAACTATTTCTGTTGTTTATGATGCTATTCGTTTCCTCGGCAAGTGGCGCTTACAACATTTCATCAGTTCCAGCCTATAAAGGACTCTACTTCGATAAGCTATCTGACATGCGTTTAATACAGGATCAATGGAAAGTAGTAGTGTATTATAAAATGGATGCATACTGGAACGGAATAGGAACATTCAAGTCATACACGGATCGACTGGAAACAATATGCGATCAAATGGATATTAAAACTCAATGTACAATTATATTATTGCAACTAAATCATGACTTTAATGAATTAGAATATTACAATGTCATGTTGCTCAATCAGCAGTTTAGAGTGCAGTCACCCGAGGTAACGCGTCAGCGTCAGCGCACGCGCCGCGGCCTTGTTAACGGTGTCGGTTACATCGCTAATAGCCTTTTCGGTGTATTGGATGAGCACTTCGCCGAACAATATCAAAAGGATATCGCGCTAGTTAGATTTAACCAAAAGCATCTGTTGTCTCTAGCGAGGAATCAAACGTCTATCATAGAAGCCGAAAATAGTGTTCTGAAGAGAATAGAAGCGGGCTTACAAAAACAATCCAAAATGTTTAACCAACACCTAAGTAGTCTGGACAAGACGTCCCTTTCCATCAGAAAGGAGGTTCTGAAGGCCAGAACCAGTGAATACTTTGTATTGACCAGTATTATAGCAAATAATCTTCTTAATAGCCTAAAGAATATTCAAGGAACGTTATTGGACACTTTAACGCACATTCAGCAACTTAACATCCACCTCATACCACCAACGCAACTTCGCGATGAGCTCTATACTATATCAAATCAGATATCAAGAGAACTCTCTTTGCCTATTGAAAACATAGCAACGGACTTATATATACTGTATCAAATAATGCAAGTCAAGGCACGCATGTCCTATCAGTACTTTATTTTTGAAATAAAATTTCCGCTAGTATCGCGAGACAGTTATGAAATCTACCGACCTATTCCTATCTCACAACAAATCAAGAAAACCATGGTAAAAATAGCACCTATCGAAGATTACTTAGCCTTAAACATAAGACAAAATACACACTTGCCATTGACACAGTTTGAACTACAGCAGTGTATTCATATTACTACCACAAGTTTGTGTAAGGTCCAGAAACCGATTTACCAACTAGACTCCGACAATAATCTATGCATCAAGAGCGACCAAGGAAACTCCTGCAGGACAACCACCACGGCTTGTGAAACTACATGGACGGAGCTGTTTACAAATAATCACTTTTTATTATCATGTTGCGGTCTGTGTAAACTTCGTTTTATATGTGGGAGTCAGGTTACCGACGAACAGCTCACCGGGGTAAAATGTTGTTGCTCTAGCAAAAGATTGTGTCATAAAAGGGGACACTTTTACAATAATATCACACGCAGAACTGACAAAAAACATTAGCATCAAATCGGACCTTTTGAATATAAAGTTAGCACCCGTCAATAACATAATAAATGTTTCGATACCGGTTGCCGATTACCAACAGCCGGACAATTTGACGTTATCATTTCAAAACATAAACGATCAGATAGATCGTTTGAAAGCATCTTCATCGGACGAGGAGTCGGGAGAGGTGTCTCTCCACGACGTACACCACTACGTGGCCATCTACTGCGTGGCGGCGGCGGGGCTCACAGCGGCGGGGGCCGCGTGGTGCCGCGCGCGCCGCCGCGCCGGCCGCGCCCGCGCCTGCTCCCGCCCCCGCCCCAGCCCCGCTCCCATCAGCACTCTCACTGATATGTGCGCGAGTGTCGAATGTGAGAAAGGTGAACAGTGCGCGAGTCATCAATCGAGTGCGCGAGTGTTCAATAAATCCACTTCTCCGATTATCGGCAAATGTTATTTTAAACGTGTAAATTCATTATAATCATTGTTTACTGTCACCTTATAAATCATTAACTAACACTTAGATCTAAGTAATCAATGGCATCATCTTATAGCATCTCAATCACTACTAATCAATCATTACACTCATCCCTCAGCCTCCAGCTTTCTAGCCCCGGAGCATGTACGGGTCACCGTACAGTTCATTGCACTAACGAAACGCTGTGTTAGCGTATTTCGTTTATTCACTTAATTAATTATTTTTACCATCAGTTCACATATCATCGTTGTGCCGCGTACACATCATAATCATAATCATACAGTGAATTCAATAAATTATAACTTATACCAGCAATCATTATATCTTATCATTTAACTTAACTAAGGTGTTAGGCTCTACAAGCCCCAACAATATCGAACGTAAATTATGATTAATTTGGGCAATTCTAATAAAATAGGACGCTGGGAAATAGATCACAATCTACCCGCAATATATATTGGAAATACTCACTTTTGTAGAGACGACATTAGCAGATAAACGCAAGTAGAGCACGTTACTTAGTTAAGGACTTTGATAGAATTTAGTAAGTAACTCATGAAACTTTAGGCATGGATTGAGTAACTGGTAGAAGGTCAGTCTTGGCTCTGCGAAGACTACTACGTAAGACTAATGAAATTTTCTAATTTTAGTAAATACAGTAGTCTCGTGACTAGCCGTTGTATTTCATAGGCGGGCGTCAATGAGCGCTAATCGTGTACTCTGATTAAGTATACTGCTAAGGGCTGGCAAGCCATCCAATTACACAAATATTTTTAATTCTACTAATGTTTTTGTATTTCTAATGGATCGAATTAACCCTTTAATTCGGATCCTTTGGGAATATATGAATAAATTGCACGAACGAACGTAATGTTTACGATTACGGAAAATTGTTTTAACCTGTATATCAAGGCTTTTATTAACATAGTACTTAGGAATGAGGCAGAATCTTTACTTGATTTTAACCCTTGCCTAGGTATTATTAACCTTAATATATTAGCTTGTAATGCCCAGCACTTATACTTATATTATTCCCCACTTAAATGATCTCAGTAGAGTTTTAATACGTTTGTTATCCACCTATGATTTCACGTAACAGCGTACGTGGTTTATAGATTTTGTTATTACGTGGCTCTGGTGGAAAGACACTATAAGTAGACTCCGTTTATTACTAAAAGATAGTTTCTGAGATTATCGCGTCCAAACAAACAAACAAACAAAATTCCTGCTTTATTATATACTCTTCTCACTGTACTGATTTCTCCAGTGATTTGAGAGGCCTTTGCCCAGCAGTGGGACATTACAGGCTACTTTACTTTTTATTATATTAGTAACGATTGTTTATATACTGGTTTATTGTCATTAAACTGTCACTCCTAATCTGTGGTTCTAATGTAATTGAATATGAATCAGTGTACCGAAAATTAATTTAAAGTCAAGCTAATTTCGGGACGGCCCTTAAACTAGCTTCATTCCATTAACTGACCACACCTTATAGCGATTATATCGCTCGCGTAATTAAGAAGTGATTTTACGAAACAAAGGTCGTTGATGGACTAATTTGGTCAAATAAAGTATAGTTTACAATACCTTTACCGTGTATTGCACCCGTCTATGTTTTGTTGTTACTCATGTTTTATTGCCGTTTAGGAAAGTCACACTGTTGTTGAGACTGTGGTCAGTCAGCCTTCTGGTGCCCAATACGCGTTACACTAGAGACAAAATGTCTACAATACTAAGCGAATTTTGTCTAACACAGACTTTTTGTCTGTCAACGACTTTTGTCTATCAAAGACTTTTTATCTGACACCGACTTTTCTATTCGTTACAGACTATTCTGTCCGTCATAGACCTTTTGTCGTTCACAGACTTTTCTGTCTGTTACACTGAAGTCAGTCTTGATAAGCCAGTCAGTTTCAAGCATGGTTTTAAGACTGTTTTGTCTATAGTAACTAATCAATACTGTCCCACTGCTGGGCAAAGGTCTCCCACAAACACCGTCATCCGTCCCTATCTTTCGCCTGTTTTTAAGTAGACTCTATAGTAGGTGTTAGTAAACGCAAGCTGTCGGCGTGGCTGAAGAAGCGGACATCTTGCTCAACTTAATATGTATACTTGGAATACTTCAGCCTTCAGTCGAAGGAACAAGAATGGGGTTTAATGGCATATTACTCAGCAAGAGATGATCCCCGTAGTTGGTTGATAGTGCCGAGGTTGAGTTCCACATTCGGCGAACAGAAATGCATACCGCATCCATAAAAAAGGCTCTATTCGGTATAAGAAGCATGAATTTGGTAGCTACTACCTATACCAATTCTTATCTCCAATGGAATCTTCATATTTGACCTATTTCAAAACATATGATTAGCTAAAAAGCACACATGTTTTGTTTGCGTGACAATGCACGATAATAAAAAGGAATAATGCTCGTTTTACATATTAAAGATTTATCTGGTAGTAAAAAGCTTCATTACTATGCAATATAGCGGTATATTCTGTAAAGTTAAATAAAAATTCTATGAAGAATAATCATATGAAGGTTTTCATTAAATTCTACTAATATTTAATACCTGTCTATATCTATTTTGTTTGATTGAATTTATGTACTAGCAGCGCCCCGCGGTTTTCCCCCTGTTGTGTCCGTTCCCATGGGAATTTTTAAATGATAAGTAACCTATATTATTTCCGTTGAATATATCTATATGTAGATATGGTTAGGTTATGGGGACCAGCCATAACCTTGATTGACCCCTGTACCAAATTTCAAAGTTTCTAGGTACAGTAGTATCGATTGTGCGTTCATATATACATACATAGGTCAATGAGTCAGGCAGTCAGGTTTGTCTTTTATACACTTATAATAGGATATACGAATATCCTATTAATACGAGTATTATAAATGCAAAAGTTTGTGAGGATGGATGTATGGACATATTTTTTACTCTTACTTTTTTTTAACTCTTATATTTGTTACTCTTACACGCAAAAACTACTGAACGGATTTGGATGAAACTTTAGAGTAATATAGTAGGTTAATAACATATGGGATACATTTTATCCCGAACTTACCACGGGAACAGGTACAACGCGGGCAACATCGCGGGGCGCGGCTAGTAGATTATATAGTTATATCTAGCAAGTACCTGTGGTGTTAACTCCCATCGCGGACTTTCGACGACCACTTTCGGCCGCGGTTCCAGTTTCAAAATGCCACGTTCTTTAGTCTGAAACACAACTTATTTAATACTAAACCTTCAGAGTGCTACAGTGGGCTGATGTCAAAGGCGACTAGCGAATTATAACAAAAGTAAAAAGCCCTTCTATCTATAAACATAAGCTCTTACTCCAAAACGTTGAAACACCATTACGGATACACTTCGCTTTTATTTTACATATTTATCCGACGTTTCGGTCCGTTTCGGTTCGTTACAAAAACAACACCATTGTTGTTTACAATATAATCTCTAGACGCTGTCGTAGCTGTGGTACCGTAGCACTACCTTTCAATGAAAAGGGCTTTAAAAATTTGTCAACATTGAAAAGAAAGAAATATTGATACAATGGTGGAAACCTGATGCTACCTTGTACTGAAATGATACTCAAATTACTTAAGTATGACTTTTGTATGTATTGATAAAAAAATGGCTTGGGTTATGAAGCAGTACTACTGCAACCTTATCGTCCACCCATCCAAGTAGGGGCCGCTTAGTCAAACTACACCACGAGACTTATAACATTTAATAAGTCGGAACGGGCAACATGATGGGCAGCACAGACAGACGCGGCTGGGGACTCTGTTTTATTAATATGTGATAACCAGCGGAACACAAAGCTACAGGCATAGGTTTTGCCCAAAAGACTAAGGGCGGGTTGCTTTGCGTCTCAACAGACGTTAAGAAATTTATAATCGTGGCTCTCTGTTGGCCACCCACAGACTGTCATTTAAGTTATCATCTTCTTCATCGAGTGGATGGTCAACCTGACCAATCCTGGTGTCAGAGTTATTGAGCCGCCAAAGGCCTCTAACATGGCTCGTGTAACGACTACTATCCGTAGAAAGTAACCGGGGCCGACGGCTTAACGTGCCCTCCGAAGCACGGAATCTTACTTTTCGGGCAATCACGTGATTCAGCCTGCAATGCTAACCAAACTGAGGACAGTCTCACAAAGTGATTTTTGTGAGATATCCCCACCGGGAATCGAACCCGGAACCTCCGGATCGTGAGCCGGGCGCTCAAGCCACAAGACCACGGAGGCTGTTATTTAATTTATGAAACACTTTGTATTTAACAGACATTTAGCAACGTGAACTTTTTAACAAACGTATATAACGATAGTCAACCGTTTGAAACAACCCACCCTGAATGAGAGAAGAAGAAAAGAAGAATGGGAATAGAATGTGAGTACAAAGTCCAAGCACAAGAAAATATGAGAACCTACTCCAAGAAATGGTCAGAGGGATATCCCTACTTCTTGAGACTGTTTGGCAAGTCAATGTAAGGCTACTTGACATGTTTGTTACCAATTAATTCATTGATGGTGATCTCACTGGTTTAGACCTCATCAATCAAAAGGGATCACAACACAGTAAAGTTAAGCAACACTTTCACAAAAACTTCGTCACACCAATTCCATTACTTCACTATACCGTATACTATTTAAAATAAAAGTTTAAAAAGCTATAAATTACCTTCAAGTCCATCGCAATATGGGGCAAGTGTTCACCATTAACAGACGATTTGAACTGTAGCCCGTTACTTGACTACTACTGCCGTGTAAACAGGAGCCCAAAGGGAAAGGCCACTAAGTACGATTATTCAAATTATGCTCACATGTCCTCGCCTACGCGATCTTATCACGCATTCATTTGATTAATTGTGTGTTTTACGTACAATTGTTTTTATTATCTAGCTGGATTCAAACACAAATACGTTTTGCTGGTTCATGCTTAGCATTCGTTTTTTGAATTGTAGAGTTTTAAACGAGTATATTTGAAGTATATTATACTAACACCCGCGTTTTACCCGTGATGTGCTCGTTCCAGAGAGAACTTCGGGATAAAAAATAGCTTATAACCTTTCCGTTGAATGTTCCTATTTATTACAGAAAGGATTATTCAAATCGGATAAGTAGTTTCAGAGATTAGCGCCTTCAAACAAACATAAAACTAATTTTTCAGCTTCGTCACATTAGTATATATGTACGAGTATATTCTCTTACATAATAGAGGCAAAGAGAGGAAGAAAAAGGCCACGAAGGTTATTTGAACCAACCGATAGAGGGAGCAAATACCGTATCATATGAAGAGCTAAAGAGGATGACAGAGAACAGAGATAATTGGAAGGAATTCCATCGAACAAAGCCCAGCTTTCAAATTCAAGAAAAACCGTGTTACATATAACGGGAGCAGACTAAGTCTGCTTACACCCCATATACGAGTACTTCGAAATCTTTTGAAATAATTCACGTTTTGTTTTTGATAATTTTTCAGTTACACTGTTACGATAAACGCAGCCACTAATTAGCGAGTAGAAACTGCGTGGGGTGGGAACTAAAAGGGGTAAAAGGTAAATCTACACCATCCATTAGTAAAAATAGTATAAATAGGTTTGCAGGTACATAAGTTTATTGTATTCCTGTATCTATTACAAAATCAGTGTAATACTCATAGCGTTGCACAGTGATAATGTTAAGCAACATGCAGCATGCAGCTCGGCCACAAATCGGATTGGTGGCCGATCATGGCATTTTCGAGCTCTACCGTGCCCTACGTTAATGTCAGTCCTGGAAAGTCCTGGATGTTTTAATTGTTAGACCAAGATCACATCGAAGGCCTCTAAAAACTTCAACACCAAGGATGGGAACTAACCTACACGAATGAATTAATGACCTATATAGTCATTTACTCATTCATCAGATAACGTTTTTTGTCGGTTTTTGTGAAATAGCAAATGTAAATTGACCTCAGTCTCTTGAGGTCATAGGCACATAGGTCGTAGGAGCGGTAAGTTCTAAAGACCTTATTCATAAACGCTTATAGTAGCATTTTAGCTATCTGGTTTGTCCCTTTCTAACATACGCTATTTTCTAAAGAGCAAAAGAGACAAAACACTCACTTACAGTATTTTAGTTTTTAGAGAGCGTTTATGAATGGGCAGCAAGTGTATACTAAATCCATGGTTCTAAGTTCACTTTTGGAACGAAGTTCCTTATCGCGCGTTGCGAAAGGGGGCTAGACGGAAAAAATTGTAACGACACTTTTTGCGTTAGAGAGAAAGCACTGACCTGTAGTATACATACTGTATATGGACTGGCTGCACCATACAAATGACAGCTAGTTTGTGTGGCAATTTGAAGCGCCCCTACGAGTTTCCCGAGAACTAATTTTGACGTACACTGCAAGAAAATGGCCCCCGTATGAGATTGTAACAGCGGCGACGGCGAGTTTTTTGTGTAATATAATTTTATTTCGTGGTATTTAAGTGAGATTTCATATTTAATTGTGAAAGTTGAGCTAAATAAACATGATAAAATGTGTATTTTGTAAAGCTCGCTACAGAAAAGGGAGTAAAACGTCATTTCACAGGTACGTGTATTTTATTGTTGTTTTTATGCAAATTTGTCTTGAAATTGTGTTTATAGCATAGATTACTATCTGAAAACTGTTTGCAATGATATCTTAACAAAATAATGATCATATAATGATGAATTTCGTGAAAATTGATGTAAAAATTAGTTTTGTTTATGCACTAGGGATTGATAAATTCTTATCGATAAAATGTCGATATTCAATACTAAAAGTTGACATACTTAGTATAAGCTTAGGCTAATTGGCAGTAATTGTTTTACACCCGTATTTCGGCATTGTGCAAAATTAAAAAAAAGCCTGGGTCAGCCTGGTGTGTCTCATTACTCAGCATGTACATAATTGTACATCTTATTTATGTTATGTATAAGTTATCAATTATATTTTTGCAGATTTCCTTCCGAGTTGACGCTAAGAAACGTGTGGTTACAAAATATGAATGCCTTAAACTGGACCCCGAAGGAAACAGATTATCTCTGTTCCAAACATTTTGATATTTTTTATATAATAAATATTTTTTTTAATAAAAATGTGAAAGTATTTTTGTTTTTTATTTTGTCTAAGCTACCCAGTCATTACTGTGTTGGTCTAGTTCGTCCCGAGGGTAGGGAGGCCTTTGCCCTGCAGTGGGACATTTATGGCTAATTAATAATATTAATAGACATAGCTACCCCGTTTTGACAAAACAGTTTTTTCTTAGGCTAATTTTTAGAGTTACGGCAGTGTTCCCTAACATGTGTTTAGTAAAATGTCTTTAGTTTAATAATGTTCTCAAAATCGGAAGCTAATTAGACAAGGTACATTTAATAATCATCGATACATTTATATCGATATATTACCACAGTCGACTTATGAACATCACTAATTTTAGTTCCATGGAAATTCGTATCTGCCTACAGCGCCAAAATGGCGACACTCAAATAGGCAGAACATTATTAAGACTGCAGCCAGTCCATTTACTATAGGTCAGTGAGAGAAAGACACAGAGAAACAGCCATGTTTCTCTGTCCGTCACGTCTGTCACGCCACGTCACTGTCACGCCGCAGGCGTGCGCATGTTTCTCTGTCTGTCTCTCTCTCTCTCTTATAGAAAGCAAGCCAGATATTTTCGTTTCGTCTTTCTATGTCGCATTGAATATTGTGGTGTCGCGACGATTATTTTTGTTGATTCCGGGTGTCCCTTGACACCTCTCAAGTTTTTTTTGTTGTAATTTTTGATATGTTTTCATCCACAGAGCATAGAAGCACCGCGAGGAGAGCGCGGTGCTTCTATGCTCTGTGTTTTCATCCCAAGAGTTCTACAGGTCAGTTAGTATAAACCACGGATTTAATATACAACATAAAGTCCTTGGCTTCGATCAACAGTTGTGTATTGTTGATCGAAAGTCCTTGGTATTTACATTAACAGTCATCATAAACAGTAGCGATTATTTTCTCTATGATATATTTCCTCTATGATGCACAGTTTTGCAAAATGTCTACAAACTTTTTTATAATATTTATTATTTCTATTAATTTGTCTTCAGTTTTATCTTTAGTAATTAGAAATAGCAGTAACATAGAATTATACCGAAGTTGGGAGCCTTATATAACATACGACGAATACGATTATTCATTATTCTCACCTGCATCTAAGGTATTAACACTTTCTCCACGCTATTTTTTTCCGTCAGATATAGTAAATGGTTCTATAAGGTTATTTAATGACTCAAACGTATTCTTTAAAAAAGATATAAGATTTTTAGACAATAATGAAGATGAATATTACACTGACGACATCCCTATATGGCCTTTTTTTAGAACAACAATAGGAACGACAACAAATCAAACAATAAACACAACACCGACAAGAACTATTAAAATTATGAAGGTTATTAAAAGATTAACGTTTCCGACAAGAAAAACATCAATAAAACAGGCGTTGAAACCAACAAGAACATCAACACAACCAATTTTGAAACCAAAAATTACCAGCACCACATCTATCTTGTTCCCAAAAACAACGTCGACAAAACGATTTTTGAATCCAACAAGGTCATCCACAAATTTGATTCCAATAAAGACGGCAACAAAGAAAATGTCCGCACCAACAAGAACAACAACAACTAAACAGTCCGTAAAACTTTTAACAACAACTTCGAAACGTTGCATATCTTCAATAAGACGAGCACAAGAACTCATCTTGAAACGTAGAAAAACAACAAAGAAACAGATTGTTTTACCATCAAGAACAACGAAGAAAGATACTGTTCTACGAACAAGAGCAACGAAGAAACGGATTGTTTTAAAAACAAGAACAATTAAGGACCGGTTCGCTACACCAACAAGGACAACAAAGAAACGAACGGTTTCACGAACAAGAACAGCGATGAAACGGATTATAGCTCCAAATTATAATTTAGACTTATCAAACTCGAATCAATATAATTTCGTACCCAATGATGGAAGGAGAAAGGCTATCATGAATGTAACAAAGAGAGTTTACTGCTATGTTTGTATTGCCCAAAAAAATAAAGTATCAGAATGTGCTGCCTTGTTTGAAGCCACATACTTTCATCGACATTCCTTTATTAAGATTAAAAAACGCTGCCTATCTCCTGGTGAAAAACGAGGTAATTCAAAGGCAAAAACAAAATGGGTTAAAAGACCGCATCGGAAAGGATGTTATAAAAGATTTACTGATGTTGGTGAAGAAATGTTTTCGGAGAGAGGATGTAGGGAATGGCCTCCGACAAACAACAAAAAAAGTTTCGCGTCCCTTAGGTAAGAACATTCTAGAATCTAGGTCTAGTGGCCATACATTATGCTTATGAGGATAATAGGCACAAACAAATCATTCATACCTAGCTGTGCTCTGCGGTTTCACATGCATTTATTCCGTCACTGCGTATCCTTCAAACTAACCTTGGGTGGGATACGACAAACATTACAAAACCAAAATCAGCTAAATCGGCCCAGCCATTTGCGAGTATTATCGAGACGAACGGACCACGATTGCTTTTTATATACTCGTTTTTAGAAGTTAGAAGAACATGTAAGTATGATTCATCATTACTTTTTTAAAGGTTTTATGCGTTAGAGAAGACATTGAAGAAGTTTGACAACGCCTGTACGTTCAGTCCTCATGCATCGTTGGTTCCCTTCAGTCGTGCTATCTCTCTCTTCGTGAGGTTCCATGTCTGCGTATGCCAAGGCAGATACTGCAACCATTCCACTTCTGTACACAGCAAGAGCTCACTTTATATATTTTTTAGTTTTATTAACATATTTGCTTTTTATCTATTTTACAAACCAAATATAAGTAACTATAGTTGGTAATTAATGGCGATATTTTATTATTCCGTTACAGTTTTACTTTGGATTTGGTAGGATAGAAATATTGGAGATGGCAATATTTCGTGTTTACGTATAATCCGTAAAATAAGTTTTAAAACTAACTGCAGTAGCGTAGACAGAACTTACACCAACGACATCTATTGATTACTCCACCGAAGTATTTCAACCCAACCCTGTCCTAGGGGTGAGTTTTTGCAACCCCAACAATGATTAGACACGTCTGTCATAGATGTCGCAGATTTGATTCTGTCTTGTATACCTAGCCGCACCACGCAGTTTTACCCGCGTTGTGCCCGTTCACGTGGGAATTTAATGCTGAGGACACACGGCGACACTGACACTCATCACAAATGTTGACACTAGTGTAGATTGCGTCCTCATGGTAAGCAATTTTTTGTGTCGACATCGGTGTAAACATTTTAATGTCCCGGTTATGTGTGGTTAGCTGTCTACACGGAGACACTGCAATTCAGTGTGGTACATTTCCTCGCCATGAACAACGGAGCGGTTATTGGTCTAGCTAAAAATTTCGCGCAAGTTCGAAATTCGCGACACTTGCTTCGGACACTGCGCACGACCTGTCTCCACGGCTGCAACACAGACACCGACCGACATTGCCACAACAACTGCAACTAAGTGTCGCGGCAGTGGACACACAGACATTCGATGTATACATTGAGTGTCTAATGTCAAGTGTCGCCGTGTGTCCTCAGCATAAGAACTGCTCGACCGATTTTGTGCAAACTTCACATAAAACATCTACTAAATAGTCCGAACAAAGCCTAAACATTTGGTTGGGATAGGTGAGCCCGCTCTTGAGTTATAACATTACAACGAAAAGTGGCATTGATTTTTATATTTATAGATATAGATAGATAGATAGATTTTGAGAACTGAGGCTCAATTCTTAGTGTGATCTTTATTTGTGATATAAAAGTCAAAACTAGAAGGCCGTATAATACCAGCTTAGTAGAGCATAGCTTGGATCTGACGTTCCTGAAGTTGTCCAGGTATATTTAATTACCAGCAGCGCCCCGCGGTTTTACCCCCGTTGTTCCTTTTCCCGTGGAAGTCGGGATAAAAATAATCTATATCTTTCCCGTTGAATGTGGCTATCCATTACAAAATATATTATTCAAATCAGATTGCTAGTTCCTGAGATATCCGTGTTCAAACAAACAAAACATGAACGTTCAGTTTATTATATTAGTGTAGATTTGTTTGTTTTTGTAGCGCTCAGGGCTTAGTTTGACTAAGCGATGTAAGTTCATTGCGATTGTTAAGCAACGTGCAGCTCGACCCCTACTTTGATAGGTGGCCGATAGTGGCATTTCTATCTGAGCGCTACCGTGCTTCGGAGGGCACGTTAAATCGGTCTCGGTTGTTTCAATCGTTAAACCTTTAGTCGTCGGAGGCCTTTAGGCGAAATAAACCTCGTATAGCTACGTCTTGTTCTGATTCTCAAAGATCCCGTTTCGTAATCTTATTAACCGTCCGTCCTCACCCAAGTGTAAACTATACGTAAGATAAGGTCTACGACCTCTCTTATCAAAGCCCCAATGATCCAAAAATGGCTTCCTTATCATAAATTAGGTTCCTCAGTTTTTTAAGAGTTATTAGTTATTTTGTGCTTTATCAAAGTTTGTTCAAAACTGTACCGAATTGAAATGTGTGGGACAGTGGCCCAGTATTCCGTTATTTGTTGACACTTGAAGACTAATTATCAGTTTAAAATAAAACGAAACGTGGTATATTTATATCATGAGGGAGAAATATAATGAATTCAACCTTACTTCTTTTATCGCCCGCACTCAGAGACGTCAAATGCTGGGCCTTATTCATAAAAGCTTGTTAACAGCACTTTAGCTATCAAATGGTTGTCCCTTTCCGACATACGCTATTTGCCAAAGAGCGAAAGAGACAAAACACTAAACCCTGTTCTGTTAAATATCGTTTATAAAAAAGGCGGTTATTCCATGATATTGATATGTAATGTATTAAAACATACATCAAAATGTACAAACATGTACCCTTGTTTTAAGACACCGTAGTATTTATTGAAAGGCGGCCTAGGAAACGCTGGAGGGACGATATCGTCTCCTTCGACAGCGAGTGGTGGGAGACCGCGAAGGACAGGGAGAGATGGAAGAGTTTGGGGGAGACCTTTGCTCAGCAGTGGGACGATATAGGTTAAGAAAGAAAGTATTTATTGTTCAAAAAGGTTAAAAATATAAGTTAAAAATATTTACGATAGAGCTTACGAATCTATAAGTTTCCCACTTAAGTAGAGCCCACTCGAACGTTGCTTTACATTTAGCATAAACATCGATCATACTTTGGAAACAGACAAAGGCTACGCTTCGGGTAAACCCAAGGAAAACAGATAGCAATCTACAAAAGAAAATATAAGTAAATAGAGTTCGATCAAAAATACCTTTACAAACAAGGTTTAAGTCAGTCCGATTATGTAACTAAATATTTAAAAAAAAGTAAGTATTAGCCTGTAATGTCCCACTGTTGGGCAAAGGCCTCTCGTCTCACTGAAGATATCAGTACAGTGAGGAGGTTTCAGGCGTAATCACCACGCTTGCCTAATGCGGATTGGTGATTTTTATTAACTAAATATATAACACAAAAATGTTATGAAAGACACGTTAAATTTTCAGTCCCGATTGTTTCATCGTTTCATCGTTAGATCATAGCAGAAGCCTTAAGGCGGTCTAAAGCTCCAACCTCAGGACATTAACCTTATCGAATTAACTAATAAAAAGTATTATACATGAATGAAGCCCCAATCACGTGTATGATAAAAATGAATCAAAGTGTTTATCGGTTGACCCTAACTTACTACTCGTACTACCCATTTGTTGAAATAAAACACGAACAATATCTATTATCGCTAGCTACGAGTAAGTATGTTAAAATATATAATACTAGCTGCGCCCCGCGGTTTCACCCGCGTTGTACCCGTTCCCGTGGGAATTTCGGGATGAAAAATAGACGTTGGCCGATTCTCAGACCTATTCAATATGCTCACAAAATTTCCTGAGAATCGGTCGAGCCGTTTCGGAGGAGTACGCGAACGAACACTGTGACACGAGAATTTTATATATAAGATTATACTAGGTGCCCTGCGGTTTCACCCGCATTTTTGCCTCACTGCTTACCATTTAAACCTTCCCTGGATTACGACAAACATTTCAAGACCAAAATTAGCCAAATCGGTTCAGCCGTTCTCGAGTTTTAAGCAGACTAATGAACAACAATTCATTTTTATTTATATAGATAGATAAGTATTACCCGGACAAATTCACACACGGTCAATCAGACCCAAACTAAGCTCTAGGCTTGTTAGTTATATTATGGAATCTAACTAACTGATACTACTACTTATACATACACAAATACTTAATAGGAATATATAATTGACACCCAGACGTCGTCAACAACTATATCTGCACATATTGTTGACTCCGGGCGGGAATCGAACCCGCAACCCCCGACACAGTAAGCGCTCTCACATGCCACTGTTCACGTTTGTCTTAAACAACAAGAAATAGAATGATTATTTTACATATTGAAGAATCAATTTATCATGTACTAAAGTATTTATAAAGGCAGGAATACAAATGATTTAAAATTTAAATGGAGGGGTAACCAGTATGCTAGTTAACTGTTAGCCGACGGACAATGAAATACAGGCATGCCAGTAAGGATGCACATCCTAGCAGCTGTAATGACAGTAAGTACGATTAGCTTAGTGGTCAACCTTGTGGTCAGAGCTTTAGACCATCTACAGACCTCCGACATCGAAACCATCGTGATCGACAATCTAACGTGCCCTCTGAAGTTCGACCAGCGATGTGGTATGATAGTATGCATATGTGTGTATACTAGGCTTTAATTCCAACGCACTGGCTCCATTATGCTTACAGGGATAATAATTATGTAATTTGACCTGTACTTGCAAAGCAATATTTGTTCATTAACGCGTTGTGTCAGCCAATCGACGTGTTTAGGTACTTCCTCAATGATAGAACTTGCTATTGGTTAAACGAACATATAGAGAGTATTTGAATTTGTACGAGTATTTTATATAACAAGCGCCCAGCGGTTTTACCCGCGTTGTGCCCGTTCCCGTGGGAATTTCGAGAATTTTTGTACATATAAACATTCCTCTTGAATCACCCTATCTATTAAAAAAAAACCGTGTCAAAATCCGTGCTGTAGTATGCCGGCCGGGAACTTTGTTTTATAATACTCGTAGGTATGTAGTGATAAATAAGTGACGATTTCGTCTGAAGGTAAGAAAAACAGAAAAAAATGGTAACAATACTTAGTATGGAGTTAAAGTAAGCAATGTGTACAAGAGAATCCGTTCCGAACAATATTACTGTATGACCGTCACATATCTGTATCGACTCTACCACTAAGAAAACTAGTCAGTGTTTATTTTAATTTATGCAAATTAAATTACGATGAATGAGTTTTCTTCATTATTTAGTATGGACGATCATTCATAATAGATCCTTATTTCCTTAATTACACTATAAATTACAGAACGACTGCACCGGATTGGATGAATCTTTTTTTAATGAGTTCCTTAATGTCAAGATTTTTATATAAGAAAATAAGTAATAAAACTTTGAAATTCTCCCGGAACGGGGGAGCTGCGGGTGAAACCACGGGGCACAGCTAGTTTGTTATAAAGTGAAGAATGCTCTTTTGAGGGTAATTCACAAAAAATCAGTGGTTTGAGGCCACGTGTGGCGGAGCGAGAGCACGCTTGAGAATAATCCCGGGACCGACAAAGATTAAATATCATACTAAAAGCGATACGGCAGATATACCTATTTGCCTAATGCCTTCTATTTTCGAGTCCAATTTTTTAATTAAACATATAATAATAACCATTAAATAATAAGGTAAATATTTAATAATAATCTATTGTATAAAAATTCATCGCTGAATGAGTTGCTATTTTTCACCTCGAAATTTCCACGGGAACGGGCACAATGCGGGTAAAACCGCGGGGCGCTGCTAGTTACAAATAAATATATATACGCCATAATATAACACATAACATACTATAGGTACCTATTATATAATATACTAGTTGTGCCCCGCGGTTTCACCCGCAGCGCCCCCGTTCCCGTGGGAATTTTGAGATTTTTATTCCCTATAAACCTCACGGAGCCCGAGACCTTTCCAACGAATGCAAAACCGTGGAAATCGGTCCAGCCATTCACGCGTGAAAAACGGGTTTCATTTTTATATATGTATATAGATCTAGACACGCGGCAGCGTGTCAAGCCAAGTTCAAGCAAAGGAACGGCTAGCCAGCGCCGAGTGTAATATTACACGAACCACTTGGTGCCACTTTTGACCCTTCTATAACTCATAAACTATTTAACGTAAACACATGAAACTACGTGTGTTTAATTATATCCATTAGGACACCTAGAAGCCCAAATTTCATGAAGCTAGCTCAAACGGTTATAAAGATATGAACGTCAGAAAGTCGTAAATTTTAGTATTGACTGACTGACTGACATATAGTACCTAAACCTAACCTACTTCCAGATGACCTAGAAGGATGAAATTTGGAATCTAGCTCGGTAATTGTGTGTAAGCGTAAGAAAAAATCTAAAAATAAAAAAAAGTTAAAAAATAGGGGGGGTCCCCATACAAAAAAATATATTTTTTAATTGTAGCGTTGGAACCGTTACAAGCAGATATTTGAAACTATCCCAATCTAAGTATTATCATATTTGCTATTTAACTGCAATATAAACGTAAAGTTATGTAAAAAAATAAGTGGTGCCCCCATACAAAAAAACTTGTAATTCGCGCTAAACAACCGGCCAACGGTGTGTCGTCGGCGGCGCGCGGTAGGTACTTATGACGCGGTCGGTCCACCGTCGCCCCAGCCAATCAGCGATATCAATACCTAGTTTTCTTTACAAAAAGTAATGATATCCCACCAAAAACATAAATGTAAAAAAGGAGAGCCAAGTTCAATACAAAAATTATGCTTGGCTATGGGCTTCGCCGCAAAAAGAATGGAGATCTAAATGAGTGCCAAGTTGTAGGCAAAATCTCAATATGTATTTATAGGAACAAAATAACATTATGAACAAGTATTAAACTCTATTTCTTTTCTTTATTGGATACCTATGACAATTGCTGTTATTTAAAAATGTGAGATTTTAAAGTGGGTTAGATTTAACTTGGCCAGTTTTTAACAGAATTAAAAAAAACCTATTTTTTGAATAACGTTATAAAATGACTGATGTAATGAAAACTGGTCAAGTCAAATCTAAGCCACTTTAAGATCTCACATTTTTAAAGAACAGCAATTGTCATAGGTATCCAATAAAGAGAAGAAATAGAGTTTAATACTTGTTCATAATGTTATTTTGTTCCTATAAATACATATTGAGATTTTGCCTACAACTTGGCACTCATTTAGATCTCCATTCTTTTTGCGGCGAAGCCCATAGCCAAGCATAATTTTTGTATTGAACTTGGCTCTCCTTTTTTACATTTATGTTTTTGGTGGGATATAGATATACGTCATTAATATAATTTTTTTATATTTTATCAGCAAAATTTAGTTAGATTTCTTGATTTGTTTTAGTGCCACGCTAGTGTCCGTGTGTCTATTCTAGACATATATTTATTTAATCTATGACTCAGTGTTGTGAAACGAGGTAGGTACTCACGGAATGCGTCAGTGTTCGGCTGACGAGAGGCCGCGCCGACGCGACAAACGCGCTGTACAAAATGGCGCGCACAAAATACACATACAAACTACTTAATTTAATACTAATACATACTGCACTGACTGCTGCACAGGATTACTACCACACCCCAAGAATAGGTTCCCACAAACTTGCGTCGTGTTACAACTCCGACGGTGAACCACAAGTGAGTTAACTTTGAGCTTTTAAGCGCTTACAACTTTTTGTTATCGTGATTATTTTATTGGAATTGTGTTACTTATACTTGCTTTTTGAAGCATTTAGCACAATTTGATAATTTAAAAGAGTTTCCGTTTGCGATAGATTAATACTATTAATGAAAATTGTGTGTACAATCTATGTTGAAAGTTGTACTTTTAGGATTTTACTAGATAGCCAATCGTACGTTTATACTATGTTCTAGCTAGCTAGTTATTAAGTTGATGTCTATCACATCTGTATCTTACGAAGTATTACTACGTACAATGTAGCTAAAAATAATAAAATCATTTAGTTCAGTCTATTTCTGTTCATATACTTATAATTAACTGCAGTATACAAAAACTGACAAGAGTAGTAGGTAAGTAACAAAAAATATAATCTGTAATGTCTCACAGCTGGGCAAAGCTGGGCCTCATCTCATTCAATATACCTATAACGAATCAGTCAGATAACAACGACCAGAAACTAAAAATAACTAATCAGTGTAATGTTAAGTTCGTTCCATACTGCCCTAAAAGTTAGCCAAGTTTCGGCAGTTAATCGCGGGTTATCGGTTAGGTGTTGTTTTATTGAGTACAATAACGGGTTCGTTTACTTTGAGGCAAGTGTACCACGAGTTATCAGCGGACGTCGGCATTGTTATCGCATCCGTTTATACAGATGATGGACCCCGCTCCGCAACACGACTCCAATCTGTTTAATTAGGCCTAGGACGGTGTTATAATGTGCGACTTTAAAAAAATTATAAAGCGTTTACGTTAGGGTGTTCTAAATGCAATTGCAGCTAAAAATTATTCCAAAATGCAGAAGCAATTGCCTGTAAAGAAATAACTGGCTCTGAAATAAGCGGCTACGCTCAGAGTGGACAAGTAAGACCCGGATAGAAGGGTGGAATAGGAGTAGGAATTGACGGCATAATGGAAGAAAAACTCATACAAAACCATTTTGCTCCCGCACCCAGATTTACTAATGATTCCTTAAGAGAGTTTAATGAGAAACAAGGTCAGATAGTTGATTATGTTCATGCAGTGTAGCTCGGCCTATACCTACGTGACACATTTCAGGGGTGCGTTAATTTATTGGTCTCAGTTTCCTACTTCCTACTTCAAACCCCATTCAAACCATGTAACATATACTAGTTATGATTGAGCGATAGTTATTGCATATACAAAAATCTAGCTTTAAGGTTATAATGTGAGTCTTTTGTGTGTGACTAGATGAGCTTATTAGTCTGTTTCTCTTCGGAGTCAAGGGACAGGCCTGGTCCATTTAAGAGGCATGCGAGGATACAGAGTCAAGCCGTAGAGGCCCTTTGGTGATGTTTAATGTAATGGATTGCAAGGACACACTCCCGACCACATCAGTACAACACGTCTGGGAATTGGTACTTGCAGAAGTAGAGACTATTACAAGAATTGAAAGATATAAGACTAGGTTGTGGGATTGAAGATTAGATAGACTAATTAGATTATTGTTTAAGATTATTATTAGGTAGAGAAATCAATACGATATTACGTCATACCACATACATCTATATCAGAAGCTCGATAAGCCCAGCAGTGAACTGTGCTTTAATGGAATGTTCACCAATTGCGTTTTATTTTATACGATTTAGTTTCAGTCCTGCTATTTAGTTTGCCTATATAATTTACCTAGAAACAGGCTTTACCTGTAAACGTCTAAAATGTTTAAAAAA
The DNA here is from genome assembly GCA_951394245.1 of Cyclophora punctaria. NCBI lineage: Eukaryota > Metazoa > Arthropoda > Insecta > Lepidoptera > Geometridae > Cyclophora > Cyclophora punctaria. Next base: position 12,309,995 of record OX596167.1, read on the forward strand.
TTAGAAAATATTTTTATACCTATCCTATTGATGAATTTTATGTTAGATCGATGTTTAGTACTCTTTCACTTATTTACTTACTTAGCTATCTTTTTTCAAAATACATGCAAGTGCATTATAGTGGTTTACATAGATTACATTACCTCCTCAAATTCCGTTAGCAGAGCATAACACTGCGAAGAATAGCTCCTCTTTATCTAAAACAAAACTTTGCTTGACAGTGGGTTGATGATATGTTTGAAGAAATAAATAATAATACCCATTAAAACAGATGAAAGCTCACCGCACAAAAGTAATAAACTAAAAGGAATAGTTTTTTGCCGTCAGAATAATTAAAAATGATTTGGCGTCCTGCATCTGTTAAGGATTACGAGATTACCACCAGTAATTATAATTAAGAATAAAAATAAAAGAAGATAAACTAAATATTATATGCTTATCACCTTATTCATAAACGCTCTGTTGAAAAGTGTTTTGTCTCTTTTGCTCTTAGGAAAATAGCGTACGTCGGAAAGGGACAAACCATTTAATAGCTAAAATGTTGTTAAGAATAAAGCCCTCACTGCCTAATATTCTTTCGACAGTTCTGGGAACTGTTTGAGTGTTTTAGTATTCAACGAATGATGATGGATGAATTTAAACATATGGTCGAGTTTTGTTGTTCGGTCTAAATAGACATACAGTCACGAGCGTTAATTTGGGACCCATTTCCATCAAATGTTGTTAGAACATTCATAATGCAATAAGGTCAAAACTTTAGTTTGATAGAAACGTAAAGTTATCGATGGTAAACAATATGACATTGATATTACGATAAAATATTAGCTCTAAATAGCGTAAGTTTGCTACACGATATTCAACCTTAGGTGGGTCCCAAATTATACACGATATTCAACCTTAGGTGGGTCCCAAATTAATGCTCGTGACTGTACTTACTACTTACTATAACTATACATACCTACCTAGTCAATAAAGATTCTACGTATGTCATTCATGCATTTCAGTAGGTCAGTAACCAAGCAGTCAATAGATTCAAAATATTATAGGTAGTAACAGATTCATTTCCGCTGACCAATCCTGGCGTCGGAGTTTTTAGACCGCCCTATAGCTTTCAACATGGTCTAACGATTCAAACAGTCGGGACCGACTGCTTAACGTGCCCTTAGAATCACGGTAGCGCTCAGAGAGCAGAGCGGAAAGTGACAAACCATTTAATCTATACTAATATTATAAAGAGGTAACATTTGTAAGTTTGTTTGTTTGTATGTTCGGGGTAATCTCAGGAATTATCAGTCCGATTTGAATAATTCTTTTTGTGATAGATAGCCACATTCAACGGGAAGGTTATATGCTATTTTTGATCCCGAAATTCCCACGGTAACGGGTACAACGCGGGTAAAACCGCGGGGCGCTGCTAGTAGCTAATAAGCTGTTAGTAGGCATTTATGAGTAAGGCATTTTAGTGTACATTTATTAATTTTGAATAATACTCGTAGCCCACTAGATCTCACTAGCACATTAATAATCGTTACACGGGTATTAATTAAAAAACCCATCATACCTATTTTCATTATTTTACTTCGATTTCGGAGTTAGTGGCGATATTACTTTTCATTATAAAGACTAAAAGTAAGGGTGCATTTATACTGAAGCGTAGCTGCCCGCAGCTCAATTCACTAGTCACACACAACGCATGGAAATTGTAAAAATCTCTCCGTAATAGGTACGTTATGATTGGCCAATTGCTCACTTCGCACCGCACCGCACAGCTTGAACGCACCCTAATGCCTTAGAGTGTTGCTAGGTGGCCTATTAACTTTTTTCGCAATATCGTTAGATTGTTTGGCATTTCAGACATGCCTGTGTTTTAATCCTTCTAAGGAAAATAAATGATTCTAATGAAAATACTTAATGTATTAATAAGTTTTTTAACATTATTAGGTAGGTGATATAGGTGAAAGATTAAAAACAAATTAACACAGATATTCCTTCTTTAAAAACAGCTAATTTAAGAAGAAATACAAACTATACAATAAAACATCGAACACATTTATGTAATTACCCCAAACTCTAAACAAAAAAAAACAAGGTACCTAGGTATCATCTTAAACCATTAGTTTATATTCTAACTCAATGTATTAAACTCGAACAAAAGGACAGAGACAAAACCGTTCGCCGTTTTGTTCTTGGTCGCTGCACATGGCATTTTCTAACAGAAAACAAAAGCCTGCCCTTTTCAGGTCTGTTCACAAAAAAATCAGTGAGTCGAACCCGTGTCGACCGAAGCAAGCTTAGAGACGTCTGCTTTGGTTCACGCCAAAGATTAATGTTGAACGAAGATGGGACACTTAATCCGACTTAAGAAATATATAGTGCCTACTTACGGCCGCTCTCAATTTTCGACATGGATTCCATTTTTAAGAATACGCGTTACATCTATTCGAGAATTTTTTTAAACAAATGTTTTTGCGAACACTTTTTAATATCTCTTTAGGTCTATAATTTTTAACTTAGACACACTAAGTTTAAAAGGGAAGTAATAATTCAAAATCCAAGCTTGTTGAATTCGAGTTTTATTTATATTAAATAGCTGTGCCCCGCGGTTTCACCCACAGTGCACCCGATCCCGTAGGAAATACGGGATAAATGGTATCCTTTAACCGTCTCCTGGTTCTAAGCTACCTCCCCACCAATATTCAGGCAAATCGGTTCAGCCGTTCTCGAGTTATAAATGGTGTAACTAACACCACTTTCTCTTATATTATAGATAACTGTCTCTTACATGACATTGAATTCGGTCATTTTTTCATTTAATAATCCCCTGACATGTAAAATAATATATTCTATGGTTCCAAATCGAGTGTCACTAGGTATTAACTGATCTGCGCCAGTAGTGTCGCGTCTTCATTACAATTGATAAGAAATATGTACTTTGCAAACGGTCAGTAAAGTAAAGTAAAGTACTCATGCAGCGTTGCTCTGTTTATATTAGTAATTGTTTAAAAATGATTTCTTCAAATGTTTTTATTCATCATTTACATTAGAACATTTTTTTTTGTCCACACATTGTCCCACAGCTGGGCAAGGGTATCGCCCAACATCGCTGACCATCTCTATCTTTCGCCTTTTCTCAGCAATACTTGTACTATCGAAGGCGATGATACTTATATACCAACATAAAATAATGTAAGAAACTGGAAATGTAATCAATCAATAATGTTTGTCAAAACGTTATAATTTAATAATTTGTCAATAATATACTTTAACACAACGAGGCATCGCAGCATCTTCTCTGTCCAAATATTTAATCTTTGGCTCAGTGTTGTGAAACGAGGTAGGAACTCACGGAATGCGTCAGTGTTCGGCTGACGAGAGGCCGCGCCGACGCGACAAACGCGCTGTACAAAATGGCGCGCACAAAATACACATACAAACTACTTAATTTAATACTAATACATACTGCACTGACCGCTGCACAGGATTACTACCACACCCCAAGAATAGGTTCCCACAAACTTGCGTCGTGTTACAACTCCGACGGTGAACCACAAGTGAGTTAACTTTGAGCTTTTAAGCGCTTACAACTTTTTGTTATCGTGATTATTTTATTGGAGTCGCGTTATTATTACTTGTTTTAAGTTATTTTGGACACATGTTTATGTTTTATCAAATTGCGAACTATTAATATCATTTAATGGAGATAAGTTGGTAGCAAATGGTTGTTTAGGAGCTTTGTGTTAGTTATTAGTATTACGACAAGAGAGCCTCTGAGACTCTTCACTTGTCAATTTGTTCATTAAGTTACAATGGTTGTAGTTTTCTTAAGGGCAGTAGTTATCTGTCGTGTTATCACATCCGTTCATGAGCTGGTAACTGTTCTTAGGGACCAGTTAACAACTTTCACACGGTTCCAGAGAAATGAATACATTCAATTCTAAATGCTTTGGTATAAGTACAGTTTGTGGAGACAAAAATTTGGTTTCGATCATTTTAACTTTTATTAGGTACTTTGAGTACTATGAGTGAGTATGTATAGACTGATGGGAGTTATGAAGAATTGATCAGTCTCTGGCTTGACGATTTTCATATACATATTTAATTATAATATACCTACCCGGACAAATTCACATACGGTTAATTACTCCAAAGTACGAATTCAACGCGGGTAACACCACGGGGCGCGGCTAATATCAATTTAAGAATCGATAGCCCCGTAAATTAAAATAATATATTATTTTGTAAAAATTAAAAAAAAGTTATTTGATTTCAATTTGAAGCGGGGTATTAATTATAAACGATCTTTCATTATTCTAAATTGAATTATCAAAAGATTGAATCCTTATAATCTGTCGGCGCATTCGTTCTATTGCTTCGTTTCGACCCTTCGAATACCGGGGGCGTAGCTCAAATGGTAGAGCGCTCGCTTAGCATGCGAGAGGTACCGGGATCGATACCCGGCGCCTCCAACTATGCATGGTGGCGTAGGCTTTTGGTTTTTTCAAAAAAAATAAATAATATGGTGTGAATTGCAACAGATCTCTTTTATTTCGTCCCGAAATAAGTTTAAGAAACAAATCCATTTCGTAAAGGACTGTATTTTATGTCGCATCAAATATCTATTTCAAACGTCATTTATTTTATAAATCCGCTAAATAAAATTTAGAATTCTTATTAAACCTTTATTTTAATAGTAAGTAAATATAGTCACTCTTGTGTTTACATCTGAGTGTTGCTGATTGATGTTATTTAGGACTCTGTTAGATCTCTACTAATATTATAAAGAGGTAAAATTTGTAAGTTTGTTTGTTTGTAAGTATTTTCGAGGTAATCTCAGTAATTATCAGTCCGATTAAATAATTATTTTTGTAATAGATAGCCATATTCAACGGGAAGGTTATAGGCTATTTTTAATCCCGAAATTTCCACTGGAACGGATACAACGCGGGTAGAACCGCGGGGCGCTGCTAGCTTGCTGACCTCATACACTGTCCTCTCGGCGGAGACGGCATTACCTTATACATACTAAAGACAAGTGAGGGACTTGGTGTTATATTATTATGGATCTCAAAACTATTTATGGTAGAAGAACTACTAGAAGAACACCCTTATTAAAAGGTAATAATTAAATGTAGTCATTCTTCTTTGTACATTTTACATTTGAGTCTTGCAGATGATGTTTAGGGCACTGTGGGCAGATATTATGGTCAGATTGTATTACATTGTGCTATATGAAAACCCGAGGAAAAGTTGTTCGTTGAAATTAAAACATGATAGTAGGTTTTATCTGCAAAGTGTATTTCATGTCATTGTGATGTACCACTAGCGCCATCTACTGACGATGTTACAAATTATGAGGTGTTTCATAACTGAGAGCGGGTTCCTATCTTCAGGCGGCCACTCTCCTACTACAACTTACTTGTTTTGAGTTTTATACATTTCATAAAGCATTTAGTCAATAGATAGTTATAAAGATTGATGCCGTCAATGAGCCTCACCCCGAGCCACACTTCTCAAACTTCTCATATACGATTATTATATCCTATGTCCGTCTTTCGTCATTCCTTGTAAGCGACATCTATCGGGCGGGACGCATGTTCATGTTGTTTTCAAATTATTTATATTACTTAATGAAGATAAGTTGGTAGCAAATGGTTTTTTTAGGAGCTTTGTGTTAGTTATCATGACAAATGTAAAGTACATAAATCTATACTAGTATTATAAAGCTGAAGAGTTTGTTTTGTTTGTTTGTTTGTTTGTTTAAACGTGCTAATCTCAGAAACTACTGAACCGATTTGAATAATTCTTTCACTGTTAGATAGTCTATTTATCGAGGAAGGCTATAGGCTACATTTTATCCCGAAATTCCCACGGGAACGGGCACAACGCGGGTAAAACCGCGGGGCGCTGCTAGTATTTTAATAAAATTGTCCCGATTGTTCCAATCGACAGACCGCACCGGCGCTCTATAGGCGGTCTGAAAACTCCAACACCAAGGTTGGCCACGAACCTACTGGAACTTACTTAATAAATTGTAATAGTTCAAGAGAACTAACAAACAAAAGAAAACAAAGTCTTCAGTCTCAGTATTCATAGAGAGATGTATAAAAGCGGTTACAACATTTGGTTATAATGAGTTGTATAAAATGTTAACGATGCACTGAAAACAATAAAATTGTCGAGTGGGTCCGTGACTAAAACCCGCGGTAATGGAGGCCACAGTGTGAATATGTCAACGCAGTAGGTTAGTTGGCGCTGTCTATAGGTGTTTCATTCTTCTTCTTCTTAGCCCGAATTTCACTGTTAGACTGAACTCGATCAGTTCAACTTAATCCGAGTTCACGAGCTAAACTGAGATCAATACTTAAAATTTGATTCACTAATACCGAGTTCAGGTGATTCACTAATACCGAGCTCTTATCGATGGAATTCATTCCATTCTTCTTATTTTTTATGCTGAAAGAGAGTACTATCCTGAGAGAGAGGGAGAGGGAGAAAGAGAAAGCAAATTTCGTGTCGTATCACTACATAGTATAAAACAAAGTCGCGTCTGTTTGTCTGTATGCTTAAATCTTTAAAATTACGCAACGGATTTTGATGCGGTTTTTTGTAATAGGTAGAGTGATTCAAGAGGAAGGTTTTTATGTAAAAAAATTCCCGAAATTCCCACGGGAACGGGCACAACGCGGGTAAAACCGCGGGGCGCTGTTAGTGAACTTATAAAGAAGATAGCCGATAGGGAAAATATGTATTGTATTAGCATTATTTATTTCGTAGAGACAACATATTTGGAGTTTATTACTTACATTGTTACGCGGGAACAGACTTCTATTGTTTTAGGAATACTTGTAGAAATAATAGCCGCGCCCCGCGGTGTTACCCGCGTTGTACCTGTTCCCGCGAGAATTTCAGGATAAAGTCCCCATGTGTTATTTTGATGTACTCGTATTACCTATATTACTGTAAAGTTTCATCCAAATCCGACTACTCGTTTTTTCGTGAAAGAGTAACAAACATACATACATACATCCATCCTCACAAACTTTCGCATTTACAATATTAGTAGGGTATTGCTTATTTTACTTTTACAAGTAGGTACATATTAGGGATTTTTGTAAAAAACTACTTACTGTGTCAGATGCCACATGTTAATTCCAATTTACTAGAGTTAATTAACTGCTTCGCGTACACCACGTCGCGCGTCGCCTAGATGTGAACGTCCTGCACCGTCTCATCGACTAAATATAGATATACTATTTTGGCGGTAATACTTCCATCTGGGACGGCAATAAAACTCAGTTTCCTATGTGTTGTATTACCACTATTATGTGTTTAAAATTGAAACTACTTTTGTGTATACATTTTACATTTTTAGGGTTCCGTACCCAATGGGTAAAACGAGACCCTATTACTGAGACTACGCTGTCCGTCCGCCCGTCTGTCCGTCTGTCACCAGGCTGTATCTCAAGAACGGTGATAGCTAAACAGCTGAAATTTTCACAGATCTTGTATTTCTATTGCCGTTATAACAACAAAGGGGGGCTCCCATACAACCAACGTGATTTTTTGCCGTTTTTTAAAGTACGGAACACTCAGTGCGTGAGTCCGGCTCGCATTTGGCTGGTTTTTATCTGACGTTTGGCCCCTTTACAGGAACCGTGGTCACAGGAGAGTGAACCTAAGAAACTAGTATCTATTAAAAGTTCTTAATAATCTTAAGAGTTGGTCTCAAAAAATAGCTGATATAAATAATCGTATTTTGTGAGGCTTTTTCTGTTACTCAACGATAATTATTTGATTATAACTACCGACCAACCGAAAGTTAAACATTAAGCAAAGTTAGTAGCTTTATCATTAGCTTAGCGGCTTATTCTTAAACCGTCTTATTCATAAAATATATTGATCTATAACACTGATATAAAATGTTGCTCTTTTTGTTAATAGTAGGTCGGAAAGGGACAAACCGTTTCATAGTTCAAATGCTGTCAAATTCAAATGTCTTTATAATACATTTTATCCCGAAATTCCCGCGGGAACGGGTACCACGTGGGTGATACCGCAGGTGCGGCTAGTCATTTATAATCATCAGCTTAAAATTAAGTTTACGTTAGTTAATAAGCATTTATGAATAAGTCTTTAGTCCCTATGTCTTTAAATAATACTAGCAGTGCCTCGCGGTTTTACTTGCGTTGTACCCGTTCCCGTGGGAATTTCGGGATAAAAATAGCCTTTAACCTTCCCGTTGAATGCAGCTATCTATTACAGAAAGAATTATTCAAATCGGACTGATAATTCTTGAAATTACCTCGAACATACAAACAAACAAACTTAAAAATTTTACCTCTTTATAATTTTAGTATAGATTTAGTATAGATTAGAGTGTATACATTATACGGATGAGACGCAATGAATAAAGTACTACTGACAACGCTAATGCAGAAATGCAACATTACACCGCTTTCGGGTCCTATTACATTCCTTGTCATAGTTCCTATAAACTGAATAGTGTAGTCGGCGAATTTCATAGAGTGCACTTTGAGTATCATATTGTGTAACAATTCCCCGCGATTTTACCGCTGCTATAAACGATTTTGTGATTATTTAAGGAACGAAAAGTAGCAACTAACTTTATCTTGAATGTACTTAGTTATTATTACGAGTATTTAATTATTCTTCGTAACCACTTAGTAACAGCACTTTAGCTACCTACCAAATGATTTGTCCCTAAGTTAAGTTAAATATCGTTAAGGCGGTTAGCCTGTAGTGTCCCACTGATGAGCAAAGGCCTCTTCTCTCACTGAAGATGTAAGTACAGTGAGGAGGATTAGGCATAATCACTACTCTTGAAAATAAGGAGAATAAAATTAATTTATTGCCGAAATTAAACATTATATATGTACACAAAGAGAAAAATTAATGCAAGGCACTTGGCATAAGGATGTACTAACTAGCAGTGCCCCGCGGTATTACCCGCGTTGTTCCCGTTCCCATAGGAATTTTGAGTTGGCAAATAACCTACCTGTTATATGTCACTCACTATGTATTACATAAATAATTATTTTTACCGGACTTTTTGTTTCTGAGAATAGCACTTTCAAACAAACTAACAATGTAACTTTTCCAGTTTTATTATATTTGTATATAGATACAAATATAATAAAACTGCTACAAATATAATAAATACAAAATATATAAAATATATAAAAATATATAGATACAAATATAATAAAGCTGCGCCCCGCGGTGTCACCCGCTTTGTACCCGTTCCCGCGGGAATTTCGGGATGAAAAAAAGATGTTGGCCGATTCTCAGACCTACTCGATATGCTCACAAAATTTCATGAGAATTGGTTGAGCCGTTTCGGAGGAGTACGCGAACGAACACTGTGACACGAGAATTTTATATATAAGAAGATTAATTTAGTTTTGTTTGTTTGAAACAGCTCTTTCGAGTGAAATCTTTGATAATTTTTTTATTCCAAGAAATATCTCTTTAGAGTTTGATGACTATGTATGAATAAAGATTTATTTTGTAACTTGCAGCGATGCATACCCGAGTTCGAGAATGCTGCTTTCTTGGTACAAATGGAGGCAACCAATACTTGTGGAGACAATGGCCCCAAGCTCTATTGTATACAAACCTCGGCGGGAACCTCCACTAGGTGAGATAAAAATCTGATCTTTATATCTATTATGTTAAGGTTCAGTTTAATTCGCTTTCAAACTGATTACGTTATGTCAGTTAAGTTAAAGAGCAGAAATTTAAAGTTGTTCAATTAATACTCTGATTAGTTCCAAACATTTGGTAGCTCATTCTTCAACTGAAGAAAGAGTGAGAAAGCAATGTGTTAGAAAACTAAGTGAAAAGAATACAGCTAAAAATATTATTTGTCCATATTACTTAATCAAATGTTAGTCTATCTTATTTCGTCTTAAGAGTACCCTTCTCCATTTTATTAACACCTAGTGTCAGCTACATGGATGGGTGACCGATAATGTATCCGAGACTTTGACTTTGACTTGACTTGGTTATTTACTCAGTCTGTCGCCGCGAAACATCACTTGTATAATCCTCTTAATTTTTCTGCATATTTTCGGATGGAGTTCCTCAAGATGAGATCATGACCGATATTTTATGTGCAGTTATCGTTCCATAAATCCAACACGGGGACAAAACTCACTTTAAAATTGTAAACAATTTAACTTTGTCCAGATCCTGCGACTTCTGCCAGCCGGGCCAGTTCTCCAGCTACTTCCTGACTGACCTTCACCATGAACAAGACAATCAGACCTGGTGGCAGTCGGAGACGATGAAGGAGAAGATGCAGCTGGATCAAGTCAATTTGACTCTTCATTTAGGTGGGGCTTTACTATTTTATCCTCATCTCTGTACTGATAACTTCAGTGAGATGAGGGGACTTCGCATATAGCTTAACTATTTCTACCATCTAACGCACATGGAATAAGCATTTGTTTCTAACTAAATCTCTTATCAAATACCTTTATTTACCAGCATTTAATTTCACACAGGTAAAGCATACGACATCACCTACGTTAGAATAGTGTTCTACTCGCCAAGGCCTCAAAGTTTTGCTATTTACAAGAAAACAAGTGAGGAGAGAAACTGGGAACCGTTCCAATACTTCAGGTAGGTCATGATTCAAGTCTTTTGCTGAGCCAAATTACACTCTATGTGTTTATATAATGGAGTTTATTTACAGTGCATCTTGCCGAGAGACATACGGGATAAATGAACAGAAGGCAGCGGAGTATGGCGCGGAAACCAGAGCTCTTTGCACCAGCGAATACTCCGATATCTCACCTCTTTCTGGTGGAAACGTACTCTTCTCGACCCTGGAAGGAAGACCTTCGGCCTATACTTTTGATAGCAGTCCGGAGTTACAGGTAATTTGATAAAGTTAATTTTGGTAGAGAAGGTGATCTTGAATCTCGTATTTACCTTTTTATATCTGAACGTCAGAGATGAAATATTTGGAAAAATATTTGCTCTTAAAATCTTATTCAGTCTATAATTACATGAAAAGCTAATTAGTAATGGTAAGGTTAAACTAAAAAAAGTTATTAGTTTCAAATCTATATAAAGTAAATACTTGTATTATTATAATGAGATATTTAATATGATTTCCATATCAAATCAAAACATATACCACAGTTCATCTTGTCTTATTAAACAGTAGTTTTAATCAAATCGTCATTTTAATGACCTTCAGTGATCGTACAGGCAATCGTTTTTGCCACCATACGTAATACTTCACTCATAACTTCACCTTTTTCCCAAGGAATGGGTAACAGCAACCGATCTTCGGATAACCCTGGACCGCCTTAACACGTTCGGAGATGAGATATTCGGTGATGTGCAAGTGCTGCAGTCTTATTGGTACGCCATAGCGGACGTGGCGGTGGGAGCGAGATGCAAGTGCAATGGTCATGCTTCCATTTGTGATATGCTGGAGATGTCTGATGGTACCAGGGAGAGAAGCTGCAGGTAAAGTTTGAAGAGCTTGAGCATATTAAAGTTAGAATTTAGTTAGACTGCCTTCTGGTAAATGAAAATATGTACATCTAAGCGAAGCGATTTCAAAAACGCATATAAGAGATAAGATATCTAACAAATTTGTTTGTCTGTCATGAAGCCACTCTCAGAGATGTTCATTAAATCGTCTCTTAACTAATTGACGTTATTATTCTCACATTAGGTACTTGCCAAATTCATTCATTAAATATCTACTAAGAAAGAATTAGACATCTCAAAGGTTGGGAGAAGTACTTTTTTGTTAATTAGACTGAAGTATTTGACGGGTTACACGCGGGCCACACCGCGGGGCGCGGATAGTGCTGCTGAACTGACGGCCCGAACATATTGTAAAGAAAATACTTAACAATATTAATAGTGATGTAATGGGCGATAATATATTACAGATGCGAACATAACACAGCGGGTAGAGACTGCGAACGTTGCCTTGACTTCTACAACGACGCGCCATGGGGCCGGGCGTCGCCATCCAACGTACACGAGTGCAAAGGTTAGTTCAATACACATTAACGATGCATTGCGAATGATTAATAACTGCGCGAAGTGAAACCAGCAATGGTATGCAAATTTTCGGTGTAGAGCGATAATTGCTGTTGCTATTTCGATGGTAGTGGTTGAGTGTATAGTACTCTGTATTTATTTATTTATTTAAGGACATCCAGTGAAAGATATAAGATAGAAAGATAAAGATATTAATGAATCAGATGCACTTTCTATAGGTGCCACGACATGCAGTGCAGAATACGGAATCCAGTAAAAGTCTCCAAGCATGATACACTTGGGTTTTTGTGACATTCTAATGCTTAACCATGGCGAAATGAGCATATTAATTTTGTATCACTTTGCATCAACGGACAGTGGAATGGACTTGTTTGTCATTGCCAGAATGTATGGGTTCAATTCCCAGGTAGACCGAAGCATATTTGTATTGCACTTTTAAATATGGCTCGGATTTTAAATAGCCAAATAGCATTAGATAGATATATTAGTCTGCACTGTACAGACTAATATATTTATCCAACACCTCTGTATTGGATCATTGAGGGTATTCGTAATCTATGTATAATATAAAAATGAATCGCTGAATCTGTTGCTAAGCGCATAACTTCAGAACGACTGCACCAAATTGAATGATTCTTTTTTTAATGTGTTCCTTATTGTCAGGACAAGGTTTTTTATATAAGACAAATAAGGAATATAAAACTCAAAATTCCCACGGGAACGGTGGCGTTGATGGTGAAACCGCGGGGCACAGCTAGTTTTATATAAAATCATTTTTTATAATTTCTATTAAGAATGAATTAACTATATATTTTCAATAAATGTTTCCTCTCTTATCTCACTAATATTATAAATGCGAAAATTTTATTATGTGTATTCATTATGTATGTTTGTTACTCTTCCACACAAACACTACTAAACGGATTTGGATAAAATACTCGTATTATATTTATTCGTATATAGTATATATAGGTATATAGCCTAAATTCTTGTATTGATTTATCCATGTAATGCGATCTTACACCTTATTCCTGCAATGTACGCTCAACTACAAAAGTTTATGAACACATTCAATATTATGAAACAACCGAACACACTTATATAGGGATATTTTGGTTTTGAAGTGTTCTATAATATTAAAAGTGTTCTTCAACTTTTGTAGTTCATTGTTCAACACTTCTTTAGTTAAGTATTCCTTAAAACTATTTCCTTATTCCAACAGCTTGCAACTGCAACGGATTTTCGAACAAATGCTTCTTTGACAAGGAGTTGTATGAGAAGACTGGACACGGAGGCCATTGTATCGAGTGTGCGGAGAACAGAGATGGCGCCAACTGTGAACGGTGCAAGGAAAACTACTTCCAAGGACCTCAGGATATCTGTATGCCGTGTAACTGTGACCCTGTTGGTAAGTAGAAATCAATACCTATGCATAAAGCTGAAGAGTTTGATTTTTTATTTGCTTTAACGCGCTTTTCTTAGAAACGGTCAATCTTATTTGAATAATTATTTTTGTAATGGATAACCACATTCAACAGAAAGATGAAATGGCTATTTTTCATTCCGAAATTCCAACGGGAACGGATAAAACGCGCGCAAAGCCGCTGTGCGTTGCTACTGTTCACCAAAAAATCAAGTCTTATTTCATTATTTAAAAATACCTTTACACAGGATCCCGAAGCCTTCAATGTAATTCTGAAGGCAAGTGCCAGTGCAAGCCTGGCGTGACCGGCGACAAGTGTGACGTTTGTGCTCCGAACTTCTTCGAGTTCACGACCCACGGATGCAAGCCTTGCGCCTGCAACGAATCTGGATCTTATGACAACACGCCTCAGTGCGACCCTGTTACTGGTATCTGTCTTTGCAAGCAGAACGTTGAGGGAAAACGGTGTAGAGAGTAAGTTGTATTTAAAATAATAGATGAAATACTTCTAGTACTCGTAGTAGATTTTTAAGTAATATATATTAATGACATAAAGTGCTATAACTTTGCCTTTGCCTGACTATGGGCTAATAGTAACAGTAACATGATATAACGTATGTTTGAATATTTATTAAATGTCATATACGATGGCGTAATCACCAACCCGCATTGGGCAAGCGGGATAATTACGCCTTATCCTCCTTTCTGTTTCGGTGGTCTATCTTCGGTGAGACGGGAGGCCTTTGTCCAAAGAGACATTCAAGGCTTATACTACTATGTACTATACTATACAAGAAAACGCTGGATCCGGTCATGGAACTTGAAATGAGATGAAAATAATACGATTTGTTTTACAGATGTAAACCCGGATTTTTCAACCTGGACATCGAAAACGAGTTCGGTTGTACACCTTGCTTCTGTTTCGGCCATTCGTCTCAATGTAGCTCGGCTCCGAAGTACCAAGCTCACGAGATCAGCGCTCATTTCATCAGAGATGCTGAGAAATGGGGAGCAGAGGATAATGATAGGCAACCGGCCACGCTACAATTTAATGCTAACACTCAGAATATTGGTAAAGGAATTGATTTATTCTCATTGGTTTTCCATATTCAAGCTGTACCTTAAAGTATGTACCATAAACGCTTTTTAGGAATTCTTGCATTTAACGTACCTATCGAAATCTGTCTTTCTCTAGCTGTAACATCAAAGGGATCAGAAATAGTCTACTTCCTGGCGTCAAACCAGTTCCTTGGAGACCAGAGATCCTCGTACAACCACGATTTGATGTTCACTCTGCGACTCGGCGAGGCGCGAGGATACCCTTCATCACAAGACATCATCCTTGAAGGAGCTCGCACTTCGATTTCCATCAACATCTACAGCCAAAATAATCCTGAGCCTAATGACCAGGTTTGTATAAACCTCTTTCCTTTAACAATATAACCAAGCGAAGTTACAGCGATTGTTTTATGATGCACAATATTGCGAATGTTCGATTTATAGATTTTTGTTCGAGACTGTTTTTCTTATTTGAGCGTCTCTTTATTCTAGGCTCAAGAATACACCTTCCGTCTCCACGAAGACCCTCGCTACGGCTGGACTCCAACGCTATCCAACTTCGACTTTATAACCATACTTCAAAATCTTACTGCTATCAAAATTAGAGGCACTTACAACAAGGGCGGTCAAGGCTACCTCATGAACTTCAAGTTGGATACTGCTAAAATTGGTAGAGAGAAGGGGTCCGCGCCAGCCAACTGGGTCGAGAAATGTTCCTGCCCTAACTCATATGTTGGAGACTATTGCGAGGAGTGCGCTCCAGGATTCAAACATGAGCCAGCGAACGGAGGACCTTACTCACCTTGCATACCTTGCGATTGTAACGGACACGCGCACATATGTGATACTGCTACTGGCAAGTACCTTCAAAATGTTTAGAGAATGGTCATAAAGAATTAAGATATCATATCGTACTTTGTTATTAACGTGAAAAGTCTTTAGTTCAGACAGTATGTCTTTTGTTTTATGTAATCGTGCAAGACACATAGTCGTCTGTCGCAGACTTTTTATCTGTTAGTCAAAAAAATTGTATCGACTGATAACTGATAAACTTACTAAAGACAGATATGATTGCGTTGAACAAGTCAAAAATTTTCTGGACAAAATTTGCGATGGTCGTAAAACTAACGTTAGTTACTCCATAGGTTTCTGTATCTGCAAACACAACACTACTGGAAGCAACTGTGAGCTCTGCGCCAAAGGGTTCTACGGTAACGCCATCGCTGGAACTCCGGACGACTGCAAGCCTTGCCCGTGTCCCAAAGACAGCGGATGCATTCAGCTGATGGATCAGAGCATTGTTTGTACTGACTGTCCGTCGGGATATGCTGGTAAATATTATAAAACATTTCAATATGTCTTACTTACCTCCTAACCTCATTTCAATTTTACTTCCTAACTAGAACTATAGCTTACTATTTTTATTTATCTGTGTTAGAACTCTCTCTCTTTCTCCCTCTCTCTCTTTCGTCCTCTCTCTCTCTTTAATTCTCTTTTCTACTGTCAGAGAGCCTGAGCCCGTTCTTGAATTACAAAATTACAACGAAAAGTGGCATTTATTTTTATACAGAGAGATGTGAATCGTTGGTTGTCTTGTGATAATAGGCCAAAGAATTTTCAGCTAAAAGTAATTAGTTAGCTGGAACATAATGACAATTTTAGTTATTTTAACGAATAAATATAAATTGAGTACAGTAACAGTTGGTATGATAACGCCTAGTGATAACATTTTTTGCCCTTTAATTATTATACTTGCTGGTTGCGTCATTTTTTATCTTACATGCCTATCGTTTTAATCATAGAAGTTTCATGTGACCTCTGAGCTTTTAGAATAGGCAACGGTCGCCTAACATAATTTTTTGTTGACTTTAAATTTCTGAACACGTGCAAACAAGGGTCTTAGATCAGAAAAGACAACAGTCTGAATAAGTGTAGAAGATTCAAGATTTTTTCACCTTTTCGATATTATTTTGACGTTAAAAAACTTCCCAATCCAATTGTCCTTTATCTGCACAAACTGTAAATTTTGCTTATGACGAAGCTTCTTTCAAAATTCCTTAGGACTACATTCTAATGTTGTCACATTTTCCCAACAGGACCTAAATGTGAAGTTTGTGCTGACGGCCACTTCGGGGACCCTACTGGCCAATTCGGCTCTCCCCGAGAGTGCGAGGAATGCATGTGCAACGGCAACGTGGATATCAATGCGGTTGGAAACTGTAACCGGACCACAGGAGAATGCTTGAAGTGTATCTACAATACCGCTGGGGAGCACTGCGATAAGTGTCTGAGTGGTAAGGAATACTGTCGTGGATCAGTAGCTTGTAAGGGGCGGAGTTTTTGGCCCGCCTATTGTGTCCTACATGGTTTGGGTGCCGTTTGTCGGAAATTTAATTACCTTGGAAATAATTTGGTCATTGAATCCACCAGGATCAATAATTTGACTTGTCACCCATATGTCGTTACTCAGAGATGCCATAGGGGCCACGCATCGGATGTGTATCGTACTCGGTTAAACTAATATACTATACTCGTATACCTACATCTTTAAAAATACAAGGTATACAACGAGGTCACCCGTTGCGTTTGTCTATGTGGTTTACTTTGGGTAACTTCATCTTGGCATTCCCATCGGGTACATTGCCCAGTGCTGCCAGTACTCTCTATGACACGCCGCCAGTGAAAATAATGTCGTTATATTTATACATACAACCTTTTTGTCAGGTTACTACGGAGATGCTCTAGATCAGAACCAGAAAGGTGACTGCAAGCCTTGCGAGTGCCACGTTGCAGGAACCATTGAGAGTCCAGAAGGACCCCCTCTATGTGATGGATTGACTGGATACTGTTCATGTCAGCCTCACGTCATTGGGAGGAACTGTGATAAGTGTGAAGTAAGTATGAAAATCAACCATAAAGTAATTGATTTAGGGTTGAATGTTGGTCCAACAGAAGCGGACGGCGAGCTAGGTGTTCTGAGCTCGCTGTCTGGCAGACGCGATAAGGGGCGTTGAGACGTTTTCCCTATCCTCTGCCGTAAGAGGATAGGGAAAGCGTCTCAACGCCCCAGCGCAAGCTATGGTGAAAGATAGCCAGACACCAATCTTCAAGTCCCGTGAACGACAGAACATGAAGGATCAGTGGATATTACGTTATGATCCCCTTAACAAATAACACCTTCTTATTTTAGGACGGGTATTACAACATAGATTCTGGAGACGGCTGCAAGGCTTGCGAGTGTAACCTCGAAGGGTCATACAACAGCACTTGCAATCCCATTACTGGACAATGTTACTGCAGACCTGGTATTGACGGGTAAGACTGATTGTTGACTAATCTTGTGTTGGAACAGACTTGTATTAGAGCTAGAGTGTATGAAATGTATTCATTTGTAGGAAAATTGAAATGATAAAATACAGTAGATACAGTAAAAAATATAGATATGATTCTAAAAATTTGAAAGAATTTGAACAGTTTTTATTTTTTGTATGTTTGCCTACTAACCCTTATTAAAACAAAAAGTTATTTTTGTTTTTAATCTGGATGCATAGCTAATAGTCTCTATTTCCCTCAGTATCCACTGCGACCGCTGCAAAGCCTATCACTACGGCTTCTCCCCCGAGGGTTGTAACGACTGCGACTGCGACGACTGGGGCTCCACCAACTATCAGTGCGACAAGGACGGACAGTGTTCCTGTCTCGTTAATGTGGAAGGGAGACGGTGTGACAGGTAAGGTTCTCTCACTTTGTTTTGCACAGATATGGTATGTAGGTTTGGTTTGGTCACTAACCTACTCAAAATGAATGAACAATCAAATGTAGTATAGCAATGTATAACAACGGAACGTACAGGCACCATTAGATTTATCTACTTACTAGCAGCGCCCCGCGGTTTTACCCGCGTTGTGCCCGTTCCCGTGGGAATTTCGGGATAAAATGTAGCCTATAGCCTTCCTCGATAAATAGACTATCTAACAGTGAAAGAATTATTCAAATCGGTTCAGTAGTTTCTGAGATTAGCGCGTTTAAACAAACAAACAAACAAACAAACAAACAAAACAAACTCTTCAGCTTTATAATATTAGTATAGATATACATAATATGTAGCAATTCATTTTTGATTAACATTTGAGTCGATTAACATATAAATCTTCGTAACCCAGATGTATGGAGAACAAGAAACGCCGCGCCGACGGTCAAGGATGCGAGGACTGTCCTCCTTGCTACAACCTGGTGCAGGACGCCGTCACCCAACATCGGCAGGAGTTGCGAGAACTAGATGACGTAAGGACCTGTTTTGTTTGCTTTCCTTAAAACAGATCAAATTTTACACAGAAATCGTCTTTGTTAATTCAACACATATTTGGACGAGGTTTTATGTGTGCGTAAGGTATGCTTTCGATAGCACAGGCAGCAACTACCGAGCGCAAGCAGCAGTCTCGCCACTCCAAATTTCACATAGATTCATAGAAACCAGCAGTGGTGCTGGCGTTTGCTTCTTGCTGCTGCGGTTGCTATCGAAAATAGCCCTTGTTTTAACTATACAACTTTAACTTGTTGGAACAACACAATATTATTTTCACATTTTTTCGCAAGAGCATAGGGTTACCCACACATGAAGCCGCTGCACTATTTATTTATACTCTGGTTCTTTTACCTTCAGTAATGCAGTATAAAATATCGTTTCATGAAAAGAATTAACGATGTTGAACAATGCGTATAGGGATTGTGATTTTAATATGTGGTCTAAACATTCCGTAACACTCCTTTGGTCTTAGTTTAACCAACCTTTTCTAGATATAACAACATTTTTTTTAACAATCTCTCCAACAGATCCTCTTGAAGATAGCCAATGCACCAACAGTAGTAGAAAACGCAGACTTTGACAATGAACTTCAGAAAGTCAGAGCTGATATCGAGAAACTTAGCGAAGAGGCTCAATTGGAGCTCGGCAGCGGAACGAGTCTCACTGACAACTTGTCTGGCTTATCTGACAGAGTGGAGGATTTGAGGTAAGAACCAAGAAAGCAACAAGTAATTTTTGTCCAAAAAAATAAATCTTAGCTGTTTTTGCTAAAAATCAGTATAACATTTTACATTTTAAAGTATTCAATTGTACTTGTTAAAGTCGGTTTAAAGTGGCGCTCAGTGCAAGTGAATTCAAAGTTCAAGACGTTCAATGATTACTTAACTCTGAAATAGCCGCAACCGTTTAAAGAGTAAGAGTGTTATTGATTAGTATTGAACTCTGAATGTATCGGAAACTATCTTAGGACGTCTCCAAATAGACCTCTACGAGTATTCCATTAGGTCGAATAAGCCAACTTTCTCTAACAAACCACTAGATTGCTTTTAATTAATACGATTCACCACTCAGCGTCGAACATCGGTCCGTGGTATATTTCAATCTATTTTGATTTCTTTGCTGCAGTTTTACATTTTGTGCTTTGTAAATTGATGATTCAGTAAAATGTTCATAATGTGCTTGATATTTTTTTGCCTTATCAGGTATTCTTGTAAATGCGGAGTTTTTAATAGATTGGGTTTTTTTAGTTGCATCATGGTTAATGTGTCTCCATTAACTACTAATGTATTTCTCATTATCCACTAATGTATATTCCATTTACTATCAATATTTTTCCTTTTTTCTTTTTGTATCTTTGGCAAAAACGTGCTTTGAAAGATGCTTTAAATTGTGAGCCCCTGTTGATTCATGACGATGAGAAGCCTTTAAGTGGTCCATCTCAAGACCGTTGACATAGTGGTATATGAGAACGCTTACTATGTCGGAGGATGCGGGTTCGATTCCCGCCCGGAGTCAATAATATACGCAGACGTTGTTGTTGGTGACGACGTCTGGGTGCCAATGATGTATTCATTTAGTTAAATAATACAAGCTTAGAGCTTTGTTGGGTTTTATTAACCGTGTGTGAATTTATCCCGGTCTATTTATTTATTAAACCTTCACTTCTTCGAATATTAACAACTTTACTTTTCTTTAACTGCTATTATCGTTATAATAGAAACATGCTGTACAAGATTGAAGATGAAAGCGTAGAATGCAACCAGGCTGTGGAAATAAGTAAAGAAAATGTTTCCAAAGCTGAAGACACTATTGAAGCTGCACAGAAGGAAATAAATGTAAGACCTTATTTAGTAACACAATAGCAACTTTGCAATAAAACCGTAGGTATATTTTTATAGTTTAGTCATTAGACGTAATGTTATCAAATGGTGTATGGAGTGAGGTGTTAAGAGTTCTATGGTTACTCTACAGAAGAATGAAGTACTTGCTGTGTCACACTTCTGTATTTCATGGGTAATTTATTCTCCGACTAGTGATTGGTAAGGTTGCACATTGTGCTTGTTTCCAATAGCAAGGGATTGTTGCAACTTATAGTACTAGACACCCACACACTAGAATTCAAATGATGCCTCACGAGATAAAAAATATAGACCTGTATCTAAGGTAGCGAAGACTACTCATTATGAATTGAAACTACGCTTACGGATACACTTCGCTTTTATTAACATTTTTATTTGACGTTGAGTTTTTCTTCCTTGATCACGTTTCCTGTAAACAGTCGTCGTCAGATAATCTTGTTAAACAAAACCGAAGTGTATGCGTAAACGTAGTTCCAATTCAAAATATAAAATATAGCTCATATCGTTCAGTTCATCTTTAACTATCCTTAGGCTATAGAACTACTGTTCAATTATTGTTCTTAAAGAAGTATTTTTTGTTCTTAACAGAGTGCTCTGGAATATTTGGACGGTGAAGGTGCAGCAGCATTAGCCAAAGCCAGAAATCGCTCAGACCAATTCGGGAAGCAGTCAGTAGACATGTCAGCTCTGGCCAAGGAATCCAGACTGGTCGCAGAGAAACTGGAAAATGAAGCCAAGAACATCAAGGATATTGCAGATAAAGCTTACAATACTTCGCTTTCGGCTAACCAGATAGCTAAAGATGGAATTACTAAGCAAGCTAATATAAGGTAACTATATCTTAATAACTAAAATAAAGTAACTATGTTCAATATCTTAATATCTTAATTTGACTTGTGGTAACACTGGATATGCTTTTCTTTTACATTTTAAACTTTCCTAGTCTACAAATACTTCAACACCAACTCGACCAATTCTGAAATCTAAGCCAGATTACTTGTATTTAAAATGGTACGATTAGAAATATTACGCATCGTGTCCTCTGTCGTAGTATTATTTTTATCTGAGCATAACTGGACTTTGTGTACCCCATTATTTTAATGGTGTCTAACTTAATCGTTAGAAATTAACGGTGATATCAAGTAACACTCAAACACATCTAGAAATACACAAATATAATTCTGCATTTACAGTAACGAAGTGCAGATTCTTACAAACGAACTCAAAGCAGCATCAGGCAAACTTAGCAGCATGTCAGAATTAGCTGATCAAGCGCTTGCTAGAGCTAAAACCGTCTACGATGAAGCTTTGGGTCTGTACGCTGAAGTGAACACCACGCTTTTACCCGATATTAAGCTGAATAAGCTACACGAAGATGCTGTTAAAATGAACCAGACGGTAAGTTATCTATACTAATACTAGCTGCGCCCCGCGGTTTTACCCGCGTTGTACCCGTTCCTGCGGGAATTTCGGGATGAAAAATAGATGTTCGCCGATTCTCAGACCTACTCAATATGCTCACAAAATTTCATGAGAATCGGTCAAGCCGTTTCGGAGGAGTACGCGAACGAACACTGTGACACGAGAATTTTATATACGAGAAGATTATAAAGAGGTAAAATTTGTAAGTTTATTTGTTTGTATGTTCGAGCTAATCTCGGGAATTACTAATCCGATTTGAATAATTCTTTTTGCAATGGATAGCCACATTCAACAGGAAGGTTATAAGCTTTTTTTCAACCCGACATTCCCACGGGAACGGGCACAACGCGGGTAAAACCGCGGGGCGCTGCTAGTTTTTTTATATTCGTAGCGGAACGTCAATTGTAATACTGTAATGCTGAAAACTGCTGAAATCAGAAATGTAAATAGAAAAAAGAGAAATGCTTCTTTTCTAATGCTTAAGCATTCCTCTGCGCTGGGCAATAAGATGGTTATCGCTTATGATAATACTAGTATTCTTCAAATCATCTTTACCAAAGAAGATCCAAGTAATTTTACTAACTGAAAAGTGAAATAATAAAGTTATTAAAACTATGAGAATACCATGTTGTGTTCAAGACTATTACTCGCGACTTGAGCTCACCAGTCTGCCCTGCCTGAAAATACTATAATGACATTTCTCTGTTTCCTTCAAGTTCGATTAAAAAGTTTGATTTAAATATCACCATCAACATTTTAATTTCTGCCAACAGATTGATGACAAAGCAAGCGAATTACAACGACTCATGGCTGAAAACAATAACACACTGCAAGGTTTGGAAGAATCCATTAAGAAGGGCAGAGAACTCCTGGACCAAGGTCATGATAGACAGGATGAGCTGAACGACCTTCTAGCCAAACTTGACGAGCTCCAGGCTCAAGCGAAGAACGATGTGGAACTAACCAAAGCTACGCTGAAGGATGCTAATGAGATTTATAAGACTTTAAAAGGTACGTGTACAATATTTGCTGTTATGGAATCAAGTGAGGATTTGGTGATAAAGTAAATATTTCACGTGGAATATTCTGATAGAAAACTGTAATTAAGTTATGGAGTGTTGATGGTATATTCGAGGTAAGGACTAATAAGTGAACCGTACCTTCGAAGATACATCATCATCAATACATAATTGCTTAAAAAATCATTACCATTAAAAATTATCACGCCAAATTTGTCCCAACAGAGTTTAGCGATCAAGTGACCGAGTCCCGCAAGCTGGCTGAACAAGCTGCGCTGGACGTGCCAGCAGTGCAACAGAAGGTGGCGTCAGCTGAAGAGAGCATCAACAACATTGCTGAGGAGCTGACGTTGGCCAGCGACAAGGCTAAGGAAGCCAGGGACTTGGCGCAGACTGCTCAGAAAGATTATGCTGATAAGGCTTCTGAAGTAAGTGTAACTTCTGTGTTTTTAATAGTTGGTGATGGATAGGTCAGTAGTCGATAGCTACCAAAGCGCTAGATACTATGCTTCAGAAGCTATAATCATAGTTGGTTTCAGATTTTTTAGTCATTAGGCCATGTCAAAGGACTTTATGTAGTCAAAATCTTTACGCAACATCGGCGTTGGCGACCGGCGTATATTTTATTAAGACATTGAATAATTTTGGGTTGAAAACTGGTTAAAAATCTTATTTCCGACTAAATCAAAATATGTTAAGACTTCTTGTGTTATTGTAGTGCTTTAATCTGTTCTACCTTTTACTGTCCAGGCTGCTCATGAAATAAAGAAAAAGGCGTCATCGTCCAAGGCAGAAGCAGTCAAGCTGAGAGACGAAGCCGAAAAACTTTCAAGTAAGACATCTGAAATGGTATTTCTGTTTTGTAGAACTGATTTGACTGTTAAGGCCCAACATAAGGTCTAATAAGCTAATAGTGAGCATACTACTAAGAGTGTAATTAGGAGAAGGATGTGTATTACACCCTCCTCGTTGTAACTCACTGATATTTTCAGTAAGAGAGGCCTGTGCAGTGAGATATCACAGCCTGTTAATACTATTATTTTGTATCTTGTACATATTTAGAGCTACTTATATAATTTAAGAGTTTTTTTAGTTTAGTACAACAAAGTAATTATATTTCCAGGCCGCGTACAATTCACGGCGAAGCAAATAGGGGACTTAGAGAAGGAAGCAGCAGACAACATGCAGCTTACGAGAGATGCGAAAATGAAGGTTTGAACTTAGTTTCATAGTAATACATTAACACAAGATTAAGACACACACACACACACTGTTATAAAGTGTTCTGTCTCTTTTGCTCTTGGAAAGTAGCGAATGAAGAGGGAAAGGGACAAACTGTTTAATAAGTAAAATGCTGTCAATAAGCGTTTATGAATAAGGCCTACCAAAAATACTTTGTTATATGTAAAGGCTAAACAAACTTACTACCGTCATCAAAAAAGTTCATTAAATGGACACTTAACTAATTGACGTAATTCATATGAACCGTCTGTTTCCATCTTATTTTCAGTTAGTGTTCTGATCGAACATTAGTACGCATGTGTAAATGAAGATACTAGCGGTACTTTACATGTCGAAATCACTCATTAAATCTCTACCATATCTTTATTGAGGAATCATATGACGTCTCTAAGTACGGGCGTTAATGCGATATCACAATGAAACGCATTATTTTTTAGAACGAAAACGAGTAATTTTACATGCATGACGCTTTTCTTTTCAACTCAACAACTCCTTGCTCTCTAGGGCTGATGTTCATCTATTTTTGTTGTTTGTTGAACGTGCAGCTCGACCTCTACCTCGATGGGGGGCCGATAGTGGCATTTCTATCACGGAGCACTACCGAGCTTCGGAGGGCACGTTAAATTGTCAGTCCCTGTTGTTTCAATCGTTGGACCATGTCGGAGGCCGGCGGTCTTAACACTCCGACACCAGGGTCACTGACCTACTCGAACTTACGAGTACTATCTGTTTTTGAGTAAGTGCTAACGTGTTAAATGTATTTCAGGTTGGTCAAGCAAACACCGATGCAAGGGAAGCCGAGAAGCAAGTCAACAAAGGCCTGGAAGATTTGAAGGTGATCATGGATGAACTGCAAAACCTGCCGACGTTAGACGCTGCAGCGTTGGAGAGATTACGTAAGTTCTATATAAATACAACAGTATTGTATAAAACCGAATTTAGATGAACAGAATTAGTGGAAAGATGTCCTTGACTGCTATGACTTGAGCTCCGTCCTGAGGTGGATCGTAGCAGGTCTTGTAAAATGGGGCTATTTTCAAAATTTTGAAGTAAATTGTAACTGCTGCAATGTCCTTGAGCGCCCGCAAACGATGGCCCATCAGTTGTCCTGCCCGGTAAGTCCAAATCCCTGATCTTGCGAAGACCTGCAGGCATCCACCTGTAAGACTATCCCAGTGCTCATTCCTGACCAATAATTGAAATATTTATACTTTTAAGAGTCATTGAAGAAGATCCGAGGAAGGAGACTGCTTAGAGCCTACTAGGTAGAGTTAAAATGCCAAGACAATCGTTATATCTAAGTGTTCTATTTTCTAAAGATAATTATCATCTTCTAAGACGAAGAAAAGTGGAACTCAACTTAATTATCCTATTAACAATGATTATTTTCTTGCAGAAAAAAGCCTCGATGAAGCTGAATCGACATTGAAAGATGTTAATCTTGAAGGAAAGATAAAGAATCTCACTGACGCCAAGAACAATCACCAAAGGTAAGTTTTCAAAATAGAATGGAACAATATTAAATTGTTAATTAAATATACTCGCTTTTTTAACTATTTTGACAGCTATTTTTAACTGTATATCACTTAAGAAAGCAAATAATTATTAACTATACATATACAAAATTAACTATACAAAAATCTTACCTCACAAAATGTCCGTTGGTTAGATTCCTTGTTACATGCTTAGAGCTTAGTTTGGGTCTAATTAACCGTGAGTTAATTTGTCCGGGTATATTAATTTACTAGCAGCGCCCCGCGGTATTACCCGCGTTGTTCCCGTTCCCGTGTGAATTTCGGAATGAAAAGTAGCCTATAACCTTCCCGTTGAATGTGGCTATCCATTACAAAAAGAATTTTTCAAATCGGTTCAGTAGTTTCTGAGATTAGCGCGTTTAAACAAACAAACAAACAAATAAACAAACAAACAAACAAAACAAACTCTTCAGCTTTATAATATTAGTATAGATTTAAATTAAGAGACAATTTATCAACAAATATATTTCCCCATTGTCACCCAGATGGATGAAACAGTACCAAGATGAGCACGACCACCTTCGAGGGGAAGTGGATAACGTGAAGATGATTCTGCAGCAGCTGCCCGAGGGGTGCTTCAAGAAGATCGTCCTCGAACCCACTGAGGGTCCCGGGAGACCGTCGCGGTAGATCGACCACGGTTAGGTAGACTATACACAGAACAAGTTACAGTAACCATCCATTAAGTATGACTTTCAAATTCTCTTTTAAAAACAGAATTATTTTTGCTCCACTTTTTATCGATTTCTAACCAAAAAAGTTTCTCAATTTCATTGATATCTTGTACCGTCAAAATACGTTAAGTATACCTTACTGAAAAACGCTGTGTTGATTTTAAAATAGACAAATTAAATAAGTCGATTACATAATCTGAACGTAAAAATATATTAGGTATTCTTATCTTAAACTACTTAAAGCCTGTTCACACGATCTGTGTAGGTAGCCAGGTTTGTCCACGTGACTTCACACATAACACTCGCAATCGGACAACCAATCGCATGGGTCCGAGTCACTAAGTAAAGAAAGAAAAAGAGAAACATTGAATATTGGGCTAGTAATAGGTAATCCTGTCAATACAAATCAGTAAAACCACTATCGATCAATTAGAAACTGGTAATATGAAGTAAAACAGGCGAAGAATAACTTTTCCAAATAGTTATAAGAATTGCTGGTATGGCCCTCCGTCATACACTACTCTTTTTTTTATGTACATGTACCTCTAAGTACTGCAGTTTTTTCATGGTCCGAGACAGAGTTAGTGCAATCTTTCTCGGACCACGACAAAACTGCAGTAGTCCAAATAGCAATAGATAATAGGACTTTCAATTTAGATTCAAATTTGTATACCTACAATATTTCTATGACTTCTCTACTAATGTCCTAAAACGATATTATTTGTTTCCAATTATATTAGTGATTAGTCATTAGGACAATGTACTTAGTTATTACTTTATCATCCAATATGTCAAATTAATCAATTTATATTTGAAGATGGAACAATAATTTCAATTGTAGTCCGAAGTGGTTTGAAGCAATAAATTAAATGTGCCTTTGATTAATGTAACCTATAACATTATCGAAATAGTTCTATATACATATTAAATTAACATAAAATAAATGAACATAACATATCTTTATGAACAAAAAAGTGGACCTATTATTAAGATTTCGATGTTTATTAACTAAAAAACTCCGAAAGAGTTTTTCTGTACTTATTGATTGCATTTATCGTCTGCATTTTTTTGCTAAGAGTTGACATTTTGAGGCTTTTTATAATAATTTAGGTAAGTTTAGCATTTGACTTTGTACGAGTATATTTTGAAAGTGTTTCTAAATCAGTTGCAAGGTTTATTTTGGAACAACAATCATCAAGGTTTGCATAACGAGAAATCTTTTTTTTTACTTGTTTGGTACTGTCCGAGTTTCCATGGACCGATTAACGTGTTAATACGAGTTGAGTTCGAGTGTTTGAGTAGACGTTCGAGTATATTCGGCAGATTTTAGCAATGGTTTAAAATCTTTAAATAAATACTATTTAGAACGATCGTCATTTGTTTTTTTAGACAAAAACGATCGTTGAACGTGTTATGCAATCCTTACTTATTCTACGATGTTTTTTTTTCAACGATTTGTTTTTCTGATTTTTAGCTGCTATCTAATTAAGTGTATAAGTGAATAAGCTTAGAATGAACAATTTCGTAAATAAAGATATTTAATGTGCCATATTAACTTGGTACCTTCTTGTAAATACACCTATTAATATAATAAATAAGTACACACAGATTTAAACATAGTTTATATTAAATACTCTGTTTTTTTCGAAATTGGATAATAATATTATAATGTTCGCCAAAGAAGATATTCTTTATTATGTAAAACGTGTTTTAATTGTGAAATTAAATTTTGTGAATAATAATAATTTTGTATTTTTTTAGCTTATTTATTTAATAAAAGTACAACAATACTTAATTTGGTTTTATTTATAAACAAATATTATAAAGCTACAGAATTTGTTTGTTTCTTTGAACGCGCTAATCTCAGGAATTACTGGTCCGATTTGAAAAAATATTATTGTAATGGATAGCCACATTCAACGGGAAGGTTATAGGCTACTTTTAACCCTGAAATTCCTATGGGAACGGGTACAACGTGGGTGTAACCGTAGGGTGCTGCTAGTATGAAATACTTACGTAAATTATATTTATTTTAATGTCGGGTCCGGCTGTTTTTCTAGGCAAACTTTATCGATGGCCTTTAATCAGTTTAAGAACTTGGACACCATTATCAGTCACTGTCATTCAATATATTGAATCTATATGTAATCTATTGTTATCGAAGTTACATCCGACTAATATAATAAATGAGAAAGTTTGTGAGGATATACGTATGTATGTTTGTTACTCTTTCACGAAATAACTACTGGACCAATTTAGATGAAACTTAAGTCACATTATAGATTATGCATCAGAATAACACTTACAAAAAAAAATTATCCCGAAATTCCCGCGGGAACGGGTACAATGCGTGTAACATGGCGGATCGCGGCTAGTATTGATGTAAAGTACTTTGTGCCTGTACAAAGACCAGTACTTTGTCATTCAACGAACTTTACAAATAGACAGGTAAAACCTCGGAGTGCTACAAGTAATTAAAGGAAGGCAGTGTCTATAAAGTTTGATAAAGGCAACTTTCTATAAGTACGCTAAGTTCTTACTTACTATACGTATGTTCAACGTTATTATAAAGTTCTCGTTAACATTGGAGTATGAATTATAGAAGTACTAGTAACATTGAATAGTATATTTCGAAAGTACTAGTAACGCTTTTCGGTTCCACGTTTTACCCGTTTCCGCGGGAAATTGGGGATAAAATGTATCCCATGTGTTAGTTTAATGTACAACCTATATTATTGTAAAGTTTCATTTAAATCCGTTCAGTAGTTTTTTCGTGAAAGAGCAACAAACATACATCTATACATACTTCCATACATCCATCCTCACAAAATTCAGCATCCTACTAATATTATAAATGCGAAAGTTTGCGAGGATGGATGTATGTATGGATGTATGTATGTTTGTTGCTCTTCCACGCAAAAACTACTGAACAGATTTGAATCAAACTTTACAGTAATGTGGGTTATACGTCAGAATAACACATGGGATACATTTTATCCCTAAATTCCCGCGGGAACGGGTACAACGCGGGTAACACCGCGGGGCGCGGCTAGTTTATAATAATAGTTGGATCTTTGCGATGTAGTCAGAATCAAGACAGAGACATATTGCGATATAGAAAATATGGAGACTATATTAGTCTGATAGTTGGCTCAACATTAATTTAATACACCAAATGTTTACTCAAAGGCCAGCGCCCTTACTCTGACACATCAAACGCTTCCTAAGTAAAGATTTAATGATTGATTTCGAAATTTAATGTATGAAAAACTATGTGCACTCGCCTGCCAAGACTGAGGTCCCGGGTTCAATTCCCGGGAAAACATGTTACCTACTTTTCAAACATGGCTCGAGTTTGAGATCACCAACCCGCATTTGGCAAGCGTGGTGATTATGCCTAATCGTCCTCACTGTACTGATAACTTCAGTGAGATGAGAGGCCTTTGCCCAGCAGTGGGACATTACAGGCTAACACTTACTTACTTAGTTAGTTGTGTCGATTTAATTGATGTCTCTGATTGCAGTAGAAAAATACAGAGAAAATGTATCCAACTTTAAGATCGAATTTGAAATTACACTATCAAGGAAAAGAAAATAATACTTCAATTCGCGATACCGTGTACGTTTAAGGGTCTAAAGGATAAAGCCTTAAGTGGTGGGTTCATCTAGGGTTGGACCACACGGGAAATCATTTCCATCGTGAGTCGGGGCTGTAACAGCGAGTAGTAAGCTAGCGAGACCCTAAACGGTCGTGTGTATGTGTGTGTACACTACATGGGTAGTAGGCGTAGTATTGTGTGTAGGGTGACGTAGATTTGGCTTTTTGTGGGACTTTTTTTTTGCATTGGGTGACGGAAAGCCTCACGGTTATAAGTTTATCGCAGATATGGTGTGTTCGTCATAAAGTTAAAGTCGCACTATATGTTTAAAGTAACCGATTATAAATATATTCAAAAATACAAATAAAAGTATTGGTATTGTATTGTTGTTGGTAAGGAAGTATTATAGATCATTAGCTGTCGAAGATAGTCCAAAAATTGCGGTTACAGAGTAAAGTAAATAAGTTTGAGTATGTTAGTGGTCAACTGTGGTATCAGAGTTTTTAGACCGCCTTGTCGAACGTCACGACACAAACTTACTGTTTAATTTTGGCCTTAAAAATATACCTATTCTAAGTTATTGGTCACCCTACTTGGGCGGTATGCAAACGTTAGTACTCCCGGGTGTAGTACAATTTATGGGGAGCATTTCACTGAATTTTCTTTTGTTTTTTCAAAAGTAACGTTGCGCCCGCCTTGGGCACCGGCGTAGGTATTTACATAACTACCTACATATGTAGTTCTTTATATACTAAGCCTGAGGGACGAAAAACCATCGAACAAACCTACGCAATGCTAATCTTAAAATAAAACAATTTGTTTTCAATGTTTAGAAAACAAATTGTTCGGACGATATATTTAACTCTAATGAAGATAAAATACCCAATACCAACAGAATAGCCGTAACTGTAGCCACATTTCTACCCTCATAATTCATTTAATGATCTAGTAAATTGGTAGCAATAACTATCTAATTATTCAAGTAAAAACCCTCGGCACCCCATTTATACACGAAAACAAATTTACAACAACAAAATTAGCAGATATCTCACTGTCCTGGGGCGCGGAGTTTCCGAAAAACCGCACTAAACTAAAACTAAATAAGTGGCCGAAAAATGTTGCTCAACCGGCCAGTTTAGTCTGACCCAAAAATTGAGCTTGATGTCGTTGTATTTGTGTTATAAAAGCAGGGTATGGTGTATCATATTACGGTGGTCGTTACAAGTAGAAAAACAAGGCGGCTAATCCGAAAAGTTTTCTTAATTACGTTCGTTCGAAACTAGCTCCCTGAACGTATTAAGTGTGAAGTAAATTTGGGTGAAATCCTGGACGTGATTATGAATGAGCCGCTGAACCAACAATGGAGTTTTTTCAACGAAAATTTGTATTAAATCCTACCGGTTAACTCTCAACTAGTTTGCTGTTTGGGTTAAATTAATAAGTGCTTTGTGGATTCAGTTAAATAGTGAATTGGCCTCGATTCCACCTGTGTTATAAGATAGACACGGGTCATTCGAATCCATGCAAACCGCCTTATTCAAACACTCTTTAACTAAAACCCTGATAGGAAGTGTTTTGTCTCTATTGCTCTTTGGAAAACAAAGTAACAGCGTCGGAAAGGGTCAAACCATTTGATATTTGATGCTGTTAAGAGTTTATGAAAACAAAGCAAAGTAGAAATATTTGTATGATTTCCAACCTAATAAATATTGGATAATCTAGCAATATCAGGGGTAGCTTCATCCAATATACCATCTCCTCACTTTTATTTATTAATTACTATACATATAGAAACACATTTCTTTACAACCCTTAACTAAACTCCAACAAAAACTTATTTTAATTAGGTACACTTCACAAAACTTTTCATTTTTTCTTTGGCGTCACCCCAAGACGTGTTTAATTTTCCATCAAGCAACATTGGGACCATTTTAAAAGAAAAGTGATTAAAAAGACCTGGAGGTAATAAAACGGAGCATAAATTTGGTAATTTTCACACGAACGAGCACCGTTCGGACGGACCTTAATTTGGAGTTAAAAAAATTAATTACGTGAGGACGCCCTTGTGCAACTCAAGGAGGGTACCAATCTAGTTAAAGCTGTGATAACGAGCCATAAAAACGTTATTTTGTTTTACATATTTTTTTAATTGCGACAGCTGAAATAAAGATGCGAAAAATATGGTTTTGAAATATGGAGAAAGTGCCTTGAGAAGTTTTAAGGTAGTCAGTACATTGGACTAGTTTACAAGCTGTAGAATGCGATTGAAGAAGTTTCACATGTCTGACTCCTGCATTTTGACGATCTACTAATGCTTAGTGTGCAGTAGTAAAGCGAAGCGGAGCTGTGCGGAACACAATAGACCAATCACGAAGCTTTAAATTGTAAAACAACGCATTGTCATTGTCAAAGTCATTGGGCGTTTTTCCATTACCCGGCGCCGGGGTTTCGTTTTTCCACTGCGCCGGTGTCGATGCCGGTTTACGCCCGGTGAGTGGTACAGTACTGACACGAACTTACACACTCACACGGCTACAATTCATATAAATATGCAATACACATGCAATTTTGTCGGGCCGGCACCGGTGGGAAGCTTGCTACCCCGGCGCCGGCGACGGCGCCGGCAGGACTCAATGCCGGGGCGGCGCCGGCGCCGGTAAGTCAAAAAGCGAGCCATACATTTTCATACATTTTTGCTTCCCCGGCACCGGCACGGCGCCGGCGCCGGCGCCGTGCCGGTGCCGGGCCGGGTAATGGAAAAACGCCCATTGGGTACTGCGTTGTGATTGGTCGATTGTGTTCCACACAGACATTTCAATGCAGACGCACTCTAATGAGCGCAATAATAGCACTCTAATAAATCTATTAACACCGCATCAAAATCCGTTGGGTAGTTTACAGAACTTAGCATATAAGGACAGACAGCGGAAAGCGACCTTTTTATACCATGTAGTGATTAACATTTTACTTTTGCCAACCTCACACAAATTAGGTTGACCTGTATCTAATCATCTTATATAGATAGAAAAGATATCAATTTCCTTTTTTTAAGACGTTTAAGAAGGAATCGGCTTCTCGATATTCCCGGAACTACGCACACATGTAAATAGACAGGTTCCCTACTGCTCAAATATTCACCGCTTTCCCTACAACAGGCATACGCGTTTGACATTGACGGTTGACGTTCGATAGTACAAACATTCGTTTTTAAAGAAATTAACTGCAATGGAACGCAATTTTGTGTTTTAATATAATATAGTTAAAATAAATTACACAAAGGAAAGAATTTGTTTATTTGGCCGTTACCAACTTAATGCAACAGCTAGTGCAGTAATATACAGCTACAATACGATTCCGTAGAGATTATAATAAGTAAAAAGTTTTTAAGAAATTATCGTTGACATAATCTTCTATAATCTATAATCTATAATAATAATAAGTATATATAAAAGAAAGTCGTGTTAGTTACACTATTTATAACTCGAGAACGGCTGAACCGATTTGGCTGAAAATTGGTGGGGAGGTAGCTTAGAACCAGGAGACGGATATAGGATACTATTTATTCCGTATTTCCCACGGGAACGGGTGCGCTGTGGGTGAAACCGCGGGGCACAGCTAGTATTGAAATAAATAAACACATGTCAAATACCTTACTATACCTTACTATACCCTATAACCTTTATAAAATTTGTCTTATGAGTTCGCAACATGAGAGAAACTTGTACACCTCTTACAAATAAGTAGTCGAGTAAGTTAGCGGCCAACCCTGGTATCGGGGTTCTTAGATATAGGTTATACATCATAATTACATAAGGGATACATTTTATCCCAAATTTCCCACGGAACCGGGTACGACGGGTAACCGAGAGGCGCTGCTAGTAACTAAATATAAATGTGATTAATTGTTGTTATTACGTTCTTCGTTTCAATTTAAAGAAAGAACTAAATGTTATTTAAACTACACGGATCCTATAAAATTCATGGCAAAAGCTTCTTCCTGATGATATAATAGAACATAATCAGCTTTGCAACTTGGTACAGTGTTGAGCATTTTAATTAGCAGAAAGGCTTCCACGGGAAGTTTTAATTTTTTTTGGTAATAAAAGTCTTGTCCAAATGAATATCAGTCGATATAACTTGTAATTAATAGTAACTTACCCTAAGTGCTTTTATAATAATACTAGCTGTGCCCCGCGGTTTTACCCACAGCGCACCCGTTCCCGATGGAAATACGGGATAAATAGTATCCTATATCCGTCTCCTGGTTTTAAACTACCTCCCCACCAGTTTTCAGCCAAATCGGTTCAGCCGTTCTCGAGTTATAAATAGTGCAACTAACACGACTTTCTTCTATGTATATTATTATAAAATTGTTTAAAAATATAATATAAGTTCTAAAAATAGGACACAAGTATGCCAAATAAATTGCCTATTAGTATGACAAGAGATGAAAGAAAATTTATATTATGAAGTAAAGTACTGTAAAGTTTTCAATTCTGCTTTTCTGTCTGAATACTTTCTGAACAAAGACAAGTTAAGTAAATGATATCTAATCTATTGCGGCGTAAAAGATACTTAAAAACTTCTATATCACTACATAGTATAAAACAAAGTCGCTTTCCGCTGTCTGTCCCTATGTATGCTTAGATCTTTAAAACTACGCAACGGATATTGACGCGGTTTTAATAGATAGTGATTCAAGAGGATGGTTTATATGTATAAAAATATGCCCTTTGTAGCGTATACTCGTATGGCGACTTCCGGCCTTAGAAATCTTGTCGGTACCAGACAAGAGTTTTAAACTCTCATAAATGGCGTAATTTCCCTAAGTTGGTAACAAAATCGATTTCACACTAAAATCGATTATAGGTTACACCAATATCAGTCCAACCACTTGCCATGGTTCAGACATTCGAACAAATTTGAATTTGAATGTCTTAAGAATACTATCTTTACGTGGTCATAAATCGGGTTACATGAAGGCTGCTGAACAGAAATTTTATTAAAAATCATGAAAATGTTGATCTATTCTCACATTGTAAAGACCTACATCCCAATAACTTTATAAAATTTAGTTATAAACCTTCTAGAAAGTATAGAGAAAATACATATCCAGGTAGCCACAAAAGAATTACGTCTTAGAGAAAGGAAAACTATATCGCGAAACAGTCGGTGGAGCTTCAGGAAAATCACTGGCGAGCCTCGTGAAGTATTCACACGAAAAAACTGGTAATGAGGGGCGCTGATCAAACTTTTATAACGCTAGGGCGGGGAGGCGAGTTATCGATAGAACAAATATATTAGAAACAAGCAGCACCCCGCGGCTTTACCCGCGTTGTACCCGTTCCCGTAGGAATTTCAGAATGAAAAAAGCCTTCCCGTTAAATGTGGATATCCATTACTTAAATTATAATTCGAATTGGATTGGTAGTTTCTGAGATTTGGGCTTAGCAACACATTCATTTTTATATTATAGATATGCGAAATTGTGACGTCTTCACTTCGCATAACAGACCTCAAGATGGAGAAATTCTATTAGTCTGCAATCAGAACTATGTGCTGTCATACTGTAGCCAATCAGAGTCTTCGTGCCGCAACCAAAGTCCCTTTCGAACAAAATTTTCCCATGTTATGTATGAAAAATTACGTCAATTAGTGCTGTCGATTTGATAGGGCGTATCTAGGCATTTTTGTCATAATATCAACGATTAAGAATCGATTTGAAATATAAATAAGAATTTTGGGAACTTTTATTCAATAAGGCGCCTAACGCTCACTTCATCTATATGACCTAATATGAAGTTCATATTTCCACGATTCAAAAAGTTTAATGTTCAGTTTTTCATATCGAGTTTATCGACATCCATTTTCCCTTCCCTAGCCCGTCGGCGTAGCTTCAAGGCAGGCTGCACCTCCGTGCAAGTTTTAATACTTTCCTCACGAAAAAGGATGTAATTGCAAAAGTAATTGGAATTATTACACAAAATATCAATAACTTGATAGGTATATGACACGTCAAAGTATGTGTGTTCAGTTCTTCAATCATTCATTCATTTCTAGTAGTTCAGTTGCCAACCCTGGTGTCGGAGGTTTTTAATAATGATAACGTTAATTATTTAGGAAAGATTAGCAGCGCCCCGCGGTTTCACCCGCGTTGTGCCTGTCCCCGTGGGAATTTCGAGAATTTTTATATTTATAAACCTTCTTCTTGAATTACTCTATCTATTTAAAAAAACCGCGTCAGAAACCGTTGCGTAGTTTTAAACATCTAATCATACATACGATCGCGTCGAAAGAATCGACTGCGTAGAAATAAAGAAATATGAAAGATGCAAGCGCATCGACCGCGTAAGCCGCGACGAATTTTGTGACGTCATCCAAAATATCTAGAATATCTTAGATTCTTCCAATTCCGACAATTCGACTCCGATAAGTGTGCGAGGTTTCATGAACAAATATCTAAAATTCATTTTGTTTCCATTTTGTTTTCATTTTGATTCCATTGACGCGATCGATGCGAATAAGTGTGCGTTTACCTTAAATATCCTATCTACCTACAATAATAGCTGTTCTATTTTTAAGCTCTTTAAAAAAATTACAAAAGCTCACTTAAGTCGTTATTGTCCAGGAGCGATTTATTGTTCGCGAGCCGAGTACTTAGCGTGGACATTGTATTGTATTCTGCATTCTATAGTCCGTGGCGACTCGAAAATTTCAACTCCGGCACTATAGATCTTTTGTCTTATTTTCAAGCTTATTATGTTCGACAATAAATACTATATTATTAACAATACGCCTCGGTGGTCTAGTGGTATGTATACTCGCCTGCCAATACAGGTCTTGGGTTCTATTCCCGGGTCGAGTGAAAATATGTTTCTTATCTAAGCTAAGATGGATAATAAACTTCCGAAATGGGGATCCTTAAAATAAATGGGCATCTAAAATTCGAATAGCATACAGTCATTAAACAAAGGTTCGCAAATGTTCGGAATCAGTTGCCTAGCTAGTTGCTTTTTTAGAATGCAAGCCTAGGGCTTAGTCTATCCAGTTTAGTCTAGGCGCCAAGCAAACCACCTGCCGCTGCGTTCGTAACCTAAAAGAAGGGATTAAAATAACTATCTCTTTTTTTTAGATAACTTATATATAGCTAAGCGAGATAGGTTATTACTAAGTGAATAGAAAAGTTCTCGATCTCATTGTTTAGTTTATGAAAACCAATAAGCTGAAAAGCCATGTTAAGTGGCGACTCCGGTATAGACCCGACGCTCAATGCGTAATAAATAAATCAATTCGAACCGAGGGGTGTCCACTTCGCCAAGGGATCCCTAAATTTTAGTAAGGTCTCTCTAAATCATAGTTACCGTTAAATATAATGGACCAAATAATATAATTTGTGGTTTTACTATCAGATTGTGCACTGTACATATGTCTGTATACTTATAAATTGAAAATTTCTTTCAGCATATTATTTACTAATATTTGAAATAAAATTAGTTTGCGAAATTGCAAAAGTATTATATTAAGTATATACTAAGCTCCCGTCCCCGTGGGAATTTTGAGATTTTTATTCCTTATTTTTTTTATATAAAAACCTTGTCCTGACAATAAGGAACACATTAAAAAAAGAATCATCCAATTTGGTGCAGTTGTTCTGAAGTTATGCGCTTAGCAACAGATTCAGCGATTCATTTTTATACTATAGAAGATTGTATAGCCTTTTTCGTTTTTTAAAAGGCTGGATTATTTAAAATTATGGACTGTCTTTTATCCCAAACCTACGGGATCGCGTACCTCAAACGAATGCTGAAAGGATAACAAATCATTCGATGCAGTCATTTCACAACTCGGAATTTCAAGCTTAATGTTATCAATAACCAATTAAAGTTAATGCTTTATTTCATTATTTTCATTTATTCAATTTTTGTCTCACATATCTTTTAAAAAGAAAACATATTGGAAATGGTAAAACACCGCACTCAATCACTTTTTAGGGTTCCGTACCCAAAGGGTAAAAACGGGACCCTATTACTTCGCTGTCCGTCCGTCTGTCACCAGGCCGTATCTCAAAAACGGTGATAGCTAGACAGTTGAAACTTTCACAGGGAATGTATTATACTATTGCCGCTATAACAACAAATACTAAATATAAAATAAAACAAATATTCAATTCTCATACAACAAACGTGATTTTTGCCGTTTTTAAAGTACGGAACCCTCCGTGCGCAAGTCCGACACTCACTTGGCCGGTTTTCTCGTAATCTCTGTACTCTAGTCTTTATGCTTCGTCATACATTGAACGCTTGGATTAAAAGATGAAGGAGACTAGGATAAGTCTATGATTTTATAAAGCTTGTGAAGTCTCTTACCGTCTTTATTTAAGTCTTCATACTCTTTCGAACATTTATCTACAGACTACCGCCCCACGGTTTTACCCGGGCTATCCCGTTTCCGATTCAACTTGAGTATGACTATCATCACGAAAATAATTACTCAGATCGGATTGTAGTGTTTGGTTTCGCTCGTTCAAACAAACAAAAAATAAGCAGCTTTATTATTTTACGAGTAGGATAGATAATGAATTATAAGTACATACATACTTATAATTCATTTATCTTGTATTTTATTTATTTATAAGTATATTTAAATCGAAGTAAGTATGAATACATATCATAATTCAGGTCATGTTGCAGGTACAAGAATTTGACTCCAGATATCTTTGTGCTCAATGTAATCAGTAAAGCTATAGCTAGTCGAATACCACTCTCGAAAAACCAGCGAACAATACATTTCACCCGTTCTTTTGACATAAACTTACAAAACTATCAATACCTAATTGATCTCAAAACGTTTATGAAAATGAATGCCATAAGAAACACCTCATCTTCAATCTACCAACTGCAATAGAACGTACCAATTCAAATAATTACTAGTCTAATTTATACAGCCCCCAGCTCGACTGAGTGAACACTAAAACTGTTGTAAAATATGATAATTCACACAATTGCAATCACCGCTGGATGGAATAAATTATACTGAACCATTTTGTATGGGTTTGTGACCGCGACATAGCTCTATGAATACTTGAGGGTGGGCAGAGGTGAAATGTGATTTATAATGTGCCTCTATGATAAACTGGTCCCATCCGACCTAGCGGTTTGTGTATTGGTCATTAATTAAAGGGTAACTGCTTTGTGATATCGTTATGTTTCAGTGTAATAGACTTGTGCTCTTAACAGTGATGGTTTTCCTCTGTTCCAAGCATAATAAGTTATATACATACAACTACGAGTATACCTCGAGTATAACGAGTATACAAATGTCATCAGCAGCCAACTAATTTTGAATAAGTTTACGGAAACACTTTTATTGTACACTAACCGCACCCCGCGGTGATACCCGCGTGTTCCCCGTTCCCGTGGGAATTTCTGGATAAAATGTATCCCATGTGTTATTCTGATGTATAACCTATATTACTGTAAAGTGTCATCCAAATCGGTCAAGTAGTATTTTCGTGAAAGAGTAACAAACATGCATAGATAGTGTATGATATCTAGGTACATATAATTATTTTGTAGGTGTCCTGCGGTTTCAAAATATTTCGACTAAATGCTTTCAAACAAGGTGAATCAGTAGGTATTCAAATAACATAAGTATTTAGCTACTTTCACTAGGATAAGTAATGTTTATAATACTGGAACCATCTGTTAAACAAAACCAAGAGATTACATTAGTAAGTGTTAGAGCGTTTGTCCACCGCCGCCGGCACCGGACCGTCACCGGGAACGAGATTATTTTCGGCCCGAGTTTATTATGACGTGACGGATGTGCGGTGGACACGCGGCTAAAGCAAAACGCTCTAAATGTATCTACCGCTACTTCGGCGCCGTCATCTCTTTCCCGGTGACGGTCCGGTGCCGGCGGCGGTGGACAAACGCTCTTAGTGTAAGATAAGCTGACACAATGCTAGCTAATATAGAAGTCAATCAGCATGACATCTACAAACCTAACAATACGAGTAAGGGTCTAGACAGACGGACTGCAATTCAACTGCAATCCGACTGCCAAATTACAGTTCAGATGCAGTTTGAATGCAGTTGGCTCGACTGCAATCAAACTGCACGTCGACGGGCAGTTGGCGTGCAGTTGGATTGCAGTCTGAGTGCAGTTAGTCGTTGTAACTGCACTCAGACTGCAATCCAACTGCACGCCAACTGCCCGTCGACGTGCAGTTTGATTGCAGTCGAGCCAACTGCATTCAAACTGCATCTGAACTGCCATTTGGCAGTCGGATTGCAGTTGAATTGCAGTCCGTCTGTCTAGACCCTAACTCGATGGTCAATACACTATACAGCTATGTTAATCGAAAAGCATTATGTCTGAGCTGAATGGAATTCAATACAATCGGGCCAAATCCTGAGTACCACAAACACTCTGAGATCAAACATCACCCAGCATCCAATTAGAAGGCAATACAAACACCTAGATT
Organism: Cyclophora punctaria; assembly: GCA_951394245.1. Lineage (NCBI taxonomy): Eukaryota > Metazoa > Arthropoda > Insecta > Lepidoptera > Geometridae > Cyclophora > Cyclophora punctaria. Next base: position 12,350,670 of record OX596167.1, read on the forward strand.
AGTCAAATATTGTTTGTATTAAACAATACAGATCCATACATTGTATATCACAGAGGGAGCCCCGGGCATAACTGTGTAAACCGGGGTACCTCCCTACTCGGTTAGTTTGCATTACCAATCTCTACCGTATAGCATTTTCGTAAGAAACACTTTTGTTTGACATTACCGTTTGAATAGAAGTACCAGCTAAAGTCGATGTTTAACCACATTTTTAAAGTCATGCTAAATTTAAAATTGTGGTAGGAAAATCAATTTTGCACGAACAAAAAGCTTAACGAAGATATTTTGCAAATTGATAATAGTATAGTTCAATTTTATCGAGTGAAAAATGACTAGACCATCATTTCTATTTTTAAATTAATTTCTGATTAATGAACCGATCGTGGAATAGGTCGCTCTAGCAGGAACGATATCAAAAAGCTCATTTATCTATTAACTACTTATAATATGTTTTAATATAGATACCGTTCATAATTTAACAAAAGTTTGCAAGTTGAATAGAATACGAGCTTACTAGTTCGGACCACTATTGAACTAGCTAAATAGTTTGCTTCTACACAAATGTCTATAGATTGTATAGATGTATGTTTGTTGCTCTTTCACGCAAAAACTACTGAACGGATTTGGATGAAACTTTACTGTAATATAGGTTAAACATCAGAATAAAACATGGGATACATTTTATCCGGGAACAGGTACAACGTGGGTAAAACCACTGGGCGCGGTTAGTATGTTTATAACTACTTTACTAACTATGGTTAAACAAAATTGTTTTCTATTTATTGGTTAAACAAACAATTCGGCTGGCGGTGCAAACATTTTGCATTGCTTTATTTTATAGTTTTGGTAACGAAATTAAGAGCGTCCAAACAAGGGCACGTTTAGCGCCCGCGGCCTTTTCAATAGGGTGCGGTTCATCTGCGAGTAATGTGCGTGGTAGTATAGAAAAAGATCAAAGTATTGAAGAAGTATATTATCTACACTAATATTATAAAGAGGAAAACTTTGTTTGTTTGGTTGTAATGAGTAGTCTCAAAAACTACTGGACCGTTTTAAAAAATTCTTTCACCATTCGAAAGCTACATTATCCACGAGTAACATAGGCTATTTTTCATCCCGAAATTCCCACAGGAATGGACACAACGTGGGTAAAACCGCGGGGCGCTGCTAGTAGTATATATTTTTTCTTTGCACAAAATATTCTCTAATTATTATTACTCAAAGTAATAGCCCATAATGTCCCACTGCCACGGTCTCTCATCAGTACGAACGAATGTTAAAATTAAAGATGTCTCTTTGTTTGTATGTTACGGTGTTTAATGGTGAATAGTATACTTATACTACATCTTATGTTCTACTTTGTATGCCGTCTATTTGTTTGTTTGTGCTTTCACGACTTTATCTGATTAACTGATTTTTATTTGACTAGACTTCGAGGAACAGGCACAACGCGATTTTGGTGAGACACTTCTAGTCTCATAGGTACTCCATGAAACTATCGAAAAAAATCATGAGATAAAGTTCCTAGACCTATTTTCTTTAATTTTTATCTCTTAAAACAAAAAAGCTTTTATCTTTGTCTAGGAACGTAAAGTCGTAGCAACTTGCTCCAATACGATCACATTAAAAAAATCTAAGTTATAACCTCAGGAGATGTAACCATAATCATTGTCTTAATTTATTTTTCCTTTTATAAAGACCTCGGCAGGGTCTTACAAAAAAGTAAAGTAAAGTATCAGCCTGTAATGTCCCACTGCTGGGCAAAGGTCTCTCATCTCACTGAAGATATCAGTACAGTGAGGAGGATTAGGCGTAATCACCAAGCTTGCCTAATGCGGGTCTTACAACTTAAAAAAGAAATAGTGTTAAAAAATTCATGATCTGTTACGGACGTTGAATGTTCGTAGTATGACAGCCCAGAGCTACATAAAAGCAAACGAAGGCAAATTGATTCGTTTCCAGCATTAGTTCATTACTTTGATTCGAGGGTTTACTACTTGTACATGTAATTTGTTGGAGAACTTGTTTATTTAACTCATTAGCAAATAAACGAGCGGATAATTATTTGAAGTTTGTTAAAAATAGAAATAAAGATTGTGTATTTAAAGTAACTTGTATTTTATAATGTACTTGCAGCGCCCCGCGGTTTTGCCCGCGTTGAACCCGTTCCCGTATTAATTTTCGAAAATCCTTTCTTAGTGTGCACTTACGTCACTTGAAGAACCTTCCTGCCAAATTTTATGTTTCTAGGTTTAGCGGTTGAGGCTGTGCGTTGATTATCAGTCAGTCAGTCAGGACTTTGAATTTTATATATATAGATATAAAGTAACTTTGTTAATGTATATCTCTACTAGCTGTTCCGCGCGGTGGTTCCACCCGCGACCCAATAGATGTCGCTAGTGTGAATCTAAACCACCCAGGGTGCCACCCAAACTACTATTATTTTTCATACCCCTAGTGATATGGATTGTCCACCTCTTAATTTTTATATGGCAAAACCATGTACAAAAACGATTAAAAACAACCTCATCATTATTATATAGTATCAAGCATCTAATGTACTACAGCTGGGCAAGATTTCTTATTTCACAATGAATGAATCTCTTCCTGGCCGATTTCGGCCACAGCGACTGCTTATATGGCTATAAGGAGGATGATGGGGTTTGATGTTCAGCCCGACGGTGAGCGCGATCATGACTGGCGTACCCAACTTTATTAGAAAATGTTCGATGACATAACTACTTGGGCTTTAATAATAAGTGCGTATATGGTGCGTATTAAGAACAGTTTACCCATCAAATGGTTTGTCACTTTCTGACATACGCAACTTTCCAAAGAGCTCTCTCTCTCTCTCTTCCTGGCTATGTGTCCCACATAATGGTGGGGTCAGCCTTCCTTATTTATCTACTCCACTTCACTCTTTCGTCGACGTCGTCATCGGAAATCTTACACTCAGCCATATCCTTGGACACTACATCCGTCCACCTTGTCTTGGGTCTGCCTCTGGATCTTCGACCGGGAATGGAAAGTTTTAGTGACAGGTTCCCCACGTAGAACTTTCCGAAGAGCAAAAGAGACAAAACATAGTATGACAGTGTTTTAGATAAACCGCGTTTATTAAGGCGTCTATGTTATTGGTAGGTAGATATTTTTTATACGTCCTATACTTAACACTTTCAATAAGACCGTTTCAGTTGCATCTTCATAAAGCATCCACTAAGGGCGAGTCCACACGAAGCGTGTTAAGGCTCGCGCACATTGGACGTGAGTTAGTGCCGTGTCGGGTCATACGTCACTCGCCTCAGGGGATAGCCACTGACATAGGATGTAACTTGGAACGGTTTCCATAAAATAATATTGGGGATATTTGTGTTATATTTATTTGTTATTTGTGTTGTGTATTGGCTTTCTGTGTATCTACAATTTAAAGTACTCGTGATATTATAAAGAGATATTTGTAATTTTGTGTCTTGTATGTTCCGCAGTCCGATTCTAATAATTATTTGTGTAATGGATGATGGAAGCCATTTTTTCAGGCCATAAAGAGATATATAGGTATGCTAAGTTATTGCGTCTAATCTATTATACATATATAAAAGAAAATTGTGTTAGTTACACTATTATGTAACTCGAGAACGGCTGGACCGATTTTAATGATTCTTTTTTCATTTATTATATCTTAGTCAAGAGTAATAAAAAAAAATAACAAATATAAATTTATTGCCTTATAAACAAAACATAAGTTACGAAAGGAAATTAAAAATATGCAGAACTTGACAAAAGGCTGCAACTCAGCTGTTGTAGTACGGGGCTGTATGTGTAGGATAAAAGGTAATTAAAATCCCGAAATTCCCATAGGAACGGGTGCGCTGCAAAACCGCGGGGATACATATAGTATTAGATATCACCCACTCTATCTATACTCACATTATGAAAACATATTATAAAATATTACGTATTTCAGCCAAATCAAACAAACGATAACTGCCGTCCCAGTTACATCCTATAGCATCCGGTCCGGTAGCCGGTCGGTCGGTCTATAGGTAAGTTTTATAGTCAAGCGCCGGATTAAATTATATAGTTAACTAGAAGGGGTCTTAACGAAAATAATAACTCCTTTTGGAGACCCCTTGCAGGCATAGTTGTCCATGTTATTGAATTTATGATTTTAAAACGTTAGAATACTACTAGTTTGCCGCGGCTTTACTACATATGAGGACTCTGAGATTAAAAGTAGCCCTTAACACTTATATAAATAAGAGCTTATATCCAAATTATAACAGAGATGACTGCACCGCTCGTGGCGTAGTTTGACTAAGCGATGTGAAGTTTGTCAAGCAACGTGCAGCTCGGCTCCTACCTGGATGGGTGACCCATAATGGCATTTCTATCTGCACACTATCGTGCTTCGGAGGGCACGTTAAATTGTCGGTCCCGTTTAGTTCAATCGATATACCAAGTCGGAAGCCTTTCGGAGGTCTATACACTCCGACGACAGGATACTCGTTCGTCGAAAATTCAGTAAGCAAATGTTTGCTTTAATTAGAGATTTAATGACTGATTTCGAGATTTAATGTGTAAAAAAATACGTCATTTAGTTAAGTGTCGAGTAAATGGATGTCTCCAAGTGCGAAAGCATAAAAAATGTGAATGGTATCGGATTTCTAGCTTAAAACAACAACCGGGACCGACAATTTAACGTGCCCTCCGAAGCAGCTCAGATAGAAATGCCACTATCGGCCACCCATCCAAGTAGGAGTCGAGCAACACGTTGCGTAACAATCGCAATGAGCTAAAATCTCTTAGTCAAATTATGCCACGTGCCGTGCGGGAGAAGTCCTGATGAAGTGAGTTGACCTCAGCTGATGGTGACCCATGATACCCAAACCCAAACCCAAATACGCTACTACTGGCACGGTAGAGCGAATTACTTCTTCTTCTTCTTCATCGAGTGGATGGTCAACCTGACCAATCCTGGTGTCAGAGTTATATTGAGCCGCCAAAGGCCTCTGACATGACTCATGTAACAACTACTATCCGTAGAAAGTAACCGGGACCGGTACTTACTGATGCAAATATATATTTAGTGACTACTGTGTTAGCTAAATACTATCTACATACTATGCCTCGATGATTCGTCGTATGTGCATTCGCCTGCCAAGAATGAGGTCCCAGGTTCAATTCCCAGATCGAGCGAATACTGTTTCCTACTTTTCAAACATGGCTCGGGTTTGAGATCACCAACCCGCATTTGGCAAGCGTGGTGATTATGATCCTTTTCACTATACTGATATCATCAGTGAGATGAGAGGGCTTTGCCCAGCAGTGAATACATAACGAAAATACTTTGACAATATCATTAATGCCTTGTTTTACAATTTCAATTCGTTGTGAGTCGATTGAGCTCCGCAAAGATCCGATGCAATGGAAACGTACTCTAAGCCAGTAAGCAGCACATTACCGCCATACCTGTGCTATACTATTGAGTTCTGTACGTTAGTCTAAACAAATATTATAAAGAGGATTTGTAAGTTTGTTTGTTTGTATGTTCGAGCTAATCTCGGCATTTTCCAGTCCGATTTGAATAATTCTTTCTGTACTAGATAGCCACATTCAATGGGAAGGTTATAAGCTATTTTTCATCCCAAAATTCTCACGGGAACGGGTACCACGCGGGTAAAACCGCGGGACGGGACGCTGCTAGTATACTATAACTTAATGTGCTTTACTATTTGTGAGTGTAGGTGGTACTGACAAACTAACAGTACCCCGTGATTTCACCCGTATTTGCGTATATTTATTTCATTAGGTTAAATAAAATAAAACAGCCACATATTTTTTACTAATATTTCTATTTTTCAATTTATTGTTTATTGGTTTCGAAATAAGATTGTCATCTTTTTATATAATAATTAAGAATTAAATTGCTTGAGAGAATTCTCTAATGCCTACTTTAACTTGACTTAGTTTGAGAACTAATCAATTACATGTTTTATTATCTCCAGTCTAATAATAATACTGCGTTTAATAACAAATAATAAAAAGAACATTAGAAAGATTAATAAACTGCTAACGTCACATAATGGAGTATCCAAATAAAACAATATCAACTGACTAACCAATTTTCAAATAAAGAATTTTCGTCAATCTCGACAGAAATGACGGAGTTACAGGAGGATTAGGAAAACCTTGAAGCAGTTTCCAAAAAAACGTAAATATATACATATATTAATATACTAATATTATAAAGCTGAAGAGTTTGTTTTGTTTGTTTGTTTGTTTGTTTGTTTGTTTGTTTGTTTGTTTGTTTAAACGCGCTAATCTCAGAAACTACTGAACCGATTTGAATAATTCTTTCACTGTTAGATAGTCTATTTATCGAGGAAGGCTATAGGCTACATTTTATCCCGAAATTCCCACGGGAACGGGCACAACGCGGGTAAAACCGCGGGGCGCTGCTAGTTAATAATAATCTGAACAATATATTTAAATAATTTCGAAATCTATTTAGCTGGTTTATTTGATGGACAGACAGACAGAGTACTCCTGTCAAAACTTGGAATCAAAGAGGGTTTTAACCCTTGGGGCTCGGAACCCTTCATATATTTAGGTGTTTACAAAACGGATATTTTCTATCATTTCAATTTGAATAATTCTTAAACAATTTAAAAAATCTACCAAATTAGGCCTTAATTTGGTCAATTCGACTTAAGACGTCAATGAAGTGTGGAGGTAATTTTTTTAATACATTGCTTCATTTGCATTAAGTGAGTTATGCTTGAATTTTTTTAGTTCTTTTAGAATTTGGAAAAGAAATTGTTTTAATATGAGTAGTTTAATAGGAAGGCAGTTGTTTTTGGAAGAACTATAATTATGGTAGTTAGTTAATGTCAGTTTTAAATAAATATTATATTTATGTGACGGTAGCAGATTTCATAGTTAATTCCGTCTTACCATTAAAAGTGCTAAACACTCATGTTTAAAAACTAACACATGCTCAAAATATGTTTAGCTCGTCGTAGTAAGACGGAAAATGTTAGAAAACAGGAGACTTAAGGAAGTTTATTCAATTTTTTATTCACAAATTCAAGGATTGTAATCTTTATTACATGACTAATAAAAAGTTTGGTACTTTTAACTGTAAATTACAATAAATATGACTTTGATCCCCATGAAATTCATGCTTATAAGGAAACAATTAAATTATAAACTCTCTATAAAATCAATATAAATGTACCTACGTATACTTAAAGATAAAATAAAAAAACGAAATAAAACGTAAAGCGGTGACTAGATTCGACAGTGTAAAAAGCGCTCATTTTTTATATATTTTTCCGTAGGAGAATAAATTCCTAGCATTTAATTATTAAATTAATAATTATCGAGTTCTAAATTGCACGTTTCATTCACTTATAAATAAAATCATTATTTCTATATTTACAAAATATATTTAAAAATATTATTTATAATTCGCAAACTTTTTTTTATCTCAAGCAGTGGTCTCGTTGCCACATGTTGGATTCATGCGTCTCTACAGACTTCCGGTTTGGCCACTGGTACATTCCAATTGGTATTCAACAACGAAAATAATACTTTGGCAACATTTTGGTTCGAATGATAACTCAATCAATAGTTCCGATTCTTCTTGTTTCCACACAGTTAACTGAATGCATGAATCCAAACGCATTGTACTAATTCATTTTATTTTAGTAACTATCTCTCGTAACTAATGACTAAATAGTTGAAGTGTGACTATTTACAAATGAATTTTAAATACTATTTTGGCTAAATGTCTCTATAAATTCTTAAATCTAAAATTGTGCCGTTTCGTGTTCGAAATTATAAATACGAACTAATTAAATAAAATTAATCAATATATTCACAAACCTACGTTACTATCTACAAATAAAAAAAAACTATAATTCTTACAAGTTATTTTGTACAGTTTTATAAATACAAAAACGTAATATCAACATAACTTACAATAATTAATATTTATGTGGACAGATTAGTGAGCGAGTGGCGTCGAGAGGAGTTCTGTTGGTGAAGAGAGGTTCTGCGGGCCGGTAGTGGACTGCACCACTAGTGGTACTGGTGAAGGAGGGGTGCGGAGGGAGGGGTGGGTGGTGTCGGGGGCGGGCTCGCGGCGACTCGCCTAATCTGCCACAGAGCGGTAAGGTGTCATGTGTCTAGAGCTAGACGCGAGACTCCTGCCTCGGCAGGGATGAAGTTACTAACATTAAACACAGAATATTGATTATTTGCAAGGCACATTCTCTTAAAAATCCTGAATTTCAATTTTTTTCATGTACATTTATATAAACGATGCTTCATTAACATCAAAACTTGGTGAAAAAACATAAGAGTGAGTGACGAAGCGACTTCTATTCACTGTAATGATATGTATATAATCGTTTATTATATACCCTGTGTCTCGAAAATATATAAGAAGTCATCATGAGAGGTGAATGAAAAGAAACATAACAGGTCACGATATATCTACAGTAGGACTATTCGTAGACTAGAGGGTCGAGTGGGTCGACGCGTGAGAGATCGGTGCGGTGCGGGTGGCTCGCGGCCGCGCTCAGTACCCGTACCCGGCGCCCGGGTACAGCAGAGCGGCGCCGCCACCCGCCGGTCAGTGCTGCGCCGCAAACTTCATCCGCTTCTGTTTCTGCCGCTGATTGCAGAACCACACGCGCACCACGTTCTTCTTGAGGTCGAGCTTCTCCGCGATGGCGGTGATCTTTTCGCCCGAGGGCCGCGGCTGCACCGCGAAGTACGCCTCTAGACTGCGCTTCTCTGGCGCCGCGATGGAGGTGCGCTTGCGCTTCTTCTCGCCGGCGGGCAGCACGCTGGGCGCGTCCGGGTCTCGGCGCTTGTTCTTCGCCTGGGCCTCCGCCTCCTCGAGCCACGCCTGCAGAATAGGCTTGAGCGCAATCATGTTGTTATGACTGAGCGTAAGACTCTCAAAGCGGCAAATGGTGCTCTGCGAAAGCGCCCCCACGCCGGGCAGCTTCAGGTTGGCGAGCGCCTTGCCCACATCGGCCTGCGTGACGCCCAGCTTGATGCGGCGCTGCTTGAACCGCTCGGCGAAGGCCTCGAGCTCGCGCGGGTCCGTATCGGTGTCGGGGTGCAGCGCGGCGGCGGGGTGCGCCAGGTGCGCGGGCGGCGCGTGCCCCAGCGAGCCCGCGTGGTGGTGGTGGTGGTTCATCACGTGGTTCATGGCGCCGTACCCGTGAAGCTGGTGGTGCGGCGGCGCCGTCTCGCCCATGGGTGCCAGCGTCGTCATCGACGACGACGTCAGCGGGTCCAGCATGTCCAGACCCTCCATGCCGTGGTGGCCCATCTGAGAAAAGAAACCCTTTTGTAATTCGTTTTTATCGTACTGTCAAATTCTATACGATTAGCAGAAACTACGGTGCGGGGTGGGAGCTCATTATTGTCGTCCGCCGAATTAACTCGCGCATTCGAGTTAAATCGGACGTTTTATTGTGAACGAGCGCACGAGGGCGGCAACAATGGACGCGCTCGGGGACGATATGGAAACATAAACAATCATCTTTGTGCAGATTTGCAGTCATTCTTTATGAGAGCAAACACTTGTTTTTATAGAGGGGTGAGCGGCGTTGTGACATTGATTGGTAGTGAGTGTACTGCCAATATGCTTAAGTTGTTGACCGGCTTTGTTGCGAAAATGAATGTTTGTAGTGTAGTGTAGTTGTGACGGGGCATCGCGTTCGAGAGCGACGCGACCGAACACATGCGCGCTGCCGGCCGCTGCTGTAGCCTCAGCGGTACACACACACACGCAAACATCCATACGTCTACCGACACACAAGTCTTGAAAAAACAAAATCGATGAATAAATAATCCGGTTGCCAACGTCGACGCATGACCAAAATTGAGTATAATTATCTAGGTAGTATTTTTTACATTGTGTAAATAAAAAGCGACATGAATGTCAATTTATTTACCCAGTAAATTAACGTGAGCAAATACAGTGGACGTAATTACGTGAGTTAACAGAGTTCACGCAATACTTAGCGTTTTCGTTAAACATTTTAAGGTACTTGCGAGCTTTTGAATACTGAAAACCTTTAACCCAACAGAATTAGCACACGAATTCATTGGCTATTTAAATGGACACACTGAATGAGACGTGAACTAACCGTTTAACTTAAAAAGGTTAAATCGATTACTGGTTTCAACATTTTGTTTTGAGTCAGGTATTTGTTTCTATGTTAACGCTAAACGTGACACGTGGTATAATGTGATAGTATAAAATGCTTTATTTATAGGATAACAATTGAAGCTGAAAGAATCCCGAATATTTTCCCCTAATTCATCGAATTGAATTTGCAACAGATAGGTAGATGTGGTAATAATTTAGTGGCAAAGTTATTTTCATTCTAAATTGAAATGGAATAGTAATTGAGCGTTAAAAAAAGGATCTTACCAAGGTATAATTTTTTTAGGTATTTTTAGTACGACACGAGTATATATGCTTTTTTTGTACTAGAGTTAAAATGGGTAATGTGATCGATTTTCCAACCGAAAGCGATTCCTTCTGAAGAGAACAAAGGTTTAGTGATTTCGTTCATTCCTAACCCCACTTTTTTTGAAGAAATGTCTTTGGTCGGAAAATCAGCTATTTGATATATTCTTAAGAAAAAGTAAATAGAATATGATAATAATAAATATATAATACACGCGAACAAATTCGCACTAGGGTAATTAGACCCAAACTAGGATAGTACCTATGACATAAATAAAGGATCACACAAAAAGGATCGTTTTGAATTAATCATAATGGCAACGGGAAATAATAAGTTAGGATCGAAGTACTACCATCATGCTTAATCAAAATAGTCAAAAACCAACGTTAGAATACTAACCAAAGTTTCGAATCCAAAACTACTGTAATCGGACCATCCAAGCATAAGTACGAGTATATCCCGTGGCAAAGGAAGAAAAAGTGCATTTCTTAACATGTATACAAAGGACCCAGGGTTTGTAGGGCAGAGCCCGAGCGCCCGAACCCCGGTTACTTATTACAGCCAGGGCGCGCTCCCTAGGGCTCTCTATATCACAATTACACATACCATTCCGTGTTGCACGTAACATTACTAACACAATAAAAAAATAAATAAAATGTTACAAACAGTTTGTGTTTTTCGTTTGTTTACTTGTGAACTATCGGCATGAGTTTGATAGTGGCGTGATGTAGTTCTAATGACTATCCAAAAACATATTCGGAGGAGGATATTGGTGAAAAGGTAATAGAACGTTAGCAAGACATTGAAAAAAGATCTATACTGTTATACATAGTAGTGCTCGTAGCATGGTTTGATTAAGCGATGTAAGGCTACGAACGCACAGGCAGGAGGCTTGCTTGGCGCCTAGAGCCTAACTAGTCATCTAGGTAAAACGAACGTTCGCAATTGTTCGCCACAGGCCGCACTGCGCGCTTGGCGCCTAGCTTGGTTGCTTACATAGAATGCAAGCCACTAAGCTCTAGGCGCCAAGCAAGCCTCCTGCCTGTGCGTTCGTAGCCTTAGAGTGGGTACACACGTACGTACATGCGCGACGAGCATGTTTCATCCGAGCATGACTATCTACAAACATGCTCGATCCTGCGTCTACACGTAAAAGCTTGCTCGAAGAACATGTTTAATGTGCGTTGAAACTCTCGTTTCAATCTTGTTCGAATCGAACATTTTGGTTGGCTTCGAGCATTTGTCTTGAGACTTGCATGGTACACACGTTCGTACGTGTTCGAGATCGAGCAAGTTTATCGAGCAAGTACGTACGTGTGTACCCACTATTATACAATAGTAGTGCTCGTAGCATGGTTTGACTAAGCGATGTTAATTCATTGCAGTTGTATAGCAACGTGCAGCTCGAATGGGTGGCCGATAGTGGCATTTCTATCTGAGCTCTACTGTGCTTCGGAGGGCACGTTAAGCTGTCAGTCCCGGTTGTTTCAATCGTCAGACTATATCGGAGGCTGTTACGCAGTCTATGAACTCTGACGTTAAGGTTGCCCACTAACCTACTCGAAATTAATGAATAAATACAATAGTCTGTTCTTTTTTGTTTAGATGCCTTTTTGGACTAGCAGTAAAATTTAATTCGTTGCCACTTTGCAAATGTTAAACAATTTAGTTAAAAAGTATTAAATTATTAGAAATTCTGACTAAAGTCTAAACTATAGAGAAACTATAGAGAACTATATAAACTACAAGTACATGCAATTGAGGACTTCACTACATATTATAAAACAAAGTCCCCGGCCGCGGCTGTCTATCTTTTGGCGATAAACTCAAATACTACTGCATGGATTTTAATGCGGTTATTTTAAATAGATAGAGTGATTATAGAGGAAGGTTTATATACATAAAAACTCCCGAAATTCCCACGGGAACGGGCACAACCGTGAGCGGGTAAAACCGTGAGGCGTTGCTAGTTACAAAATATACTGAGTTACTTTTAAAAAAACTTATTCATGTAACTGTCCATGTTGAACCAATATAGTACAATAGTTAACTAGTTTGAATCCAAAACAATTGTGACAGTAAAAAGAACATGATTTTACCCAGTTTAAATATGTTTATAGTATCACCATATGTCCAGTCATAACCTAATTACTTTGCCATTGAATTGTATAACCACAAATAGACAGTGCAACGGTACCCACCTACATAATAAAACACTCTAATGTTTACATTAAGGTTTGTTTGCTGTAGCGACAAACTACAGGTTGCTATGAATGTCTATGTTTCGAGCGCGGCAACAATACTGCTTGCGGTCGGCAATTGCTGTCTACTGTTGCTGTCTACAGGAAACGCAGCTTAGGGTTTAATTCAGACATAATACTGTTGTATGTTATTATTATTAAAGTGTTTCTCCTCAAAGTCACGGGACAAGCCCGGTCTTTATTAGAGGCATGCGAGGGGATACAGAACCAACTCGTAGAGGCCACGAGGAGATGTTTAATGTAATGAATCACATATATTATTATGATTATGTACGTAGGATCATTTCTTCTTAGGACATTGAGTGTGCCCGGGTACGGTGAACTGCGATTATTTTGAAAAATAAAAACACAAATAGTAAAAGTGTTCGTCTGTAATGTCCCAAAGCTGGGCAAAAGCCTCTGATCTCACTGAAGATATCAGTACAGTGTGATACACAAATAGTTAAAACGCAAACGAGCAAGCGAATTGTGTGATGCTTGATTTCTATCAACTCGCAGCTCCTAGCTTCCTATTTTATTCTATCTACGCATTCAAACCTGCTATTGTAGTACTTATATATGACGAACACCTTTTAGTTATACTTGTGTAGATAATTGTACATACACATTATTTTAGTGTGCATCAAGTTCCGCGTCCAAATCCAGTCAAAATTGTCTTTGAAGTAGCGACAGCATAGTACATTAGTAAACGGACTAAAGTCATTCGATACTTATTAGCAGTGAGATTATTAACAACTAGCAGCGCCCCGCGGTTTTACCCGCGTTGTGCCCGTTCCCGTGGGAATTTCGGGATAAAATGTAGCCTATAGCCTTCCTCGATAAATAGACTATCTAACAGTGAAAGAATTATTCAAATCGGTTCAGTAGTTTCTGAGATTAGCGCGTTTAAACAAACAAACAAACAAACAAACAAACAAACAAACAAAACAAACTCTTCAGCTTTATAATATTAGTATAGATGATCTTGCCGACGGTACCGATAGTTACGCACACACATGTGTGTATACTCATTACAACTAAAGTTATTGGCGATCGTGAAATAAAACAACTATATTTCCCAAATCACAATTATTAATTAAAGCTCTTAATAATTTAGGTGCATTAAAACATTACATACATACTAGCTGCGCCTCACGGTGGTACCCGGGTTGTACCCGCTACAAAATTTCGGGATACAATGTATCCCACATGTTATTCTGATGTATAACCTATATTATTGTAAAGTTTCATCCAAATCTGTTCAGTAGTTTTTGCGTGAAAGAGTAACAAACATACCTCCATCCTAACAAACTTTAGCATTTATAATATTAGGAGGATATGGTGGACGTTTATTCAATTATTGTAGTTTTAAATGTATCGATATTGAAAACCACATGTGTTGTCCCTACAATCGATAAAATAGTATTGCAAGTGGGTATTAAATAAATTATAATTCCCTTTAATAATAATTTGTATCATAACGTTATGATTTGAACAAGTGGCATGAGTTTACAAAGGGGGTGAACGCGGGCCATGGAACTAGCGATTTAATACGTGTTTGGAAATTATGTGGGATGAAGATTTTTTTAACAGTCTATAGGATTTGTTGTTAAATTTATTCAGTATATTTTCGAAAAGACATTCCATTAATTAAACAGTCAGTTTATACGACACTTAGTAAGTGATTATAATCCTACTAATATTATAAATGCGAAAGTTTGTGAGGATGGATGTATGTTTGTTACTCTTCCACGCAAAAACTACTGAACGGATTTGGATGAAACTTTACAGTAATATAGGTTATAAATCAGAGTAACAACTGGGACATATTTTATTCCGAATATCTCGCGAGAACGGGTACAACGCGGGTAACACCGCGAGCAAGTTAAGTGCTTATAATAATGTTAAATACAAACTATTTAATATTAAATTCAAGAGTATCTTACTTGTCGAATATTTATATTGTTTTTATAAATCGAAAATAATCAGTCATTGTTTTAAATAAACACCGACATTCAATACAAAACATTGAAATAAAATTCTGTATCTTTCATTGACTCCAATTTAAATATTATAGTGTTTTATTCTATCAAACCATACGTGTGCTTTGCTTTCCATATTCATGGCCCCACACGAACGCGGCCCCTAAATTGTAATGTATGACACATGGATGTCAATTCACAATGGTAACTGCAATTTGATGAACTGTACTCACTCCGGAACATATTTGCTGATAAAAAATACTAATTTTAAATCCATTCATAAAACCCTTTTATTGTGTAGATACAATTTGCAAATAGTATTTCTAGATTGTTCTTTTTATTTTTGGGAGAGACTTTTGTTTAGAATTATAGATTTTCATTTATCTACACAAATATTATAAAGAGGAAAACTTTGTTTGTTTGGTTGTAATGAATGGGCTCAAAAACTACTGGACCGTTTTTAAAAATTCTTTCACCATTCAAAAGCTACATTATCCACGAGTAACATAGGCTATTTTTCATCCCGAAATTAAACAGGAATGAACACAACGCGGGTAAAACCGCGGGGCGCTGATAGTTTTAGATAAAATAAAAGAACGTTCCTTTCTCACTTAAATTAGGGTGCGTTTTCATTGAAGCAGAGCGAAACTGAGCGGACCTGAATCGACCAATGACAACGCATTGACATTGTGAAAATCTTTTGTAATGCAATGTACTTAGTCCATTAAGCTCCGCAGTGCTCCGCTCCACTTTAAAGGAAAGGCGCGTTCGTACGAAAAAGACCTAAGTTCCAGCTAAAATTTAAGCCACTTCTTCAAGAGGCACATTACTATATATTTTAACAGAATGTACCTTCAGATCTTTAACTAATTCTTTATTAAGATGAAAACATGATATCATTATTTTTTCCCGATGAAAAGTTTATTTTAAAACATGCTTTACGAATGTTTTCAATGCCTGTCACTTTAAAACTATAATGACTAGCACTTTCGCTCTTTCTTTTCAAGATAGTCATTACAGTAATCTGGTTCCGTATTAAGATATTTTTCGAAACAATGGAGATTTTCATTCATAATTTTACGTTTATCGATATTTAATACAATATTGCGGTAGCGCGGGCGCGTTACAATACAACGCGCCACAACACGGCTTACGAGAGCACCTTAAGAGAAGTTTGTAAAAGCTTTTAAGCACGCTCAATGTCAACCATAAAGCGGGTTAAGCAAGCTACAAGCCAGCCAATATAGATACCGCCTTATTAATAAAGGCGGTGTTACTAAAACACTGTTATACTATGTTCTGTCTCGTTTGCTCTTCAGTAAATTGCGTAAGTCAGAAAGTGACAAACCATGTGATAGCTAAACTGCTGAAGAGCAAAAAATCGATTATAAGTCAAATCCGATAACTTTAAGTGTTTACAACGTATCGATTGAAGTACAGGCTTTGATATAACGTACCGATTTTTTATCCCAGTTGTTTCAATCGTTAGACCATGTCGGAGGCGTTTGGGCGGTCTAAAAACTCCGGCACCAAAGTTGGCCAACTTTGGTTTCTAATTTAATCGAAATTAATGAACGTACGGATCGTTTCTGAAAACCTGTCTTTGTTTATACGCGTTGATGTCTAATCTATGAAAACATAAATTAATAAGATGAAAAAAATATAATTTTATTCTTAACGGTCTTATAATAGACAGGTTTGAGCGTATTGAGCCTGCACCATATATACAGAATCTCAATCTGACTTCAGTTTCTATAATAATAATAATACACCCGGACAAATTCACACACTGTTTAGGTTAAAAGTAAGCTCTGAGCTTGTATTATGGAATCTTACTAACTGATACTATTACATAAACATACACAAATACTTTATAAGAAATAATAATAATAATACTTTATATTTGACATCCAGACATCGTCGCCAACAACTATGTATTCACATATTGTTGACTCCGGGCGGAAATTGAACCCGCAACCCCGACACAGTAAGCGCTCTCACTGCCACTATGCTAACGGGCTTGTCAAAATTTTCAGGCCTGTTCTGAATTTAAAAAACTGAATTTCGTGATCTTTATTCACAGATGCCTGAAAAATCAAGTCATTCTTACAGATTGTTCTGAAAAATAAGAATCTGAAAAACAATATGTGCGGTACTCGTCATATTTCTTGCAATTCAGGCCGTTCTTAATATAATATAAGTCTGTAGGATGATATATAGCTTCTTTCAGTTATGTTGAGGGATATCTCAGTAACTCGATACTGATAAGAAATTTGACTAAAATTAAGTTTTTAAACGTGGCGGCCGTACAAAATAGAACCCAACTCCGACATTTAACCCTATCAAGGTTAATATTTATATAAATACTATATTAATCCTTTATATTATTTAACCCGTATTTTATACACAGTTTACAACCAACACGATAGTACATCTCAATGACATCTCACATCGATTTCAATTTACTCATCACTCCACAGTCCTCACTCTCGACGCTAGCATGTTATTTATGATGGTATATACCAAGGCTTTTAATAGGTGTAATAGTTGTCATACATAGTCTTAACTAATCCATCGTTTTCACAATATATTTTTAACTAAAACAAAACGAACGTAATTCGCTAGCACATTTAAATTAGGTCTCTTGATTCCGTTAACAGCCAGTCTGCACGAAAACCAGTCGTAGTATTCAGTTATTTCTGTGTTTAGAACGCCATGTTGTCAGTATAAACGACATGGGCTAATAGTAAACGCATTAAGGGTAGGTATGCTGTCTCTAGGCACATCCACAATCGCTACTCTCTCCCCAGAGACTTCGAGTCTCCCCCTAGCACACATATATATTGTTTGAGTCACGAAAAAAGATAAACGCTTGTAAAATATGTTCTGTTCCAAATGACGAAAGCGGATAGTGTTGAAGTTATAATGGATGTGAGAGATAAGACTGTTTGTCTCTTTTTATGATAATGGTCTTTTGTTTTAAGTTGTGAGATTAAATGTCTCGGCTTAATTTAAGTATATCAAAAAAGTATTAAATCTCTCATGTCTGAAGCCTATCTTATACTTCTTCTTTCTGCCATCCTCTTCAGCTGTTCGTACGACACGACCTTTGCTCTTTCTTTCAGTTGGTCTTCATATGCCCTTTGGACTTTCTCTTCCTTTCTTTGCTTCTATGTATCCTTCTGCTAAAGTTTTATCGTATGCTTTTACGATAATGTGTAAATGGATAGTTATCTCAAAAATAACTGGCCGAACCCGATCATCAATACATTTAGTTCGTGTAGAGCACGTTAGAGTATAACAGCGTGTGTGTGTAGATGTGTGTGTGTAGGTCGGTATAAATAAACAATCATAATATTTTTGTTCCAAATAAAAACAACTTGCTGAACATCTTGTAAAACAAACTTCATCGAGTATTCACGAACAATATTCGGTCAATTACTTCCAATATTGTGTTCAAAAGCGTTCCTTAACGGTAACAATAAAAAACAATGGCGCGTAGGACCCCTCCCTTGCAATACCAGACGCTCTGTATTACTTCGAATAGTGCATAAAATTACCTCATTTTTATAGCACAGAGAACATACATCTTACACATACCCTCGCGAATCCCAAAGGAATAAGGGACCCCAAAGATACAGCTTCCATACTTAGAGATTTCCTCGATACCGTGTACAAACATACAGAAATGCATTTATTATTATTATTTATGCCCGCGGAGGCGCGGAACGATACAATTTGCTTACAATTTTACGAGTTCACTTTAGTTTTATAGATGTGAAATTCGATTGGAATGATTGGTATGGATTGATACACGGACGCATATTTTTATTGCCGCGGAGAGGTTGTGAGAGATTCATAATATTTATCTGTATGGGGTCTCTTATGGAGATTATATAGTAAGGTACGAGTTTGAGTCCATTTGAATATTTGATTTTGGAACTTTTTTACTAAAATTGGACATAGCCTCATATTATGTACCTTTGTAATACAAAATAGATTACACAGTACTTCTAGGTGTGTAAAGTAAAGTATTAGCCTATGATGTCCCACTGCTGGGCAAAGGCCTCTCATCTTACTGAAGATATCAGTACAGTGAGGAGGGTATGTACTATGAGTTAATTGAAGATAGCAGACATGGTCGTGGTCGTGGTTCGTGGCGTAGTTTGACTAAGCGATGTTAGTTCATTGCGATTGTAAAGCAACGTGCAGCTCACCCCCTACTTGGATGGGTTGCCGATAGTGGCATTTCTATCTGAGCGCTACCGTGCTTCGAAGGGCACTTAAGCGGTCGGCCTCGGTTTTCACACCGTGTAATTTTTATTTACTATTTAATAATTCAAAAGACTACATATTTGTCCTTAAGCTAGACCTTGACTGCGTTGAACCGTTATGCTACAAACTGCCTTGAACAGAATGACTAGACTATATCGATTGATGAGAGCATTGCCCGGTGTAAGACAATCCACAGTTATATTACATATAAATGCGAAAAAATCGTACTAAATAAATAGACACCTCACTTATTGTTAACGCGAAAAAATGTTCTTTAATGATTAGTAAAATAACTGTATTAAACTGCATCCTGAAGCCATCTATTGACAGCAAAGGTAAATCCGTGGGGAACAGGTAGAATTTCATGTGATGCTAGCAACGCTCGTAGGTTTTCCCGTAGGAATTTCGCCATTATAAATAGCCTTAAAAATAACTTTCCATTGAATGTAGCTATCACATATAAATCATAAGAAAAGGGAGTAACGAAGGACTAGGCTCTATCATTATCTTTGTAGTCCTTTGAGACATCATTTATCTCTTTAAAAAGAGATAGATTTAGATAAAGAGAGAGAAACAAAAATAAAACGTTACTGACGCACTCAGAGTCTCTCAGAGTTACTTTCTCTTAAGAGACATTGATGAGTGTATTTTTAACCTTAGGTATTAAAACTGGGTCAATTATGGACCTAGTTATTTTTTGATTGCTTAGCATGTATCTTAGCTCTGATAAAGATAGCCTAAAGACTGCCTGGACTGACTTGACTGTCCGTTATTATGTTTCCAACTACAAATCAAGGTCCCGGTGTTATTAAGAGAAACAAAAGTACCTGATGTGGTCTCGCGTTATGTGGTGGTGGGCCGCCCACCCCGTGGTGGTATACCATGTCGTGCTTCAGCTGTGGTAGCGGCGGGCCGGGTTGCGGGCCTGATTGGTGCTTGCTGATGTCGACCGCTGCGAGAGCCTCCGCCCGGCTGAGGAGGCCGTCATTCAACCCACTGAACAGATCGCCCTGAAGAACAAAAGATAAAGACTTAGTTATTTTGTTCGGGAACATGTTTTTGGAGACGGTACTAAGAAATTTTAGACGCAAATTAAAGACGCAAAAGGCCTCTTTCAATTTAAGCGTTTCTAGTCGTCCGGCTACGCGCTGCACTATTATTACGCCGCATTATTTTTCACTAGCACCGCCCGCGGTTTTACCCGCGTTGTGCCCGTTCATATGAGAATTTTGGTACAACAATAGCCTTCCCGTTAAATGTGGCAATCTGTTACAAAAAGAATTATTCAAAGCGGTCAGATACTTCCCGAGTTAAGTAACTGAATCTGTTCGAAATAATATGATTGTATGAAGCCACGTTCTAGAAGAAGAAAATATAAAAGATCATATCTAGAAATTACCAAGGGAACAGGTACAAAGCCAACGAAACGTTGACGCACTGCGTACATACATTAATACAAACATATTCATAAACTTAACATTTATAATATTAGTAGGAGAGAACCTATCCAAACCTAATAATAAGTATATAACTAACAATTTGTTTACATAGTCATATTCGCATAATGTCCTTCACTTCAAACGCTTGATTATAACTTATCCAATACCCAAAGATAGTTCCTAATATTTCATATACATTTATAATCTAGGCTACGGCCAGTTCAGCTATAAAACGGCGTTTAAATATATTCAAATCAATACGAATTAGTGAGACCAACTCTATTAAGTCTTTTTCGACTAGTTTCGCCAATAGAAAAAGATGCCTATTATTATTTCATATCTTCTTCTTCTTATTTCATATTCTAACACTGTTTCCTATGTGCATGAGGTTCACGCGGTTATAAAACCATTTTAATATCTTCAAATCGATCCTGACTCTATAATAACATTTATATATGTATATATTCATATCACAGCTATAAATGAAAGTTCAAAGTAGGTACATCAATCCGCAACCACCCGTACAATTCCAACGATATTAAACGTGTGATTTTCATTAAAACGGACCACTGTAAATTAATCTAGTCTAAATTCACACGTAAAAGACTTAATATAGTTGGTCTCACTAATTCGGAGACGCAATGTGTCGACACATTAAATAGTCATGGCCAAGTGAACCTACTGCCTCGTTTTTCCCGGGATCACTTTAAATTATTTATGAGTGACTCTGACCCGTGGTAGCCTCACGCCGTTACTCTTCGGAAAACTTGCTTGCAAAAATAATATGTTTCCCTCAAATATTTTCGATCTTTTTAATTGAGTATCTGTCTGTTACCAATTGAATTATCGGTATGATCATTGTAATACCATTTACGATCGATTTAAAGGTTGGTATTGGTTAACATTGATATAAGAGTGTTTATGTGAGCGGGTGGTGCGTTGGAATGGCGTGAATTGGCGTGCGTTTACAAAAGTTACTGTTAGCAGATTTAATGATTTTCTACACATTAAGGCAAGCATAGCTATGACATAGGAACAGGAAATGCTAAAGTACTAAAACAGTAAAGTAAAGTATTAGCCCGTTATGTCCCACAGCTGGGCAAAGACCTCTCACCTCACAATATTAAACAATAATTATAACTACTTTAGAGATCTACTACTAAAAGATATTGGCGATAAGACCACATTATAGAAACTTTTATATGTTTCCTATGGTATTGATTGTAGTGTACGTGTATATAAACTTTACCAAGTTTTCTCAATCAAAAAAACAAACAAGCGCCAACTACAAGCATGCAGTTGCTAACCAAACGTACCCATAGGCTCACGGAAACCGCCTCAAACTTAAAACCACGAAACAAGTGAGAAATAGCGTTCGTTTCCCTCCCTAAGCAGTTAGTTCCGAGTCCCAGCACACGAGAGTTCGAGGCTTGACTTCCAAACACGTACTTTTATACCGGACGACCACTTTTAAAGTAATAGTTTCTTTTCGATTTGCGCCACCCTTGTTGGTTTACGATACCGCACCGCTGTACGCGGCGAATATCTAATGTAACTCGGTTATATTGGTGTATTTTGACATAGACGGCAGATGTATAAGGTATTTGTTTGTGGACATGTCAGATAAATAAACGTTTCTTACTCTTAAATGGATTTGGATGGTGAACGGTCGTTTTTCATGGAATGTAATTATGGATAGTGCGTTTGTTTTATTTTTTTGATTGGTAGGTATACTCGTATTTTCCGAAACAAGAGGAAGGAATAGATAGGAAGAGATAGTTCCGATTTTACCATTTGACTAATCTTTATCGAAGTCCAATTTTTATCCAAAACACAAAACAGCTTGGAAAGAATTGTATAAAAACCGTCTCCCTGAATAAGATCTTAAAATTCTTAATTTTTTTACAACCATAAAAAAGAAAACAATTAACAATATCCACCGTAAAATTACCTTCTCATTTCACCTAAAAAAACAATAAAGAACCCTAACACAAAAGAAGTAAAACTGAAAGTATAAATTAAATTATATCTCAATAAAATCCTCCCGAAACATTACACGGGGCGTTAAGTGTGAATTACTGTCAATCTATTGCGGCCCTCAAAAAATGAGCTCAATTGTCCGTGGGAATCAGCGCCCTATGGAAACTCGAGACTCTTTGTAATTGGCGAGAGAGAAACGGGATAACGAGATGCAGTTTGTGAGACAGAAGCTATTAAAAAGAGAGCGGCTCATTTGAGTACACTCATTTGTTTATTTATCAGGTTCATTTCATTTTCTAAACGAGCTATTATCTATTATATGAAAGTATTTTAAAAAAGATTGACTGATGTACTCAGAGAAGTCAATGATACTGACTACATGTAAGAAATACACATCGTATCCAAAATGAAGAATACCCTACTAATCTATACTATAATATATAATATATAATAATAATAATAATATAATAATAATATTATAAAGAGGAAAGGTTTGATTTTTTGTTTGTTTGTTTGTCTCGAATAGGCTCTGAAACTAATGCACCGAATTAAAAAATTCTTTCACCATTCGAAAGCTACACTATCCCTGAGTGACATAGGCTATTTTTCACCCCGAAATTCCCACAGGAATGGGCACAACGCGGGTGAAACCGCGGGGCGCTGCTAGTATTATAGATGTGAAAATACATGGATGCGTGTTTGTTTGCTGCTCTTTCACGAAAAAACTACTGCACGGATTTGGATGAAACTTTACAGTAATATAGATTATACATCAGAATGAATAAGGTACCTACTATTATATAAGAAATATTGTTTATCTCTACCAATAACGTATGTACTTACAAGAAATTATTATAAACTCTAATCTAACATAAATACGATGTTACTAGTTATGAAGAGAAGGGTCTCCTAACACAGGTATATTGTACTTAAAAGGAGACCCCATCAATGTATCAAATTTATGTAAGATTATGAAATGAAATAAATTATTTTATTTTATTTATTTATTAACTAGCAGCGCCCCGCGGTATTACCCGCGTTGTTCCCGTTCCCGTGGGAATTTCGGAATGAAAAGTAGCCTATAACCTTCCCGTTGAATGTGGCTATCCATTACAAAAAGAATTTTTCAAATCGGTTCAGTAGTTTCTGAGATTAGCGCGTTTAAACAAACAAACAAACAAACAAACAAACAAAACAAACTCTTCAGCTTTATAATATTAGTATATTAATAACACATGGGATACATTTTATCCCGAAATTTCCGCGGGAACGGGTACAATGCGGCGAGGTGCGCTTAGTAGTATATATTGATGATCCTACAAATATGTACTACATTTGGTACTAAAAACTACACTAGGTAAGTATCATAAAGTACCTTGTACAAAAGTAATTTAAGACAAAAACCAATTAAATAAATGAAAAACAGGCAATAAAAACAATTATTACAATTGGTAAGTGATTGTTAATCGGTGAACGCTACAAATTACATTATTAGGGGTGGTTCATCCCCTAAGGATGGATACATCGCGTTACAAGACACCCCCTGATATTAAAAGTTGATTTATAAATTATGCGTATGACAATTATTAGTTAAGTTAACGGACTTGTGTTTTGTTCCACAAGTTCAACTATTGTAAAGGGTAGTTTTTTATTAACTGTGACAGGACTGTGCCACAATTTATTTCAGGGTAAATTTGTCAGTTTCAATAAACTAGACACCTAGACTCGACTTTCAAAGGCTTTTTGGTTAGTTACACCATAACTCGAGAACGGCTGGACCGATTTTGATGATACTTTTTTATTAATCTTGGTCAGGAATAGGAAAGTAAGTAATAAAAAGAACGGGATGCACTCCGAGAATACCGGCAGAAGTGAAAACTTGAATATTAACGTCAAAACGTCTTACGAATTTTCGATCAGGTATCACCTGACGCGAGTATTACATTTTTATCCATCAAAAGACAATGAATGGTCATGACAAGGAATGGGGTGAACAATAGAAATGGATTTAAACGTTATTTTTGTTCACTTTGTAAACTTTGTAGACTACTCGCGGCGCTCTGTGGCTTTAACCGCGTTCCTGCCCGTTCCTGTACGAATTTCGGGATAAAAATA
This sequence comes from Cyclophora punctaria, assembly GCA_951394245.1. Taxonomy (NCBI): domain Eukaryota; kingdom Metazoa; phylum Arthropoda; class Insecta; order Lepidoptera; family Geometridae; genus Cyclophora; species Cyclophora punctaria. Next base: position 12,375,200 of record OX596167.1, read on the forward strand.
GCTTATAACCTTCCCGGTAAATGTGGCTATCTGTTACAAAAAGAAAATTTCGGAAAATCCTTTGTTACTTTCTTCTTTTTGTTCTTTCTTCTTGCCTCTCTCTCTTCCCGAGATTAGCCCGAACATACAATCAAACCAAATTAAAAATTTTACCTCTTTATAAAATAAGTCTAGACGAAGAGAGGGTAAATGCATGATTGTTAAAACTTGTTATTATTGTTAAGTTTGTTTTCACCGGCGCAGTTTTCGACGAATAGATTTACGATTTTCAATGTACATACTAATAACTTTGGTGAAAGAATTTTCAGTTTCAGCAGATTTTTGCTGCTGGTTGTAGATGTGGTTTTTATCATTTTGAAGAGTTATGAATTATCTCATTCGAATGTTTCTTGTTTTCTATATTGATACTTGAAATAAGCAAAAGGCTCTAAGATTTATAATTACGGTTGGTTTTATTGTACTGGTAGGTCCGAGGTGGTCCGAGGTGGTCGTCTCGGACAATCTATATGCTCATATGCTAAAGCTGAAGAGTTTATTTTTTTGTTTTAACGCGCTTATCTCAGAAACTTCCAAACACACAAAATTTAATTTGTATTATTCTTTTTGTAATGGGTAGCCGCATTCAACGGGAAGGTAATAAATTATTTTTTAGCACGAAATGCCTTTGGGAACAGGCACTACGCGGGTAAAACCGCGGGGCGCTGCTAGTAGATTATAAATAGATTTTGCCTTTTAACTTCCTCTTACATTAATTATCATTGTACACAAATAACTTATCGTTCAGATTGTAGAAACAAAAAGCAACCAGCTTTATTATCGTATCGAAAATAGACGCTTCAATTAAACAAAAACAACCAAAAATAATTCAGCGCAGATAAAACACATTTTACACAAACGAATCCTACCAAAAAATAAACAAAAACATTTTCTGTGGTAAAAACCACGCTTTCAATATAATCTTTAAAAGGTACAGCCGCGTCCAAAATCTGTAGTACTTAAAATTTTCCACTCGAGTTCGGTTCTATTGAGTATGGTATATCTATTAACGGTTTATCCCCCGTTGCATTAATCCATTGGAGTTATTACTCATCAGTGCTGCGTAGGGTTAAATAGCGACATTTCTGATCCCTCGCCGCCTAACGTCAGTATCAGATGTCACAGAGATGTAAAAGCGGAGGGGCGGATACGTGATTAGTCAGAAGTAACACGGTAATGGTGCGCGCGAAAGCGTTATGTTTGATGTGACGGTTTTTACTGGGTTTTGTAATTAATTAATGTTTTTGGCGCGATTTTTTTGACGGGTGACTATGAGCGAGAAACGCGAAAATTGATACTGATACAAATATTGACATTAATAACCCATAATTAATATTGATACTGATAACATGATTTTGCACAACTGTGTCATACTGTTAAATGAAAAGTAACTGACTATACATACAATACCAAAAGCTGTCCCTTACTAAGATGAATAGCAAAAAAGACTAAAAGCAATGTCAGAATCACTAATAAGCATTTTCATTCTTAAACGTATAAATAGACAACTATATGTACAAATATATAAATTAATCTAGTGATAAAATATTAACAAAATACTACGCGTAAAACAAATATAGAAAATAATATTTCCGAAACATTTGTGATGCCGACAGTACCCTCTAGCTTGCCTGGGATTATGCGTTGCGCACTTAGCCATTACGACTAAAGGGGGTGAAATGGGGACCCCTGGGTGGGGATAATATTATAATCACTACTTTTGATCATAAAACACCATAATACTTGTCGTGTTTGCATTTTGTCATAATTTTAGCGTTGTAATTAGCCGATCACGGAAGAGGGCTGTTCTACTGCCTTAAGTACTTATGTATGAATTATAATAATTGAAACTTTAACACCTCGGGGTAATCATATATTATAGAGATGAGTGTTCCATCATAGTGTGAGTATTATACAAATATAGAAGCTCATTAAAATGTGCGTCATTGATATTATAAATAGTCATCGACCTACTAACTAGCAGTTTTGCGGTTTTACCCAAGTTGCGTCCGTTTCCGCAAATAAAATCGGGGTGGAAAAAAACTTTTAATCTTGCTTGAATGTGGCTATCCATTACAAAAAGAATTATTAAAATCGGATTCGTCGTTTCTGAGATAAGAGTGTTGAAACAAAGTTTATTAACAACAAAGTCTTTAGCTATTTTACATTATATTATATTATTATATTCTTTATTATTATTATATATCTTATTATTATTATATTATAGTAAAGAGCTTCTGCTTTATCATATAGTACCTTATAACGCCGCTTAACCGCAGTTACCTATAGTTACAGACTGGTATTAGGGACAAGTCTTGTACTTTGTGTTAGAGTAGATATTACAACAGACCAAACCTTGGCACTTTGACTAGACAAAGGCAACAAGACAAGATGACTAGAAATCTCCGGTTTACGTTACCTAATCTTGCACTGCCAGATCTTTGTAACCAAAACGCTTTGTCAGTCATTTGTTAATCTTAGGTTTAATCAACAATTAGGGCAAACTGCCCAACTCTAAACTCCATTCAGTACCAAAGTTAAATATATTAAAGAAACAAAAGCAGGTTCAAAATTGTATTCTAATGTCTACCAAATAGAATAAATTTAAAACGAACTTAATTTGATTCTATAACATGTTTTAGCGCTAAATAAAATTATGAGTTTTTGTGCAATCCGCAGTGTTGAATGTAATAAAACAACGTATACCCGTCAACCTTAATTAAAATGTGATACAATACACGTATAACAATAAAAATTCGAGGCAAAATCGTGGCCTAATTCGGTCCAAAAGCCAAATGGCCTATCACGCTACCACCGAACTTTAATTAACTTCCATTCGAATTTATCAAAACACGGTCTAATGTGGACGCAGCATTATTTATTGTGTATTTCATGTGAACACCTGGTTTTTTTGACTTTAAGAGGTTTATTGTACACTAATATGTCGGCTAGAGAAAATACTAAGAAACTTTTAAGCTCAGTAAATATACAATTCTTGGTAAGTATCGAGTAATGCATTATCAGAAAATATTTACGTAGCCTTGAAACCTTCATGGTTTAATTAATATATCTATAACGAACTTAAAGTGTAGATAAGCTAGTTTTACAACAGATTTTCATTCTAAAAAACTGCCTCTTATAAGACATCTTAAAAACTTTTAAACAGGATTTTTTAATTATTTTTTTTTTACTTTATTTATTTAAGGTCGCTTAAACAACTTGGTCATCAGCGACCGACTACCAATATGAACTAACGTATGATTAAATGAGATGATATGTTTGTTTAAAACATAACTCTATGTTTTCGTATATATGTTGCCAGTCTGACATGACTATAGACTGCACACAACCTTACTACGAGAGACGTTCCTTGAATCGACACTTAACTAACAACCGTATTTTTTCCTATATTACATATCAAAATTACTCGTTAAAAAGCATTTGAGATCTCTGAATACGGGCGTTAGACACATGCCAAATAACACTTACAACATAAAATACGTACCTATGTACAGTACAGTGCAGATAAGAAAAATAACTGCCCCATAATTTCGAGAAGAATCTAAATAAAATCTATACACGAAAAGAAAAAATAACCGCATAGCAAAACATCTTTGGCCAAAGATTTTCGCGAAGCATTTCGCCAATTGTGTAATGAATGGTAAATGAAAGTGTATGTTGAACTTACATTATGTCTTGGTGACCAGGAATTGCACATAAGCGATGCATCCTCCAGAATTCGACTCTGAAAAAGAAATCTTCCTTGCCTTAGACAATCATTTAGCTTCATGCAAGCACTATAGAGTTCTTAGAAATATCGTTTAATAGTTAAGCAACGTAAATGTTCTTATGGGTGTACTTTTATTCCTAGAAATACTGTGTAGATTTATTAAACATGGACGCCTTGTATATTTGTTCATTTAAACCAAAGAAGCTTAAATGAACTAACCACCCATTAGCTAAACATCAGTAAAGAGGAATAGATAAAAAGCTATGATAGATATTATTTAATTATATGAATCCTATTCAAAGTACAGAATCATTTAAATTACTCGAAAACCTTGAAATTACTAAATCCGTTGTTAATTGCTTATCTTATACTCGTGTAAAGCTAGTTATTTACTATTAGTGGCTTCGGGTACATCTGCCGACAGTACTCGTAAGTACAAATATACATCGTGCCGGGGTGAGCCCCAGGTTGAGGCAGTGTCTTCTCTCACATGGCCACTGGGCGATATATTTGCCTCAACCCGGGACTGCCTCTATTGGACAACCGGCATAATGGTGCGATTCCTTGAAGTGGAGCTATGCGGAGCTCAACTGACCAATCACAACGCATTACGAAAAGATTTTGACAATATAGTCGCGTTGTCAACCAGTCACAAACCTCCAACACCAGAGTTGGTCACTGATCTACTCAAAATGAATGATGACTCAATCTATACTAATATTATAAAGCTGAAGAGTTTGTTTTGTTTGTTTGTTTGTTTGTTTGTTTGTTTAAACGCGCTAATCTCAGAAACTACTGAACCGATTTGAAAAATTCTTTTTGTAATGGATAGCCACATTCAACGGGAAGGTTATAGGCTACTTTTCATTCCGAAATTCCCACGGGAACGGGAACAACGCGGGTAATACCGCGGGGCGCTGCTAGTTAATTAATAAGCAAGAAAGTAATCTATATGTCAATCAAGACTACACTATTAATAGTGGTATTATAAAACAATTTTTCCTCAACACTTAATTCAAACTCTTAATACTTAGCACACAGTCGAAGTCACCGCGCTGTGTAGGTCGATGAATAACCGTTGAAAAATTCATACAAGTAGCTGTCAATTAATCATTATGCCGTAAGAGAGGTTTAAACTATCGTGTCGATTACAAAGCTAACAGCCATAAATAACTCTGTTATTTTCTATAGCGTTACCAACTTAGGTCAACAAACGAAAGCGTAATTCAGTCGTAGAAGTACTTCATGGGAAGTCACACGGTGGCGTTCCAATTATTTAATTATATAAGGAGTTGTGTGTCGTGTTATTACGTTTGCAACAAGAGATTAGTTAGGAGTTGAAGTGTTAATATTAAATATACTAAGTTGTCGGTCTGTATGAAAAAGTAATCATGTCACTTGAATTAGCAGCTCTCTATAACAGTGGCATTTTATTATAGACTAGCAGCGCCCCGCGGTTTTACCCGCGTTGTTCCCGTTCCCGTGGGAATATCGGGAATTTTTATACATAAAAACCTTCCTCTTGAATCACCTATTCAACTAATCAACCTATTACAAAAAACCGCATCAAAATCCGTTGCGTAATTTTAAAGATTTAAGCATACAGACAAACAAACAGACAAAAATAGCGACTTTGTTTTATACTATGTAGTGACTAGCAGCGCCCCGCGGTTTTGTTTTACCCGCGTTACCTCCATCCCCATGGGAATTTTGGGATGAAAAATAACTTATAACCTTTCCGTTGAATGTGACTATCTATTACAAAAAGAAAATTTCGGAAAATCCTTTGTTACTTTCTTCTTTTTGTTCTTTCTTCTTGCCTCTCTCTCTTCTTGATACAAAGAACTCACATCTCTACAGTCAGCGGTTTGGGCTGTGCGTTGATAACTCAGTCATTAAGGTCAAAGCATTTAAAATGTAAAGATGACTGGTCTTTCAAATGTTTGTGCACCCCATTATGCAGGGTGCAGGAAATAGAACAACTATTCTCCCTAATAAACGGTTACGTTTTCTGTGTTCTGTAAATTTTTTAGTTTTCAGGCTGGAGTAATTGACATGCGGACTAAATTTTCAATATAAATTCACAATATAGTGTAGCGACACACACAGTGTACACTATGTCTATGTGTGTCTTACTACGCTTTAGAAAGTCTTCCGGTCTAAGGAAATATGATGAGATGAAGACTTCTAAAATACGTTGACTAAAAGAGATTTCCTATAAGCATGTATCCTTTTATTCAATACTGAGAGAATTTTCGAAATAGATTCATAAATTACAGAGACATGAGATTTAAGGGTTTTCTGCCTTTTCGCAGAATATTGTTTGGCAGAATTATCAGTAGCCAACTAACGTTTCGCAGAATTTTATTGCGCCAAAAAATAATTGGCTTTTATTGGCCAATTTTATGATAAAATAAAATATTTATTTGTCAACCTCAATTATTGATTATAACAATCAGCTTAACAAAAAAATAAAAATAAAATAAAATAAAAAAATGCCAATCGTTAGCTGTCAACGTGAAACGTACACAAAACGTTAATTGGCAAGTAACAATCGGCCAAACTATTTTCGGTGAAAAGGCAGGATACCGGAAATAGTTATCGAGAGTTGAGATTAAGAAATATACATAAGCAATAATAAATATTGGGAATGTCTTTCGGTTTCAGAAGTCTATAAACCGATCACGCATTTATCTATACTAATATTATAAAGCTGAAGAGTTTGTTTTGTTTGTTTGTTTGTTTGTTTGTTTGTTTGTTTAAACGCGCTAATCTCAGAAACTACTGAACCGATTTGAAAAATTCTTTTTGTAATGGATAGCCACATTCAACGGGAAGGTTATAGGCTACTTTTCATTCCGAAATTCCCACGGGAACGGGAACAACGCGGGTAATACCGCGGGGCGCTGCTAGTAATAAATAATCATACATACGCTTATAGAAACAAGGATAGAGCTGCAATCAAACAAAGTATACAGTGCTTTATTACTAAGTTAACTACGACCTAATTGGAAGACAGTAACACTACCAACACTCCTATGGCGTGGCGTCAACCGCAGCCTATAATTTTCGCAAACACCAAACATCTCAACAATAATTTTCTTTCCACCACAAACTTACTTTATACTAAATCGATAAAACTACCTTCATACTCCATTAAAATTTGAACTATTTTGGACCGTAAATATAGAGAATGAAGGATTATTTTCGGTTCGGTTTAGTCCTCTGTTTGTATGTATGGCACAGGAAAGCTAGATTTCTTGTGATACAAAAGTAGTATAAAATTAATACCTACTTGGCGGTAATAGTCCCCTACTTATGATGTCGATTGAAGCCTTTTATTGACTGGTTCAATTGAAAGAAAAATAGGATTACATGAATTGTGTTTATTTTCTATCTTTTATTAGGTTTTGCATGAATTTCAAATGGTTTTCTTAATGACATAATGTTGAGTCGAATACTCATACGAGTAGGTAAGCTACCGACGTTTGTTAGTGGGCAAATAAACCAACAATATTTCTTGACGGTTTTTACCTTTGCTATTTTTACCAATGTATTCAAAAGAGCAATTACTTTTATTTCTTCGATTTAGGATGTTTGTTCTGTTTCATTTCGTAGCCTGAAATTTTAAACGGAGAAATATCTCTGACTATTTTTTCCATTTTAAATGACATTACAGCCCTTACACACTTATTTCTATTCCATAATCAACCCAACTTCTATACAAATAGTGTCAGGCTGAAGAGTTTGTTTGTTTGAACTCATGACTATTCTACAATTCTTATGATTGACCTTTCACATTTCACATCAAAAAACCCGTTACCTTTAAATAATCAAGTCTAACTGAAACTCGGTTGAGATAAAGCAATTACAATTTCGTGCGACAAAAATTACAACACTTCCAAAATAAAAGCACACGGTTCGCGGAAAACCCAGCAAGGTACCTTCCAGTGACATCTTCTTTCACTGAACTTATCTTAATAATTAATGCGCAGCCCTCGAAGCACCCGTTAAATGGTGTGACTAAATAAGGGAGAATGGTCCCTCCCCACGTTAAAACCCCCACCCCTTCTAAAACTTTTAATATGTAGCGTTTGTTTTCGTATAATCCTGAAATTCAAGGGTATTTTTGTAATATAAAATAACTAGCAGCGCCCCGCGGTTTTACCCGCCTTGTAACCCGTTCTCGTAGGAGTTTCGGGATGGAAATGGCTTTATAACCTTTACGTTGAATGTGGCTGTCTATTACAAAATATTATTCGAATGGGATTCCTAGTTTTAGAGATTAGCGCGTTCTAACAAACAAACTCTTCAAATTTATTGTATTAGTATAGACGTTGGGTTGATTATGGAATAGAATTAAGCGTGTAAGGGCTGTAATGTCAGATAAAATGGAAAGTCAAAGTGTAAACGTGGTTTTAATTGAAAATGTATATTTGAACCAACCTGTGGAATATGCCTAACTGGTTTATTTAAATAAGTAAAGTTTTGTGTCGAAAATTGTATCCAGCGCCATATCATTTAATCTTCATTTTCGCTTCACTGCAGTCGGGTAAAATTAGGGGCCTTTCAATTTGGCCATTCACAGCCATCGTGGGACGCGTCACCCCGATGTCGTGCGCAGTCATCCTCGAGCAAGGATGTTCGTTTGCTTTTCATAGAAAACGCGCGTAGCAGGATGACTTAAAATGCTTAAATTGAATGAGCTATTCTTTTGACAGTTTTAGGTCACAATACGGATATTTCTAAAATTTCAAAATATTTAAAGAGAAAATGAATATGATAAATTATTCATTCATATTGCGATTCATATGCCGAAAATAACATAATCAAGTCACCTAGTGAACTATTTACAAAAATCTAGTGGAAAACGACTTGTTTTAAAAACTTCTTGGATGAATACTAGCCATGAATAACATCTAGATGACAAAGTAAAATAAAGCTGATTCGATTTGATCGATAACATTAAAAATATTTTACCGCTTCTCACAAGTTTCCCTCAACACAAAAAACGCCAAACAATTACAGTTCACTTAATACCATTTTTCGAGATACAAATTCGCGTAAATCATCTCCGAAAGAGCTTGTTTTACCTAAGAATTTAAGACGAAAAGAGAGAGACAAATGAAGGAGCCCGGTTTAACCGTAGTGTGACAAGGATGCAAGATAGATTATGGTAATGACGATAAAAATACTCAATGAGGGTGGTGTACTTAAGACCAATTTAAAGATATTGTATTTAATGTAGCGAAGTGGGGGTGAAGCGAGGGCGATGAGTCGGATGCGACGGTTCTTTGAATTTATAATTGGGGTGCACTTATGTACCGTCGAACTTTCAGTACAACTCGCAAAAAACACTCCGATTCCTGTTTCTGTTTACGTTTTTTCATAGCAAACTTGAAAAGCGTGCCAACTGCATCTCTGTTCTACATATGTACCTACATATAAAGGAAAATTAGTCTATACCCTGGACCAACATACTAGTATACAAGGTGTATATTATGTAAAAGTAGCGTACACTCCAATACAAAACCGTTAACGCTAAACCCAAGCACACAACATACAAATAATATATGTACTAAGTCCTAAAACCAATCAATGTCCACAATCGGAAACTAAACACTCGCACAATGGCAACCAGTCACTGTTTACTGATGAAATGTTAAAGGGAATCAAACGGCAGTGCTTATGTTGTGCACACATCCTTTATCCGGATATACCCGGGTATGTAGAGGATAATGTGCCCGGATAATCAGTGAGAACGCTATAACAATAACCTTTAATGAGTTTCATTAGAGTAGGGTAATACAGGAAGGTTCGCCTGATCCGGATTTCAGCAACATCCGCTCACAGATCCGTGCATATTATGCACGTGGTTAGAAAGTTTTGCCTCAAATTATGAACGCGAATTATTATTGAGTTACACCCTGTATTCGGCTTTGTTGGGCGTTTTCTCGGCGATTCATTAAGTCAGTTACTGTTGACTTATTATATGCATGCGATGGTACTTTGGTTTAGATTTTTTTTAATGTAATTTTGAATTAAATAAAGATTTTTTTCGATTTTACTAAACAAATTCAACATAAAATTCAATATCTAGAAGCTTGTCAATTTGAATACGAGTATTTTTAATGTACTTTTGTTCGAGCATAAATCCGATAACACCTCAGTCTTTTGTGACCACGGTTCTTGTAAAGGGGCCGAAACGTCAGATTAAAATGTAAAATAAAAGTGAAGTGTATCCGTAACGTAGTTTCAATTCAAAATAAATCCGATATTTGAAAAGGAGTGATATACAATTCGGAAGCAGAATTTCTGATCTAGAGTACGTTATTCAAAAAAACCTACTCTACTTCATAGAGTTTGGAAAATTTCCTAAATAAATAAAAAAAGACTTATTGGAAAATGGTTTTAATTTGGTCGAAAGTGTAAAAGTTTGAATACGACAACGTTCTAACTACGACTAACAACATAACTATTCCTTTTTTGGGTCGACTGTCTAAAAGAACCTAGTTTTCATCCATGCTACATATTATACGTGGTTAATATTTTACCCGGGTATGTAAATAAGAATTCATTTTTCACTATCGTATCGGATGCATTCACCGAATTGCATTTTGGTCGAGTTCTGCATGTTAAAGGAGCTAATACACTACTTATTAACAACGTGTACGTTGTTTAAAGCTCAGTTTTCTAACTTACCGAATTAATTATGCAATACGCTACCAATGTTTATCGAACACACGTAGATAGACTTTTACTTAATCATTATGGTGTAAACATTACCATTATATGGTAAACGTCACCATTATGACGTAAAAAATTATCATTATAACGTAAAAATCATCATATTTATATAAAACTCCCCTAATTACATTTGAAGACTAACATAAAAATATATAAGAGATAAACATAAGAAAATGATAGCACATTAATTGAAACTGTAACTTTTATACACAAAATAAACTTTATTGCAATAACCGTAAAATTGAAAACAAAATCTTAATGATGGCACTGGAGTGCGGTGCCGTGGCGCCGCCCTGGAATAACCGTAACGTTTAAATAACGAGTTGCATTAGCGGTAAGCAGTAACGATAACAATTAACAGTTAATAGTTATTGCGTTGCTGCTTCGAGGAAGATTTTAGCCACCTTTGTTTACTCACTCACTTTACTATGTAGACACTTACTGCTGGTAACTACAAGTGCGCCGGCTATATAAGGCTTTAATGCTAGAGAAGGTTAATAAACATAGGAATTTATATTCAAATAGTAACTATTCTTCCGTTATTTCTTTATATACCTAAAGCCAACCCTTTAATACAGTAAAGTGTATTATTGGAGAAATTCAATAACATATCAATAACTTAGTTGAAACTTTTTCGTAAACAATTAAGCAAGTGTATGTACACTGTACAGTGAGCACACCTTAACAGTAAACGAAGCGAAACTATCATAAAATGTACATCGAACAACAAACCAGAACTCTCATCATAAAACCTCAGTTATAAAAAATGGAATTTAAAAAAAGTGTCAAAAAAATTGGATTGGAGCGGGCTAGCTGAGGCCGCAAAAAAATAATACGGATTGTGGAAGTTGGTGGTCATGCATTTGTTGGCAGGCTTGGAGGGAGGGGTGGATCGATAAGGGGCGGGGTCTCAAAATGCGTACAGTATCTGCGCGGCTCTCTCCTTTAATTGATTGACACAGACGGACAGACAACGCGAGCGTTTTGGCGGCATTTTATTGTACCCTAAGGGGAGGAGCAGCCAATATACACTGATTTCATTCAATACATTGTATTTTGGTTCGAGTTACTATTTTAAATACAGTCCATTTGTCGCAGAGTTTATTAGACAGCTGCAGATTCGTGGTTTGGACTCAAATTCAAATTCTCTTGTGTTTGTTTTTTAGGTAAAAACTTTATCAAAACTATCTTGCAAAATGGACTAGATACAGGAGAAAAGACGCCGCGAATACTGAAAATATCTGTATAGGAAGGAGGATATTTATTTACGTACTAAATTTAATAATGTCACTTATTTTTCCCATCCTATGTCCTCTTTTTTAATAATCAATAGAAATGACAATCATCTTTTCTTTGAGTTGATTTACATTCCGATACACTTATAATTATACCTACGATTTTGTATGTTCATTAATTATGCTCATTATAATGAGACCTACGTAACTATTTTTAAGTAAAATGATGTTTAAATATAGCCTTAGGGTCTAGACAGACGGACTGCAATTCAACTGCAATCTGACTGCCAAATGGCAGTTCAGATGCAGTTTGATTGAATGCAGTTGGCTCGACTGCAATCAAACTGCACGTCGACGGGCAGTTGGCGTGCAGTTGGATTGCAGTCTGAGTGCAGTTACAACGACTAACTGCACTCAGACTGCAATCCAACTGCACGCCAACTGCCCGTCGACGTGCAGTTTGATTGCAGTCGAGCCAACTGCATTCAAACTGCATCTGAACTGCCATTTGGCAGTCGGATTGCAGTTGAATTGCAGTCCGTCTGTCTAGACCCTTAAATAAAAAAAAAACCATAAAAGACGGAATCTTACGTGAACGGGTATTTTTAATGTAGGTATTGTTTAAGTATAGGTTCTTCTTCTTCTTATCGAGTGGACGGTCAACTTGACCAATCCTGGTGTCAGAGTTATAGAGCCGCCAAAGGCCTCTGACATGGCTCATGTAAGTATAGGTTGATATACGAAGAAGGTGGGTGAAAAAATGTAATGTTTAATACTGAATGCTTCATTCACACAATGCAGTCACATATTCGTACAATCTCACATTTTAATCAACCATATAGTTTTAATAATACATACTCCCATACAGCCTCCGTGGTCTTGTGGTTTGAGCGCTCGGCTCACGATCCGGAGGTTCCGGGTTCGATTCCCGGTGGGGACAATATCTCCCAAAAATCTCTTAGTGAGACTGCCCTCAGTTTGGTTAGGGCATTGCAGGCTGAATCACCTGATTGCCCGAAAAGTAAGACGATTCCGTGCTTCGGCACGTTAAGCCGTCGGTCCCGGTTACTTTCTTCGGATAGTAGTCGTTACATGAGCCATGTCAGAGGCCTTTGGCAACTCAATAACTCTGACACCAGGATTGGTCAGGTTTACCATCCACTCGATGAAGAAGTACTAATTACTTATATTCGGAGTATTAATTATTCATAGTACATAATAATATTATAAAGCTGAAGAGTTTGTTTTGTTTGTTTGTTTGTTTAAACGCGCTAATCTCAGAAACTACTGAACCGATTTGAATAATTCTTTCACTGTTAGATAGTCTATTTATCGAGGAAGGTTATAGGCTACATTTTATCCCGAAATTCCCACGGGAACGGGCACAACGCGGGTAAAACCGCGGGGCGCTGCTAGTAGTACATAACTAAATAGAACACCTAGGTATATTTTGTGGTACCAGACATCTTTCCATGCAAAGTTTGAGTAAATAAGTATTAGCATGTGTTGTCAGATCTCACTGCTAGGCAAAGGCCTCTCATCTCACTGAAGATATCAGTACAGTGAGGAGGATTAGGCGTAGTCACTACGCTTGCCTACTGCGGGTTGGTATAACCTCAAACTCGAGCCTTGTTAGATAATATTGTTTTTTTAATAATATTTATATATAGAGCTCAATTATAAGCATTGTTAAAAGAATTTTAAAGGATATGTTTATAATTTTACTCTAAGACATAGCCCATCTCGTGTCTTCTACTTTGACCAATACAAATTACACTAAAGAGAACTTATTGATTGTATCACATGCTGCCCCATCGCTGGTAAATAACTGGTATGGAAAAATATGTATAAATACTATTATATTTTACGCCATTTTGACTCCAAAGAAGAAGATGTTAACTAATTTTTTTAGTTACCTAATCGAAATACTCATCATATGTGACAAACTTTACAGCAATTTAGAAAAACGTCAGACGAAATACTGAGGTAAAATATCTGTCACCAAAAGTTAGAAATTAAACAAAAATATTGTCATCCGCACACGAAACAAAGTTCCGAATTGGGTTCCTGTTTGAAATAAATCCAATACAACGTTTTGTTTATACAAATGTCACTCCTGCTATTGTATAAGCCAATAACATCAGCATCAAATATTAGTGCATTAAAAACAAACGCGGCAAAATCACAACACATGGCATCATAATAATTTGTTACTCATAAAAATATTAGGGGGTTGTAATAGGGTTGTTATCTACCTGTAGTACACTTGACGTCGAGTGCCGGAAGTCGGGTGAATCCATCGGTCACGTGACCGCACCGGCCATCTTGTTTAACTACACACTTCCGGTCGACACGAAACTCAGTGGTGGCCAACTGTTTAAATTTACTAGCGGCTACTTCGGAATTTTTATTTAAATATTAACACCAGTCACATACTCGCAGCTACTGTAAAATTTATGAGCTGCGTTTTTGTACTTTTTCTGATGTTTAATAGGGATTGAGGATTGAAACATTTAATCATGTTTTTAAAAAAGTTAATGGACCTTTTTGGTGTTTTCTATGAATCATAAGAAAGTTTAATTTCAAAATAAATACGTTATTAAATCAAAAAGTCCACATCGGCCGTCAGTGGAGCAACAAGCTCAATAACACTTCACCCATCCCGCATCTAACCGGATGAAACCGGATTTAGAAACCAAATCTGTTGACCGAATCGATCCCCGACAGTTATGAAAAGGCCGCATTTGCTCCGAGAAAAAAAGGTAAATCCACCTAAGCCAGCGACCGGGGAAAACCTCGGTACATTTTCAAAGAAAATATTTTCTTAGATGTCGCGTAAGTTTCGCTTGCGTCCACAAACTTACAATTTACTTGTGTACAGAAGTGTATACGTCCTATTCCCTCTGCAATAAAGGGCAAGTTTGCAGTTGTTTTGTGTAGTGATATGTTGGAACAGGGTTGCGTACGTAGAGAGTATCAGAAGAGTGGATGTCACCGACTATCAATATCGGTTGTAAACTGATGTATGGGGTGGCAAAGGGCGTCTTAAATCGATAAATTGTGTTCGGTTGCTACTTAAGAAGTTCCGAAGAGTTTATTGGCTTTATTGACACGCTGTCGTTAGAAGTTAGAGAAACTTAGTGTTACTTTTCCAAGAGGTTCAATGTTTGTTTCGTTTGTTAATCATTATTTTCTCGGCGTATTAAGGTTAAATAAAATAAGTTAAGGTTAAGTTAATTGTTAGCGGGTTAAGATCGGTTAATACTTGATAATAGATAGGAAGGTACAGTCAGTTACTTGTGGTATTTATTCACTGGCTGTCCCCCACGTTTCCACCTGCAGAGTACCCGGTTTAGGGGGAATTTCGGGATAAAAAGTAGCCATTGCCTTGCTCAGGGTCTTGATAAACTGTGTACATCATTCCATTCAATTCGGTTCAGTAGTTAAGGTGTGATTGTGTTACAGACAGACCGAGTTACTTTCGTATTTATAATGCTACTAGTCGCGCCCCGCGGTGTTACCCGCATTATACCCGTACCCGCGGAAATTTGGGGATAAAATGTATCCCACGTGCGTTTTATTGTTTTTTCTCGTTGTACATTGTAATCGTAGGGCATTATTCATAAAATATATTTAATACCCAATCGGCGTAGAACAAGACCAATGAATAATAGAACACAAAAAATATTAAATTATGCGTCAGTCATTTTGTATCCCGTAATTTATTAGTTTTTGATAAATATCAAATATTTTATTGAAATCTTTTTTTGGATTGAAATATATTGTTATCGTAAATATCAATAACATGGATCATTTTCGATTTCTGCAAAAAGACGGATAAAAAACAAACTTTTAGTTCTGGTAAAGAATTCCTAATGATATGAACTCTGTTACAAATGTTACTTTCCAACCGACATCAAAACAGGAGGAGATTTCTTAATTCATTCGTATGCTTTTTTTTAATGTCCGCTAGAGTTACCTTTTTAAAGTAGGTACCCAACATGTAACTTTTAAAGTTCATCAAATTGACACTATTTCAAAGGTCTCACAGAATTTAAGTTTCTCTAAGCCCCAGTACACACACGAAAATGTTTCGCCCACCTGGTATTGAAGAGGACTATCGCGTGCTAAGAACCGGAAGCGAGGTGTCCCCAAATCGGTGCGAGCCGCGCAACGTCCACACCGCACGTGCTACTAATTACTGTCAGCGGACGACAGTGGCCGCTGACAATATCGGTCGGTCGACGGTCGACCGCCGACAATACGGTGGAGTGTGCACTCACCTTAAACGGACGCTTGGAACAAATATTGTTGAAAGCAATTGATTTTGGTGATAAGATTTTTTGGGCTTTTGTATTGAACGGTTGTTTTATTTGTCCGGTTTATTTATTTGTCTAAATATATTTTTAATATAATTTTATAGATATTAGTTAGTATTTTTAACCTTTTTATCTGTATGCGGCAAAGGCGAAAAGGAGGGTCACATGTTTGACTTGAATGTGATTAATTATTGATTACTCATTAGAAATTATTGAAAAGGGAGATGTGAAAAATTCGCCGGACATCACCAAAAGCCTTTATGTTCAGCCTCATAAAGGATAGATAGATAATGATAGACTCATAGATTTAAGCTGTATATTCAAAAATAATAAAGTCAAAATTATATATGGTATCTATAATATAAAAATGAATCGCAAAATGTGTTGTTAAGCGCATAACTTCAGAACGACTGCACCAAATTGGATGATTTTTTTTTAATGTGTTCCTTATTGTCAGGACAAGGGTTTTATATAAGAAAAATAAGGAATAAAAATCTCAAAATTCCCACGGCAACGGGGGCGCTGCGGGTGAAACCGCGGGGCACAGCTAGTAATGAATAAGGCTGACAATGGGCTGACACTGAAATAAGGTCACAGTTTCCGCTGATTTATTTTTAAGGCTCGATCATACGCGATACCGATCTATACCAAGACAGATCTGAAGATACTGCCGATCGAACCACAGAATCTTATCTGAATTTACATAATTTATGACACAATGTCACACTGACAAAACCAATAATCAGACTATCATCCTCTTTACTTTTCAAGCGATTGGTTCCGAAGTGCATCCACCAGTTAATAGGAATGTAAAAGCCACAGTACAAACTCAACTATTTATAAGATTGAAACGTCCTCCAACTTAGTTAATTAACTGCGAGCCACTAAATTGTCGAGCTAACTTAGACATAAGTAATGTTTAAATTGTGCGATGAACCGGGCTCAGAATTGATTCACTATTAAATCGTTGTCAAATGACGATACAAATGTTGTTGGTAATCTTTCCACTAGCTCTTCACTGAGTGAGTGATTGAAGTATTTTTTTTAAATTTATTTATTTAAGGTCGCTTAAACAACTTGGTCATCAGCGACCGACAACCAATATGAACTAACGTATGATTAAATGAGATGATAGGTATAAGTTAATGAGTTTAAGGAAATTAACAGTTATATTTGTATTGCTCAGACAGTCCTTGTCGTTGTGACAAACTTACTTGTGTGATTTGACGTTTTGTCGCGCGCGTGTGTGTGTGTGTGTGTTTAAACTCCACGATCCGATGGTTAGATGGTCCCAAATACTTATAATAAAACATACTTTTATACAATAAAATAAAAAAGACGTGTGGCACTCGGGGACTGCCGCGGTAAAGCTATTGCATAGTTATTTTTTCTATCACTAGATGGCGTTAGTGGGGAGCGTGAGGTTTTTTCGTTACGGAATTTCTGGATTCGGTCCCCGCGCTCAAGGCCCGCGATAGAAGCTATGCAATAGCTTAATAAAATAAACAACATACTCTAACAAAAGTATTAGTTTTGTACATATTGAGTACAATGTATTGTGTCCATGATATTTTTAATTTATTTGAACGCTCTAATCTCAGAAACTAGCAATCCAATTGGATTTTTTAAGCTATTGCATAGCTTCTATCGCGGGCCTTGAGCGCGGGGACCGAATCCAGAAATTCCGTAACGAAAAAACCTCACGCTCCCCACTAACGCCATCTAGTGGTAGAAAAAATAACTATGCAATAGCTTTACCGCGGCAGTCCCCGAGTGCCACACGTCTTTTTTATTCGGAAATTCTCACAGGAACGGGCACAACGCGGCTAATAATGATGCGCTGATAGTAATAATACAAAATTCCAATAGACTATCGCCAATATTAACCCATATAAGCTGTGAGCCTTCATCATTTTGATATTATCGATATAAGCCTATTAAAACTAATAAGCTGACTAATTTGCAAACAATCAATTCATTGACATCAAATGTTTTTGCTTGATATACGGGTTTGAACCTTCAAACCTTCACACCAGAGCTCAACAAGTTCAACTCTATTTGGAACTATTAAAAAATGCATGCGATTCACACGACTTCGTTTTTGACGGTACAATTTAATCATATACTTTTATATGAAACAAGTCTTTTATTGGGGTTGTAAACGGTGGAAGGGTCGATGAACTGCTGCGAGAATAAACTAACCAGCCAGCAGAGATAGGGTTTATCTATACTAATATAATTAAGCTGAAGAGTTTGTTTTTGTTTGTTTGAACACGCTCAGAAGCTACTAATCCGATTTGAGTAAGTCTTTTTGTAATGGATAGCTACATTCAACGGGGATCAAATCCAAAAAGATGAAGTTGTTCGTACTTTTGTGTTTGTAATAATATTGAATGAAGCATAATTTATATTTGAGCAATAAAATAGTTTTAATTTACTTCAGGTATTAATCTGTCTGGATGTGATCGCTTACCCTACTGCATTGAAATCCAAGTGTAATGTGGGAATGTCAGAGTCAAAATGTCTCAAACGAAGATTCCGTTAAAGAATAAAAAAATAACTTAGGTGCCTACATACCTACAAAAAGACGAACCTTCTACAGAAAGCGAAATGTATTCGTGAACGTAGTGTCAATTCAAAAAGGTGTAGAACATATGTAATTCATATTTTGTGTTTAGAATTTCGAATGTTTCTAATTTGGGCTATAGAAAGAAAGTGTGCTATCATGTCAGACCCTTAGCCTAAGGGCAGAGATGACAAGATCAATACGGACAGTGCGTGACCATCCATGGGAACAGCCATGTGGGCTGTAAGTCAACAACTATAATTATTAAGGACACTCCACCGTCGAACCACGCAATCGATATACATATATCACAAATGGCAAACAAAATCGTAAATGTTTCCGCTGTCTACACTGTAATTAAATCACAGTATGTTACAGAAGACTTTGGACTGTGAGGTCTTGTAATAAAGTTTTAGACGTCTGTTTTGTATTGTCCATGCTGTATCTTTGTGTTCATATTATCCTGTTGTTCATAAACTGTTTATAATCAGTTACCTGCAATGGCAATACTCGATTTCAACATTGAATTTCCTTGAAACCTTTTGTTTTTATAGCTAAGAATCTTCTTGGAATCAAAATTAATATTTGTCGATGTTACTTCAGAAGCAAAAGCACTAATCAGTGAATCTTCTTTATATATAAAAGAAAGTAGTGTTAGTTACACCATTTATAACTGGAGAACGGTTGGAGCGATTTCAATAATTCTTTTTTATTTAATTTATCTTGAACAGGAATAAGATATTAAGTTGTAAAAATTCCGAAATTCCCACGTGAAGGGATGCACTGCGGGTGAAACCGCGGGGCACAGTTAGTATTTATATAGAAGCAAAGCTTAGGTACTGGTTTACTGACTGACTCACTGGCATATAAATCAACGCACAGCCGAATATACAGTACATAGAAACATCGAAAGTTCAAAGGTTCCTTTCATGGTGTTAGTGACTACAACGAAGGGATTTTGCAAAATTTAATCCCTAACACGAAACGAAGCGATGCCGGCCGCCTAGTGTTGCATAAAACTTTAAAATGAGTAGGTTCGAGAAATAATGATGGCGATTGGCGATAAACTGTCTGAACAAAGCAAAGCTTTTACGTGACATTCAGTTGGCATTAACAACATTTTTCTAGAAATAAATACAATTTGTAGTCATTATTCTCCGGTTGCCTTTGACAAGTTAATTGCGTTGATGTTTTCTCAGAAAAACTACCTTATATTTACACTAGTAGCGCCCCGCTATTTTACCTACGATATTCGTACCTATGATATCCGTTCCCGTGGGAGTTTCGAGATGTAAATAGCCTATAATGTTCCCGTTGAATGTGGCTACCCATTGCAATAATAATTATTCAAATCGTATTGGTACTTTCTGAGATTAGCGCGTTTAAACAAACAAAAAAGACGTGTGGCACTCGGGGACTGCCGCGGTAAAGCTATTGCATAGTTATTTTTTCTATCACTAGATGGCGTTAGTGGGGAGCGTGAGGTTTTTTCGTTACGGAATTTCTGGATTCGGTCCCCGCGCTCAAGGCCCGCGATAGAAGCTATGCAATAGCTTAAAAATCAAACAGTTCAGTGTTATTAAATAAGTAGCTAGATTAAACACAGTTCAATATAAAACGTATTTAAGAACATTTTTATATGAAAGAGATTTTTGTCGATTTAAGAATAAGAATAAAATAAATTTATTGCCAAAAATTATTCAATTGAAATATACACAGAGATAAAATTAAAATACAAGGAACTTGGCAAAAGGCAAGTTGAGTTAGTTGGTCAATCAAAGTAAAGTCCGTAATGTCCCACCGCTGGGCAAAGGAAGTCATCACCTCTCATCTCACTGTAGATATCAGTACAGTGAGGAAGATAAGGCATAATCACCAGGCATGCCAATACGGGTTGGTGATCTCAAATTCGAGACATGTTTGAAAAGTAGGAAACATGTTTTCGCTCGACCCGGGAATTGATCCAGGGACCTCAGTCAATACTCATACAAAAAAGAAAAAGCAATCCAAACTTCTAAAAACATCAACAACAAACCCACGTGTCGGTTACCGGCTAACCACCTAACCTCATTATTATCAGCAATCGGGTAAATATGAAAACATAACCATGAATCATCCAAACGACCCGCAGAGTTGAAGTTAACTGTAACTCTCGTAAAAACGTAACGATTACCGAAACATGCACATAAATAGAACCGTAAAGAAACATAACACGTAGCGAATGTATGCAACTGTATGCTTTGATTCTCATGAATTTACTAGCAGCGCCCCACGGTTTTACCCGAGTTGTGCCCGTTCCGGTAAGAATTTCAAGATGAAAAGTAGCCTATAATCTTCCCATTGAATGTGGCTATCTATTTTTATTTATTTTTTTATTTACCTATATTGTCCCACTGCTGGGCAAAGGTCTCCCCCAAACATCGCCAACCCTCCCTGTCCTTTGCTATCTATTACAAAAAGAAATTTTCAAATCGGACTAGTAGTTCCAGAGATTAGCGCGTTCAAACAAAAAACAAACAAACAGACTCTACAGCTCTATAATATCAGTATAAAATATACCACTGAGTTTTGAAACAGACGAATAACATCATTTAGATTTTAAATAGTTTTCTTCCTAACTTTCCTACAAAGTAACACTGTTAAAACCAACTATCACAATATGAACACATAGTAAACATATAGTTCCCACGGGAATTTCAGGATAAAATGTATCCCATGAGTTATTCTGATGTATGACCTATAATACCTATAATACTGTAAAGTTTTATTCAAATCCGACTAGTATAAAAAAAAATAGGGATCCGTACTCAATTTGCAACAACCCAAGATATGAACACAAAGTACTCATTATAGCGTACAAATAAATTCGTGAGGGCATATACCTATCTAACTATTATAGTTAAGCCACAATGACCGTTTTTTGTTAAAATTCGTTAGTTAAAAAAGGGAAGTCCGTTTTTTCACAGTAAAACAGTAATTGAAAGGTTTGAGCTATTCTAGATCTACCATTCGTTTGCGAAGTGTACGAATTCATTCAGAGGAAATAATGATTCTATGCGACGCTGGGGTGAAGCAGCGTCAGTTGCTAGGTCCCAAGTGACCATTCGTTGGTATACCAGACTGTGGTCCCAGGCCAGGTTTACCGACATGGGCAAAAGCGCAGTTAAAAAAGGAGTGTAATATTAAGTTGATGATATTAATCTATATCAAAATAAATCTACAATCAAGTTTAATTATGAAACTTTAAATACCTCTTTAAACTATTAAAATTGGACAGTTAGTTTCGGAGTAATGATACGAATAGTAATTTTCGATCGCGGGCGTCTTGGGCCCGGTCGTTCGAGAGTAGAATGTAAAGGAGCTTCGTATAACAAAGCTAAAGTATTGTAATGATAAATGACTGTTAAAATAATCCATAATTAACTAATTAACAATCAAGTACAACACTACGCAATATTAATTACATTATTAATTACTTACGTACTTACTTAGTCAATCATTCACAAAATTCACGCACCGATTTATTTCCAAACATATCTGCATATTTTCCCCGAAAATAAAACTTCTTTATTGAATTGACACTCGAAATATTAACGTAAACCCATAAAATATAAATTGATATTTATTACAGAATCATACGGTGGAGAGTTATTATAAATTTGCAGTTAATTTTTCTGTTAATTTTAAATGATTTGTATCGCCTACGGATTCCTTAATGAAGTGTTACTTGATCCTGCTTTTATTCAATTTGTTTTAAATTGTTGTGAAGGTTAACATGTTGAATATTATTAATGTATTCACTTCGTTTATGTACTTATTTATTATACTCTGGATTCACACTCTATAAGTGTTTAAATGACAAGTTTACAGCCAGTTTATAAACATCTAGCAACACCTCGCGGTTTGACCCGCATTTTGCCTAATTCTGTGGGAATATTAGGATAAAAAAACAAAACAAAATCCAAAGCTAGTCGTATTTTCATTACACAATCACACGTAACGTATGACACTGCGTACGCACTGCACGATCCAATCCAGATACAATATAAACGTAAATCTACAAACACACTGGGCACAAATTAGTTCGTTTGTTAATTTACTTGTTTCAAAGCATCTAACGTGGGTGAGGGTAACTCTGAAATTGGTCCTTTGAGCACCTTGACGGGTACAATACAAGTCCTGTAATACCTTTGTATTCATGGCAGCCCGCTCTCTCCCACGGGTGCCAAGTTAATTTCAAGTTTAGCGAGCGACGCCCGCTCACTTATTAAAATCCCAACATCTTGAAACTTAATACGTTTTGGTTACTGCGCTCTGGATACAAACTTCAACTTCCAGCCGCTGCACTGCGCTTTGTTCGCGGTTACCGCTATATGCAAACGCTGCGTAACTAATACTAACTATGTATAAATTCAGCGCTAGAGCTGCTTTGTTGTATAAAAGTTAATGCATTAATTATTTATTTGAATACCTAAAGGCTTGTTATAGTTCGGTTCGGTTATAATCTACTGTGAAAAGGTTAGGGGTTTACGGATGAGATTAGTTATGTCTTCCTTAAGAACCTTAGATAATGAAGACTTGTTTGAGCGCGATGGATGATGAAGTTTGTATGAAGACATCTTAAAGCGTTATTTCAATATACATCTACTATAAAATCTCAAGTAGAGTCCGTGTATTTTCCAAAAACATTTTATTTTGACATGTCATTGCATACTATATTTTTCTTGTGTTCTTTAACAGCGCAAAATAGATCAAACGCATTCATTTATCACAAAATCGTCCAAAACAGTTAAAAGGCACTAAGCATATCAAATGAGGCATTACACCTACTTTCCCTAAGAGCAAATACCATATTCAAATAATATTCAACCTTCTCAACCATTGAATATAGATACCACAGATTACCCAACCTCATAATACCCAGGTAATTGCACTTGAATGTAAATAGTATATTCATATATGTCTAATAGGATGCAGTACGGCAATATCCATCGTGGATAACCAAAACCAGTATCAAAGGCAAAGCCGGGCCGAATGTGAGTGAAGCCGCCATGTCACGGTCTCTAGGAATGGCTAATGCGTTGGCGGTGGGCGGTCATACAGCGATTTGATACGCTCGAGCTACGCAGTGTGAAATGGAATCGCTCTTTAGAAGTAATGATCGGAATAAAAAGTGTATACTATCTAGATGATGCACAATACACGTTTAAACAACTGACGACAGAAGTGAACTGTGAAATTAATGGTATGTATAAAGTATATACATGTAAAGTATATACAATGTATATACTTTATATTATACATGTAGATTAAAAAGGGTAGAGATTTAAGCCCAGATGGTCATATGTAGACTAACTGTAAGAAAGAGCAAATGGTCAGTTAGTCAGATACACATATTGTCTAAATAATATTATAAATGCGAAAGTTTGTGAGGATGGTATGGATGGATGTATGTTTGTTGCTCTTTCACGCAAAAACTTCTGAACAGATTTGGATGAAACTTTACAGTAATATAGGTTTCACATCAGAATACATGAAATACATTTTATCACGAAATTCCAGCGGGAACCGATACAACGCGGGTAACACCGCGGGGCGCGGCTAGTATATTATAAATGCGAAAGTTTGTGAGGATGGGTGTATGTATGGATGGATGTATGGTAACACCGCGGGGCGCTGCTAGTGTTTTCATAAACCAGAATACAGACTATAGATTTCTTTGACTAAGTTTGTGTAAGTGTACCAATGATTATGTTGTACTTGTGTAAACTTAAAAAGCAAAACCTATAGTTTTCGATGTAACTGGCAACCACTAGCTATTCGTCAATCATTGACTATACTTATACAGGTTAAACATTCAAAACAATATATTGTGGAGACCGCTGTGAATTTCGAAAATTCGTTCCTTGTAACGTTATCTCTGTTGTTAGTCGTTTCAGTTAAGTTAAACATCTACCTCCTTATTAATAAATACGGTGTAACTAAAACACTATTATACCACATACTGTGTTTTGTCTCTTTTGCTCTTCCGAAAACTGCGTATGTCAGAAAGTGACGAACCATTTGATAGCTAAAATTTTCTTAATACGCGTTTATAGGCCCTTAAGGTCGTAAACAATCTCATTCTTATTCTAATACAAACTCAACTAGTAAAAACTTCCTACGTTAAAATTATTATCGTTCAAACGCTGTCCGCTCTCACTAACGTTGCACCCCATATAAGTCACAATGGATAATTCTAGGCCGATCACCGAGGTTTGCAGGCGTCTAGCACTGTGATATCTAGATACACCTTTAATACATAATATAGTACGTTAAAATACACACCACGACGATCAATCGGACTGCCCACTTCAATCAGGAGGATTTCTAATGGCTAATACTTGGTTAATGGCCATCCTGATCGTATTTATTTGGTAGA
Source organism: Cyclophora punctaria (assembly GCA_951394245.1). NCBI lineage: Eukaryota > Metazoa > Arthropoda > Insecta > Lepidoptera > Geometridae > Cyclophora > Cyclophora punctaria. Next base: position 12,400,254 of record OX596167.1, read on the forward strand.
AAATGGAAATATGTAGTATTGAAGCAGCCACGTTATTAATTAATTTCATTATTGAATGTCACCTAAAATTGAACGCTTATATACGATGCAAGCTATCAATAATGTTCTAATGAAAACGGGGATTTGTGTCGCGTATTGTTCATGACAGTTCATAAATTTATGAACTGTCACTCATGAATGATCTATCCGAACTACATTCTTGTAAAAAATACTTTCTTTGAAATATGTATGTGTGCCGAAACTATACTCAGAATTTTAATTCGATTCCAGATTTGACATTAGCTACTGTCATTTTGTGAAATAATGATACCACATATAATAGTGTAGTGTAGTGATACGAATATCTTATTTCATTGCGAATCGATATATTTTTATTTTGTTAAAGTTAAAATGTTAAAGTGTTGTTACGTTGTGTTTGTTGTTACGTTTATAGTTTTAATTTAATCATTATTACCATCATCTATCTGTTTTATTTGTCATGTTCCTTCATGATCACATTTTTTTATTTATTTCACACACAATTATAAAAGAAAAGTCTCAGATCGATAATTAATCGTCAAAACTAAATTATCGGTTCAGAAATATTAAATTTCCTGATATACTTAGTTTACGAGAGTAAAATTATAAACGAGAAGAATCGATCCGGAAATATTCCATTTCCATATCGAATAATTTCGCAACGTCACTATTTAGTACTTGTCATAATGTTGCAACACTGAAATTGTCAAATCTGGAATCGAATTAAAATTCCGAGTATAGTTACGACACTTTTCAGACTGATATGTTCGCTGTAAACACAACGGTATTTTACCAATCTAACGACAGTAGAAATTCCTTTGTCTTACTGGCATAAAAGTAGATCAAAAAGTATGTAAGACGTCTTTCAAAGACAATTTCGTAGACCAAAAGACTTTAAATAAAGTCTTCAAGGTTCAGCTCTAGAATTTCTTTTTATAACGCTACCCACTGAACTGATATTTAAAAAAAATTACATAGACATAGATGAAATCTTAGAGACAGACATGGCCTAGTTTTACCCCAAAATTCATATAAAAACGCAGGCCAACTAGACTCGAAGCGGGAAAAAACTACGTGGCGCTGCAAGTACTTGATATAATTCAAAAAGGCCATTACTGGAGGACTGTGGAAGCTCGGAGGCCGTTACAATGTCTGGCCACAATAAGATGACATTAAATATTGACACGCAAGGGCGGCACTCGGTTGAAAAGGTGCAGTTAACTTATAATTGAGTGTGTGAGCACGATTCTTTCGAAGCGAGGCTACGGTAACAACGGGTGACGTATATTCTAAATAATCACAAAAAAGGACATTGGCTTCTATTCTATCTTTATTAAATGATGAGAAGAGCCCTCCGGTTTTTTCCGCGTTTTGCCCGTGGAAGTTTTGGAATAAAAAATAGCTTACCCCATCACTAGCTGTCAATGTAAATTTTATAATTCGAATCGGGCTGGCAGTTATTGAGATTAGCCCTTTCAAACAAACAAAAAAATCTGAACACAAATAGCGTAGCGTGATGAAAATTAACTTTGACTTCATAATAAATTTTGGTCACTAGGAAATAAACGTTTTCAGAACAAAAATAATATAGTTATGTCCATATAAATGAAACTATATAAAAAACTTTTACGTTTCGGTCCCTTTACAGGAACCGTGGACACAGTTCAAAATGAGTAGTGTTCGATTAAACTTAAGAACCAGTATACTTAAAAAAGAAACATTTATGTCAGAGTTAAGAAACTACCCCATTATTTGAAGTCGGTAAAACGCTACATGTTAAAAGTCTTCTCGCTTCCCGCTACTTTCAAAGCCACAACCGGTGGTCTCGAGCAACTAACACCTAGCTCTGTTTTTATTTTACACCAACTCCTTTTACTATTTGTATGAAGATGCATGGTAGACATTTAAATTAGAGAATGAGTTCTTTTATTAAGTACGTGCTTATTTAGCTGTACATTTTATTATGGAATATTTTCTAAACATTTTCAAAATTATGAAATCTAGAATAGAAAGACTATATAGTTTCAATTAAAACCTAAACATAACTTAGTCAAGACTGAGTAGTTAGCCAGTTTCCAAGTATCATTTGTATAATTTTCAATGCTCATTTGTTATTTTTGTATTAGATAGCCACATTCAAGGGAAAGGTTATAGAATATTGTATATCCCGATATTCCCACAGGATCGGGCATTGGTTAAAACCGCGGGCTTTTGCTAGTCTATCTATAATATTAATGGTGAATATTTTACAATTACAATGAAGCTAGTTTTGACGAAGTTACTTTTTACTTTTTGTTTGTTTGAGTATCTTGTTGGAATATGGGATAATTTTAAAATAAACATAAAGTTTATGGATACTTTTATATTAAGAAATCTCATGGAAAGGGCATCTCACGGTTATCTACTATTTGTCAATATAAATATACATATTTTAGAAAGAAGTTCCCAAATACCTTGACATCAATAAAGTACATTTTGTTCTACTTAACCCTTCCAATGTTACCTCGTATCGTCCATTATCGGGAATGTCATTAATTTCAAAAGTGAAGCATCTTGTATTTCTAGCTTCACAAACTAAATTTTCTTCCAACGAAAACAAATAAATGTTATGAATAATTCATGCTCATAAAAATATTTTTACTTCTTCCCCTTTCAAAGAGCCATTTCAACTGGCTACCCCTTCATACGGCTCAATATCGCTTGCACCTCATTCCGTATTCTGCACAAAGCGCTCGTAGACTTGTACTAGACGTAATTCACGGAATTTTCGACTCTATATACTAAAGACAATAGTGTGTAGACAAAGCCTCTTTTGTCTGACAGGTACGTAGTGTTTCTTTACTTCAGTTATGCAATATTATACTTTATGGTTTTCTAGTTTAAGTTTATTTTAGTTGAAATGTTTTAATAACTTTTGAATGTTCAACATTTTGCGGGTGTAGCGCGGTTTGAGCTTAAATTTTATTTCGTTGAGTAATGTTCTTTAATAAAACGTGATTGGATTCAATTTGGTGTGGCAGAATACGTGCACTTATCCTAAATATGAAATCTTTATAAAGTTGGTTGGGAACATTACATAACCGGTCATAATGGTACGAGAAGTCACATAATTAGCTTTTAAAAGGTGTAACTTGTATTTGTATATAAAGTAAGATTATTATTGTGGCAGTCATCGAATAGCGATTTTAGCTCGTTGTTGTTTTGCTTGCGTTGGCCACATAAGTTACTTTTACCTGCGTTGTAAGCTGTACCTGTAAGCTCGAGCTATGAAGCTGCATTTTCATTAACTGTTCTCAACTTTTCCCTACACATTGGTTTCTCTTTCATTCATTTAAAGAGTGAGAGAGCAAGTTTAGAGCACTAAGTGGAAACGCGATCTGAGTGCACCCTATTTTTAGAAGCAGAAAATATAAGATGCGTGTAAGCACTTATGCTTAAACGACTATAGAAGTGACGCTTAGAAAAACAAGTCTTAATTGCCTTTTAGAGATTCATCTATGGAAACTTTTTGATGAGAACATAATACGTATTTAGTAGTTTCCTGCCTACTAATATATTTTACATGTAATGAAAACCGTAGGTTTTTCATCGTAAATCGTTTAAGTATTGCTATATTATGAAATACACCTACATCTTTGTAAAGTTATAAATATTTATAAAAAAATATTACAAAATAAATTATAAATTGTTTTAAAATGTTTAGAACAACCATTTGAAGTTCCAATACTTAAATGATATTTAACAAATGCATTCATTACGCTTTTTATTATTATGACCATTCTCTTTTATGATTGTAGACGATACTATATAAGTGGAATAACAATTGCCGGCGGCTCTCGCCCCCTGCGTTTGTTAGCAGACTACGCTCAGAATCATCTTGCTTTCTTGTCACACCCACGAATTTTGGCATACGTCCGTCTCATGCTCACAACCGGCCATGAATAAAATAAGATAGCAACGGTTACCTTCACCTATCCCCCTCTGACACAAGGTTTAGGTTAAAAGTTAAAACGGGACGGCAATAGGTACCGCCGAAATGCAATAAAATTGAACTCCTATACAGGAGATTTGTTTCTGTATAGTTTTGAAGGCTTACTGTAGATACCTATGTGTTTTATTTATTTAGCCTCTATGTATAGGACAAGTGTTAATTTCAGTGAATTTTGTAAAATGCTGTTAGATATTTCATTTGGGGATGTTAGTAAACATTTTCGTGTAAAGTTTTGTGAGAGTTTTGAAAGTTTTTGTACATGTTGTTCGGGCTGTCGGCGTGTGGTTTGCAACGATTTAGGTACAAGGCTTCACATACGAGTACGTACTTGAACGGTATCCGTGAAGAGTTTGGAGATTCAAGGGTTACTAGCCGCGCCCACGGTTTTACCCGCGTTGTACCCGTTCCCGTGGGAATTTCGGGATAAAATGTAACCCATGTGTTATTCTGATGTATAACCTACATTAGTATAAAATTTCATTCAAATCCAAAAAATAGTTTTTTCGTGAAAGAGTAACAAAAATTCATACATCGATCCTCACAAACTTTCGCGTTTATAATATTAGTAGGACTATAGCGACGGTACCTACGCCTATACAAGACATGTTAGAATTCCTAGGACTGAATTATGTTCTGTTATGCAGTTGGCGTGAGTTGCTCATTTTAATTATAGAGGGAGCTTCGTCCTATAAGTAGTGCCACTATAGCGTAACAGTGCCTAAGTATGTTTTCTTTGCAATCATTTTTTAAGATTTGTTACTCATGTATTTGTGTTTTGTTTTTAGATAAAAGATTGTATGAATCAAGAGTCGAAAGGTTACCAAATCCACGCATCAGCGTATTAAACAAAAAATAAGTTTGTTGTATAAAAACCTTTGTATAACGATTTTTTAACGTTTTGTTATTCAATAATTGTTTTGTTATTCAATAATCGTTTTGTTATTCAATAATCCGAAATAATTATATTTATTTTGGTATTCCTGTGGTTTATTGGTGAAAAACCTTTTTAAAAAACAATTACTAATTTAAAGTAGCTGGTGCAAGTGTAGAAATTATTTTTGATAGAATTTTAAAGCGAAAATTATTGGATTAGACTAGGTCGGTGGTCTTCTAGCGGTCTAAAACTCTCACAGCACTATTTTAAACTAATAATAAACAATCAACGTTTAAGTTAATTGTAATACAAATCACACTCAATATTTATTTGACTTTCCTTCAAACAGTATAGCATGATTATCAAAAGCAGTCGCGTTCTTGACTGGTCTCAAGAAACCGATGCATATTTCTGTATTAAAATACTGTCTTTTTATCCGTCTGTTATAGGTTGTAATATACCTAATAAATACCGAATTTAATGAACCCACTGTATGTGACAGTAATTCCTACAGTTCGTGCTAGTTAGAAGGCTATCTTATAATTCAGAGATTTAAAAAATCGATTACTTGTAAACCCTGCAGCGAAATATCTAATTGAGGACCTTTATAAATGTCAAAGTGACATCATAGCCAAGGTCAGCCAACAAGTCAATTACCAATGATTTACAAAGGATTATCATCAAATATGTAAGTCTCGATAAACTGCGGTGATTTTGTTTACTCACGTCAAGCTTTTATCCGTCTCTACTTATAAAACTGCAGCGGTCATCGTTAACCGATCGATGGTAATTCGGTTCGACTTTTTGATCTTTGACAAACACTATACGTCTTCTGACTGCAACTACATATTATATAAATGTACTAGCTGTGCCCCGCGGTTTCACCCGCAGTGCCCCCGTTCCCGTGGGAATTTTAAGATTTTTATTCCCTATAAACCTCACAGAGCCCGAGACCTTTCCAACGAATGCAAAACCGTGGAAATCGGTTCGTGCGTTCTGGAGTTATAGCGTCAGGGAGGAAAACCCGACTTATTTTTATATAGTAGACTAGCTGTGCCCCGCGGTTTCACCCGCAGCGCCCCCGTTTCCGTGGGAATTTCCTGAATTTTCTTTGCTATAAACCTCACGGAGCCCGAGACCTTTCCAACGAATGCAAAACCGTGGAAATCGGTTCGTGCGTTCTGGAGTTATAGCGTCAGGGAGGAAAACCCGACTTATTTTTATATAGTAGATTTATATTGAGACTGGAGCCAGCGCGTTCACGATGCAATTTCACTAAACATTACGTTCATATTTTATTAATAGCAAAAAAATATGATTACGTAATCTATTTTCCGATAATAAAGCCCGAACGAAAAAACGTTACCTTTATATTTCCAAATTTACTTCCGCGCAATTATTTGAAAAGTTTGTTTATTTGAACACGCTAATCTCAGAAACTCCCAATCCGTTTTGAATAATTCTTTCTGTATTATATAGCCACATTCAATGGGAAGGTTATAGGCTATTTTTCAGCCCGAAATTCCCACGGTAACAGACACAACGTGGGTAAAACCGCAAGGTGCTGCTAGTTCATTATACAACACAACTCTAACTGTCAAGAATGTGCAACATTCTGGTTATCAGCCTATAACTTATTTAAATGCCTATCTATAAGCTCTGCAAGGTTAATGTGCAAGGTCTTGTCCACAGTTTGTTAAACTTAAGACCCTGACCACAATATAGTCAAGACGGGAATAACTGTCTTATTGCAGTCTCTTCTGCTTTATGATGAATTTAATATGAGGAGTGCACATTCGAGACAAGACGTAGTACCGACTGTTTTAGTTGTTTGATGAAAGAATCAGTAAAAACGATAGTGAGACTGGATAGACAGTATTGTTTTGGTTAAACAGCGCAGTCTAAAGAGGTCTAAGGGTGCGTTTCGATTGAGCGGAGTGGAGCTGTGCGGACTTCCATCGATCAATCAGAACGAATACCAAAAAGATTTTGAAAAAGTCAAAGCGTTTTTCGGTAAATTCAATGCGTTTTGGATTGAACAAGCACAGTCCGTAACAGGCTTAAAATATATCTTTTATCTGTTTTTATTTACTTCTACCTTGAAAGATGTATGTACGTCTTAAGAAAACTAAACTATTATAGGAAGGCAAAAAACGCTATCGTCCTACAAAAATGAACCTAGTAAGATCGATGTATTTACTCGCGCGGTATATAAACAATGTTTATATTTAGAACGTTTGTATGTATTTATATTTAAATTTTCAAATAAGTTCTTATTTTATCTATCTATCGTTTCCTTTTTTATGTTATTTATCATTATAATATCTTTTGATGCGCTGATTGAAACAAAATGTTAAGGTTTCAAATGACGTCTTTAGTTTACTCATAGATGGCGTTACTGTGTGAAATATCTAGAATACGGTAACTTTTGTGTCCTACAAACTATAGGGGTTCAACGACCATGTGGAGCAGCCATCTATTAGTCTAATCATCTGTTCTATGTTGAGATTACCGCGTGTGAGCTAATAAACTCGTTTTAACGGCCAGTACAGACTGTTTCATTTATCATGAACTCGACTAGAGCGGTATTTTTGGAGATCGGCTGCGTCTGAACAGCTCAATTAGCCTCTATTATAGCATTAACGAGGTTTGTTGTAACATTAATGTTATGCGGTTTTAATAATCATATTTATGGATCTGCTACTTTAAAAGTGTAATACGAATGAAGTCAATCGGATATTCCACGGTACAGGAACAGTCGCGGTGATTGAGAATGTGTTTGAAAAAATTATATTTGATAAAGCTTTTCTCTTGCGCTATATTTCGGTGTTGTTTTTTTTACAAAACGCTGGGCAGGGACCACCCTTTCTTTTGCTGCACGATGACAAATAGTGTCAACCAAAACCTTTTTATCAATCACTACATAGTATAAAATAAAGTCGTCTCTGTTTCGTGTCTGTTTGTCTGTTTGTCTGTATGCTTAAATCTTTAAAATTACACAACGGATTTTGATGCGGTTTTTTGTAATAGTTTTGTGATTCAAGAGGAAGGTTTTTATGTAAAAAAATTCCCGAAATTCCCACAGGAACGGGCACAACGCGGGTAAAACCGCGGGGCGCTGCTAGTTTAATATAATTGTCTTGTTTTATTTTAGATCCTTCTGCAAGGACTACAATCCCACTATCGAGCACGATAATACTCAGTACATTATCACTCCCGACCTATTAATGTGTATCGGATGCCTGACACTAGCGGAATTGCTACAAACTTGTATACGTTGGTCTATGCTACAAGTTAGCTATGGTCAATAAACCAATCTTGAATTGAATTGACCTTACTTGAAAATCGAACACGGTCTAAACTTGTCTCAAAACCGGATACAACTCAGCTAAAACCACAGACAACAGCTGCTAGTAGAAGTCAAGATGTCAGCATCATGCGTAACGGATTTCATTCAAGTGGAGCGGAGCTGTGCGGAGGTCAATCGACCAATCACAGCGCAACAGCCTCCGTGGTATTCTGGTTTGAGCGCCCGGCTCACGATCCGGAGGTTCCGGGTTCGATTCCCAGTGGAAATACCTCACAAATCTCTTTGTGAGACTGTCCTCAGTTTGGTTAGGGCTGAATCACCTGATGGCCCGAAAAGTAAGATGATTCCGTGCTTCGGAGGGCACGTTAAGCCGTCGGTCCCGGTTACTTTCTACGGATAGTAGTCGTTACTTGAGCCATGTCAGAGGCCTTTGGCGGCTCAATAACTCTGACACCAGGATTGGTCAGGTTGGCCATCCACTCGATGAAGAAGAAGAAGACAGCGCATTAAAATTGTGAAGCGTAATAATATTTTTGTAATGCGTTGTGATTGGTCCCTTGAGCTCCGCACAGCTCCGCTTCACGTCAATGGAAACGCACACAAGATACCAAAAATGTCCGTCAAGGTTAAAATGTCTGTCTTCAACTTGAAATGCATAACGGTTAGTTCTTATAAATATTTTACATGTTTGTTATTGTCAATGGCGATGCCTCGTGGCCGTTTACTGTCCGAGCCGCGCAAACCGCTGTTATTAAGGTGCCGTCACCGTAATCGATGTAATTTTCCAACGGTAAACTATAATTACGTAATGTGAGCAATTTATATTTGCAATTTGTGTGAATCGGGTTATTGATTTTGATGGCGGTGTCTTTGAAGAATTCTGATTGTGTGTTGCTTTTAAGTTTTGGAATTGTTTGATTGTATATCAATTTATTAGATAATTTGAGAGTACTTTACAAGTTAAACCTTCTTTTGACGCGCCTACTGCTTTATTTTTACGCTTGTGTTTTTTTAAGACACTGAAGATATATTTTTTTGTTTCTTTTTGTTTAAGATTTCATATACTAAAATGTATTTATTCGACCGAGGAAGCGTTGCCGGGACGCTCTCATCGCCTTTAACAGCGATTGGTGGGTGGTCGCAAAGGACAGGGAGGGTTGGCGATGCTTGGGGGAGACCTTTGCCCAACAGTGGGACAATATAGGTTTAAAAAAAATACTTAAATGGTTCCTAGAAATTCAGTTGAAGAATGTTTATTCTTTAGATACTTTTTGCCTAAACAAGTTGAATAAGTAAGCTGTTTGTTTCTTAAATTAATTATGCACATAGTATATATGTAATTGAAATCCATCTACATTGCTCTTCAAATAGGTTCTACTGCATAAAATTGCCTATGATAAAAAGTTGAAATATAGGTACCATTAGTTTTTTATAATTGCCACTTTAGTTATAAGAGCCTTATAGAACGTTTATGAATAAGCAATCTTATAGAAATACCACTTTAAATCTTTTAAAAAGATAAATAAATATTTAAAAGATATTTATAAAAAAGATTTTTTATAAATAAGACGATTAAGCTGTAAATAAAAAATTTTGTTATTAAAGATACACTTAAAATTAATATGAAATGTGTAAGTGTTTAAATTGAATTTGTGTAACAAATGTGATTGACATGTCGAGGGCAAAGGAGATAAAAACCGAGAATATACATTAATAAATAATCCCTTGATAAAGGACTATGGCTGTAGTACTTTAACTAAGTGCTTCTGACGATGTTGCGCCCTTAGATGCGCCTAGTCAAACACCGTTTCTGAAATATAAAATATTAATTAATATCCATTTATGCTAAATTGAAGCATAGTTTTGAGATAAAGTAGTTTAAATAAGTTGAGACTTGATTTTGTATTCTTATACTAATTTACTTTTTTTCAAAATCGAATTGTAGAAACCTATTTTTTTTTTGTCAATATCTAAAAACATTGTCATGAATTTTGTACTAGGTTTTAATGTTTTCCATAAAAAATAAAAATAAAATATAAACAAATAAAACAATAATAGACAGTATTAATAATGTAATAACGTTTTGTAAACCGGTCAGATGTCTTGTTCCCGCAACGAATTACACTCATTGAAAATATATTTCACTATCAATAAAAATAGAAATAAACTCAAGAAGGTTTAATACTTTTGTATTGTTTATTTAGTAAAAGAATACGATTGTACGGAACTCTTTTTGAAATATTTGAGCTGATATCAACAGACATTTTATTGAAGCTTTTTGTTCCCGTTTTGTTTCTTCGTAGTTTTATTAAACACGATTTAATTTTCTCAGTTAATTTACTTACATTTCATGAATTAATGAATTACTAAGTTTTGATGATTTTATAAATTACTAAGGAATGTCACTTCTAACTAATTGGATATCTAATTACTGAATCGTCCTATATATCGTCGTCACGTCTAAAATAATTTTAAAAGCAATTTTGTACAAAATATATTCATTCAAAGAAATGTCATATTAAAATAATCGAATCGGAATTTCAAAACATCTAACCAGTGAATATGTTTCACTGCTAAATAGCTTAAAATATATAAAAAGATGGAAATAGTTGGTAAAAGGTATTTTTACGACATCGACCCTTTAACTATATTAATACTTTTATTCGTTCGAAAATTACGAATTACATTTTGGTTTGCTACGAAACGCTACTAAATGTGCCGCCCGTCGCTACGGTGCTACGCCGTTACATGCGACGCTACGCGCTACGGCCGTAGCCGTCGGGAAAATTCGTAGCCTACACCCATGATATTTATAATTGTAATTTTTCTTTGATAAAATTCACCTGATATTTTTTACCGTCACTTCAAATACAACGGAAATAATTATCGTTAAATAACTTAGTGTCTTTTTGTAATGTCTAAAGTACTTTTATTTTGTGAAAGCGTTTATCATCATACGTATTTTTTAGTAATTATAAACAAATGTATGAAATATTACTTATTTATACGTATTTCATATTATCAGAATCTTCAGTGAGATGATGCGTTTGTCCAGCAGTGGAACACAGGCTTATATTTTTACATTTTTCTGAAGGATTTTTCATCTTATTTCTCTATATTTCTCTTCACTTATCTATTTGTTCAAGCCAGTCTAAAGACTGCATCTATACATCTACTGCATCTCTATTATATCTTTATAATAAACATAGATTAAGATTGCCCATTTCTATAAAAGAATACACTTTTCTTCAAGTGTCCCGTTGCCGACGGCTGTCGTTTATCTGTTGGAAACATCCGTACTGTTATTTAAAAGAACGGCAAAATAATTCCCAATAATCCGGACGAAGTTTAAACGCGCCGCATTTAAAAGCAAAGATCGGATTTTAAAAAGTTGGGTGTACATTTAAACGGCCATTGCAGTTTTATTCGTCGTTTTAATTATTAGATACTTTATTGAGGTTTCGTTTGGTTGTTTTACATTATTTGTATTAAGTTGGAAAAGTATGATAGCATTGTAAGAGGATCATATTGTTTTTGTAACGAAATTATACGACGTGGGTGTTATTATTAAATGTTTTAGTTGCGATATCTAAATTTTATTACTTTTGTGTTTTATATTGAGGTTATTTAAAAACGACTGTTAGTAAACATAACTTTTTTTAGTTTTATCTCAAAACTATGCATTTCAGGCGATCGATGAAAAACAGCTGAAAAAAATATTGATTAAACAACCCCATGGAGCTCCATTATACAATCGCTCAGGCAAGCTAGCAGAAACAAGTCGCAAGGCTTAGTACCTGGAAAAAAAGGTTAGTAATATATACTGAAACGTCGATACAGTAAAACACATAACCGACGCTCCAGCATGCTCCCGGTGCTGTTATGAATACCTAAAAGTATAGATACTTATAACAGCTATATACGGAAACGGTCGGAGTAAATAGTTGTTTTGTTGATGTTGACATAGTGGAGTCGGCGGGATTTGTGCGTGTGTGTGTGCGGGTGTGTGTAGAGAGGCGCGGTAAGAGAGCGGTACTCACGGATGGGTTGGGGACACACCGGCGCGGGTCCGAGGTCCGGTACGTGGGGCTGTACCGGCCCGGAAAGCAGCCCGGCGGCGCCATCAGTCCGCCGCCAGACTTCATCTTGTCCGGGGAGTACATGGCACATGACCCCCAAGGGTCGTCCTCCAACTTCAACACCTTGGAGGGTGAGTGGTACTGCCGGTCGAAAATCTTGGCGACTTGTATCGTACTTTCGGGTAAGAACAACGTCGCGTCGCCGCGACCGCTCCGAGCGCCGGGTGTTGACCGACTGAGGCCGGCGGCGCGTGACGTCACGGGCCACGCCCTCGCCCCACCACTGCCTCCCCGCGCCCCGCCCCGCGCGCCCGCCTCGCCGCCCGCCCCCGCGCCGCCCGCCTGCGCTCCACGCCGCGCCGCCCCGCGTCTCACGCGTGTTTACGTCGCCGCCGGCGGCTCAGCGAATTACTGAATTATTTAATTGGTCCATTCAGTTCTCTCGGCTGTTACCTTTTAGCGCTGGCAAGCCTGCCACCGGCCACCGCTGACGGATTGGCCGCGATTGGCACCAGATAATTATGGCCTAGTCCGTAAACATCGAACTAATTTACAAGTTTTGTACCCCAGCGCGAACGGCTTTCAACTATTTGATTGGCCCGCTCTCAAAATGTGCTTTACCTTAACGGGTAATTGCGCGGGAGATATTTTGTTGAATTTCCTCCCGAGTTGAAGTGAAGTGACGCGCGGTTAGCTAGTTGTATGAACTTACAGCTCCGCGGTGAGCCGGCGCGGCGTGTTCCGGCTGCGCGTTCGGCAACATTACGTTTTAGATACGACACCGCTCTGCGGCGTATTTTTGAATCATGACTCGACAGTAGACAGTAGTCCTTGAATTAATGAATAAGCCTCGATAGTTCACTTCAAGTTGTCATAATAAATAAGTTATGAAATAAAGAAAATGAATAAGTACTATTTCAGAAATATTTGTTGTTGAAATGAACTCTTGTATACTTATACTTAGGGTTAAACAGGGTTTATCCGATCTAAAATACTGTAAATAGATATGTTATTACCAATACCAGAACTCCTTATGTGATATGTTCAATGAGCCTTTGCCCTGCAGTGAGATCATATTTTAAGTAGAGTTAGCTAAATTGAAAGCATATGCTTTGTGTAGCTCTTAGCCTAACTTTGTCAGAATTCATTAATTTGCAGCGTGTACACTAGCTCAAAGTCAATAGCTTCTTTACACCTAGCATTGATTAAAACTATATTATAAAGAGAGTAAAATTTTACTTTTGGTTTATTTGTTGGAGCTAATGGGCGTTTTTCGATTACCCGGCACCAGCACCGGCACCGGCACCGGCATCGGCACCGGCACCGGCACCGGCACCGGCACCGGCGCCGGGGTTTCGTTTTTCCACTGCGCCGGTGTCGATGCCGGTTTACGCCCGGTGAGTGGTAGAGTACTGTCACCTTCGATAAAATACTTTATTTGTAGGTCGTTAAGGTTGATTTCACACTAAATGTTGTATATTCGTTTCTAAGTGACAGGAGTAATCTATACTAATATTATAAAGCTGAAGAGTTTGTTTTGTTTGTTTGTTTGTTTGTTTGTTTGTTTGTTTGTTTGTTTAAACGCGCTAATCTCAGAAACTACTGAACCGATTTGAATAATTCTTTTTGTAATGGATAGCCACATTCAACGGGAAGGTTATAGGCTACTTTTCATTCCGAAATTCCCACGGGAACGGGAACAACGCGGGAATACCGCGGGGCGCTGCTAGTTTTAAATATTTGAAGATTTGCTACTTTCTTGCTAGGTGTCATGGTTGTAATTAGGTTGAACTTCGAACTGTTCGACGGCGCTGGCAGGACTCAATGACGGGCCGGCGCCGGTGCCGATAAGTCAAAAAGCAAGCCATACATTTTCATACATTTTTGCTTCCCCGGCACCGGCACGGCGCCGGCGCCGGCGCCGGTGCTGGTGCCGGGCCGGGTAATGGAAAAACGCCCAATCCCAGGAATGACCTGTCTGATTAGATTTTTTATGCAATAGATTGCCAAATTGACCGCGAAGGCTAAAGACTATTCATCCTGAAATTCCTATTGGAGCGGACACAACTCGGGCAAAACCGCGGAGCGCTGCTAGTGTTGTAAATAACGTAAAGAAGTGTACGCAGTACCACAAAATAATTTCAATCAAATATTAATAATCACTACATAGTATAAAACAAAGTAGCTTTCCGCTGTCTGTCCCTATGTATGCTTAGATCTTTAAAACTACGCAACGGATTTTGATGCAGTTTTTTTGATAGGTAGAATGATTCAAGAGGAAGGTTTATAAGTATAAAAATTCCCGAAATTTCCACGTGAACGGGCACAAAGTGGGTAAAGTCACGGGGCGCTGCTAGTTATTATTATATTGAAACCAATAAAGGAAGCAATTATTCTCAACGTAACGCTCGTAATACGGAGTCTAGACCTACTGTGATATTCAAAATGTCTCCACCGATAATTGGCTAAATAATTAGATAAATAATGTTATGATATCGTTATATAAGGTCGATATTTATAATAGTATTCAATTTCTAATACCTCCTTTTAGTTTAGTTGCTTCGTTTGTTGTAAAAGGTAAGCTAATGAGTTCGGCACTTTTAATGTAATATTTTTCTAAAAAGGTAAATAAGTTTTCTAAGAACATCGAACATCTTTAAAAATCACATTAAAGAAAAACAAAATATTAAAAATAATGAATTGCAGAAATATAAGATTTACAAACATTCAAAAGCATCTACATTTTCCAACAAAGTACTTAAACGCAATTATATCTGAGCGCTACCGTGCTTCGGAGAGCAAGCAGTGCTTAGATTCGAGTCTTCAAGTATTCCTATAAGTCTAGGTACTGACTACAAATATTTGACCCTAAACAAACAAATCAAAACCGACCGGGATCAAATTCTAAGCCTATTCCTAACTCCTCTTAAACCCAATTAACGTAACCCGATATCATTAAAAAACCGAATCCATAACAACGTATTAACGTAAACAAATACACAAAAAGATCCAATTTCACACAAGCAAAGCGGAATATTCAAATTATCATTCATAGTCGATTACTCGCCCTCGGTTAGGCCGGCGTCCGCGGCGCGTATAACAGAGTTTCCAGTTCGGATAATTAGCAAAGATCATGGTTCAAAACAACGAGATCACCCGGCTTGGTAATTACGCAGGCCGGTCGGCAGATGGCAGCACTTTTTAATTTTTCGATTTCGGACGCGCCTACAATATGCATGAGGCTTTTATCGCTCGCTGTGGTTCCTTCGGGAGTACGGATGCGGTGGTCTGAGAAGCGAACTTAGAGCGGGTGAAGTAAAGTACGGTAAGGTTACATTTAGTATAGGTGATGTAACTTTAAACTCCTTAAAAAAAGTGTAACTAATTGAGTTTAAAAGTAAAGCGTCTAACAGTAAAGTTAAGTTCTGTAACATTTTTATGTTCCATTAAGTTCTAATTTACTTAGTCTAATTGTTAATCTATTTTTGTCAAGACCATTAATTAATTCAAGTATGTAACCTTACCTCCTAAATTTCAATAGTCAATTAAAAAATATATACTAGTTGTGGCATGAATATGCCAAGATGACAAATTAAAATAAATTAAAAAAACAATAATTATAAATGATTATTACGAAAAATTAATTTATGGTGACTTAATATTTTTAGTTTGTTTACTTTTGTTTACATTATGTATGTTCTCAGAATGTTACAAGATTTGTGAGCCAGCTGCAAATAAAAGGTATTTAACAAATCGCGTTACGATAACAAGTCGAGTGACGACCGCTAGTCTTGGCAGGCGAATGCACATACTGGGTTCACTTCCCGAGTCAAGTGAAAACATGTTTTCAACTTACTGGTTTCTTAAGTTATGTTTCCAACTTTTAAACAAGGGCTTGGATCTCCATCCCGGGCCCACAGTAGGCAAGCGTAGTCAATACGCCTAATCCTCCTCACCGTACTGATATGCTCTTTGTGGTGAGAGGCATATGCCCATAGCAATATTATAGACTAATATTATAAATACAATACAATATTATAAACTAGTTTCTTAAGTTTAATTATATGGATCAACAAAACCCGGATTATTTATGATTTTGTTACATATAAGTAGTCTTTTTTAAACTTACACGATTTGAACACATAATTTAAACGTACTCACACGGGTTTTTTCGCGTTGGAAAGTTTTTAAAGCAAATAAATAACTTACTTTTTATTTCCCGACGTTTCGAGGGGATTGCACCTCTCGTGGTCGCGGGTGAACTGAAGACATTGGAGTTACCGCTGTGATGGGAGGGTAGGCGTTCCAAGTGTTGCAAGTACCCTCACATGGTTAATGTTAAGAGTTTATTGGTGCGTTCACATTAGACTGACACACAACACTGACAGTATCCTGGCACTTGGTCTTTTGAGCACGTCTCGAACACTTATAAGTTATTACCGGATTGTTACAAATAAACAAACAGAATTTTTAAACTGCATTTTACGTACAAATAATTAATTAAGTCATAATATGCCATTGTATTCTCGATACTCCAACCTCTCCTACCAAAAACTTTATCAACATATCTTTAAAGAAACTTTTTCATTTTAGATACGTTTACAACTTAGACCAAACGTCAACCGTATACCCTTTTTAGGGTCCCGCAAATCGTCATAGAACCGCGAGCGGTGCACGCTACATTCTCTTGTAGTCGCATTAGCGCGCGCCTCCCCAATTACATACACAGGCTAAAGTATCTCGATATATTTTTATTGTATCCAAGCGAGGGGCGAACTATTGAATATTATCATCTGTTTAGGAAGTAAACAAACAGATGCGAGCTAATGGTACAGCTTGACGGTTGATGGACTCGAGTATGTTGCGATTTGTAAACACATATTGTTACTCAGTACTGGGAGACTTGGTTTTTTGATGAACTTTGATCTATTGTGTTTTAATGAACTTTTTATTGCGGGATTTGATTTAAACTTTATTTCATGTACCTAATTTTTATATTAAAGACGTTGTAAAAGGTTTTTGTGCTGAATACAATATGAAGTTTTTGGAAAAAAATTTAGAAAACTATATAACACTATAAATGATCAGCCTGTTATGTCCCACTGCTGAGCTGAACTTTCTAAACATTTTCAAATTGATTTAATAAATTGGTAACCGTCAAATTATTGTTAGCTACCTTTTAAGTATTCGCCTGTAAATTAATTTTACATTTACAAAATTAATGGCCTACTAACCAAAATTCTTGGTGCTTTTTTAAAAGTTCAGTCGGCGGGCGAATGAGAGGGGTGTACAAGACAGCCCGGTGGGCGGGCGGATTGCAGCTTCCGCCGGATGTGGCGTCACCCCCGCCCCCGCCCGCCCGCCGGATGTGCCCGAGCCCTTCCGACTAGCGGCAGGTACCGTCAGCATTCAATATGTTACTGACTGTACAAATATAGGAATTATTTTGGAAAATTGTTGAATTAACTTTTTAATTAAAATATTATTAACCTATCCATCCATAATCGCTGTTTTATAGAAACCAAAATACGTTTTTACAAAATGGGGAGTAATCTTCTTGTAGGAATAATATGTAATTATAATTAAAACTTACACCAACATCAATTTTATTAATAATATTCTATCATCACGTATTGAAATAGTATGTTAAATCCTTATGGATGGATCTCGAATAAGCGTCAAAATCTTCCTTAGTAGAGTTTTCTAAGTAATTTTGATATATAATGTATGAAAATGTCGTCAATTAGTTAAATGTCTATTTAATGGACTGTTTTTGAATGTGACAGATAATTGGCAAGATCAATATAAGACGACGCCATTAAAATCAACTCAGACTGATAGTAAACTCTCTCTAAAGAACGCGTTAAAAACTTAAACAAAAACATTTTGGTATCATAAAATGATATTCATTCATTTATTTCGAGAAGGTTAGTAGCCAACCCTAGTGTTGAAGTGTTTAGACCGCCTAAAGGCCTCCGACATGGTCTATCGATTGAAACAACCGGGACCGACTGCTCAACGTGCGCTCTGAAGCACGGTAGTGCTCAGAAAAAAAGTAAAAGAAATAAAATGTATTGTTATTGTTAATCTCCACACGAGGGTATTATTCTGTCGGTACTGTATTCACGCTACGCTCTCATACAACGTACGATACTCGCATCCCTCAATTAGAATCATAATTAACTCGGTATTAAAAGCCAGCGCTAATCCCAATTACAAGTCGTGTTTTGTTTTGTTTCGGCGTACTTATTCACGTTGTAATTATTTGTTTAGATTATATTCGATTATGAACTAAGTTAGATTGAGCGAGTTTACCAGCAATATGTTAAAACGAGTTTTAAAGCAGCTGTTTACACATGTAGCATTTTTTCGTCATATGTCAAACCATAGTATATTTGTTTAGTGTGTATTAATTAGTTTTGTATGTAGTAACAAAAGTTACAATACTGAATAACGATGAATTAATCATTGAAAAAAGCTTCATAGCGTGCTAAATTATACTGTCTGGCATGCGTTAATTAGACTACTAATGATCTTAACACTTTGAAAACCTTAACTTTAACCCATTGGCCCTTTAGTAGCTAAAAAATATTACATCTTATTTCTCATTTATTACCTATATATGAGAAATAAGACAATAACTTTTTTCTAATTCAAAATGCAAAGTAGCATCGACATCGAAGATATCACGTGGATTGGGAGAGTTTACAAGCCACGAGTCATATTCAACAGAACGCGAGCAAGTAATTTGATATGTAAAAAAACTTTTTCATACAATATTTAGTTAAATCTCATTTGACGCTAACTTGATCAGATTTCGGACGAATAAATTGATTTATATGAACTATGATGTGATGCTTGCTGAATTCGATATCTTATCTAACCAATCCAATAACGTCCAAACAACTTATCTGATTTCATTACTCTTTGGTACAAGTGAATAGATTATTCAATTTCAATTCATTTATTTATATAAAATGTAATTACATTATATTTGGCTCAGTTATCAAGACATCACCTCCCATACTAGTATAAACTGTGTCACGGAAAGGTGATAGATGAAACTTAAATACTTTTCCGAAAATATCAAAGCTATTTTCAATCAACCGAAGTAGGGCCGCGTAACTAGTAAATCACCATCGAGCTAACATTAAAATATTTACAAAACACTTTGACATTGTCAACGGTCGAATTGTACTCGTATTCATTGTGCTGGAACGGATGCGGTCCGGAAACGACTCGGTTCCGGCGCGTGGCCGAACCACAAATTGATGAAAATCGCTTTCGTTAAATTAATACTACTTCAAATGCTTCCGTACGTACAGTTATGGTTTTTTATTTATTTATTTTTAGCGTCTATTTTTCCAAAGTAGAGTTAAATCTTCTTTGCCCTTTGATTGAGCAACTAGCTGCGCCCCGCGGTTTTACCCGCGATACACCCGTTTCCGCGGGAATTTCGGGTTAAAATGTATCCAATGTGTTATTCTGGTGTATAACCTATATTACTGTAAAGTTTCATCCAAATCCGTCCACAAACTTCTACATTTATAATAATACTAGCAGTGCCCCGCGGTTTCACCCGCGTTGTACCCGTTCCCGCAGGAATTTCGCGATAAAAAGTAGCCTATGTACTTTCTCAGGCTCTGGACTAACTGCGTACCAAATTTCATTCAAATCGGTTCAGTAGTTTTAGCGTGAAAGCGTAACAGACAGACAGACAGACAGACAGAGTTACTTTCGCATTTATAATATTAGTTACGAAGTTAGGATTAGGATTAGTAGGATTGGGAACTTCCACTGCACCACAAGAGATGCCACTATCGGCGACCTATCCAAGTAGGGACCGAGCTGCACGTCTCATAACAATCGCAATGAACTCACATCCAGTCTGTGATTTTAATAGAAGGTGAGCACACATGAACTAGAGACTATACTTAGAAATATAAATTCACTCGAAGTTCTTCCGTGGCGTAACAAACTTCCAAGATTTTCTTCAATCTGCGTCTTATTGCAGTTTTTAAACTCGTTAAATGTCAACGATGTTTAACTAATCAAAAGGACGCACAAACATTTTTAATTTCATGAACTGTCCAAATATGGTTGAAAACAAATGACAGTCGTTTGGAATGGTATCTTATTTAGTGCGCTATAAAGTATAGTTTTGAATAAACAGCGACGTTTTTAAACATATTTAGGTACTAAGGGCTTTGTTCATAAATACTTATTAACAGCATTTTAGCTATCAAATGGTTTGTCCCTTTCTGACATACGTTTTTTCCGAAGAGCAAAAGAGACAAAACAATATTTAACAGAGGGTTTATGAATAAGACGGTATAGATTTAAGAGTTCTTGTGCTATCTGCAAGTTATTTCAAGTCAATGTCTCCAAAGGTTTTCAAATAATTGCAAGGTTATTTTAATGCCCTTAGCAATGTCGTACTCCAATTTGTCTGATTATCGGTCACGTGTCGACCCGCGTTACAACCCGAATGGGACTAAACGTAACTCAATTACGAATTTGTAATGTAATATACTGCGAATATGAACTAGCAGAAACATTTTTATTTGTTATCGATCGGAATTTGGTATAAAAATAAGTTTGTTCGTCACACGAATGGAAAAGTAAGTGGAAGAATCTGATGTAATTTTTATGATATGAAAGTCACTGAAGAAAAATTGTGTTTGTATCTCTCTAGTGTTTGTATGATCCTTGGGTTATTGTTTTAAAAAGTTACGATTATAGATTTGGGCTGTGACTTTCCAAAGGGGGAAAGATAGTTACAGGAATTGGCTATTTTCATTTTACGTACTAAGTAGCTGGAACTAACGTGATCACAAATCTATGTATACTTTAGTTTGTTTTTTGTTCTTTTTCTTTGTTTGAACGCGATCTCAGGAACCACCGATCCGATTTGAATAATTATTTTTGTAATAGCCACATTCAACGGCAAGGTTATATGCTGTTTTTCATCCTGAAATTCCCACAGGAATGGGCACAACACGGGAAAACCGCAAGGCACTGCTAGCGCTTACATATTGATGTTATATGCACAACCAGTTATTAAGATGTCATGGTAAAAGTTTAGTTAAAGTAATTAACCGTTAGTGACTTTTCATCGACTGTTATTTATGCATTCATCTCTGACACCTGTGCAGCTATTGCTACGACACTAATTACAGTGTCACGATACTTTGTCATAAAAATGTCAGCCTATTTAACTTTGTCTGACACTTATGCCTTATGCAATATGACAAAGTAACATTTTTTACACAGTATTAAATGGTAAATCTTACAATGTCTGAAAGATACAATTGTGTCATTAAGGTTGGATTTCATGAGAACTCTTAATAATAATTGAATCTAACCTAAACAACAAAAGCACTTTTTTACAGTTGCATAAGTTGTTTTCATATACAAACATAAACATTTTTATATGAAATAATCTGGACACCCAGACGTCGTCGCTAACAACTATGTCTGCACATATTGTTGACTCCGGGCGGGGATCGAACCCGCAACCCCCGACGCAGCAAGCGCTCTCGCGTGCTACTGTACCAATTCTCATGATGTTATACTGTCTTATTTTCAAATATCATATTTAGTATAGCAACGAGTGTCATTGAAATTAGAAACTTGACGTACCTATGATGATTGCTCCATAAACTCAGAATGCAAACACGTGGATGACGCGTGCCAAAATTTGTTCACTTTTCCCCTCTTCCGATACACCATTACTTTAGACCCTCCATAATTAAGAATATGTATACAACAATAGGTCTAATAAACTGGTTTTATTTTAAGTTACAGCACTTGAACTCGTATTTCGTCATTGTTTAATTTTCGAGGGTGATTTTTTGTTCGTGACAATATTATTTTTTTCATTGATAAAATTCGCTTCGACAGTGTTTTTGTGTGAACGTATGTCTCATTCTTACATCAATATCACCTTTATCCAAAATTGCATTTATCTTGAACTTGCCTATCTGGAGCAGAAATGTATACTAATGTTATAAGGCTGCAGAATTTGTATGTTTGAACGCGCTAATCTCAGGAACTACTGGTCCGATTTGAAAAATTCTTTTTGTAATGGATACCTACATTCAATGGGAATGTTACAGGCTACTTTTCATCTTGAAATTCCCACGGGAACGGATGCAACGTGGGTAAAATCGCAGGGCGCTGCTAGTTCACTATATAAAACAAGGTTAAACTATGTATATATTTTTAAGCGTTTTTCTCAAAGCAACAAAATATTTGTGACGATCTCCAGTTCTTTTTTTATTACCTTAAATTATAACTGGAATTGGTGCATTTGCTTGTTATCTTTTTATTAGTTTACAATATTATAAAAATGTTTTAACGAACTGCCATTCCAACTTAAAAGCGGTTAATAAGCGCGTGAGGAACATTTGGAATTACCGAATACTGCTCACATTTGGTAAAAAATAAGAAAAAGAAATAAAATTATTCGAATGGGTATAATAGAAGTTTGAATACGATTGTATCATTTATATACTGCCGTTCAAAAGACTGCAGAAAATCCAGCAACAAGCAAGGAAAAATCAAAGTATTCGAATTTTAAAAATTCAAATTATGTATCATTAGAGACAAGCTTCAAGTGCATTGAAAAACCTTTGATCTTCGAATAAAAATTATTAAATCGCATATTTTGCTCAAACCTCGTTCGAAAACAGTCGTTCAATTTTATTTTTTTCAATGAATACCTCTTTTAAATTGCCCCATTACCTTATTAAAGTCTTTTGCTACTTACTATAAAAGCATCACCTCGGGCTTGAAGAAGTTCAATGAAAAAGTAACCTTTAGCCTTCGATTCACGTAACTCCCTCCATCAGTTACAAATTACAAGGTAAAAATATAATTTACTGTAATTTGGACTGACGAATGACCTATGCTTAGTCACATTGACAAAATGCTTCATTACCGAGTTGTTCAACAGACAAGACACTGCAGAATACGCTCTCAAAAGAGAAACGCAAAACAGGATGAAGCCAGTTCCTTTGGGACTAATTATATGAGCCTTTGAAGGAATTCTAAAGAATTTGTTAAAATATTTAAAGAGGATCCTAACCGTGGTTGAATGTAGAAAAAATAAAATTGAGCTAGGAAATGTTTGGACTCAACAATGTGAGTAGACATCGGAGTAATCAAATGCCAGTGAAACACAACAACCATATAGCACTGCGGTAGCAAATAATTGTCATTTAATAAACCACTAAAACTTTGTAAACAAAAAACTACACAGAAAGATCAAATCAAAAAACAAACCTACTTTGGCCTTTAATTAGATTGAGCCCTGTTAGGTATGTACGATTTTGTTTTTTGCCCGAGTTCAAAAATATATCGTAAAACTCACAATAAATTCTTTAAAAAGTAAGTAAAACTTCACCATCCAGTAAAATATTTACAGAACCTAATTCAGTTATAAGTCACAAACACTGAAAAACAATCTCTCGTCTGAAACTTCATACTTCACAATATTTAACATCAAAACACGGAGATAAAATAAAAAGCAACTACGTTTACATGTTAGGAGCATCTCATCTAGCCTTCAGACGTAAATAAGTCCAATCCACGGGCGATAAAATCGGCTTGTTCTTGTACCACTGATTTCGTATCTATATTTTATTTACAAGATTAAGCTCTGGCCGGAGGAGAGCGCTGCGTATCGTTAGAGCCTTTTCCGTCCATTACTTCACTTTATGAGTCCATTCCGCGCGGGGACGCGAACAAAGTACACAGAGCAACAATGGAACCAACCGACGAATACCAACAGATTTCTCCACAAGGGCCAAGATGAAAAGTTTCGACAATAAATTGCAATGATGTGCGAACGGCCTTTTTAACGTTGTATTAACAAAGTTTCTGGTGTCCACTTAAGTTGCCGTAAGTTTATTGCGTTCATAAAAAGTATGTCTGAAGTAACGTGGAAATATGAGACGGGCAATTTTTAAAATTATTTTCTCATTTTCGGAACATTAAGAGTTTTTGGGGTGACAAAGTTTTTAAATTACTGCTCTGCTGTTTCTTTGGGGCTTTTCGATGAAGGTGCTAAAGTTTTAAAGTATTTTCTTTACCGGCGCAGATACATTAGGAAAGATATAAGCAATGTGGAATGTGGTTTAAGATATGACCAATGACTACACTCTAGGAATAAATCATCGTTTAGAATATCTTACTTCTGGCTCACTCGTTCCTCTAAAACTCTTTCAATCTTATCAACAAAGTTATCTCAATTCCCTTAGAGAGCTTTTTTCACAAATAAATGCATTTTCAGTTATTCCAGTAGCTAGAAAGGGGAGATCAGTATAAGGTGGCTAAACACACATTAGAACAGATTTGAACCTGTACAGAGCTTAAGAAGGAAGTATCCTCAGTGCTTCTTTCTTTCTTTAAAATTCTGATTGTAAATTGAATCAAACACTTCACTTTGAGCTGACTGTTTTGATAATAAATACTGCGGATTAACGAACCTTACTGACAGTAAGGTTTTCAGCATCGTTAGTTAAAGATTTCAGTAAGTAAGACTGTAACCTTACTTTCAGTACTGTAACTAAACCAAATAAAAAAAATGAAGTTTGATTTTTGATTGTTTGTTTGAACGCAAAAATCTAAGAAACTACCAATCCTTTTTGAATAGTTCTTTTTGTATTAGATAGTTACTTTCAAGGGACAGGTTATGGGCTATATTTATTATCTCAAATTCCTACACTACGGGAATAACGCGGGTAATACCGCGGGGCACTGCTAGTGTATTGATATGGGTAAAATGTGCTCGTAGATTTTTTTATAAAAATAGACAGCTAGTTTCGGTATTAGAACATTTGTTGTCGGTCACCGAAGTTGGCCAACTGCCTTCTTCTTGACATTGTCGGTCACCGTATAATGCATACGGCAATGCGCCTTCACATTTGAAGTATTTTTTTAACTCTTGCCTCTTTAATTTTTCTCGTGTTTGAAATATTGTTTTTCAACATAGTATCATAAATTATTAAACATACAAAATAAAAATAAAATTACGTAAATTATTTAAAAGTAAAATGTAATAAAAATAAATATTCAAATCTCAATGATCAATCGAAATGTGACCAAAATAACAATTGGCAGGTGTTAATAACATCAAGTAGCGACAATCCTTCAATCAGTCGACGATTAATGTCACTAGTAGAATAATGACTTGCGGATCAGACCCTCGCTCTTGGGGTCAGCTTCGCAACAAATGGAATTGAAATAAAAATAAAATTAGAAAACAACAACATGTAACGCCCATAAATTTATTTTAGTTTGGGATGTAAAGATTTTCTGGATGTGGCATTTGGGTGTTTGTTAATATGTATTTTGGTTTGGGAATACTAAACGATGGTACTGTGCGATGAGGCTGATCCGAAGAGTTTTTTGAGGCGAAGTCAAAAGTCAAGGCGACTTAGAGGGATGGGCACGTGAGGCGCTCTCGTCTTGACGCCCTTGGCCATTTTGTTTTGGACCTAATTGAATTTAAGAAAGCATAATCGCCCACACTCGATTACAACGCGACACTTTATAACTCCGTCACTGCAACGCCTCGACTTTACAATGACCATCATTATATTAGACGTCTTTTCCATTACCCATATAGCCACATCTAGCTACAATGAAACCCTTGTAACCAACAAATGGCCCTGCAAACCATAGCCACTACATCTACAAATTCGATTTTCATTTCGCATTCAAAACTGCATAGGATAATGTCCTTTATTCATATAGAATTACGACTGAATAAGCAGCTTTGAACATTAAAGAGTGGTACGTGTAAGCAATGCTTTAATGTAAGGGGTAACGAATAAGTTTTGGGGCGTAAAATCGATTATTGTTTATTATATCTCGGTACAACGGGGCAGCACTTCTCGCTTGATCCCTTGTTAAAGTGTTATTTGTAGATATTTATCTGGGACTAATAATTTTGTGATAATTGACTGATGGTTTGAATGTTTTGCTGGTTACAGCTAATTTAACTATTTAGACAACTTTGAATTGAAACTATGTTTACGGATACACTTCGCTTTTATTTTAAAAAATTAGTGAAACCAGTTGCTTCATAAATGGCGGTTTAGGTGAAGTTCGATATATAACTGCAAGGTAGCATGTTCAAAGTTCATAAAACTATTAATATAAGTACGTCCAAACTATTACAGTAACCGTGACAGAAGACAAACAAGTAACCAATTCAATTTGAAAACCTGCGTGAGATTTCGAATATATCTAAATTTTTTTTAATATTTGCTGTGAGGGTTCCTTAAAGCAATTTCTGAAGAACAGTTAACGGTCTTTGCACAATACACAGGGCATCTTTTATGCGTACGGGCACTGTTTGACTGTTTGACAAGTCTGTGTCAAGTCAGTTTGCAGTGTCTGGACTATAGTTTATCATGGTCTGAATCTTCTCTTCTTTTAAACTTAAGATCTCCATCGACAAGAGCCCAGACTTGTCGATGGAGTTCTTTCCACTTTTCTCTATCATCTGCCATCCTCTTCAGCTATTCGTAGGACACGACTTTTGCTCTTTCCTTCAGTTGGTCTGCATATGCCCTTCTAGGTCTTCCTCTCCCTCTCTTTGCCTCTATATGTCCTTCTGTTCTCTATGGTCTGAATTTAAAAAAATAAAACGCAATATACTCTAAAAAAATAATAAACGAAAGCTTTAATTAACAAATGAATATTTCAATGATGAAACCAACATAGCATAAGAAAACTTATAAAAACATTATCAAGATTTTTACACCGAAACGGATCCCTAAAACTATAAAGTGCAAAGCCGGCAGCTCTGATCAAAGCAAACTTATAAAAATCCAGCTAAGTACATTATTATACCCGTGAAATGTCTGCATCTGTTAGGTTTTTTGCTATTAAGCGCAAAATAAGCATTGATGTTGCTGGTCAACCCCTGTGGAGCCGCGCAACCCTCTTACAATGCAAATATCGACCTTATATCAACTCTGTTAAACGTCATATATTTTTCTCTCACTTGGTTGGAAAGTGTAAGCGATTTTGAACGTTAAATTTTTGAGGTTACGATGTATTTTATCGTTTTTTTTCGGGTAATAGAGTGTGCAATGGGTCAAGTCCCCCTAATTGAATTTCTACTTGTTCGATGATCTGATTACGTTTGGTGCAATCCTATGACATTTAGATGTTTGGTACAGGGTTGTTCCCTTAGGCGGCTGCGGTGACGTAATGTACTTAAAACAGCTTTTTATTGTATACTAATATCATTGTTCAAGATAACTTTTATTATAGAATTTGAATTTCATTAGCTTTAAGTGCATAATGTGAGGTTTAAAGATTTGTCGACGACTTACACGGGCTCCAATAAACCAACTGTTGGTACTAAGGGTGCTTAAGTAAAGGTACTATTCCAATCAAACTACTAAGATTATTTTTTTCACCAAAGACTATTCCTTCTATAGAGGAAAAAGTCTACTGGTAGATGACAAAAGAATAAACACCTAAACAGCGTTGGTCTGATTTGTAGATTTTAAATCTTATGATCATTACATATTATAAAACAAAGTCCCTGGCCGCGTCTGTCAGTGAGCGATAAACTCAAATATGTACTACTGCACGGAATTTGACGCGGTTTTTTAAAATAAATAGAGTAATTCAAGAGAAAGGTTTATATGAATAAAAATTCCCGTAATTACCACGGGAACGGGCACAACACGGGTAAAAACATGGCGCTGCTAGAATTACAATAATTACAAGTATTTATATCCGAGTATTTGTGACATGACGTGTCAAGTAACATCTACAAATGAAAAACAATCCTAAGCAAATGAATTCACACATTTAACAAAGATGGATGCGCACTGTTACTCGTTCAAATGAGACGGGCGTTAATTTGCATTAACAGCGTAGGTACTAACGGGTATGTAATTAACTCGAAAAGCACCCGGAAAATATAACAAGGATTAATTTTAAACAACATTTACATGTGAACTCGCTGAGGGTGGATTTCGCGTGTATCCGCCCTTACGTATGTACCTACTTATGGACCTGCTGTTGTAATGTTATGATTGCAGGTTTAGTATGTGTATTGTAATACATTTGTATCGTTGTTTTAATTAGATACTTAATCTGACTTTTTATTTAGTTACTAAAATAATCGGAATTAATCGACTTAGTAATTGACTTACTTAATTTACTTGAACCTTTACACAAGTATTTTCCACAAGCAGCGCCCCGCAGTTTTACCCTCGTTGTACTCGTTCCCGTGGGAATTTTGGGATGAAAAATAGCCTATAACCTTCCTGTTGAATGTAGGTGCCTATTACAAAAATAATTATTCAAATCGGACTGGTAATTCCTGAAGTTACCTCAAACATACAAACAAACTTACAAATTTTACCTCTTTATAATATAAATATAGATAAATTCCCTTTTTGTTTATCTTTTTTTTCCGAACGGCAAGTACTAGTAACTACCACGTCTTGTTTGTAAAAGCGTATACAAGTTGGGATCTCCATTGAAGAATTAGCTCCATAATCTTACACCCCCGGCCATTTGCACACGAAACACAACATCATTTGCTCAAGCCAATATAGTACGCAATAAAAAATTAATTACATTTTTAATCTACGAAAACGTGAGCAGAAGGCGAACTACGGAAGTAAGAATCGCTGGATGTGACTTCGAATTAATATCAAGAAGTGATTTAAAAGTAAGAAAAGCCTTTGACTGCAGTAGGTAGGGAAATAAAGACTAACTGGCTTATTCATTAACGCTCGTTAACTAACACACTGTTATAAATATGTTTACAAAAAGGACTGTCGCTTAGCGATGACATCGCCTAACCTATAAGCAATATTTTAAATCCATAAGTCACTTTATGGTAAAAACCAGTGCTAGCTCTCAAAATGTATCAAAACATTTGGAACGTCCACAGACCCGCACTGCAAAATTATTTAATAATTGTTGTATATAATTGAGGTCAAGAAAATCATATTTACTAATGGCATAGTCGCATTTTATGTTCATCACATTAATGTAAAAAATGTTAATAATGAGATTAAATAAACAAATCAGTTTCTAGTTAATAATTAGATATGTTTCTTATTACTGTTTTTGTATATCTACACTAATATTATAAAGAGGAAAACTTTCTTTGTTTGGTTGTAATGAATAGGCGCAAAAACTACAGGACCGTTTTTAAAAATTCTTTCACCATTACATTCGAAAGCTACATTATCCACGAGTAACATAGGCTATTTTTCATCCCGATAATTCCCACAGGAATGGACACAACGCGGGTAAAACCGCAGGGTGCTGCTAGTGACTAATAAAATAAACCCCTCGCAAAAATGGGGCATTCTAGTACCACATTTTTATATCCTTGTAGCGTGTTGCTTGAGGCGAGCACAGTATCCCTAATGTGATTTTATAGAGACCATAGGATAGCGATTAGATACTTCCAGCGAGGGGGCCCGGCCATTCCGCGGTACCGTAATTTAATTTTATAATTCACTGTAATTCATCTTAATACGTAAATACGATACAAAATTTTACACAATTTTGTGATTAAACATTTTGTTACACCTGTTCCTGTTCTATAGAAATGCAGCAAAGCATAGTTCTGTTGGAAAGTCTGTGTCAAACAAGTCAATAAACAGGACTATCTATCTGGAAGGAATATCTGGACTATTTTGGGACTGGCAGATTGCACAAGAACTCTAGATTCTATTTAGGATCCAAATATGTTTAAAAGAAAACCTTCTCGTTCCAAGTAATTTAATTTTGGACCAAATAGAACACTTTAAAATAAGCGTCATTTATTTTTGAATGGGAATTGAGAACTTCCCTGATTTTTGGAAATAGGTAAACAAAAATGAAGTAGAAGTAGATAGAGTGATTCAAGAGGAAGGTTTATAGGTATAAAAAATCGCGAAATTCCCATGGAAACGGGCAATGACAATGCTGGTAAAACCGCAGGAGGCTGCTAGTATTCCTATAAAATAATCCAAAACTGACAAATAGTTCCAGAGATGACTTACAAACACACAAACTCTTCCGTCTAAAAAAGGTATACCTTCTTACCTATAGTATAACTAAACTTTTAAGAAATATCTAAGTTTGATTATCCAACCACCTGCCTTATAAACTGGAATAAGTGAAGGAACTTGAAACAGTTTGAAGTTAACCGTGTTACTGTAAGTTAGCAAAATACCAAGTTATAAGGTTTGTGTATTACTTATGTATGGAGGAACGAAACTGTCACACTGCGTTTGGTTAACTTGGTCCCTTTATCACAATAACAATAACGACCTAACTCGTTATACGGGATGTAACGGAACGGTATTCATAACTTTGGAATTAACTGAGATTTTACCATCATTGGATCTGTTACTGTGGCACATATAAAGATTTCCTATAGATACTTATGGCCTTATTCATAAACACTTACTAGCAGTATTTTAGCTATCAAATGGTTTGTCCCTTTCTGACATACGCTATTTTCCTATGAGCAAAAGAGACAAAACACTCACTAACACTACATATTTCCTACTTTTTAAACATGGCTCCGGTTTGCGATCACCCGCATTAGGCAAGCGTGGTGATTACGCTTTATCCTCCTCACTGTACTGATATCTTCAGTGAGAGGCCTTTGCGCAGCAGTGCGACATAACAGGCTAATACTAATATTTAGATACTAAAATTAGCCAAATCGGCTCTGTCGTTAGCGTTTTATTTGGACAGTTTGATTTGAAACAGCAATTGAGTTAATTTTATGTTTAGACTAGCAGTTCCCCGCGGTTTTACCCGCGTTGTGCCCGTTCCCGTGGGAATTTCGGGACTTTTTTTACATAAAAACCTTCCTCTTGAATCACTCTACCTATTACAAAAAACCGTATCAAAATCCGTTGCGTAATTTTAAAGATTTAAGCATACAGACAAACAGACAAACAAACAGACAAAAATAGCGACTTTTTTTTATACTATGTAGTGATACTAAACAGAGACAAATCGACTAAGTTGTTAGCATCATTTAAATTAATTACTGTAAGTCCAGTTTTTTCTGGACTTTTAATTAATTTAAACTATCAGCGCCCCGCGGTTTAGTTTACATTGTGCCCGTTCCCGTAGGAATTTCGAGAATTTTTATACATATAAACCTTCCTCTTGAATCACTCTATCTATTTAAAAAAACCGCATCAGAATCTGTTGCGTAGTTTTAAAGATCTAAGTATACATAGGGACAGACAGCGGAAATCGACTTTGTTTTATTACTATTATTGATGAGAGGAATTAATTCTTGAAAGATCCCTTTGTGATATTCGTTCATTTAGTTAGTACATATATCGAAACTCCATTGTAGGAACTACAGTTCTGTAAAAGGAATTCCTCGTCACTGTAATACCTACATAAAATTATGTGTGAGCGGAGTAACTCTTTGCCTTTCAATGGGATAATATTAAACAAGCCAATACTTTGTTCGGCTTTTACAGAATACTGGACATTTTACTAAAAGTAAGTGATTTTGAGTGTGTTAATTGGCAAACATGTTCGCCATTTTTGTACCACTTTAAGAACGATTCAAACAATTGTATTCTTTTTGACTAGCCCGTTGGCACAGTGGCAGTGACAGCGCTTACTGTGGCGGGGGTTGCGGGTTCGATTCCCGCCCGGAGTCAACAATATGTGTGGAGACATAGTTGTTGTCGACGACGTTTGGCTGTCAATTATATATTCTTACAAAGATTTGTGTGTATATGTAGTTGTATCAATTAGGTAGCTTTCATAATACAAGCTCAGAGCTTACTTTGGGTCTAATAAACCTTGTGTGGATTTGTCCGGATATGTTATACTATTAATTAAACTAAAGTTACGCTCAGAATAAATGGATTAGAAGTCCTCCACTGCGCAACTCCGCTATGGCTGTAGTGGCATTTCTTCTAAGCGCTACCTGGCTTCGGAGGGCTCGTTAAATTATCGGCCCCGGTTGTTTCAATCGCAAGACCGCGTCGGAGGCCTTAAGGCGGTCTAAACTCTGACACTAAGGTTGACCACTAAGCAGAACACACAAGTACGTAATATAACTTTCGTTTCATAACATTGTTAACGTTAAAACCGAAACACCCTGTATCCGGTTCATCTCACAACCCTTTCCCAAAAGTAATTATCATGATGTCGTAGCAGCAATCAAAAACGTACCAAAAACTGTTTCGTCGGCATCATTTATTAATATTAAAACAGATATCGAGTTAGATCTTGCGTTAATCACCTGCCTTCACCCTTCACCCTCCGCTATAATAAAATAACAAAAACAACGCCTTTCATTAACTCACTTGTACATAATTACATAATTTATTATGTATTACTATAATAAGGAACGGGTATGATTTGGTTTTCAGTTGCTTAAGTTTCTAAATAGGGGCTTCGTTTCGCGAACAATACCGTGAGCAATTTGATTTAGCTATGTGATTTGATACTGTTGGTCTTGAATTTGAGCTATGTACTTCGATTTTTTGTGGTTTTTACCGCTTTTTACATAAACGCTCTTTAACTTAATCACTGTTATAAATCGTTGTCTTTTTGCTCTTTGGTAAAGACCGTCAGAAAGCGACAGACCATTTGATAGCTTTAAATACTGTTAATTAGCATGTATGAATAAGACCTTGTCTTTAAGTGCACACATAGTATCAATGCATCAATGCAAAGCATGTATCAATTTTCATACTCACCCATGGCGGGCCTTTCAATACAACGTCATAAGACTCGTAACTGGCCCGCACTCGGCCCGTACCCGGCCCGAACTCGGCCCGCACTCGGCCCGCACTCGTCCCGCACTCGTCCCGCACTCGTCCCGCACTCGGCCCGCACTCGGCCCGCACTCGGCCTGCACTCGGCCCACACTCGGTCCGTAACCAACCCGCACCCTACCCGCAAAATCTCTAATGTGTGCGCTTTAGCCCAACCTGTGTAGAACATAGAGCCCTGCGTCCTAGATCTTTTTATAATTTTCAGTTTCAGGCTTGAAGTTTCGAATGTTTTATATTTTATAAGATTACTTCTACGATTTATGGTTAACACCACTACTGTTTGTACAAGAAAGAGCTTCGCAATACGTAGTTATTGTTCACACTTATTTACGACTAGCTGTGCCCCGCGGTTTCACCCGCAGCGCCCCCGTTCCCGTGGGAATTTTGAGATTTTTATTCCTTATTTTTAATCTTATATAAAAACCTGACAATAAGGAACACATTAAAAAAATAATCATCCAATTTGGTGCAGTCGTTCTGAAGTTATGCGCTTAGCAACAGATTCAGCGATTCATTTTTATATTATAGATATACCCGAATTGTACAACACAGAAAAAAAAATAGACTTTTCATTAAGTAAGTATTGGCCCGCAATGTCTCACTGCGGAGCAAAGGCCTATCATCTCACTGAAGATCAGTACATGGAGAAGGATAAGGCTATTACAACGCTTTTAGGTATGTTCACCAGACTTTTTACATTTCAAAATATCTATATGTACCAGTGAATTAAATTATTTCACACTAACTCTAGAGAAATTGACATCATTTTGCACAAGCGGTGTCTAAACAGCAATTCATCTTATTACACCATCTCTGTTACAACTCATTCGACCAACTCCACTCACATTGTTTCAGTAATTCGTTAAAGTTAACACACAGAGACCAGAGTTGGGGTAAAATTGACCAACTTACGTAGACCTGTTGACATTGTGGTTGTTAACAACGTGTTAGTACTATTTTGTTGGCAGTGGATCAGCGGGAAGGTCTTGGGGAAATGGTTAAGGAAAATGATGATTAGAATCATTTATCATTTTAATACGTGGTGCCCCTGTTTATTATGGTGTCGGGGGAGGTGAATAAATGAATCATTACTTTTATTGTTAACTTTGGTCCGACCACAAAGTATGTTTTAATTTGAGTTCGGTCATTGACAAGCATCGGGCACCATCTTTTGGTCTTTAGAGGTGTTTCAAGCTGCTTTTTGAGTATCTCCCATAGTTTTTAGGGTTCCGTACCCAAAGGATAAAAACGGGACCCTATTACTGAGACTTCACTGTCCATCTGTCGGTCCGTCCGTCCGTCCATCTGTCGGTCCGTCCGTCCGTCCATCCGTCCGTCCGTCTGTCACCAGGCTGTATCTCAAGAACGGTGATAGCTAGACAGTTGAAATTTTCACAGATGATGTATTTCTATTGCCGGTAAAACAACAAATACTAAAAATAAAATAAAACAATTATTCAAGGGGGGCTCCAATACAACAAACGTGATTTTTGCCGTTTTTTAAAGTACGGAACACTCCGTGCGCTAGGCTCGCACTCGCACTTGGCTGGTTTTTTATTTGATGCGCTGAATAAGAAGTAAATGACTGTATAGGATTCTAGTTGTAACTGAGGCTCAGTCTCTTGCATGTAAGCTAATAGGCGATGGAGTTATTCGATAGGGTGCAACAAAAGGGTAAAAAGAAACTTCACTTACAATGTAACACCTTTATTGTACCTTTATTCGCAAAATAAATGAATATGAATATGAATTTGTCTTGTGCAGATAACCTATTTACTTAATAACTATAAAAATAAAGAATAGTTTGATGTTTTGTTAGTTTGAACGTGCGTATCTCAGAAACTACCAATCCAATTTGATTTATTACTTTACAATGGATAACAAAGTTCAACGGGAAGGTTATATGCTATTTTTCATCCCGAAATTCCTATGGGAACGGGCACAACACGGGTAAAACCGTAGGGCGATACCAGTTACACGATAAAGTATCTATTAGGTTAGAATTTTTCTTAAATGATTGGTAGGTAGATGCTTGCATGAAAAATACTAAACACAGTCATATTTCGAATGTATGTACATGAAAGTTGCATGAGCTTGCTCCCGTTGTATTTTTTGCGCGGTCTTTGTCATATGCCCACCTCGCAAGAACGTGGCTAGAGTGCGTAAGAGCTTTACAAGAATATTTGGTATTTATATCAGTACTATTTGGAGGCATGTCTTTCTTTGCTCACGTCGAACTACGCTACGAAAAAAGAAATGAGAAAAATGTACTTATAGATATTTAGAGTTGTACCTATTTATATACACTAGCAGCACCCCGCGGTTTAATCTGCTTTGTGGCCGTTCTCGTGAGAATTTTGGAATGATAAGTAGCCTATAACCTTCCCATTGAATATGGGTATCCGTTAGAAATTTAATTATTCACATCGTATTGGTAGTTTCTGAGTTCAGCGCGTTGAAATAAACAAAAAACATATTTCAGCTTTATTATATTAGTACTAGTAGTGCCTCGCGGTTTTACCCGCGTAGGACCGGTTCCTGCGGGATTATCGGGAAATTTTATGCATAAAAACGCGCTGCTAATTCGGGTATAAGCAATATTTTCACGACTTATTTAACCTTCTCCCAGCAGTGACATTACATAGCTTATACATAGGTACTTTTACTACTGTACGGTTTCCCGTAACAAGCTAATAACTAACTGATAAATGAATGTCTCTGATAAACTGATAGAACTGATATATTGAAGAAATTAGGCTAATAATGAACTGATGTAATATGAGAACGTACGGCGCGCTTGATGACCGTTTCCAAACTAAAAATATAATACAATAAATTCCAATATTTGATTATTAAGTAAAATGATGATGTTGCATGTTGTACGTACTTGCTCGTACAACTACATCTATAAAAGAAAGTCATGTTAGTTACGCCATTTGTAACTGGAGAAAGGCTGGACCGATTTTAAAGATACTTTTTTATTTTATTTAGCTTTTTTTTACTATTAATTGAAACGTACGTTAATGGCATTATTATTTATTAAACGGGAACTTACGTACGCGGAGGTTTATTTATCTTGGTCAAGAATAGGATAATTATAATTAAAAATCCCGAAATTCCCACGGGAACGGGTGCGCTGCGGGTGAAATCGCGGGGCGCTGCTCGTTTTGAATATGTTGTTTAGTTAGCCAAGGGGTCAAACTAAAGTCCATGTTTTGTTTTCTGGGATAACTTTTACATAACAGCGATACCACGCGTCAACGCTCGTGCGCCGAAACTCGTTATAAATCCTTGTCTCCCAAATCCTGAGTGTCACGTACCACTAAATATTTCATCGTAAACTGATGATACATTCGGTAAATATGCAAAATTATTCAGCTATAACTCAAAGACGTATCGACACCAAACGTGCTGTATTCATCCCCGATCAAATTATTTTTCATTCCATTTATATTTATTAGCTCGGGACCGATTTGAATAAAACAACTTATCATGATCGATGTTAAGTACCCATCAAAGTTAGTATGATGAAATATGATTGCAGCCATGGGTTACGACGGTAGATATCAAATTAAATAATTTATTGTAAAATAACTGCAATGACCAGTGGAAACCATTTTTGCCTTCAAAGATTTTTTTGGTTTCCCAATCCACCTATCATATCGCACGCTTCATAATCAAACAGAAGACACCCTTCATTCATAAAAAGCCAATTGTAAAGTTGTGTAGTATAATTAATTCTTATGTGAAATTTATCTCATGTTAATTTTCTTTTTTATTTATTAATTTGTTCCACTTTAATCATAACATAACCTTGCACTATTCTTATTGAAATTTTCTTAAACTACTAAAGTAGACGAACAACTACCCCCTGAGATACAGTTCCCACTAGTTCAGGGGGTAGGGAATCTTGTATATGTATAAGGCCTTTGTAGTAACACAATGTTAGCATAGTGTATCTCCATTTATATTAGGCTACTTTTTGATCAATAAATTATTTGTATTTGTATTTATTTGTATTTGTAATAATTTTTTAAGAAAAGTAAACCGCCATCAAACATCATCTTCAACTACGTTAACGGCGTCCTCACCTGCTGCAGCTGCTCCAGAACATTCAATGCTAAAATCGGCTATATCAGTCATGTGAGGGCGCATCAAAACGGAATTTAAATCGATACCATTGGGTAGAAAGGTCGTATAAACCAAAACCTGACTTTTCAGGAGAGCAGAAAAACAATTTTTTTTTTACATAAACATTTATAACTTTTTTGTTTTTGAGGATATAAAAAAATGATCAATGAGAAAGGTTCTTACAATTTGCAAATGAAAAAGGTTAAATCATCAAAACATATCTATCTTCTTTTGTTTTAAAGTTAGCTTGGATTTACGTCTAAGAAAAAATCAATTCTTGGTTAATACACCCTGTTGGGGCTCGGGTTAGGCAAGTCAGCATTTTGTCGCTAACCAAGTAGCTAAGCCGCCCGACACCCACCAGTCATTCGCACACTCTCGCCGAGTTAACATTGTACCTACTGAGATAAGGGTGATTTTATAAATAAACATTAGTCGGGAATTCAGTGGTTTATATTTCTAGTGTAAGGTCCCACAAAGTAGGAACACAACCAACACACCCCATGAAAATGTACTTTAAAAAAACTGTATAGGTCGTATATCCATTTTTGGTAAGCTTATGGTCACATTTACTGTCGTAAAACCCATATAATGTAGTATTTTTTGTATTAAAAACCATTTTTAATCATAAATCAATTGGATTCTGACTAATAAATCAATCCTGTTACTCTCAGAATTAGTAGGAACTCAATTATTATTTTTCTTATACCCAATAATAGTCGATTCAAATAAAATAAAACTACCTGAAATACGAAATCAATAATTATTAAGTATTATACTACCTTCTATTCAACATTTACTTTTATTTCAATAATGTTACAACATGCTTAACAGGTTTATAACAATTTTAAATTGAAAAAAATATTATAGCAACTTAAACTGAAATGTGAAATCTACTTAATCATAAAAAAAGCCCAAAAAATATTCATACTTCTTCTAAATTAAAGTAATCAGGCATTTTAATCATTTATAAAATTATGACTTTGATGGGTTCTTTGAATTGTTTTTTAATTTTTGTATACATTTAAATATATACAAAAATTAAAAAATGATTAAATACTAAATTCAATACATTATTTCATTAAAGCCTAGGTAAAATATTTAATAAAAAAACGATCAAGTACTTAACGTAACTAACTTTTGTACTAAAAAGTATAACTTATTTATGAATTATAAATTTATGAATTATTACCATAAATTATTTTAATTATTACTTTTAATTAAAATAATTTATAGTAATAATTCATAAATAATTAGAATTACATATATACAAATTTATAATTCATAATACAAATTTATAATTTATAATTCATAATTAAGAATTGAAAATACAATTTCAAAAAATAAATCTAAGTCTTGTTTTTTTTACTAAATAATATTAATAAGGTAACGAACGAAATGTCAAATTACGTAAATACGAAAAGTTATTATTCTTTTATAATAATAATATTACGTTGAATTTAAACTAGGTTTAGGTAATGCATTTAACACGTTAGGGCGTATAAACCAAATTACAATAAACGACTGTTTTTACGCCCTGAGTTAATATAAATTATGGTCATTACATCATAACAAAAGTACCAAAAAAAAATATTCGGCTTTTACATTGAAAATTTACCTTTTTTATGAGTCTATGACCGAAAATTTCTGGGTCGTATTAACCATTTTTGTGCGAATTTCTGCATTTCGTATATACAGATCGATAGAGAAAAAAAAACTGAGAAAAACTGTATATATAACTCAATTTGGCCAAAATGGTTTATACGACCTTTCTACCCAAAGGTATCGAAATTAAGAACGGTCACCGTCGCCGAAATCGGCGGGGGAATCATCTTCATCAATAAGTTTTAAAAAGTCAGAAACCTTAGTTTTAAACCGCCTAAATTGAAGCACTCCATGACTGGCAATAATATGTTGTACGTACTCGTCCGCGCTGCCGCAGACGAAGTCGCAGTGGTCGCAGTCGAATGTGCCTCTTGGGGGTAGCGCCTTCTTCTTGGTCCGGTGCGAGGCGAAGCGCGCCAGCGGGCGGTCGTCCTCGCTGGTCTCGTCCGACACCTCCACGGTGTCGATGTGCGGCTCCTGCAGGATCACGTCGCTCTCGCCGCTCGACGTCACCAGGCTTATGGGGTTCTTGGTGCTGTGGGAGAAGAGAAGATATGTGGATAGTATTTTTGAACATGATCTAATAAAGCTGTAGAGTTTGTTTGAACGCGCTAATTTTAGAACCTTCCAATCCGCTTTTATACCGCCTGAAGGCCCCCCGCATGGTTTTACGATTGAAACAACCGGGACCGACCATTTAACGTGCCCTCTGAAGCACGGTAGCGCTCAGATAGAAATGGCACTATCGGCCACCCATCCAAGTAGAGGTCAAGTTGCACGTTGCTTAACAATCGCAATGAGATAACATCGCTTAGTCAAACTACGCCACAAGCGCCACATAGATTTTGGTCCTGTGAGAGAGAAGATCATTCATACCTATGTGGATGATAAATGATAATGTTAATTATACATATTATAGTTGTTATGAATTGGTAAAGTTTCAAATGTCTGTTTCTAAGGGCTAATCTCGGAAACTGCCAATCCGATTCGAATAATTCTTCCTGCAACGGATAGCTACACTCGCTAAATGCTACAGACTATATCACATCCCGATATTCCGAGGGGGCGGGTGTGTAATAGTTGCCGGGTGTGGTACTGACGTGTCGTCGTCGCCGTCGCGCGCTTGCAGCGGCAGCGCGGGGTGGCTCTCGTCGCGCAGGCAGTCATTAGTCGTCTCCTCGCGTGTCGTCGTAATAGCGCGAGTACCTTTAAAAACAATCAAGATTTCTTGTGGAGAAGAATTCGGCATAATAGGTACGAGTACATAGCATAGCGCGTCTTCTTCGTCGTTCATAGGTATATCCCCGCGCGCTTTGACCGCACGAAGCAGAAGCCATAAGAGACCCGCCATCGAGCATTATTATTTTGTTTATTTCTCATCATAACTCTGAAACTAACTGTCCGATTTCAATAATTTAAAGAGTGTATAAAAAGTAAAATAATTAACCTTGATTGTAAGTCCATTTATTGAAATCCCATCAAAAACATTCTGTAAAAAACTAGCTAAGTCTCGATGCAGCTGCTTATTTATCTCTAAAAAGGAATGAAATCTAGACAAAGTCATGCCAAGTCTAAGGTTCCTTACTGCGATTTCTTTATTATTTATAGTTAATGTTGTGTGACCTAGCCATTGACTTGTACCCACTAACGTATAAAGAATATCAAATTATATTCTCAACGAACATTCATACTACATAATCCTCTGTTTACAAATGTGATGAACATTCACCTCGTTTGATTCTCCAAATAACAGGGCTACTACTACCACTGTCTGTCATGGCGGCGACTTGTCGCTCAGTCTTCTTGTTCACAATGTAGTAGGTAATTAGTTATTATAATTATCTTCTATGTCTTCTTTGAAGTCGGGTTGGGGACTGAAATTAAAAAATAAATGGAATCACGAATTTATTTGGAACTAACAGCGCCCCGCGGTTTTACCCGCGTTGTGCCCGTTCCCGTGGGAAATTCGGGAATTTTTTTACGTAAAAACCTTCCTCTTGAATCACTCTACCTATTACAAAAAACCGCATCAAAATCCGTTGCGTAATTTTAAAGATTTAAGCATACAGACAAACAAACAAACAGACAAAAATAGCGACTTTGTTTTATACTATGTAGTGATTATATTTACGGATACACTTCGCTTTTATTTTACACTAGCCTTGTGGTGTTACCCGCGATGTACCCGTTCAAGCGGGAATTTCGGGATAAAATGTATCCCATGTGTTATTATTCCCTCTCTCGTCCGACATTGAACAGTAAAGACACGTTAAAAACGCTCCAGTTCATTAAATAATTCACTAGTACATAGGTACTCACAGTTCAAGTTTTATATAGGTACCTACTAGAAATCGTTAGTTCACAGTGCTAGCTGTTTGACGCCTGCACAGCAGTGTATGTTCCCGATTTGGTGAGAAATTAATCAATTAAATACTTAATACTCGATCACTAATCCAGCTACCGTCTTCGTTAAAAAGTAAGATACCAGGAACTTTGAACGAAACGCGTAAGCGTATTCAAATCATAGCGGACTTACGACCTCCTTTCCGCGGGCATCAAATGACCGGTTGACTCGCTGAGTTTTCGAACAAAACGTGTTATTACACTATTTAAACTATCACGATATGAACACATTGTAAACACTAATCTAGACGGGACTTAATCGCGAATAAAACATTTAATGCATACCTCAACGTTTCGGTGGTGCTGGTGTCGCAACGGCCGTGTTCACGAGGGTACTGGATTGCGAGTGTGGTTTACACTATTTGGTTGAAAGGGCGCAATCTACCCACATCAACCAAAATATTATTAGGTCCGTACTCCACTGCACTTTTTTTTAAGGTCCACGACACACTACACCTTCAACGTCCGAAGGTGTTCTACACTTAACCTCGCGATGTGTACGTCGCACACTTGAACTAAAGGCCCACCCACTAAAAGCAACGTGCAGCTCCACCCTTACTTAGATGGGTGGTCCATAGTGGTATTTTTAAGTAAATAAATAAATAACAAATAAATCATTTATTTGACACAAATATTTGTACATTAGATAACTTACAGAAAATACAAAAATTGTTATCAGTTATAAAATCGATTGTAAGTATGTGAACTGTGGTGACCAAATTAAGAATTAACTTGTGTTAGGTCACCAGTGCTCTTTCACATTGATGATCACAAAAGTGTTGTTACAATTAAATTATTTTTGCAAAGTTACAGTAACTGAGATAAATGATAAAAGAATAATAACAATAAAGTAGAAAAATTACCAAAGATATTTAACAAAGACTCCATGCGCGCGCGCGCGCGCTCGCGCGTGTGTGTGTGTGTGTGTGTGTGTGTGTGCTCTTTTTTTGCGCCCGCTACCGTGCTACGGAGCGCAAGTTAAGCAGTCGATCCCGGTTGTTTCAATCTTTACTCGAACTTATTGGTATATATGTATGGTATGTAGGCTGTAATATTCCACTGCTAATTATATATAATCCCTTCCCACTGAAGACAACTATTTTTACAGTGTGTAATTCGTATCTTCAGTGATTAAGTCCATAACAAATAAACTAATAAGGCCTAGGCTGGCCTCCTGTCGGTTGGTTGGATCCCAAACGCGACCTATGTTCCAAATAATTAAAGTAAACAAACTTAATTTGGAAAACAATAAACGATTTTTAGCACACCCTGAAATTGTTTTTACATGTGCTGAAAATTCGTTCTGAGAACATTTGCTTGAACTCGTAAATGCTACATTAAGTGTTGGGGTATGTTCTCCCTTAGTGCTCACAAATTGGCAACACTGGAACCCATTCCATTCACACGAAACGTTACTTAACGCTTTTTCGGTCTTATTACAAGTCAGGGTTTTATTTTTGAATCTTACTAGCAGAGCAGAGCTGTTTTACTTGTGTTAAATTAATAAATATACGCGGACAAATTCAGTCACTGTTAATTACTCGTAGACCCTGTTAACAGCCTCCGTGGTCTTGTGGTTTGAGCGTTGCGAGCTCACGATCCGGAGGTTCCGGGTTCGATTCCCGGTGGGGACAATATCTCACAAAAATCTCTTTGTGAGACTGCCCTTAGTTTGGTTAGGGCATTGCAGGCTGAATCACCTGATTGCCCGAAAAGTAAGACTTTTCCGTGCTTCGGAAGGCACGTTAAGCCATCGGTCCCGGTTACTTTCTACGGATAGTAGTCGTTGCATGAGCCGTGTCAGAGGCTTTCGGCGGCTCAATAACTCTGACACCCAGGAATGGTCAGGTTGACCATCCGCTACTTTACTTAATTAAATATTATTATGTAAAACTAGCTGTGCCCTGCGGTTTCATCCGCATTTATTCCGTCACTGCTTACCTTTTAAACCTTCCTTGGACTTTCATGAATATTTCAAGACCAAAATTAGCCAAATCGGTTCAGCCGTTCTCGAGTTTTAAGCAGACTAACGAACAGCAATTCATTTTTATTTATATACTTAGATAGATGACGGTAAGCATATCGCTCCTTAAATGCAAAAGGGCCACAAATAGAAAAAATATGAAAATCGTTTTTTTGCGAAAATACATTTTAAATACCTTATATTTACGGTTCCGTTTAAAACAGCCAAGATTTTCACTCAAATAGCCACAGAAATGCATAACCGCCTTTTTTGAATTTTGACGGTTTGGTTGGTAAGTTTAATGCAAAGGCGCCATATTTTTAATTGTGTCCCTACCGTCAGCGCGAGTGCACGTCAGTTTGGTGCAAAAGGGCCACATGTCAAAATTAACCCAGACAACCATTGTGATTTACTATAGTTATTATACGCAAAAGTGCCATATTTTGGAATACGTCCGTTTTACGTAAAACCAGATGTAAGTATTATTTAGATTTTCTTATGCAATAGTGCCATATTTCGAAATATGTCCGCTTTGCATTTATATACCTACAAGTATTGGTTGGATTTTTTATGCAACAGGGCCATATTCTGAATACGTCTGTTTTGCATATAAATTGAAGTAAGTATTGGTAAGTTTTTTTTATGCACCAGGGCCATATTCTGAATACGTCCGTTTTGAACAGAAATGAATGTGATTAAAACCTCAAACAATTTATGTAAAATTGCTATATTTTGAAATGTGTTCGTTTTGTATTGAAGTTCTAATGTTGTATTGGAGATGTGTCCTTATTTATTAAAAGTTTACAACGATTTTTCTAAGAGATCTGGCTTGGCTTTGTACGGGTGTTATAAATATGCCTAATTTTTTTGTTACCTATCCGCAAGCTGCGGCGCAAAGTCTGCGGGGGCGGCAAGGTGCGGGTGGCGGGAGTAAATCGTCGCGAAGCAAACGTTAGTCAGTTTGTCTTTGTCGCCACACCGTCATCGACCCTACGGCATTGTAAAACACTGACTTAATGCTCGCGGCTCGTGCATAGGTATTGTAAAACATAGGCACATTTAGATTAATTAACCGTGTGAAGCCAGGCCGGATTATCTATTCAGTAGATACTTTTTAAACTCACACGATTTACACTCATTATACTAAATGAAACGGTCACGGGATGACTGACCACGAGCGGTGTAATTCGCTCGAAACTTCGGGGACGTATTTTAGTAGGACGCCCAATCATCAGGTTCATCGTCATCAAGAAGCTCGATATAAGTGTCAAAGAGTGACTTGTACAACTCTTCAAGGGCTTTCAAATGACATAAGTTATGTCACTGTTGAGCAATACCATCAGGGTGAACTGCACATACACCCAGTGTCGATTCTTCGATTGTCGAAAACACCGCGTTGGCGGTCGATTTCGATATAAGTGTCAAAGAGTGACTTGTACAACTCTTTATGAGCTTTCAAATGACATAGGTCATGTCACT
This sequence comes from Cyclophora punctaria, assembly GCA_951394245.1. Taxonomy (NCBI): domain Eukaryota; kingdom Metazoa; phylum Arthropoda; class Insecta; order Lepidoptera; family Geometridae; genus Cyclophora; species Cyclophora punctaria. The sequence goes on from OX596167.1 coordinate 12,444,914, forward strand.
TTTGAGCGTTAGGATCAGCGCCGATACTTCGGTATAGCATAGCCCAACTCCATTCTTCGGTGGTCGAAAACACTAAGTTTGACGGCGATTTCGATATAACTATCAAAGAGTGACTTATAAAACTCTTTATGAGCTTTCAAATGATATGTGTCATATCACTGTTGAGCAATACGATCAGTGTCGATACTTCGGTGGTCGAAAACACCGAGTTGGCCGTCGATTTCGATATTAACTGTCAAGGAGTGACTTGTAAGAGCTTTCAAATGACATTAGTCATGTCACTGTTGAGCAATACGATCAGGGTCAACTGCGCATACACCTAGTGTTTTTTCTTCGGTGGTCGAAAACACCAAGTTTGGCGTCGATTTCGATATAACTATCAAAAAGTGACTTGTAAGAGCTTCCAAATGACATAAGTCATGTCACTGTTGAGCATTCCGCCCAGGCTCCACAGCACCTCCAGTGGTAATTCTTCGGTGGTCGAAAACACCGAGTTGGCCGTCGAATTCGATATAACTGTCTAGGAGTAACTTGTACAACTCTTCAAGACCTTTCAAATGACATAGGTCATGTCACTGTTGAGCATTGGGGCAGGCTCCATAGTTACCTGCCCGAGGTCCTTAATTTTTACATTTCTGGAGCGTGTAGTTCAATAACGGTTGGGAATATGGAAAAAGTGGATAGAATTAAAGTTATAGAGAATTTTATAAGCTTTTTTATTTTTTCAGGTACTTTTTCGATAAAACTTACCGTTTTCGAGAAAAATCCAAAAAACCTAAAATTTTGACATTCGGCCCCGAATAAGTCCCGAAGCTCACATGGGACTTTTGACACTTTATTCCTTGTGGTAAACCTAAGGTCTCTACGAAAATTTGGCTCTGTCGGAATTTTCTTTATTTGATCACTATTTTTATGTCTAAAATGACCCGGCTAAGTATTAATACCAACTAGATATTATTGAGATTTTCGATTATGTAATAACGTTTTTTTATTCTTGTTCAAATATTTCATTCAAGTTACACAGTAAATAATATTTTTGTCATTATTTTACATGTTTGTCATACTAGATTTATTACTTTTCCTTTGAATTTTTCTTAAATGTTTTACTGCTGTTGTTATTATTTTAGTTTTTTTAGCCAATTAAATTTATATATTGATATAAATTTGTTTAGAGTTACCAATTTTTGTTCCTTTTCTCTCTTTTTGCTTTTATTATACATAATAACATTATAAAAAGTTTGAATTATTTCATTTTTACATAAATATTTTCACCACATTGAACAAATTATTTTTATGCAAAACAGGCTTATGTGCTATTTTAACGGTGAATATAGCATATATAGAAATGTTATGTATACACATAGTTACAAGAGAGAAAAACACGACTTTTGATATATTTATCTTCAATATTATGTAAAAAATGAATATAAAAAAATTAAGAAATCCGTTTAAAAAAATTGTTTTGCTTCTCCTGTAAAAATAGTATGTTTCGTCTTGTGGCCCTTTTGTATTTAAGGAGCGATATAACGCACAGGTAAATATATGTAGTATGTACTTACTTTCTCGCATTCTTTTCGCTGTTGTAACAGTGGCGTATGATCGCAGGGTTTCTTCGCTTTTAAATTAAATAAATAATGCATACAATTTGAGCGCAATAAACTTTGGAGGTGTAGGTGAGCGTACCTATTCCTCGCTTCAGCTGAATTTCGCGCCATTCCACAGGGAACAATAACGGTCGCTTGTGACGATAAAATGACGCACAATTTTTTCCTTGTACTTTTGTGTTTTGAAAATAGTACGGAGTTGGTAATAATTTCGATTATTTACCTTATAAAGGGTGGATTTAATAGATTGGGAGCACGGTTAAGGGACGCCAATGCCGTGATTGTAGGTTAGGTTAGATGTTTGAACAATAACCTACAGTCAGTGTGTGTGTGCTAGGTAAATGTGACATTACTTATCAATACTGATGTCTGTTATACTAAGAAAACCAGCCAAGTGCGAGTCGGACTCGCGCAGGGTTCCGTACTTTAAAAAACGGCAAATAATCACGTTTATTGTATGGGAGCCCCCTTTGAAAATTTGTTTTATTTTGTTTTTGTTATAGCGGCAATAGAAATACGTCATCTTTGAAAATTTCAACTATCTAGCTATCACCGTTCTTGAGATACAGCCTGGTGACAGACGGACGGACGGACAGCGTAGTCTCAGTAATAGGGTCCCGTTTTTACCCTTTGGGTACGGAACCCTAAAAAAGTAAAAAAACGTCCCACGTCCCACTACTGAGCAAAAGCCTCTTATCTGAGTGAAGAGGTCAGTACGTGAGGAGGATTGGGCATAATCACAACGCTCGCCAAATGCGGGTTGGTGATCTCAAACTCGAGCCATGTTTAAAAAGTAGGAAACATGTAATACTAATTTAGTTTAAACCACTGAACAAGTTTCATTCAATTCAGCATCCAGATAGTTATAATTCTAGGTCCAACATAGTCACGAACGGCTGAAGCCGTGATAGAGCAGCTAATAAAGAAATAATGTAAGTAAGTGAACACAAAGCAAGTTTTTAAAGAAACACTCGGTAAGTGTGAAACGGCATTTTAGCGGCCACCGCATCGAGTAAAGGTGTGTTCACATCGGCGTACACTGAAGCATTGTCATATTTCGGAGGCAAAGCGAGCCTTGAATAAGTTTGTTGTAGCTACCCCCTTGCACTGTTTACACAATATAAATAGTAAATAAGTGGTCTTGTAAACAGGCTTATAGGAAAGTTTTATTACGGGAGGACTCTGCGCTGCATAGCTGAATTTGTGGTCGGCGACGTAATAAAAGTTTTCAATTTAATGGAATATAAAAGGGACCTAATAATGTATTTTGATGTCATTCAAAACTAGCGACAGGTCTACGTTTCGTTCGCTTGAAAATATAAATCTACACAACTGCATTGGAACTGAAGAGTTTGTTTTGCGGATTAAAAATTCCTCTTCGTTAATCTGACGTTTCAAACGCGTCATACTATTCTGCTAGTGCTACGAACACAACTCTTCACTACAACGTCCGTAGCATGTCAGTGCTACGAAACTTTTTCACCCAGGAGATGTGCTACGAGAAATAAAGGTACTGGGAGTTTTGCTACGATTTCATTTCTAGGTGAAGTGGCATCGCGAGTTCAGTTGGACTGAACCCTTAATGCCTCTTTCTTACCTACCTACCTACAGCCAGGTATGGCTGCTTCGGGTGCTGTTGGAGGCTTAAACTTGGGTCAATGAGTGATTTCAGTGCTTGATGCATTGAAGCCCTTAAAGGCCAAGATTTAGTGCTTACTGCTTAATAACTCCCTGCTGCAGGAGTACATACAAAAACCTTCAACTTTGGCTACACAACGAAAAGGGATTAAAAAAGTCTACCTAAAAAACGGGCTTTACCTAAGCTTTCCATGAGAGGAAAATAATTATCATCCGATTTAGTACCCCTACTGCCATCTAGTGTAGATATTTGTAAGCAAGTTCCTTTTGAATCTCAAGTAATATCAATGCTTCAAAATAGATGGCGTTACAATGTTTAACATCATTTTATAAGCATACTATTTTAAAATTATTATAATTAGGCTTAGAATATATACGGCTATTGGACCAAGAGCCCGCGAACCCCAGACCTTCGTTATTTTATAAAAGCTGAAAGTTTGTCAGCGCATGCTCCCACACACAGGTAAGAACGATGGACTATTATGAAGTTTGGGTTATGGTGGCTTTGGCAGGTATACGGTACTAAATGTCAATGGTCGAAAACACCAAGTTGGCCATCGATTTCGATATCACCGTCCAAGGGTGACTTGTACAACTCCTCAAGAGCTTTCAAATGACATAGGTCATGTCACTGTTGAGCATTAGGATCAGCGTCCATGGCATAGGCCAACTCCAATCTTCGGTGGTCGAAAACACCAAGTTGGCCGTCGATTTCGATGTCACCGTCAAAGGGTGACTTGTACAACTTGTCAAGAGCTTTCAAATGACATAGGTCATGTCACTTAGGATCAGCGTCCATAGCATAGGTCAACTCCAATCTTCAATGGTCGAAAACACCAAGTTGGCCGTCGATTTCGATATCACCGTCAAAGGGTGACTTATACAACTTGTCAAGAGCTTTCAAATGATATAGGTCATGTCACTGTTGAGCATTAGGATCAGCGTCCATAGCATAGGTCAACTCCAATCTTCAATGGTCGAAAACACCAAGTTGGCCGTCGATTTCGATATCACCGTCAAAGGGTGACTTATACAACTCTTCAAGAGCTTTCAAATGACATATGTCATGTCACAAATGACACTTAATTATTTGATGAATTTAGATCGGTATTTTACACACCTTTAGTACCGTATACCTGCCAAAGCCACCATAACCCAAACTTCATAATAGTCCATCGTTCTTACCTGTGTGTGGGAGCATGCGCTGACAAACTTTCAGCTTTTATAAAATGACGAAAGTCTGGGGTTCACGGGCTCTAGGTCTATATAATTAGGTATATTATAAAATATTATTTTACGCCTTACAGATTGATTTGATTTTGATTGGATTTTGACCATGGATTTTGATTTCTTGCTTGCTTGATGACCTTGATGTTATCCTGTCTGTCATTTGTGTTACTGTCATTCGTGTTTGTGATGCCAGCCAGAATTGCCAGATTGTTGACGATTTTCTCTGCCTGGAATTAGGACCCGTAAAGCTTTTATATTCAATATTTAATTATTTCCCGAAACAATAACTTTGCGGTCGTTGTTTAAAAATGAATTACAAGTATGTTTTATTAGTGTTTTTCGGTACTTGTGTGTTTTTTGTATCGGTAAGTTTTTATTTGTTCGACGTAGACACAAAAAAAATCTAATTTCAGTTTTTCGTTCCATTTACCACCTACTTTTATCTCATACTCTTTAGGTTTTATCAAACATGATGAAGAGGTAACAAAGCAGATTATAATACTGTTTAAAACAATGTACAGCATTGGTTTAACTTTGTACACACAGTTACTTTTATGCAATTGTAGGGATTGGTAGGTATCTAGACTTCAACAATTTAACAATCAACCTAGCCCAGTGTTATTGAAAGTCCAATTACATACAGTTAAGTTTGATTTGTTAGCAACTATTGTGGGATAGTTGATTTATATAACAAAGTTGTACAATGGATAACTCCAAAAATGACACACTTACTAATCAGATTAAGCTTGACCTATTTTCAAAAACGATGAAGATTGTATTAGGATACAATCTATATATATAAAACAAAGACGGGTTTGTTACAACACTTATAACTCGAGATCGGCTGGATCAATTTTCATGGTTTTTGTTTTGTTGGATTTGTCTCCGCCCTGAATAGCAGAATATATTTTAAAAACAATGAGAACTTGGAATAAAAATCTCAAAATTCACACGGGAACCGGGGCGCTGTGGGTGAGACCGCGGGGCACAGCTAGTTAGTGATAAATAGATACTTTATTGAATTCCACAATTAACATACACAGGAAAATAAATAGGTATTTTTTATGTTGTAATCGGTCAATTGGGCTGCGAACCACTCTGCTTTCGAAAAGAAACCCTCAGCCCATAATTCAACCGCCTAGCAAAGGGCTTTCAGCTCACTATTTATAATGCATCATCTTAATGAACTCATACTAGTTATTAAGGGAACAGAGAGTATTATACAAAGCTACATTGTGTTACAACAATTGGCATAAAGACAATATCTGACCTGTTATTAAATGTTATTAATCGTAAAAAACTATTTATGCACATAAATACATTTGCATTTAATCCTCTTTGATTGCAAGAAGATAGAGTTAGTACTTTCTGTAATTGAGATATTTTGTCATCAGCTGTATCTTCTGCACATTCCTGCTCACTGTACTGATATCTTCAGTGAAATGAGAAGCCTTTGCCCAGCAGTGGCATATGAGAAGCTAATATTTTTGCTTACTGTTCCTTCTTCTTCTTCTTCATCGAGTGGATGGTCAACTTGACCAACTGTTCCTTCTTAATATATATGTTTCAATTTTCAAGGGTCAATATGAAGACAAGCGGTGTAAGTGTGTCTGTCCGAGCCCTTCGGCAGTCCTGAACAACACAGGTGGTACCGGCAGACGTCCCTTCATTGGAAATGTGCCTCCGAATAAATGGTAACCATCTTAAGGGCTAAACTTTTGTCTCAAACCTAATTAAAGATTGCCCGGCATTATAAACACAGTGAAGCATCCAACATTACACCTGCCCATTCGTGGTCTCATACTGTTACTACACCTGAAATATCTTCTATGTAATTATCATTTCAAAACTAATTTGGCCTTTTAAAATGAATAGCTTTCAATGCATTTTTAAGAAAATCCCATCTTAATTACCAGTCCGATTTAAATAATTATTTTTGTACTAGACTAGATAGCCACATTCAACAGAAAGGTTATAGGCTATTTTTCATCCCGAAATTCCCAAGGGAACGGGCACAACGCGAGTAAAACCGCGGGATACAGGTGGTAGGAGATATTTTAGATGCAGTGACTTGTGTGTTTGTTTTCTTTTACAACTCTCAAAGCAAAAGTTACTTTACATGATAATGAAAACTGCCGCCTCAAATTTAATCTGCTTGATGTCTGATAGAAATAGAGCTCATTATTAAAATGTAACAGCAACTGTGAAGGAGTAATTCTGCCGCGCATCGGAGACCAGATCAAAGGCAGAGAGCAGGAGTTCTGTCCTCGATGTGAATGCAAATATGAGAATAGGAACACCACTATTATCAAGGTAAGCTAAATAATATTTATTTTAGGATGTTTGAGTGTGACTCAAATTAGAAGTGACATTTGAAAGTTTTCATTTGAAAAACATAAAAAAATTAAAATAATATAATTTTTTTTGATTAAAAAAAAATTAGGTGTGCTGTGGACCATCCTTAACATTTAGGGGTATGAAAAATATATGTTGGCTGATTCTTAGACCTGTATGCACACAAAATTTCATGAAAATCGTTGAAGCCTTTTCGGAGGAGTAACTAACATTGACACGGGAATTTTATATAGTTATATGATTATTACAAGCTGTTCCGCACAATAATTCTGTATTATGATATTATTTATTATATTAGAGAGTCCAAATAACATTTTCTATCTACAAAATGATAGACGACTGAAGAATAAGATATCCTATCTATCTTACAATCTTGTTATTGTTTTCAGGTGGTAGTGATCATAGTGATATGGATTATCATGCTGCTGGTGGTTTACATGGGTTTCCTGATCTGCCTGGACCCTCTCATCAACAAGAGAGCGAAGGCCTCCTACCAGGAACATACAAACGAAGATGTGAGTACATACTTAGTTTTACTACTTATACAATTAGACATTTTTTTTTTTGTAAAATCCTATTTTTTATCTTCCTCAAATAACAGTTCAAGTTTTAACACTGTCTCTATGGCTAAAATAGGTAAAGATTTGATATTCACATGGAAATAATATCTAAACCTTATTAGCTATATAAGCTGACCAAACAAACATAATTATTGGTTATGTGGGAGATGCTAATTTTAATTTATTTAATAAATAATCATTTGACCTAATCCTCCTCAGTGTACATATATCTTCGGTATACTTACGGTTTACCTTTAGAATTCTACAGGCCTTACCTTTTCGATTACAGGACGAAACCTCAGTAGGCGGCCCGTCGCAGGCTGCCAGGGCTCCCGGCAACGTCCTGAACCGAGTCACCAACCAACAGGACAAGTGGAAACGTCAAGTCCGCGAACAACGACGCAATATATACGATAGGCATACTATGCTCAATTAAACATTCGCCGGTATCTATGTATGTTTTAACTCTATTTTATATGTCCTCATTGTACTGATATCTTCAGTGAGGCGAGAAGCCTTTGCCAGGCTAAGGCTTTATTCATAAACGCTTATTTAAACGGCATTTTAGCTATATAGGGTTGTCCCTTTCCAACATACCATATCTTTCGAAGAGCAATAGAGACGAAATCACTTTATTGTTTCGTATTTTAGTTAAAAAGCGTTTATGAATAAAGCTGTAATACTTTACTTTTTTATAGTATTGTGTTGTCACTGTAAAGGAATTTAAGGGCAGAATACACATGTCAATGGCTTCACTACAATACATGGCATGGAGAGAAAGCATACCAGGGAATCTAACTGGCTAAAATAATAATGTTAAATTTTATATCATGATAATTTGGAGAACTTACTCTCCATGCAGCATGCTTTTTACTCCTCGTGTAGTGTCGTAGTATGGGTGTTTTCATTGGCCAGCTGCTACTGTTAGCAATAAATTTGATCCTTAACTCTTCTAGAATTGTCATGACTCGTGGGCAGCTAAAACAACACACTACCGACAAATGGTACTAATTCCTTCAATAATCAGCCTTATTTCGAAAGCTTAAGTTTGATAATTGTTTGAGTTTATTATTTGCCTGGAGTGTAAAAATAGGTCATAAACTTATTAGTCACAGTACCTCATCGTCTCAGGGGTTAGTATTCTTTGTGTACGGAATATGGAATACACTTATAAAAACCTGTGGGCCTTATTCATAAACGCTTTTTAACAGCACTTTAGCTATCAAATGGTTTGTCCCTTTCCAACATACGCTATTTGCCAAAGAGCGAAAGAGACAAAACACTATTTAAGTTAAGTATCGTTTTCATAAACGTTTTTTGTCTCTTTCGCTCTTTGGCAAATAGCGTATGTTGGAAAGGGACAAACCATTTTCTCATTTATGAGACTAAAAATTCAACAAAAATAGTCTTGTTTGCAATCTGTATTAAACCGTACATCAACTACTAACTAATGAGTAATGAGTTATGAGACTAATGAGTGAAGGCCTTTGTTTGATTGCGAATATATTCATAATAAGGAGGTAACTAGAATGTAGCCACTTTACAATGTATTTTAATTGTTTTTAATGTTATATTTGTGAAAAATAATATTTGTATATAATGCTTTTTACTCAAGTTGAATTCGTTTTCATACTTTTAAATATGTGAAATCACAAACTATTTTTCTTATTGTATTATTTATGAAATAGTGAATGGAATTGTATAATATTCCAAATAATTTATCCCAAAAAGTGTTTCATTAATTAGTTTAAGACGTGCTTTATTGGATTTTCCGTCGTCGCAAACGAGCTCAGTCGAATGTTATTGTGTTAGTTTGATCCACAGTAATGATCGAAAAGCCCATGGTTTGTTTATGGTCAAGTCTAGCTAAATTATTATTGTCTTTGAGTGATGTAAAGCTGCAATAAATTATTTTGTAACTGAATATTTTTTAATAAATTTTAATTAGTAATAATGTACCTCCTTGCGACATCCTCACACTTAGGTTTTTAGAGTATGGTTTTTTAAAGCCTGGTTAACATTGGTAGAGCAATAGTAGAGTAATAGTAGAGTAAACTGCTACCGAAGTCTACCAATTGAAACTGGGATTTATTGTAATATGTTTTGATGAATATGTACCTATTGATGTATTTATATAAGAAGATTAGTTACAGAGTTACGACTACCGTTTGCTTCACATTGGCAGAACAATGGTCTACCACTATTAATAAATTTAAGCTTTATAATAATTGGTTTTAAGTAATATTTTACCTTTTTAAATGTGTTTTAATTTATTATTTAAATAAATAAATCATTGGTTTAATTTCATGTTGGCTTTTAATGTTAGATTAACCCTTTTACTTGGATAGAAATGTGCGGGAAAAACATGCAAAATCAAATTGAGACGTTTTATTTTTATAATTTTATTAATTATTGATATATTTTTCTGTGGCATTTATAAACGTTAAAGGTAATACAACAAGCAATACAACAGATAATTTCTTAACTAAATTAAATGCTTAATGTTATAAATTCAACAATTTAACAATTATCTTCGACACTTAGGTAACTGACTGTTACTAAAATAGTATAAAAATATTCGAACGAGTCTGTAAAACTACTGCAATCAAAAGACAAGCGAAGACGTTACAAGTTAAGTATTTGTTTCTTACAATTACACAACAGACATTATTGTTATTTCAGACTAAATAAAACATGAACTAAAGTTCCAACAATAATATTAGATGCTAAATTAATATCATGGTTAATATAAATTTTCGAAAAATACATGTTTAGGGTGGATTGCACAAGAAATTTTAATCTATTTACAACCGAAGTAGATTTGTCTTCTTGTATCTCGTTAAATGTTTAAGAAACAAAGGTGTTCAAAATTGTATTTAAGGAGTTGTACAATCCGCCGTTAATGAGCCTCTTTTAAAAATATATTATAATTAACACAGTACTTACACAATAATAATAATAAGTAAGTACTTATAAAATCAAAATATTTACAAGTAGACCAAAATTTTAATCCACTGAACTTACATGCGAGATATATTTTATTTATCTCTGCTTATATAAAAAACCTGAACCTCGAAGGCTCTCGCGGTAGACAACAGGCCGTATTTAGAGAATTCTTTGTATATGTTAGCAATAATGAAGGATAATAAAGGAATAGACTCCTCGAATTCCCACGGGAAAGGTTTTCACTAAACAATTCTGAGATTAATCGTCCTAAAATACTTGAGCTAGCGAACAGTAAAGTGAAGCTGGTTTTTTAACATTAATTTGTGCACCACACATGATGGATGGACGGTCGTCCTAACTCGAACAAAGGAATGAAATGTGTCCAACTACGTACTAAAAACAGGGTGTAATTTTCAAACGCCTTACTATATTGTTCGTGGCCTCTTTCTAGACTTTTGGGGTGCGTTTTTCATTGAAGGGGCGGAGCGTAATTGACCAATCAGAACAAATTACGAAAGATTTTGATAATTTCAATATGTGTTATTATGATTTGTCAATTGAAACACAGCCTTAAAATTATATTTAAGAAACTACCATTTATTATTTATTTCAACGGGAACTTACGTACGCGGAGGTTACTGTTGAGTTGTCCCTCAACAGTAACCTCCGCCCGTACGCGGAGGTTACTGTTGAGGGACAACTCAACAGTAACCTCCGCGTACGTAAGTTCCCGTTGAAATAAATAATAATGTCATTAACGTACGTTTCAATTAATAGTAAAACTACCATTTAAGTAAAATTAAGTTAAACTTGTCCTATGAAATCCTCAGTTGCTCACGGCGGTCCCGTGTACACAATTTTTTCTTGGTTGTCCCAAAAGGTGGACCAATGTCGTAAATTCTGCAGCCGAAGACGACTACTCCTCAAGAGGAAAAAGGTTTAGTGGTTTTATTTCATTCTTACCATATCTCTAAACCTTTTCCATCTTCAGGAGTAGTATGTATATATAGAGTTAAGTATGTATATTATTAGTTGGGTTATTGGTTATAATGACATTAAGTTAGTGTGGACTCTAGCATTTTACTCTACAAATGTAAACTAGAACTTACTTTAATTCGATATTCATATGTCGTTCATGTGACTTGTATACACAACACCTATTACGTAGTAAAGTGTGTGAATCATTGTGATTCAGGCCGATTAGGATCCACTTTTGATAACGCTCCTTTGCCTTTACTAATCAGTTCAATTTTATAACATTTTTTAAACATTACACTCTTTTGATCCCATGATCATTTAGATATCACCATTGGAATATAATACAAAAGTAGTGATCTGATAATTAGATGCATTCTATCGCAGTTTTATCTCATTAGCGCGCTTGAGTCTTAGTGCATCATAGTCCGCGTCAAAATCCTGTAAAAATTGTAGATTTACAACATGGTAGATTTGACGAAACGGAGAAGTTATTCTATGGTTATTCGCAGTGGGGTATGTCAAATGAATATTAACAATGATCTTCCTTCACTCTATATCTTGCTTACAGTATTGACAGTTACCCATACAAAGACGTGTGTACATCTACAAGCATGACTCAGGTGCGCTCGTGAAACATTTACAAACTGTGGCTGTGAAAAACAAACTTAAAATATTAACAACCTCAGAGGTGTAGAATAGCCTTGGTGGTGTAGTGGTATGTGCAATTTCCTGTCAAGATTGAGGTCCTGGGTTCAATTCCCGAGTCATCTGAATACATGTTTCTCACTTTTCAAACAAGGCTCGGGTTTGAGATCAACCCGCATTAGGCAAACGTGGTGATTACGCCTAATTCTCCTCACTGTACCTCATCTTTGGTGAGACGACAAAGCTTTGCTCAGCGTGGGATGTTATAGGCTAATACTTATGGACTACGATTTATTGAGCTAGTAAGACTTCGATCAACAATACACAACTAGATGTCGGGTCGGCGCAAAAAATACGTCTCGGTGAATAACGTCTCATTTGAAAAGTGAGCTCTTATTTTATTCATAAGATTTAGGTGTTAGATGTATGAGCTAGGTGTCATGGTTGTAATTAGATTGAACTTCGAACTGTTTTAAAACTTTTATTTCAGTTCGGTAGTAAACAAAATAAGCTGTCACACGTCATCCACGCGGACAGTATTTAGCTTTGATTTTGTACGTGACCCGGTATCTAGTTGTGTATTGTTGATCGAAGTAGTAAGACAGCAAATAATATACTTAGTACATAAAAAAAAATCTCAGTGTTGTTAAGCGGGCCTTGAGCGCGGGGACCGAATCCAGAAATTCCGTAACGAAAAAACCTCACGCTCCCCACTAACGCCATCTAGTGATATAAAAAATAACTATGCAATAGCTTTACCGCGGCAGTCCCCGAGTGCCACACGTCTTTTTTTTTATTTATCTATCTGTAGTCACATTCAAAACTTACCCCTTATTCATAGACACTCTATAAGTAAACAAAACACTGTACTTAATAATGTTTTTTGTCTCTTTTGCCCTTCGGAAAATAGCGTATGTCGGAAAGGGACTAAATGCTGTTACCAAGTGTTTATGAATAAGTTTATGCATCTAATTATCTGATCGCTAAACATAAAATAAGTTGGTACAGTACTTTTCATTTACCGTACCACATAAACTTCGCTTTCCGCTAAATATGTATAGTCTACATCGAATAGCGAATATTATTCCATAACATTCGCATTCAGTCTTCGAACTCTCCGTCGTTTTGTAGTAGATTTCGGGACTGAAAAAGTATGATAAAAATGTTTTAAATAAAAACGGATAGGGCAAACTAAGAGCAGGTATAATTTTTTACATAGTTATTTATAGTTCGCCACTTTCCGACATACGCTATTTTCCGAAGGGCAAAAGAGACAAAAAACTTTATTAAGTACAGTGTTTTGTTTACTTATAGAGTGTCTATGAATAAGGGGTAAGTTTTGAATGTGACTACGGATACATAAATAAAAACAACACTGAGATTTGTTTTTATGTACTAAGGGCCGTAATATCAATCATAGGTTAAACTTGGAAAGTCAGTTTAAACCTTTAACTTCGATTATTTACTAAGATCAATGGTGGTTTATCGTTCAATTCTAGTTTAATCTACAGTTTGGACTAAACCGCCGACATCGGACAGTTAAACTAGGGTTGACGATTTTAAAATGGCGCTCACTCGGTGGTCAGCTGATTTTCATTGTGTCAATGTGTCATTGTAGTTGTTTATATTTTGATTAGGTTATATCTGCTGATGAGTACGCATGCGTGGACGAACGACGCACGCAATGAATGACAGTTTACTTTTTTTGGCGCCAATGTTGCAAACGTAATGCATAAATAATGAACGAGTGACTGAATGATGAATGAGTAAAACGTAGAGTGTTGCTATGTGTTAAAGACTGATCGGAGATTTCGTAATCTGTCTCTGTTTTGTCATTGATCTTATGAGGAAGGTTTAAACTTTAGATTAAGATAAACTTTAGATTACAAAATCTGTAGTTTAAACTCTTATTGATATTACGGCCCTAAGTATATTATTTACTTCGATCAACAATACACAACTAGATACCGGGTCACGTACAAAATCAAAGCTAAATACTGTCCGCGTGGATGACGTGTGACAGCTTATTTTGTTTACTACCGAACTGAAACAAAAGTTTTAAAACAGTTCGAAGTTCAATCTAATTACAACCATGACACCTAGCTCCTACACCTAACACCTAAATCTTATGAATAAAATAAGAGCTCACTTTTCAAATGAGACGTTATTCACCGAGACGTATTTTTTGCGCCGACCCGACATCTAGTTGTGTATTGTTGATCGAAGTCTTACTAGCTCAATAAATCGTAGTCCATAAGTATTAGCCTATAACATCCCACGCTGAGCAAAGCTTTGTCGTCTCACCAAAGAAGAGGTACAGTGAGGAGGATTAGGCGTAATCACCACGTTTGCCTAATGCGGGTTGATCTCAAACCCGAGCCTTGTTTGAAAAGTGAGAAACATGTATTCAGATGACTCGGGAATTGAACCCAGGACCTCAATCTTGACAGGAAATTGCACATACCACTACACCACCAAGGCTATTCTACACCTCTGAGGTTGTTAATGTTTTAAGTTTGTTTTTCACAGCCACAGTTTGTAAATGTTTCACGAGCGCACCTGAGTCATGCTTGTAGATGTACACACGTCTTTGTATGGGTAACTGTCAATACTGTAAGCAAGATATAGAGTGAAGGAAGATCATTGTTAATATTCATTTGACATACCCCACTGCGAATAACCATAGAATAACTTCTCCGTTTCGTCAAATCTACCATGTTGTAAATCTACAATTTTTACAGGATTTTGACGCGGACTATGATGCACTAAGACTCAAGCGCGCTAATGAGATAAAACTGCGATAGAATGCATCTAATTATCAGATCACTACTTTTGTATTATATTCCAATGGTGATATCTAAATGATCATGGGATCAAAAGAGTGTAATGTTTAAAAAATGTTATAAAATTGAACTGATTAGTAAAGGCAAAGGAACGTTATCAAAAGTGGATCCTAATCGGCCTGAATCACAATGATTCACACACTTTACTACGTAATAGGTGTTGTGTATACAAGTCACATGAACGACATATGAATATCGAATTAAAGTAAGTTCTAGTTTACATTTGTAGAGTAAAATGCTAGAGTCCACACTAACTTAATGTCATTATAACCAATAACCCAACTAATAATATATACATACTAACTCTATACATACCAACTCTATATAGGTATACATACTAATCCTGAAGAGGGAAAAGGTTCAGAGATGGGGTAAGAATGAAATAAAACCACTAAACCTTTTTCCTCTTGAGGAGTAGTCGTCTTCGGCTGCAGAATTTACGACATTGGTCCACTTTTTGGGACAACCAAGAAAAAATTGTGTACACGGGACCGCCGTGAGCAACTGAGGATTTCATAGGACAAGTTTAACTTAATTTTACTTAAATGGTAGTTTCTTAAATATAATTTTAAGGCTGTGTTTCAATTGACAAATGATAATAACACATATTGAAATTATCAAAATCTTTCGTAATTTGTTCTGATTGGTCAATTACGCTCCGCCCCTTCAATGAAAAACGCACCCCAAAAGTCTAGAAAGAGGCCACGAACAATATAGTAAGGCGTTTGAAAAGTACACCCTGTTTTTAGTACGTAGTTGGACACATTTCATTCCTTTGTTCGAGTTAGGACGACCGTCCATCCATCATGTGTGGTGCACAAATTAATGTTAAAAAAGCGGCCAAGTGCGAGTCGGACTCGCCCATGAAGGGTTCCGTAGCAGCGAGTAACATAATAAAGAAGTTCTTGAAATAAATGTTTTTTGGCTACATAATGGCTATATCAGTCATGTGAGGGCGCATCAAAACGGAATTTAAATTAAGAACGGTCACCGTCGCCGAAATCGGCGGGGGAATCATCTTCATCAATAAGTTTTAAAAAGTCAGAAACCTTAGTTATATACCGCCTAAATTGAAGCACTCCATGACTGGCAATAATATGTTGTACGTACTCGTCCGCGTTCGCGCAGACGAAGTCGCAGTGGCCGCAGTTGAATGTGCCTCTTGGGGGTAGCGCCTTCTTCTTGGTCCGGTGCGAGGCGAAGCGCGCCAGCGGGCGGTCGTCCTCGCTGGTCTCGTCCGACACCTCCACGGTGTCGATGTGCGGCTCCTGCAGGATCACGTCGCTCTCGCCGCTCGACGTCACCAGGCTTATGGGGTTCTTGGTGCTGTGGGAGAAGAGAAGATATGTGGATAGTATTTTTGAACATGATCTAATAAAGCTGTAGAGTTTGTTTGAACGCGCTAATTTTAGAACCTTCCAATCCGCTTTTATACCGCCTGAAGGCCCCCCGCATGGTTTTACGATTGAAACAACCGGGACCGACCATTTAACGTGCCCTCTGAAGCACGGTAGCGCTCAGATAGAAATGGCACTATCGGCCACCCATCCAAGTAGAGGTCAAGTTGCACGTTGCTTAACAATCGCAATGAGATAACATCGCTTAGTCAAACTACGCCACGAGCGCCACATAGATTTTGGTCCTGTGAGAGAGAAGATCATTCATATGTGGATGATAAATGATAATTTTAATTATATTATAGTTGTTATGAATTGGTAAAGTTTCAAATGTCTGTTTCTAAGGACTAATCTCGGAACTGCCAATCCGATTCGAATAATTCTTCCTGCAACGGATAGCTACACTCACTAAACGCTACAGACTATATCACATCCCGATATTCCGAGGGGGCGGGTGTGTAATACTTGTCGGTTGTGGTACTGACGTGTCGTCGTCGCCGTCGCGCGCTTGCAGCGGCAGCGCGGGGTGGCTCTCGTCGCGCAGGCAGTCGTTAGTCGTCTCCTCGCGCGTCGTCGTAATCGCGCGAGTACCTTTAAACACAATCAAGATTTCATGTGGAGAAGAATTCGGCATAATAGGTACGAGTACATAGCATAGCGCGTCTTCTTCGTCGTTCATAGGTATATCCCCGCGCGCTTTGACCGCACGAAGCAGAAGCCATAAGAGACCCGCCATCGAGCATTATTATTTTGTTTATTTCTCATCATAACTCTGAAACTAACTGACCGATTTCAATAATTTAAAGAGTGTATAAAGTAAAATAATTATCCTTGATTGTAAGTTCATTTATTGAAATCCCATCAAAAACATTCTGTAAAAAACTAGCCAAGTCTCGATACAGCTGCTTATTTATCTATAAAAAGGAATGAAATCTAGACAAAGTCATGCCAAGTCTAAGGTTCCTTACTGCGATTTCTTTATTATTTATAGTTAATGTTGTGTGACCTTGCCATTGACTTGTACCCACTAACGTATAAAGAATATCAAATTATATTCCCAACGAACATTCATACTACATCCTCTGTTTACAAATGTGATGAACATTCACCTCGTTTGATTCTCCAAATAACAGGGCTACTACTACCACTGTCTGTCATGGCGGCGACTTGTCGCTCAGTCTTCTTGTTCTCAATGTAGTACCTAGGTACCTTCTATGTCTTCTTTGAAGTCGGGTTGGGGACTGAAATTAAAAAATAAATGGAATTACTAATTTATTTGGAATACTATTTACGGATACACTTCGCTTTTATTTTGCACTAGCCTTGTGGTGTTACCCGCGATGTACCCGTTCAAGCGGGAATTTCGGGATAAAATGTATCCCATGTGTTATTATTCCCTCTCTCTCGTCCGACATTGAACAGTAAAGACACGTTAAAAACGCTCCAGTTAATTAAATAATTTTCACTAGTACATACTCACAGTTCAAGTTTTATATACCTACTAGAAATCGTTAGTTCACAGTGCTAGCTGTTTGACGCCTGCACAGCAGTGTATGTTCCCGATTTGGTGAGAAATTAATCAATTAAATACTTTATACTCAATCACTCGTCACTCAAATCCAGCTACCGTCTTCGTTAAAAAGTACCTAAGATACCAGGAACTTTGAACGAAACGCGTAAGCGTATTCAAATCATAGCGGACTTACGACCTTCTTTCCGCGAGCATCGAATGACCGGTTGACTCGCTGAGTTTTCGAACAAAACGTGTTATTACACTATTTAAGGTCGATTTATATCTACAGACATTGAGTGTGGCAGACACGTGCCGTGGCAGACACCGACAGACACCATTTATTTATATGTAACGTATAGAAACGTGCCGTGACAGACACCCCGGATACCGACAGACACCGTCATCGGCGTCCGCTCTCACTGGCAGCACGTGTACGTAGTTCCGATACTCTATTCACACTGCCCGGCAAGGAGCCACAGACACGTACAGACATGAACCGCACAGACAAAATATTCTTTCCGAGAATACTGGCCGGGCACGACACGTGTCTGTACGCGTCTGTACGGCCGTGTTACGATAGATATAAATACGTTAATAGTTACTGTATGGAAGAATATCATTTTGTCTGCCACGGCACGTGTCTGCCACACTCAATGTCTGTAGATATAAATCGACCTTTAAACTATCACGATATGAACACATTGTAAACACTAATCTAGACGGGACTTAATCGCGAATAAAACATTTAATGCATACCTCAACGTTTCGGTGGTGCTGGTGTCGCAACGGCCGTGTTCACGAGGGTACTGGATTGCGAGTGTGGTTCAGTGTGACCGTTTCTAATTTTATAAACCTACCAACGGAATCTTTGAAATCTACTAAAAAATACTAAAAAGAACACTCAATTATACCAAAATACTACCAAAATGTTTGCTTCATTATTATGGAAATATTGCAAATAAAACACTTAATTTTTAATCAAAATTGTTTATTCTAAATCCATAGTATCCAAATATCTTACCTTCGATTGTCCACTGTAATGTGTAATCTTTTTACGATGTTTCTCAGTCTCGGCATGAGACTTAATTGTAGCGATTCTACTTAAAAACGTCACTCCACATGCTTTACACATAGCATTTTCACTATATTTGTCTTTCGTTAACCAAGAAGAGAATTCCGGGTTTTGTTCCCACTCCGATCTATATTTCTGTCCATATTTGTTTGCGCTTCATATTGAAACAACCACCATAAACCGACCAAAATATTCGAAACACCAATAACAAATAATGCAAAATCTTCGGACTAGACAAATCTAATTTAACACAACTACACGGGAATCCCCTGAAATAAAACTGACAAACATTCACTCGGTGTGTAAAAGAAAAAGATTGCTACGAAGAGCCCATTGCGGCATAGACAAATCTAATTTAACACAACTACACGGGAATCCCCTGAAATAAAACTGACAATCATTCACTCGGTGTGTAAAAGAAAAAGATTGCTACGAAGAGCCCATTGCGCGACAAAGACAGCGTTATTAAGAACCGATCATGACATGTGTATTTTTTGAAAATGTTTTACGGTCTATTACAGGGCTGCCAGGTATATATACCAAAAAAATACCATAAAAGTTGAAATTGTACCAATATTATACTGATATTCAGTAATATACTAAAAATATACTGTCGTCATTCTTCGGAGCCTCAAATATACCAATTTAGTACCAAAAATACCAAAAACGGTCACACTGGTGTGGTTTACACTTCGATCAACAATACTATTGTTGATCGAAGGGTTTACACTATTTGGTTGAAAGGGCGCAATCTACCCACATCAACCAAATAGCTGGAGAGCTAGTGAACCCTGGGAGTAACGGTCTCCCTGTAAGGTTAGAAATTTGTATACTTACGATTTATGACATGCTAAGAGCAATAGCCATGACCTGGCAGGCGTCAGCCCTGCACGTCATCAGCCCCTTTATTTTTTGGACTGTTAAGTAAATTGAGTTTCAAAACTTGTTTCTGTAAATTTGAAAATTTTATAGGATAAAGTTTATTTATTGTACATCTTAAAAAAAAAATTACAGGCGATTACAATAAGCAGAAGTATATGACAGATCAATTAGAAAACGTACAGTTGATGAGGTAAAATAAACTTTATCCTGTATACTTAAAATTTGTATATGTTTTCAAGTAAACGTCTCAGAGTAAATATGTACAATGCCAGGCGGTTTTGCACAGCATAAGACCTTGACAGGCGAGGGGACAGCTGCTAAGGGCGTACGTACCTTTTCAAGAAGAGGTAAAAAAAAAACATTCCAAATATTGCAGAAATCGAGTGTATATCAGAAGGCATTCAAAGAATTAGGAAACGCAGAAATAGTACAGAAGAAAGAAAAAAAAATCCCGATACTAGATAAATTTGTAAGCCAAATGTATGGTTTGAAATGTTCAAAGTTAAATAATGCACGTTATGAAAAGTTCCGTGCTACGTACAACACAAATAATCCTAAAGTGTTTATGAAAAAAGTAGTAAGCTATGATTCATCGAATTTACCACCCTGCAAACGTGAACTACATCAACAATTATTGAGAACTGCCTACATTACAAATATATGGCAAAATTGTAATTTAAAAGAACCAACAATTCTTACACCTGAAAATAACGGTTGGAACTTAATTGATAGTCGTTACGAATTTAATTGGTTTGAGGGGAATACGGTTCCATCTTCTATATACGACATACATTTACAAGGATCTGCTGATACTGCCACAGCACAATCGACTGAAACATTTCAGGTAGGAATAGTGAGGAATGCATTTCAGGTAACATACAACTATTTTATTCCGTAACATTTAATACGCAGTCCTATGTAATTGAGCTTGATATTTAATTCTTAACAACCTTATTGATTCATTAAAATATTTTTAAGCTATTGCATAGCTTCTATCGCGGGCCTTGAGCGCGGGGACCGAATCCAAAAATTCCGTAACGAAAAAACCTCACGCTCCCCACTCCGACGGGCAAGGAGGTGTGGCTTGAAGGCCGTGCATCGTCTAACGTCGTTTCAGTTCGGCAGTCTTCGACACGGCGTTGTGTGCGATTGTGCGTTGGGGGTGAGAGAGAGAGATGAGACGGGGGGTGAGAGAGAGGTGTGAGAGAGAGGGGTGAGAGAGATGGGTGAGAGAGAGAGGTGAGAGAGAGGGGTGAGAGAGAGGGGTGAGAGAGATGGGTGAGAGAGTGGTGAGAGAGAGAGAGAGAGAGATGAGGCGGGAGGGTTGAGAGAGAGAGAGAGGTGGCGGGAGGGGTGAGAGAGAGAGAGAAGGCGGGAGGTGTGAGAGAGAAGAGGCGGGAGCGGTGAGAGAGAAGAGGTGGGAGCGGTGAGAGAGGAGGCGGGAGGGGAGAGAGGAGGCGGGAGGGGTGAAAGAGAGAGGAGGCGGGAGGGGTGGGAGAGACAGAGAGAGGAGTCGAGAGGGGTGAGTGAGAGAGAGAGGAGTCGGAAGGGGTGAGAGAGAGAGGAGGCGGGAGGGGTGAGAGAGAGGAGGAGGGAGGGGTGAGAGAGAGGAGGCGGGTGGGGTGAGAGAGAAGAGATATCAAATATATCAAATATAATTGCATAAGTTGATACAAAATGCTATGCAATAGCTTCACCGCGACAGTCCCCGAGTGCCACACGTCTTTTTTTTTACTATTTTCAGATGAGGGAAACATTGTTGAAGAATCAGATGATGATGAAAACAGTGATAGCGAAATTTCGGATGATGCTGAAGAAAATGAATGTTAAAAATAATGTAGATTGCATAAAACCCAATAAAATACATTGCATTTACTGTATGCGTTCATGTAACATTTCTTATTTGCACGCCCTTAGCAGCTGTCCCCTCGCCTGTCAAGGTCTTATGCTGTTCAAAACCGCCTGGCATTGTACATATTTACTCTGAGACGTTTACTTGAAAACATATACAAATTTTAAGTATACAGGATAAAGTTTATTTTACCTCATCAACTGTACGTTTTCTAATTGATCTGTCATATACTTCTGCTTATTGTAATCGCCTGTAATTTTTTTTTTAAGATGTACAATAAATAAACTTTATCCTATAAAATTTTCAAATTTACAGAAACAAGTTTTGAAACTCAATTTACTTAACAGTCCAAAAAATAAAGGGGCTGATGACGTGCAGGGCTGACGCCTGCCAGGTCATGGCTATTGCTCTTAGCATGTCATAAATCGTAAGTATAAAAATTTCTAACCTTACAGGGAGACCGTTACTCCCAGGGTTCACTAGCTCTTGGACTAAAAATATTATTAGGTCCGTACTCCACTGCACTTTTTTTTAAGGTCCACGACACACTACACCGTCAACGTCCGAAGGTGTTCTACACTTAACCTCGCGATGTGTACGTCGCACACTTGAACTAAAGGCCCACCCACTAAAAGCAACGTGCAGCTCCACCCTTACTTAGATGGGTGGTCCATAGTGGTATTTTTAAGTAAATAAATAAATAACAAATAAATCATTTATTTGACACAAATATTTGTACATTAGATAACTTACAGAAAATACAAAAATTGTTATCAGTTATTATTAGAAGTATTGTGTGAATATGCCTTTAATCTATATCATAGATAATTATTGTGTTTTATTGTCTATGGTTACTCGGTCTTCCCTTTTCAACTCTTGCAACTGTACAATGGCGGACTGACTATGCAATTCTTTGCTAATATAATGTATTAATCATAATGTGAGTGATTGATTCCTATTCTAACTAACCCATAATGATGGTGCTGTGGTCCTGTCTATTCTGAGTAATAAACAACTACAACGTCTAGTATCTTGTTTGATATTTGCTGCCCAAACACCTGTCGCCTTTCCACTGTCTCCACGAGTACGTATTTAGATCATAGATCAAATCAACCTCTACCAACAACAGGTTATGGGCCCAGAGCACGAAAACACTGATAGTATACGTTTTGCGAAGGCTAAAGTTTGGGCGCATTATACTATAGGACGGCACAGCACTTCGATTTCGAGATGGCGGCAAATGGCGGCAATGGCAACCATGCGGTTGGCCACCTCATTGTGGAAAAGTTGGATGGATCGTCCAATTATCACACTTGGAAGTTTTCCATGAAAAATTTACTATTATTGGAAGGACTGTGGGATTTGATCGAGGGCGAACCCAATGCGGATCCGAATGGTGACAGAGAGCGTAAAACCCTAGCGCGCATTTGTCTCTCCATCAAAACTTCTCTTTACCAATATGTTTGGAACGCAACTACTGCAAAAGAAGCTTGGAATAAGCTTTCCGATGTCTTTCAAGACAAGGGACTTTTTCGACGTGTCTTGTTGCTGCGTAAATTACACAAGATTAATTACAATGACTACAATAGTATGACTTCGTACATTGAAGCTATTATTACTACAGTGCAACAACTCTCTGACATAGGCAAAACTGTGGACGATGAAGAGGTAGCTGAAATTCTCTTGAGCGGTCTACCGGCTGAGTATGACTCTGTGGTATCCAGTCTGTCTACTGCAACGGTCACCACCAGAATATCCAGTGAGTTGGTTCGTGCTAGACTACTACAGGAGTTCTCCCGGAGAAGCAGCTTGGATGACAATGGAACAGCTTTTACCATGAAGACAAAGAGCATCGTTTGTGATTATTGCAAGAAGAGTGGTCACACTAAAGCTAAATGTTTTAAATTGAAGCGTACAAAGAAGCAGCAACAATCAAATGAGAAGATTTATTCAGCATCTGCCTTGATATCATCACAATCTAGTGATTTCTACATTGATAGTGGTGCTACTAACCACATGGTGAATGATAAGGCATTGTTGCAAAATTTTCAAGACACTAAGAAGGCAGTTATTACTGTTGCTAACAACCAAACTATAAATAGTGAAGGGATGGGTTCTCTTACATTGCATGAGGTAAGACTTTTAAATGCTATGTATGTCCCTCAGTTATCTGTTAATCTCATCTCCGTTTCCAAGTTAGTCCAGTCTGGTCATTGTGTTGTTTTTAATAAAGATGGATGTCATGTTTACAATAATGTTGGTCAAATTTCTGGCAACTTAGTCGCATCTGCTGCATGTTTTAATGGGTTGTATAGATTTGATTGTAAGTCCTTTGCATGTAAATGTAAGTCTATGGACAGTGAACTAACCAGGTCAGGGTCATCGCCAACACAGGCGCACTCTCTACTCCTTGATAACAGAGAGGATTTGTTGAGTGCCACAGTTACAGCAGACTTAGCAGTGGAGCTTTGGCATAGACGTCTAGGGCATCTAAGCCTTCAAGGTATGAAAAATTTACAAAAGGTTGCATGCGGTATGAATGTTCTGTTTCAGCATGGAAATAAAGATTTGAAGAGCTGCGTCCCATGTATTAAGGGCAAGATGTCGGCCGCATCTTATCCCAAAGAGGCGACGCGTGCTTCTAAACCACTGCAACTGATTCATACTGATGTCTGCGGGCCCATGCAAAAGCCTAGCTGGGGAGGGGCGAGATATCTAGTGACATTTACCGATGACTTCACTAGAAAGACCTTTGGCTATGTTATGAAGGAAAAATCTGAGGTACATACTCATTTTATTAATTTTAAAACATGTGTAGAGAAGCAGACCGGTTTGCCGATTAAAATTTTAAGATCTGACAATGGCGGTGAATACTGCAATCATAAGTTTTCCCAATACTTACAGGAACACGGTATTGTTCATCAAGTTACGGTGCCCTACTGCCCTCAGCAAAATGGGGTTTCAGAGCGGCTTAACCGCACATTGATGAATAAAGTTAGGTGTATGTTAATGGAGTCTGGTCTCAGTGAGCATTACTGGGGTGAAGCTGTAATGACAGCTATATACTTGAAAAATAGGTCCCCTACAGTAGCTTTAGCTGGTCGTGTACCGGAGGAAGTTTGGTCTGGTTCTCCTGTGGATCTCAGCCACCTCCGTGTCTTTGGATGCCTGTCATACTACCTAATTCCGTCACAGAAGAGACAGAAGCTTGATCCTAAAGCTAAAATGTCCATTTTTGTGGGATATAGTGATACTTGTAAGGGATATAGACTTATAGAGCCTACAAATCCACAAAAAGTTATTTTGTCACGCAGTGTGGCATTTTTAGAAAACAAATTTTGTAAGGATTTGGGACAAAATGTCAGAGATCAACATGATTTTATTGTTTTAAATAATTGTGACATTCCACTTAATATTAATAATTCCAATAATGAAATAAATAATTTGAATAATAATGACATATTAAACAATTCTAATAATATTGATTCAAATACTACTATGATAAATAATGCTAATGATGACATGACATTGATTCAACCTAATCAAAACTCTATCTGTGATGTCTCAGAGTCTGAAGGAGACTACTGCACAGGGAGTGAATGGGAGGCAGATGGCTCTGGCACCTCCGCTGAAGTGTCCGCTGAAGGATGTTCTATCTCTGAGCATCTGACTTCTGGCGTGACATCAGCTGCAGGTGAAGCTCCGGAGCACAATACTGTGACTACAGGTCGTAATGTACGCTCTACGCGTAATGTTCCTCCAAAAAGGTATGGGGATTATGAATGTTTTATGTCATTGCATGAGGGTTTATTGGTCGAGCCGCAGTCTTACAAAGAGGCTTTAGATTCTCCACAGTCTGAAGACTGGCAAGCTGCCATGCAGCGTGAGTATGACTCATTAGTCGCTAACAACGTTTGGGAGCTGGTTGATAAGCCAGTTAACAAAAATATAGTTAAAAGTAAATGGGTGTATAAAGTTAAGCATGACACTGATGGTTATTTTAACTGTTTTAAAGCGCGACTTGTTGCCAGGGGTTTCACACAAAAACGGGGAATCGATTATAATGACACTTTCTCACCGGTGGTACGCCATTCCACAATGAGAATCTTATTTAGTCTTAGCAATCAATTAAATCTAGATATCGATCATATTGATGTTGCTACAGCTTTCTTGAATGGTGATCTCAATGAGGAAATTTACATGGAGCCACCTATGGGATTTTCAGATAAAGTTCATGGTAAAGTTTGTTTATTAAGAAAAGCCATTTATGGACTTAAACAATCTAGCAAAATGTGGAATGAAAAGGTTCATGACCTTCTAGTTTCACATGACTTCAAGCAATGTAAATGTGAACCATGTGTTTACACTAAGAAAGTGGGCAATGATTTTGTTGTGATAGCATTGTATGTGGATGATTTTTATGTATTTTATAGTCAAAATAGCAATGTTAAAATTCATTTACAGAAGATATTAGAACAACAATTTAATGTTAAAAACCTAGGCCCACTGAAAAATTGTTTAGGTATAAGAGTCACTAGAGATAAGTCAAAGGGCACTTTGTATTTGGATCAGTCTGAATATATTAAGAGTTTACTTGTAAAATTCGGAATGGAAAATTGTAAACCTGTAGACACACCTTTGCCATCAAATTGTAAATTACTTAAATCTGAAAATGCAAGTGCACATTTAGATGATAGTGTATATAAATATAGACAACTTTTAGGGTGTCTGATGTATTTATGTGTATGCACTAGGCCAGATATTGCATATTCTTGCAGTTACTTAACCCTTTCAGACCTGAATTATTTTTTTGTGTCCATTGAATCTAAAAAAAAAAATTGTAGCTAGAGTAGAATAAAAATATTAAGGAAACATTTATGAAAAAAAACCTGGTTGTCAGGTTTTTCAGAAAAAATAGTTTTTCTTTTTGTGTACAAATGTGCACATCCGTCTTACGTAATGCTCAGACTACTGTTTAAGAGGTTTCATTGGAATTATAAAAAGTTGAATTTATCAATGTTTTTATTAGGAAATATAAAATTAACAAAACTTAAGTACAATTCTTATAATTATTAGCAAAAAAAGATTTCTTCTTTGGGATAGGCAACTAATTGGCACATGGGTAAATCAGTCATTCGACCCATTCAAAAAGCATGTTTCATAAGTTTACGTGTGAAATGCTAAGAAACAGTTTTTATCTTTGATAAGGCAAAGGTGAACTTTGCATTTTATACATTTAATCCTGGTTCTTCCCTTGCATCCGACCATTTTGCACCGTGTCCCAAGTCCCTCATCATGCGCAGGGAAATGCCCAACACCGTCTTTTGCTATATCCGCTACAGGGCGAACCTCTCCTGGTCTTCTGGGAATAATTTGCGGTATTGGGCTACTGCCACTGGGCCGTCCTCTTTTACCGATGGTAGTTTTATTCCTCAACACCAGACTTTCAGCCACCTGACGACGAAAGTGAAGAAACGTGAGTTGTTTATTCTTTGCTATGTTTAGCAACGCATTGTCAGTTTGGTATTCTCGGTACGCCTGCACTACAGCTAAATCAGAAGCATGAAATATCATCCGAAGAGTCCATTTTTTTGATTTTATAAAGGTTCTGTAGTAGCTCATGCATTGATCTAAAAGGTCAACTCCCCCCATTGCGTGATTGTATTTCCTGACCACTTCGGGACGTTCAACGTCAATAAATTTCTTGTCTTTCTTACACCACCTCTTGACTAAGTCTTTTTCACCAATACCAACAAAATTAGAAGCAAGATGGGTAATCTTATTATCCAGCCACTTGACCACAGTTACATCTTCGTCAACACTACTTACTTCTTGAGAAAATCCTCGAGGCTTTTTATTCATGTCTTTATCGCTTAGTAGCGATGGTTTGGAGAATCTATTTATACGAGCTGTGCATGCAGCCATAATGCCTTTTTGTTTCATAATTTGTAATATATGATATGACGAGAAGTAGTTGTCAAAGTACAGTTCGTGGCCCTTGCTTTCTCTAATTCTCTTAGTGAGATGAAGGACAATAGCTGCACCATATCCAATTTTTTTCGTCAAATTATTATCAAGTTCTGGACTAGAGCTTTTGATAAAGTAGAAAATCATAGGCTTGCCCATGTTTACCACATAAAAAAATATCTTCAGTCCCCATGGACAAGGTTTACCTTTTATGTATTGTTTGGCAACATGTCTCCCAGTGAAAGGAACCATCTGCTCATCAACACAAAGTTCTTTTTCAAGCGGTAACTCTAAACATCGATTCCTAACAGCATCAAATATTGGTCGAACTTTGAAAAATGCATATTTGCAAACAGCTGGTATTG
The DNA here is from genome assembly GCA_951394245.1 of Cyclophora punctaria. NCBI lineage: Eukaryota > Metazoa > Arthropoda > Insecta > Lepidoptera > Geometridae > Cyclophora > Cyclophora punctaria. Next base: position 12,472,761 of record OX596167.1, read on the forward strand.
TTGTATTATCAACAAGGTGTAAAGTATTACGTAATTCAAAAAAGCGATCCCGTGACATATTCTCTGAGAACAAGGGTATGCTAATTCCAGCTTCCCAGTACATTTTCAAGCAAGGGTAGCTAAATATACCAGTAGCTAAATGTAACCCAAATAAAATTTCTATTTCTTGTGTAGTAGTAGGTTTATACCTGGGTTTATTCGAATGTATTGCGTACATGTTAGTCATTTCAGCCATAATTTCAAATAATTGTTTTGGCACGTACCGAAAGTAATAATCAACTGGGGCTTCAACTGTAGGGTCAATTGATATTGGTGGAAACCAATCTGATGAGATTGTGTTTAGGAGTTCCCTATGTCTCCACCTAATGTTTTGTTTAGGCGTAATATTCTGAAGTATATTTTCATGAGAGGGCTCTATTTCTGTTGTCGGTGGTACTTCGAGAAACACTTCATCGCAGGTGTCAGTAACTCCTGGATCATTCGTTCCAATCCACGATGAGCTGGGCCCTTCATCTTCGTCAGAGTCGGGTGGGAATACCTCTCGTTGGTTTCGATTGATAACATCTGCGCCAACTCGGACAGACTGCAACTCTCTTTCAGGTGTAAATTTAAACGGCTCTTCGTCATCAGACGATAGCTCCATATCGGAAAGATTTTCAGCCAATATGGCTTCCAAGGCGTCCGGTGAAAACATATCGGTGTTTTTTTATCTGAAAATGTAAAAAAAAATTATCTCTACATACAACATATATTTTATATAGCATCAACAACAACCACAATAATAATATAGTTACAAACATATTCAAAATAGATTTTGCAAATACAGCTAGAATACTTCAGCAATCGTAAATACTTCGTTTAGGCCTGATGTGTACATTTGGGTACAAATATAAAAATTGTGATAATTGATACAAAAATAGAATAATAAACTCAAATTATATGTTACTTATGACCTTAGGAATATAACACATCAATTCATATTTTTGCAGTGCGTATATTTAGCTATTTCCTACTTTTTAGACATAAAAATGACGAGCTTACCTACAGAGCTCCAACTTCGGTCAGCCACTGATCAAACCATGTCGAAAAAGTCACAAAGAATGCCAAGAGATGGCGTTAATAGTATACATTTTTGTAGTTTATAATGTGGACATTTGAACACAAGCGTTCTCAATTGCACTTTTAGCGAAATAAATACCATTTTTTTTAAATATATTTTATGTGTACATTTGTGTACGCCAGGTCTGAAGTGGTTAAGCCAGTTTAGCACTTGTTTCGAGAAAAGTCATTGGCTCGCGGCCAAAAGAGTACTTAGGTATTTAGCTGGTACAATTAATTACTATTTGTTTTTTACAAAGAGCGTTAATTGGAATTTGAGCGCATATACCGATGCCGATTGGGCAAATGATGTCAACAATCGTAGGTCATATACTGGTTATGTAATCAAGCTAGGTAACTGTACCATTAACTGGGAATCACGCAAGCAGCGATGTGTCGCATTATCCAGTACGGAAGCAGAATATCTGGCTATAGGTGATGTTTGTAAAGATATTTGTTTTATTAAGAATTTAATTTTAGAATTGACATCTACCAATTTGAATAACTGTATTGTTTATAATGATAACCAAAGTGCTCAAAAATTATTGGAATCCAGAGAGTTGTGCCATAAGCGTACCAAACACATAGATATCCGATATCATTTTGTTAAGGACCTAGTTAAAAATGGTTTGATAAATGTTATGTATAAACCTACAGACAGAATGATAGCGGATGTATTGACTAAGCCCCTGTGTAAGCAGAAACATTGTGACTTTGTTAAAAGTATGATGGTTACGGATGAACTAATGTAATGTTTTATATTTACTAACTATCTTAATGTAGAGTAAGCAATAATGTTTTATGTTTCTGTGACTATGTAGAGCTCATGTTAATTATGTATAACTATTGATTGAGATATCTTAAAGTCAAGGGGAAGTATTAGAAGTATTGTGTGAATATGCCTTTAATCTATATCATAGATAATTATTGTGTTTTATTGTCTATGGTTACTCGGTCTTCCCTTTTCAACTCTTGCAACTGTACAATGGCGGACTGACTATGCAATTCTTTGCTAATATAATGTATTAATCATAATGTGAGTGATTGATTCCTATTCTAACTAACCCATAATGATGGTGCTGTGGTCCTGTCTATTCTGAGTAATAAACAACTACAACGTCTAGTATCTTGTTTGATATTTGCTGCCCAAACACCTGTCGCCTTTCCACTGTCTCCACGAGTACGTATTTAGATCATAGATCAAATCAACCTCTACCAACAACAGTTATAAAATCGATTGTAAGTATGTGAACTGTGGTGACCAAATTAAGAATTAACTTGTGTTATGGTCACCAGTGCTCTTTCACACAAAAATGTTGTTACAATTAAATTATTTTTGCAAAGTTACAGTAACTGAGATAAATGATAAAAGAATAATAACAATATAATAGTAAAATTACCAAAGATATTTAACAAAGTCTCCATGCGCGCGCGCGCGCGCGCGTGTGTGTGTGTGTGTGCGTGCGTGTGTGTGTGTGTGTGTGTGTGTGCTCTTTTTTTGCGACCGCTACCGTGCTACGGAGCGCAAGTTAAGCAGTCGATCCCGGTTGTTTCAATCTTTACTCGAACTTATTGGTATATATGTATGGTATGTAGGCTGTAATATTCCACTGCTAATCATATATAATCCCTTCCCACTGAAGACAACTATTTTTACAGTGTGTAATTCGTATCTTCAGTGATTAAGTCCATAACAAATAAACTAATAAGGCCTAGGCTGGCCTCCTGTCGGTTGGTTGGATCCCAAACGCGACCTATGTTCCAAATAATTAAAGTAAACAAACTTAATTTGGAAAACAATAAACGATTTTTAGCACACCCTGAAATTGTTTTTACATGTCCTGAAAATTCGTTCTGAGAACATTCTGCTTGAACTCGTGTTGGGGTATGTTCTCCCTTAGTGCTCACAAATTGGCAACACTGGAACCCATTCCGTTCACACGAAACGTTACTTAACGCTTTTTCGGTCTTATTACAAGTCAGGGTTTTATTTTTGAATCTTACTAGCAGAGCAGAGCTGTTTTACTTGTGTTAAATTAATAAATATACGCGGACAAATTCAGTCACTGTTAATTACTCGTAGACCCTGTTAACAGCCTCTGTGGTCTTGTGGTTTGAGCGTTGCGAGCTCACGATCCGGAGTTCCGGGTTCGATTCCCGGTGGGGACAATACCTCACAAAAATCTCTTTGTGAGACTGCCCTTAGTTTGGTTAGGGCATTGCAGGCTGAATCACCTGATTGCCCGAAAAGTAAGACTAAGTCCCGGTAAGTAACCGGGACTACGGATAGTAGTCGTTACATGAGCCGTGTCGGAGGCTTTCGGCGGCTCAATAACTCTGACACCAGGAATGGTCATGGTTGACCATCCGCTACTTTACTTAATTAAATATTATTATGTAAAACTAGCTGTGCCCTGCGGTTTCATCCGCATTTATTCCGTCACTGCTTACCTTTTAAACCTTCCCTGGACTTTCATGAATATTTCAAGACCAAAATTAGCCAAATCGGTTCAGCCGTTCTCGAGTTTTAAGCAGACTAACGAACAGCAATTCATTTTTATTTATATACTTAGATAGATGACGGTAAGCATATAACGCACAGGTAAATATATGTAGTATGTACTTACTTTCTCGCATTCTTTTCGCTGTTGTAACAGTGGCGTATGATCGCAGGGTTTCTTCGCTTTTAAATTAAATAAATAATGCATACAATTTGAGCGCAATAAACTTTGGAGGTGTAGGTGAGCGTACCTATTCCTCGCTTCAGCTGAATTTCGCGCCATTCCACAGGGAACAATAACGGTCGCTTGTGACGATAAAATGACGCACAATTTTTTCCTTGTACTTTTGTGTTTTGAAAATAGTACGGAGTTGGTAATAATTTCGATTATTTACCTTATAAAGGGTGGATTTAATAGATTGGGAGCACGGTTAAGGGACGCCAATGCCGTGATTGTAGGTTAGGTTAGATGTTTGAACAATAACCTACCGTCAGTGTGTGTGTGCTAGGTAAATGTGACATTACTTATCAATACTGATGTCTGTTATACTAAGAAAACCAGCCAAGTGCGAGTCGGACTCGCGCAGGGTTCCGTACTTTAAAAAACGGCAAAAAATCACGTTTGTTGTATGGGAGCCCCCTTTGAAAATTTGTTTTATTTTGTTTTTGTTATAGCGGCAATAGAAATACGTCATCTTTGAAAATTTCAACTATCTAGCTATCACCGTTCTTGAGATACAGCCTGGTGACAGACGGACGGACGGACAGCGTAGTCTCAGTAATAGGGTCCCGTTTTTACCCTTTGGGTACGGAACCCTAAAAAAGTAAAAAAACGTCCCACGTCCCACTACTGAGCAAAAGCCTCTTATCTGAGTGAAGAGGTCAGTACGTGAGGAGGATTGGGCATAATCACAACGCTCGCCAAATGCGGGTTGGTGATCTCAAACTCGAGCCATGTTTAAAAAGTAGGAAACATGTAATACTAATTTAGTTTAAACCACTGAACAAGTTTCATTCAATTCAGCATCCAGATAGTTATAATTCTAAGTCCAACATAGTTATTAATCCGAAAATATCCTATGAGAAGGGGTCACGAACGGCTGAAGCCGTGATAGAGCAGCTAATAAAGAAATAATGTAAGTAAGTGAACACAAAGCAAGTTTTTAAAGAAACACTCGGTAAGTGTGAAACGGCATTTTAGCGGCCACCGCATCGAGTAAAGGTGTGTTCACATCGGCGTACACTGAAGCATTGTCATATTTCGGAGGCAAAGCGAGCCTTGAATAAGTTTGTTGTAGCTACCCCCTTGCACTGTTTACACAATATAAATAGTAAATAAGTGGTCTTGTAAACAGGCTTATAGGAAAGTTTTATTACGGGAGGACTCTGCGCTGCATAGCTGAATTTGTGGTCGGCGACGTAATAAAAGTTTTCAATTTAATGGAATATAAAAGGGACCTAATAATGTATTTTGATGTCATTCAAAACTAGCGACAGGTCTACGTTTCGTTCGCTTGAAAATATAAATCTACACAACTGCATTGGAACTGAAGAGTTTGTTTTGCGGATTAAAAATTCCTCTTCGTTAATCTGACGTTTCAAACGCGTCATACTATTTTGCTAGTGCTACGAACACAACTCTTCACTACAACGTCCGTAGCATGTCAGTGCTACGAAACTTTTTCACCCAGGAGATGTGCTACGAGAAATAAAGGTACTGGGAGTTTTGCTACGATTTCATTTCTAGGTGAAGTGGCATCGCGAGTTCAGTTGGACTGAACCCTTAATGCCTCTTTCTTACCTACCTACCTACAGCCAGGTATGGCTGCTTCGGGTGCTGTTGGAGGCTTAAACTTGGGTCAATGAGTGATTTCAGTGCTTGATGCATTGAAGCCCTTAAAGGCCAAGATTTAGTGCTTACTGCTTAATAACTCCCTGCTGTAGGAGTACATACAAAAACCTTCAACTTTGGCTACACAACGAAAAGGGATTAAAAAAGTCTACCTAAAAAACGGGCTTTACCTAAGCTTTCCATGAGAGGAAAATAATTATCATCCGATTTAGTACCCCTACCGCCATCTAGTGTAGATATTTGTAAGCAAGTTCCTTTTGAATCTCAAGTAATATCAATGCTTCAAAATAGATGGCGTTACAATGTTTAACATCATTTTATAAGCATACTATTTTAAAATTATTATAATTAGGTATATTATAAAATATTATTTTACGCCTTACAGATTGATTTGATTTTGATTGGATTTTGACCAATGATTTTGATTTCTTGCTTGCTTGATGTTATCCTGTCTGTCATTTGTGTTACTGTCATTCGTGTTTGTGATGCCAGAATTGCCAGATTGTTGACGATTATGACGATTTTCTCTGCCTGGAATTAGGACCCGTAAAGCTTTTATATTCAATATTTAATTATTTCCCGAAACAATAAGTTTGCGGTCGTTGTTTAAAAATGAATTACAAGTATGTTTTATTAGTGTTTTTCGGTACTTGTGTGTTTTTTGTATCGGTAAGTTTTTATTTGTTCGACGTAGACACAAAAAAAATCTAATTTCAGTTTTTCGTTCCATTTACCACCTACTTTTATCTCATACTCTTTAGGTTTTATCAAACATGATGAAGAGGTAACAAAGCAGATTATAATACTGTTTTTAAACAATGTACAGCATTGGTTTAACTTTGTACACACAGTTACTTTTATGCAATTGTAGGGATTGGTAGGTATCTAGACTTCAACAATTTAACAATCAACCTAGCCCAGTGTTATTGAAAGTCCAATTACATACAGTTAAGTTTGATTTGTTAGCAACTATTGTGGGATAGTTGATTTATATAACAAAGTTGTACAATGGATAACTCCAAAAATGACACACTTACTAATCAGATTAAGCTTGACCTATTTTCAAAAACGATGAAGATTGTATTAGGATACAATCTATATAATTATATACTTATAACTCGAGATCGGCTGGATCAATTTTCATGGTTTTTGTTTTGTTGGATTTGTCTCCGCCCTGAATAGCAGAATATATTTTAAAAACAATGAGAACTTGGAATAAAAATCTCAAAATTCCCACGGGAACCGGGGCGCTGTGGGTGAGACCGCGGGGCACAGCAAGTTAGTGATAAATAGATACTTTATTGAATTCCACAATTAACATACACAGGAAAATAAATAGGTATTTTTTTATGTTGTAATCGGTCAATTGGGCTGCGAACCACTCTGCTTTCGAAAAGAAACCCTCAGCCCATAATTCAACCGCCTAGCAAAGGGCTTTCAGCTCACTATTTATAATGCATCATCTTAATGAACTCATACTAGTTATTAAGGGAACAGAGAGTATTATACAAAGCTACATTGTGTTACAACAATTGGCATAAAGACAATATCTGACCTGTTATTAAATGTTATTAATCGTAAAAAACTATTTATGCACATAAATACATTTGCATTTAATCCTCTTTGATTGCAAGAAGATAGAGTTAGTACTTTCTGTAATTGAGATATTTTGTCATCAGCTGTATCTTCTGCACATTCCTGCTCACTGTACTGATATCTTCAGTGAAATGAGAAGCCTTTGCCCAGCAGTGGCATATGAGAAGCTAATATTTTTGCTTACTGTTCCTTCTTCTTCTTCTTCATCGAGTGGATGGTCAACTTGACCAACTGTTCCTTCTTAATATATATGTTTCAATTTTCAAGGGTCAATATGAAGACAAGCGGTGTAAGTGTGTCTGTCCGAGCCCTTCGGCAGTCCTGAACAACACAGGTGGTACCGGCAGACGTCCCTTCATTGGAAATGTGCCTCCGAATAAATGGTAACCATCTTAAGGGCTAAACTTTTGTCTCAAACCTAATTAAAGATTGCCCGGCATTATAAACACAGTGAAGCATCCAACATTACACCTGCCCATTCGTGGTCTCATACTGTTACTACACCTGAAATATCTTCTATGTAATTATCATTTCAAAACTAATTTGGCCTTTTAAAATGAATAGCTTTCAATGCATTTTTAAGAAAATCCCATCTTAATTACCAGTCCGATTTAAATAATTATTTTTGTACTAGACTAGATAGCCACATTCAACAGAAAGGTTATAGGCTATTTTTCATCCCGAAATTCCCAAGGGAACGGGCACAACGCGAGTAAAACCGCGGGATACAGGTGGTAGGAGATATTTTAGATGCAGTGACTTGTGTGTTTGTTTTCTTTTACAACTCTCAAAGCAAAAGTTACTTTACATGATAATGAAAACTGCCGCCTCAAATTTAATCTGCTTGATGTCTGATAGAAATAGAGCTCATTATTAAAATGTAACAGCAACTGTGAAGGAGTAATTCTGCCGCGCATCGGAGACCAGATCAAAGGCAGAGAGCAGGAGTTCTGTCCTCGATGTGAATGCAAATATGAGAATAGGAACACCACTATTATCAAGGTAAGCTAAATAATATTTATTTTAGGATGTTTGAGTGTGACTCAAATTAGAAGTGACATTTGAAAGTTTTCATTTGAAAAACATAAAAAAATTAAAATAATATAATTTTTTTTGATTAAAAAAAAATTAGGTGTGCTGTGGACCATCCTTAACATTTAGGGGTATGAAAAATATATGTTGGCTGATTCTTAGACCTGTATGCACACAAAATTTCATGAAAATCGTTGAAGCCTTTTCGGAGGAGTAACTAACATTGACACGGGAATTTTATATAGTTATATGATTATTACAAGCTGTTCCGCACAATAATTCTGTATTATGATATTATTTATTATATTAGAGAGTCCAAATAACATTTTCTATCTACAAAATGATAGACGACTGAAGAATAAGATATCCTATCTATCTTACAATCTTGTTATTGTTTTCAGGTGGTAGTGATCATAGTGATATGGATTATCATGCTGCTGGTGGTTTACATGGGTTTCCTGATCTGCCTGGACCCTCTCATCAACAAGAGAGCGAAGGCCTCCTACCAGGAACATACAAACGAAGATGTGAGTACATACTTAGTTTTACTACTTATACAATTAGACATTTTTTTTTTTGTAAAATCCTATTTTTTATCTTCCTCAAATAACAGTTCAAGTTTTAACACTGTCTCTATGGCTAAAATAGGTAAAGATTTGATATTCACATGGAAATAATATCTAAACCTTATTAGCTATATAAGCTGACCAAACAAACATAATTATTGGTTATGTGGGAGATGCTAATTTTAATTTATTTAATAAATAATCATTTGACCTAATCCTCCTCAGTGTACATATATCTTCGGTATACTTACGGTTTACCTTTAGAATTCTACAGGCCTTACCTTTTCGATTACAGGACGAAACCTCAGTAGGCGGCCCGTCGCAGGCTGCCAGGGCTCCCGGCAACGTCCTGAACCGAGTCACCAACCAACAGGACAAGTGGAAACGTCAAGTCCGCGAACAACGACGCAATATATACGATAGGCATACTATGCTCAATTAAACATTCGCCGGTATCTATGTATGTTTTAACTCTATTTTATATGTCCTCATTGTACTGATATCTTCAGTGAGGCGAGAAGCCTTTGCCAGGCTAAGGCTTTATTCATAAACGCTTATTTAAACGGCATTTTAGCTATATAGGGTTGTCCCTTTCCAACATACCATATCTTTCGAAGAGCAATAGAGACGAAATCACTTTATTGTTTCGTATTTTAGTTAAAAAGCGTTTATGAATAAAGCTGTAATACTTTACTTTTTTATAGTATTGTGTTGTCACTGTAAAGGAATTTAAGGGCAGAATACACATGTCAATGGCTTCACTACAATACATGGCATGGAGAGAAAGCATACCAGGGAATCTAACTGGCTAAAATAATAATGTTAAATTTTATATCATGATAATTTGGAGAACTTACTCTCCATGCAGCATGCTTTTTACTCCTCGTGTAGTGTCGTAGTATGGGTGTTTTCATTGGCCAGCTGCTACTGTTAGCAATAAATTTGATCCTTAACTCTTCTAGAATTGTCATGACTCGTGGGCAGCTAAAACAACACACTACCGACAAATGGTACTAATTCCTTCAATAATCAGCCTTATTTCGAAAGCTTAAGTTTGATAATTGTTTGAGTTTATTATTTGCCTGGAGTGTAAAAATAGGTCATAAACTTATTAGTCACAGTACCTCATCGTCTCAGGGGTTAGTATTCTTTGTGTACGGAATATGGAATACACTTATAAAAACCTGTGGGCCTTATTCATAAACGCTTTTTAACAGCACTTTAGCTATCAAATGGTTTGTCCCTTTCCAACATACGCTATTTGCCAAAGAGCGAAAGAGACAAAACACTATTTAAGTTAAGTATCGTTTTCATAAACGTTTTTTGTCTCTTTCGCTCTTTGGCAAATAGCGTATGTTGGAAAGGGACAAACCATTTTCTCATTTATGAGACTAAAAATTCAACAAAAATAGTCTTGTTTGCAATCTGTATTAAACCGTACATCAACTACTAACTAATGAGTAATGAGTTATGAGACTAATGAGTGAAGGCCTTTGTTTGATTGCGAATATATTCATAATAAGGAGGTAACTAGAATGTAGCCACTTTACAATGTATTTTAATTGTTTTTAATGTTATATTTGTGAAAAATAATATTTGTATATAATGCTTTTTACTCAAGTTGAATTCGTTTTCATACTTTTAAATATGTGAAATCACAAACTATTTTTCTTATTGTATTATTTATGAAATAGTGAATGGAATTGTATAATATTCCAAATAATTTATCCCAAAAAGTGTTTCATTAATTAGTTTAAGACGTGCTTTATTGGATTTTCCGTCGTCGCAAACGAGCTCAGTCGAATGTTATTGTGTTAGTTTGATCCACAGTAATGATCGAAAAGCCCATGGTTTGTTTATGGTCAAGTCTAGCTAAATTATTATTGTCTTTGAGTGATGTAAAGCTGCAATAAATTATTTTGTAACTGAATATTTTTTAATAAATTTTAATTAGTAATAATGTACCTCCTTGCGACATCCTCACACTTAGGTTTTTAGAGTATGGTTTTTTAAAGCCTGGTTAACATTGGTAGAGCAATAGTAGAGTAATAGTAGAGTAAACTGCTACCGAAGTCTACCAATTGAAACTGGGATTTATTGTAATATGTTTTGATGAATATGTACCTATTGATGTATTTATATAAGAAGATTAGTTACAGAGTTACGACTACCGTTTGCTTCACATTGGCAGAACAATGGTCTACCACTATTAATAAATTTAAGCTTTATAATAATTGGTTTTAAGTAATATTTTACCTTTTTAAATGTGTTTTAATTTATTATTTAAATAAATAAATCATTGGTTTAATTTCATGTTGGCTTTTAATGTTAGATTAACCCTTTTACTTGGATAGAAATGTGCGGGAAAAACATGCAAAATCAAATTGAGACGTTTTATTTTTATAATTTTATTAATTATTGATATATTTTTCTGTGGCATTTATAAACGTTAAAGGTAATACAACAAGCAATACAACAGATAATTTCTTAACTAAATTAAATGCTTAATGTTATAAATTCAACAATTTAACAATTATCTTCGACACTTAGGTAACTGACTGTTACTAAAATAGTATAAAAATATTCGAACGAGTCTGTAAAACTACTGCAATCAAAAGACAAGCGAAGACGTTACAAGTTAAGTATTTGTTTCTTACAATTACACAACAGACATTATTGTTATTTCAGACTAAATAAAACATGAACTAAAGTTCCAACAATAATATTAGATGCTAAATTAATATCATGGTTAATATAAATTTTCGAAAAATACATGTTTAGGGTGGATTGCACAAGAAATTTTAATCTATTTACAACCGAAGTAGATTTGTCTTCTTGTATCTCGTTAAATGTTTAAGAAACAAAGGTGTTCAAAATTGTATTTAAGGAGTTGTACAATCCGCCGTTAATGAGCCTCTTTTAAAAATATATTATAATTAACACAGTACTTACACAATAATAATAATAAGTAAGTACTTATAAAATCAAAATATTTACAAGTAGACCAAAATTTTAATCCACTGAACTTACATGCGAGATATATTTTATTTATCTCTGCTTATATAAAAAACCTGAACCTCGAAGGCTCTCGCGGTAGACAACAGGCCGTATTTAGAGAATTCTTTGTATATGTTAGCAATAATGAAGGATAATAAAGGAATAGACTCCTCGAATTCCCACGGGAAAGGTTTTCACTAAACAATTCTGAGATTAATCGTCCTAAAATACTTGAGCTAGCGAACAGTAAAGTGAAGCTGGTTTTTTAACATTAATTTGTGCACCACACATGATGGATGGACGGTCGTCCTAACTCGAACAAAGGAATGAAATGTGTCCAACTACGTACTAAAAACAGGGTGTAATTTTCAAACGCCTTACTATATTGTTCGTGGCCTCTTTCTAGACTTTTGGGGTGCGTTTTTCATTGAAGGGGCGGAGCGTAATTGACCAATCAGAACAAATTACGAAAGATTTTGATAATTTCAATATGTGTTATTATGATTTGTCAATTGAAACACAGCCTTAAAATTATATTTAAGAAACTACCATTTATTATTTATTTCAACGGGAACTTACGTACGCGGAGGTTACTGTTGAGTTGTCCCTCAACAGTAACCTCCGCCCGTACGCGGAGGTTACTGTTGAGGGACAACTCAACAGTAACCTCCGCGTACGTAAGTTCCCGTTGAAATAAATAATAATGTCATTAACGTACGTTTCAATTAATAGTAAAACTACCATTTAAGTAAAATTAAGTTAAACTTGTCCTATGAAATCCTCAGTTGCTCACGGCGGTCCCGTGTACACAATTTTTTCTTGGTTGTCCCAAAAGGTGGACCAATGTCGTAAATTCTGCAGCCGAAGACGACTACTCCTCAAGAGGAAAAAGGTTTAGTGGTTTTATTTCATTCTTACCATATCTCTAAACCTTTTCCATCTTCAGGAGTAGTATGTATATATAGAGTTAAGTATGTATATTATTAGTTGGGTTATTGGTTATAATGACATTAAGTTAGTGTGGACTCTAGCATTTTACTCTACAAATGTAAACTAGAACTTACTTTAATTCGATATTCATATGTCGTTCATGTGACTTGTATACACAACACCTATTACGTAGTAAAGTGTGTGAATCATTGTGATTCAGGCCGATTAGGATCCACTTTTGATAACGCTCCTTTGCCTTTACTAATCAGTTCAATTTTATAACATTTTTTAAACATTACACTCTTTTGATCCCATGATCATTTAGATATCACCATTGGAATATAATACAAAAGTAGTGATCTGATAATTAGATGCATTCTATCGCAGTTTTATCTCATTAGCGCGCTTGAGTCTTAGTGCATCATAGTCCGCGTCAAAATCCTGTAAAAATTGTAGATTTACAACATGGTAGATTTGACGAAACGGAGAAGTTATTCTATGGTTATTCGCAGTGGGGTATGTCAAATGAATATTAACAATGATCTTCCTTCACTCTATATCTTGCTTACAGTATTGACAGTTACCCATACAAAGACGTGTGTACATCTACAAGCATGACTCAGGTGCGCTCGTGAAACATTTACAAACTGTGGCTGTGAAAAACAAACTTAAAATATTAACAACCTCAGAGGTGTAGAATAGCCTTGGTGGTGTAGTGGTATGTGCAATTTCCTGTCAAGATTGAGGTCCTGGGTTCAATTCCCGAGTCATCTGAATACATGTTTCTCACTTTTCAAACAAGGCTCGGGTTTGAGATCAACCCGCATTAGGCAAACGTGGTGATTACGCCTAATTCTCCTCACTGTACCTCATCTTTGGTGAGACGACAAAGCTTTGCTCAGCGTGGGATGTTATAGGCTAATACTTATGGACTACGATTTATTGAGCTAGTAAGACTTCGATCAACAATACACAACTAGATGTCGGGTCGGCGCAAAAAATACGTCTCGGTGAATAACGTCTCATTTGAAAAGTGAGCTCTTATTTTATTCATAAGATTTAGGTGTTAGATGTATGAGCTAGGTGTCATGGTTGTAATTAGATTGAACTTCGAACTGTTTTAAAACTTTTATTTCAGTTCGGTAGTAAACAAAATAAGCTGTCACACGTCATCCACGCGGACAGTATTTAGCTTTGATTTTGTACGTGACCCGGTATCTAGTTGTGTATTGTTGATCGAAGTAGTAAGACAGCAAATAATATACTTAGTACATAAAAAAAAATCTCAGTGTTGTTAAGCGGGCCTTGAGCGCGGGGACCGAATCCAGAAATTCCGTAACGAAAAAACCTCACGCTCCCCACTAACGCCATCTAGTGATATAAAAAATAACTATGCAATAGCTTTACCGCGGCAGTCCCCGAGTGCCACACGTCTTTTTTTTTATTTATCTATCTGTAGTCACATTCAAAACTTACCCCTTATTCATAGACACTCTATAAGTAAACAAAACACTGTACTTAATAATGTTTTTTGTCTCTTTTGCCCTTCGGAAAATAGCGTATGTCGGAAAGGGACTAAATGCTGTTACCAAGTGTTTATGAATAAGTTTATGCATCTAATTATCTGATCGCTAAACATAAAATAAGTTGGTACAGTACTTTTCATTTACCGTACCACATAAACTTCGCTTTCCGCTAAATATGTATAGTCTACATCGAATAGCGAATATTATTCCATAACATTCGCATTCAGTCTTCGAACTCTCCGTCGTTTTGTAGTAGATTTCGGGACTGAAAAAGTATGATAAAAATGTTTTAAATAAAAACGGATAGGGCAAACTAAGAGCAGGTATAATTTTTTACATAGTTATTTATAGTTCGCCACTTTCCGACATACGCTATTTTCCGAAGGGCAAAAGAGACAAAAAACTTTATTAAGTACAGTGTTTTGTTTACTTATAGAGTGTCTATGAATAAGGGGTAAGTTTTGAATGTGACTACGGATACATAAATAAAAACAACACTGAGATTTGTTTTTATGTACTAAGGGCCGTAATATCAATCATAGGTTAAACTTGGAAAGTCAGTTTAAACCTTTAACTTCGATTATTTACTAAGATCAATGGTGGTTTATCGTTCAATTCTAGTTTAATCTACAGTTTGGACTAAACCGCCGACATCGGACAGTTAAACTAGGGTTGACGATTTTAAAATGGCGCTCACTCGGTGGTCAGCTGATTTTCATTGTGTCAATGTGTCATTGTAGTTGTTTATATTTTGATTAGGTTATATCTGCTGATGAGTACGCATGCGTGGACGAACGACGCACGCAATGAATGACAGTTTACTTTTTTTGGCGCCAATGTTGCAAACGTAATGCATAAATAATGAACGAGTGACTGAATGATGAATGAGTAAAACGTAGAGTGTTGCTATGTGTTAAAGACTGATCGGAGATTTCGTAATCTGTCTCTGTTTTGTCATTGATCTTATGAGGAAGGTTTAAACTTTAGATTAAGATAAACTTTAGATTACAAAATCTGTAGTTTAAACTCTTATTGATATTACGGCCCTAAGTATATTATTTACTTCGATCAACAATACACAACTAGATACCGGGTCACGTACAAAATCAAAGCTAAATACTGTCCGCGTGGATGACGTGTGACAGCTTATTTTGTTTACTACCGAACTGAAACAAAAGTTTTAAAACAGTTCGAAGTTCAATCTAATTACAACCATGACACCTAGCTCCTACACCTAACACCTAAATCTTATGAATAAAATAAGAGCTCACTTTTCAAATGAGACGTTATTCACCGAGACGTATTTTTTGCGCCGACCCGACATCTAGTTGTGTATTGTTGATCGAAGTCTTACTAGCTCAATAAATCGTAGTCCATAAGTATTAGCCTATAACATCCCACGCTGAGCAAAGCTTTGTCGTCTCACCAAAGAAGAGGTACAGTGAGGAGGATTAGGCGTAATCACCACGTTTGCCTAATGCGGGTTGATCTCAAACCCGAGCCTTGTTTGAAAAGTGAGAAACATGTATTCAGATGACTCGGGAATTGAACCCAGGACCTCAATCTTGACAGGAAATTGCACATACCACTACACCACCAAGGCTATTCTACACCTCTGAGGTTGTTAATGTTTTAAGTTTGTTTTTCACAGCCACAGTTTGTAAATGTTTCACGAGCGCACCTGAGTCATGCTTGTAGATGTACACACGTCTTTGTATGGGTAACTGTCAATACTGTAAGCAAGATATAGAGTGAAGGAAGATCATTGTTAATATTCATTTGACATACCCCACTGCGAATAACCATAGAATAACTTCTCCGTTTCGTCAAATCTACCATGTTGTAAATCTACAATTTTTACAGGATTTTGACGCGGACTATGATGCACTAAGACTCAAGCGCGCTAATGAGATAAAACTGCGATAGAATGCATCTAATTATCAGATCACTACTTTTGTATTATATTCCAATGGTGATATCTAAATGATCATGGGATCAAAAGAGTGTAATGTTTAAAAAATGTTATAAAATTGAACTGATTAGTAAAGGCAAAGGAACGTTATCAAAAGTGGATCCTAATCGGCCTGAATCACAATGATTCACACACTTTACTACGTAATAGGTGTTGTGTATACAAGTCACATGAACGACATATGAATATCGAATTAAAGTAAGTTCTAGTTTACATTTGTAGAGTAAAATGCTAGAGTCCACACTAACTTAATGTCATTATAACCAATAACCCAACTAATAATATATACATACTAACTCTATACATACCAACTCTATATAGGTATACATACTAATCCTGAAGAGGGAAAAGGTTCAGAGATGGGGTAAGAATGAAATAAAACCACTAAACCTTTTTCCTCTTGAGGAGTAGTCGTCTTCGGCTGCAGAATTTACGACATTGGTCCACTTTTTGGGACAACCAAGAAAAAATTGTGTACACGGGACCGCCGTGAGCAACTGAGGATTTCATAGGACAAGTTTAACTTAATTTTACTTAAATGGTAGTTTCTTAAATATAATTTTAAGGCTGTGTTTCAATTGACAAATGATAATAACACATATTGAAATTATCAAAATCTTTCGTAATTTGTTCTGATTGGTCAATTACGCTCCGCCCCTTCAATGAAAAACGCACCCCAAAAGTCTAGAAAGAGGCCACGAACAATATAGTAAGGCGTTTGAAAAGTACACCCTGTTTTTAGTACGTAGTTGGACACATTTCATTCCTTTGTTCGAGTTAGGACGACCGTCCATCCATCATGTGTGGTGCACAAATTAATGTTAAAAAAGCGGCCAAGTGCGAGTCGGACTCGCCCATGAAGGGTTCCGTAGCAGCGAGTAACATAATAAAGAAGTTCTTGAAATAAATGTTTTTTGGCTACATAATGGCTATATCAGTCATGTGAGGGCGCATCAAAACGGAATTTAAATTAAGAACGGTCACCGTCGCCGAAATCGGCGGGGGAATCATCTTCATCAATAAGTTTTAAAAAGTCAGAAACCTTAGTTATATACCGCCTAAATTGAAGCACTCCATGACTGGCAATAATATGTTGTACGTACTCGTCCGCGCTGCCGCAGACGAAGTCGCAGTGGTCGCAGTCGAATGTGCCTCTTGGGGGTAGCGCCTTCTTCTTGGTCCGGTGCGAGGCGAAGCGCGCCAGCGGGCGGTCGTCCTCGCTGGTCTCGTCCGACACCTCCACGGTGTCGATGTGCGGCTCCTGCAGGATCACGTCGCTCTCGCCGCTCGACGTCAACAGGCTTATGGGGTTCTTGGTGCTGTGGGAGAAGAGAAGATATGTGGATAGTATTTTTGAACATGATCTAATAAAGCTGTAGAGTTTGTTTGAACGCGCTAATTTTAGAACCTTCCAATCCGCTTTTATACCGCCTGAAGGCCTCCCGCATGGTTTTACGATTGAAACAACCGGGACCGACCATTTAACGTGCCCTCTGAAGCACGGTAGCGCTCAGATAGAAATGGCACTATCGGCCACCCATCCAAGTAGAGGTCAAGTTGCACGTTGCTTAACAATCGCAATGAGATAACATCGCTTAGTCAAACTACGCCACGAGCGCCACATAGATTTTGGTCCTGTGAGAGAGAAGATCATTCTTAAGTGGATGATAAATGATAATGTTAATTATATTATAGTTGTTATGAATTGGTAAAGTTTCAAATGTCTGTTTCTAAGGACTAATCTCGGAAACTGCCAATCCGATTCGAATAATTCTTCCTGCAACGGATAGCTACACTCGCTAAACGCTACAGACTATATCACATCCCGATATTCCGAGGGGGCGGGTGTGTAATAGTTGTCGGGTGTGGTACTGACGTGTCGTCGTCGCCGTCGCGCGCTTGCAGCGGCAGCGCGGGGTGGCTCTCGTCGCGCAGGCAGTCGTTAGTCGTCTCCTCGCGCGTCGTCGTAATCGCGCGAGTACCTTTAAACACAATCAAGATTTCATGTGGAGAAGAATTCGGCATAATAGGTACGAGTACATAGCATAGCGCGTCTTCTTCGTCGTTCATAGGTATATCCCCGCGCGCTTTGACCGCTCGAAGCAGTAGCCATAAGAGACCCGCCATGGAGCATTATTATTTTGTTTATTTCTCATCATAACTCTGAAACTAACTGTCCGATTTCAATAATTTAAAGAGGTGTATAAAGTAATATAATTAACCTTGATTGTAAGTCCATTTATTGAAATCCCATCAAAAACATTCTGTAAAAAACTAGCCAAGTCTCGATGCAGCTGCTTATTTATCTATAAAAAGGAATGAAATCTAGACAAAGTCATGCCAAGTCTAAGGTTCCTTACTGCGATTTCTTTATTATTTATAGTTAATGTTGTGTGACCTTGCCATTGACTTGTACCCACTAACGTATAAAGAATATCAAATTATATTCTCAACGAACATTCATACTACATAATCCTCTGTTTACAAATGTGATGAACATTCACCTCGTTTGATTCTCCAAATAACAGGGCTACTACTACCACTGTCTGTCATGGCGGCGACTTGTCGCTCAGTCTTCTTGTTCTCAATGTAGTAGGTACCTTCTATGCAGTGGTCTCGAACCTACCGATTTTTCGGTATTTCTACCGATATGGGGTCTGTCCTACCGAAATACCGAAATGCAACGATTTTTCCACGATTTCAGAGAATACAAGGAAATTATCCCGATTTTTCTACCGATTTTACATTTCTAAGTTGGCAGCCCTTTTAATTTATGTTTTTGGATACGGGGAATCCCTCAATAGTAAGAATGGATGAATAGTGAGTTATTGCAAATTACGGAATGTTCCATATTTTTTGGGGAATACCCTTGAGTTGAGTCCTTCAACTTGATATTATAAGGGATTTCCCGTTTTTCGTTCGGAAATACACTTGTATATAAACAGTAATTCGGGATTTATTTTTTTCATTAATTTTCTTAACTTCGAAGAGAAAGTTTTTAGATGTGAAGTGCCTACAAAAATTTAGTAATAATATAAAAAAAATGTTATGATTTGCAAATTAATTCAAATATGACCGCGGCTATGGCCAAAGAATATTGGTATGATCCTAAAGATAGTAAAAAATAATTATATTTAAGTGTGTTTTTATATTAATAATTAGGCTTCGTTTGTTTTTTTTGATAAATAAACGTGTTTGATTGAATGTTGTATGTTTTTTGTCATATACCGATTTTGGGGACAAATATACCGATTTTTAGTGGGCAACTCTACCGATTTCGCTCTTTGACGTTCGAGACCACTGCTTCTATGTCTTCTTTGAAGTCGGGTTGGGGACTGAAATTAAAAAATAAATGGAATTACTAATTTATTTGGAATACTATTTACGGATACACTTCGCTTTTATTTTGCACTAGCCTTGTGGTGTTACCCGCGATGTACCCGTTCAAGCGGGAATTTCGGGATAAAATGTATCCCATGTGTTATTATTCCCTCTCTCTCGTCCGACATTGAACAGTAAAGACACGTTAAAAACGCTCCAGTTAATTAAATTATTTTCACTAGTACATACTCACAGTTCAAGTTTTATATACCTACTAGAAATCGTTAGTTCACAGTGCTAGCTGTTTGACGCCTGCACAGCAGTGTATGTTCCCGATTTGGTGAGAAATTAATCAATTAAATACTTTATACTCAATCACTCGTCACTCAAATCCAGCTACCGTCTTCGTTAAAAAGTACCTAAGATACCAGGAACTTTGAACGAAACGCGTAAGCGTATTCAAATCATAGCGGACTTACGACCTTCTTTCCGCGAGCATCAAATGACCGGTTGACTCGCTGAGTTTTCGAACAAAACGTGTTATTACACTATTTAAACTATCACGATATGAACACATTGTAAACACTAATCTAGACGGGACTTACGGCGGATCCCAATATCGAATCTTCTATCGGGAGATCGGCTCAATCCAAGATAGAATGCGATCTTCCGATCGGTCTGAATCTACATCCCAATAACAACGGATAGCAAACGTCAATCGATTTTCAGATTGGATTGGCGGTTGATCCTTCCCTCCCGTACGTTCCATTTTAAGCAGTCTTCATGTTTAATGCGTTATAGGCATAATAAATAATTTAGATCGTTATGCTAACTTTTGGGCTTTGACGTAGTCATTTTTACAACAATTATAAAAAAATATACGTTTTATACACAAAACTAATACGACTTTTGACAAATTTCAAATTAAATGTAGTCACCAGCGCAAAACCGAGAGATACGCTCGATCCCAATATGCTAAGAACGGAACGTAATCTGAACTGTTTGAGAGACGTATCAGTGTCAGTCATGTCATTTTTTATTTTCAAGTTATTTGTTTAAAATCGAAAAGAAAACTACCTAAAATAATTAATTACCATGGAAAGTGCAGTGCATAAACCCCAGCAAGATATTCTAAATGTTTTATGTGGCTTTCTTGTGTATTAAATTTATGTTGTAACTTGTTTGTGTAATAAATTTTTGTTGTAACTATTATTGAGTTTTATGTTTTATTTCTGAACAGATTTCAATGAAAATTGATGGTTCCTGTTGGATCGGCAAGGTTTATAATAAATGTGAAAGTTACAATCTGTAAAAGCTTTTCTCGATTAAGAAACTCCCATAACATTTTTTACATCAGTCGTTGTAAAATCAGGGATAAAATTATTATGTCTATTTATAACCATCATGGCTTATGCACATTTTTGAGAATGCACATTACACATCTTACTACTTTATACATGCTTTATACTTTAGAATTCAATAAACTACCTATTGTTTGGGTGGGCACACAATAATACATGTTACTAATATTAATTATCTTTTATTTTAGAAATTAAACAAACAAAAGTAACTTAACGTAAAACTCAACTAGATAACTGAAAAATTACACTTAAAACTGAATTATTAAATATAGTAGCATCATGTGCAGAGCCAGGCCACCGAGCCACATCATTCATCAGTTTTAAATCAGCATCACAGACAGCTTGGACATTCAATGAAAAGTAACCCTTTCGATTTCTAAACTCTTCACCAATAGTTTGATCTGAAAAATAATGTTAAAAGTACATAAGTCTATGCCAAAATAATAAAATGATTTGATTATTAGCCTTGAGTTACTTGGAGACTGTATGCGTATGTGGGTGCAGTCAATTGCACCTAGTACACGTGGAAATTGACCGTATTGGTAAAACTTATCTACACTATTTAGGTGCATTACAACATATTAGTTGTAAAGCATGGCTATAGCTTCAGAAACATTTTGCACTATTCTGCTGGCAGAAGATTTTGACACTCCTACAAAATCCGGTACAGAAATCAGCATTGAACCCAATGCATAAAATCTGAGCGTCAAGAGAAGCTGGTGAAGCGGTGCAACTCCATTATTTCTGTAAATAATAAGATGATTGATTAATGTTCATGCTTTCCTACACCTCTCGCAATGTTTTTACACTCTGCAGCTTTAGCTATCAGTAGCTTGGCCATTGTTTACTTACCGTTTTGATGTGACTTTAAGATGTGGTAATATTTCTAACAGAAGCAGTTCTACCGCAGCTTTGTTTAATCTAAATCTGAATGTGAATTCAGCATCCGTTAGGCACTGTATATGGTTAATACGACAATATCGTCGTGGTGCTGATGGACCTTCGTTTTCATCAGTATCCCAGTCTGAAAGAAGTTCCAAGACTTCCAAATCACTGTCACTATCACTAGAAACTATTGTTGTAGACATTTTTTATTATTTTAGGATGTTTTATCTAAAATTACTATAAGAAATGCCTTTAATCACAGTTTTTATTTCGAAAGATTGCGCTTAATCCATCAATTATCAAGGATTGCCAAAATGGATCGTAGATAGACGAAAAAGGATTTGTCAAAATCCAAAGATTTGTTATTGAAACCCAACAACTGTCATTTCTGAACAGAGGCCGATCCGAAAACCGTTAAAAATCGATTGGTGCCCTCCGACGGATAGATCGCATTATTGGATTGACATTGCAATCTGTAGTTTGGTTATTGAAACACTTTTTGTAACAAATGGATTGAAATTTCAATCGCAGATTGGTAAAAATGGATTGAGATCGCATATTGGGACCGGCCGTTAATCGCGAATAAAACATTTAATGCATACCTCAACGTTTCGGTGGTGTCGCAACGGCCGTGTTCACGAGGGTACTGGATTGCGAGTGTGGTTTACACTATTTGGTTGAAAGGGCGCAATCTACCCACATCAACCAAAATATTATTAGGTCCGTACTCCACTGCACTTTTTCTTTTTAAGGTCCACGACACACTACACTGACAACGTCCGAAGGTGTCCTACACTTAACATAGCTGGGCTGCAGTGGGAGCTTCAGGCGAGGAGTTATGGCATCGTGACAAAAATACCACGTGACGAGTAAGTACTCACCGGCCGTCGATCCTGTGAGGCCTGTTGTTCTGTGCATCGTCCACCATGTGCGCCTTGGAGTACGTGATGAACCCGAAACCACGCGACCTCCTCGTTTTGGGGTCTTTCATTACTACAACATCGACGATTTCCCCCCATTTCTCAAAATGAGCCTTCAGAGAATCGTCGTTGGTGCGGTAATTGAGCCCACCGATGAATATTTTACGGTGCACTTCTGGCTCATCCTGAAAATGGAACGCAATTAAAAATGTGACAAAATGGCGGCCGGCATGATGGCGTGGTGACGCCGTGACGCCGGAAACGCTATTGAGGTCATAGGTACCGTACCATGATAGGTGCATTCCAGAGAAAGCCAGTAAGTAATACAATTTAATATTTCAGTAACATAGCTCGAAAATAGAAATAAAAGAAATACGTACTACATAAAGAATTGGACAGGTAACCTTGTGAACATAATGATATTTTATATAAAACTGGTACCTATTATACTTACGTATCCATCATCGCCGTTTTGTGGCCTCATTATTATAATATCAATACACACACACTAACACAATAAAAGAAAACTTTTTAGGTCACTTTCGGATTTCGGCAGGCAGACAACCTTCTCGAACCGAAGCGACGCCAAAAAGAAAGAACGAAAAAATTCATTCAACAAAGAAAATGAGTGAATGATTATGACGTGCCAGGCCAGCCATGAGCCAGGTTGTCGAATGAAAAAGGAAAGGGAAACGGATAACTACAGATTAACATTTTAGGTCACCCTCCATCAGCCCATTCATTCAATTCAACTATTGTCTATTGTTATTATTTGATGTCACGCATAAATGTGGCACTAAATGTGGTGAATTTAGTGCTTTAAAGTTAAAATGCTTTTAAAAAAATACAGAGTAAGGATCTCTTTACTACCTACTTGTAGAGTTTATCATCACTACATACATAGTCACTACATAGTATAAAATAAAGTCGTCTCTGCGTCATGTCTGTCTGTCTGTTTGTCTGTCTGTCTGTATGCTTAAATCTTTAAAATTACGCAACGGATTTTGATGCGGTTTTTTTGTAATAGGTAGAGTGATTCAAGAGGAAGGTTTTTATGTAAAAAAATTCCCGAAATTCCCACGGGAACGGGCACAACGCGGGTATATGTAACCAAAGGTATGAAAAACATGCCTAAAAAAATTGGTTATTGGCGTGCGCTACTAAATCTATTGATGATAAACAAAAACAATGTTCTACGCAATCAAAGTACATATCATTGCGAACAAATAAGTTCGCGAGGGCATATGTCTAACTATTATAGTTAAGCCACAATAACGGTTTTTTGTTAAAATTAATTAGTTAAAAAAGGAGTGTAATTTTATGTTGATGATATTCATATGAATCAAAATAAATGGCTCTACAATCAAGGTTAATTATGTTTCTTTGTATACCTCTTTAAATTATTAAAATCGGACAGTTAGTTTCAGAGTTATGATGAGAAATATCACTACATAGTATAAAATAAAGTCGTCTCTTTTTCGTGTCTGTCTGTTTGTCTGTCTGTATGCTTAAATCTTTAAAATTACGCAACGGATTTTGATGCGGTTTTTTGTAATAGGTAGAGTGATTCAAGAGGAAAGTTTTTATGTAAAAAAATCTCGAAATTCCCACGGGAACGGGCACAACGCGGGTAAAACCGCGGGGCGCTGCTAGTAATTACATTATAATAAACTTCTAACTACAAACTTACTGTACTGAAATTCATTACCTATCCATGTGGCAGGTATTTATTTTAAACTGATAAAGTACGAAATATCATAGCATTATTACACGATCCTTAAAAAGTGCTAAATAATAGCTCCGTTATACATGCGTTATTTTGACAATACTATATACCCTATACCATCCCTATACCATACCCGGTCAAAAACAGTGGATTAGTTTGGAAGGACCTTTGTTTTTATTTCGAAGACACTGAAAGATATCCGGTTGGATAAGGTTGGATGAATGAATGACAGATGACAACGGATGACGTTTATTTTAATTCATTCATACATTTATTCATTCATTCATTTCCCATTCCGATCATTAGAGCAATCTGTGGAAGCCAGCTGTCATTTAAAATATTTTCACAGATTTTCACTGTCTGCTTTTTCTTTTCGGTGATTCTTTTCCTAATACAATTGATGAATAATTCGTCAATTACGCTCATATCATTTGTTTTATAGTCAAGTAATAATCTAAGCATATTGCAGTTTCGGGACTCAGAATTATTTCAACTATGAAACCCAATGGTGGTGATGACGACTACGTAAGTAAACGGCATAGCGGCTAATCGTTGCATTTGTGATAACTTTGAAGCTACTACATAACATAACTGTGCCCTAATGTTCGATCAACATTTAAAATGCTTTTATATTGCAGGAAGAGCCGGAACATCTACGAAAATTATTTATTGGAGGACTGGATTACCGGACCAACGATCAATCACTGAAACAATTTTACGAACAATGGGGAGAAATTGTAGACGTGGTGGTAATGAAGGACCCTCAGACCAAGCGGTCGAGAGGGTTCGGCTTCATCACGTACTCCCGAGCTCACATGGTGGACGACGCTCAGAAAAACAGGCCACACAAAATAGATGGAAGGTAACTTATCCATTTCATTCATTTTAGTGTTCTGTCTTAACATTCACATACTATATTTTGATGATAAATGAATTTTATGTTGTAAATCAGAGTGGTTGAGCCAAAGCGAGCTGTGCCAAGGGAAGAAATCAACAGACCTGATGCAAGTGCCACAGTGAAGAAGTTGTTTGTAGGAGGACTGCGGCAAGAAATAGAAGAAGCTGACCTCAAGGACTACTTCAGCTCATATGGGAATATTATATCAGTGAGCCTCGTCACGGAAAAGGACACTGGGAAGAAGAGAGGATTTGGCTTTGTAGAGTTTGATGATTATGACCCGGTTGATAAGATTTGTGGTGAGTATTCCAATAGACACAAAGTGATATAGACACCATTTGTAAACTATTGATGACTTTATTAACCTCGCGATGTGTAAGTTGCACACTTGAACTAAAGGCCACCCACCCACTAAAAGCAAACGTGCAGCTCGACCCCTACTTAGATGGGTGGTCCATAGTGGTATTTTTAAGTAAATAAATAAATAACAAATAAATCATTTATTTGACACAAATATTTGTACATTAGATAACTTACAGAAAATACAAAAATTGTTATCAGTTATAAAATCGATTGTAAGTATGTGAACTGTGGTGACCAAATTAAGAATTAACTTGTGTTAGGTCACCAGTGCTCTTTCACATTCACATTGATGATCACAAAAGTGTTGTTACAATTAAATTATTTTTGCAAAGTTACAGTAACTGATATAAATGATAAAAGAATAATAACAATAAAGTAGAAAAATTACCAAAGATATTTAACAAAGTCTCCATGCGCGCGCGCGCGTGTTTGTGTGTGTGTGTGTGTGTGTGTGCTCTTTTTTTGCGACCGCTACCGTGCTACGGAGCGCAAGTTAAGCAGTCGATCCCGGTTGTTTCAATCTTTACTCGAACTTATTGGTATATACATATGTATGGTATGTAGGCTGTAATATTCCACTGCTAATCATATATAATCCCTTCCCACTGAAGACAACTATTTTTTACAGTGTGTAATTCGTATCTTCAGTGATTAAGTCCATAACAAATAAACTAATAAGGCCTAGGCTGGCCTCCTGTCGGTTGGTTGGATCCCAAACGCGACCTATGTTCCAAATAATTAAAGTAAACAAACTTAATTTGGAAAACAATAAACGATTTTTAGCACACCCTGAAATTGTTTTTACATGTCCTGAAAATTCGTTCTGAGAACATTCTGCTTGAACTCGTAAATGCTACATTAAGTGTTGGGGTATGTTCTCCCTTAGTGCTCACAAATTGGCAACACTGGAACCCATTCCGTTCACACAAAACGTTACTTAACGCTTTTTCGGTCTTATTACAAGTCAGGGTTTTATTTTTGAATCTTACTAGCAGAGCAGAGCTGTTTTACTTGTGTTAAATTAATAAATATACGCGGACAAATTCAGTCACTGTTAATTACTCGTAGACCCTGTTAACAGCCTCTGTGGTCTTGTGGTTTGAGCGTTGCGAGCTCACGATCCGGAGTTCCGGGTTCGATTCCCGGTGGGGACAATACCTCACAAAAATCTCTTTGTGAGACTGCCCTTAGTTTGGTTAGGGCATTGCAGGCTGAATCACCTGATTGCCCGAAAAGTAAGACTTTAAGTCCCGGTTACTTTCTACGGATAGTAGTCGTTACATGAGCCGTGTCGGAGGCTTTCGGCGGCTCAATAACTCTGACACCAGGAATGGTCAGGTTGACCATCCGCTACTTTACTTAATTAGATATTATTATGTAAAACTAGCTGTGCCCTGCGGTTTCATCCGCATTTATTCCGTCACTGCTTACCTTTTAAACCTTCCCTGGACTTTCATGAATATTTCAAGACCAAAATTAGCCAAATCGGATCAGCCGTTCTCGAGTTTTAAGCAGACTAACGAACAGCAATTCATTTTTATTTATATACTTAGATAGATGACGGTAAGCATATAACGCACAGGTAAATATATGTAGTATGTACTTACTTTCTCGCATTCTTTTCGCTGTTGTAACAGTGGCGTATGATCGCAGGGTTTCTTCGCTTTTAAATTAAATAAATAATGCATACAATTTGAGCGCAATAAACTTTGGAGGTGTAGGTGAGCGTACCTATTCCTCGCTTCAGCTGAATTTCGCGCCATTCCACAGGGAACAATAACGGTCGCTTGTGACGATAAAATGACGCACAATTTTTTCCTTGTACTTTTGTGTTTTGAAAATAGTACGGAGTTGGTAATAATTTCGATTATTTACCTTATAAAGGGTGGATTTAATAGATTGGGAGCACGGTTAAGGGACGCCAATGCCGTGATTGTAGGTTAGGTTAGATGTTTGAACAATAACCTACAGTCAGTGTGTGTGTGCTAGGTAAATGTGACATTACTTATCAATACTGATGTCTGTTATACTAAGAAAACCAGCCAAGTGCGAGTCGGACTCGCGCAGGGTTCCGTACTTTAAAAAACGGCAAAAAATCACGTTTGTTGTATGGGAGCCCCCTTTGAAAATTTGTTTTATTTTGTTTTTGTTATAGCGGCAATAGAAATACGTCATCTTTGAAAATTTCAACTATCTAGCTATCACCGTTCTTGAGATACAGCCTGGTGACAGACGGACGGACGGACAGCGTAGTCTCAGTAATAGGGTCCCGTTTTTACCCTTTGGGTACGGAACCCTAAAAAAGTAAAAAAACGTCCCACGTCCCACTACTGAGCAAAAGCCTCTTATCTGAGTGAAGAGGTCAGTACGTGAGGAGGATTGGGCATAATCACAACGCTCGCCAAATGCGGGTTGGTGATCTCAAACTCGAGCCATGTTTAAAAAGTAGGAAACATGTAATACTAATTTAGTTTAAACCACTGAACAAGTTTCATTCAATTCAGCATCCAGATAGTTATAATTCTAGGTCCAACATAGTTATTAATCCGAAAATATCCTATGAGAAGGGGTCACGAACGGCTGAAGCCGTGATAGAGCAGCTAATAAAGAAATAATGTAAGTAAGTGAACACAAAGCAAGTTTTTAAAGAAACACTCGGTAAGTGTGAAACGGCATTTTAGCGGCCACCGCATCGAGTAAAGGTGTGTTCACATCGGCGTACACTGAAGCATTGTCATATTTCGGAGGCAAAGCGAGCCTTGAATAAGTTTGTTGTAGCTACCCCCTTGCACTGTTTACACAATATAAATAGTAAATAAGTGGTCTTGTAAACAGGCTTATAGGAAAGTTTTATTACGGGAGGACTCTGCGCTGCATAGCTGAATTTGTGGTCGGCGACGTAATAAAAGTTTTCAATTTAATGGAATATAAAAGGGACCTAATAATGTATTTTGATGTCATTCAAAACTAGCGACAGGTCTACGTTTCGTTCGCTTGAAAATATAAATCTACACAACTGCATTGGAACTGAAGAGTTTGTTTTGCGGATTAAAAATTCCTCTTCGTTAATCTGACGTTTCAAACGCGTCATACTATTTTGCTAGTGCTACGAACACAACTCTTCACTACAACGTCCGTAGCATGTCAGTGCTACGAAACTTTTTCACCCAGGAGATGTGCTACGAGAAATAAAGGTACTGGGAGTTTTGCTACGATTTCATTTCTAGGTGAAGTGGCATCGCGAGTTCAGTTGGACTGAACCCTTAATGCCTCTTTCTTACCTACCTACCTACAGCCAGGTATGGCTGCTTCGGGTGCTGTTGGAGGCTTAAACTTGGGTCAATGAGTGATTTCAGTGCTTGATGCATTGAAGCCCTTAAAGGCCAAGATTTAGTGCTTACTGCTTAATAACTCCCTGCTGCAGGAGTACATACAAAAACCTTCAACTTTGGCTACACAACGAAAAGGGATTAAAAAAGTCTACCTAAAAAACGGGCTTTACCTAAGCTTTCCATGAGAGGAAAATAATTATCATCCGATTTAGTACCCCTACCGCCATCTAGTGTAGATATTTGTAAGCAAGTTCCTTTTGAATCTCAAGTAATATCAATGCTTCAAAATAGATGGCGTTACAATGTTTAACATCATTTTATAAGCATACTATTTTAAAATTATTATAATTAGTAGTCCCGTCAACGAAGTAGTTGTAGAATGCGTGAGAGGGTACCTAAGCGATTTCTTCAGAAACGTATTCAGGGTGCTCAGGGGAAAAACATACTAAAAGTCCTGACGTCTGGGAGGTGCGCCGGAGGGAAGGGAGGGTGACAAAGGTCTCAGTTTTAGGTTATTCGCGAATATCTCAAAAACGGTGCAATGTAGCAAAAAAAAGTGTATGATAAAATGAAAGCTTATATAATTCACTATAACTTTAATTCTATCCACTTTTTCCATATTCCCAACCGTTATTGAACTACACGCTCCAGAAATGTCAAAATTAAGGAACTCGGGCAGGTAACTATGGAGCCTGCCCCAATGCTCAACAGTGACATGACTTATGTCATTTGAAAGGTCTTGAAGAGTTGTACAAGTTGCTCCTAGACAGTTATATCGAATTCGATGGCAAACTCGGTGTTTTCGACCACCTAAGCATTACCACTGGAGGTGCTGTGGAGCCTGGACGGAATGCTCAACAGTGACATGACTTACGCATTTGAAAGCTCTTACAAGTCACTTTTTAATAGTTATATCGAAATCGACGCCAAACTTGGTGTTTTCGACCACCGAAGAAAAAACACTAGGTGTATGCGCAGTTGACCCTGATCGTATTGCTCAACAGTGACATGACTAATGTCATTTGAAAGCTCTTACAAGTCACTCCTTGACAGTTATATCGAAATCGACGACCAACTCGGTGTTATCGACCACCGAAGTATCGACACTGATCGTATTGCTCAACAGTGACATGACACAATATCATTTGAAAGCTCACAAAGAGTTTTATAAGTCACTCTTTGATAGTTATATCGAAATCGCCGTCCAACTTAGTGTTTTCGACCACCGAAGAATGGAGTTGGGCTATGCCATACCGAAGTATCGACGCTGATCTTAATGCTCAACGGTGACATGACCTATGTAATTTGATAGCTCTTGAAGAGTCGTGCAAGTCACTCTTTGACAGTTATATCGAAATCGACCGCCAACGCGGTGTTTTCGACCACCGAAGAATGACACTGGGTTTATGTGCAGTTGACCCTGATGGTATTACTCAACAGTGACATAACTTATGTCATTTGAAAGCCCTTAAAGAGTTGTCCAAGTCACTCCTTGACATGTATATCGAAATCGACGGCCAACTTGGTGTTTTCGACCACAGAAGAATGCAATTTTCTCAAGGTCCTTTATTCAGCGTGTTTGTTTAAGCCCGCCCTTGCATCAGAATAGTATAAAAGTAGTGCGCAAAGGAACTCAATAGATGGCATTACGATTTAAAAAAATCTAAAACATGCGTAAGTTGTGTTCCCGGCCTGAAAGGGTGTCGTATTTAGCAACCATGACATATTTGAGTTAACCTAAACATGTGCAGTGACAGTGAGTGATCGCTTATGTTGCCCTTCAAATACTCTATAACTATTTTATGAATTGAACTAATGTGTATATATATTTTTTTTTTTGGTCAAAAACACCGAGTTAGCTGTTGATTTCGATATAAATATCAAGGAGTGACTTAGACAACTCTTCAAGGGCTTTCAAATGACATAAGCTATGCCACTGTTGAGCAATACCATCAGGGTCAACTGCACATAAACCCAGTGTCATTCTTCGGTGGTCGAAAACACCGCGTTGGCGGTCGATTTCGATATAACTGTCAAAGAATGACTTGTACGACTCTTCAAGAGCTTTCAAATGACATAGGTCATGTCACCGTTGAGTATTAGGATCAGCGTCGATACTTCGGTATGGCATAGCCCAACTCCATTCTTCGGTGGTCGAAAACACTAAGTTGGACGGCGATTTCGATATAACTATCAAAGAGTGACTTATAAAACTCTTTATGAGCTTTCAAATGATATGTGTCATGTCACTGTTGAGCAATACGATCAATGTCGATACTTCGGTGGTCGATAACACCGAGTTGGTCGTCGATTTCGATATAACTGTCAAAGAGTGAATTGTAAGAGCTTTCAAATGACATTAGTCATGTCACTGTTAAGCAATACGATCAGGGTCAACTGCACATACACCTAGTGTTTTTTCTTCGGTGGTCGAAAACACCAAGTTTGGCGTCGATTTCGATATAACTATTAAAAAGTGACTTGTAAAAGCTTTCAAATGCGTAAGTCATGTCACTGTTGAGCATTCCGTCCAGGCTCCACAGCACCTCCAGTGGTAATGCTTCGGTGGTCGAAAACACCGAGTTGGCCGTCGAATTCGATATAACTGTCTAGGAGCAACTTGTACAACTCTTCAAGACCTTTCAAATGACATAGGTCATGTCACTGTTGAGCATTGGGGCAGGCTCCATAGTTACCTGCCCGAGTTCCTTAATTTTGACATTTCTGGAGCGTGTAGTTCAATAACGGTTGGGAATATGGAAAAAGTGGATAGAATTAAAGTTATAGAGAATTATATAAGCTTTCATTTCATCATACACTTTTTTTTGCTACATTGCACCGTTTTTGAGATATTCGCGAATAACCTAAAACTGAGACCTTTGTCACCCTCCCTTCCCTCCGGCGCACCTCCTAGACGTCAGGACTTTTAGTATGTTTTTCCCCTGAGCACCCTGAATACGTTTCTGTAGAAATCGCTTAGGTACCCTCTCACGCACTCTACACCCTCCTTTGAGTTGTTCTTTAACGGGACTATAGGTATATTATAAAATATTATTTTACGCCTTATGCTGGGGCCACACTTACGCTCAATGTCAATGCCCATTGAATGCAATAATTTTCAATGCAATATAGTGGGTGGCTACACTTAAACTGTCAATGTCAATGTTCATTTATTGGAAAAATTTGACATTGACAACGGCATTGAATTTACTTCAATTCAGACAAGATGGACGTCGACAGAGCTCTATATTTCATGAGAGTTAATTTATATTATTTGACTTTATTAAATCATTATCGAATAAAGAGACCATGTTTGCATAATCTCAAGAAAAGTAATAATTTTGTTGTTACTCCACTCTGTCGCCATAGTACGTATAGACAAAAACGTGCGATTTTGAGGCAAATCCGTCGTAATAAGCAAATACGTCCGAACCCGTTGCGCTCTCGACGCACACTGACAATACGTAGTGTGGCCGCTTCATGCATTTAACTCTCGCATTAATCTCTTTGATGTACCGCCACTCGAGCTATCGCATACGCCAAATGGCATTGTCAATGCTATTGTCAAATTATGACGCATAGTCGCGTCGTGGCTACACCTACGGTTAATGTCATATTCTATGGCATATGGCATAGGTGTGGCCCCAGCATTATGCTGGGGCCACACTTACGCTCAATGTCAATGCCCATTGAATGCAATAATTTTCAATGCAATATAGTGGGTGGCTACACTTAAACTGTCAATGTCAATGTTCATTTATTGGAAAAATTTTACATTGACAACGGCATTGAATTTACTTCAATTCAGGCAAGATGGACGTCGACAGAGCTCTATATTTCATGAGTGTAAATTTATATTATTTGACTTTATTAAATCATTATCGAATAAAGAGACCATGTTTGTAGAATCTCAAGAAAAGTAATAATTTTGTTGTTACTCCACTCTGTCGCCATAGTACGTATAGACAAAAACGTGCGATTTTGAGGCAAATCCGTCGTAATAATCAAATACGTCCGAACCCGTTGCGCTCTCGACGCACACTGACAATACGTAGTGTGGCCGCTTCATGCATTTAACTCTCGCATTAATCTCTTTGATGTACCGCCACTCGAGCTATCGCATACGCCAAATGGCATTGTCAATGCTATTGTCAAATTATGACGCATAGTCGTGGCTGCACCTACGGTTAATGTCATATTCTATGGCATATGGCATAGGTGTGGCCCCAGCATTACAGATTGATTTGATTTTGATTGGATTTTGACCAATGATTTTGATTTCTTGCTTGCTTGATGTTATCCTGTCTGTCATTTGTGTTACTGTCATTCGTGTTTGTGATGCCAGAATTGCCAGATTGTTGACGATTATGACGATTTTCTCTGCCTGGAATTAGGACCCGTAAAGCTTTTATATTCAATATTTAATTATTTCCCGAAACAATAAGTTTGCGGTCGTTGTTTAAAAATGAATTACAAGTATGTTTTATTAGTGTTTTTCGGTACTTGTGTGTTTTTTGTATCGGTAAGTTTTTATTTGTTCGACGTAGACACAAAAAAAATCTAATTTCAGTTTTTCGTTCCATTTACCACCTACTTTTATCTCATACTCTTTAGGTTTTATCAAACATGATGAAGAGGTAACAAAGCAGATTATAATACTGTTTTTAAACAATGTACAGCATTGGTTTAACTTTGTACACACAGTTACTTTTATGCAATTGTAGGGATTGGTAGGTATCTAGACTTCAACAATTTAACAATCAACCTAGCCCAGTGTTATTGAAAGTCCAATTACATACAGTTAAGTTTGATTTGTTAGCAACTATTGTGGGATAGTTGATTTATATAACAAAGTTGTACAATGGATAACTCCAAAAATGACACACTTACTAATCAGATTAAGCTTGACCTATTTTCAAAAACGATGAAGATTGTATTAGGATACAATCTATATAATTATATACTTATAACTCGAGATCGGCTGGATCAATTTTCATGGTTTTTGTTTTGTTGGATTTGTCTCCGCCCTGAATAGCAGAATATATTTTAAAAACAATGAGAACTTGGAATAAAAATCTCAAAATTCCCACGGGAACCGGGGCGCTGTGGGTGAGACCGCGGGGCACAGCAAGTTAGTGATAAATAGATACTTTATTGAATTCCACAATTAACATACACAGGAAAATAAATAGGTATTTTTTTATGTTGTAATCGGTCAATTGGGCTGCGAACCACTCTGCTTTCGAAAAGAAACCCTCAGCCCATAATTCAACCGCCTAGCAAAGGGCTTTCAGCTCACTATTTATAATGCATCATCTTAATGAACTCATACTAGTTATTAAGGGAACAGAGAGTATTATACAAAGCTACATTGTGTTACAACAATTGGCATAAAGACAATATCTGACCTGTTATTAAATGTTATTAATCGTAAAAAACTATTTATGCACATAAATACATTTGCATTTAATCCTCTTTGATTGCAAGAAGATAGAGTTAGTACTTTCTGTAATTGAGATATTTTGTCATCAGCTGTATCTTCTGCACATTCCTGCTCACTGTACTGATATCTTCAGTGAAATGAGAAGCCTTTGCCCAGCAGTGGCATATGAGAAGCTAATATTTTTGCTTACTGTTCCTTCTTCTTCTTCTTCATCGAGTGGATGGTCAACTTGACCAACTGTTCCTTCTTAATATATATGTTTCAATTTTCAAGGGTCAATATGAAGACAAGCGGTGTAAGTGTGTCTGTCCGAGCCCTTCGGCAGTCCTGAACAACACAGGTGGTACCGGCAGACGTCCCTTCATTGGAAATGTGCCTCCGAATAAATGGTAACCATCTTAAGGGCTAAACTTTTGTCTCAAACCTAATTAAAGATTGCCCGGCATTATAAACACAGTGAAGCATCCAACATTACACCTGCCCATTCGTGGTCTCATACTGTTACTACACCTGAAATATCTTCTATGTAATTATCATTTCAAAACTAATTTGGCCTTTTAAAATGAATAGCTTTCAATGCATTTTTAAGAAAATCCCATCTTAATTACCAGTCCGATTTAAATAATTATTTTTGTACTAGACTAGATAGCCACATTCAACAGAAAGGTTATAGGCTATTTTTCATCCCGAAATTCCCAAGGGAACGGGCACAACGCGAGTAAAACCGCGGGATACAGGTGGTAGGAGATATTTTAGATGCAGTGACTTGTGTGTTTGTTTTCTTTTACAACTCTCAAAGCAAAAGTTACTTTACATGATAATGAAAACTGCCGCCTCAAATTTAATCTGCTTGATGTCTGATAGAAATAGAGCTCATTATTAAAATGTAACAGCAACTGTGAAGGAGTAATTCTGCCGCGCATCGGAGACCAGATCAAAGGCAGAGAGCTGGAGTTCTGTCCTCGATGTGAATGCAAATATGAGAATAGGAACACCACTATTATCAAGGTAAGCTAAATAATCTTTATTTTAGGATGTTTGAGTTTGACTCAAATTAGAAGTGACATTTGAAAGTTTTCATTTGAAAAACATAAAAAAATTAAAATAATATAATTTTTTTTGATTAAAAAAAAAATTAGGTGTGCTGTGGACCATCCTTAACATTTAGGGGTATGAAAAATATATGTTGGCTGATTCTTAGACCTGTATGCACACAAAATTTCATGAAAATCGTTGAAGCCTTTTCGGAGGAGTAACTAACATTGACACGGGAATTTTATATAGTTATATGATTATTACAAGCTGTTCCGCACAATAATTCTGTATTATGATATTATTTATTATATTAGAGAGTCCAAATAACATTTTCTATCTACAAAATGATAGACGACTGAAGAATAAGATTTCCTATCTATCTTACAATCTTGTTATTGTTTTCAGGTGGTAGTGATCATAGTGATATGGATTATCATGCTGCTGGTGGTTTACATGGGTTTCCTGATCTGCCTGGACCCTCTCATCAACAAGAGAGCGAAGGCCTCCTACCAGGAACATACAAACGAAGATGTGAGTACATACTTAGTTTTACTACTTATACAATTAGACATTTTTTTTTTTGTAAAATCCTATTTTTTATCTTCCTCAAATAACAGTTCAAGTTTTAACACTGTCTCCATGGCTAAAATAGGTAAAGATTTGATATTCACATGGAAATAATATCTAAACCTTATTAGCTATATAAGCTGACCAAACAAACATAATTATTGGTTAGGTGGGAGCTGCTAATTTTAATTTATTTAATAAATAATCATTTGACCTAATCCTCCTCAGTGTACATATATCTTCGGTATACTTACGGTTTACCTTTAGAATTCTACAGGCCTTACCTTTTCGATTACAGGACGAAACCTCAGTAGGCGGCCCGTCGCAGGCTGCCAGGGCTCCCGGCAACGTCCTGAACCGAGTCACCAACCAACAGGACAAGTGGAAACGTCAAGTCCGCGAACAACGACGCAATATATACGATAGGCATACTATGCTCAATTAAACATTCGCCGGTATCTATGTATGTTTTAACTCTATTTTATATGTCCTCATTGTACTGATATCTTCAGTGAGGCGAGAAGCCTTTGCCAGGCTAAGGCTTTATTCATAAACGCTTATAAACGGCATTTTAGCTATATAGGGTTGTCCCTTTCCAACATACCATATCTTTCGAAGAGCAATAGAGACGAAATCACTTTATTGTTTCGTATTTTAGTTAAAAAGCGTTTATGAATAAAGCTGTAATACTTTACTTTTTTATAGTATTGTGTTGTCACTGTAAAGGAATTTAAGGGCAGAATACACATGTCAATGGCTTCACTACAATACATGGCATGGAGAGAAAGCATACCAGGGAATCTAACTGGCTAAAATAATAATGTTAAATTTTATATCATGATAATTTGGAGAACTTACTCTCCATGCAGCATGCTTTTTACTCCTCGTGTAGTGTCCTACTATGGATGTTTTCATTGGCCAGCTGCTACTGTTATAGCAATAAATTTGATCCTTAACTCTTCTAGAATTGTCATGACTCGTGGGCAGCTAAAACAACACACTACCGACAAATGGTACTAATTCCTTCAATAATCAGCCTTATTTCGAAAGCTTAAGTTTGATAATTGTTTGAGTTTATTATTTGCCTGGAGTGTAAAAATAGGTCA
Organism: Cyclophora punctaria; assembly: GCA_951394245.1. Taxonomy (NCBI): domain Eukaryota; kingdom Metazoa; phylum Arthropoda; class Insecta; order Lepidoptera; family Geometridae; genus Cyclophora; species Cyclophora punctaria. The sequence goes on from OX596167.1 coordinate 12,509,787, forward strand.
TAAACTTATTAGTCACAGTACCTCCTCGTCTCAGGCGTTAGGCTCAATAACTCTGACACCAGGATTGGTCAGGTTGGTCATCCACTCGATGAAGGAAGGAAGGGGTTAGTATTCTTTGTGTATGGAATATGGAATACACTTATAAAAACCTGTGGGCCTTATTCATAAACGCTTTTTAACAACACTTTAGCTATCAAATGGTTTGTCCCTATCCAACATACGCTATTTGCCAAAGAGCGAAAGAGACAAAACACTATTTAAGTTAAGTATCGTTTTCATAAACGTTTTTTGTCTCTTTCGCTCTTTGGCAAATAGCGTATGTTGGAAAGGGACAAACCATTTCTCATTTATGAGACTAAAAATTCAACAAAAATAGTCTTGTTTGCAATCTGTATTAAACCGTACATCAACTACTAACTAATGAGTAATGAGTTATGAGACTAATGAGTGAAGGCCTTTGTTTGATTGCGAATATATTCATAATAAGGAGGTAACTAGAATGTAGCCATTTTACAATGTATTTTAATTGTTTTTAATGTTATATTTGTGAAAAATAATATTTGTATATAATGCTTTTTACTCAAGTTGAATTCGTTTTCATACTTTTAAATATGTGAAATCACAAACTATTTTCTTATTGTATTATTTATGAAATAGTCAATGGAATTCTATTTAATATTCCAAATAATTTATCCCAAAAAGTGTTTCATTAATTAGTTTAAGACGTGCTTTATTGGATTTTCCGTCGTCGCAAACGAGCTCAGTCGAATGTTATTGTGTTAGTTTGATCCACAGTAATGATCGAAAAGCCCATGGTTTGTTTATGGTCAAGTCTAGCTAAATTATTATTGTCTTTGAGTGATGTAAAGCTGCAATAAATTATTTTGTAACTGAATATTTTTTAATAAATTTTAATTAGTAATAATGTACCTCCTTGCGACATCCTCACACTTAGGTTTTTAGAATATGGTTTTTTAAAGCCTGGTTAACATTGGTAGAGCAATAGTAGAGTAATAGTAGAGTAAACTGCTACCGAAGTCTACCAATTGAAACTGGGATTTATTGTAATATGTTTTGATGAATATGTACCTATTGATGTATTTATATAAGAAGATTAGTTACAGAGTTACGACTACCGTTTGCTTCACATTGGCAGAACAATGGTCTACCACTATTAATAAATTTAAGCTTTATAATAATTGGTTTTAAGTAATATTTTACCTTTTTAAATGTGTTTTAATTTATTATTTAAATAAATAAATCATTGGTTTAATTTCATGTTGGCTTTTAATGTTAGATTAACCCTTTTACTTGGATAGAAATGTGCGGGAAAAAAATGCAAAATCAAATTGAGACGTTTTATTTTTATAATTTTATTAATTATTGATATATTTTTCTGTGGCATTTATAAATGTTAAAGGTAATACAACAAGCAATACAACAGATAATTTCTTAACTAAATTAAATGCTTAATGTTATAAATTCAACAATTTAACAATTATCTTCGACACTTAGGTAACTGACTGTTACTAAAATAGTATAAAAATATTCGAACGAGTCTGTAAAACTACTGCAATCAAAAGACAAGCGAAGACGTTACAAGTTAAGTATTTGTTTCTTACAATTACACAACAGACATTATTGTTTTTTAAGACTAAATAAAACATGAACTAAAGTTACAACAATAATATTAGATGCTAAATTAATATCATGGAGAATATAAATTTTCGAAAAATACATGTTTAGGGTGGATTGCACAAGAAATTTTAATCTATTTACAACCGAAGTAGATTTGTCTTCTTGTATCTCGTTAAATGTTTAAGAAACAAAGGTGTTCAAAATTGTATTTAAGGAGTTGTACAATCCGCCGTTAATGAGCCTCTTTTAAAAATATATTATAATTAACACAGTACTTACACAATAATAATAATAAGTAAGTACTTATAAAATCAAAATATTTACAAGTAGACCAAAATTTTAATCCACTGAACTTACATGCGAGATATATTTTATTTATCTCTGCTTATATAAAAAACCTGAACCTCGAAGGCTCTCGCGGTAGACAACAGGCCGTATTTAGAGAATTCTTTGTATATGTTAGCAATAATGAAGGATAATAAAGGAATAGACTCCTCGAATTCCCACGGGAAAGGTTTTCACTAAACAATTCTGAGATTAATCGTCCTAAAATACTTGAGCTAGCGAACAGTAAAGTGAAGCTGGTTTTTAGGGTTCCGTAGCCAAATGGCAAAAGCGGAACCCTTATAGATTCGTCATGTCTGTCTGTCTGTCTGTCCGTCCGTCTGTCTGTCCGTATGTCACAGCCTTTTTTCTCCGAAACTATAAGAGCTATGTTGTTGAAACTTAGTGTGTAGATGTATTCTGTGAACCGCATTAATATTTTCACACTAAAATAGAAAAAAAATAAAATTTTAGGGGGGTCTCCCATACTTAGAAATGAAAAAAATATTTTTTTTTTCATCAAACCCATACGTGTGGGGTATCTATGGATAGGTCTTCAAAAATGGTATTGAGGTTTCTAATATCATTTTTTTCTAAACTGAATAGTTTGCGCGAGAGACTCTTCCAAAGTGGTAAAATGTGTGTCCCCCCCCCTGTAACTTCTAAAATAAGAGAATGATAAAACTAAAAAAAATATATGATGTACATAACAATGTAATCTAACACCGAAAATTGGTTTGAACGAGGTCTAGTTAGTAGTTTTTTTTTTTACGACATAAATCGTAAACCGCAAAAAAATACTGATTATTCATTCAATAACTCAAATGTAAATAAAAAAACATTTATTTCAAGAACTTCTTTATTATGTTACTCGCTGCTACGGAACCCTTCATGGGCGAGTCCGACTCGCACTTGGCCGCTTTTTTAACATTAATTTGTGCACCACACATGATGGATGGACGGTCGTCCTAACTCGAACAAAGGAATGAAATGTGTCCAACTACGTACTAAAAACAGGGTGTACTTTTCAAACGCCTTACTATATTGTTCGTGGCCTCTTTCTAGACTTTTGGGGTGCGTTTTTCATTGAAGGGGCGGAGCGTAATTGACCAATCAGAACAAATTACGAAAGATTTTGATAATTTCAATATGTGTTATTATCATTTGTCAATTGAAACACAGCCTTAAAATTATATTTAAGAAACTACCATTTAAGTAAAATTAAGTTAAACTTGTCCTATGAAATCCTCAGTTGCTCACGGCGGTCCCGTGTACACAATTTTTTCTTGGTTGTCCCAAAAAGTGGACCAATGTCGTAAATTCTGCAGCCGAAGACGACTACTCCTCAAGAGGAAAAAGGTTTAGTGGTTTTATTTCATTCTTACCCCATCTCTGAACCTTTTCCCTCTTCAGGATTAGTATGTATACCTATATAGAGTTGGTATGTATAGAGTTAGTATGTATATATTATTAGTTGGGTTATTGGTTATAATGACATTAAGTTAGTGTGGACTCTAGCATTTTACTCTACAAATGTAAACTAGAACTTACTTTAATTCGATATTCATATGTCGTTCATGTGACTTGTATACACAACACCTATTACGTAGTAAAGTGTGTGAATCATTGTGATTCAGGCCGATTAGGATCCACTTTTGATAACGTTCCTTTGCCTTTACTAATCAGTTCAATTTTATAACATTTTTTAAACATTACACTCTTTTGATCCCATGATCATTTAGATATCACCATTGGAATATAATACAAAAGTAGTGATCTGATAATTAGATGCATTCTATCGCAGTTTTATCTCATTAGCGCGCTTGAGTCTTAGTGCATCATAGTCCGCGTCAAAATCCTGTAAAAATTGTAGATTTACAACATGGTAGATTTGACGAAACGGAGAAGTTATTCTATGGTTATTCGCAGTGGGGTATGTCAAATGAATATTAACAATGATCTTCCTTCACTCTATATCTTGCTTACAGTATTGACAGTTACCCATACAAAGACGTGTGTACATCTACAAGCATGACTCAGGTGCGCTCGTGAAACATTTACAAACTGTGGCTGTGAAAAACAAACTTAAAACATTAACAACCTCAGAGGTGTAGAATAGCCTTGGTGGTGTAGTGGTATGTGCAATTTCCTGTCAAGATTGAGGTCCTGGGTTCAATTCCCGAGTCATCTGAATACATGTTTCTCACTTTTCAAACAAGGCTCGGGTTTGAGATCAACCCGCATTAGGCAAACGTGGTGATTACGCCTAATCCTCCTCACTGTACCTCTTCTTTGGTGAGACGACAAAGCTTTGCTCAGCGTGGGATGTTATAGGCTAATACTTATGGACTACGATTTATTGAGCTAGTAAGACTTCGATCAACAATACACAACTAGATGTCGGGTCGGCGCAAAAAATACGTCTCGGTGAATAACGTCTCATTTGAAAAGTGAGCTCTTATTTTATTCATAAGATTTAGGTGTTAGGTGTAGGAGCTAGGTGTCATGGTTGTAATTAGATTGAACTTCGAACTGTTTTAAAACTTTTGTTTCAGTTCGGTAGTAAACAAAATAAGCTGTCACACGTCATCCACGCGGACAGTATTTAGCTTTGATTTTGTACGTGACCCGGTATCTAGTTGTGTATTGTTGATCGAAGTAAATAATATACTTAGGGCCGTAATATCAATAAGAGTTTAAACTACAGATTTTGTAATCTAAAGTTTATCTTAATCTAAAGTTTAAACCTTCCTCATAAGATCAATGACAAAACAGAGACAGATTACGAAATCTCCGATCAGTCTTTAACACATAGCAACACTCTACGTTTTACTCATTCATCATTCAGTCACTCGTTCATTATTTATGCATTACGTTTGCAACATTGGCGCCAAAAAAAGTAAACTGTCATTCATTGCGTGCGTCGTTCGTCCACGCATGCGTACTCATCAGCAGATATAACCTAATCAAAATATAAACAACTACAATGACACATTGACACAATGAAAATCAGCTGACCACCGAGTGAGCGCCATTTTAAAATCGTCAACCCTAGTTTAACTGTCCGATGTCGGCGGTTTAGTCCAAACTGTAGATTAAACTAGAATTGAACGATAAACCACCATTGATCTTAGTAAATAATCGAAGTTAAAGGTTTAAACTGACTTTCCAAGTTTAACCTATGATTGATATTACGGCCCTTAGTACATAAAAACAAATCTCAGTGTTGTTTTTATTTATGTATCCGTAGTCACATTCAAAACTTACCCCTTATTCATAGACACTCTATAAGTAAACAAAACACTGTACTTAATAAAGTTTTTTGTCTCTTTTGCCCTTCGGAAAATAGCGTATGTCGGAAAGGGACTAATTGCTGTTACCAAGTGTTTATGAATAAGTTTATGCATCTAATTATCTGATCGCTAAACATAAAATAAGTTGGTACAGTACTTTTCATTTACCGTACCACATAAACTTCGCTTTCCGCTAAATATGTATAGTCTACATCGAATAGCGAATATTATTCCATAACATTCGCATTCAGTCTTCGAACTCTCCGTCGTTTTGTAGTAGATTTCGGGACTGAAAAAGTATGATAAAAATGTTTTAAATAAAAACGGATAGGGCAAACTAAGAGCAGGTATAATTTTTTACATAGTTATTTATAGTTAATACTAGCAGCGCCCCGCGGTTTTACCCACGTTGTGCCCGTTCCCGTGGGAATTTCGGGATAAAATGTAGCCTATAGCCTTCCTCGATAAATAGACTATCTAACAGTGAAAGAATTATTCAAATCGGTTCAGTAGTTTCTGAGATTAGCGCGTTTAAACAAACAAACAAAACAAACTCTTCAGCTTTATAATATTAGTATAGATACCTTAATACTACCAGATACTGATAATCTACCGGAGATTAGACCATCTTCATTAATACATTTCAAGATGGTTAGTGGCCAACCCTGATGTCCGACTTTTTAGACCGCCTAAAGGCCTTACATGGTCTAACGATTGAAAAAACCGGGACCGACTGCTTTACGTGCCACGGTAGCGCTCAGATAGAAATGCCACTATCGGCCACCCATCCAAGTAGAGGGCAAGCTTCACGTTGCTTAACAATTGCAATGAACTGACATCGCTTTGTCAAACTACGGTATGTGGTCTAATCAAAACTAAGCATACCTCATCACTTTCCGTTTTATCCTCGTCATAATACATTTTCACTTTTTTGGAATGCAGCAAAGGGTCCAAACAGAACAGAAACCCCATGTAGACGGACAGCAACGTGAGGACCCACAGGACTCCAATCACAACCACCTGGAATGATTTTTATCTCCTCTTTTTATTAGAAGTCTATAAATACAGACCATAGAACTAAAATGTCAAAGAGACTCTGTGTTCAAGCTATGCTAACAGTGTGTCACAAATTTCACCAAAATCAATTCATTAATTTAGTCATGAAACATTGATTATCATAATTTCAGATCAATTGATTAAGAATAAATCAATGTCATGAAAGCATAACAGACAGATTTACTTTTACATTTATAATATTAAAGTACTGGTTATTTATTTGTTTAAATTTATATACTTTGATTATCACAATAGATAGTCAAAGTATTCAATCAATTTAGATAAGATAAAATCATGTTCAGTTTATCTCGACAATAAAATAAAAGTGTCTGTTTTTATTATCTAAATAATAGTGTCTTTTTATTTTATTTTTTATACAAATAGTTTATTTATGCCATTAGACACTACAACAACATCATCACTTTGTTATATGTATGTATGTGAAAGTAAATTTGAACTACCATACTGCATTACAACAAAAATGCATTTTATATTGTGTATAATCTTCTATATATATAAAACAAAGACGGGTTTGTTACAACACTTATAACTCGAGATCGTCTGGATCAATTTTCATGGTTTTTGTTTTGTTGGATTTGTCTCCGCCCTGAATAGCAGAATATATTTTAAAAACAATGAAAACTTGGAATAAAAATCTCAAAATTCCCACGGGAACGGGGGCGCTGCGGGTGAGACCGCGGAGCACAGCTAGTAACTAATAAGATAACGTTTTAAAATAAATGAATAGAGATAAGTAATGAACCAACAGAGCCTATTCAGATAGTCATTAACACCCATCGGTCTCTGCCTGCAAACCCAAAACCCAGGTTTCTGATCTGGTTCCGACAATGTTTTTGTTAGGCTACTTTTACCAGCATAGGGATATTACCGGCTAAACGTCTTATGCATAAACGCTCATTAACTAAAACACTGTTTTAAAGTGTGTTGTCTCTTTTGCTCTTTCGAAAATAGCGTAAGACCGAAAGGGACAAACCATATCTATACTAATATTATAAAGCTGAAGAGTTTGTTTTGTTTGTTTGTTTGTTTGTTTGTTTAAACGCGCTAATCTCAGAAACTACTGAACCGATTTGAAAAATTCTTTTTGTAATGGATAGCTACATTCAACGGGAAGGTTATAGGCTACTTTTCATTCCGAAATTCCCACGGGAACGGGAACAACGCGGGTAATACCGCGGGGCGCCGCTAGTGATAGGTAAAATGCTGTTAATAAGTGTTTATGAATAAGACCCTGATACTTTACTTAACTTTTACTGGGATGGATTGAATGCTGTTTCGACGACAGGATGATATTGTTGCAGTAAAATTATGCATAATTTCTCACCATAATAACAGAAGTGTTTCTTGTTTGAAACTTGCACTCGCATCTATGACAGAACTGGCTTTCCCGGCCTTTCAACTCATTGCCTAGTTTGGGAACGATCAGCCCGTAGCAGTTGCTGGAAATATAAGATATTTTAGTTTTAATATATAAAATTGTTATATTATAAATTTGGCCTGAATTTTGCACTATAGATTGATATATTTTATTTTGTTTCTAATTTTTATCAAGGCTTCGAACACCCTGGTTGGTGATGTCAGCCTCATAGTTACTTGCCTATGGCCTACCCAGACAATGCTGTGAATTTATACAATTTAATAGCATTATTTTTAGGTTTGATACTTTAAATAACACACTGCTACATTAGAATGTAACACATGCCGGGTATCTTTTTCTATAACCTCACTACATACAATGTGGAACCCGTGTCAAAGGCTGCCAATATCTTTGGAACATTTATTAGATCCCTCAAAGGTATAAATAAGTACCCAAAATTGAAAATGTATTATACAATAGTATTACTATTGCTTGTGCAATGAAATAAGACATAGTAGCATAATTATACTAATATTTATATAAGACTAGCAGCGCCCCGCGGTTTTACCCGCGTTGTGCCCGTTCCCGTGGGAATTTAGGGATGAAAAGTAGCCTATAACCTTCCCGTTGAATAAGGTTGTCTAATACAAAAAGAATTATTGGAATCGGATTGGTAGTTCCTGAGATTAGCGTGTTTAAACAAACAAACAAACAAACAAAACAAACTCTTCAGCTTTATAATATTAGTATAGATGTTATTATACTTCATTTTCTGTACCTGTTGAATGATATTTTATTTTTAAACAAACATATCTTACCATTTCGATGCCGGTAAGCTATCCTTAAAGAACTGTCTTTCTTTGCTTTGGCTGTTATTGAAAACTGCGTCAATTGTAGGACAAATACAGAAACATCTTTTATCTTCATATTGGCCCTGAAATTTGAAGAAATTGATACAATTAGTGTAATAATTTACGAAAAATCTAATGTTATATTCGAAAGAGTCTCAACAGAGTTCTTCTAACACAATAGAGCATGTTACAATTACACCTAGTGTCAAGCATATGCTGTCTCGCTCGGACATTGACAACCAAATTACACCCCATTCATTAGTTATTTATTTGATAGATTTTTAGTTAATAATAATCTTCGTGGCCAATTTCAGTATGACTGGCATACCCAACTTTATTTGAAAACGTTTAAACCTTTTGTTTGCCGGGATTCCAGACACAATATGAAATCAATTGTGTGTGGCTTGGATCTGCATTCTGGAATATGACAGGTTAATGACATTGAGTATGTCGGGGCACCATTCAGTATGTTACATGTAATGGCTGCAGGTGGCCTTAACATTGTCCCTCTTGCAGTCTAATTCGTCACATCTTCCATTCTCATTAATAACACTTTTAGGCTGTAGTTAAAACAACTCCAAGAAAACTGCATCACTTTAATGTAGACAGCCCTTTGTCTGTGTCTTTATTAAAGGCAAGCATGTATCATACTTAGAACAAAAGAGACTCTGTTATGATTGAAAAGTGGAAAAAGGTTTTGGCTCATGGAAATAAATTTAATTTTATTATTGTTATACTTGTTACTTTTTTCGTAAGAGTACTATTTAAACTTCTACTTCACTACATAGTATAAAACAAAGTCGCGTCTGTTTGTCTTCTGGTTGTCTGTATGCTTAAATCTTTAAAATTACGCAACGGATTTTGATGCGGTTTTTTGTAATAGGTAGAGTGATTCAAGAGGAAGGTTTTTATTTAAAAAAATTCCCGATATTCCCACGGGAACGGGCACAACGCGGGTAAAACCGCGAGGCGCTGCTAGTAAACTATATTTCAGTGAATTTAGAGCGTAGACTTTGCCAGTGAGACACTAGTATTGTTTATATTTTCTATAAAATAATACGTAGGTACTTATATGTTCAAAACAGAAAACATGAATAGAAAAATATTAAGTATTCAATATCTGTATTAATTAAAATATCTTACCAGTACATTGACGAAGCACATTACAACACATAAAAAGTTTAATGTATACATTTTAGCGTAACATTAAAACACGAGCCAGATGCGTTCACATACCTATATATTTTAATAGATAAACTACAAAGTATTGCAACTGTAACAATTATTCTGCTTATTGTAAAGAATTCGAATGTGTACCAACTTCTTTATTTTTATACCTTTTTTACATCACAGACTTTCTTTCTTGTAAGATATAAGTAAGCGGCAGGTATACTTCCCCTCTTCCTCTCCTGACGAGTTTCCTTTCCTTCCTCAGAGTTCTAGAGAGTACATAGTTTATAAACTTAATCTCGTTATATTGACCACTGAGGTGGGGATAGGAGGATGGCTTCGGTTCACGTTCAACCAACGAACAAAATTAGCGACACAATGTTGGGTCGTAAAAGAGTTACAATGTGGTTACAATCAAGAAATCAAGAGTCCAGAGAGAAAGTCTATCAGCCACTTACTGTAAAAATAATTTCCGAGTGATAGATTTATCATTTAATTTTTTCATTTGACAGGTTAGTCAAATTTCACATAACATTGAAATTTGACAATGACAGTCATATAAATGTAGACCATCGAACATTGACATACTTCAAATACCATTGAATAGTCAAGCAAAATACCTACTCAATCCTTGTTTTAATTTGACTAATTTTGAAAAAAGTTTCAAGAAGTCGCCTAGTGATGGCCAAAAATTAACTTTGGACTAAGCCGAAGCCAGTTTCCATAAATAAAACCACAACACGAGCTGGAATGTAAATATAGTGTTCGCTTACAGCATGTATATTATCTTGTACCATATAAATACGTCTTGTACGTAAAATTACACAATCTCTAAAGTTTTGTTGTTGGCGATGGTTGGGGTTTGGGGAGACCTTTGCCCGACATTATAGGTTACCAAAATAAGGGGAGCCAGTTTAATTAACATTTAAAATTAGAAATAAAAGAAATTAATATTACTTAATATTTTAGAGGTAAAATTTGTTTGTTTGTATGTTCGACCTAATCTCGGGAATTATCAGTCCGATTTGAATTATTCTTTTTGTTATAGATAGTCACATTCAACGGTAAGGTTATAGGCTATTTTTCATCGTGAAATTCCCATGAGAATGGGAACAACGCGTGTAAAACCGCGGGGCGATGCTAGTTATAAATAAACTAACTTTGAGTACGCCAGTGACTTAACCTGGTTTTTAGTTTGAATACGCTAGTGACTTTAGCCGGTTTTTATTATTAACCGACTTCAAACACCGAAGGCGGAGGTTCTCGATTCGGCCGGTATATATTTTTTTTTGTTATATGTATGTACCTACACCGATTACTCTGGGGTTTCTCATCCGATTTACATGATTCTTTTTTTGTTCGATGCTGTAGATTTTATTCCCATTGGTCCCGTTTAAAGTTTTATCCCAAATTTCATTCGGAAGCCTAACAAAAATTTAAATAAGGTAACGGAGGGTATAGCATAAATCATATATCGGCGTGCTTATGTCACGTGCGCTGCGAAAATTATAGATGATACATAAAAACAACGTTCTACACGTCAAAGTAAATAAATAAATAAAAAATCGTTTATTGCCATTTGAAAATAAAAATTACACTTGAGCTTCAAACAAAACAAAACAATATAACATAGAATTAGAAATTAAAAAATAAAAATTAACAAATATATATATCTAAATGGCAAAAGGCAGAACTCAGCTTTAAGCTGTTTGGCACCTGAGTGTCAAGCAGCGCTGTTTTTCAGTTCCACCTGACTCCCTTGGATGTGAAACGGGAGCAGAGAGCATAGATGAGCAACCTTAAGAAAAAATATAAACAATACAATAACAAGTTGAAGTTACAAATTAAAAGTTTGAATTATAATATTAAGTTATCCTTTAAACCATAAAAAAAAAAAAAAAATAATAATTGGATTCTAGTGAAAAAATGTGTGTGTGTGTGTGTGTGTGTTTTTATTAAAAAAATTGCGCACTTTGTACCTACTCATTATTTTACACAAGTACCTACTCATTATTTTGCACAATTAAACCCACGACGGTATCAAATTAAATACGTCTACAATCAATCAAGTTCAGTAAAGTGACTTTCAATATCTTTTTAAATTTATTAAAATTGGACCGTCTCCGTTTAAATTTAACGACGAATTAAAAAGTACGAAATATGCAGCGGGCGGGTTAAACAAACCGCTGCACGCGCTGTTCGAATCAATTGCGTGCAATTGCATCCAGCGGAGAGAGGAATTTATTTTCATAAGCTTCTCTCTCCGTCTCTCTCTCTCTCTCTCTCTCTCTCTCTCTTTCTCTCTCTCTCTCTCTCTCTCATCCACACACACAATCTCACTTGGCTGTCACCGACTCCAAAAATAACAATACTAGTATTTTTTTATTTTTTGCGTTTTTTTTTGTAGTCGGTTTTTTTAAAATATTATATCACATCAAGGCCTCTTTTTTAAAAATACCTACAGTTAAATATTTCCATTATACCTAAAAAAGTAGTCACAGCAAACTGAGATCTTTAAAAAGGAGCTGGATTATTATATATTATATTAATATTATTATTATTATTTATTACAAATACCTATTTAATATTTTACATTCAGTTAGCGCAAACATAATTTTTTATATTTAGTTTGAATTACCTATAATTCATTCTATTCCTAAAACCGATAGTAAGACACCGGCGCGGCACGAGGGCGGCATATCTCAAAACTTCTAGCCATTATTAGCTGTCTCTTATTTATTACAATAGCCGAAAATAGTCGTTCGTTTCTCTTTCTCACATTTTGCATTAATTTCGGCTTCATCTCCGCTTCACTATCCCATTGTACCTGCTCATGGAATTAGTAAGTACCTGGAATGCGCACTTACCCAGATATTACAAAAAAAAATCGATCTTAAGTTGCGTTTAATAAGATTTATTTTTAAGTGAAAGGGTGCCGCGGGCCGACAGAGATGGCAACCACCGGGTCAGTGTATCCCTGTCTAACTATTGCCAGGGCATAGGATATTCCACTTTAGTAGATTTTAAAGCTTTCATGTAAATCAAATAAACAATATTAAAAGGTGACTGAAACAGGTGGATTCTAGAATTAAACTAATATTATATTTATTCATGCTCTGTCTTTTATAAGGGACCTCTTTCGTTACTTGAAAAAATTAAAAAAGAAAACATTTATAATTTAATGGTAGGATTTAGTAATTTGTTTATGGCAGCAAGAAAATTAAGATGGGGTTTGCTCATTGCTTGCGTTTAGTGCTTTTTTTCATGATTTTCGTTCTTCGCGTTTAAAAATGGTGAAAAGGTGCTGTGTCAAAGATTGTGGAAATGAATCTTATTCTGGCTGCAACATTTCTTTTCACACGTAAACATGGATTATAATGAAAATTTAATAAAATTAATAACGTTGCCGATAGTGTGACAATCATTTTCGTCACGTGTGTTCTTTCAACAGTTCAATTATGAGTTTGTAATTATAATATTCGCTTTGGAGTTTGTATTCTAGGGCTCGAATTACGATTTTACTTGTTTTATTTCGAGATGAGAAAATGAGGCAGAGGTGGTTGCAGATGATTCCAGTAAATGTTGGAAAGCATACAGTGGTGTGCAGTCGTCATTTTTTATTAAGCTATTGCATAGCTTCTATCGCGGGCCTTGAGCGCGGGGACCAAATCCAAAAATTCCGTAACGAAAAGACCTCACGCTTACCCGATCCGACGGGAAGGAGGTGTGGCTTGAAGGCCGTGCATCGTCTAACGTCGTTTCAGTTCGGCAGTCTTCGACACGGCGTTGTGTGCGATTGTGCGTTGGGGGTGAGAGAGGGGGTGAGAGAGGGTGGTGAGAGAGGGGTGAGAGAGGGGGTGAGAGAGGGGTGAGAGAGGGGTGAGAGAGGGGGGTGAGAGAGGGGTGTGAGAGAGGGTGGTGAGAGAGGGGGGTGAGAGAGGGGGGTGAGAGAGGGGTGTGAGAGAGGGTGGTGAGAGAGGGTGGTGAGAGAGGGGGGGTGAGAGAGGGGGGTGAGAGAGGGGGGTGAGAGAGGGGGGTGAGAGAGGGGTGAGAGAGGGGGGTGAGAGAGGGGGGTGAGAGAGGGGTGAGAGAGGGGGTGAGAGCGGTGAGAGAAGAGGCGGGAGGGGAGAGAAGAGGCGGGAGGGGTGAGAGAGAGAGGAGGCGGGAGGGGTGAGAGAGAGGAGGCGGGAGGGGTGAGAGAGAGGAGGCGGGTGGGGTGAGAGAGAAGAGATATCAAATATATCAAATATAATTGCATAAGTTGATACAAAATGCTATGCAATAGCTTCACCGCGGCAGTCCCCGAGTGCCACACGTCTTTTTTTATTTTTTATTTAGTAATTTGTAAATTTTTAAATAAAAAGCGTATTTTGATATTATCGACTTTATTTTTTTACCCTAAATACCTTGTTTATCTACGTATGCATCTTACTCTTGTTTCCTCGCAAGAAGCAGTTTGTTATCTAAATATAAGAAGAAAAGGTGACTGGACTCTTCTATCAACACACAGCCGAAACTACTGAATGGATTTCGCTGAAATTCGGTATACAGATAGTTGTAATGTCTTAGCTCATAGGCATCTGCTCAGATTTTTTGGATAAAAGATGTTTTTGCGTTATATCCGAACTCCACGCAACGAAGTTGCGGGCAACTAGTACTATAAAGGTAATTATAGTTTTCTTTTCAGAATGTACTTACCTATACATTTCCAAGAATTAATATTTACAAAAACCATACTAGTTGAAACTTCTCTCAGCCCAGACTAGACGGACTAGGATACCTATACCTACAAAGAGTCTAAGAAATGTGTCCCACTTTTTGGGTGAAATTGTGGTCATATTAATAGAACGAGATAAAATCACCCGGTGGCAACTCTCTCTGTCGGCTCGTATTTCCTGCGATGTGCGCATTCCAGTTGTACGTAGTACTTACTAATTCCATGTACCTGCTATTCTTTTGCATTATCTTTGCTCGAATGCTCGGCTCGCCTCCAGTCTTTGATTGCTCTAGCTAGATGCTCTATCTTCTATGGCACCAAGACAGAGAGTCGATGGTTGGTTGGTTGGTTTACGGCTGCTGACAAATCATGTTTTTTGAAGTGGGTCGGAGTTAAATGTGTTATTTTTGTGATGATTCTTCGTGTAATTTGCAAGGTATGTTGTAAAATATATCCAAATTTTTTATTACTTTGACCAGCTGATTGAAATGTCAAAATAAATTATTGTGTTGCGATGTGACCGTCAACTCATTCATTGCCGAGGTGGCAGTTTTTAGGTGTCACGGCTCTCCGATGATATTTTGTGATAAATATCGAAAATAAAACACTTGCCTCTATTTTGACTAGATTCAAAAGTAATGATTTGGAGTTAACGTAAGTTTAATCTAAATAAGTAGCGCGTTATAGGTTTAGACAAAAGAGTATTTAGCCATCAAGTTCACATATTGTAATTTGATCGCGAAAAATCTCGCATTAAAGTTTGTTTACCCACTTCAGGGTCTTCTCCTATTCATATTTCATAGGTAGACCTTTTAGCTTCGTAGTTCTAGGTTTCAAATGTCCATTAGACCGTGATATTTAATAATATTGCAATATTATGACCATGACAAAGCATTTTTATAATACCTACATTATAGCAACAGTATTTTAGCAGCATAATATAGTGTGATATCATTTTCATTACGCTCAGTTTAAAACTAATACATTTATCTATCTATTATATAATATTTATAGATTAAGACTATTGGCAACAAGTTAAAGTCCTATTTGTTTTCTCCAGTGTAATGTGAGATCAAAATTTAATTCTACTCTAGGTAACTTTATATTATTTTTATCTCTATTAAAATCTCTTTAAAAATTACTCTCCCTTATCCAGTTTATAGATAATTATGCTACCTATTTGTTTATTTATCTAAAATATTGTGTCTCTATGTGGTCCAAATTTCTGTAATATAGTTCTACTGCATTTGTCTTTGAAGACAATAATAATTCAAGAGAGAAATAAATAATTATTGATTGAAGCCATCATTTAACCTATAAATGTATATTCTTGCTTCTAAACATATTTTTTAATTACTGATTATTTACCGGTAGAGTTAAGAATAAGCAAGATTATTTTCAAACTCTACTAGGTATTTAACTGTCCTGTTATATTGTATAAAATGGGAAGCTTTACCTTACAATGGGATATTACAGGCTCATACTGACTTTTTTTACAAAAAAGGTAAATAATGTTTGCACACGCATTTAAAGGCATTTGATAATTGTATACACACATACCAAGCACATGCTCAGTACTTATTTAAAAAATCAATGCTTTCGACAATAAGCAAAGCTGATATTATTGTCAAAAAGTATCCTCCATGCTTTATTGAATTCCTATTTCCAACTAATCAGTATGGTGTGAATTTGACAACCAAAAATATGTGACTATGCTTATTAATGAATTGTTCCAAATTGTATGTATGTTACATTTTGTCTGGACGTTTTTTTAATTTTGGTTAGGTTTTAAAGTACAGTAAAGTCTATTGTCCCAGTAATGTCTGCTCGTTTCAACATGTTGAGGATTTTTATTTGATCTCAACTGTTATGGGTTTTTTAACTTACAGTAAGATCTCGCATCTCAACTCACTATATGAGGATAGGAGGTCATATTACAGGCTGTAATGGGTATTGAAATATAGGTATAGTAAATATAGGTTACTATTGAATCATCTTCATAAAAAGAAGGTGTTTCTCAAACAAATATTTTTGTTTTTATTCTAAAATTCACAACAGACATAATAACATGGTTGAAACTGCTAGAAATAGTTTTACATAATTTATTCTTGATTTATATAGCTTCTTTATATGACTGATTTTTTGGGTTATTTTTAAATTCACTTAGAACAGAATGAATGACGATGCAACTGCAAGTAACAGGTAGTTCTAATAATTAAAGTTTGATCATAATCAACGGGTGACCAAGAAGTTTGCATGAGAATTAATTTTCTGTGGTATCTTGAAATTCATACGTGAAATAATACTGGTGAAACTGTCAGGATCAGTTTTACATAAACTATTCTCAAATGTTCTTATCTAGGAAGGAATAATCTGTCTGGCTGAATTTTGTTATCCTAAAAATATGACACTGTAACTACCAGAAACTCATACGAAATAATATCAAGTTTGATTTTGGATATGTTGTTAAATTTAATTTCGTTTGCCAATAGGATGCCAATCCAGGCGCCTCAATGGACGGATTATTTAAACTGTCCGGTGTGCTGTCGGGAGTTCGGGCCGCCGCCGCGGAGCCCCATCAGCCTCGGCTGCGGCCACACCCTCTGTAGGAACTGCCTCAAACACTTGCACAGGAAACAATGTCCATTTGATCAGGTATGTCACTAAAGAGCAGCACAAGAAATAAATACACAGGTGGCCATTATTGACCATTATTAGTCTACCTAAGCATAGTGCTTCGGAGGGCATGTAAAATTGACAAGTCCGGAGTTTGTAAATTTTTAGACCGCTTTTGTTCTTTATATAGTTGAAACCTCTTGACACCAGTGTTGGCCACTGATTAACTTCAGTTTACTTTTCTTTTAAATAAATAAGAATTAATGTTTATTCAGAAACGGTACTCGACACAATTTGTTCAATTATTATGTATCATATCATTGAAACTAAATGTTATGCAAAATAACAAATTAATTTGATAAACGGAAGTGAGTAATAAATAGTTATACAAGTAACTTAAATAAAAGCTTATAAATGTCAGTTAACCCATTTGTGCCCAAACCTAAAGTGGTCATAGGAAAATTAAATAAACTGTGTATAGTCGGGGATAATAAGGAGTTTTAATAAAAAAGCAAGGATTTTTTTTTATTTTTTTTTATTGAGTAATAAAAAAAATGCCGTACTCAAATGGGTACACTGGGCTCATTCACTATGAAAATTTTCAAAACATGGCCTCTCAATACATAAGGTTTTTTGACACTTTTTGCATTGTCAACGAGCTCTAAGATGGCAAACGGCACACCGTAACTGCTTTGTCAGATTTCCGGGTAATGACCACGACCATCAAACTGCAGTGACGGGACCACAGAGGCTGATGGCCGAGCAGGTGTCTCCATATTTTGCTGTAGATAGTGTCTAGCGATGCTATGGTGAAATTGTAGCTGATCCATCTTTACCTCACAACACAGCATTTGTAAACGCCATGCATTGCTCAAAGACAGGTCCGGAAAATAAGTGAATAACACCCACCACCATTTCTTCCCGCGTATTGCAGTACGATATAAAGATATCCATTGATCAGCTTGATCGACTCCTCCCTGCCCTTATAGGTCACAAATAGATTTGGGATATTGATATCTGTTTTTCTTTTCTCCACCGAGTTCCACCGTTTTACTTTTCCCAAAGGAAGAACAGTGTCGTAGTTGGTGCCCACAGTACAGACGCTGTTGTCTAACCAACGCACGAAAAGAATTTCATTTGCCGTATCAAATCGATAATCATAATCAGCACAGTTTCTTCGTCGCTGCTGCTCCAATCATCGTCATCTCTATTAGTAAAAACCTCGCCACGTCCAGGAATATCTCTCGGTATTACGTTGGAAACGATATTATCGTCATTCCCTTCTTCTTCGTCAGTCAATACACTGGGTTCAGGAGGTATGGCCACTAAGTTGACTTCCGAGTCGGAGTCATCTTCTTTCATTATAGCTTCTATAGCCTTCTGAAGACTAACATAGTCCTGGGTTGAACTATGTTAGTCTTCAGGAGGCTTCAGGAGGCTATATAGGTGAAGGAAGGGACTTATTAGCCATTTTGGGTTTCGGTAAAAATTACGATATTTTGGTATGCTATATGCCCGTTGTACTCAAATGGGTACACCAACGTAAATATGTACATAACTTTCTATATATATGTATACTGTGACTTTTTTTAGTTATATTATGAACTCTGTAATATATTTGTTATGATTATATAAAATAATTTAAAAAATACCCAAGTAAATAGGAAAAAAAAGTACTTACATTTTTATGATGATGATGCTTCCAAAACACTCAAATAAAAGCTCAATAAAATAAAAACCGTACGATATAAATCTTTATTATGGGTTTTTAATTAATAACACACAACTAGTCTTTACAATAAAAGCTTCGACGACCACTAAACTTATTTACTTTCAAAATTGGGGGTAGATTTTTGACCGTACCCAAATGAGTACGGCAGGCGCATATGGGTTAAAGTAAAAAATAAAGTATTAGACTGTAATGTCCCACTACTGGGCCAAGGCCTCTTCATTTCACTGACAATATCAGTACAGTGAGGAGGATTAGGCTTTATCACCATGCTTGCCTAATACGGGTTGATCTCAAACCCGAGCCATGTTTGAAAAATAGGAAACATATTTTTGGTCGACCTGGGAATTGAACTGGGACTGCAGTCTTGGCAGGCGATTGCACATACCACAAGACTACCGAGGCATGTCAGTAATAAATTAATAATACTCTGGCGTCCTGGTATACAGAAGCATCGGTTAAAAAGTAAAATAGCCCCATGACCGCGCAAGACTACTACACTTACTGAAGATATCAGTACAGTGACGAGGATAGACATATCACCACAATTGCCTACTGCGGGTTGGTGATAACAAACCTGAGCCACATACATAAATATTAATATTCTTGTATGGTTCTGTACCTATTCCAAATATTATTCTGGAGACATTTCCTCAGGTTTACATAAATCTTGTTCTAACTCTTTATCTTTACACCCCATTTAATTTGTAAATCAAAACGACTGACCTGCGTGTTATTTCAGTGATGAATACAAATGACATTAAATATTGTATAGCGAATACCATTTTTATGATTTTAACTAGCCGCGCCCCGCGGTGTCACCCGTATTGTACCCGTTCCTGGGAAATTTGGGAATTAAAGTAGCCTAAGGTACTCCTTGTTACATCAGTTATCTGCCCATTGTTTTGGTATATGTATCGTGTGTATACAGTTAGTAAGAAGCGGTTATTTTAATATTACAAACAGGCACTTCAATTTTATTTATTTGTATAGAGTATAGATATTACATATTAAGTCTTCGAATGTTATATTCACGTTTTAAAACTGCATTTAGATAATTTAAGTTAATAAATACTGTGTGAGGCCTATAAAATAAGTTTCCTATTTTTCAAACATGGTTCGGTTTAGACATCACAAACCTGCTGTAAGCAAGCATGGTGATTATGTATAATATTCCTCACGGTACTGATATCTTCGGTGTGATGAGAGGCCTTTGCCCAGCAGTGGAACATTACAGGCTTATACTATTTTTAAACACCCTATGACAGTTGATACCAAATTTTGATTTTTGATCTAGTTTATTTTTGTTTCACCAACAGACAGTGCTTCAAGTAGACTTTGAGGAGTTGGTAGTCAACACTGCTCTACTCCAACTGGCTGGGTACTCGCCGCCACCGCAGCCCTACCACCCTCCGTGCATACAAGCGTTGCCCGAGCACGACAGACGCGCTTACGATGTCGTCGTCAAGTGCTTAGAACAACTCGCCGTGTTTCTCAAGTACTGCAGCAATGGTGAGTTTTAGAGCAGAAGAAAGATAGATGGTAGCAGTTTTGCTACATAGGTGGTAGCAGTTTTGGTAAATAGCACTTTAGCCGGATACGCACATGAACGCACATGAACTGTTTGGAGAATCGGAACTTGCAGGAGCAGTTTTGGTATATTGCTAGTAGTAGTTGTGGTAGATTCGTACTAGCAGTTTTGGGAAATGATATATTTTAGTCCAATAAATTTGAACATTCTATATAGCAATGATATCTATTTCAATAACCATCTATACCCCATTTTCTAGCTAACAACAATATGTCGGGCAACCGATTATCGCGGCCGATGCAGAGGAAGATAGTGACGTTACTTCAATGTGGTCTCACTGACGAGGAAGGGAGAGGGAAGGCGGCGAGAGCAGCGCGCTCGCTCGGCGAGAGGACTGTCACTGAATTGATTCTGCAGCATCAGGTATGTGGGTTTTGTACTGTACTGTCGGTGCCATGTATGTTATGTATACACATTTTTGACTTATACCATTGTACAATATATTATGTCAATGGATGAATGTAAACGCAATCCGTCGACGGATTATATTATTGCTAGGTGGATTATAAACCAAGGGCGTTTACAATATTACGGCGTCATTTACATAAGGCGGGCAAATCAAAATGCTTATTATATTAATACTAGCTGCGCCCCGCGGTATCCCCCGCGTTGTACTCGTTCCCGCGGGAATTTCGGGATGAAAAATAGATGTTGTCCGATTCTCAGATCTACCCGTTATGCACACAAAATTTCATGAGAATCGGTCGAGCCGTTTCGGAGGAGTATGGGAACGAACATTGTGACACGAGAATTTTATATATTAGATATTTTAAAAAATCTTGACAGAAGACCTTCGCCAAGCTAGGGATGGTAAAACTTGGGATGATATGTTATTAGGGTAGAGTCAGGAGCGTTTACTGAACTCCTTTGTCCAGATTCGGTGGTCGAGTGTTTAATTCCGGGGTCGAGCCAAACAAGTTTTCCTACTTTTCGAACATGGCTCGAGTGTGAGATCCTCTCTTCACTGTACTGATATCTTCAGCGAGATGAGAAGCCTCTGCCCCTTTGCCCAGTGGGACATTACAGGCTAATAATTTACTTTTTGCCCAGTAGAGGGACGATAACGATAGCCTAATGAAACATAACTATATTGACTTTATTTTTTTATCCAAATCTACATAAGTATTTAGAGGAGGGAAGGAAGTTAAGAATTAACTTATACCCAATAATGATTTGTTATTCATATTGGCAGAATCCCCAACAGTTAAGTGCGAACCTGTGGGCGGCGGTGCGCGCCCGCGGCTGCCAGTTCCTCGGCCCGGCGATGCAGGAAGAGGTCCTCAAGCTGGTCCTCTTGGCTTTGGAAGACGGCTCAGCGCTGTCTAGAAAGGTAACCGATTTCTCATTCATTACTTGAAATCCCTCCTCCCTGATATCTACGAAGAGGCCTTTGTGAGAGGCCTCCCAGCGGTGGGACATTACAGGCTAATATTTGTTTGTTTTCTTTACGGGACGGCTAATTTAATTAAAAGATTTAATAAGACATTACAGGCTACTAATACTTTCTTTTTACTTTACTTTACTTTAAAAACAGTGTAGAAAGATTCGCTAGTAGTGTACATTGTATCAACCTCAGCCTATGTAGACAACCTAAGGTCGTATTAAGTATAGATTTAATTGAATACTTGGTTTTTATTACAAACAGATTTCCTTGATGACTAGGTCATGATAAATATAGATTTCCTTTAATTCTAGGTCATCACATATTTACTAGTATACTATGTCCAGTTTTTGGTTTTGCTAGGATAGAATATGTGTAGAAAGCAGGAAATAAATCACCTTATTATTAATAGGAGTCCGTAGTGTCCCATTACTGGACAAAGGCCTCTCATCTCGTTGCGCTGAAGATATCAATTAGGATTAGGCGCAGTCTTTCAGCTTCATTTTTTTATCAGTTGGCAAAGTCAGCTTTTTTGTTGTTTATAACATACTAGCTGTGCCCTGCGGTTTCACCCGCAGCGCCCCCGTTCCCGTGGGAATTTTGAGATTTTTATTCCCTATAAACCTCACGGAGCCCGAGACCTTTCCAACGAATGCAAAACTGTGGAAATCGGTCCAGCCATTCACGCGTGATGCCTTGACCAAGGAAAACGGGTTTCATTTTTATATATATATAGATATATATATGTTGTCCAGCAGTGGGACAATATAGGTTAAAAAAAAGATAAGATATGCCTAAATATTTGTATTATACGAGTAACATCACCGGATTTATAATACTTTATTTATATTTGCGGTATTGTTAAAACAATCCTAATTTTCTTTTTCTTTTTGTTTACAGGTGCTAGTGATGTTTGTAGTCCAAAGATTGGAGCCTCATTTTCCTCAGGCTTCCAAAACTAGTATAGGTCACGTCGTCCAACTATTGTATAGGGCTTCATGTTTTAAGGTGAGACTTTGTACTGGAAAAATAATTTTGAAAATCCGTTCATATATGAAAAGTTCCACCTTTTTTTTAAGTTCAAAAAAGATATTCAGAAATGGTCCAATATAATTAATGGGCGAAAGATTATGTTGCTTCAAGTGTTGAAATATCCACGTGTCAATTGCCCTATGGCCTTTTGGGGCTCATATAAACCTTAAATAATAACTTCGACTACAAAAGTTGATAAACACATTCAATGTTACAAAATACTAAAACACATTTATGGAATCTTTGTGTTGAAGTTTTTTAATACTGAAAGTGTTCATCGACTTTTGTAGTTGACTGTACATTAAGCTTTTGAATGCGCTAATAATTGAGTACTGATCTTATAGCATCTGAACATTATGACCCTTGGATATATTGACATTAGGACCAAAATACGCCACCAAATAATGTCTGTTCAAACTTTAACTCTTTAAATATGGAGGACCTGTGCAGAGCCTAAGAAAGCGCAATTGCTACCGCAAAGTTTTGGTCCGCCTCCATATAATTTTATCTAGAACCATATTGACAAACAAGAATCTTTAAAGCCCTTATATATTCTCCACTAACACTGTTCCAATTCCACAGGTATCAAAACGGGAAAGCGATTCGTCGCTAATGCAGTTGAAAGAAGAGTTTCGTTCGTACGAGTCTTTGCGAAGGGAACACGACGCGCAAATAGTGCAGATAGCAAATGAAGCGGGGCTCAGGATAGCGCCGGACCAGTGGAGCTCGCTGCTCTATGGAGACACCGCGCATAAGAGTCACATGCAGAGTATTATAGGTAACACTTGACTAGCTGACCCGGCGGACTTCATATCACATCAAAAAAAAATATTTTCTACTATTTGTTTAATGTTTGTTCATACAAACCTTCTCCTGATAATAAAGAACACATAAAAGAAAGATTCATCCAATTTGGTGCAGTCGTTTGGAAGTTATGCTTGTACAAACATTTCGATAATTCATTTTTATTTATATAGATATAGATCTAAGATTTTTTATAAAAGTTAGACTAAGTTACTCTTTATTCATATCGGCTACCTGCCAGTAAAAGTCCCGTCAAAATAGGTCCAGCTATTTCAGAGATTAGTCGGGACAAAGAGACAGACAGAAAATAAAATAAAAGTGTATATCCGTAACCGTACTTAAAATTTTCGTTAACCTTTCCAGATAAACTACAAACACCTCAGTCGTTCGCGCAGTCTGTTCAAGAGCTGTTTATAGCGCAGCAACGGACCGGCGATCCGGCGCATTTGGTCGTCATGAGCATGCATCTCGACCGGCTCGCTAGCATCGACGCTAGCCCTGGTAAGAAAACATAACTCTTCCTATGTTTATAGGTCGGTTCAGTCCATATTTAAGTCTACTAGCTGCGCCCCGCGGTTTCACCCGCGTTGTACCCGTTCGCGCGGGAATTTCGGGATGAAAAATAGCATATAACCTTTATGCACACAAAATTTCATGAGACTCGGTCAAGCCGTTTCGGAGGAGTATGGGAACGAACATTGCGAACCGAGAATTTTATATATTTTTCGATAGATTATTGTTATTATATAGCGAATTTGCTTTGCGAATAAATTTAACTAAATTATTTCAATTTGCTTACCTCTTCATTGTGTAGAATGCGAATCGACCATGTTTGTGTATGCAATTTTTTATCGTTATTATATGATAAACCTGCGCCTGCGGTTTACCCGCGTTGTGCCCTTTCCCGTGGGAATTTCCGGATGAAAATGACATCTAAACTTTCTGTTGAATGTGGCTATCTATAACAAAAAGTATTATTTCAATCGGTTTGATAGTTTTGAGAGTAGCGTGGTCAAACAAACAACAAAACAAACTCTTCAGCTTTATTATACGATAAACAATAGGAATCAAATGACAAAATAAGGATCACTACACATATCGAATCGATTTACGTCAACTCAATGAACGGTTTTTTTTAATCAGCAGGGCCCCGCGGTTTTACCCGCGTTGTGCCTATTCCCGTGGGAAATTCGGGATTTTTTTAAAATACAAACCTTCCATTTGAATCACTATTTATTTTTAAAAAAACCGCTTCAATATCCGTTGCGTAGTTTTAATGAACTAAGCATACATAGGGACAGACAGACAGCGGAAAGCGACTTTGTTTTATACTATTTAGTGATTTGACTCATACATTACCTATGCGAAATTTATTTACAAAAGTTCAAATTGCTCCGTTCCGTTGGCACAGTGGCATGTAACAGCGCTTACTGTATCGGTGGCTGCGGGTTCGATTCCCGCCCCGAGTTAACAATGTGTGCAGACATTCATTGTTGGAGACGACGTCTGGGTGTCAATTAAATATTCATATAAAGTATTTCTGTATGTATATGTGTTAGTGACAGTTAGTTGGAGCTTAGTTTGGGTCCAATTAACTGAGTCTTATTGTCCGAGTGTATTGTATATATACAAACACTTTTATCTGTAAAAGGTCTAGTTAGTAATAGTGTATCACATTTCGAATTTGATTTTAATTTAAACTTTATAACATACCGCCATTCACTTCAAAATATAACTTTAGTAAGCTTGAAACTTAATCATGTCACTGTATTGTTTAACGTGCTTCGGAGGGCACGTTAAGCCGTCGGTCCCGGTTACTTTCTACGGATAGTAATGGTTACATGAGCCATGTCAGAGGCTTTTGGCGGCTCAATAACTCAGACATCAGGATTGGTCAGGTTGGCCGTCCACTCGATGAAGAAGAAGAAAAAGATTGTTTAACAATATTATTTACAACTTTCATAACACTTTAACTCAAATAATTTAATTACAATCAAAATAATAACAATACAAGAATTGCCTCTTTTATTATAACAGTCATACTCGACTGTGATTGGTCCGTCAACAGACGGAGATTTAACAAAATGATAGCCAATCACAATGTTCTGTGAGAATGTTCAGAAATAAAGTTCACCTATTTACACTCCCATACACACAATGTATTTTTAACCTGTTTTCATTGTTTTATCTTATACTAGCAACGCCCCGCGTCTTTACCCTCGTTGTGCCCGTTCCTGTGGGAATTTCGGGAATTTTTATACTTATAAACCGTCCTCTTGAATCACTCTATCTGTTAAATAAAACCGCATTAAAATCCGTTGTGTTGTTTTGAAGATCTAAGCATACATATGAACAGACAGACAGATAGACGGGAAGCGACTTTGTTTTATACTATGTAGTGATATCGAAAGTTCACGGAACATGTTCGTGCCACTGAATTTTTCAATTTAACTTTGAAAGATTTCGAGATACATTCGCATGTACACAATTTTATTACAGTAAGCTTGCTTTCTAATACATTAATTAAGATAGTGATAATAGGTTGTGATGTATTATAGTTTGTTTATTTATTTAACTAGCTGTGGCCCGCGGTTTCACCCGCAGCGCCCCCGTTCCCGTGGGAATTTAGAGATTTTTATTCTCTATAAACCTCACGGAGCCCGAGACCTTTCCAATGAATGCAAAACCGTGGAAATCGGTCCAGCTATTCACGCGTGATGCCTTGACCAAGGAAAACTGGTTTCATTTTTATATATATAGATTAATAGGCTATTTTTTAAAACTGCTGCTGCGAATATTATGTTGGGCTTTGTTGTTTGTTTGATGTTATACTAGGTGGGCCAAAAGAAATCACCCTACTAGAAGATGCTCTCATTTTTGCAAATGGCCACCAATTTCAAATCTGTTTTGACATTTGTGGACTAGACAGATGCAGAATACCAGTGAACACGCCATGGAGCGATATACTCCCCAAGAACGCCGCTGGTCAAACGACAACAGTGGACGGTGCGCGCTATAGAGCCATGTTGACCGAGTTTTTGCTGCCGCAATTGGATGAATTAGGACTGCGGTTCCAACAGGACGGAGCAACAGCACACACTGCGCGACCCACAACCGATATTCTGAAGGCGGCGTTCCCGGGCCGCCTCATCTCTCGTTTTGGCGATTTGCACTGGCCTGCAAGATCGCCCGATTTAACCGTTTTAGACTTTTTTTTGTGGGGTTTTTTGAAGTCCCGTGTTTACGTGAACACGCCCGAGACTCTGGAAGCCCTCAAGGACAACATTCGACACGAGTGCGAGAATCTGTCGCCCGAAGTTCTCGCTGATATGATAATCAATTGTGACGGCGCCCATTTAGCCGATATCATCTTCTCGACTTGACCAATACAATTCTAAAGGTTCAAATAAACATAATCAAAAAAGAGAATCGAAGTTTTTCTTTTAGAAAAAAAAGAGAGCCAAACAACATCGGATGACTTCTTTTGGCCCACCCGTTATATTAAGTACTAACAGTTTTCGGTTTTATCCATATTGTACCCGTTCCAGTGGGAATGTCGCGATGAAACAAAGCCTATGTGTCATTCTGTTTAAGCAATATTACTCATCCAAATTCGTTCAGCATTTTTTTAGGCGAAAGAGTGACATAACTTTGATCCCTATTCATCCTCACAAATACCGCATTTATAATATTAGTTGGTTGAAGCTGAGTTTGATTGTGCGATAGTAATAAATAGTGAATGATAAGCAACGCTCAGCTAAGTCATTACTTGGATGGGTGGCTCATAACCAGATTTGGAATGCACTTGGTCTTTAAGTCTAAGTAGCTCGTGCATCCTGGGCCTATTTAGATGGGCGGCTGATAATGGCATTTCTATCTGAGCGCTACCGTACTTTGGAGGGCACGTTAAATGGACGGTCCTGGTTGTTTCAATCGTCAGACCCTCAAAGCTGTGACCTCATGAGCGCCAATGAAAAGGGCATACTCCGACACTTAGGTTTGCCACTAAACTACTAGGACTTGTACTCAATCAAGCCCGTTGGCACAATAGCATCGTGCTCCCTGATGCATAGAAAGAGTTATAGGAGATGATAGTTACATCAAAAATGTTGAGAGCACCTGGATCTGATTGAATGGTCTTATTGTTCCAGAAGCTGCGAGTCCGTCTTGGCAGCATTTAGCGGAGACATTGACTTCACTCACGGAGGTGGTCACCGGCCTTATGTATAAAAATAATATGGACAATGCTTGTAAGTATCGTTATATAATACAAATATTCCCTCCTGCCTCTTTCGGTTCCGGACTACTGATACTAAAAGGGCCACATGAATAAACACTTATTAACAACATTTTAGTTATCAAATGGTTTGTCACTTTCTGACATACGCAATTTTCCGAAGAGCAAAAGAGACAAAACACAGTATAGCAGTGTTGTTACACAGCGTTATAAGGCGTAAAAAGTTTAGACGTCGAAACCGAACTAATGATACTTTTTGAGCGGCAGTTCTAGAGATTAGTGGTTAAAATAAACAATAAAACGAACAATATTTGATTATTTACGACTAGCAGCGCCCCGCGGTTTTACCCGCGTTGTGCCCGTTCCCGTGGGAATTTCGGATTTTTTTTACATAAAAACCTTCCTCTTGAATCACTCTACCTATTACAAAAAACCGCATCAAAATCCGTTGCGTAATTTTAAAGATTTAAGCATACATACAAACAGACGCGACTTTTGTTTTATACTATGTAGTGATATTCCAAGAATAACCCGGGATCTGAGCAGATTTATTACCGTTCCTCTAGGGATCTAGGGATCAGATATAAAATCTATCTTTCTTCTCGCATTCATATGTGTATTTGTACTGGCATGGAAATTTTGTTGTGTGATTCTGTATTTTGCGCGAACAAAGAAGCCGACTTGTCGGGTGATTGTTTTGTAAAATGTTTGTTACCTGTCAGTGTTCGAATGAACTGCAAACTTGACACACGTTTTGTACTCTTATCTGTGTTGCGGTCTTTAGCTAGCGAGCTTCCAAATGAATAATATGGGATTGTTTTTTTATCAGAGTAATTTAATTATCAAATCTTACGTTTTATTAAAAATAAGTAGTAGTATATTATATTCCATTTTTATTTTGAACTAGCAGTGCCGCGAATTAACCTGCAATGTTGAGCCTTTATTTAACCCTCCTCTTGAATCCCTTTGACTATCTCTTACAAATCCTTCAAATTTATCGCGAAAAAATTGATGCGGCAGTGGATTTTGTTCTATATATAATAAGTTCGTTTGATTTTGTTAACAGCTCAGGCGAATCAAAATCCGAATCACGCGATGATATGCCGAGACGCTAATAGCAGAAAATTTTGCCCGCGAGGCGATGCGTGTACGTTTGCACACGTTGAAGAAGAAGCAGAGAGGTAACCACTTTTTGTACTACTTTTTAGTATATATCATATAGTTATTGGTACGGTAAATTTTCACAATTAGACCGTCGGTTTACCATAGCTATGTTATCTGATTGGTGCTCATTTATGATTGGTGGATCGCCATCGATACGATTGGTGATACCTAAAGGTAGAAAAACAATGTAGCTTAATAAAGATGTGGCGGGCACCTAAGGCTACGAACGCATAAACGGCTTGCAGGAGCTTATTTCATAAGATCTCTACGCGATGATGTAATGCGATCGGGTATCCCCTGATTCATAAAAAAAATTACTTCCCGAATAATAAAGTGTTACATATTTTAACGCAAAATAAAATAAGCTGAATAATTTGACAATTAATCATTTCTAATTGCATCATTTTATCGTTTCTAGTTTTACCCAAAGGAAAATGTGCGTACTAAAATATTTCCAAATGTTGCATTAGTGTAAAAAGATTGCTAAAATTGGTTTGGATGATAAAATATTGTCAAAATAATTTTGGCAAAACGGCAGTGTCCTAATGCAATCCTATGGTATACATATATAAATATTTATCAGTTTTTCCGCACCTGTTAAATGGTCAGGCACCCTCACATTGTGTGTCTAGTCTCACCATGCAACATGTGCCTTAGGTACTTAATGTGTGGCTTTCTAAATCCCAAACGATTTTCGGAAGTGGAATCCTCAAATAGAATATAAATAAATACATATAAACCGGCTTTATCGTGAATGATTTCAACCGTACACCGTCAAAACTTGAGCTAAACGAAAACGCTGAGTCCGTTATCTTGATTCGCATCATACATATTTTCGAGTCATAAACATATTGCCGTCCTATTCACTTCCATGTGGTTTTGTGCTTCTTGTTTCACTCATAATTTATCAGTCAGTCGGCTAGAATCGAAATAAACGTTGTTGTTAAAACGAACTACTAAAGTTTTTCTAAGCCTTGTTTTATAAATTGTAATTATTTGGTTTTGAAACTTTCAAGTATTGATACTATTTATTCTATTGTAATCGTGATAAATCAGGTTTTACGGGTCAAAGGATTGTAGTGCTTGTTACATACTGTATATTAACTTCGCTTTTAAAAACAGTCGTAATCAATCACACCTCAATGTTAAATGTAGATTGTTTGCCACGTTGCCAAACCTGTTCCATAGTGCGATGTTGTCAAACTTCCTTTGTTCTTAGAAACGGGGTGGGCAAGGCCAATAGTCCGACGTACGCGAGCGTGGTAGGACGTGTACCTCGGCCCGGGGTGCCGAGCTTCAACCTCCGACCCCCGATGGATAACTACAATCAAGTCCGAATGCCGATGACGGCTAACTTCGACGTCCGCACCACCAATGGTCCAGTGCCTAGGTAACATACTTTATTTCAACACATTTTAAATTAAAAGTAACGGCTCTTATCCTGTCATGCGTTTTTCAACCGCGTGCGGTAGGTCCGCATGCGGGTGAAATAACGCTCGTGGCCACACGCAAGATTAATATTTCGTTTATCGCTACAATGTTATGCGTGTCGCCAGTGACTTAAGTCCTAAAACTCTGTTTAAAAAAATGTATTATTCGCAAAATTACATATACCTATATATATGTGCGTACTTTGACCATCCGTATGACCCGCGACACAGTTAAAACAACACTAAAGGCAGAAGGCCTCACGTATCCGGTTAGCACGCAGCGAGCAGATGGCCCGTAGACAATCTGCGTTCCACGCGCGTGCTGTCCGCAAGATAGGATAAACATGTACGAAATGATAGAATGACAGGAAAACGAAGGTTAGTTATTAGCCATCTCTGAGGTACAGGAGTCAGAGGTTTCCGATCGTCAAAAGATCTCCGAAGTCTAGCGAATTAAATAACTGGGACCAATAATCTAACGTGCCTTCCGAAGCACGGTTGCGCTCGGGTAGAAATGACACTAAATTTTAATGCAGATTAGAACGAAGAAACACGACTAACGAGTGGGTAATAAAACATGAAATAAGTGGCAATCACTAAAATTGATGTTGATTGATTATATATTTCTTTGTTTCTTCCTCAATTAGGCGCTTAAACATAAGAAACAATTCTGGTTTCTTATGTCACTTATGTTACTATTACTGTTGTATCGTTCCACTGATGGGCAAAGCCCTCTGCCCATTCCAGCCACTTTTCTCGATTTAGAGTTACTAGTTAGTATCTCTTATATATCTATACTAATATTATAAAGCTGAAGAGTTTGTTTTGTTTGTTTGTTTGTTTGTTTGTTTAAACGCGCTAATCTCAGAAACTACTGAACCGATTTGAATAATTCTTTTTGTAATAGATAGCCACATTCAACGGGAAGGTTATAGGCTATTTTTCATCCCGAAATTCCTACGGGAACGGGTACAACGCGGGTAAAACCGCGGGGCGCTGCTAGTTTGTTATATATAGTGATATTAATGGTATCCTCACTGTATACAAGGTGAAAACGTTAAATGCGATACATTGATTGCAATTTTTTTATTTATGGTATATATTAATGATTTTTGTATCTCACTATACTGATACCTTCGGTGAGATAAGAGGTCTTTGTCCAGTATTGGAACATTATAGGCTAATACTTATTTTTAAAATTAATAGTATATACTAATGGTTCTTCCAGAAACTACAGACCTGGTCCCCCGGAACTGGTCCCTCCGCCGGAGCTGGCGCCGATGCCCCTGGACCTGCCTCCATTACTGCCGATGCCGCCGCACTATCACCAACGGATGTACCATCATTTAGACCCCGAACAAATGCAGTACCATTACGGGCAACCGAACCCACACATGTAAGTATTCGATGTGTTTAGAGGTTCGTGTTTGAGGCTAAAAAACCCCTGTATATAATGTAGATGTTATTGAAAATAGCAATTTGATAAGGTATTTTTTATTCGTGATCATTGTAAAATACACATTGCAGAGTCGTCTTTTTTGAAATTATGGGGACTTATCTTTTTTGAAATTTATTACAAAAATAGTATAACTTCATACAAATTGTATTTCTTAATTGAATAAATAAGCATAATCATCCCAAAACACTATAACTTAGTTACTATTTTCCACGATTGTCCTTTGTCCTGCATCTTACAGGCTTTTACCTTTCCAGGGGAAACACTCAGTTCGTGCCGACGTTACCCCCGGGGTTCCCTTACCCGCTACCGGGTATGGCACCTCATGGGTTGTACATAGTCAAAACTGATTTTTTAAGTAAGTAAGCCCTTTGACACTTCATCTTACTATTATTATAAATGCGAAAGTTTGTATTGTCTCTTTGGATATGTGCAACTCTTTAACCCACAGAGATAGAATATAGTTTGGATAAATAAAAGTAACATTTATCCGAATAGAACGGGTACAGATAAAACAGTAAACACAATAAAGGGTCACAGATAAAACCATGGAAGTTATAATTAAAATAACCACAATTATAGGTTCATTTAAATTACCTTAAAATAAACAGGAATTGTACTCCTTGTAGCTCAAACCAGTTATGTCAGATTTAGCTCATTTATAAAAACACTAGCCGCGCCCCGCGGTCTCACCCACGTTGTACCCGTTTCCTCGGGAATTTCGAGATAAAATGTATACCATGTGTTATACTTATGTTACTGTAAAGTTTAATGCAAATCCGTTTCTTGAAAGAGTAACAAACATACACAATACACATACATTACATATACATCCTCACGAACTTTCACATTTATAATATTAGTAGGATAATATTAGTTAAGATAAACTGTTCCATTTATTTCATTGTGCGTTTCAACGGCAACTTACTATGCACAAAAAATATAACGTACATTTCAATTAATTGTATAATCTATTTGTGTACAGATAATATGCCACACAGTACTGAACACAATGGGAATGTTGCTCCTATGCCCGAACCGGTTTGGCCACCTTTAAATGACAACGTAAGTATATATATATCTCTGATTAATTAACATCTTATATATAAAATTCTCGTGTCACAATGTTCGTTTCCGTACTCCTCCGAAGCGGCTTGACCGATTCTCATGAAATTTTGTGTGCACAACGGGTAAGTCTGAGAATCGGACAACATCTATTTTTCATCCCGAAATTCCCGCGGGAACGGGTACAACGCGGGTGAAACCGCGGGGCGCAGCTAGTTTGTATATATAATTCAACTCATCCTTGAGTTCTATGTAAACTAGGTAATCTAGGTAAACAATTCTTCGTGCAAGAAATAGCGATAAATAAGAATAAGTTTGATTCTGCTAAAACAAATTAGAAGTTGTGTAATAAAAACGTACGCACGCATAGTGCCGTGCAATGATGGCTTGAACTGTATGCGGTATATTTATTATTACGAGTCCTGTGGTTAGGACTAATTTGATTGATTTGTGATTTACTAATCACACATTTTCTCTGATGGTGTAAGAATGCAATGATATCTCATATGTCATAACTTTATCATCTTCATAAGCATTAGTCTGGTTCAAAAAATCATTATATATTGGTTCACATTTTAGGACTCCTTATTACATGTAGTGATTTTGGCATGACAATAAATACAGCAATTTAATATCATATCACTACATACTATAAAATAAAGTCGTCTCTGTTTGTCTGTTTGTCTGTATGCTTAAATCTTTAAAATTACGCAACGGATTTTGATGCGGTTTTTTGTAATAGGTAGAGTGATTCAAGAGGAAGGTTTTTATGTAAAAAAATTCCCGAAATTCCCACGGGAACGGGCACAACGCGGGTAAAACCGCGGGGCGCTGCTAGTAAGTAATATATTCTAACGCGATACGGTCCTGAGTATAATGAGTATAAATCGTGTGCGTTTAAAGAGTATTTAAGGACTTCACTATCACTACATACTATAAAACAAAGTCGCTTTCCGCTGTCTGTTCCTATGTATGCAAAACTACGCAACGGATTTTGATGCGGTTTTTAAAAATAGATAGAATGATTCAAGAGGAAGGTTTATATGTATAAAAAATCCGGAAATTACCACGGAAACCAATAAATACATTGAATAGAGATGCATCGAGTTTCTTATCTAGACTTGTGATTGAGGTATTTGAAATGGTAATAATCATATTGTTTCATTAACATTTTCAGACGTTCCGGTTCAATGAAATATTGGATGCGTTGCCGAACACGCCCACGGCAAATGATGTAAGTACTTTCAAATAAAAACTCTCTACTAATAAAAATAGAAAAGCAAACTTAATGCGCTGTGTAACTAAAATCCTGTTACATTATATTTTATCTCTTTTGCTCTTCGGAAAATTGCGTATGTCAGAAAGTGACAAACCATTTGATAGCTAAAATGTTTTTAATTCACTGTTATTAATAGTTATCATAATAATGTGTTTAATATGACAGACGCTGCCCTTTCGCTTGTGAACTACTAGTCCGGGAAGATATACATACAATAAATATTTGCGTCATTGACTCGAAAAGAGATGAATATGAAACTATTGAACTTATTATTGTACTAGCTTTGCCCCGCCGTTTCACCCGTAGCGCCCCCGTTCCCGTGGGAATTTTGAGATTTTTATTCCTTATTTTTCTTATATAAAAACCTTGTCCTGACAATAAGGAACACATTAAAAAAAGAATCATCCAATTTGGTGCAGTCGTTCTGAAGTTATGCGCTTAGCAACAGATTTTGCGATTCATTTTTATATTATAGATTAAGTTTTAATAGGTAATATAACTATAAATGTACTTAATTTTGTTTACAGATTTCGTTCACGGCTCCGCCGAATCCTAGGAATGGTTATGACATTTATACTGCGGCAGAACAGTATGCGGACGAGGTATGTACACGTATTACAGATAAACGTCCTAACATAGGCATTTTTAAACTTACGCTATTTCAACACGTTGTGAACTCACACGGGTTTGTTAGCGGTAGACAGCCCACCCGCGATCAAGAATGGTGCAACTTTTTATTAGGTTGTATGCATGTTTGTCACTTCACTTCATCTTCGTCTAATATTTAGTCGATTTTGATTAAATTTTATACATAAATAGAATCGATCCTTTCTTTACCTCTGACACCCCTAATCAAGGTTGTTGGAAGCAAACAATATACTTTTGTCCCCAAATTCTTGCAGGTACAACACAGATCAAACCGCGGAAAAAAGCCAGAAATTAATATTAATTACATATTTTTCACTTTTCAGTGTGTATTAGAGCAAGAAATGAAAGATCTTGAACATAGACTTAATTCAGAATTCAAGACTACGGATTAAGAAATGGAGTTTACAGAAGACCCTTTTGGACAGTTAAGAAAAGAGATACGGGGTAAAAATGATTTATATTAGTCCGTGTAAATGTATTTAGTCCGTCAGTCACGTAAGAAAAATTTGATACTTTAGCCATTTTACAGCACGTACACTATCTATTGACTAAATAGACTAAGCTCAAGCGTTAATGAAATAAATAATTGCAGGACAAATTCACACTCGGTAGATAAGATCCAAACTAAGCTCTAAGCTTGTGTTATGGAGAATCTAACTTACTATATTACATATACATACACAAATACATATAATTGACACTCAGATAAGTTTAAAAGCTTTAGACATGCCACACAACTAAAATGTTGAGTCTACACCAGCACAGTAGAAATATAAATTGCAAGCCACCAAAGCTATCACCTAGAAAATCGTCCCTTGTAATTTGCTCAAATTTTAATCAATGGCTTATGAGATATCTGCCCTTAATATTGATTAACAGTCTACTAGATAATTTACTCGCTTTATATTGACAATTTATATTGCTAGCTTTATATTTATAGTTGCAATTAACTTAATAGCTTGATAGATGAGATGAGACTAAATATATGAGATTACTACCAAATTTATATTGTAATTGTTGCTTTATCAGACTAAAAATAATGACGGGTAAAATATGTTTAAATTCAGGAGTGGGGATGACTAGTAGGTTATATATAAGTAAGGTCCGACCGAAACTGGTTTTCCAGCCGAAACCGAAACCGAAACCGAATGTTCGGCCGTGGCTTCAGTTTCGGCCGAAACCGAAACCGAAACCGAAACTCACGTGGTCAAGTATAAAATTCCGTAAAATACTGAAATTTTGTGAATTTTACCCATTATTCTGTATTAATTAGGACATTAAATAGAAACACAGTTCCGTAGTCAAATGGCAAAAACGGAGCCCTTTTCATTGTATCATAGGTACCTACCTGTCTGTCCGTAACTATGTCACAGACCTTTTTTATGTAGAGTAGGTTACCTAGTGCTTACCTAGAATGCAAGTATCAAAATAGTAGGATAATTGAATAAAGGCCTTTATTTGCCTGTCTTATCTTTATATAATCTTATTTTATAATTCTCTGACATCTCAAGATATTTAACAAGTTTAGGAAAATTAATTCACTGAGCACTGTTTTACACATTTACTACCACTATCCAAACAAAACATAACCTCTAAAGAATGTTTGCGTCGGGCGATAACGCACTGAAAGAGCGTTTTCACATTATCCGATCCGATATCGGTGTCGGACGACGATAGCCGACATCCGATAGCCGATAGACACCATGTGCTATTTTCACATATTTCCGACAAAATCGTTCCGTTACGGCCATTTGCTCGATAGCTTAGTGCGTGCAGGTCATCATGGCAGACTATAATAAAAAACTTTATTTGCTGTATCTATTATATTTGAGACGCAAAAAAAGATCTGTCCACAGACAGTATTGGATACATCCCATTGTGGAAGCTAGATATTCAGAGGGAGCATTTTATACTATTTTTAGCAAGCTACAAAACGCACCTAGAAAGTTTTTTAATTACTTTCGTATGAGTGAATCCACATTCAATTATTTGCTAATTCATCTCACAAACAGTATCAAGAAAAAAGACACACATTTTCGAATGGCTGTGGGGCACACGGAGATAATTTAGATACACGTATAGCACACATACAAACATTATCGCCCGACGGCTCACGGGCGTCCGATGGTGCCGCCAGCATATCGGTGTCGGCTCCGATATCCGATATCGGGCCGGACAATATGAAAGACAGGTACATATTTCACACATTTTACTTACCCCGATATCGGATCGGCGTCCGACACCGATATCGGATCGGATAATGTGAAAACGCTCTAAGTTGTGTTGCTACAGAGCTATCCGAACGGCGCACGACAATTCCCGAACAGGGCCGCCCAGCGCCCGCCAGTGTGTTGCCGCGAGAAACGAAATTAGGCGAGCGTGCACGACAACTACCGAAATCAGTTTCGGTTTCGGCAAAAGTTTCGGCCAATTTTGGGCCGAAACCGAAACTGCCGCCGAAACTTGATTTTTGGCCGAAACTCGGCCGAAACCGAAACCGAAACCGAACTTTCGGTCGGACACTATATATAAGTACTACTTTAGCGTGACTTAAGAGTAATATTACTTATATGATGGTTTATCTCAACATGCATATTCTATAGCATAAAAACATAGAGAAACCTAAAGAGATTATTCATACTAAGGTATGACTGTACCTGACGGACTGAACTTATATTTGGTCACCATCCCTATTAGGACCTTTATAAATTCACGTCCAATAAAAATCATTGGACGGCTTTTCTCTCCAAATAGACTACATGATACGCTTGGGTCGAACCCAACTTAATTAAATATAGATTTTTATATATATATATATTAGGTACTTTATGCTTACCATAAGCGTAATACTGCCAATGAAGTCATGAGAATCATTCTAGAAGCACGTTTCGGTGTATTTTTTTACCGTAGTTGTTGTGACAGAGTAAATGTTGGTGGAACTATTAATCTAAACTATATTATATTATAATTTTATAACGAGATAACATTTGTAAGTTTGTTTGTTTGTTCTAATCTTTGGAATTACCTGTCCGATTTGAATAACTCTTTTTGTAATATATAGCCACATTCAACGTACAGGTTATAAGGCTATTTGTCATCCCGAAATTCCCATGGGAACGGGCACAATGTGGGTAAAACCGCGAGACGCTGCTATATAATTATAAATATGTTCTGCACTGACTGTTGAAAATCATAATAATATATATATTTTAAGAATGAGATCGCGTAAATGGGTTGAATATTTAGAATCGTAGCTTGTAATCGAACGTGGATGATCGTGATTTAAACCTTATAATGCCGATTTAGACGAAGCAACTATCGCGCATGACTTTCGTCTCTTTTCAACTTGTTTGATATACGATTTTTCTACGTAAAACGGTTAAGGTATTTCCCTTTGGCCAGCAGTGGGACACAAATTACTGCTGAATCTATGTAGAAAATACATTGATACGTAATTGTTTGTTACAATTGTATATTCAATAGATAGAATATTGGATGTATTCGTGATGTTAAATTATTTGATGTATTGGTGTTGATAAAATTCGATGTATTCGTGTTGGTAAATTATAAGTAACATCATTTATGTCACTTGACATTTACGTCAATATTTTTCAGCATTTTTGTATGCAAATAAAAACTATGACACTAGTGAATTTGTATGTATTTCATTATATATGTAGAAAGTGTTCGCAATCTTTGCGACAAGATATTCTTCGGGATTACATATGCGTATAGTGGCATATGTCTAAACGATCTACTCGAGAAAGTTCCTCTGTCTACATTCATCTTTACGCGATCTTTTTCTCTTGATAAATACAAGAAAAGGCATAATTACATTGTGAAATGCCTCTAACTTCCATAATATTTTCTTAGTTAATTTTTACCTACGTTATCTTCCTTGACGAAGGCCATATCGCTCCGTTTCTTTTTTTGACAAACAAAGCTAGTTATAGTAGACATTCGGAAGCGATGACCAAGGCTGGTGATAATAGGTACTTTATTGTTTTTCTACAGCTTTCGTTCGTGTCTATTCAACGTATATGTTAGGTTTAATCTTGTGTCAAAGTACGTTGTAGCTCGTAGATTTTTTTACATTGAGATACCTCTGTTTGTCTCTGTCACTCACGCTGCAATTTTATTGCCATCTCAATATTATGTCATAGTCATATGAGTGAGTGATGTCATTATATAATCGTGCGAGAGTCAAAGGCAATGATATGTCAATGTATAAAATTATTTATATTTATGGAGTGTACTTTTAAAAAAATGTACAGTTGAATAACAGAATGACTGGATTTTTGTATAGTGAATTATGAAAGGCTGTAATTGTAAGCTGAGAGATTCAACTCGATGCCTCATTAAAATTTAATTATTATAAAATAGTATTTATTCCTTAAGTTATAAAAGTTACTTTTCAAATGCACTTGGCTCTAAGTTGTTGATAGTGTACAATGTTAATTTCAGTTGAATTCGTAACACAATTTTCTTTTGAGAATAGAAATTTCTATAAACTATGACTTACTGTAAATATAGAACATACATTTTGTAATGTTTCAGATTTTATGTCATTTTTCTATTGAGATTCTATCTAATTCTTAAATCTTAAATTTCATAGGTTTATTTGAAATCTGTCTATCCAGCTTCGTTTCGGTGATTGAGATTTCCAGATCAACAGTTCATTGGAAATCATAAAATAATGACAATATATTTAATCTGCCAGTGACATATGGAAACCAATTAGTTTCTTTGTGAGTGGATCCACGTAATCACCAACTTTTCTTTATTTACTTTAAATTGTTTTTGTATTTACATCTACAGACATAAATAACGAAAAGACTATCTGATTAGTTCTTCGTTATTTTCAGTCCATGTCTTATATAATGTTGTTAGTCATGTTTCCCAGTGTTAGATTGTTCTGAAATTCAGTACACATGTTCAGTTTGCGTGACAATGCACAATGATGTAATAATATAAGCTAAGAACTTTGAAATTTATGTTTGTACGAAATTGTTGTAACTTATTTTACTTATGTTACTTTTCAATTGTTGTACAAGAACTGCGGAGAAATTACATCAAATAGTTAATTAAAGATTGCTACACATTCTTACTCGGCAGCTTTACCAACCCTGGTTAAGTGGGGTAAACCCGCCCCGTTGTCGGTTATAATGTGTATCGAAAAACACATCGATGTATATAATAGAAATATCACATTAATATTGTATATACTATGTATACTTAAAATAATAGTACATAAAATAGTTCCTATATTTATTTTAACATTAGATATGCAATATTTTTTTCTAGTTATATGATTTTTGGTAGTAACATTAAAAGATCATGGATTTGTTATTAAAAATTATAATGCAATTATTATACCGTGGTGGTCGCGTGACGTTTGAGTTAACTTTAGAGCCAATGTGCATATTACAATGTCTCCTAGTGTATCGACGCTTGAACTTAATAGTTTTGTTTTTGTTATAAATCGAATAAGCTGTTATATCTGATGAATTGTTAGCTAATATTGTTTTGAAATCGTAAATTTATTTAAAAGTAATTATTATGTTTCTTCGGTCGGTTTTTATTTTGGTTTCGAATTGTTTGCTAGGTTAGTATTGTTTTCAAGTGTCGAACAGTTTGTCAGGAGAAGTTCTTAGGAATCTTTTGTTATCAACTACCCAGAGTCTCCCCGGCTCGTCTTACTGTATAGTTAAAACCAATATTTTGGTGTGATTTATTTTTCCTAGGAAAAGTGTTTAGGGATAAAAATAAAGTCTGTTTAAAGACTTATCTATTTTCATTATTATTTTTTGCTGTAGACGTTATATTTTGTGATTAAAGTGCAATTTCATTAAGCTATGCACATTTTGTTTAAGATAGAAAATTAACTTTATATTACTTATTGAATTTTTTTGAAAACATAAATATTTATTTATTTAAGTTGCCGCGCGTAATTTTCATAGTTTAATTCCTTGAAAGTAACTTCAGTGATGTAGT
The DNA here is from genome assembly GCA_951394245.1 of Cyclophora punctaria. Taxonomy (NCBI): domain Eukaryota; kingdom Metazoa; phylum Arthropoda; class Insecta; order Lepidoptera; family Geometridae; genus Cyclophora; species Cyclophora punctaria. Next base: position 12,550,640 of record OX596167.1, read on the forward strand.
GTCATTTAATTCCAAAAGCGCATTGAGGAAAGTATGAATTGTCAAATGTTTTGTGTAAGTAATCAAATATTGTTATTGGCGCAGGGTTGTATCTTTCAACATTAATTAAAAAGTGCATAAAAATATGTTTATTTTTCATTTTCCTTTTGTAATAAATGTTTAGCGATGGATTGTGTATAATATACTTAATATAATTAAAGTGGACTACATCGGATGTGTTGCATTCTATCTGTATTTCACGTGGTGTTTATAGATTAGAAATGGGATGGGATGACACACTACCCTCGCATTGCACCTCATTATTTTGTATAGCTATATCTGAAACCATAAAAGTTGAAAGCCTAAAGCGCCGGTTTCACTTAGTGCTCTGAATAGGTGCGAACATTTGCTATCCCGTTCTTTAAACTGAATGAAAGAACGAGCAAGCAATATGTTCGATACTGTTAAAGTGAAAGCGTAGCTTGACCGTCGACATTTGTTTCAAGACGTGAAAAACACGTTTCTTATGATATATAGTGACGAAGAGATTGTTATTATATTAACGATAAAATGATAAAGTGTAATGCAAGCGAGCCGATGTTGGTTTACATTAATGTACGAAAGGGTAAGTTATTGTTAGTACATGTACATACAGCGCGTTAAAGACGTTGATATTTATATTAGTAGTCGAATCAGATTGTATACAGATTGAAAAAAAAAAACTAGTTTTTTACCGCGCTGTCTGTCAGCCATTGTTGCTGTATGTGTTAACGGCGTTAACGGCAGTTTATGAAACTGACATCTAGTTAACCGTTTTAAGTGATAAGGTATGTTTGTATATGGCAGGTAGCTGGCAACACTCATTGAGGCACAGCCCTATTGCGGCAGACGGTACGCACTGTCTACTATTAGTAGCGTAGCGTTCGTAGCATGTGCGTACTTAATGCAGGTAGCGCACACGTAACGTGCGTAGTCTTCGTAGCGTCTGCGTAGTGTTCGTAGCGTCTGCGTAGTAAGCGTAGCGTGTGCCGCAATAAGGTTGCGCTTTTATTGCGACTGATTAACTGACTGTGTGACTGTGATTTTCTGTCAAATTTTGTACGAACCTCTAGTCGGCTAATTGTTAGTGTTAGGCCTAGTGCAATAAAGGTTCCGCTATACAGTCGCCGATTGCTAAATGATTCCGTTTGTTGGCGCGGGGTACCTGGCAACTAGTTAGCTGTCAAATGATTATTTGTGTCTGAATAAAATAAATATTTCCGCAGACGTGTTGTTTTTACTTTTAGTTTTATACCCTGTATCGAAGACTGTAAGGTGCTAGGCGATATTCGCTTTTGCGTTGTAATATATTGCAATATCATTGCAATTTATTATAATTCGGCAGTGAAATCTATACTATTCTAATAAATCTGAAAAGTTCGATTTCTGTCTGTTGGACGCGCTAATTTCAGAAACTACCATTCCGATTTGAATAATTACTTTTGTAATGGATAGCCATATTTAACGGGGAAGTTTATAGGCTAGTTTTATTTCAAACTTGCTGTGCCCTGCGGTTTCACCTGCATTTTTTTCCTCACTGCTTACCGTTTAAACCTTCCCTGGACTTTCATGAATATTTCAAGACCAAAATTTGCCAAATCGGTTCAGCCGTTCTCGAGTTTTAAGCGGACTAACGAACTTCAATTCATTTTTATTTATATAGATAGATTTTCATTCCGACCCACGGGAATGGGCACAACGCGGGTAAAACTGCGGGGCGCTTTGTGTTAAAATATGTTAACGTCATGTAAGTCCGTCACTATTGGGATGGGTGACTAATTCTGTCATTCTGTCTCAAAAATATACATTAGACAAGATGATTTGTGTTCATTGTTCAACATTTTAAAGCAGTCCAGTCTATTTTTTTACGGGCGCCTAAAAGCCTGCGAAATCTATCGATTGAAACAACCGTGAACGACTGCTAAACTAAACTAACCGTGAATCAACTCGAATACTTAGTCACTCTACTACTAGGTGGTTTCCATGTTTCATTCGTCAGCCGGAATGTTGTCATAATACTAGGCAGGTAACATTAGGCGTAGGTAGTTCTGCAAACATGGCATTTTTGCATACATTTTTATGACAGCCACTTTCGGAAAGAAGATTGTATTTATAATTTACTTTTATACCGAAACTTGTATACCGAAATTCCCACAGGAACGGGTATATTCCATCCAGTCCTACTAGTAGTTCGATAGTCGAACTGTTTGGATGTTTTTTTTCCAAATTGTTATACTGACGGATCGAACTATTTGGAAACATGGATTTTATTCCAAATAGATTTACTAACTCCGAAGTTGTCATCGATTTACAATGTGCAAAAAAAATAAATAACCCTAACCTACCGAATAGTAAGTATTTGTACGAATTTGGAAAACAATTTAGGAAAATGAACTAGTAAAAAAAAATAAACATTGTAAATCGATGACTGTATTTCGGAGTTAGTAAATCTATTTGGAATAAAATCCATGTTTCCAAATAGTTCGATCCGTCAGTATAACAATTTGGAAAAAAAACATCCAAACAGTTCGACTATCGAACTACTAGTAGGACTGGATGGAATAAAGTAATTCAGGTACCAGGAGACGCTGCAAGGCTGAAATACAAAAATACTTATATCCTACATAAAAAATATATATGTACTTACATAAAAATAAAATCATCCAGGTAAATGTATGCACATATGACGTTGAAAGGAAGTCTATTTAAAATAATATCTACATATAAATTTACTAGCAGCGCCCCGCTTTTTTACCCGCGTTGTACCCGTTCCCGTGGTAATTTTGAGGATGAAAAGCAGACTATAACCTTCCCGTTGAATGTGGCTATCCATTACAAGAAGATTTTTTCAAATCGGACCAGTAGTTCCTGAGATTAGTGCGTTTAAACAAACAAACTCTGCAGCTTTATAATATACTCGTAAAACGTGAATACAAATCATCTATATATATATAAAATTCAAAGTCCTGACTGACTGACTGACTGATAATCAACGCACAGCCTCAAGCGCTACACCTAGAAACATGAAATTTGGCAGGAAGGTTCTTCAAGTGACGTAAGTACACACTAAGAAAGGATTTTCGAAAATTCCTACAGGAATGGGTTCAACGCGGGCAAAGCCGCGGGGTGCTAGTAAAGATATAAATTAAAATAAAAGATGCCTTGAAACCCCGTAGAGAAACGCTAATGAGATAACACCGGAGTCCTGATAATGAATGTGATAAAATATTAAAAAAAGGGGGATGTTACACGCGTCTAACATATGGCCAGGTAGATGTCCTACGGCGGACCCCATACAAGAAATGCTTATTATAAACACAACTAAGTAGCGCTCAGTGCGTAGTTTGACTAAGCGATGTTAGTTCATTGCGATTGTAAAGCAGCGTGCAGCCCGACCCCTACTTGGATGGACTTACTTAACACAACTAAGTACCTACTAATACCAACTTATCTATAGGTAACTAGCTGCGCCCCACGGTTTCATCCGCTTTATACCCGTTCCCGCGGGAATTTCGGGATGAAAAATAGATGGTGTCCTATTCTCAGGCCTACCCGATATGTACACAAAATTTTATGAGAATCGGTCGAGCCGTTTCAGAGGAGTTCAATTACGCACCCCGTGACACGAAAATCTATCCATAGTTTAAGAGCTAATATAACGCCACAATAACACCCACACACGCAGTCACACCGACATACACATGTTAAACATATAATACGAGGGGTATTTTTTGTAACTATAAAGTATAAAATGTAATTAAAATATGTCTTGCAACAGTCTTTTTACTGCTAAAGGAATGTAACTAATTTCTAAATACAGTAAAATTATTGTTTTCATTAACTAAAGATCATTTATTCATTTCGAATAGTTTAATAGCCTACACTGGCGTCGGAGATTTATAAAATCACCTAAAGGCATTCAACATGGTCAAACGATTGAATCAACCAATACCGACTCAAATCAACTCGATAAGTTAGGATTAACTGGTTCAAAATCAGTTCCAAGATTTCTATTACACTATCCAATTCAAGTTCAATTAAGAAAAGATTACTACATATAATAATAAGAAGGTAGATATCACTAGAGCGAGGGAGAAAGATTAGGCACGGCAGATTGCAGTTAGTTCCCCAATCATTCAAAGATAACAAAAGAAAATAAAAATTGGCTCCCTGTCCAAGAGATGAAGCCAGTCTCAGACCAAATACAGTCAGCCCCAACCAAATACAAAGTGCAATGAAGCAAGCAAAATTACGTCCTGAGCCACACTTAAATATTTACACCTATAAATCTCTGCAGTTATAGTCAAGAAAAACAAACAACTTATACAACCCTTTTCTGTGTCGGGTGGGGGAAACATGTGTTAATTTCAAGTCAGTTAGGTCGAAATTAAATTTCATATGCAATATGGTGCATGTGTTAAAAATTGGGGTGTCGTTCAGTATACGTTTTATAGATAGGTTTGTATACGATGATAGGGTGAGCTGAGTCACCCTATGAATCAGACAAGTCACCGGTAAATTAAAGGTAATTCGATTGATAAGGGTGTAAACATTAGTCTAGTGATCGAGGTCCACCGTTGTGCGGCCAGTCTGTCGGAATCGGTGAAACCACCCGGTCGCTAGGCTACGAGTGAGTTATTATCAAAACTACGCGAGAAATCAATCCACTGGTGAGTAGTCGATATGTTAAGATTTTGTCGGTACAATGTCATATCTCCTATTGTATAACTATGTGTGTTGAGTGTGACACACTATTAAAATTATTAGACAAACTTTTACTGTTAATTCGCATGATTCGGGGTAAAATATATTTTATTAATAACTAACATCGCCCCGCGGTTTTACCCACGTTGTGCCCGTTCCCGTGGGAATTTCGGGATTTTTTATACTTATACCTAAACCTTTTTCTTGAATCACTCGATCTATTTAAAAAATTGCATTGAAATCCATTGCGTAGTTTTAAAGATCTAAGCATTGGTAGGTACATAGACAGACAGACAGACAGTGGAAAGCTACTTTCTTTTATACTATGTAGTGATATAAAAATTAACCGCTGAATGTGTTGCTAAATTATTTTTCATCCCGAAATTCCTACGGGGACGGGCACAACGCGGGTAAAACCGCGGGGCGCTGCTAGGCTTCTTTTATATAAAAAATAATCGCTGAATGTGTCGCTAAGCGCAAATCTCGAGAGGAGCTGGACTGATTTCGCTAATTCTTATTTATTATATTATCTATTCCTTGAACTACGAGAATGGTTTTTTACGGAGACAATTTTTTTTTCAAAACTTTAAAAGTGAAAATTCCCACAGAAACGGGAGCGCTGCTAGTGAAACCGCGGGGCATAGCTAGTTCTTTTATTAAAATATATTTTTTAACATTTAAAGTCACAATTATAGTTACTTATCATGTTTATCATGTAGGTAGTTTAAAATGTCCTATTAATGCGTGGAATCGTACAAAACAATCTGAGAGTGAAAGCTTAATTAAAAATACGTAAATTAAAACTGCAACATATAGCATACTTTTTAGAGTCATCCCGTGACCACGAGCGGTGTAATCCGCTCGAAACGTCGGGTACGTATTTTAGTAGAATACGTTAAATTATCTTACGCGATACAGATCCGTTTCATTTAGTATAGTGAATGCAACATGTAGGTTGCGTAGTTCTAAATAAATAAAATAACATTTATTGCCACAAAAAATAGGGAAAATACAAAAATTCACGTTTTACTTAAAACTAAATAATTGTGTAGCAATGGGAGACGTCTCAGCTAATGTTCTACCTGGACCGAGGCCTCAGTAGAACGATTCTAAACAATGATGTAAAATGTCCATCAAGTTCACTTTTATTATTATTTATTTACTAGCCGCACCCCGAGGTGTTACCCGTGTTGTACCCGTTCCCGCGGGAATTTCGGGATAAAATGTTTCCCATGTGTTATTCTGATGTATAACCTATACATATTACTGGAAAGTTTCATTCAAAATCCACTAGAATTTTCGTGAAAGAGTAACAAAAATACATACTTACATACATCCATCCTCACAAACTTTCACATTTATAATTAAAGTAGGATTATTTGAAGACGGTCAACAACTGCGTATCGTGTCATATAAAGTACTACTTAACACCAGTAACTAATGACATCCATACAGTATCACGACGACAGATACCGAGTTTGTAGATAGAAAACACGACATAATAAACCCGGCGGCACAAAAAGGGAACTGAAGCACCTGTAAAATTAATTTATCCTTCTATATTCTGTCGTATTAATAATGATTTCATTCGAGAATAATTAAAAATCTAAGGCCCGCGTTCCAGCAAAAGCGAGTTTTTGTACAGATATAAAAATAATTGGTGCGACTACAGCCACTGATTTTTTATATGAATTTTGATGGATGGTTTTCATATAGGTTTTCAATGGTATTGGATCTTGTTTTTGTAAAAATAAACGTTTTATTAGTAGGCAGACTAGGAAAATAGGATAACATTTTTAGTTTTTGGCGTATATATAGGGTTCCGAGGCCAAATAGCAAAAACTGGAACCCTTGTAGATTCGTCATGTCTGTCTGTCTGTCTGTCCGTACGTCCCAATCACTTTTTTCCGAAACTGTAAGAACTGTACTGTTTAAATTTGGTAAGTAGATGTATTGTATTTTTTAGGGTTCCGTAGCCAAATGGCAAAAACGGAACCCTTATAGATTCGTCATGTCTGTCTGTCTGTCCGTCCGTCTGTCCGTATGTCACAGCCTTTTTTCTCCGAAACTATAAGAGCTATGTTGTTGAAACTTAGTGTGTAGATGTATTCTGTGAACCGCATTAATATTTTCACACTAAAATAGAAAAAAAATAAAATTTTAGGGGGGTCTCCCATACTTAGAAATGAAAAAAATATTTTTTTTTTCATCAAACCCATACGTGTGGGGTATCTATGGATAGGTCTTCAAAAATGGTATTGAGGTTTCTAATATCATTTTTTTCTAAACTGAATAGTATGCGCGAGAGACTCTTCCAAAGTGGTAAAATGTGTGTCCCCCCCCCTGTAACTTCTAAAATAAGAGAATGATAAAACTAAAAAAAATATATGATGTACATAACAATGTAATCTAACACCGAAAATTGGTTTGAACGAGGTCTAGTTAGTAGTTTTTTTTTTACGACATAAATCGTAAACCGCAAAAAAATACTGATTATTCATTCAATAACTCAAATGTAAATAAAAAAACATTTATTTCAAGAACTTCTTTATTATGTTACTCGCTGCTACGGAACCCTTCATGGGCGAGTCCGACTCGCACTTGGCCGCTTTTTTAATACGTCATTAATCGTAAACCGCAATTTACCTTTTATTCAATCAACTCAAATCTTCTAACTACAACTTTTATAATATGTTACTTGCTGCTACGGAACCCTTCATGGGCTCGTCCGGTCCGAGTCGTACTTGGCTGCTTTTATATATTTGATCGGTCGTTTTTTTTTTAATTTTAGAGATCCAAAAGTTACCTAGGTATATTATAAACCGATTTTAAAAAGGAGATGTAAGAGGCTCTCAATTTATTTTTATTAATAAATTACAACATTTTCTGTCTTATGTGATACTATAAATTCAATCTCTATACAAAGAATTTTTCTCTCTGTGCAGTATCGAATATTAAGAATATGAATATATCAGTATTAAAATGATATAAGAATTACTAATTAAATATTCCTTTCAAAGTCGTTATTTTCGCATAAAGGTTTTATAATACTAATTAACGCTTAATTAAACCTCCCATTGTGTCTTCACCTTTTAAACCTTCTCTTTATACGACGCTTTTGTCTGAGACATATCAGTCGCTAGATGCTACGAATTTTCTAGACTTTACAATAGTCTATAGAGTACTAAGAAGTGTCATTATGATATGTAAGATGACACTGAAGGGAAAGAGCTCTGTCGATCACTGGAGGTGCCGTCTTACAGAGAGAACAATGGGTTAATATTGGTTAATATGCATTAACGTTCAATATATTATTCTTAAAAGCGAGGTTCTCTTGTCGATGGAAAATTTTCACTTTCTCTCTGCCCTCCGCTATCCTCAGTAACTCTTTTGTTTTAATTATTAATTTGCTTGAACGTAGCTCATACGTAGCTAGAGTTTTGTCATGGAGACTTGTGGTTAGTCAGTGGGGTAACTACCCTCTTATACGAGGGATTTATTTCATGTAGTGAGGGATTCATTTTATACTAGCTTTTCTCAGTATCGAAGGCAGTCTGCTTGGAAAATCTTTCATAATAGAATACATTTTAATACCTGTACAAAGAAATAATTATATTTTGTAGCTAAGCTGAAGCACTGTAATGAAATAGAAAATGAATAAAAATTTATATTAATTTTTAACTAAAAAAATTGACCAGTCCATCTGCATCTGTTAAAAGTTTTTGACAATGTTATATGAAAACTATCTACTTAGTACAAATAATATATTTAGTACGTGTATTATTTGAAGAATAATACTTTAATATGCTTTAATTATGTTAATGATTAATGCTTTAATAATACTTTAAGCAAATTTTGGTCTAAAAAACTACTGGATCTATTAAAATTAAACTTTACAGTAATATAGGTTATACATCAGAATAACACATAGGATACATTTTATCCCTAAATTCCCGCGGGAACGGGTACAACGCGGGTAACACCGCGGGGCGCGGCTAGTTAATTAAATGTTGTTGATAGTTACATTAGTATAATTTAATTAGTATTTATACATTATTTGTTTGGCAGGATATTTTGTTGTATGAGGAAATATATATACAAAATATTAGGGAAGTTAAATTTCACGAGTATCGACTGAACAATATACCTAGGTATAGGATACCGGCGGATACCTCGCCAGACATTCAAAAAAGTTACATCCGAATTTTAACTGCAAGGGAATTTCGGACAGATAGCTGTAGCCTCGTGATCCAATACAATTACAAAAATACAGCGCGTTCGAATGAAATCCTGTAGCTTTATTATAAACGAATACGGATGGGTTTGCGCTTCGCTTAAATGAAATGGAGACCTGTTATTCGTATGTGCAAAAGTCATTATTCACCCTATCATATATTTTTGACGTATTCAAACACGAGTGGTACAAACCACTCGAAATCTCGGGAGTTTAAACGCTTATTTGTGAATGTATAACATGTATTAACTGATTATAGATTCCTTAATACTTATAAGCTTAAAGCTTAGTTTCGGTCTTGTTGACCGTGTGTGAATTTGTTCGGGTGTACCTAATATATATTATGAGTATTATTATTTGAATGACTCCTTGAGATTTACTTTGAAATTGAGAGATACTTTTGACTCGATGTATGAAAAATGTAGTTCAATAGTTAATTCTCGATTTAGTCGACGTCTCTCATTGCAGTTAGCTGGGGTGGCAGGATTAATTTCACGTTAGAGCTACCTACATATTCAGCAAACGTGTTTATAGAGATGTGTCTTAAAATGTGTTATTAATCATAAAGCGACAGTTTAAATACTAATAGCGAAAAAACTTTTTAAAAACACAAGAGACATTCTTTTGTTATTTAAAAAGTTTTTTATTAAAACTGTTGTATGCTTTTCAATCTTTACATTGTATGAAATAGTCCTTAAAACAATTAAGTTAGGGTTGTTAATTAATGAAAAAGGAATGTTGAGCGAGGTTTGTTATTTAATGGTGTCTGAATCATTCTGTTATGGAGCAGGGCGAGGGTGGTACAATGGGGTAGAATTATCATTTCATTTTATGCAGTGACCGTGAGCGCAGTTTAGGGCAGTCGACATTAAAATGTACGTAAGTATACCTTTTAACTTTTTCAAATGTGCGAACTGTTTACTGTTTCCTTTAATAATTTATATTTTTTTCAAAGGTTTAATTCGTGAAGAAACCTTAGTACGATTTTAATTTAAAATGAATAGGAGCTTTTATATAAATGCATTTGAAGTAAGTTTTTAATGTTAAATTTTGCTGCAAGGTTGTCAAGCAACAAGTTAATAATATTAGTTATTTTAATCAGGCATTTGTAGGCGATGCGTTTGTATTAATAATGATCATAGTTTAATAGTAGTTTATGCAACTGTCATATAAAGAAGGGTATTAAAACACGAGTGTGAGTTTATGAAACGAGCGCAGCGAGTTTCATAATAGTAACGAGTGTTTTAATACCCGTGTTATATGCAGTTGCATACACACTTTATCTTCACTAATGCAATTAATCAAACAAAATTTTAAAAACAAAACACATTGCGAAACATTTAATTCACGCGTACGTGTATTGTCACAGTGAACTTGCCGCCATTAAAATCTAACCAATGAGAGCGCAGCTGCGCGCGCAGGGCCGCAGGGCGCGCGCCGCGCAGGGCGCGATGTTATAATGAGATTTTACGATATCGATGTGGATATTATAACATCATGTGCAATTGCTTAAGTTGAGTGTTTTAGTTGTCTGCGCTATAACAGTAGTAATTATAAGTCAAGTATTGGAAACATAAGTAGAATGTTACAACATTAGTGTAGATAAACGATATTATTTTACGGACGTGAAATTTAAAACAGGATTTTAATTGTTTCGTAAATGTTAACTATCATTTAATTAATATTAATAGCAAGCAATTTTGAAAACTGTGGTTGAAATAATTGTCAGGTGCGGTTGGCTGTTGTTTGTGTTATGATATTCTATTGTTACTAAGATATGTTGTGATGCTTTTGTTTTACGAATTCACAGTATATTGGTTTATTCCACGAACGGTCTCGGGTCTGGCTTGTGCAAATAAATGTACTCGTATATGCATGGATATTGGTTTAGTGTGCATAAAAGTCTGTGTACCAAAGGTAAAGATAATCAGGAGAGGGAGACAACTTATTCGAGTGAGTTATAACGAATGCACTTAGACAATGTTCTTGACAACAGTACCGATATTAAAACATAGACGCGTGTTAAATCTATATCTATTCTACTTCATTTTTTAAAACTTTAAAGGCGAAAGAATCTTTGTATGTCTGTATTTTACTCCTTTTTTTCTTTGGTTTCATCCTTTGCTTTCGCGCTTAAACATTTGAATCAATTTTAATCTTCTTCATCGAGTGGATGGTCAACCTGACCAATCCTGGTGTCAGAGTTATTGAGCCGCCAAAGGCCTCTGACAAGGCTCATGTAACGACTACTATCCGCAGAAAGAAACCGGGACCGACGGTTTAACGTTCCCTCCGAAGCACGAAATCTTACTATCGGGCAATCAGGTGATTCAGCCTGCAATGCCCTAACCAAACTGAGGGCAGTCTCACAAAGAGATTTTTGTGAGATATTGTCCACACCGGGAATCGAACCCGGAATCGTGAGCCGAGCGCTCAAACCACAAGACCACGGAGTAAATTCATAGTACATAATGTATTTGCGTACAGAGCTCGCAGCTCCCCAGAGAGATCAATACCAGCACTGTTCGTGCAACATCGTCTCCGGAAGGTCACCCCACACCAGCACTGTTGCGTTCCCAGAGGGTGGTACCCAGGGGTGGGGGAGGGGGGGCTGGGCTTGCAAAAAAGGCGGGAGCTATGTACAACCTAGGGTATATAACACTAACAATGCCCCGCGGATTTCAACCAAAATTTTTGGGGTTTTCTGCATAAATATTCCCGGTATAAAATACTGGCGAGTCTAGCAGATTTAATTGATACTTACAATATAACACACAAACTATGTTCTGTAATTCACTTACGAATCAGACCCAAACTAAGTACGCATAGTTATGTTATAATCAATTACGTATAGAACCCGAACTAAGCTTTATGCTTATGTTATATTTCATTATGTATATAAGTAGATCTACACTATAAAAGTTAAAGAGGGTGTTTTATTCTTTGTAATTGCCATAATTGTAATAAGACAGTTACATCTGTCCGTAACTCGTGGTTTTAACGACGAAACGCCGTTTAGTGTCGCATTATTGTTGAAATATTTTAGTTGGAGCCTTCAGCTGAATAGATTCTATGAATATTTCATGATATTTCATGCCGAAAAGGTATCCTTTGTTGAAGAAGTCTCAAAGTCTCATTTGTCTTTTTTTAACAAGTTCTACGTATTGGTTTGAAAATATAATATAAGCTCCTTTTTTACTATATACATACTATTTAGAATATCATCATTATAAGTTAAGATGAAAATAATTGAGAACTGAGGTACATTGCATGACAAAAACTTTCTCACCAATTTGCAGAAAGGATGAAAGGACAATCAAAATAGATATATTGTGTTTTTCTTAACGAGCATCTTGCATTGCGGCAAAGTGTGGGAAGATCATTAGTATTTTAAATTCACACCTGTATATTTGCAGATGAACTTTGGCATTGAAATGTCAAGGTGATATTCAGAGTTGGGGTTTGAGGGGGGTGAGTATGTAGTTTGGGGTTGAAATTGACGCACTTACAGGGTGTTTGTTTAAACATACTACGTCATAGTCTTAATTTAAAATATACAAGACAAATATTATATGATATGGACATTTTAGGAAATTTAGATGTACGCACAATTACGAACATCATTTTGCGTAGCTGTGATTAGCATAATATAATGATATTTTCTTTTCCTTCGATAAGAAAAAATATTTGTATAATTAGCTATTTTTTTTAAAGTATTCTCAATATATTTTTAGCTAACTAGGCCAGCAGAGTCAGTCTCAGTAATAAGAAAATTCAATATTTCATTAAAGAAATCTTTTCTATAAACTTTGAACTTTATTACCATAAGAAACACCTCTATCTAGAACCGATAACGGTCCCGCCCCCTCCTCCCTCGACTGGCGCAGTTGCTCCGTGTATATCCAACAGAGCGCCCTTGTAGATACAAAGACCAGGTCATAGGTGCACCCACCGAACATTCGTGGAGTGAGTTTCACTTTTCAGTTCCAGTTTGGAAGTCGCGGCGTTCGGTTGTTCTTAACTGCTAATATCGCGGTTTCTTGTGCTTTCTTAACTACTTTGAATTCGGTATTCGGTTAAGTTGGAGTGTTTTAAACTTTTTGACCGTGTTTGGGAACTTTTTTGAACTTTGAGACTTTGTGTAGGTGAAATATTGGTGAAAGTATAAGGTACCTACTTAATGAAGTTCCGCATTTGAATGAAGAATGAAAATTTAAGTATGTGAGGATTAACATGGCAGCAGAGTGGGCATTTTTAGGATTTCCGGTTTTCAGTTACCTATCTACTTAATTATTTTTTAATAAAGTTCTGGATTTGACTGGAGAATTGAAAATTGAAGAGTGTGTGCAATGGCATGACTGCATTTGACAGGTTTTTACTCAAAATCATTTGTACACCGACATATTCTTGTGCTCTTGTATTGTTTTTTTCGTATTTTGGGTTCGAATCTATTCGGAATTATCGGGGTCGGTTGAAATGACGCAGTACCCTCCTGCTGCGTATGCCCAACCTGATGTCCTAGGTTCCTAGAAACCAGCTTTACTCCCACCTGCACCCTCTCTTCAAAGCTTCGGGAACAATGACTCAGTTTCGGACGTCACAGCGCGCGGTTCACTCTTCTTATATAGCGGTGTCTTTTGCTTGTATAGCTGCTTGACTCTTATTAACTTCAGTATTTGGTTTCATTGCAGTGATATTAGATTTTGGACAGTGTTAGCCTTCTATAGTGAAGTTATTGACTTTGACATTTTGTGTTTGTGAAATGTCGTGGGAAAGAGAGTATTATTTCCAAAGAATTTGATAAGTAAGTACCTACATATTGAGGTTTTGGATTTAAATGAGGATGAAAATTGAAGTATGTGTTTAGATTGGTATGGCTGTAAAATCTTTTGCATTTGCCGATGACGTTCAGGGTCATTTGAAATGACGCAGTATCTTCCTGCGCATGCTCAGTCCAACGTCCTTGGGCCTCTGGAGCTGGACCCTCACTCCACGCCCACATGCTCCCAGTCACTCGGTGGGATTGAGGCTTGCAGTTTCCGTTCAGACATCGCAGCGCGCGGTTCAATCTTCTATTGAAGTGGTGTCTTTTGTTTTGGCTTCCTGGTGCATATTAACTTCAGCATTAGGTTTCATTGGAGTGATATTAGATTTTCTTTAGTATTTGCTTTCTATAACGTGTTTTTTGACTTTGATATTTTGTGGTTCTGTGATATCAGGTGGAAGGAGAGTATTATTGTCAAGGACTCTTGATAGGTAAGTACCTTCAAATTAAGATTTGAATGAGGAATGGAAGATGAAAAATATGTGTGGATGTGCAATGTGCATGGCTGCATTTTACGGGTTTTGGTCAACTTATTTTCATCACCGCCATATTGTTATGCTCTTGTATTGATTTTTCATATATGATTTCGGAATCTTTCGGAAATGTCAGGGTCAGTTGAAATGACGCAGTAGCTTCCTGCGCATGTCCACCCAGATTTCCTAGATACCTGAAAGCTAGACCTCCTCCCTCATGCATACCCTCTTCCTCTGGGAGCGATGACGAAGTTGCCGATCGGAAGTCGCAGCACGCAGTGCTCCCTACTAATGAAGTGGTTTCTTTTGCTTTTGTTGCTACTTGGCTCTTATTACCTTCAGCATTAGGTTTCATTGGAGTGCTATTAGATTTTCTTCAGTATTTGCTTTCTATAGCGTGTTTTTTGACTTTGATATTTTGTGGTTCTGTGATATCGTTTCCGTTCGGACGTCACAGCGCGCGGTCACTCTACTTATATAGCGGCATCTTTTGCTTGTATAGCTGCTTGACTCTTATTAACTTCAGAATTTGGTTTCATTGCAGTGATATTAGATTTTGAACAGTGTTAGCCTTCTATAGTGATTTTTTTGACTTTACATTTTGTGTTAGTGAGATGTCGGGGGAAGGAGAGTATTATTTCCAAAGAATTTGATAGGTAAGTACCTACATATTTAGGTTTTGGATTTGAATGAGGAATGAAAATTGAAGAATGTGTTTAGATTGGTAAGGCTGTAAAATCTTTTGTATTCATCGATGATGTTCAGGGTCATTCGAATTCGACGCAGCATCTCCTACGCACGCTCAGTCCAGCTTCCTTGGGACTTTCGGATCGTCGGACCTTCGGACCTTGGGACTTTCGGACCTAATCTTCTAATATAGCGGTTTGTAATTATTAAATAGCTTTGACTTTTGCTACTATTGAATTTTCTTTGGAGACGTTTTATCTATTTTACGGTATTAATTTATAATTGAGTGTTTTAAATTTAAATAAATTTTAAAATATCTTATGCTTTCAAAAAGCCACCCTTAAAAACCGTTATAGAAGGAGGTAACATCTTACCCTTACTTTTGTGATGAAGAATAATTTAAATTTAATGTGGATTGGTATGGTTGCAGTATGATATGTGTGGAGAAGGTTGGATGGGAGGAAGAAAGGTCCGATGAGTGGATGGGTGTATGATTGATTCCTGGAGAAATATGGAAGTAGAAATATGGAAATATGGCATCAAGATATTTTCAGTTGTTTTTTTCCTAGGGTGCATTTAAATTATGTTACATATTGTATGA
Source organism: Cyclophora punctaria (assembly GCA_951394245.1). NCBI lineage: Eukaryota > Metazoa > Arthropoda > Insecta > Lepidoptera > Geometridae > Cyclophora > Cyclophora punctaria. The sequence goes on from OX596167.1 coordinate 12,566,182, forward strand.
CTTAGTTTCACTTGATATACAATTTGCAGCATTGTTTTTTTAGTCTGTACGCACTCAAATTTAAACAGTTTTAAAGGCGACTAGCGGCGCCGCGCGGTTTCCCGCGGAAATCCCCGGATATAATAATAACCCATAAACTTCATCTTAATGGTATACTACTCCCAGTTTCCGATATTGCGCTTTTATACAAACACAAAATAGAAGCGGCAGGGACAAATGATGCTAGGAAAAGTGAAAAACTATTTTTTGTTTTTATCAAGATCATTTTCGTGATAAAGACTCCGACACCAGGCTTGGCCGCTAACCTACTCGAGCTTACTTACTTAATATCATTGACTAGCAGCGCCCCGCGGTTTTACCCGCGTTGTGCCCGTTCCCGTGGGAATTTCGGGATAAAATGTAGCCTATAGCCTTCCTCGATAAATAGACTATCTAACAGTGAAAGAATTATTCAAATCGGTTCAGTAGTTTCTGAGATTAGCGCGTTTAAACAAACAAACAAACAAACAAAACAAACTCTTCAGCTTTATAATATTAGTATAGATAAATATTGTCATTATGTACTTTGATTTAAACACTTATTCCTTTGGAATGTTAACTACAGTAAACTCCATAGAAACTATAATTTTTTGTTGATTCAACAATGATTTATTAAGAATGTCGTTTTGTAAACTAAACTAATTATCAGAATGAGTGAACCAACAAATTGGTTTCCCGACACGGCCCGTAAAGAATGTGACTCACAGTTGCGTGTCATACCAGACTCTAATAACCAGCTTTATTTGACCTCTCGACCCCTTTAGATCCTTTAGTTAATTTGATAGGGATCAATCGTTGCTTGCAGCGCGGGTGTCTAATTAATTTGGTTAGGGTTGCACCTGGGGGTTGTTTGACCGCGTTTTAATAACGATGTGAGTCATAAGATAGCTTTTTTTAAGTTAAGGTGCAATCAACTGTTGCGTTTGCCTTTGATTTGTTGGTATTACGATTCTTTATATTTTATTTTGTATTTTTATTTTCTCGACGGATTTTTGCCTGGTTTGCGTCGTGAGGCTCTAAATAGAGAGAAATGGAAACGATGGGGGGAGGCCTTTGCCCAACAATGGGACATCCAAGGTTAATATAATAATAATAATTTAATTTATTTAGTTACTAATAAAATGCATTTTATATATTTAGAGAGGATTTCAATACAATTAGGAGACTTTTGCTCAGCAGTAGCATACTAACAAACTATCAATTTCATAAAAAACTGGGGCCACTGTTTCCTGTAAGGGTGCTTTCAAATTATGCGTTTCGTGTCGGACCGCTGCGGTGCCGAAGCGGTGCGTTTGTCGTATTGTGAACGTACGATCGTGTGTTTTCATACAAATCGAGTAGTCCGGCAACAGTGCGGCGTCGGTACCGCGAACGCACGACAACGCCGCACTGTTGCCGTGCTGCTTGATTTGTATGAAAACACACGATCGTACGTTCACAATACGACAAACGCACCGCTTCGGCACCGCAGCGGTCCGACACGAAACGCATAATTTGAAAGCACCCTTTTATAGCGCCCGAAACGTCAAATTAAAATAAAGACGACGTGTATCCGTAAAGTAGGTAGGTAGTTTCAATTCAAATCAATCAAATAACATTTTAATTTATAACTGTGAGACACTGATCGTTTATAGGATACTCATCAAATGATAAATAAATCTGTTCATACCGCTTTTCATACAAAGGCCGAGTTTAATTTAACGGTACAGATTCACAATTTACTAGTAACAGGGAATCTCAATTGAAATCGTTTATTAAATTATTCTTTTCCGGGAATCTATACTAATATTATAAAGCTGAAGAGTTTGTTTTGTTTGTTTGTTTGTTTAAACGCGCTAATCTCAGAAACTACTGAACCGATTTGAATAATTCTTTTTGTAATGGATAACTACATTCAACGGGAAGGTTATAGGCTATTTTTTTATCCCGAAATTCCCACGGGAACGGGCACAACGCGGGTAAAACCGCGGGGCGCTGCTAGTTACTTTCTACGGATTGTAGTCGTTACATGAGCCATGTCAGAGGCTTTTGGCGGCTCAATAACTCTGACACCAGGATTGGTCAGGTTGCCCATCCGCTCGATGAAGAGAAGAAGAAGTTCCGAGAATTTATTGAAATGGAAAATGTTGGTCATATTAAAACTAGGAAATTAATAAAATATGTGAACACCATACAAAATAAAACTTGCTATCGTTATAATATTTAACAAGAGCTCGCTTAGAGTTTTTAACTTATATTAATACTGGCAGGGCCTCGCGGTTTTAGCGGAAGTATGCCCGTTCCTGCGAGAATTTCGGGATAAAATAGCCTATATTGAATGTAGCTACCCAATACTAAAACAGTTACTGAATCAGACGGGCAGTTCCTGAGATTAGCGCGTTCAAACAAACAAACAAACAAAAAATACAAACTCTTCAGGTTTATTATTATTTTTTTTTTTCAATATACCCGGAATAATTCACACACGGTTAATTAGACCCACAAAGTAAGCTCTAAGCTTGTGTTATGGAATCTAATTGACTGATACTATTACTTATACATACACAAATACTTTATAAGAATATATAATTGACACCCAGACGTCGTCGCCAACAACTATGTCTGCACACATTGTTGACTCCGGGCGGGAATCGAACCCGCAACCCCCGACACAGTAAGCGCTCTCACTGCCACTGTGCCAACGGGCTTGTCAATATAATATTAGTATAGATACCTAGATGTTACAATTACGAGTATACAACATATATACTTTTTAAATCATTTACAAAAATCTTCAGCGCTATTATCGAAGGTTTCAACCTGTACTATACATAGATATAGTTTCATTCATATAATATACTCGTAGATACCCAGTACCTAATCTATTTCCACAAGAAAGGTACGCTACTATCAAACATCTTGTAGGATTATGAACGAAACAGAGGAATAGGTATTTTGGTATGGGTGGGGCTATTGTCGTATGCCGCCTGCTAATAAAACTGGGCCACTTGTTGCTGTGTACCCGAGCTCGTTCGTTTCTGGTATATAAACGTTTTCGGTGAACACCCTTACGCCTATATACTTACGCTTTCCTAAGATTTATGAACTCTTGAAAGTGGTTACATGTTTGTTCAACTATATATGCAACTGTATGTATCTATACTAATATTATAAAGCTGAAGAGTTTGTTTTGTTTGTTTGTTTGTTTGTTTGTTTGTTTGTTTGTTTGTTTAAACGCGCTAATCTCAGAAACTACTGAACCGATTTGAATAATTCTTTCACTGTTAGATAGTCTATTTATCGAGGAAGGCTAAAGGCTACATTTTATCCCGGATTTCCTACGGGAACGGGCACAACGCGGGTAAAACCGCGGGGCACTGCTAGTTTATCTATATATATAAAATTCAAAGTCCTGACTGACTGATAATCAACGCACAGCCTCAACCGCTACACCTAGAAGCATGAAATTTGGCAGGAAGGTTCTTCAAGTGACGAAAGTGCACACTAAGAAAGGATTTTTGAAAATTCTACCCCCAAGGGGATAAAATAGGGGATGAAAATTTGTATGAAACTTTGTCAATTTTAAACCGATCGGGCTGAGATCGTTCATGCATATAGCTACAATAAGGTGGGCATCTCTTAATAAAGGATTTTGATAAATTCTACCCCCAAGGGGATAAAATAGGGGATGAAAGTTTGTATGAAACTTTGTCAATTTTAAACTGATCGGGCTGAGACTTTGCATGCATATAGCTACTATGACGTGGGCATCCTCTAAGAAAAGATTTTGATAAATTCTACCCCCAAGGGGATAAAATAGGGGATGAAAGTTTTTATAAATCTTCTTATTACGAAACTTAATGCGGCAGACTAAATTCCACGAGAGCGAAGCCGCGGGCAAAAGCTAGTTTATTTATATTGCTGCACGATAGCAATACAGTTATCTTATTATGTTTCAACATTAAGTAAGTTTGAGTAAGTAAGTTGTTAGACCGCTTAAAGGCCTCCGGCATGGTCTTATGATAGAAACACACGGAACTGATTTTGAAGTACCCTCCGAAGCACGGTAGCGCTCAGATACACGTGGACTGTCGGTCACCCATTCAAGTAGCGAGTCGCACGTTGCTTAACAATCTCAATCTACGTTACAAGCTCTACTTAACTGATTGAACAATAAAGCGATGAACAAGCTAGTTGCTAATTGAGTTAGAATACTGGATATACTAACTACTTTCGATAGAAAGGTTATAGTCTGTTTTCATCTTCAGTTTCTTAAAATTCTGACGGGGACAGGTACTTACAAAGTAAGTAAAACCGCGGGGCGCTGTTAGTTTTAAATCTTCTATTAAGTGTCTAAACACACCATGCCGAAAATACGCGACCGAAGTTCGGCGTTTCAGCCCTGTAATTTCGGCTCTTATCGCGTGTCATATCAGCTGAATGCGTCGGAACGTAAAATTGGCCACGGAACTTCGGTCGTGTATTTTCGGCATAGTGTGTATAAACACTAAAGGTTCGCTAGCTGAAAGCTGCGTATTTACCACGAAATAGAGAATCTTACGAAGAAAGTACTTCGCTCTTCCGCGGTATTAACTACTTGCAGCGCCCCGCGGTTTTACCCGCGTTGTACCCGTTCCCGTAGGAATTTCGGGATGAAAAATAGCCTATAACCTTCCCGTTGAATGTGGCTATCTATTACAAAAAGAATTATTCAAATCGGTTCAGTAGTTTCTGAGATTAGCGCGTTTAAACAAACAAACAAACAAACAAACAAACAAACAAACAAACAAACAAACAAACAAACAAACAAACAAACAAACAAACAAACAAACAAAACAAACTCTTCAGCTTTATATTAGTATAGATTATTTATCCCTACTCATGTTATAACTAGGTCAGATCGGGTAAACATACGAGTATGTGAGAAATCTTAATATGGTCATCCGTACTATTTGATATTATATAATACTAGCCGCGCCCCGCGATTTTACCCGCGATGTACCCGTTCCCGCGCGAATTTCGAGTTGAAAAATAGATGTTGTCCGATTCTCAGACCTACCCGATATGCACACAAAATTTCATGAGAATCGGTCGAGCCGTTTCAGAGGAGTTCAACCACGCACCCCGTGACACGAGAATTTTATATACTCGTATTACGTAGAAAGAAGATAGATGTTAACCAAGCGCAGACTCGATAGACTGTTGACGGTTGTCACTAGACTGTTAAGTTTACTAGCAGATAGTAGCTAGTAAACTCGCTTAAAATACACTTAAAAAAATATATCTATACACTCAAAGTTAAAAAGGTTTTCACATGACAAAATACGGAAATTAAATTATATTAACGTCAATTTCATTGACGGCTCTGAGTATGGAATTAAGACCTGTCGTACTCAGAGACCTTAATTAAATCGACACTTAATTATTTGACGTAATTTTTCATCCAGCCTTTAAATCTCTACTAAGGAAGCATGTGACTTCTCTGAGTACTGGCGTAATAACTTAGGATACGTTGTCGAGAGCCTTGGTTGAGGGGTACCGGACACCAATATGAAAGGTTTAACATCAATACAAAATGTCCAGCAAGCATTCATTATTTTAAAATATTAATGTGACTTTTTTGTTTCAGATCGGCATCATGTTTTGGATAGTACACATAATCATCTTTTCATGTCTAACAACGCTGATATCGAGTTACATCAGTAAGTGATTTACCAAAATGTATCTAGGTTTTGCATCAGTAGAGTTCAATGTTTAGAGGCTGATCCATTTATACGTGTGCGCACGATGTCCATCAACTGAGGTTCCCGCGTCCACCCGACGGGCACCTGTATAGGCTCTCAGCAAGTGACGTACGATTTTCAACCTTACTGCCCACTGAGAGGGTGCGTTTCAGTTGAAGCGGACCGGAGCTGTGTGAAGCTCATTTGATAAATCACAAGCTCTACATTGTCAAATTCTTTTAGCAATGCGTTGTGATTGGTCGATTGAACTCCACCCAGCTCCGCTCCGAGCTCATAGCAATACGTAGAAGCTCCTCGTTTAAAGCTGCTGACCGACCAACTGAGACTGTAAGCGAGTCATTGACATTGTATTTTATCAGTATAATTAAGCGGGAAGGATTGGCGAGTTGGATAAAAAGCGAGCGTGCGAGGTACTATGTAAATTGAATTCTAAACTTGGCAACTTATACTTCTCGACAATGAACTGCCATACTCAAAGGCATCATCTAAATCGACCATTTATAATTTTGTTATTTTTATTTTATCATCATAGATTTACATTTAGGCCTCGGTGGTCTAGTGGTATGTGCACTCGCCTGCCAAGACTGAGGTCCCGGGTTCAATTCCCAGGTCGAGCGAAAACATGTTTCCTACTTTTCAAACATGGCTCGGTTTGAGATCACCAACTCGCATTAGGCAAGCGTGGTGATTACGCCTGAAACCTCCTCACTGTACTGATATCTTCAGTGAGACGAGAGGCCTTTGCCCAACAGTGGTACATTACAGGCTAATACTTTACATTACTTAACATCATACATTTCATGTCACAAATCATTAATTGATCTCTTCAAAGGACAATTAGTGACTGAATAAAGCGCGGTATTGAGGAATCAGGTTCGGCACTGGGTCTTGATGAATGACATTACAGGTGGAGGTAACTATCGCGCGGTGCGTGGCCAAACGGCGGTCATACCTTGTGGTCCACAGACGCTCCTAGATGGCCCCGGATCGTACATCCGGTGGATCAAAGACGAACGCATGTTCTTGTTTCGTTATCCAAATGTAGACGATAAGTAAGTATACATTTTAGACATGTGTTCGAAGTCCGTTATAATGTCTTATATGTTATACTAGCTGTGCCCTGCGGTTTCACCCGCAGCGCCCCCGTTCCCGTGGCAATTTTGAGATTTTTATTCCCTATAAACCTCACGGAGCCCGAGACCTTTCCAACGAATGCAAAACCGTGGAAATCGGTCCAGCCATTCACGCGTGATGCCTTGATCAAGGAAAACGGGTTTCATTTTTATATAGTATATAGATTTCATTTTTATATATATAGATTACTATACATCTATTATACCGCTCGTGACGTAGCTTGACTAAGTGATGCTATTGCGATTGTTAAGCAACATGCAGCTCGATCTCTACCTGGATGAGCCGTTAGTGGCATTTTATCTGAGCGTTACCGTGCTTCGGAGGGCACGTTAAATTGTTGGTCGTGGTTGTTTCAATCAGAGAGCATAAAACAGCCTGAAATCTCTGACACCCAGGTCGGTCACTAACCTACACCACAGATTACTAAATAGTTACTACGTAACCTACACGAACTTACTTACTCGTACTACCAAAGATCGTAATACTCGTAACACCTCGGTGGTCTAGTGGTATGTGCGTTTAGTGCCAAGACTGAGGTCCCGGGTTCAATTCCCAGGTCGAGCGAAAACATTTTTCCTACTTTTCAAACATGACTCTGGTTTGAGATCACCAACCCGCATTAGGCAAGCGTGGTGATTACGCCCGAAACCTCCTCACTGTACTGATATCTTCAGTGAGACGAGAGGCCTTTGCCCAACAGTGGGACAGTACAGGCTAATACTTACTTACTTACTACTACCAAAGATACATTTCGCTTTTATTTCACAATTTGTATCTGATTTTTCAGCCCTAGAACCGGTATATGAAGCATTAACTAAAGACGTTCTTTAATGAGCCTTCAGGAATGATACTGTTTAATGACAGTTGTATAATTACAACGTACACACGTGCAAAGATGGGTCGGATTTATCTATCAATTAGTCGCGCCCCACGATTTTACCCATGTTTTACCCGTTCCCGCGGGAATTTCGGGATAAAATGTATCCCATGTGTATTTCTGATGTATACCCTATATTACTGTAAAGTTTAATCCAAATCCGTTCAGCAGTTTTTGCGTGAAAGAGCAACAAACATACATCCGTCCTCACAAACTCTCGAATTAAAAATATTAGTAGGAAAATAGTCTATTTTTGACTTTGACGTAACGAAGTGTCAGATAACGCTTCCAAATGATTAATGACGAAAAAAGCTAGAAAAAAAACCAGCTTTTTTTTAACCAAGGCTTAAGTTTGCCTTAAAAAGACATCAACGGGTTGTCCCAATCGCATTGAGTATCCAGATTAAATAACAAAAGCACCTTGCAGTTACACCCGCATCAAACCCGATTTTTCAAAATTTTGGAATGAATAAAAAAATTGTTCTTGAATGTAGGTATTATGCACAAAAAGATTTTTCCGTAGTTTTAGAGATAAGTGTGTTGAACAAACAAACAACCAAAAATTAAATTTTTATAATATAGCACGAAGAAACAATAGGTATGAAGACAATACTTGTGTGGTTTAATTTAGAACGCAGCGACATCTAGCGGATAGTTGTATGTAGTTCATTCATCCTAGAGAAGGGTGAACGATTATTGCATACTAGCCGCACCCCGCGGTTTTACTCGCGTTGTACCCGTTCCCGTGGGAATTTCGGGATGAAAAATAGCCTATAACCTTCCCGTTGAATGTGGCTATCTATTGCAAAAAAAAGTTATTCAATTCGGACTGATAATTCCTCAGATTACCTCGAACATACAAACAAAAGAACTTACAGATTTTACCTCTTTTTAACATCAGTATAGTTCTATGGTGTATTTATATTCTTCTTTATATTATTTTCTAAAAGTACGATTACACTTTTATCGATTGAAATAATAAACATTAAACTTTAAAAGGCAAAATATATTTAATCCTCTTCACTAACATTCCAAACTGTATAGAAATTATAAAATCAAATTCGGTACAATTTTGGCGATTCGATTCCTAAACTGATATGGAAACACAAAAGCAAAATATATGCTCGTAACTCCCTTATCAAGGAAAAAAATCTATACTAATATATATCAAGTGAAAGTTTTATTTATATTTGTTCGTTTGTTTGAATGCGCTAATGTCAAAAACTACTCGTATACATTCAAGAAGATACATTCAATTTCTCCCAAGGGAACGGGTATAATGCGGGTGAAAACCGCAGTGCACTGACTGTGTTAAGATCAAAGTGGAATTAAAAAATGAACTCGAGTAAATCGCACTTTATTTTATGGTTCTAATAGCGGCTCACCCCTTTTATTAACCCTAACTGTAGGGTCATCCCTGTGAAAACCATATGTAATGGTAAAATGATTGAAAACCATAAAAAAAGATACAAAGAAAGATTATTTCATAAGTGTAATTTGAATCTGTGCTAATGTTACAAGTAGACTTAAAAATAAATAAAAATTTTGAAAATGTTGAGTCCTAATGTTGGTACATTAATTATAACTTAATACTTGAGAGAGAGATCTTTAAGAGAGAGATCTTTGAGAGCATTTGGCTCACTGTACTGATATCTTCAGTGACATGAGAGGTGTTTGTCCAGCAGTGGGAAATTATAGGCTAATACTTTATTTTACTTTACTTGAAAATAGTTTGGTTTCCAAAATATACAATCAACTCATTTAACTGGAGCAAGTTTGCTACTTTAACAAAATAAACAATTAAAAATATAAAATACAGCGAAGTGTATCCGTGAACGTAGTTTCAGTTCGAAATGAGTAGTGTTGCTTAAACTTAAGAAACCAAAAGATTAATCAGCTCTAAAAAACTGGCGACGTAAAATTAGCGGAATTGAAAAAAAAAAACACCGAAATTTGTTGCTTTTTTGTTGCTAATTAGTTGCTAAAAAATTAATTTTTTTGCTCTAACCGATCGCATAAAAAAGGCAATAACTCTAACTTTACATTAAGATAGCGTGGGAATCACTGAATGTCGACTGATCAATCAAGCAAATAAGGGTCAATTTGTTGCTAATTTGTTGCTGGAAGATGCTTAGAAAAAAAATTTAAAAAAATGTTTTTTTTTAAATTATGCCAAGATAAATAATATCCACGCCAGCTTAACTCTCGAGTTTTCCGTGAAAAAATTATAGTAAAAATTTGTTGCTCCTCATGGTGCACCGTGTTTTAGCAGGGAGAGTCAGCAACAAAATAAAAACCGGAAGTCAAGAGAAGTTGGAGATCGATCACAAAATAATCGACCACGCTAGCTTAACTAACGATTTTCCCGCGGAAAAACTATAGTGAAAATTTGTTGCTGTTCACAATGCAGCTTGATTTAGCAGAAAGAGTCAGCAACAAAATAAAAACCGGAAGTCAAGAGAAGTTGGAAATCGGTTCACAAAATAATCGGCCAAGCTAGCTTAACTAACGATTTTCCCGCGGAAAAACTATAGTGAAAATTTGTCGCTCCTCACGGTGCTTAGTTGCTAAAAAATTAATTTTTTTGCTCTAACCGTAATGTTAACCGATAACTATGGACTAGTAAAAAAAAAAATAACCCTAACCTACCGAATAGTAAGTAATTCGGTAGGTTAGGGTTATTTTTTTTTCATTTTTAAACTCTCCCTTTTCATTAAAATGACACATATATATATATAATACATAAAATGTCACAAACGATTTTTTTATTATCTTGGCATAATTAAAAAAAATCAATTTTTTATTTTTTTTTATTTCTTTTCTAAGCATCTTCCAGCAACAAATTAGCAACAAATTGACCCTTATTTGCTTGATTGATCAGTCGACATTCAGTGATTCCCACGCTATCTTAATGTAAAGTTAGAGTTATTGCCTTTTTTGTGCGATCGGTTAGAGCAACAAAATTAATTTTTTAGCAACTAATTAGCAACAAAAAAGCAACAAATTTCGGTGTTTTTTTTTTTCAATTCCGCTAATTTTACGTCGCCAGTTTTTTAGACCTAGATTAATCAGTTAATATGCGGTAGATAATAACGCGAAGACAACAGAAACATCCTTTTAAAATGGTTTAGTGAAGATTCATCCAAAACACTGCCTTTTGGTTATTCAATTCACCCTGAATTGGAAACAAACTAGTTTCTCAATGATGATTACTCCTTCAATTACGATTTTGAGTCTTGCCGTTGAAACAGTCTCAATCTTCGTCAGTTGAATAGTCTTAATCAATATTTAAACTAATACGCTATTATACATTGAAATGTTCTAAATCTATCCACAGATCCCTGGTTTCTTAGGTTTAACCGAACACTTCTCTTTTTGAAATTACTCCTGTGACACGATTCCTGTAAGGAACCGAAAGAAAGTCAAATAAAAATGTGAAATAAAAGCGAAGTGTATCCGTAAACGTAGTTTCTATCCAGAGGTACCTACTTAAATAGGTGTACGAAAATATGCCAAAATGATTCCATTAATTAAAGTACTCGTATGGTGCGTGTTTGCTTCGCGCTTGACTTGGCTGGGGCACACTGTCCCCCCAGACATCAGACATATAAGGAGATTAATAGGGTTCTTTTCTTATAGCAACATCGATGAACTGTCACTATGTCAAGTAAAAGTGTGTTCAGAACAAACTTCTCTAATTCTGACCAATGTGCAACAATCAGATGCGGGACTATACGCTTGTCGCATCTACTATCGAAACGGGCCGGCGAAAGATTTTGAATACAATGTTACTGTAGTAGGTAAGTAATCGTTTTTCAATCTAACCTCAAATACTGTAACGTTACTCAAATTAAGACGTTCATTTTTCATACATTACATGTCAAAATCATCATTCAATCTCTACTTATGTTAGTACGGACGTTAGTTACACTTTCATACATTTTCGAAATTTTCAACTCGTTGTTGATATTGTATGGATGTTAGGATTTGAGTTACGTTTTGGGTATTTGAGTATAACTGCCTTACTCTGAGACGTTGATTGAATCGATATTTAATTCGACTGCTAACTAAAAGACGGATTTTTCATATACATCATGCCAAGTATCATTAATTAACCATTTTTAAAGAATCACAAGTATCTCTAAGCAGTTACTGCCCTGTTTAGAGTTGAAGAAGTTGTCGTTAATCTCAAATTGTCAAAACACTCATTGAAACATTTAACTTTTTATCCCGTATTTCCTACGGGAACGGGTGCGCTGTGGGTGAAACCACGGGGCACAGCTAGTTTAACATAAAGTTAAAGGTTGTCTGTGTATTTGGAACCCAGTTACCTTGCGGTAGATCTTTTCTATGCTTGGTAAAAATCAGTCAAGCTGTTTTTACGCAAGGAGATTATAATTTTTTATTTAACTTGTACATAATATTGAAATTTTATTTTTGAGAGGCGCGGATTTTATATGCCAAAAGGCATATAAAATTCAGAGAGAATTCCGTAATGTTCCACACAGATCCACCTGGCTTTCCCGTGGTATATATGAATGGCACTCAAACAGGCACGTTCATTGGACCACTTTATGAAGGAGATACCGTTAACATGACTTGCATCGTTCATGATGGTAAGGACCCTAAACATATGTATTACTACTAGCGAGATGAGAGACCTTTGCCCAGCAGTGGGACATTAAAGGCTAATACATTTTTATATATATATATATATATATATAGGGTATATATATATTTATTTAAACGGGAACTTACGTACGACGGAGACTACTGTCGAGAGTTCCTCGACACGTTTCGGTCACATACACACACAGTGCAGGGAGAGACGCTGTCGCGAGCGCTTCACCCACCTCCTGATGATGGTCACCGTATGTGACCGAAACGTGTCGAGGAACTCTCGACAGTAGTCTCCGTCGTACGTAAGTTGCCGTTTAAATAAATAATAATGGCCTATCTCTTGCCTGTTGAATGTGACTATCCATTACAAAAAGAATGAATCTAATCGGATTGGTAGTTTCTGTGATTAGCGCGTTCAAACAAATGATAAATAAAATTCTTTAGTTTTATTATATCTGTACTAGCAGAGCGGCTCGCGCTTTTATTTACTCGCGTTGTGCCTGTCCCCGCGGGGATTAGGATAGAAAATTAGCCTTATCTCTTTCGGTTGATTACATAACCATTACAAAAAAAATATTCACCAATCCGAATCCTGAGTTTCCAAGATTAGCGTAGTAGTTCAAACAAACAAATAATCAAAGTTTTATATAAATATATATTGGTACAGATATATCACTAAACAAATTAGAGGTTTATTTCGTTAATTTAGTTCCCGGAAAGATTCGGTTCCGGAGATTCCTATTAAATAAACACCAATTAACCGTTTCTTCAAATTCTAAACAACTGATTAATTATTCAAATTAGACCTAATTGGAATAATCTGAAATAATTAGTCAACTACTTACTTTAATCACTCACTTTCAAACTAATTCGCACAACATCGTTTATTCTTTATTTTTATATAATTTTCTTTCAATACTAAAAATACATTTTAAATCTTCTTAACGCTGTTACTAATTGGCCGTTTTAGTTAAGTATGATAAATGAATTCAGAGGCAAATGGTATGGAGGTGAATTACGACATATGAAACTTACAAAAAATATGACATTTACACAATCACTACATAGTCAACAAAGTCGCTATTTTTGTCTGTTTGTTTGTCTGTATGCTTTAATCATTAAAATTACGCAACGGATTTTGATGCGGTTTTTTGTAATAGGTAGAGTGATTCAAGAGGAAGGTTTTTATGTATAAAAATTCCCGATATTCCCACGGGAACGGGCACAACGCGGGTAAAACCGCGGGGCGCTGCTAGTATATTATATGGCCGGTAAAATTATTTCACTTTGGTATATTCAAAGTTGTTATAATGGCAAATACACAGGGCAAATAGTAAGAATATAAAATATAATAATAAAAATATAAAAAACTACAGTACAAAAACCAATAAAATAACAAAGAAAAAGGAATCCAGTTTAATAAACAAGTATAATTTTAAAAAAATACATAAAACCCCTAACATAGTACAAATAGAATAATTCAAAACAATCATATCACATTACAAAGGAAAGTTTTACTGCCCTATGTACTCGTTTGTACATGCGCCACAACGAGTATCTAATATCCTCCGCGCATGAACTGACTACATTGGAGGATGGGGTGATATTTGCTCTCCGTCCGGGCGGCCAGAGGACTTCATTCGGTCGCGAATACTTTGCAGAGACGCCCGTGTTCTCAACGAAGCGCGAAACTTTCTCATAAGTTTAAAGTTAGAGTTGTCGAATGGGTTGCAAGTGTAGTCGCGACGAAAATAACATGGATAACACGGAAGAAGAAACCGAACAGTGCCCCATGTTGGGAATTCCTTTCCGATGTTTCGTAATGATGTTATATATTTTTGGAGCCATTAATCTTCTTTATGTTTGGAGATACTTAACCGGTAGTCATAACCAGCGGCCTCGTCGTCAGGGCGGATGCCCCTGCGAGACATGTCAAGTTGTGCCCCGGGGCGAGATCGACCCTGAGCGAGCGCAGCGGGTCAGGTGCCCCGAGCACGCCGAGCACGCCGACGACGCAGCCCTCCGCGCCAGAGCTGCACTAATATTACACCAAGCACTTTTTGATCTGGACGAGCCCGCTATTATTCAGGACAGACCTCAAATCCAGGAGTGGCCTGTTATGGGTCAAAACCGAATGCAACGCCTCCGCAGGATTGACATGGCGAGACGGCGAATGCCATTCCTGATTCCTCTTGCTCGAGTGGCAGAGGAAGGGGAAGTAGCTAATGTAGAAGAGGACCCTGCTTTGATTCAAGATTGGCCGCCACCACCTCAGTTTAACGATCAGGTCGCTGATCATGAAGTTATTCCCCATATGGATCTTCCGGTAGAAAATGGCCCCGTTGAATATTTCGAGGAAGAAGTCCTCGACGGTGGCATAAATGAGCTTTAAAAAAAATGCTATATTTTATTTATTTTAGGTACATGTTTAATTTTTAGTTATTATTTACATTAATATTATTTGTCTTCATTTTTTATTTTTTTTACAATTATTTATATTCGTTTCATCCTAATATTAATTTGTGATCAAACTTTAAATCATCGCTTGATAAAACAAAAACACCTTATCAAAAAAAAATCCCGCGAGCAAATCAACTTTAAAAAACCTTTCGTAATAATCTAGCCAAAATTTGTACCGATATTCTCAAAAAACGCAAAACTAAAAAATCAACAATAACAATACCAAATGCTTCAAAGTGAGTAATCCTGTTGGAAAGTACTTTAAATTTTTCAATTAAAAATAAATGATAACCTTTCAATTGTTATATGCAGCGAGAGACGACGTCAACGTATATTGGACCCAAGACGGTAAAAAGATAGCTGAAGGTGCTCGAGTCTCAAAAACTGCAATATTAGTCCACGTTAACATTCATGCTTCACGAGGACTAATTGGTGCAGTTTATAACTGCACCGCCCAAGCCGGTGACCTGACCCCACCTTTAGTCAACTCCGTATTCGTCAAAATTATCCGTAAGTTGATTTTTTCCATAAATATGACCACAAAATTGACAATATACTTGTACAATGCACGCTTGAGAGAGTTGGTTCAATAGCACATACTCGTAATACACTTCATTCATGTATATAAGTAAATACAAATGCACTAAAAATAAGTATTATATTCTAGTCTATTGCTTTAGGATGTCTTTAACTTGTGACAAAATTGCAAATAGAATATTTTGAATTCGAAAGAGAGAGAGAGAGAGAGAGAGAGAAAGAGTTAGAAAAAAACAGACAGGTAATTTTTCCATATTAAATTCAATACCAATTTAATATGGATAAATGACCCGTCTGTATTTTTCTAACTCTTCCTAAACCACACCGCACGGCTTCATTGCAGTTTGTGGGCAAATGACTGTGCAATAGATTTGGCCAAATTTTGGTCTAAACTAATCACTACATAGTATAAAACAAAGTCGCTATTTTTGTCTGTTTGTTTGTCTGTTTGTCTGTATGCTTAAATCTTTAAAATTACGCAACGGATTTTGATGCGGTTTTTTGTAATAGGTAGAGTGATTGTAGAGGAAGGTTTTTATGTAAAAAAATCCCGAAATTCCCACGGGAACGGGCACAACGCGGGTAAAACCGCGGGGCGCTGCTAGTATAATTTAATTTCAATAATCATCTCGACTCGAAAAGAAGAAGGATAATTTCGTTTATTGACTAGCTGATATAATCAACTGGAGCTCAACTGACCAATCACAATGCATTACGAAAAAATATATATAGTGTCAAAAGCACAGCTCCGCTCCGCTTCAATGGAATCGCATCCTTATCTATTTGTCACTACTATAATATTATTGTCTCACTTGCACAGTGCGTTGGCAGCGCGAAGCGGCAATGCTATTGTGTATGAGTGACAGAGACAAATAGATGAAATAGATGACGAAATTCTGCCTGCTTCGGAATGGTACTTCAGATAAATGAGTCACGTTAAAAGAGCTTAGAGTACAGTACCCTCCTCCCACCCCTACGCATTGTGGCACCGCTCAGCTACCCCTCACATCTCTTGAGGATACACTCACATTTTCACAGCTTCGCTACGCATTCTACCGCTTACCTAGAATACTTGACATCTCTGTTAGAATACTTAGGTACGATTTCGATTTAGTAGGAGTTTTAGATTAGATAGACAATTGGGCTTTTGAAAAAAAAAAAAAAGATTTATTTTATGTATTTTAAAACTTTATTATTAATATTGATATTTAATGCAAAAAACTTAAAAAAATATTTTTTCAATTAATTATAAACAATTAAAAATTGAATAAAAATCACGTGACTATAAACGCGCCATAATTTGTTACCATAGTTGTGACGTGATAATGTTATAGCTATTTAACCATAAGTACGTACAGCGTTTACGGCTATTACACGTGTAACCGAATGAGGCTATCATTATGACGTCACACGCGCTCGGGTTTGTTCGGGAGTTGTCAGAGTGTCTTCGGTACTGGATTCAAAAATAAATTATTATTTTGAAATAACTTTTGAATTATTGCGAAAAAAATAAAATAAAAATAGTTTTGTTATAAAACTAATATATAATCTTTCCATATATAACAAAAAAATTTTTTTTTCAAAAGCCCAATTATATAGATTATGTGTTTTGTCCTCAGTACCCCCTAGCCGAGTTGTGATTCGTTCGCCTTCTCAATATCTAGAAATCGGTAAGCCCCGGTTAATCGACTGCATAGTAATTGGATGTTTTCCTCCGCCCATCGTCACCTGGATTTTGGGAAATGAAATTGTGAAAATCTCATCAAAAATGGTAAAGAAGTATTGCGCTTTAAAGTTTTACACGTGTTGTACTTGTTACCGAAAGAAAATATATTTTTTAATTGCGTGATAAAAATAGCTTTAAATAAAAATAGCCCTTGAATATGGCTCTCCAATTAAAAAATAATCGAATCGGATTAGAAGTTACCAAAATTGGCGTAATTAGACAAAGGAAAACTCTTTAGCTTTTTAGGGTTCCGTAGCCAAATGGCAAACCCCCTGTAACTTCTAAAATAAGAGACTTTTAAAATAAAAACAATATGTGATGTACATTACCATGCAAACTTCCACCGAAAATTGGTTTGAACGAGATCTAGTAATTAATTTTATTTAATACGTCATAAATCGTAAACAGCAATTTACCTTTCATTCAATCAACTTAAATATTCTAACTACAAGAAGAAGTTTTATACTATGTTATTTGCTGCTACGGAACCCTTCATGGGCAAGTCCGACTCGCACTTGGCCGCTTTTTTATTATTTGTGTCAGTAGATATTTAAAATAAGTAACTAATATTTTTAAATTAATTTACTGTGTTTTTATTTATATTCGATGCATGAAAAACTCTTTTTGCTTAGGAAACCAGAAACAATTATACGATTTCTACCCTAAAGATAATCCCAAAGAATATTGACTCTGGGAAGACACTGAGGTGTCGTGCCCAAAACGAATACTTGCCGGACTTTCACGAAGATAGCATAAGTTTAATGGTCGGAAGTAAGTTATTTATATGATTTATTAGTCTTATTAGGACTAATACACATTTTATGCGGATCGCCGTTTTTTAGCTGAATGAATTCAACCTGTAGCTTATTAACTCGTGCATTTCTTTGAAACAAGGCTGCATCTCATATATAATAACAATTAAATAAAATTTAATTTATTGCCACACAAAAAAATACGGAAAATACATTCCCGTATGAGATGTATGATATTAAGGGTATGTTTTCGCCAGCGACCGCGGTTGCAGTCGGACGTCGCGTGTCGGAAGCTTTCATAAAAACCAATAGCGGTGCTTACGGTCGGTAGTTGCTGCCTACTCCTGCGGCCGCTACCGGAAACGTACCTTAATTCTATTCGCTGACAAATTAATTTGGCGTGACGGAATAATATTTGTTATTTTTGCAGCCCGACCGATATGTGTGTTCAATGACACTAACGAATTAGGCATAACTGAAGGCCAGTTGGAAACCGCCGAGTGCTATGTGGAATCTTCGACTGTCCCCTATCGGTTCACTTGGGTCTTCGCAGACTCCTCTACTGTTATAACGAATACTTCAGTAAGTCTACGATGCTGTATTGATTTATTGACACTAAATGTATTGCACTAAGAACCATCGGAGAACTAGAACTACTTTAGCTGGAATGGACTTTCTATATAATTTCGAAGAGATTGGTAGAGTTTTTGAGAGATCTTTGCCCAGCAGTGGGTCATTACAGGGTATTTTTAATTTGTAGAGTTTTACACGAAATGATATGATCATATAGAGAAACCACTATTGGCATCCGTTATAACAAATTAGGGTTAAATATCTTTTGCTGTTTAAAGCTCTTGAAAGAGACTGACCGACCGACACTTCCGACGGACTGACAGGGGAATTAAGTTTACCTCACTAAAAATACAAGTCATACAGAAATGTGCACAATTTGGACAATAATAATTAAACTGCTGGTTATTATATTATTATTTTTTTCCAATAGGGATCTGCCAATCATGGGAACATTTATGGCACCAAAATAGTTTTTAACGCCACGTCTACGCACCGCGGAACTCTCCGTTGTTTTGCTGAGAATATTTTTGGCTATCAGGTTGTACCATGTGTCATCAATGTAACAAATGGCAGCGTTCCGAGCCTCCCTGAGTGTAATGTTTTCAGGACATCACGTAAAGACATCAAAGTAATTTGCGGACAAAGTAAGTATTTCTTCTTCTTAAAACTTAGTTAGACTCATTTAAGTAGTAAGTTTGCCTTGAATCAATTCACTGTATCTATGTTAATCATCACAAAAAAAAATAGCATTCACACTAACTGCCTCACTCAAAGACGTCCATTAAATCCACACTTAACTAATTGACGTAATTTTCATACATAACATGTCAAAATTACTCTTTAAATTTCTACTGAAGAAGCATTTGACGTCTCTGAGTAGGGGGTTACCGACACCAACATTTTTGTGTGGACAAATAGCTAATCACGGATTACCAAAAAGCTTTTTTCAACACAATCTTTTTTCAAACCAAAATATGTATACTAAAATCATTGCAAATTTTCAGCATACGACGGGGGTCGAAATATAACTTTTTATTTAGAACTATTTCACTTAAATAAAAGTATTTTAAATACGACATCCCATAGTGGATCATTCACTATTTCCGAACCGAGAAAAAACCTCACCGTCAACATAATTGCGAAGTCAGATAGGGGCTGGACGATGCAGTCCCAGTCGGTCCCGGAAGCAAGAGACAAACTTGTTGTCATAGGTAAGTTATTTTATTGCCAGCGAAAACATGTTTCCTTCATTCTAGACATGGCTCGGGTTCGATATCACCAACCCGCATTTTCAAATGCAGAAAGAAACAAATCAAGTACACGACACTCTTTAACACTGTATTGTATTTTTGAGATCGTTAATCCGATTCAAAGGGACTTCATTCTTAATTTGTGCTTTGAAAGTTCGTAAACGCCTGCCATATTTTAAATAGCAATGTTCACTTTATTGCCCTGCGCCTATATTTCAACTCAAAATTCCTTGCACTTTCAGAAAATAACCACCTATAATCAATAGTGTATTGAAAGTGATCTAAAGAAAATATTTCGTCCACGTATGAAAATGCAATGAATGAAAACAATTTCATTCACTCGTAATTATTTAATGTCTCTTAAAAATTAACTACACAGAAAACTTCGAGTTAGTCCGTGGTACTGGGTGTTATTATAGTGATTTTATTGGGATCTATAATTATAGTTTAACATTAAAAAAATATATGTAATAAAAAAAGGTATTGCTATTAATAAATGCCTAGCTGACAGTATTGGGAAGTGGTTTAGATTTTTATAAATAGCAGCCGATTTGAAAACCTCTTCTAATCATCTTGAAGTAATTAAAACAATATATTTTATTTCAGTTAATCCAGACGAACCAATACCCTGGACATTAATTTTCTTCATTATCATGTTGTCAGTGGCCGGTGGCATCTTGATATGCCAATTTAAAAGTAGCTCTTGTCGACGCCGACGTAGCGCTCCTGAAGTGCATGGTAAGAATAAAATCTTAACTTAGTAACTATCACCTAATCTGTGGACGATATAGCCTGTGCAGACTTTAGTCTGAGCAGTCTGCGGACTGTCTTTAGTTCTATAATGATTATAGCAACGCGAAATTCGTAATGAAAAATACACTATAACTTTCCCGTTGAATGTGGCTATCTGTTACCAAAATAATTATTCAAATCGGACTGATACTTTCCGAGATTAGCTCGAACATACAAACAAACTTACAAATTTTTCCTCTTTATAATATTACTAGTTGTGCCCCGCGGTTTCACCGGCAGTGCCCCGTTCCCGTGGGAATTTTGAGATTTTTATTCCTGATTTTTCTTATATAAAAACCTTGTCCTGATAATAAGGAACACATTAAAAAAGACGTGTGGCACTCGGGGACTGCCGCGGTAAAGCTATTGCATAGTTATTTTTTCTATCACTAGATGGCGTTATTGGGGAGCGTTAGGTTTTTTTTCTATCACTAGATGGCGTTAGTGGGGAGCGTGAGGTTTTTTCGTTACGGAATTTCTGGATTCGGTCCCCGCGCTCAAGGCCCGCGATAGAAGCTATGCAATAGCTTAAAAAGAATCATCCAATTTGGTGCAGTCGTTTTGAAGTTATGCGCTTAGGAACAGATTCAGCGATTCATTTTTATATTATAGATAGATATAGTATAGATGTAGGAGCGAACACAAGACTTCTATTATAGATTTCGTCTGTCACATTCAGTTCTGAATAAACACTCTTCGTTTTCTTCTTCTGTATTAGACGAATCAATTCTCTCCAAAAACATACTTAGTCTAACAAAACAGTCTTAAACTGTCTGGGCTAGTCTGCGATAGTCCTTCATAGATGTAGTTTAATCTAATATAGCATCTGCCTATGCGTATTGCGATTTTTTAACAACAAACTGTGCGAATTGTTTCACTTACGCGATTTTTATTAGCGAAGTCAAAATTTATTGTCCTTCTGATTTACGAACTTAATGATTGCCTATATGATTCATATGGCAGTCTATAATGTTATAAGCCGATACTCTACCTTGGACACAGGTACTCTATTAGATGGTTGTATTCTTTCCGCACTTTATATTTAATTTCATTAGTAGAATTGTTTTTATTTTTGTTTCGTAATTCTTATTAAATCTAGCTTTTTTAAAAAATAAATGTTGTTTGTTATGGTCTATGTAATATAGTATCTACTGCCGTATAGGTAAGCGACAGTCGCTTCGTGTGTTCGTTTCGTAATGAAGTCTTTATATTTGTGACAGAAGCGAAGCGAATCGATTGTCATTTGTCTATATGCAGTGTTCACTGGGATTGATTGATTGATTAAAGTCATAAATGTTAAGCAATGTCCTTGTGATAGGTGCCTTGATTTAAAACAATTATAGGGCCTCATTTGGAAAAACGCTTTTTAACGCTTTTTCGAGCGCTTTATAATAAGAGCTTCATGCTTTATTTAAAATAATCAACATTCAAAACCGAAGGAAACTCGTTTGAGCATACTTTTATAATGCATACAAACTATAACTTTAACGTTTGTTAAGTAGTTAACGCTCGTTAAACCGGGCTTTTGCGAATGAGGCCTTAATTAATTGTTTGTAAGTTTTATTCTTGAGCTGTGTATACACTTGAATCGATGCTTGCAGGTGTTTTCCGACGGGAGCCATATCCAGACGTAATTGAATCAACACCACAGTCAAATTTTGTGGACGATGCCGATATATACAGCACGTGTGATAGAATGGTAAGTAACCTAGAATTTAAACGATGTACTCCACTCTTTAGGTCTTTCACTGTACTTATATTTTCACAGCGTTGAAAGGAAGGAAGAACAACCTTCTGAGAAACTTGATTACTTTTACAAAACTATGCTCTCGTAAAAAGCCTTTGCAAATTGCCAGAGTCCCCTTTTTTATTCTTCTTGAGGTCTTCTTCTTCTTTAAGGTCTTTGGCCTTCAGCGAACTTTTATAAACCATTCAAAATTAACACATTAATGCCTGTTTCACACAAAAGACGCGCATGGGTCAAATCGGGATATATACCTAGTGTTTGGAGGACCATATTGTGTTCATACAGAGAATGGGCGCTGGTAGAATGGCATGGGTCAGGTTGAGATGCATGGATCGAGTTGGGAACCATGGCGCAGCATAGCGCGGGTTGGGTAGCATAGACAGAGATGGATAGTGTGGATCTGTCGGGTGGCATAGTTCGGGTTTGGTGGCATGGGTTGGGTCGGGAGTTAACAATGTGTGCTTCGTGTGAAACGGGATTAAAACTTGCGCAGACGATTGACTTAAGAAGAAACGCAGTCAATTATATTTTTCCATAGAAGCGCGGCAGAGCTGTGCGGTGCTCAACCACATGCTCAACTGACCAAACACAACATTACGAAACGATTTTGACAATGACAACGCGTTGTTTAACAATTTCAGTGCTTTGTAGATTGACCTCCGTATAGTTCCGCTTCGTTTGTATGGAAACCATTCATCTGCCAAATACAAATGAAATATTTGATGATTTTTCTTTCAGTGGCGTCCACCTGACTGTCGTGTTATACCGATGCAAGACTTTCGAACTGTATATAACAACAATCCACCGCCCACTTATTATGTATAAGATAGCATTCATTGTTAATGTTTTTATTTAACTAATCAGATAAGATAGCTAATACTTATTGTACTATTATATTGACTTATATATTCAATGCCCGTGCATTTTATGTCTCAGAGACGTCAAATGTTAGGAAACGTAAGGAAGCAGTTGCAAATGCTTTCTTAGGAGAATGATGGGAGAGGAGAATGACTGATATATTAAAAATTAGGTCAATTAGTAGTAGTGTAGATGATATGGACGGGTGTACGGCATTTATAGTATCTTCAAGAGAAACAAAAAATATTGACTTTGAATATATTTTAACAGATTCCATTTTTTATTTATTGATAATACATATGTACACATACGAGTATTTATATATTTTTTTTAAATTAGATTTTTCAAATGTATAACATTACATATTTTAAATGTACTAGTTACTGTGTATTATTGTACTTAGGTAATAAAATAAATGTTTACACTCTAATTGTTATTGTATTTAAGTGTAAAGGTACTTCCTCACCGGGAGCGTTCTTCTGTAACGTAACATTTCAGATTCGATTTTGAGCATGTGGCATATCTCCCTGACTGACGAGCATTCGCGTGTAATGTGAGCAGATTTGACTTAGCGAGCCATTTCATTACAAGTGAGGCGCATTAATGTTGCAAGTTTTGTCAAAATATTACACAGTGTATTGTTACAAGGTGCGCATTGTAAAGGTCGGTTCCCCTCCCTCTCTGATAAGGGCGCGGGCCCACCGCGGTGCACGGAGAGGCTACGCACGTGTATTAAGCTTCGCTTTGTAAGAAAATGTATGTGGTTGTGTCCACTGCAACCCACGGAGAGGCTACGCATGAATTGACGTCATTGATACACGCGTGGCTAGCTCGAATAGGCGGTTACATAGCTCAACGCTGTCAACGTGGGTCTACGTTTCCACTGGAGTACACGAATATGACCCACGACTATGTACAGCTCACTTGCGTAGCCTCTCCGTGCTCCGTGCCACGCTATACATAGTCGTGGGTCATATTCGTGTACTCCAGTGGAAACGTAGACCCACGTTGTCAAACAAATTAATACTCGCAACTAAAATGCGCCGCGTGCCCGTGCAGAGCATGCGCCGCGGTGAGCCCGCGCCTTAAAGCTCGAATCTGTAACGTTACAACCCACGAATGCTCCCGGTAAGCGAGCACATTTAAAATAAAATATAAAAGAATTATAATATATTTCTTGCAAACTAACACGTATGTTAGATTGATTTTTGACTAGTCGTTATGAATAAGTTAGTAAATATAAACTCTTGTATTGACGAAGTTAAGTATAGATAAGTACACAACAGTGTAATATATTAAAGCTATTCATTAAAAACATTTTATTGTGCTGAATATCTTGACTTGTCTTCAATTTTCCGAAAAAAAAATAATTACTCTGTATACTTAATTGTAACTAGGTGTGTTAATTAAATGTCTTAACTATGAAAAAAAACATGGTTTTATTTATAAACTCCAATTGGGCTTTTGAAAAAAAATAAATATTGATTTTTTTATGTACTTATTTTAAAACTTTATCATTAATATATTGATATTTAATGCAAAAAATTAAAAAAAAAATTTTTTCAATTAATTATAAACAATTAAAAAATTATGAAATTTAAATAAAAATCACGTGACTATAAACGCGCCAAGATTGGTCACCGTAGTTGTGACGTCATAATGTTATAGCTATTTAACCATAAGTACGTACAGCATTTACGGCTATTACACGTGTAACCGAATGAGGCTACCATTATGACGTCACACGCGCTCGGGTTTGTTCGGGAGTTGTCCGAGGGTTTTCTTTCGGTACTGGATTCAAAAAATAATTTTCATTTAGAAATAACTTGAATTATTGCGAAAAAAATAAAATAAAAATAGTTTTGTTATAAAACTAATATATAATCTTTCCATTTATCACAATTTTTTTTTTTCAAAAGCCCAATTACTTAATTTCTTAAGCGCAAGACGGGTGCGGGCCGTATGCGGGTGCGGGAATTCCTTGCATGAAAAGTGTCACAATTACCCGACGCGGGCCCCCTAACGGGACTTGTCTTGCGCTTAAGGAAGTATACCAAAGGGTATAGGGTCTTATTCATAAACACTTATTTACAGCATTTTAGCAATCAAATGGTATGTCTTTTTCCGACATACGCTATTTTCTAAAGAGCAAAAGTGACAAAACACTTTATGACAATGCTTTAGTTAAAATTAGATTATGAATATGGCGGTTGGTAAGTATTATAGTAATAAAATGACATAGAAAGAAGCCTTTCCTTTGCTTGTCATTCTCTGGACGATATAGTTCCAGTTTAGTAGAATTAGTAGTCTCTTTGTCACATGCTAACTAAGTAAATAAATAAATAATTAAACCCCGGACAAATTCACACACGGTTAATTAGACCCAAAGTAAGCTCTAAGCTTGTGTTATGGAATCTAATTAACTGATATTACTACTTATACATACACAAATACTTTATAAGAATATATAATTGACACTCAGACGTCGTCGCCAACAACTATGTCTGCACATATTGTTGACTCCGGGCGGGAATCGAACCCGCAACCCCCGACACAGTAAGCGCTTTCACTGCCACTGTGCCAACGGGCTTGTCAAAAAAAAGTGAAAAGTAATACTGTCACAAACTGAAAGACTTGTGACAAACGTCTCTTCAGTAGTGACATAGTCATCAGCATCACTCTACAACCGAAACTATAATGTACTTCTGAATTCAAGATAGATTTTCTAAACAAAGTGTTAAGTTAAATGACTACCAAAGGGTAGCTTACAGAAGTATTTCAATTAAAAATCTTTATTTACATATTTTAAAACTAACGACTCGCCCTCGTTTCACTTCGGTGCATTAAAATTTCATGTGGGAAATTCGGAATAAAACATAGCGTGTCTCCTGCGAGTACATCGCTCGTGTATTCCCCGCGGCCAACCCGCGTGATACAGTAGGTATAACAGTCCGCCCGCGATTGAACTTTACTATTTAGTGTATTTCTCATCATAACTCCGAAACTAATTGTCCAATTTAAATAATTAAAAGAGATAATTAATTTTAAAAATTCACATTAATAATTTTCAAATTTGTATATAGTTTTTTATCCTAGGATCATCTTTGTAAAGTCTATCTTGAATGCTAGAATTACGTATAGGTAGGTATACCTTTCTTCTCTTAGAGGCCTTTTAGAGGCAGACAAGCAAGACATACAAAAGATTAGTTTAAACACTTGCCACAGTACTCAGAGACGTCAAATAGGACACCGTGCATAAAGACGTCCATTATTTTACGTTACCTACATGTCAAAATCACTTTTTAAATCTCTATTAACTCCTCATATGCCGGCCGGAACGCAGATCCAAGCCAGACACAATTGATTTTCTATTGTTTCTGGAATCCCGGCAAACAAAAGGTTAAGAATGAGTTTGACATGTCTGAGTTAGAGCTTGTCTTTTTATGATATTTTTAAGTAGATAAGTAAGTAAATAATGTCTCAAATATTCTTTACTTACACAATCTAATAGCTTTGTAACAGAAAATCAATCTAAATACTTAAGTATTTCTAATTCTGTTGCAATATCTTGTTGATTACTATCATAAATTAACTAAGTAATGATTTTGTATCTTACTGCATCAAGTTAAAGATAAATATCGTACACAGATGTGTAATGTCTATCAGAGCATAAAGTCGATAAAAATATACTTCGAAAGATCCCGTATTAATGGGTGTAATTGATATGGAGCTGATGCTAACAATGAAGAAAGGTAAAGTTTGCAAATATGTATTCAATCATATTCTTAGATTAGATATGTACCTATTTTATACAGAGGAAAAAATTTTCTGCTTCATTCTGTCATTTCGAATAGGTCAGAAGCCAACGCTGGTGTCAGAGTTTCTAGACCGCCTTAAGACCTTCGTGGTCTAACGTCTCCGTGGTCTAGTGGTATGTGAACTCGCCTGCCAAGACTGAGATCCCGGGTTCAATTCCCAGGTCGAGCGAAAACATGTTTCCTACTACTGAAACATGGCTCGTGTTTGAGATCACCAACCCGCATTAGGTAAGCGTGGTGATTACGCCTAATCCTTCTCCTCCGCCTAATCATCACTGTATCATCACTGATATCTTCAGTGAGATTAAAGGCCTTTGCCCAGCAGTGGGACACACTCTACTTACGGCCTCCAACATCGTCTGACGATGGAAGCAACCGACTGACTGCTTAACGTGTCTTCCGAAGCACGATAGCCCTCAGAAGAAAATTGTTCCTGCTTAACAAAATGTATGGACGCTTGTAGATCGAACAGATATCTATAATATAAAAAAAAGTCGTGTTAGTTACACTATTTATAACTCGAGAACTGCTAAACCGATTTGGCTGAAAATTGGTGGGGAGGTAGCTTAGAACCAGGAGACGGATATAGGATACTATTTATCCCGTATTTCCTACAAGAACGGGTGCGCTGTGGGTGAAACCGCGGGGCACAGCTAGTTATTGTATATAGAAGAGAATAGAAGGAATATATTGTTTTAACTATTCATGTAAGCTCTCGTAGAAGACTCAGTGCAGTCTTAGCTAAGGTCAGCTTAACCTAGCGATGGCAAAATAATCATCAGTTGCCGTCGCGTGCCTGCCCTCTCGTATTTAGTACATTCCTTAATTATATTATTTATAACCCACTAGCGCGACCAATCAAACTCTTCAGCTTCATTATAGAATACGTTTATTCAAAGCAAAACCGAATAAATAAACAACTATTTAAATATCCCTACTTCTTCGGTAAACATACTTACTTTCTACTTTAAATATGCAAAAGTGAAACTAAGTATGTGTAGGTATATTCTCGATGAGAGTACCTAATTAGGTTAGTACGCAACTACAATGAATATGTATGGGCTAGAGGGCAACATGTCTCTTCGGCCTCTAGACTATACTACCACCTACCCTATACGGTAGATCCATCTGTTTAGATAATCTATCTATACAACTGCTTGTAAGCGCAATGAGCTATATTACTGTTACTGTTAGCTCGTATTGTCCCACTGTTGGGCAAAGGCCTCCTCCCATTTCTGACACTGTTCTCGATTCGAAGTCACCAGTTGCCAGTCTCTGATAGGCGTCCTGTTCGTCCCGTCACCGCCAGCGCGGTGTGCCGCGACGCCGTCTCGCTGTCTCCGGGCGCATCGTGGTGGAAATTTTGGCCCACAGCGTGTCCGGCATGCGGTGACGTGACCAGCTCAGTCCCATTTTAGTTTAGCGGCATTTTAGCGGATTTTGGTTCGGTCTAGTGGTCTAGTGGTTTGAGCACTCAGCTCACGAACCGGAGGTTCCGGGTTCGATTCCCGGTGGGGATACCTCACAAAAATCACTTTGTGAGACTGTCCTCAGTTTGGTTAGGGCATTGCTGGCTGAATCACCTGATTGCCCGAAAAGTAAGATGATTCCGTGCTTCGGAGGGCACGCTAAGCCGTCGCGTCGGTCCCGGTTACTTCCTAAGGACAGTAGTCGTTACATGAGCCATGTCAGAGGCCTTTGGCGGCTCAATAACTCTGACACCAGGATTGGTCTGGTTGACCATCCACTCGATAAGAAGAAGGTTCGGGAGTATTGTGACGCAGTATTGTGAGCTATATGGCTACATCACTTTTATTTAAAGCTACTGAATACTATATCATATTATGTGTACTCGTATACGGCATTGATTTGAGAAAATTATCTTGATGAAGGTTTTGATTGATTCGGTTTCGCTGTGACCTTGGTCAAGAATGGTATGACAAGAAGGAGTTAGACAAGTGTCAAGCTAAAATGACTTTCACGTAGGTAAGACAGGACATTATGGAAGCATTTGTATGTACATTGTACTGTACGGCCTTTAAAAAAGTTGAGTTAGTAAGTAAGCCTCCGACTCGATGGCGAAAAGAGCTGGACGATTTTAAAAAGGATTGGAAGGAGTTGGCCATGGAAAGAGATAAATGGAAAGAATTGGGGGAGACCTTTGCCCAGCAGTGGGACAGCGAGGTTACGTAAAAAAAAAGTAGGTTCTCCTAAGTTCGAGTAGGTTGGTGCCTCAGTGGTGCAGTCGTCACCATGTCTGCGGTACCAGGTTCAATTCCCAGGTCGAAAATTTAATCATGGCTTAGGTTTACGATCGCCAGCCCACATTAGTCAGCATTGTGATTACGACCAAATCCGCGATCACGACACAACCGGTCTCTGTAAATCAACTCAGTTTTATATAACCGAGAGATCAAACCGTGTGACTCAATGAGAAAGCGAAATTCGTAAGAATTCGGTTCAATGTGTGACGTAACCAAGTTCAATGTCGGTAAATGGTGTTATATTGTACGAGCCGCGCCCCGCGGTGTTACCCACTTTGTACCCGTTCCCGCGGGAATTTTGGGATAAAATGTATTCTATAGGTTTTTCTGATGTTTAGCCTATATTACTGTAAAGTTTCATCCCCATCCGTTCCGTAGTTTTTCGTGGAAGAGTAACAAACATATATCCATACATCTATACATACTTACAAACTTTCGCATTTTATAATATTAGTTAGTTAGTTAGGAAGGTAAGTTAGTTAGTTCGAGTAAGTTAGTGACCAACTCTGGCATCGGAGTTTTAGACCGCCAAAGGCCTCCGCGGTGGTCTAACGATTGAAAAAACCGGGACCGACTATTTTACGTGCCCACTGAAGCACGGTAGCGCTCAGATAGAAAGGCACGGTATTGTAAAGTGGATGATAATTCAAGTGATATTCAACTAAAAGGTAGAACGTGAATGTTGTGTACAATCACAATGTCAAGTAATTAAGGAATTGAATAACTTTTTCAAAAGACTTCAAAGCGATTTTTATGAGAACTACCAGTGATTAAAATTGGTTAACCACGGGAGCTACCTACCTGTAATGTACCAAAAGAAATTTCGAAATTGATTCATTAACGACGTAGCAATCAGACAACTGATATTTCAGAATTGTTAAACACATTTGGTTAAAACGTCTGGTAAAAACAAATACTTAGTTCGAGTAAGTTGAGACTAAAAATGGTATTTTAGGGCATAATTTTTACGAGCTAACAGTCCCGTTAACTTATAGAAAAGTTCCAATTGCTAACTAACTAGGTATATACAATAAGTTTTGTTGGTTTTGTCTACTGATCCAATTGGAACTTGACTAAAATGAAAACAATATCAGAAATACAATGCAAAAAGAAAGTTGAGACCTTCAAAAATGATTTATGATCTCTACAACCTTTTTATACTTAAATCGGTTAATAATAAACCACAATTACTTCTTTATTGCCAAACCCTTCACGCGCTACAAAGGGTCACTACCAACACCAAGTAAACTGGTACAAAAATCACAATCCGCTAAGTTATCTAAACCATGCAATGTCTTAAGAATAAACAGTAAGGGGGCCGCAAGAGAGGAGAGGAGTGGGGCAGTAGTGCCCGAACTGTCGGCGGGACCGCTCGGCTCGTGCGCAAGCGCATACGCAGTGTTACAGTGTAAATAGTGTACACCATATTATGCCACAACGCTAAAAATAAGGTAAAAACAATCAAATTAAGATTGAACTCTTTTCTCGTATCCTTTTTAATGGTTGTGGAATTTAAAAATGGATCTTTGAGAAAAGCTTTCAAACCGGTTAACAGTTAGTCTTATTAGCTGCTTGTTTTTTGCTTGCGTTTTGTTTTTCATGTTTTACCTTAATGCTTTATTAGAATACTTTTTTGGTGGTCCTTGCGTGGTTACAAGTGTCGATGGTTATAGAAAGTTCTAGAAAAGTTCACCTTTTGTTTACGTAATATTTATTTATGTAAATTGGACAATTTCTCTTTGTTTGCATTGAAAGTTTAATACAGAAAGTGGTAGAAATGATAGCATTTGATTTCAAGTCTTTGATGATAAATATTATTCGTCAAAAGTAGATCACTACTATACCTCTTTTCTGAATTGGTTAAGACTGAAAGTATAAACTTAAACCAAGGTTATATTACCTTTCAAATAAAAAATAAAATAAAATACACAATGAATAGTGCTTTTGTAAGATAAACACAAATACATATTTGTGTGCAAAAGTGAGTTATTAAATATGTAATCATTTCCCATCAAAACGAAAACCAAATAAATGTTATTGACTCCAGGAACGTTGTACCATTCAGTCAAATTCGGCCATAACATAAATAAAAATGATATACAAACAAGGGAGCATAAAATATTTTTCATAGATATAAATTAACTAGCTGCTCCCCGCGGTTTTTTACGTGGTTATTTAAGTAACGCTCGACCGATATTGTGCAAACTTCACATAAATCATATCTACGAAATCCGAACAAACATTTGGTTTAGATAGGTGAGCCCGTTCATGAGTTATACAGTTATAACGAAAAGTGACATTGATTATTATATTTAGAGATATGTAGGTATGTAGATTTCAAAAGCAGTAATGTCTTTCTTTATCTGTACTCATAAGAGCTGAAGAGTTTGTTTCAAATTCAAATTCAAATCATTTATTTGCGTAAATAGTTGTTACATCTATTTACAATCCCAAAGGGTGAACAAAATATAAAAATCAAAACTAAAATATAAAAATAAAAAACTAAATACTAAAATAAACTATTAAAACAATCAAAAACTATATAGGAACTAAAATAAACTAAAACTTAACTTGTTTGAACGCGGTAATCCAGAAACTACCAAACCTATTTGTCTAATTATTTTTGTAATGGATATCCTCATTCAGAGGTAAAAGGTTATTTTTCACCCCGTTTGGCACGGTCAAGGACACGACGCCGGTAACAACACGTTTCGTTGCTCGTTAGGAATATTTCTCCAAATTAAACAGTTTCACTATAGTTACACTGTTTGTTATTTTTTATCCACAAGCGTGGTGATTACGCTTAATCCTTACTGTACTGATAACTTCAGTGAGATGAGACGCCTTTGCCCAGCAGTGGGACATTACTGGCTATTACTTATTAGCATAATCACCACGCTTGCCAAATGCGGGTTAGTGATCTTAAACTCGAGCCATGTTTGAAAAGGAAACATGTTTTCGCTCGACCCGGGAGTTGGACCCGGGACCTCAGTCTTGGCAGGCGAGCGCCTCTATACCACCGAGGCGTACAGGCTAATACTTAATTTTTTTTTACTATGCTATGTTTGAAGGTCGCATTGCAACGCATTGTTTTGAATTGCTGTGCCTTATTTTGATGATGTATATCGGAGATAATTTACATGTTCGCATGTAAATGATCTCCGAATTATTTTGCACAAAATGATGCAACGAAATTGCAGGCATCGAGTTTGTAGTCGGATCCCGGGATCAGCGGGTTAAACTATTTGATTGCCATGTTATTAGCAACGGATCCCGGTATCGGTGGATACAAGTTGGCGGGACCAGTGGCCAATTACATCTGATCCCGGGGTCCGTGGATACTAACACCAGGCATCGTTTAAACGAACTAGCTGCTAGTAGGCGAGCTCACTAGAACGCAAGCGTTAGGTACATGTTATTTGTTTATTTATTAGACACTACAATATAATCACTTTGCACTTACTTAAAATTCTCGTGTCACAGTGTTCGTTCGCGTACTCCTCCGAAACGGCTCGACCGATTCTCATGAAATTTTGTGAGCATATTGAGTAGGTCTGAGAATCGGCCAACATCTATTTTTCATCCCAAAATTCCCGCGGGAACGGGTACAACGCGGGTGAAACCGCGGGGCGCAGCTAGTTAACTTATAAATTACTAGCTGTGCCCCGCGGTTTCACCCGCAGCGCCCTCGTTCCCATGGGAATTTTGAGATTTTTATTCCTTATTTTTCTTATATAAAAACCTTGTCCTGACAATAACATTAAAAAAATAATCATCCAATTTGGTGCAGTCGTCTGAAGTTATGCG
The DNA here is from genome assembly GCA_951394245.1 of Cyclophora punctaria. Classification (NCBI taxonomy): domain Eukaryota; kingdom Metazoa; phylum Arthropoda; class Insecta; order Lepidoptera; family Geometridae; genus Cyclophora; species Cyclophora punctaria. Next base: position 12,599,159 of record OX596167.1, read on the forward strand.
CTTACCAACACATTTTTAGATTCATTTTTATATTATAGATTTATGTTCTGAGTGACATATCTTTACAGTAGCGTACAACATTCTATGCTTTATAAATCAAACAAAAGAAAAAAACTGAATAAACATTTACAAAGTAAACAGATAAAATTAAATTACTTAGAAAACAAGAAATAAAACTAACTTAGTATAAACTAAGGTGTCGGAGTTTTTTGAAACAACCGGGACCGACTGCTTAACGTGCCCTCGGCAACACGGTAGCGCTCAGATAGAAAGGCCACCATCGGCCACTCATTCAAGTACCTAAGGGTCCTGCTGCACGTTGCTTAACAACCGCAATGATCTAATATCGCTTAAGCAAACTACGCCACGAGCGCTACAAAAGAAGGAATAAGTAAGTAAGTATAAGTAAGTAAGTATAAGTAAGTAAGTATAAGTAAGTATGAACCAGTAATGCCTCGCGGCTAGGCAAAGGGTAAAGGTATCAGGAATATTATGACGTAGGTTAGAAGCAATCCCACGCGATAACTTGACACTTTCTATCAAATAACACAACATCTTTATACACTAGCCGTGTCCGCGGTTTTGCTCTCATGGTGTGGGATTATTAAGTTAAGAAATAACCTACAAATCCTCCTCTTGAACTTAGCTATCCAATACAAACATTATTCTTCGAATATCACTGGTAGTTCCTGAGACTAGCGAGTGAAATCCTTACACAGTAAGGCCCATCGCAGACGACAGACTATCCGTGACGCACTTTTTAGTCTGTGAAAATAGAACCTGTGTAATTATATGCAGTAACGCACACGACGCGCAAAAATTCTCGACCGAATTTTTGTGCGCCGCAGACTCGATCGCACAAAAAGTCTGTCGTCTGCGATGGGCCTAAGTGCTTCGCTCTTTCGTTGTTCAAACAAACAAAAAATCCAATTCTTAAGTATAGATAAAAATTTTCCATCAATGTAATTAATACCAAAACTGTTTATCACATTGTTTTGTCTATTGTTTTTTTTTGCTTCATAAACATCTATCCGTCTTTGTTTTCTTTTCTTAAGACTGTAATGGAACCTTTTGTTTACATGTAAGAGCTAAGTAAGAAATAAAAACATTTCCACTGAAACAGACTGAAGGATTTAAGATAATAAATAATGGATTCTTTGTACGGTTTCTTCCATAGATCGATATCAAGACTAGTAGCGTTCAGTTGTTTTACTCGCTTTGTACCCGTGCGAATTTCGGGATGGAACTTTCCATTGTCCATCACACAATAAGAATTATTCAAATCGAATTGTTAGTTTACGCGATGAGTGTGTTCAAACCAACAAACAAACATTACTAATCAATCTTGGCTTCAGTATTTAATATCCATACGCACTGAATTGAGTACGTACTCAGATTTTGTACTCTGTTAGATAGTGCACACAAAAGGTACTATCGAGAAAATATGAGATATGTCTATGGTCCAAATTCCCCATTGCTATCTCGATCCACGATAAACTGAACTTAGTTGTAGTGAATGAGTGCTGAACTTTGAAGATGAACTAGGATTACGTTGAATTGATCGAATTCAGTTGTGCTAGTGAAATTGAGGCGTAGTAAAATCACAACTAACGTTTCGATACGAGTACTTGTTTGACTTTTATTTTAATAAAACTGATATGGTAATTATATTCCAATGACATTTGTTATTCCATCTTGGAGTAATTTCACTTGAATACTCGAATATTAACCGCCTTATTCATAAACGATATTCAACTTAAACAGTGTTTTAAAGTGTTTTGTCTCTTTTGCTCTTTGGCAAATAGCGTAAGTCGGAGAGGGACAAACCATTTGATAGCTCAAGTGCTGTTAATAAGCGATTTATGAATTAGGCCCTAAATCTTCAACCGCCTACCTTATTAATAAACACGGTGTAACTAAAACACTGTTATAATGTGTTTTGTCTCTTTTGCTCTTCGGAAAATTGCGTATGTCAGAAAGTGACAAACCATTTGATAGCTAAACAGTTCTTAATTCGCGTATATTAATATGGCCCCAAAGGTTTACCCAATATTTAAAAAGCGGCGATTCTCAAGTAACTTTGATCTACGTAACATGACTTCAAATCTTGAACGAGTACTAGAGAGAAAGAAAGTAATGGAGTCGAAATTGTTCTTCGACGTAGTGAGGTCCATTTCACGGCGCAGTAATAAATGCAAATAGCTTAGGGGTAATAGCTTACCAAAATGTTTGTACTCTTTAGCTCGACATCCGGTTGTTCGAGTCTATCTACGGTACAAGTTATGACTGATGAGCGGTTTTTATATCTTAGCGTGAGTTTTTATATTTACACTAGAGTCCCGGTTTTATTAGCTTTGTATGAGTTCCCGTGGGGATTTCGGGATCAAAAGTAATGTAAGAAATTTATGGTGAATGAGATTATTATAAAAAAAAGTTAAAAAGACTGGTACTACTAGTGTAAATCTGTGGAATATTGGCAAATAATGTCAATAATATATTATAGTCTTATATTATAGGTATAGTCTTAAAAATTAGGTTTTTTATTTATATTTTTAATCTTTGGAAGCAAAACAAACGTATAAGCTTGATTTAAAAAAATCATGACCTCTGTTCCCTATATGAAAACCCAGTGTGTCCACTATATTAAACTACTAACCGCGCCCCGCGGGATCCCCCTATTATACCCGTTCCCGCGGGAATTTCTGGATAAAATGTATTTTATTTTATTAATTTATTTTATTTCATTTGGAAAACAAAATAAATAATAACCTAAAAAACCATTCATTATGTTTTCGCTATACTATAATTACTATACATTCACTACCAACACTTATACAAATAAAAAATCCTTCCCGCTCATAACTTGCATCACAATAATCTCGAATAGGTACATCTTAGTCGAGAGTTGAACAACTGGGTCACCGTTTTTTCTTACGCATCAGGTAAGCTGCTTGAGTATAGCAACATTAACAGCTGTCAATATGTATGTACGTGGAGTATATTATACCGGATACCGGATCTAATTTACCATAGTAAATATTGTAAGAGTATCTATAGGTGATATTTACTATAGTAAACGTTTTATGAGTATCTGTATGTGATATTTACTATAGTAAAAAAGGCGTATAAAGAGTTTAACGTCGAGTAAGTTATATGTAAATAACATTTTATTTAAATCAAAATGAATGAAGTAAGCACAGATAACCTATCTATTACTTCAGATCAGACATTATCTATACTAATCTATACTAATATTATAAAGCTGAAGAGTTTGTTTTGTTTGTTTGTTTGTTTGTTTGTTTAAACGCGCTAATCTCAGAAACTACTGAACCGATTTGAATAATTCTTTCACTGTTAGATAGTCTATTTATCGAGGAAGGCTATAGGCTACATTTTATCCCGAAATTCCTACGGGAACGGGCACAACGCGGGTAAAACCGCGGGGCGCTGCTAGTCTATACTAATATTATAAAGCTGAAGAGTTTGTTTTGTTTGTTTGTTTGTTTGTTTGTTTGTTTAAACGCGCTAATCTCAGAAACTACTGAACCGATTTGAATAATTCTTTCACTGTTAGATAGTCTATTTATCGAGGAAGGCTATAGGCTACATTTTATCCCGAAATTCCCACGGGAACGGGCACAACGCGGGTAAAACCGCGGGGCGCTGCTAGTTCGTTATAAATAGTGTAATCTAACACATATTCATCTCTCGTGACGTAGCTTGACTGAGTAAGCTCATTGCGATTGTTAAGCAACGTGCAACTTGTACCCTACTTGAATGGGTGATCGATAGTGATTTTACCATGCTTCGGAGGGCATTTAACATTGTCGGTCCAAGTCGGTTGTCATCTGTTTTGAAATATTTTAACAATTATTTTGTAACCACGCCTTTTCTTATTTGTTTATACGGTCGAATTGAGAAACTTCTTCCTCTTTTGAAGTCGGTTCAAAAATCGAAATTGGTTTATAAACGAACGAGATATGAAGTAGGAAACACACAAAACAAACGTAGAAAAAAGCTTACGTTTGAATTGAGAAGAATTGAGAATCTGTATGCACAAAGTGTATGCAACAAATAAAAGATTTGAAACTTTTATACCCACGGTAAATTAATATCGAAGGCCTTCATAGAAACTTGTAAACACAACAAGCTCACTGGCGATGTTGTATCCTGTCGTGTCGTGCCGTGTCGTATCAGTTCGGTCCGGCGAAAGTAGCATTTATTGACAAAAGTAAGTACGTAATATGTTTTATAGTACCATTTTCGAAAGTATTCGTATTATCACAATGCAATAACGGATTTAAGACATAAACGCTTTACGCAACCATTTAAGTAGGTATTTAAGTTGATTATGAGAAATTATAGTAATATGTTTTATCACTTTGAAAATCTTTGTTTTAAGACACAAGGTCCTACAGGGAGACAGTGCCAGCGATTGGCGTTTGTTTAACAAAGTTTTACTATGAGATCAGGGGCCTTTACCCTGCAGTAAGACATTACAGGCTTATACTTCACTTTACTTTAAGGCCGACACCATACATACCGAAAATCGATCTGGTTTCAGTTTCTGATATATATAAGACATTGAATTTTGGGACCTATGACTCACACATGTCTGAATAAAGCAGAATCAAGTAATAGTCATCTTCGACCAGAAAAATTTAGAATCGGAGAAAGCAGATTGTGTTATTGTATTCGTTTATCTTACAATTCTGGGCGTTGTGCAAGACTACTGAAATCTTTGTGTCATGCGGTGATATTCGGTCGGGTTCGTCGGGCGGTCGACTATTTTGTGTTCTTTTTTCCAATAAAATCGCTATCCGACGCCCTCGTTGCATCGAGTCATCCCAATCAAGGGTACATTTCCAATAAAGTTTGGAAGAGGTGTGCGGAACAAAATCGATCAATCGCACGTTGAAAAAACACATCCTTACGGCCCGTTCACACATAGGAGTCCGTTTTACTGGAACGTTTTTTACGGATACGTCATAAATTTATACTCTGTTCACACATAGGCACCGTATAACGTTCAACGGATCCGTCATTACTGGATGCGATGTGTGAACAGAAAACTCGCAGTATACCGCCGCTATTCTACTACAAGGATAGACGCTGTCAAAACCTAAAATTATTAAAATTATTAAAACTAAAATTCTACGTATCCGTATATTTTTAATAATCCGTCGTCCAGTATTCGATGACAAAACGGAATGTAATTTTTTACGGAACGATATTTTTTACTGTATACAGAATACTATGCCATGTGTGAAGTCGCTCATACAACCACATACGCCATCGACGAAAAAAATACGTACACGATAAAACGGAACAGTAAAACGGAGACATTTGTGAACCGGCCGTATTATTTCCTACTCTCTATACTAATATACAAAGGTGAAGAAATTGATTTGTGATTTTTGTTCGTTTGAAGCTTTAATCTCAGAAACTGCGAATCCGATTTGAATAATTATTTGTGTAATGGGAAGGTTATTCTATTTTCATCCCGCAATTGCCAAAGGAACGGACGAAGCGGGTTAAACCGAGGGGCGCTGTTAGTTATTATAAAAAAATTAATATAACCAATAGAAACCTGAGAAGAACCTTTTGTAATTCGAAAAGTACTGAAGTAGGTTTCGATTTAATTTGCAGACTGAATGTCGCTATTTCTGTATGCTGGAATCATTTAAAATTATTCATGCAGATAAATTTAAATGTACTGCTTCATTTGATGCCTGTATTTTATTACCCTCCCATACGCTATTTTAATAAAACCATTTGATTTTCAACTATAACTGGAAATAGGGGTGATGCCCTTCTGTTTGAGTATTATTATCTCATATTTAGATACTTTTAGAACATTGATGTATTATAAATGTTTACTATTTTGTTGCAATTTTTCTTGTTATCTTCAAGTTTATGTTCATAGCAGTAGTAGTGCAACTTATGAAAAGATCAATCCTACTAATATTAAAAATGCGAAAATTTGTGAGGATGTATGGATGTATGTATGGATATATGGATGTATATTTCTTTTTCTTTCACGTAAAAACTACTGGACGGATTTGGATGAAACTTTACAGTAATATAGGTTAGACATCAGAATAACACATGGGATACATTTTACCTCGAAATTCCCGCGGGAACCGCGGGGCAAGGCTAGTAAATAATAACCTTTTTTTAAAGAGAGAAACCAATACTTCATCTTTTATTGTCATTGAAGGAACAGAGAACAATTTTAAAAATCGTGACGAGAGCATAACGTTATAAAAGTAATTTCTACTATCTATATTGTATGTCTTAAATATAGTAGCCGCGCCGCGTTGTACCCGTTCCTGCGGTAATTTCAGGATAAAATGTATCTCATGTGATGTATAAGTATAACCAAATCCGTTTCGTAGTTTTTGCGTGAAAGAGTAACAAACATACATTCATCCTCACAAACTTTCGCATAATGTAGGGTATTTAATATACTAATTTTTATTAAAACGGAAGATTTTTTTTGAACGCACTTATTTCAGGAACTACCGGTCCGATTTGAATAATTATTTTTGTTATTGATAGCCAAATTTAATGTGAAGATTATAGGTTATTTTTTATCCTAAAATTCCCACGGGAGCGGGTAAAACGTGGGTACAACGCGGGGCGATGCTGTTCGTGTAAACTTTTTATCTCATGTATTCATATATTGAGAAAGTCCACCGAGACATCCATGTTTGTTTTACTTTTGCACAACATGAAACCCGCTACGTATTCTCTTTGTTGATTGAATTTCATTAACCAGTATGGAATGCAGGTGGATTTTATTATTTTTTATCAGAATGTTTGTCTATTGTGAAGAATTTACACTGGTATTTCAGGGAGGTAATAAAATATGTGCAGAGAAGCCAATGGAGTGTAGTGAGGCTTTTTCAAAGTTATAAGTATAATTAGAGGATAGCGGAAAACAAGAGAGAAATGGAAAGAATTCCATCGACAAGAAGCTCTTAAATTCAAAAGAAAGACAGCCTATTAAAAGAAGTGACTTTTTGTCTTTGGATCTTTTTGCTCCACACCTTAGTCTATGATTTCAAGTATATGAACCTAACTATAAAAAATCCCGAAATTCCAACGGGAACGGGTACATCGAGAACGGGCTCTGCTAGTTTTATTATAACATTTGTTAAATTCAAGAAGATGCTATTTTTAATAATTAATTTTATATTTCCCTCCAGAAACGAATAAAGAAACACCGAGAGATGCTGCTAGTAAATCTATAAACTCATACACGAGGGTCGGCCCCTACTAAAACTTACGTAGTAACTATTTAGTAATCGGTGCTAAAACGTACTAATAATAAAATAGCCGCGTACCCACCTAGCGCACAGGCTCGCGAGCCATGGCTCGCGAGCCTGTGCGCTAGGTGCAGCCTCAGTAGTTTTGTTCAATTTACATGAGGCCGCCTCGCGAGGCAGGCTGAGCCATCATAAGTCGTGTATATTCAGCCGCAGCTATTTTCCTAGCTTCGCGCGCGAGCCAAAACATAACCGTACCCACCTAGCGCACAGGCTCGCGAGCCATGGCTCGCGAGCCAAATGCTCGGCTGGTGTGGACGTGCCTAATATCGCAATATTTAAAGCAGTCACGTGATATATTTAGCTAGACAATGTTGGATGCCTTTTGGCGGTCGATAACTCTGAGACCAGTGTTGGTCGCTGACCTACTTAATACTTAGTAATTAATTTCTCAAGAAACCACGAACTTCTTAAACGCGTTGATGTCTTTTCTTAAGAATTAAGTTCATTAATTATTTATCGATTATTCTAATAAAAATGTAAATGGTCGCTGTCTGTACATAGAAGACATTTAAGAAAATATATAATATATGAACGCAAAAGAACCCAAAACAATGATTTTTTTTTGTCTGTTTGTACGTTTGTACGCGTTTAGCTCAGAAACGGCTAAACCGAATTGAATGCAGTTTTCACTAATGCGTTGATTGACTCGCCTGGTTTAAGTTAAGCTATCTAATATAGCAGATTACGTTTTACATTGTTTCTTTGTTTGCCGATGGTGATTATGCCTAATCCTCCTCACTGTACTGATATCTTCAGTGAGATGAAAACCTTTGCCCAGCAGTGGGACATTAAAGGCTATTATTTTTTACTTTTTTCTATGTTTGGCTAAATGACAGAATGTGTCAAAATGTTTTGACACATTTTTTCATTTGCTATCCTTCATCACTTGATCGTGATAAGTTATTGGCGTCTAACTAACCGTGTCTGAATTTGTCCGGGTGTATTTATTTTACTTCGGACCAGATAATAAACAAAAGACAATTTACTTTTAGAGTTGTGTTATCTGCTGCCTACGCCCGTTGTTAACGTCACCACGTCACAGCACGTCACTTTTACGTCACAAAAACGTCGCCGTTTTCTCTCGAGTCGATTACAATCAATCTATTCGATTGTTCCAGATTACAATGGAAACGTTTGAAATAACGTTCGATGTCAACGAAGTTTCTTTTTCCTTACACTTTCACATCACTTGCGATTCAGACTAAGTTTTATTGTAAATGCTTCCAAAACAAACCTACATTGTTTTTTATTATAATTTGAAAAACTCGGAAACAAGTCTCGAAAAGGTTGGCTTGATATATCACTACATAGTATAAAACAAAGTCGCTATTTTTGTCTGTTTGTTTGTCTGTTTGTCTGTATATTAAAGGAGCATAAGTAAATAAAATATTCATTTTCATATTTTATTTACTTACGCTCCTTAATATTATAATCTTAAATTACTACATAGTATAAAACAAAGTCGCTATTTTTGTCTGTTTGTCTGTATGCTTAAATCTTTAAAATCACGCAACGGATTTTGATGCGGTTTTTTGTAATAGGTAGAGTGATTCAAGAGGAAGGTTTTTATGTAAAAAATTCCCGAAATTCCCACGGGAACGGGCACAACGCGGGTAAAACCGCGGGGCGTTGCTAGTAGTTTATAACCACTTGTAGCACTATAAGTAATTACCCGCGCCTAGGACGTTACCCGCGTTGTACCCGTTAACGCGGGAATTTCGGGATAAAACATATCCCATGAATTTTTCTGATGCATAACCTATATTACAGTAAAGTTTCATCCAGTACTTTTCGTGAAAGAGTAACAAACATATATACATTCATCCTCACAAACTTTCGAATGTATAATATTAGTAGGATATCGGAAAATAATGTTCTTTGTGCGTAAGTACGTCGGTCAATAACAAAACGTGTTGCAGATTTCATAACTGCCAGTTAACATTTACGGGGGATGGAAACGTTTGATTAGCAAGTGATGCGAGCAATATTTTTGCTGATAATTTATCTACGAAACGAATACCAAACGGTCCTAGAAAAGTACTCTGATGCATCGAAATTAAGAGGTAGCACTCAAAACTCATCATAAATGATTTTATATTTTTCCAGTGATCCATCCCCGATCCGTCTGCACGTTTCGCGGAAAATAGAATTGATAAAAGTTTTCCACTGGAAATGTATTTGTCAATATCAATTAAAATCTCTCTGAAATGAAACCTGTTTTATCTGAATATGAAAATAATGGTGATTTCATGGAAATGAATGTTGTTTGTCATTGCTTTTACTAATCAAAACATTTCTCGGAATCGTAACATCACTGTAATTAAAGGAAAAAACCCAGTAAATATAAAATTTTAATCATGACGATATTTAATTAATATACATGTCTCTCGGTATAAGTTGGTAAACTAAAAGCAAGTAGTAGGTAATACGGGCTTTTTTGTGGAACTAAATATTGTTTTGGCAAGTATAAATACCAACTGCCACACACTAACTAAAATATACTTAACTAATGTACGTAATTTTTCATACATGTAATGTATATCAAAATTTCTCTCTAATAAGAAAGCATAGTAGTCTCTGAGTGCGGGCGTAAAATACTACTCTGATTTTGATTTCCCAACGTTTCCATGGTACATGCCACAACCATGTATATTTTTTAAAATAGTAGCATGGTACATTCAGCTACAAAAGCGGATGAAAACCTTTTACAACGTCCCCGTTCAGCTACTTATGGAAAATTGTTGGTTTTCTGTTTTTTGTAAGTTTCTAATCTTCTTCTTATTTCATGTCGGTGGCCTTTGATAAGATTAATTAGTCTTGTCACAACACATTTATGGATTCTTTAAGTGTTAAGGTGTTCGTAATATTTAATGTGTCCATCAACTTTTGTAGTTGACTGTACATGCGGCGAACAACTATTTATAATAATTCAAAGTAACATGGAACGTTCGAGTATATTCTCAAACACAATAGTCGCTTTCATATTTCAGAGAATATTACCACTTCAGCTTGCAACAAATCAAACACGATCTACAGAGACTTCTTATAAAATTCTTATAAGCTACAAATGTATATTCCTGCAAATATTATGGTAAAAATACATTTTCCAATAAAACGGAATACTGTGATATATTAAAACGTAGATAATTAGAAACGGGTGTATTTTGTACTGTCATCTATATATCTATAAATATAAAAATCAATGCCACTCTTCATTTTAATTTTTTATATAAAAAACGGGCTCTATCCTAGCCTATCCAAACCAAATGTTTAGGCTTTCTTCTATGTTTAATGTTTAGGCTTATTTTAGTAGATGTTTTATATGTCGTTTGCACAAAATCGGTCGAGCAGTTCCTCATTTATCATCTCGAAATTTCTAAGAGAACGGGTACGTTGCGAGTGAAACAGCGGGGTACAGCTAGTATTCTATAGATAGCATTACATTAACTGTCATACACAGAGACGTCAATATAATCAACAATTAATATTTGTATTGATTTCTAAATGTCATAAATCTTTCAATAAACTTTATGTAATGGCATTAAAAAGATCCGATTAAACGCAGGTTAGACCGAACTCGATAGACGAATTGAGCATCCAATCACACATCAGGCAGCTAACAATTTTGTCAATTTGAACCGTAAATCTGCCCGCGTGATTTAACGTCCTATTAAAAGGATCTCCGTTTGTACTTTGTTTAGGTCTCATTCGCATGACCGTTCTTTTACTTCTTACTGTTATACTTAACTAGCAGCGCCCCGCGGTTTTACCCGCGCTGTGCCCGTTCCCGTGGGAATTTCGGGATAAAAAAATAGCCTATAACCTTCCCGTTGAATGTAGTTATCCATTACAAAAAGAATTATTCAAATCGGTTCAGTAGTTTCTGAGATTAGCGCGTTTAAACAAACAAACAAACAAACAAACAAAACAAACTCTTCAGCTTTATAATATTAGTATAGATTTTTGTTGTTATATTAAATAGACGTCGTATTATTAACCGTACTTTTAAAAGTACTAGAGTACACGAAGCTTTATTCTATTTTGTTATTGATTTCATTATTCATGTTTAATGTTTATCTTTTCGTTTTCAGTTCTGTTTGAATCCTTTGAATTTTTTGTATTAATTACCAATTAGTGGAAACTTGATTGGATTGTGTTTTCCTTAGTTTAAGAGTTTGCTATATATATTATTGTTCTGTTTGTTTTCCAAATAAATAAAGTTTACAATACTAGCTGCGCCCCGCGGTGTTACGCGCGTTGTGCCCGTTCAATTCTGATGTATAACGTATATTACTGAAAAGTTTCATCCAAGTCCGTCGAGTAGTTTTTTCGTGAACAGGTAATAAACAATGTATATACATGTTACATACATACATAATATATACTCGTACACTCCAGCAGGTCATCCCTTGACCACGAGCGGTGTAATTCGCTCGAAACTTTCGGAAATGTATTTTTACAAAAATACGTACCTAATGTTATCGAACGCGATACAGACCCGTTTCATTTAGTATAATATATACATCCATCCTCGCAAACTTTTGCATTTATAATATTATTAGGGTAGTATTAATATTTCTCAAAGGACATCGCGTCAAGCGATATGAATTAAAATACGAAAGAAAGTAGAACAGAGAAGCCTTGCCCTTCAAGTAAATATCGATAAAGATGATGTTATTGCTTGTACCGCAATAAAGGGATGCATTCTTAAGGGTGGTTATTACACTATAATGAAATAACCACGAGTGTGTTTAGAAAAGTGAATTGTTTATAAGTTGCAAGCCGATCAGTTAAATAGTCGTTACATGAGCCATGTCAGAGGCCTTTGGCGGCTCAATAACTCTGACACCAGGATAGGTCAGGTTGACCATCCACTCGATGAAGAAGAAGGAAATGTAAAAGGTCTCCAATTCAATTCCTTTACTAATGGAAGTCAATTAAATCAACAATTAACTAATCGACGAAATTTTTCATACAAGTCAAATATCACTCATTAATATAGATTATTCACTGCCGCTGTACTCAGACTGAAATTGATATTTAGGAAATAAAATAATTTGGAAATATTATGTAGGTAAAGCGCAAATCTGTAATAATATTATAAAGAGGTAAAATTTATAAGTTTGTTTGTATGTTCGATTATTATTTGTCGTACTGTTACACTGCGTTTTGTATCCTTTGCTCTTCGGAAAATTGCGTACGTCAGAAAGTGACAAACCATTTGATATTACGCGTTTTATATATGACTAGCAGTGCCCCGCGGTTTTACCCGCGTTGTGCCCGTTCCCGTAGGAAATCCGGGATAAAATGTAGCCTATAGCCTTCCTCGATAAATAGACTATTTAACAGTGAAAGAATTATTCAAATCGGTTCAGTAGTTTCTGAGATTAGCGCGTTTAAACAAACAAACAAACAAACAAACAAACAAACAAACAAACAAAACAAACTCTTCAGCTTTATAATATTAGTATAGATACTAGCTGCGCCCCGCGGTTTCACCCGCGCTGTACCCGTTCCCGCGGGAATTTCGGGATGAAAAATAGATGTTGGCCGAATCTCAGACCTACTCAATATGCTCACAAAATTTCATGAGAATCGGTCAAGCCGTTTCGGAGGAGTACGCGAACGAACACTGTGACACGAGAATTTTATATATAAGATAAGATAAGAAGATGTGTAGTTGGTTTTAACCCTAAAATTAATTCCGTCTGTTATAAATACGATGTATTCTACCTTTGCACACGTAAAACAATTTACATGCTTTATCCAAACAAACCGGCTGAGTACTTATAGGGCCATACAGATATACGTTGTATATATATACATCTCCAATTCCCTCGGACCGGGCACAACGCGAGTAAAACCGCGGGACGCTCTCTCAATTATAAACTCACTCATAGACCTGCGCAGTACGCGCTCTTTGTGCTCATATTTTCTACGTTTAAAATGAACCCTATCGTAATAGCCTTTCAGCCTACGTATATTCATGAACCCATACCAAATTTCTACTGTTGCTTAAATTCAACCCTCGGAACTATGGCACATGTAGCTCAGTGGTTAGAGTGCTCGCCTCCCAGCGAGAGGTCTCGGGTTCAAATCCCGGCGTGTGCGTAACAGAGCAGTCGGCTTTTTTTATTTTCTTTCTATTTGACTTGTCCTCCTCACTGTACTGATATCTTTATTGAGATGAGAGGCCTTTGCTCCTTGAGACGAGGAGAAGATTTGATACAAATGTTAGTTAATAATTTAAATTATGTTGTTAAAGTTTGTGTTTTTATATTAAGACTAGCCGCGCCCCGCGGTGTTACCCGCGTTGTATCGATAGGATAATATAGGATATCCAATAACCACGCATTTATGAGATTTGAATTGATTCCTGGGCTCTATACAATCTGCACCATTTTTAGTTGTATACTTACACTATAAACAGCTGTATTGCCAAATGCAGAGAAAATAAATTACGAGAGCTCACATTTTTTGAAAGTCAACATAAAGTATAACCAAATGTTGTTCTTCGAGAGATACTTAATAAACAATTTAGTGTTCAACGTTTTCACAACTTACTAGTGACCATTTATAACAAAACCTGTTGATAAATGACAAAAAGAACTGGTTGAATGGTTTGAAAGCAAAAGTTTTCGAGTTAAATGTAGGCGGGCGAGGTGAGTTGCATAACGTGTTGCTAATATGATTATTACCATGATGTATTTCATATTATTACTCTATTCGCTTTGTGTGGTTTGTTTTGATTCGGCTAGCAGCCATCGTGAATTAGATTTTTATGACTTTTATAGTGTTCTTGACTGGAAGAATTATTTGCGTAGGTCAAAATATCTTTTTGGCAGTTTCGCAAAAGGATGTGTACTACATGTTGCGATTTCGAATTAATGCATCTGTCATTCTCGTGATAATACATTGATGATATACAGGTTATCACATCTTTCATTGCGTTATAACTTGTTTTAAATATAGTGTTTTTCGGATATAAAACAAATAATATTGAAGGCTAAAAATATAAAATAAACTAGCAGCGCCCCGCGGTTTCACCTGCGATGTGCGCGTTCCCGTGGGAATTTCGGGATACATATAAACCATCCTCTTGAATCACTCTATCTATCAAAAAATTATGCATTAAAATCCGTGCAGTAGTATTAGAGTTTATCGCGAACAGACAGACACGGACTTTGTATTATAGTGATCCTTTCAATAAAATACAACAAAATGTTTAAAGTAACTTCTCTTCCATACTTAACCATTACAAAGTCAAATAAAGTTCCTATACATAAATGTAAAAGTATTTTTAAAATCGAAACCAGCTTCCCAGACTACCTTAACACACCTATAACCATGTCTATTTAGACAGTGTCCGCAGATTCAATATTACAGTTATTGCATCCCTCTCTCGCGGCAGAGGGTGTAACAGCTTTGATACGTCGTTCGTACACACACATACACATTCGTTCACACAGATGTAGGGTTATGGACAGTGGGAAGGTTATATCTGGCTTAGTGACCGATCAGTCAATATTGAGGGTGATTTTAGTGGAGACTACTCTGATAGATTGGTCTGTTATTGTTTTGGTATTTTCAAAATAAGATGAATTTAAAGGTATTAAAATCTATACTAATAAAGAGGTAAAATTTGTATGTTTGTTTGTATGTTCGAGCTAATCTCGGAAATACCAGTCTGATCTGAATAATCCTTTTTAATTGATTCATTCATTCAAAGGGATGGTTATTTGCCAATTTTAATCTCTAAATTCCCACGGGAATGGACACAACGCGGGTAAAACCGCGGGGTGCTGCTAGTCAGGTACATAAAGAAGTTTTAAATATTGATAAGTTTTCTTTATAAGTTATTAAAATGTTTTTTACATTTATTTCGAATCGATTTAAAACAATTACAATCTATTTTTCCGATTCGATTCAATCGTATTATCGTCCAAACCAAACATGTGTTCCAAAAAGCTGGTCTGATAGACGGGCGCTTGCACCAATTATCGTATAACCGCCATTGAAATTAATTTTAACCCCGTTGAAACTCGTATAACTAACATTTGCAGCCGATAAATATAGCAATACCAATCTAGGTATGATCAATAATAAGCCTTATAATCCTAGTTTCCTTCCTACTATAATATTATATTTGCGAAAGTTTGTGAGGATGGATGTATGTTTGTTTCCCTTTCATGCAAAAACTACTGAAAGGATTTGGATGAAACTTTACAGTAATGTAGGTTGTCCATCAGAATAGGGTACAGTCGGCCAAGAAAGTGGTCTACCACTTTTGACAAAAGTTTCTGCGAGATGTAACGATCGCTAAGGTTGACTTTTCTATGCACAATTATGTTATGACGTTTTGTCTGTTATCTGAGATGCCTGACATTTGACATCATTGGGTGACTTAGTTGGACCTCTATTATTAAATGAAAATTGACCTTGTTGTTTCATGACGTTCAAATGAATCTCAACCGTAGGGTGGTAGACCACATTTTTGGCTGACTGTACAACGCAGATAACACCGCGGGGCGCGGCTAGTATAATATATAGTACCGTTCCGCCGTTTTACCCACGTTGTGCTCGTTCCCTTGGCAATTTGTAGTCTATTTTTGAGTTGATGATATTCTAATGATCATATTAATCTATAACAAAATAAATAGTTTTAAAATGAAGGTTAATTATTTAAATTTAAATACCTCTTTAAATTATTAAAATGGACTCTTCGTTTTGGAGATTTGATGAGAAATACAAACAATAATTTACGGGCGCGGGCGGGCTGTATTGTACTATAAACGGTACTATATTGTGCGAGTCAGGCGCGGGAATTGGCAGGTAGACGTGACTATCAATATTAATATGTAGGATTAGGGCACATGAGTAGTTAAACGAAAATTAGGGTGTACTTTTATCCGGTATTTTTAATATGAAATCTTGATTAACCGAAGCGAAGAGAGGGCGGGTGGCTAGTATTAGTATAGCTTTATCAAACGACTTGAAAAAGGAGAGATAGAGAAATATTTGATCTATACTAATATTATAAAGGGGTAAAATTTGTAAGTTAGTTTGTTTGTATGTTCGAGCTAATCTCGGGAATTACTCGGATTTTAATAATTATTTTTGTAATAGCTATTCACGAAAGGTTATAGGCTATTTTTCATCCCGAAATCCCCATGGGAACGGGCACAACGCCGGTAAAACGGGGCGCTGCTAGTTTATTATAATAGGTGGCTTTTTGGTTTGCTATTGTTGTATATGCTACCTACTTACTACCCGCGTAGGTATTTCTAGTTATAAGCATCTGTCATTCAGTCTACCCTACTTTTTTATGATATAATCACCTTGTTGGTCTAACTACAAAGTTAAATACACAAATAACATTATTTTATGTTTTATTGAAGATATAATAGTTATGTGACTGTTATCTCATACCATTTGCATGTCTCAAGCTTGTTTACTTGTTGCAGGATGTCGGAGTTCAAAAAACTAAAAGCTGACTATTATCTCCGGTCGGAGCTGTGGGAAGACCCGGATTTTCCAGCGAAACAGACATCCGTGTTCTATCATCAAACACCGCCGTTCACATTCGAATGGAAGAGAGCAAAGGTAATTAATAATAACCCTCGTTTTAATATGAAACGGGTGTCAAAGGGTGGGTGGTCAAGCTTTGACAATGTGTTGGTCATATCATGCGCCTTTTTTCCTTATTTACTCACGAAAAAGTGCTCATGAAGCTTGAAAAGCCTTTTCTCTTCCTAAGTACTTTTTCTTTTTATTTGTTTATTGTTCACAAAGGAAGTATAATTTATTATATTATGTTTAAAATCATTGTATCAAGATGAGTTGAAAGATAATCACAAGTGGAAGGAAAATTATTATGAGATGTTATTTGTTTACCTTCAACGCCACCTAATTATGTACTATAATATCAGGGAAACTTATAATAATATGCTCGTTATTAAGCTGTGTTTGGTTTTGATTTTAACCGAGTTCAAAAAATGAGGTTTCTTAATTTGACCGTATTATGCTTTTTTCTTTGTTTGAACGTTAAATTCGGAAACAATCAAGCTGATTAATTATTTGTGTAAAGGGTAGCCATATTTAACGGTAACGTTATTGGTTTTTTCATACCAAAATTCCAATTGGATCGGGCTCAACGTGAGTATAAAGTCAAATATGTTTATTCAGTTTTGGCCCCATAGAGGCTCCTTTGAACGTACCAATCTAATCTTAGTTACAACAACATATAGTATAGTACTGACACTAGTTAATCTGTATTACTGCTATCTCACTGAATCTTGAACGGTCTGACTGATATGTCTTATGTTGCAATGGTGTCCAAATGTACATGTAATTGCAGGCGAACGTCTCTATGCGCCCCAGTAACCGATTAAATGAGGTAGTACCGTGAAGAACAGTCGCACAGCGAGCGCTAGAAACTTACTGGCAAGGAAGTAATGTAACAAGCTTCAAATACAAGGAAAACTACAAATGAAAACTGATGAATTTTAAAATAATCTTCTAATAATAACTTTAAAAAGTCGCGTTAGTTACGCCATTTATAATTCGGAAACGGCAGCACCTATTTTAATGGTTCTTTTTTATTTTATTTACCTTGATCAGAAATATAATAAGGAATAAAAATCCCGAAATTCCTACGGGAACGGGCGCTGTGGGTCCTGCGGGGTACAGCTAGTGTATTTTATTAAATCCCTTTGCAAGCAAATATCGTCTTTATACAAGAAATAAATAAGTTAGTAAGTGCTTCACTCATCCGTTATATTATATGTATTACCTTGACCGCCTCGCTGTTCATTTGAGACAGACAATTTGATGCCCCTTGCGAGGTAAGCTCAGATAGAAATGTTACTATCGGCTACCCATCCCAGTATTGACCCAGCTGCACGTAGCTTAACAACCAAATTGAGTTAACATCGATTAGTCACGCTTCGCTACGAGGATGACAGCGTAAGTTTTATGTTAATATCTCAATAGACAAATAAAAATAAATTCTATACTAGCAGCGCCCCGCGGTTTTACCTACGCGGTCTGTGTAAAGAGATATAAAATAGCCCATTATCTTCCTAGATATAATATGGCTATCCTATACAAAAGAAAATTGAACGCAATTACAGTTCCATAGATTAGTGAGACAAAAAATCATAACTCATACAAGATACAAACACAAAAATCATATACTTGTCAACTTATCTATATTTATTTATACTTTGTTTGTAATCGTATCCTATCCTACTCCTACTATCCTTCCTGCTAATATTATGAATGCGAAAGTTTGTGAGGATGGATGGATGTTTGTTGCTCTTTCACGAAAAAACTACGGAACAGATTGGGATGAAACTTTGCAGTAATATAGGTCATACATCAGAATAACACATAGAATACATTTTATCCCGAAATTCCTGTGGGAACGGGTATAATTCGGGTAAAACCGCGGTGCGCTGCTTGTTAGCTATATCTGTGGCCAACTCTCAGTATTCGGTAACAGAATTCAATGTCAATCGATCGATACGTTTGACCAGCAAGTACAACCGCAACCGCTGTCATTTGCAATTTGCAATATTAACCGCGAATGTTATATAATTAGCAGCGCTCCGTGGTTACACCCGCGATAGGCCCGTTCCAGTGGGGATTTCGGGATGAAAAATAGCATATATCAAACTATCCTATGAGCCTATGATGACCTTGGCGTTGAGTGTGGCTGTCCATTACAAAAGGAATTATTCGGATAAGTAGTTCCTGATATTAGCGTGTCCAGACAAACAAAAATCAGCTTTATTATTAGTGCTAGCAGGGCCCTGCGGTTTTATCCACGTTTTGCCAACTACCGTGGGAATTTCGGGATAAAATATAGCCGGATAACCTTCCCGTTGAATGTGGCTAACGTATGTAAATAAAACATGAAAACATAACAAAGGCATTACATAAATGAAAAGTTATTATTTACTCGGAGGTATAGTTAGGTTAACAACGCCAATACACAGAGACGTCAAATCCTTCCTTAGTAGAGATTTAATGAGTGATTTTGACAATTAAAAAAAAAAAAAAGTATTAACCTGTAGGTACTCGTAATGTCCCACTTGTTGGGCAAAGGCCTCTCATCTCACTGAAGATATCAGTACAGTGAGAAGGTTTCAGGCGTAATCACCACGCTTGCCTTATGCGAGTTGGTGATCTCAAATTAATTGTATGAAAATGTTATGTTTAGTATTCAAACATATTTTTAGTGTTTCACGCTCTAAGGACAAAATCAGGACTCTTTTATTATGACCCCGCTGTCCGTCTGTCTGTCACCAGGCTATAATCTCATGATAGCTAGACAGATGATATTTTCACAGATGATATGTTCCCGCATTAACAATAACAACAATAACTACAAAAAGAATACAAAAAATATTAAAAAGGGGACTCCTATTCAACTCACGTTGTTTTTGTTGCTATTTGTTATTGATACGGAACCCTTCGTGAACGAGTCCGACTCACACCTGACCTATTTTTTATATATTTTTTCTAACCTGAATGTTTTTATGATGTTTCCACCATTCCATCACAATCAACGTGGGAGAGGCGTTGTTTTAAAAAAAGATCATAACGGTATTCCAATTAATATTGGCCGGACTATACTCGTAGTTTCAACGGGATATTGATGCATAGGGGAAACTCAAAGGGCTGTGCGTTTGGCACAAAATAATTAACTGTATCAAAGGGGTGTATCAATATTATAGCACTTTTTATTAAATTAAATTAAATTAATTAAATATGTCTTTATTTCAGGCAATAGGACCCATATCATACAATACAATATCATTATACATGAAAAATACAAAAATAATAAAAATAAATATATAAGTAGTTCTTATTGTGAGGACACAATGTCATTTTGTATTGGCAGAGCGATGCACTGCTGTCCAGTGTTTGAAGGTGGAGCAGTCCATCCGCTCAGTCAACGTCATAAGAATCTCGTTGTTGGTTGAACGAAGTTTGTCCCAGAAGCCGGCTATTCGTGACCGTAATATCGCGTAGAAGTCAGGAGTTCCGCTCTCCGCAAACATGCCTGACGCACTACCGTAGCGGGGCAGTTTCATTAGGATTCGGTACGCGTCATTGTACTGAACCCTAATAGTACTAATCGCTTTCCTTGTGTACGCTGTCCAAAGCTGACATGTGTAAAAGCATAAACAATATGCCCTAAACAACGCCAACTTCACCCCTCTAGTACACTTGGCAAACCTACGCGCAAGCATGTTGCTTCTCACCGCCATAGCTCTGCGTTCCCGTTCAATGTCGGCATCGTCATTCAACGTACAACCAACAACGTGACCCAGGTATCTGAACTGTTCCACCCTCTCGATTATTGAGCCATCTAAATACACATCGGGGACATTCTCCGGACCTTTACCAGCTCTGAATACCATCATTTTAGTTTTGCTAACGTTATACTTCAGGCCATGCTCTTTAGCATAACGCTCACAAATAGACAGTAGCTTCCTTAGTCCGTTAATTGAGGGACTGAGAAGCACCATATCATCTGCATAACTGAGATTGTTCACACAGGAACCCGCAACATTGCACCCTACCCTTGTGCTTCTCAGTTCCTCAATCAAGCCATCCACGTAGAGGTTGAAGAGGTCCGGAGAGGTCAGCCCGCCTTGGCGCACTCCGCATTCTAACATATAATCGTTAGATGTCGCGTCACCCCACCTAACAAAGTTTGTTTGGTGTTCGTACCAATATCTCAACAGATTGACGGTTCTTGTCGGGACCCTCTTAGACTTAGAGAGCTTTCGCCACAGTAACCAATGAATTACCTGGTCAAAGGCCCTGCTTAAATCCAAAAAACATCCGTACACCGTAGTGTTTCTGTCCGTGTAGTATTTGATAGTAGATTTCATACTAAAGATTGCCGCATCTGTTGAGAGATTAGAACGAAAACCAAACTGCGCATCATTGACATCAACGCAGTGTTTCAAGTCAGGATATAACAACATTCTTTCCATGACCTTACCGACAGCAGTTCCTAAGGAAATTGGTCTATAGTTTTTAAGATCGGACAGATCTCCAGTTTTATTTTTGGGTATTGGAACTACCACGGTCCTCATCATATTTTTCGGGAGATAACTGGAGTTGTAACATAAGGTAAACAGTCGAGCTAATAATTGATAAATGTATTTACCTGCGTTCTGTATGTGCTCGATGCTAAGGCCGTCGAAGCCGGGCGACTTACCGCGTTTCATATCTCGAACGACGCGTTTGACCTGGTCCGGTCGAATTTCGATCGGCTGATCGATCGAGATATCATCTCCCCGACATGCAGTGTTTAGTTCTGGCTCGTTCACCTGATTACGCGGTCCAATTGGTTGCGTTTTGAAGTGGTGTGAAAATAACTCCGCTATTTGTTGTACCCCACTGACATTGTTTACTGTAATCGGAATGTTCGTCGAGTAATTTAACTTTTTTGTACCCACCCAGAATTTTGAAAAGTTTTTACATTTATGATGCATTGCTAAAATATCTAACCTTATTTTTATTGCCAGTAATATACCTAGTTTAAATTAAATGTTTGTACCTATGTTACATTACATATGTTTGGGGCCATATTAAATTAATAACGCGTATTAAGAAAATTTTAGCTATCAAATAGTTTGTCACTTTCTGACATATGCAATTTTCCGATGAGCAAAAGAGACAAAACACAGTAGGTACTAGGTATACTCGTAACAGTGTTTTGTTACACCGCGTTTATTAATAAGCCGGTAAACTTCGATATCATAATGCGATGCGAGATGAGATGATACTATAAAAGATTTGAAAATCGACCGGATCGGCTGGATACGGAATAGATTTCATTATAACGTATGGTTATAATTGTATGGTAGAATAATCTAGGCATATAGGTATACCTAGATTATTTTAGTATTATAATTTTATTTACCGATTTAATTGGAAAAGGCAATAACTCTGACACCAGGATTGGTCAGGTTGACCATCCACTCGATGAAGGTGACTGGAAAAGGCTTTTCATAATGATGAAATAAGTGAATTGAGATGTTGAGCAACGGATAACCGATGGTTCTACAGGGTGATTTCGGGGTCGTGATCCCAACCATTTTTTTCTGACTCAGTAAATAAATGATTGCGATGCTGCCTGTATTTATTTTAATTTAAACAAAGATGATTCGTCATTTACGTATTTTTATTTAAAAATTATTATTGAGTCAAAATGCGTGGTCACCCTACTTTTAAATTACTTGACATAAGTTTTCTTGGGAAATAGTAGGGTGACCATGATATCGAATTATCGCAGTTCTTTTGCTGACTAAAATAAGTCGCTGGTGTACTGTTAGTCCTAACCTATCGTGATGCTTATGAGAAAGTAAGTTAAATGCTTCTTTCTTGCTCCACGACCCCGTAATCTCCCTGTATTTACATACATCTGATAAGTATTTATCCTCCTATGGACAACATTCAATGTGTTAGATCAGTCTTAATAACTTATTTTATTATTAAGCCCGCGCCCCGCGGTGTTACCCGCGTTGTATCGATTCCCGCGAGAATTTCGGGATAAAATGTATCCCATGTGTTATTCTGATTTATAACCTATGTTACTGTAAAGTTTCATCCAAATCCGTAGTTTTTACGTGAAAGAGCAACAAATATAAATCCATACATCCATACATACTCGTACATCCATCCTCACAAACTCACATTTATACTATTAGTAGGAAGTAGGATAGGATAGGATTTGTAGAATTTACAATCAGTGACATATCAAGTTTGGTTCAACTTTTTCGATGGTCTTATATCGATATTTAGAATACTTTAAAAACGATTTCTTAATTTTAGAATACATTCTACGTTATTCTGTCTGTTATTATGGGATCAAGTTATACCGCTGGACCGTTATTATCGGTTAAATTCGGACCCGTCGTATTGATCGGCCCGAGCGTACCTTGATCGAGATTCATGGTACAGACACTTTAATTGGCCTAAACCAATTTAGGTCTACACAGCTTATACTCTACAAACATATAGTCTAGTTTGGTTAAACAAACGCAATCACTCGACATTGTAGGGTACTCAAGTGACGTCACAACTTGTACAAAAACTTAGAAGTACGTTGACCCTTCACTTTCTCCTTTAAGCTTGAGGCTTGGTCTTAGAGCCAGGAGCCAGTTTTACAAACTAGAATAATATGACCCTTTAAAGAGGTTTAACAAACGACTTTGTTTTATACACTGACTAGCCGTGCCCCGCGGTTTTACCCGCGTTGTGGCGGGATGAAAATAGCCTATAACCTTCCCGTTGAATGTGGCTATCTATTACAAAAAGAATTATTCAAATCGGACTGGTAGTTTCCGTGATTAGCTCGAACATACAAACAAACAAACTTATAAAATTTACCTCTTTAAGTATAATATTATATAGTATAGACAAGCAAAACGAACGTGACCGAAGGAGTCAAGAAATGATATGATGATATGATAAATACTATGATTTGATTGGTGACGCTAGAAAATTCGAATTTGAAATATTCCACCAATCACGTTCAATGAGCTTCTCAATTTTTCTCTTTGTGCTATGAGTTAGTACTCGTATATACATATGTATATACGAGTACTAACTCATAGCACAAAGAACGGATACAATTATTGAAAACTTCTTGTAAACTAGGTCAGTCAAAATAACGTAACGATTAAAATATGCAAATTTTTCAATAATTGTATCGGAGATTTATGAATATATGAAATACCAATATAACCCGAAAAAAATGGATTGCGAATATTGTAAGTACATTTTTTGCTCTGGTTCGACATGTTTGACACAGAGGTTGAGTTCTATAAAACTAGACTTCTCTGAGCTTATAAACTTGTTCAATCTGAACTAATCAGACAGAAAGATTCCGACCATTTAAGAACCATCTCCCT
Source organism: Cyclophora punctaria (assembly GCA_951394245.1). Taxonomy (NCBI): domain Eukaryota; kingdom Metazoa; phylum Arthropoda; class Insecta; order Lepidoptera; family Geometridae; genus Cyclophora; species Cyclophora punctaria. The sequence continues at coordinate 12,623,433 of OX596167.1, forward strand.
TTTTAAAGTCAGTTAAAACGTTACATAAACCCTACTAAGTAAGTCATCTATTCTTAACATACCGCAACGCGTATTTCAACTAAGTACAAAATTGTTCTAGAAATTACTAAAACAAAAAACAATCTGATATTAACCATTATCTATTCCAGTCTCGATCTCGTTGGCTGTAACACCGTTAGGTAACGCGACCAAATAAAGAGACATAAACTTGAAGAACAAAACCTACGCAAACAGGGGCTTCGTAAATAAGTAGGGTAGTACTTTGATATTGCAGTGTTCCAATATTGAATTGCGCGAACGTTTATACCTACGTGTTCTTGTACATAGAGGTTTTACCCCAAAGTTTTACCTAGGTATATATTGAATAGCTTTATCATGTAGGTATGTATAGGATTAATAATACGTACGTAACGAAGTTTAGAACTTTCTTAAATTATAAATTCTGGAATTCTCATTTACAATTTTGAAATGTAAGTAAAAATATAATTATATACTAGCCGCGCCCTGCGGTTTCACCAGCGTTGTACCCGTTCCCGCAGGAATTTCGGGATAAAATATTTCCCATACATTATTCTGATGTAAACCTATATTACTGTAAAGTTTCATCCAAATCCGTTCTGAAGTTTTTGTGTGAAAGAGTAACAAACATACATACATCCTCACAAATTTTCGCATTTATTATCTATTTGGATAGTCAACTTGCAAATACTAAAAATATATCATTGCCTAGATAGCTTTAATTTGCCTACTGTACCTAAATACACTATATTTAAGTTGCTACATAAATTCAATTTACTTCGACACTATCGACTTGGGCATTACAGTTTCATTAACTAAAGTCAACACAGCCATTTGAGACTTCCTAACGATTCAGACCTGTTGAAGTCGGGTAAATCGAGTTTCAACAAGTTGTACACTGAATATTTGTGATTTAAGCTCGATTTAACACTGCTATGTCGTACACAGCTGTATGGTACGACTTTAAGCTGTCTACGTATTCGTAAAAGCGGAGATGAGCGGCGCGGGGTTGATCAATTACAACTTCGATCAACAATACACAACTAGATGTCGGGTCGGCGCAAAAAATACGTCTCGGTGAATAAGGCCTCATTTGAAAGTGAACTCTTATTTTATTCATAAGATTTGCTACTTTATTGCTAGGTGTCATGGTTGTAATTAGGTTGAACTTCGAACTGTTTTAAAACTTTTGTTTCAGTTCGGTAGTAAAAAATAAGCTGTCACACGTCATCCACGTATTTAGCTTTGATTTTGTACGTGACCCAATATCTAGTTGTGTATTGTTGATCGAAGAATTACAACGCATTGATATTGTCAAAATCTTTTCGTAATGCATTGTGATTAGTCGATTGAGCTCCGCACAGCTGCACTCCGCTTCAATGGACGCACTCTAAGGATAAGTTTCCGTAAGCGGAGCGGGGCTTTATTGATCAATAATAGCGCATAGAAATTGTCAAGAATGTATCAAAATCTCTTCATAATGTTTTGGGTTGGTCAGTTGTGTTCTATTCAGCTCTATCGCTCAATATATCTCCCCTTGTACTATAAAATAAATAATAACACTAGAAATGCAAGCATACTTAATAATAAAAAATGCACATGCAAAAATAAACCTTACTACAGTTATTCAAAACTCTATTTCCAACGTGATAAAAATCTGCTCTCCTCTCTGTGTGAACAGTCCCTTATCCTAACAGCTGCTACTAACGCAAATTAATTCGGTTCTTGTGATAATGACCTAGTAATACAAGATCGAACATCCAGTTTTCAGGTGGTTTTCACCTAATAGGTAGCTTAGGGAACTTAACTTAACTTACTTACTTAAGTAATAAGCATTTTATTTTTTTATTGACCTCTATTCCACCTACACAAGATAATAGACTCATGTTATGCAAATTAATGCTGTCAACAGAGGCCGAAACGAGAGTATGCGTACTTTTGCGTATTATGCGAAAGTTTGTGATGATTTATAAATAAAATAAATAAATAATACCGGGACAAATTCACACACGGTTAATTAGACCCAAACTAAGCTCTAGGCTTGTACTATGGAATCTAACTAACTGATATTACTACATATACATACACAAATACTTTAATAAGAATATATAATTGACGCCCAGACATCGTCGCCAACAACTATGTCTTCACATATTGTTGACTCCGGGCGGGAATCGAACCCGCAACCCCCGACACAGTCAAAAACGACTCAACAGATTTGGATGAAACTTTACAGTAATATAGGTTACAGTATAGGAGTCTATATCTGATTAATATATGGGACACATTTTATCCCGAAACGCAAGAACGGGTACTACGCGGATAAGACCCGAGTAAAATCAATAAAGCTCAAAAGTTAGAACGTTCTTACTTCTGATACAAATTAATATTTGTAAACTACAAGTTATTATTTTTTAAATACAAATTAAATATTTAAAAATATGAGTATTTTCTTCCCTACACACAAATGCATCGCATTACGTTCCCTTTGGTGATTTACTGTCAAAATATAAAGGAATTGCAGTGCAGCGCCCGTTCCCGTGGGAATTTAACAAAAATCTTTCCGTTGATTGTAGCTATCCATTACAAAAAAAATATTTAAATAGGACTGGTAATTAGCCTGAACATACAAACAAACAAAATTACAATGTTTACCTCTTTATGATATTAGTATAGATATTATTTGATAGCAACTTGATACCACTTAATAGTCACCTGGTGACGTCAGTCCGAAAAATGATGACAGCAACAAACAAAGACTATGCGAAATTTGTCTAGCCTACTCAGTCGAAAGAGTCACAAGCACTTAGGTTGAATAAACAGACCATTGTCCATAAAAAAACACGTGTGGCACTCGGGGACTGCCGCGGTAAAGCTATTGCATAGTTATTTTTTATATCACTAGATGGCGTTAGTGTGCTGAATGTCTGCATCGCGCTAACGTTGTGTTCTGGGCATATATGCAGGCAATGTTTGAGGAGCGTGAGGATTTTTCGTTACGGAATTTCTGGATTCGGTCCCCGCGCTCAAGGCCCGCGATAGAAGCTATGCAATAGCTTAATAATTATATTAATAGGATAAGGAGGTATAATAGAAAATGACAATTATCACATTATAATATGAATTTAATGTCTAATTATGACTTCAAATAGTGAAGTCATAATTAGACATAAAATTCAATGACGCAAACCTTCGAAAATATTTCCATAATATTTCCAATAATGTGAAATCCATTGTTCCTTTGTAGTTATTGTATGGACCAGTTCCCGGAGATGACCTATTCAATTTTAATCTAACCTACCGAATAGTAAGTAATTCGGTAGGTTAGGGTTATTTTTTTTTTTTTTTAGCTGACTGTACTTACAACTAATGTTTTGGTATTCGTTAGGAATACATTTTTTGTTTAAAAAAACGTGGTACTCGTTGGGAATGAAAAATAAATTCGGAAATAAAGTAATACCAAATGGTATTAGTTTTTGGTATTAGATCGGAATAGATCGTATTTTAGTTACAGAACACTTGTGTGTGCTTGCAATTTTATTGTTCAGGGTTTTTGGCAAACAAATGTCCTTTTTTGTCCACTAGCGTAATAGTGAAATATTGTATGCTAAAGTTGGTTTTCATTAACATAAGTTTTAGTATATTTTAAATCACTGATATACTTATACATACACAAATAATTGACATCTAGACGTCGTCACCAAAATTTCTGCACCTAATGTTCTCTTCGGGCGGGAATCGAACCCGCAACCCCTGACACAGTAAGCGCTCTCACATACGACTGTGCCGACGGACTTGTCAAGTTTACCATCTGCGAGTTGTCGAGACTTCTCGCGGAGAAAAATATTGTACCACGGTTTTTTTTAATCCAAAAATAATTTGGTACTTTTATCTGAAGTACCATCATGCCCTGAACCTTAAAAAATACTTAAAATATAAAAAACGCACCCTAATGTGTTGTTGCTTTGTTTTAATGCAACACAAGCTTAACAAAACCACTTACTTAAAATTATGAATAAACGTTTTAATGAAAAACTGAACCGCAGTAAAAGGAGGCTAATTAATTAAAGAAACGCTAAATCCTACACTCAATTGATACATTTGAAAAATAACCTTTCTATTTAAGCCGAACCCCCAAAAACTCCACTTACTAAACAATATAAATTCATAAAATTAATATTTTCATCAAAATTAAGTCTTATAATTATTGGTTGATACATCGGCTTCATTTTAGACTGATGTATCATATTGTGTTTGAATACCCCAGTAATACCATGCTTTAATTACCGAATTATGAACTTAAATAATGACTGCAATATTCGATCAATCGACCTATCACATTGAACAGCGTTCATACAATATTAATGCTTAAATTCAATTGACTTAATTAGTCTATTGAAATAATTATTACCTCACATCGGCTAAACTTGAAACATCGCCTTCATTTGAGACTAATGTATCATATTGTATTAGTAATATTCCTAGTAAGATTTGAATTTCCGATGCATACGCGTGCTGTTTCCAAAAGGTTTAACAACTGAAGCTATGAGATTTCGACTGCAAAGCTTAATATCACTACTATGTAGCGAATATCGTCCCTATTGCTGGATTGATGAATCCACACACACATGTTATATGTTGTTGCTTTGTTTTAATCCCTAATAAAGTTGTGTTTCTGATGACGCGGAACGGAGCTATGCAGAGCGCTATCAACCAATCACGACGCATTGAATTTGGCAAACAAAACACTGAGACGTTGTATTTTTATTAGCAATGCATTGTGATTATTGGGCTCCGCACAGCTCTTCAATGGATACGCACCCTTATGCTACGCTTTGAAAACTTGTTTTAATAATCTGTTCCGAAATTAAAAACAGTTCGGCCTATAGCGAAGCAAAGAGATTTACCACATATGGTATAGGTATAGATCTCGTTCGACTATAATTCAGTTCGAAATTTGAAAAGCTCGTGTTCTATTGATCTATCATAATCCCGATTGGTGGACAGCTCAATGGGAATTATGACCATAAAGCTAGCATAGTCTATACAAATATTACAGAGAGGTAGGTATTAGTAATTTTGTTGCTATTGCAGGCTAATGACGGGGACCACCTTTTCAATAATTCTGTTTGTTTTGAATAGCTTCATACAAGAGAAATGTTATGGACTATTTTACTTTGGTATGAAACTGAAATTCTCACGGAATCGGGTACAACACGGGTCAAACCACGGGGTAAAACTGTGTCTTGCTAGTATGTATTAAAACTCTCCGTTTCTGAGGATAATACTAATTATGACAGTAAACGGTTTTTTTAATTACACCTAATTATACAACGTGTTTATACGTTATTTTAAACAAGTTATAACGGTGTAGTACTTTATTAAAAGCGGTCTGACTTGTATTATCGTAGGATGTTCGTTAATTGTGATGCCACTCGAGATCGCTTGTGTGCATATTCATTAGCCAAACTTGACGTTGTAACAGAAACATGAATGAACTTGCAGGTGTGTGAATAATGCCAGATGTAACACTTAGCTACAAGTGTGTGTGTAACTTACATGTGTGTCCGTCTTCTAGTCAGTGTATATCTATACTAATATTATAAAGCTGAAGAGTTTGTTTTGTTTGTATGTTTGTTTGTTTGTTTGTTTAAACGCGCTAATCTCAGAAACTACTGAACCGATTTGAATAATTCTTTCACTGTTAGATAGTCTATTTATCGAGGAAGGCTATAGGCTACATTTTATCCCGAAATTCCCACGGGAACGGGCACAACGCGGGTAAAACCGCGGGGCGCTGCTAGTGTTAAGATATGTCGCTAAAGTAAGTAGTTCGAGTAGGTCAGTGGCCAACCCTGGTGTCGGAGTTTTTAGACCGCCTAAAGGCCTCCGACATGGTCTGACGATTGAAACAACCGGGACCGACTGCTTAACGTGCCCTCCGAAGCACGGTAGCGCTCAGATAGAAATGCCACTATCGGCCACCCATCCAGGTAGGAGTCGAGCAACACGTTGCTTAACAATCGCAATGAGTTAACACTGCTCAGCCAATCTACGCTACGAACGCTACGAAAGAGTTGAGTGAACGATCCGATCGATAGTAGTACCTACTATCGAAGAGATGATGAAATACAATAACAATATCATATACTTTTCTTTTACGTAACCTCTGTCCCACTGCTGGGCATGTTTATGGCTATAATACTACCAACTATCAAAGAGATGATGTAATTCAATAACTATGTAATTTTTTTTAAGTAACCTCTCTGTCCCACTGCTAGGCATGTATAATAATATGGCGATAATACTACCAACTATCCAAGTGGTGATGTAATGCAATAACTATGGATAATATATTTAATTTTACATATAAATCTCTTTCGACGTACTGTTAAATGTGAATATAATCACATATTGCCATTGTAGGCAATTTCTGTGGGTTTCTAGTTTCCTTAATCGTCCAAAAGTAATTTTGATTGTCAATTATATGTGAACGTAAACGTAACGTAAAATTAATTTTATTTTTTAAAAAGACATCAACACATGACGTAATTTCGTTCTTTCGTTCAGATTGAAGTTCTTAAACGGTGCGTTTACTCATTCAAAAGAAAAAGCTTGCTCCAAGGAAATAAATGTCGAACTTGGGTGGCTACACGGAGCAAAGAATCACGATGGTGATTCTATGCTCTGTGGCGACTAATATGACTGATTTATTGATCTTCCATCGCAAATAGGTACGACCAATATACTCCCATTGTCTCAGGACCAATCTGATAATGTTGATGCGATAAAAGCTATTGCCTCTGATAGACACATCAACCGGTGATACATTAAGTGGTTGACAAGTATTGTTTATTAACCAGAGTCTCGTCTCGTTTCGAAACGTAAAAATAACATTTTTTTTGTGAAAACTCAGACATATTTTCTTGTTATAAAATAGTATAACCTTCTGAGTTCAAATGCCCAATTTAAGAATGGAGATGAATGTGAAATTGTTGCTTGATATTATTGAATACCAACGTCTAGTATCTTTGTTATCTCTATTTTCGCCAATAAATTTCTTTTTTATCATATTCTATGTTATTGCTTGATAGGCAGCATTTGACGTCAATTAGTGGATTCCAGGACCACTATATTTTGTTACATTGTGTTGCTACTTTTGATATAATTAGTGGTTCCTAAATTGGATAGCAACGTTACAATTAGCTTTACTGGAAAGACAACCCTAAGGCGTCGTTAATGAAAGGTGTAATTTCAATTTAAAAATATGGACATACAATAAAATAAAGCATAGTATAGCTGGATATCTGACGTCTTTCATAAGATACTGTAGTTATTTTTGACAACTCATTAAGGGTGCGTATCCATAAAAGCGGAGAACATCAGAGCGGAGCTCAATTAATCAATCGTTTAAAGATTGTATATTGTATATGTATACTAGCTGCGCCCCGCGGTTTCACCCACTTTATACCCGTTCCCGCGGGAATTTCAGGATGAAAAATAGATGTTGTCCGATTCTCAGACCTACCCGATATGCACACAAAATTTCATGAGAATCGTCAAGCCGTTTCAGAGGAGTTCAACCACGGACCCCGTGACACGAGAATTTTATATATTAGATATATCCACCTAGCATTTCTCGGCTGCAGTAACTTGGCTCCTAATAATTAGTTAGGATGAAAATAAAGAAGATTACGGAAAGATTATAATAATGTCAATGTTTTGTGATTGATCGGTTGAGCTCAATGTTCTGCTTCCATGGACACGCACCTTAGATTGATCCGTCTATTCACATACTCGACTTGCGGGCTAGTGTAGGACCAATTGTTGTCTTATCTGCGACTAATTCGAAGCGAGTGCTGCCAACTCATGATCATGATATAACTTAAATATTATTGCAATGAGTTCTCCATTTGATTAAACCAATGTAGATAAACAGAGTCTGGTTGGTGTGGATACATCTTGGTTTAAATATTCCTGGAGGTACCGCTATTGATTCAAGTGCTTATCTAACTGACTGAATAAACACTGGACTGCACATATTACGACTAAAAGCTTTTCCAAGAAATGGAGATGTTAGTGGAATTGGAACTTTGTGATGATTTCTAGGAACGCCTGTGTCAGTCTCTCTAATGTTCCTGTATTAACCTAGATGACTGGACAAGGCTTTGATCAAAGCCAAATTGCAAACAGCCTAAGCGCATAGATATAGGTAAATCGAATGGTAAACTCGTATCTAAGCTAACTTTTATAAAAGTCACGTGAAGCAGCAACATCCGCTTGTAAATTATTTATTTTCATTTTTCCAAACTTGTCTCTTGTCTTCTTCTTATGGTCTGACTCTTATTATTATCCTTACTAGCAGCGCCCCGCGGTTTTACCCGCGTTGTACCCGTTCCCGTAGGAATTTCGGGATGAAAAATAGCCTATAACCTTCCCGTTGAATGTAGCTATCTATTACAAAAAGAATTATTCAAATCGGTTCAGTAGTTTCTGAGATTAGCGCGTTTAAACAAACAAACAAACTAACAAAACAAACTCTTCAGCTTTATAATATTAGTATAGATTATAATTCTTACTGATACATTTCTATATTTCGTAATAATTTACCTATTTTGATTTCTATAAAAATAAATACACATGAATATTATATTACGTGAACGTAGGCAGAAACAATTGCAATTAAAACCGAAAACGGTCATTTATAGCTACAAGTATTTCTCGTTATTTGTATGCGTGTGGGACAGAGCTCGCTTTGAGACACCCACGGTATTGCAATACCAGCTCAACTCATGTATGAATTAACCGTGTATTACAACAGCGAAATAACTTTTAAAGTATTCTGCATTTCATTTTGAGTGGGAGGTTGAATCGAACAAACTATTTTGGGCGCTGCCTGAACGTATGTGCGTAGGTGACACGAGAATTTTATATCTATACTAATATTATAAAGCTGAAGAGTTTGTTTTGTTTGTTTGTTTGTTTAAACGCGCTCATCTCAGAAACTACTAAACCGATTTGAATAATTCTTTTTGTAATAGATAGCCACATTCAACGGGAAGGTTATAGGCTATTTTTCATCCCGAAATTCCTACGGGAACGGGTACAACGCGGGTAAAACCGCGGGGCGCTGCTAGTATTAGATAATATGTAGTAATAACCTTCCCGTTCAATGTGGCTACCTTTAAAAAAGAATTATTCAAATCAGGTTGGTAGTTTTTAAGATGAGCGCGTCCAAAAAAACAATAAATCGAACTCTTCAGAAATATGATCCTCCCGCGAGAGGGCTAGTTAATTATAAAACTTATCAACCGATATCGGATACCACAGTTCATATCTATTGTGTTCCCATCAGTGGAATATTATATACAAGGGTTAATAAACAATGCTCAGACACACAAGGTCAGCTAGTGAATAGAAGTAGACAGCGCGTTTCCTCACAGGTTTTCTTTTATCTTTAGAAAAAGTAACAGAAAATCGATCCGACTACAAATCGGTCAATCTTAATGTCGGTAAAATATTGTTTGGGCCGTTCGTTGTATTGGTCACTACCGCCCACGGTTTTGCCCGCATTGTGCCCGTTTCCGGGGGAATTTCGGGATGATAAATTGTCTATAACCTTCCGGTTGAATGTGGCTATCCGATAGATAATTATATTATTCAAATGGTATGGTTGTGCGACTAATTTTCAAACAAAGAAAGAAACAAACTCTTCAGGTTTATTATATACTAGCTGTGCCCTGCGGTTTCACTCGCATTTATTTAGTCAATGCTTACCGTTTAAACCTCCAAATCAGTTCAGCAGTTCTCGAGTTTTATGCAGACTAACGAACAGTAATTCATTATTATTTATATGATGATGATGATTAGCATAAGTAGTATAGATCTTTAAAATTTTTGCGATGAAAAAGATGACTACCCTAGACAGACTAGACAGACTAGCCCACTTTAACTTTGATCTAACTAACCTACGTATCTAATACTATAAGAATCTTTGTCCTGACTGACTGACTGACTCAGATACAATGCCCAGTTTAAACCGCTAAAAGTAGAGATTTGAAACTGTGAATATACCTTTGTCTTAATGCGTAGGCGTGAAGTAAGTTAGGCAAAGCAAGTTCGTGTAAGTTAGTGGCTAACCCTGGCATGGTAATAGATTCTATTATCGTGATTCTGGTCTCAGACTTTAAAGGCCGCCATTTTTACTAATAAAATGAATAAGTATTTTGAAAAAATATATAGTTCCGTGACTTCTTTGGTGATTGAAATTTCTGATTAAATAATGTACTTAATTGGTAAGTTTTTCATAGGTAGGATTTTTCTACTCAAAATTTTGGGCGTGGTGCCACTAAATCTAGGAAATAACGTAAACCCTATCAACAAAATGTGGACACTAGCGCCATCTATCGGGTGGCATGTGGAACCACCGCGCGGAAGTTGAATATAAAATCCTTGGGATAATGGGATACTTACTCCTCATCTACTCACTATATGCATTGAAAGATTGTCATGATGACAACTTCTGTCTGTCAAACAAACTATACAAACAAAAGCTTATTGTAAAAACTCCAGAACGTATCCGTGCAAAATGAGGCTATCTACACGTTATAAAAAGAGTCGGGCTTGGAATTTCTGAGACTAGCGACATCAATACTAACAAAAACACTCTCTTCAGCTCCATTATATTAGTACTAGCAGCGCCCCGCGGCTTTGCCCGCGTTGCCCGTCCCGTAGGATTTTTTGAAAATCCTTTCTTAGTGTGCACTTACGTCACTTGAAGAACCTTCCTGCCAAATTTCATGTTTCTAGGATGTTTCTAGGTGTAGCGGTTGAGGCTGTGCTTTGATTATCAGTCAGTCAGTCAGTCAGTCGGGACTTTAAATTTTATATATTAAATAGATAGATTAATTTCCACGTAAGAAAATAACCTAAAGATTTTCTCTTTAATGGAGCTGCCGTTAAGAAAAACATAGACGTATTGATACTCCCAGATAGAAGCGCGTGCCTAGAAACATATGCAAAATACTTTGAAATAAAGATAAAATAATCCTTTTGAGGTCGTGCGACGGTACCTTATCATTTTTATGAAATCAACCCTCTTATTGCATCGGGGTTGAGAACTTTCTAGAAATCTTGAAAGATTCGTTGAATCTTAAAAATAATAAAATAACTCAAGTCTTCTTTAAGAGGTTATATTACATTGTCGGTTACGGTTGCTTCAGCCGTTTGGATATGCGGAGCATTGGGTGGTCTAAAAACTTCGATACCACGGTTGACCACTGAACTTTTGAATTTGCTTTTACGTACAAATAAATTTTAGATGGACATACATTTTACCCCGAATACTCAAACTGTAAAATTTGTACTTATTCGTTTATAGTTCCAACATGTTCTATAAAATTTATACCTAACCGCGCCCCGCGGTGTTACCCGCACTGTACCCGTTCCCGCGGGAATTTTGGGATAAAATGTATCACCTGTGGGATAAAATGTATTCTGATATTTAACCTATACTATATTACTGTAAAATTTCATCCAAATCCGTTCCGTACTTTTGCCTGAAAGAGTAACAGACTTACATCTTCACAAACTTTTGCATTTATAATAATATCTATACTAATATTATAAAGCTGAAGAGTTTGTTTTGTTTGTTTGTTTGTTTGTTTAAACGCGCTAATCTCAGAAACTACTGAACCGATTTGAATAATTCTTTCACTGTTAGATAGTCTATTTATCGAGGAAGGCTATAGGCTACATTTTATCCCAAAGTTCCCACGGGAACGGGCACAACGCGGGTAAAACCGCGGGGCGCTGCTAGTTTATAATAATTAGTAGGACAAGTATAGAATTACCCCATAATGATAAAAAGTTACAATATTCAGCGCCAAAAAACTATACAAATAACTACCAATTACTTTTAATATTGTATCATTACTTATTTCGGTACTATGCTCACATAAGTAGCGTCTGAGTATCTATACTAATATTATAAAGCTGAAGAGTTTGTTTTGTTTGTTTGTTTGTTTGTTTGTTTGTTTAAACGCGCTAATCTCAGAAACTACTGAACCGATTTGAATAATTCTTTCACTGTTAGATAGTCTATTTATCGAGGAAGGCTATAGGCTACATTTTATCCCGAAATTCCTACGGGAACGGGTACAACGCGGGTAAAACCGCGGGGCGCTGCTAGTTACCCCATAATGATTAAAAGTTACAATATTCAGCGCCAAAAAACTATACAAATAACTACCAATTACTTTTAATATTGTATCATTACTTATTTCGGTACTATGCTCACATAAGTAGCGTCTGAGTATTCTTAATATAAAAATAACCTTTCAAAACAAAGTCAAGAGGTATACAAATGTTAACCTCTATTCGTCATTATATCAACTGGGAACATTCTCGAAGCGCCTGTTACTATATTACTTGCTGGCGACGATATTACTAGACGATAACAAAAACCCTTTGTTGCAGGATATTTACGAGAATGCGTCCTTTATTTCACACAACAGCGATGTCTTCGACGTCATACCTGGGAAGCTTGGTAAGTAGTAACCTCTTTAAGAACTATTACACACTGAAGTCTAGACAATCTTTAGACTGTTTTAAGACGTTGATTCAAGCTGTGACTTAGACTTTGATTTAGACTATGAGTTAGACTGTCTTTACACTTTGATGTAGTCTGTCCCGTGGTCTTTGAAAAAATATGATGGCAGAGACGAGACTTCTAATAAATTGCGGGCTTTTTTGCCGTTCTATGACCCATCTACACTGACAGTCTCGAAGAAATCAATTTGAAGACTGCCTAGCCTGTTTTAGCAGTTTTCGAGCCCTGTCACATTAGAACACAACGGCAGCTATTTCACTTAGTGCCGAGCTACTAAGCGAAAGAAAACGACAATCCTATTTTTTTGGTTTTCTTAATTGGTTGCGCAACCATGCGTACTAAGTGTTACATTTCATCTAACTAGATGTTATGGTTGCGCGACCTTAGTGGTGCAACCACTGCGTTATAATGAGAAACGGCCCTAATAAGTATTGTTAAGAAATTAAGGTATATTTTCTTAGAAAAGCACTAAGTAATACTATTGATTGAAGTGAAACTGAGTGCGCTTGTTCTCGCTCTGTATTGGGTTACAAATTTGTCATTGATTTGCCGAGCGAATACCACCTTTATAGTGTAAAAGCGATGTCATATATGACCTTACACTTGCAATAAGCTGCTTGCACGTGCCGCCTATTGTCACATGTATGTATCTATATAATTATTCCTTTCTGTACAGAGCTAGGCTGCTTTGTGCTCTAGCCTTAATTAACATGTGAGCTAATGAACCGGTTTACATGCATGTGTAACCCTCTTTATTATGTAACTAGCAGCGCCCCGCGGTTTTACCCGCGTTGTGCCCGTTCCCGTGGGAATTTCGGGATAAAATGTAGCCTATAGCCTTCCTCGATAAATAGACTATCTAACAGTGAAAGAATTATTCAAATCGGTTCAGTAGTTTCTGAGATTAGCGCGTTTAAACAAACAAACAAACAAACAAACAAACAAACAAAACAAACTCTTCAGCTTTATAATATTAGTATAGATGACGAGCTTCGTGGTTCTAAGCAGCCCCTCAACTAAACCTAATTTAGCGAGATATTGGATTTGATGATCTGAATACCTATTCTACCTTCAATTCTAAAGGGAGCAATTATATTCGAAAGTGCTCGCTAATTTCCAACTTATATATTACTAGCCGCGCCCCGCGGTGTTACCCGCGTTGTACCCGTTCCTGCGGGAATTTGAGGATAAAAGTAGCCTAAGTTACATCAGCTATCTGCCAATGAAAGTCTCGTTAAAATCGGTCTAGCCATTTCAAAGATTAGCCGAAACAAAGAGAAAAATAAGATAATTAAAAAAAAATCTCAAAATTATTGATGAAACCTCATGCCAAAACTAGTTAAGTGCAAATCAAATAAAAAGATTGTTCTAGAAGTACTTTTCGAGTTAAAATCATGTCGAAAACTTAATCATTTGATTGAATTAAAATACATGTAGTGCCACCTACCTGAAATATTTGCCTAGACTGAAATAGCGAGCTTTCACCATAGATGGCACTAGCTTACCTGAAAGGCCTGTACAATATTCTAGAAACCTAGTACAGTAAACCTCCGATAGGTGGTATTATGAAGGATATAACCTGAAATCTAGATTCCGCACCTTTTACGATAGATGGCTCTAGAGCACCTAGGTACACTGTAGTATGTCCTAAAAGCCTAATTTACTTTAGATTGATGGCATGATCATGTTATTATAACTTAAAAGCATGAAAACAAGAGGTTTTTAATACTTTGTATTTGTGTATTATATTATACGAGTAGCTACCGGTATTCACGAAGCTAGAACAAAGTAGCAGCATTTTAGCTATCAAATGGTTTGTCCCTTTCTGACATACGCTATTTTCCAAAGAGCAAAAGAGACAAAACACTCACTAACAGTGTTTTAGTTGGAGAGCGTTTATGAATAAGGCAGTAAATACGTATCATTATCATGTATCAAATTATTTGGTTGATTTTGAAGTCAACTTTATCAAAGTCTAGGGTCTTAGTTTTAAGTCTAGGTAATAAATAACTTGAACCATAGGTGTAACTGAAATATTATTTTCAGAGTCCGGTAGAGGGCATAAGCGTATTTTATTTTATGAGCGACTAGCAGCGCCCCGCGGTTTTACCCGCGTTGTGCCCGTTCCCGTGGGAATTTCGGGATAAAATATAGCCTTCCTCGATAAATAGACTATCTAACAGTGAAAGAATTATTCAAATCGGTTCAGTAGTTTCTGAGATTAGCGCGTTTAAACAAACAAACAAACAAACAAACAAAACAAACTCTTCAGCTTTATAATATTAGTATTAGATTCCACATGCTGCCTAGCGATTTTTCATTTTTACTCTTTGTTTGCGGACAAAGCCAATTAAGTTAAGTTAGGACAAAGCTTTTTCCCTTTGTGTAAAACCTGGAATGGGGAATTAACTGACTTAAAAAAAAGAGGTTCTGTATTGTCTTTCATCTGAATATGCGATGTTTACGAGTAACCATTGGTGAAACACATCTAACGGATAAGTTGTTTGACATTTTTATACCATAAGTAACTGCGGCCCGCGGGTTCCCCTTTGCCGTACGAATTTAGGGGTGAAAAATTGAATATGTAGTTTCTGAGAATAGCGCGCTTAGACAAACAAAAAAACTTAAGCTTTATTATATTATTGTAGATATCGATTTTAAAACACCCCATACACTTAGAACGTATGCCTGGAAGGGTGTAATGGATAGCCACATTCAAGGAGAAGGTTATTGGCTATTTTTCATCCCAAAATTCCCACGGGAACGGGCACAACGGGGGTAAAACTGCAGGTGCAGTACATGTATTTCATAAAAAAAACATGGTTTGTCGTTTTCTTCATTGTTGTTACTACAAGACTGTAGCGATCGATCACGCAATGCGAATATCTTTGTTTTTATTTAATGTCTAGCATCGACCCGCGGATTTACCCGCGTTGTGCCCGCTCCCGCGGGATTTCAGGATAAAATATTATTCTGATGACCTGCTACTGTAAAGTTTCATCCTAATCCGTCCAGTAGTTTTTCGTGAAAGAGTAATATACATACATACGTAAAGATACACAATTATAAACTCAGTCATGGACCTGCGCAGTACGCGCATGAACTATATCAGACTTCTAGTGTTGCTTAAATTCAACCTCTTGTATCATGGCGGACGTAGCTAAGTTTATTGTACTGAAATCTTCAGAGACATGGGAAGCCTTTGCCCAGCACTGGGACATTATAGGTTACTTTTAAATTATTTTCTATTGTTTTCTCATTTTTATTGCAGGAGACAAATGGCTGCTCTCGTGTCTCGGGATCCTGTTCTTGCACAAGGATCTCTTTTACCGAGTGGTTCCAGCCGACCAGCAGATGGATAACAAATATGCTGGCATCTTCAGGTAAAGTGGGTCTAGTGGGACCAGTGGGTCCCTGTGGGTCCAGGTGGACCAGTGGGAAAATTGGGTGTCGTGGGTCCACTGGTATCCTGTTTCCTGTGGGTCCAGAGGTTTCCAGTGGGTAAAGTAGGTCCAGTGGTATCATATGTGTCTAGGGGGTTCCAGAGGGAAAAGTGGGTTGTGAAACAGAGAAAATAGTAACAACTCACCAAAACTATTGTTGCAATAAAATCCCCATTGTTTAGCAATAATATTTATTAGTTAAATGTCATGCAATTTTCTCAACTTCCCAATTACCTCCGCTTTGACGGACAGACAGCCTAATCCTTTGTTATAGTCGTTGAAATATCGCTTAATTCACTTAATATCCCTGTTTTAACGAGAAAAGGTACTCTGGCCAACTATCCTACTAATATTATTATTGCGAAAGTTTGTGAGGATATAATGTGTGTTTGTTACTCTTTCACGAAAAAACTACTGGACGGATTTGGCTGAAACTTTGCAGTAATATAGATTTTACGAACGGGCACAATGCGGAGCGCGGCTAGTCTGTTATAAATTATTTTAATATCTGCTCAAGAGATAGCCTTCAAAATCAAAGTCTTTAAAAATAGGTTCGTTGCAATTAAAACCCCATTTGAAAACTAGTTCAAAGAACAATACATTAAGGATCGTTGAACGCCTGCGCCAAAGATTGACACACATTTAAGACGTCGAGTAGGACACCCTTTGTTTACTGCCTTGGGTCAGGGGTCAGGGGTTGAAACAATGAAGCTCCAAGCCGTTTACCAACTTGAGCAGTTGAGCTGAGTGTATTCAACACCGACCAAGTGAAAGATTAACGTCTACTGAAGGCTAATCCTTTCAGATTTTAGCGTTTGTGATTTTAGTATTTAGAATAAGAACTAGCAGCGCCCCGCGGTTTTACCTGCGTTGTGCCCGTTCCCGTGGGAATTTCGGAATTTTTTTACATAAAAACCTTCCTCTTGAATCACTCTACCTATTACAAAAAACCGCATCAAAATCCGTTGCGTAATTTTAAAGATTTAAGCATACAGACAAACAGACAAACAAACAGACAAAAATAGCGACTTTGTTTTATACTATGTAGTGATGATGAGAATATTCATTCAGATATTAAAATCCATACATAGAGCGTATCGTACTGTGAACGCAATTAATATACGTCAATCAGCAGCGATGTTAGTTCATTGCGATTGTTCAGCAACGTGCAGCTCGGACGTTAGTGGCATTTTGAACTCAGCGGTACCGTGCTCCGGAAGACACGTTAAGCAGTCGGTCACGGTTGTTTCAATCGTTAGACCGTGTCGGAGCAAACGAGTGAATGTACTGACGAAATGACTGCCTCGAAATGGTACATAAATTTTCTCAGTATTAGCCTGTTTTGTCCCACTGCTGGATTCAGGTTTCTCATTTCAGATATCAGTTCATTGAAGAGTATTAGGCGTAACCACGCTTCACCACGCTTGTTTTATGCGATTTTTTTCAGAAAAGTAGGAATCATGCTTTCGCACGACCCAGGACAATAAACAGAAATGAAAAATAGTAATAAAAATAACACGAGTAGTAACGTAAATGACAAATAAAAGAATAATTTAAGAAAACCGGCCAAGTGCGAGTCGTACTCGCGCACGGAGCGTACCGTACTTTAGAAACGGCAAAAAATCACGTTTAATGTATGGGAGCCCATCATGAATATTTGTTTTATTTTTTTTTAGTATTTATTGTTATAGCGGCAACAGATATACACCATCTGTGAAAATGTCAACTGTCTAGCTATCACCGTTCTTGAGATACAGCCTGGTGACAGACGGACGGATAGCGAAGTCTCAGTAATAGGATCCCGTTTTTACCCTTTGGGTGCGGAACCCAAATTATAAAAAAAAAAAAAATTTAAGATTTACAAATATCAGTGGCAATGCTGGTGCAATTTAATCCACCAGGCAATTTAAGAGAAAAATCTGAGCCAGACTTCTGATATACTTTTCATGTATTCTCCAGGGATATGAGAGGCCTTTTCCCAGCAATGGGACATGACAGGCTAATACCATTATTCTAAATGAAACAGGACTACATCGCGCTTGAATATATATATAACGTATCTATAGTAATATTATAAAGAGGTAAAATTTGTAAGTTTGTTTGTTTATATGTTCGAGCTAATCTCGGGAATTATCAGTCCGATTTGAATAATTCTTTTGTGTAATACATAGCCACATTCAACGGGAAGGTTATAGGCTATTTTTTATCCCGAAATTCCCATGCGAACGGGCACAACGATGGTAAAACCTCGGGGCGCTGCTAGTAAAATACTTTTTACTAGCAATGTACGTACCTATGACAGTAGTAATGATCCCTGTGATTGTAGGTCATAACCAGCGGAAGGAAAATCAATAAATCAGAGGATGGATGACCTATTTTATGCCTATATAGATAGATTGCAGCTTTGATATGTTAAGTGATACAGTCGTACTAGATTTATGTTATTCTCTCTCAATCACGTTATTGTTACATTCTTGATTAAATAAAACATACGGTATAAATTACATACATCATTTTATTATCAAAATATATGAACGTTTTTAATCGTTTTTTCTTAGCCTACTTTCAACTGTTTTCTTATGTTTGTTGTAATATCTAAATATATCCTGTCTGTCTAAAAACGGAATAGCGAAGTAGTTACTCCGTAAAAGTGCGCTGCCATTGAAGTAGAAGGGGGGTTGTGCGGTGCGGAGCTGTGCGGAGCTGTGCGGAGCTGTGCGGAGCTCAACTGACCAATCAAAATGCATTACGAAAAGATTTTGACAATGTCAATGCGTTTGTTTGACATTCTCAGTGCGCTGTGATGATACGCACAATTAGATTGATGAATCGAGCTCCGAATCGCTCCACTCCGTTTCTATAGTACATACTAGTTTACTCCCACCTGTTCTGTTGAGTAGTTCTGTTGACAGAACTAATGGGACCTTTTTTACCATTAGTTTTGTCCACAAAACAATTGGGAATACAATTCTCACTTGTTCTGTTAAGTAGTTCTGTTGACAATACTAACTATTCGGTAGGTTAGGGTTATTTCTTTTTTTACTAGATAAAAGTAAGGTGTAAAGCATAGTCTTTTAACTCACAGAACTAATGGAAAAAAAGTCCCAGTAGTTCTGTCAACAGAACTACTCAACAGAACAGGTGGGAGTAAACGAACATACTTACCACATTTTAGAAATGCACCCTAATGCCTCATTCAAGCGAGCGCTTTATTAACGCGGTTTAAAAAATATTGACGTAAAACTTTGAACGCTGGGCGTTGGGAATAGAGCATGAAACGTCTAACTCTACTGCAACTTCCATTACAGCAGATGAATTTGAATGCTTAAAATTCCAATTACAGCGACACAGATTTTTGACGCGCGTTAATAAAGCGCTCGTATGAAAGAGGTCTAAGGACTAAAACTATGATCTACATTACATTAATGTTGGTACGAGTATAAGATCTGGTTACTAGCAGCGGTATTTTCAAAAACATCTTGTCATCAACTTCGCTTATTCGACAGTTTAAATTTAGATGCATAAATCCATAGATGCAATATAGGATGTATGTATGTTTGTTACCCTTCCACGAGAAAACTTCTGGACGGATATGGATGAAACTTTACGGTAATATTGGTTATACATCAGAATAACATATGGAATACATTTTCTCCCGAAATTCCCGCGGGAACGGGAATAACGAAGTAACACTGCGGGGCGTGGTTAGTACATACACACTATAACAAGGATATAAATATATCTAACGTATATATCTCACAAACTTCAAGTAACGGTAGAAAAGTTGGCGAGTTGCCATTCGTATAGGAAGTTCGGCTGACTTGACGAAATCATTAATTCTGAAATATACTGAATTGGGGCGGCAGGGTTCAGCCAATCAGAGCCCTGTTCTCTTTGGCGGACCAATCAGAACTGCTTATTTTTTATCTTCAGGCCATAAAGCGTGTATTGTTCATGACAGGTTTAAAACGGCTTAAACGCTTCGGATTAGAGAGTATTCTGATCCTGAATTCTTCGGGGTGTCTTCGTCACCTTTGTATAAAGATAAAGATTAGAATTATTTCAAATATGAACTTTACTTTATTAGTATTTATCACGTTACGAGATCGCTTTGTTTTTGTTCTTGTTGAGTTTTCTGGATGAATATAGGAATATCTCAAGAGGGTACATCTATATGAACTTCTATGTCAAAAAGTGTTTAACTTTGGTTTTTTAAACGTGATGTTAAAAAAGTAATACAAATAATACAGAAATACCCTTTCGTCCACGTTCATAACCAGTTATGAATATGGATTTTTTTCCCTGTTTCATAACCAGTTATCAAACAAAACTTTTTTTTCCATTTTCATAACCAGAACCTCCTGTTTTCTTCACGGATTTGTACCAGTTACGTAAAAAAAAATAACCCTAACCTACGGAATAGTACGTAAAAACAATTTTCTTCACTGATTACGTAAAAACGATTTTCTTAGTATTCGGTAGGTTAGGGTTATTTTTTTTTATTTTACGTGCAGGTCCGTAATTTGACTTAAAGACCTATGTCGCCGGACGGGTAAACTCTCATTATTCAGAAAAGTACCAGGAGACCAGACATGTATAGGAGGTTCTGGTTATGAAAATGGAAAAAAAAGTTTTGTTTGATAACTGGTTATGAAACAGGGAAAAAATCCATATTCATAACTGGTTATGAACGTGGATGAAGCCAGAAATACAGACAAGTGAGAGGTATAGCTTCGCATTTATAATATTAGTGATTAGTTTGTTAAATTTTTGCGAGCTTTTAGTTTAGTTTCAGCCGTCCGTTTCCTGTGTCTATCCTGTGAAGTCTGTAATCAATTCGACGTCTCTAATCAAAGCTTGCCTTTCTGTTAGGTTCCGAGAGTATAAATTCTCGAAACAAGCTGAGTTTTAACCTTTGAATTTTCGATTTATTTTGATGATGATGTATGTTAGTTCGATTAGGTGTGTGGCTAACCCCGGTGTCAGACTGCCTTATTTATAAACGCTCTCTAAGGGTGCTTTCAAATTATGCGTTTCGTGTCGGACCGCTGCGGTGCCGAAGCCGTGCGTTTGTCCTATTGTGAACGCACGATCGTGTGTTTTCATACAAATCGAGCTGCTCGGCAACAGTGCGGCGTTGTCGTGCGTTCGCGTTACCGACGCCGCACTGTTGCCGAGCTGCTCGATTTGTATGAAAACATACGATCGTACGTTCACAATACGACAAACGCACCGCTTCGGCACCGCAGCGGTCCGACACGAAACGCATAATTTGAAAGCACCCTTACTAAAACACTGTTAGTGAGTGTTTTGTCTCTATTGCTCTTTGGAAAATAGTGTATGTCAGAAAGGGACAAACCATTTGATAGCTAAAATGCTGCTAGTAAGCGTTTATGAATAAGGCCTAGAGTTTTTAAACCGCATTAGTAGCAAGTGTTACTGCTGCTGTTAGCCCGTATTGTCTGGGGCAAAGGCCTCCCCAATTTCCGCCAATCATCTCAATTTTGGGCCACCAATTGCCAGTCCCATTTGTAGACGTCAGGTCATACATCAGGTAAGACATGACAAAATGTATTAACCTGTATTGTGTTATTGTCCCCCCTGCTGGGTAAAAGCTTTTCATCCTACTGAAATATCACTACAGTGAGGAGGATTAGGCATAATCACCACGCTCGCCAAATGCGGGTTAGTGATCACAAACTCGAGCCATATTTGAAAAGTAGGAAACGTGTTTTCGCTCGGCCCGGGAATTGAACCCGGGACCTCAGTCTTGGCAGACGAGTGCAAATACAACTAGACCACGAGCGATAAGACATGAAATAACAGCTAAAAACTTTTTAATAGAAATCTTGTTATTTTCTTCCCAGGTTCCAACTCTGGTGGTGCGGAAGGTGGGTGGAGGTGCTGGTTGACGACCTGCTACCCACAGTGAACGACAGCCTCGCCTTCCTGCAGCCGGCCAGCTCGGGCCAGATGTGGGCAGCGCTCCTTGAGAAGGCGTATGCTAAGTGAGTCACGCGTATCAAACGATGTTTCTTAAGTTGAAGCTTTCATACATCTGGAATCAAAAATGGCGTGTCTTAAATATCATATCTATATATTTATTATAAAGTGGTAGTTTCTTACTTTGTTTCTTTGTAAGGGCTAATCTCATTTGAATAATAATTTTTTTATCGTTAGCCACTTTCAACGGGCTATTTTCATCTCGATATTACTACACGAACGGGCATAGCACGGAGAAAACTGCGGGGTGCCGTTAGATTTTAAATATAAACGTTCAAGATTATACGCTGTTAAATATAAAGCTTTGTTTCAAAACTTTAATGAGTTTACGGGTGCGTGGGCGTAAGCTGAAGCAGCCCGTTCGTAATCTCTTATAAAAATAAAGAGATCAGACATCTTAAAAGCTTAACTGAGCTTACCGATCGTTTATAATAAAATCTAGAGCCGGTTTTTTATTAAAAGTTAACTAATACATATTTGAAAATGATAACCAGCCCTTACTAAACAATCATATGTATACATTGCTTTATCGAGACACCTCTGTATTCACATTTCTGAATTTAATACTTACTCTTAAAATTAAGAATGCTTGTACAAACCCTTAGTACGAATTACCTATAATAATCGCAAAACATCTAGTCCGATCTGAAGTTGCCAATGGCGGCCCGCGACGGTACAGTCAAGTGCAACAACATTATGTACGAATTATATTTTTTATAATTAATTATTTTGACTATTGGGATTAGGTACATATTGTTCTAGATTCCTATCGAATAGTGCTAACTATATAGGTAAATTCTCAATTAATAATCTTAAATAATAATCTTTTTAATACGCAATAACAAGTTTATATAACAAAAATATCGCGCGCGACTGTACTCAGTGGGTGGAGCTAGCGAACGTGACTACGACACACAGAGAACGAAAGCACACTAATGAAAATACGCTTTATGCTGTGATTTGTCAAGGGCGGTCACGTGGCATGTTCCCCGCTAGGGGGGCCCCGCTGATACCCATTTTTCACTTCTGCGCAGGTTTACGCCTCGTGTTCAGATCGGACTAGATGTTTTGCTACCACAATACCTGAATAGGTTTTAAAAAAAATTACTATCGTTTTAAATGGCATACTATTCGGTGCAATTTAAATACCATTTCGAACGAACAGCTTTTGTTTCAATCACATTGTTAACATTAAGAGCTAAATAAAAAGAGTCCTTACACTAATCATCCTAAGACTCACATTCCCAATCTTATGCGTACAGACTCCACGGCTCATACGAAGCTTTGAAGTACGGCAGCGTCGTTGACGGGTTCGGGGACCTGACTGGGGGCATCACCGACTCCTCGCCCATCACCCACTACAAAGTCGCAGCATTGAGGAATTTGTTAAGAACATCTAGTATAGTCACCGCTCATTATTACCCACCTGTAAGTATTAACAACCCTGTATTACTGCCTTTATATGAATAGGAGAATCAACTCTGTGCCTTCAACCGAACTTCAAGCCTGTCGTCACAGTGGCATGTGAGAGCGCTTACTGTGTCGTGGGTTGCGGGTTCGATTCCCTTCCAGAGTCAACAATACGTGCAGATATAGTTGTTGGCGACGAAGTCTGATATATAAAGTATTTACGTATGTATATTTAGCAGTTAGTTAAGATTTCATAATACAAGCTTAGAGTTTAGTTTGGGTCTAAAATAACCAAGTGTGTATTTGAAAAAATTGAAAAAATTATACATACTTATACTTAATACCGAAATAACGAACTTTATGTAGCTATTGGAGGCCTTTACTCGGTCTAAAAGCTCCGACACCAAGGTTGGCGGTTCAAGCAGCCCGACTCGAAATGGTACTTATATTATATCACTAAAAGCAAGCAGTATTAACCTGAAATGTCCCACTGCTGGGCAAAAGCCTCTCATCTCACTGAAGATATCAGTACAGTGAGGAGGATTAGGTATAACCACTCTTGCCTACTGCGGGTTGGTGATCTAACAATATTTTCTTATTAATATGAAACTATTTTTATAACTCCAGAGTCCATCAGAAAAGCACAGAGGATTGGAGCAGGAGATGAACTATATGATCTGCGACCTGAAGACAGTGGACACCATCGAGGGTCCTGTGAACCTGGTGCGCCTCCACCGGCCGCACGCGCACGAGAACGGTGTCACTCATGTCGTAGTCGACAGTGAAAGGTACTGTCTTCTCTTCTTTCGCTCTCCTAGCTGCCGCAGTCACACGTTCATTAAATCGACGCTAATTCAAATTGTTTATCCGTTCACAACCATGGGTATAATCTTAGATTGTAATTAAGAACAACCATGCTCCACCTAAACAGTATACCAACATTATCTAAATAAATAAAGTTAATAATATAGAAATTAAGTTATGGGAAATTAACTTAACATTACATAAGTTTAAAGTAAGTAGAAAATATCAAATGTTGTAATAAATAACAACAACTATTAATGTGAAAACTAATCAAATATTTAATAATTTGACGTCAATTACATGTCAAAATCTGTCATTAATCTCTTCATAGAAAGCATTCGACGTGTTAGACCTAGAGCCCGTGAACCCCAGACCTTCGTCATTTTATAAAAGCTGAAAGTTTGTCAGCGCATGCTCCCAACACAGGTAAGAACGATGGACAATTATGAAGTTTGGGTTACAGTGGCTTTGGCAGGTAAACGGTACTAAAGGTCAATGGTCGAAAACACCAAGTTGGCCATCGATTTCGATATCACCGTCAAAGGGTGACTTGTACAACTTGTCAAGAGCTTTCAAATGACATAGGTCATGTCACTGTTGAGCATTAGGATCAGCGTCCATAGCATAGGTCAACTCCAATCTTCAATGATCTTCAATGGTCGAAAACACCAAGATGGCCGTCGATTTCGATGTCACCGTCAAAGGGTGACTTGTAAAACTTGTCAAGAGCTTTCAAATGACATAGGTCATGTCACTGT
Organism: Cyclophora punctaria; assembly: GCA_951394245.1. Taxonomy (NCBI): domain Eukaryota; kingdom Metazoa; phylum Arthropoda; class Insecta; order Lepidoptera; family Geometridae; genus Cyclophora; species Cyclophora punctaria. Next base: position 12,648,479 of record OX596167.1, read on the forward strand.
TGAGCATTAGGATCAGCGTCCATAGCATAGGTCAACTCCAATCTTCAATGGTCGAAAACACCAAGTTGGCCGTCGATTTCGATATCACCGTCAAAGGATGACTTGTACAACTCTTCAAGAGCTTTCAAATGACATATGTCATGTCACACAAATCATACTTTATTATTTGATGAACTTGATCGGTATTTTACACACCTTTAGTACCGTTTACCTGCCAAAGCCACTGTAACCCAAACTTCATAATTATCCATCGTTCTTACCTGTATTGGGAGCATGCGCTGACAAACTTTCAGCTTTTATAAAATGACGAAGGTCTGGGGTTCGCGGGCTCTTAGTCCATGTCTGAGTATGGGCGTAAGGAATGTTCGAACTTCCACTTTTCTACACAAAGCTGTTATTATACTACTTATATATATTAGATTTTGCAATTATGTGGTCCTGTAAAGACACTGTTCTGAGGTTCGGTAATGCTACGCAGACTCCACCGCTGATGTGTATGTACCACTAACTGCCTGTGGAAATAACAATAGCGAGATCCCACTTGCGCTCTGACGCCAAGTGGGAGCGAGTACCGCGGAGAATAGCTAATTAGATCTTGGAAGAGTAACTATTTAGTTCCGTATTTTATTAATTAGTCGGGCCCCGCGGTTCAATCTGTGTTGTGCTGTTTACGTAGGCATTTAGGGATAAAAAATAACTTGAGATCTTTCTCCTGAATGTATTTATCGTAGTTCTTGAGATAAACCTGAACCTAAAAACAATATTTTTAAAATACCTCAGTATTATATTATACTAGACAAGCCACGCGGCCTTACCCGCGTTATACCCGTTACCGTGGGAATATCGGGATAAAATTTATACCACGTGTTATTTGATGTATAACTTATATTACTGTAAAGTTTCATCCAAATCTGTTCGGTAGTTTTGGCGTGAAAGAGCAACAACATCCTCACAAACTTTCGCATTTATAATACCTATTAGTAGCCTCTTGTATGTTGAAACACCGGCTCCCGGTATAAACAAATTTTCGCCGCAACTGTTGACATACCGGGAGCCGGTATGGGTAAGATGGGCGAATGTCATTCAACATACGAAGGGTTATACATGTTGAAATCTCATAACATATTAGAGGCTAAGATTAGTACCTATAGATCAAATATTTTTCAAGGTGGCAACTGATCCCGGTGCGAGAGCTGTCACTCTCAACCACGAGAGGTTTCTGGATGATATTCGAAGATGTGGTGCGACTGTTCCCGAAGATCGAGATCGTGTACTTCGACGCAGACACCGCCATGGCCGAAGCCACCATGATGCAGAGCAAGAAGTGGCAAGTGAAGACTTACCAGAGCGCGTGGAAAAAAGGCGTGACTGCTGGAGGATGCAGAAATCATCCGGGTTAGTAAAAATATATGTATGTATACTAGCCGCGCCCCGCGGTGTTACCCGCGTTGTATCGGTTCCCGCGGGATTTTCGGGATAAAATGTATCCCATGTGTTATTCTGATGTATAAACTATATTACTGTAAAGTTTCAACCAAATCGGTCCTGTAGTTTTTGCGTGAAAGAGCAACAAACATACATACATCCATCCTTACAAACTTTCGCATTTATAATATTAGTAGGATAGAATTAGATAACACTAGCCGCGCCCCGCGGTGTTACCCGCGTTGTGCCCGTTCCCTCAGGCATTTCGGGCTAACATATCCCCTGTGTTATTCTAATGGTTAACTGATTCTGATGATAATCTGAATAACCTATATTACTGTAAAGTTTCATCAAAATCCGTGTAGTTTTTTCGTGAAAAAGTAACAAACATCCATACCATATACCTATAGACATTATTATGTACATACTCACAAACTTTCGCATTTATAGTACCTATTAGTTTGACAAAATAGATGCATCCCTAGAATTAGAAATTAGTTTAGTACTATTCGTTTTGCAGCTAGAAACTAGGTTGGGCTTAACAAACGTGCATAAAATCGATAAGTACTTCAAGTTCGAACTAGGAAATACGCTCAAAATGAGGATCACGCACCCATATATGAGCGCTTGACAAATTTCAAAAGAGATTGAAACTAATATGCCGTGTCTGTGGTTTCGTGCGACCCATTGTAGAACGTAGTCGGTCTTCAGGAATTTGTGAGCTTTAAGGGTTTATACATATATATATACGAGTACATCACTAGCCGCGCCCCGCGGTGTTACACGCGTTGTGCCCGTTCCCGTGGGAATTTTGGGATAAAAAGTAGCCTATAACCTTCCCCTTGAATGTGGCTATCTACTACAAAAAAAATATTCAAATCGGATTTGTAGTTCCTGAGATTAGCTCGAACATACAAACAAACAAACAAACAAATTCAAAAAAATTACCTCTATTTAATATTAGTATAGATATATCTATAGTTTATACATTTAATTTTCTACGTAAATAGACAGGAACTTAACATTCTGCCTCGGTTTTCGGACACATTATAGCATTAAGTAAGTTAAAGTTTACCCGATTATCTATAAATATAAAATTCAAAGTTCTGACTGACTGATAATCAACGCACAGCCTCAACCGCTACACCCAGAAACATGAAATTTGGCAGGAAGGTTCTTCAAGTGACGTAAGTGCGGGCGGTAAAAAATTCCTACGGGAACGGGCTCAACGCGGGCAAAGCCGCGGGGCGCTGCTAGTACTACATATTTATATTATAACCAGTGATGGTAGAAGCTAGGCTAATGCACAACAATACTTGCATTATCTTACTAAATTACGTAATCATTTAAAACATACTTTTAACATGGTTAAATAGGATTTAAATTATAAAGCAAATTGACTTCTATTAAGCCATTCACTATGTGTGCAAAAGAAAAAATAGAGTAGGTATACCTTTTACACCGTCTAGCAGGGAACCTAGTAAATGGAAGCTAATGGATTTCCTATGAATAATCCAATGGTTTTTACTAAGCCGGGTTTTCACTTTATGGTCTGAACAGCCTTTGTGTTGTATGCAGGTGTGCTGTCGATATTAATCCAAAATCGATATAACATGTTTAATCAATGAGGTATTGAACAAATGTACCTATTGAACACCTCTGAACGTACGACGAACATGCACATGTTCGCTCGCAAGTGTTGTAAATATATTGTGACAAATTGCTCTCCAGAAAACTGTTTCCGAGTGAAAGCACTTTAAACTGCATTATTCTAGAAAATCTTTTTTGTGGAATGTTGTTAATAAAGGCAAGGCAAAGTTTACAAAGTCATCACTAATAATATTTCCTTTGATATTTAATTAATAGACAGTTCACAAAGAACGCTTATTATCTTTCATTATACAAGAACAAGTAAAATGCATTGTTATTAAATTCCTATTAATTTACTCGGTCTTTTTTATTAACTCCCAAAGTACAAAGAGGGATATGAAAGCTTAACCGCAAATACCGCAATGTGTGTCTGTAGTACGTGCATCTAAACGAAGGGACCGATTTTAATTTACTTTTTTGCTTGTAAGGGTTAGATGGGAGCTATGTTTCAATAAAGAGTATGAATTCCCTTTCTTGTTATTTTTCCAGACTTTGACCATTAATTTAATAGACTCCTTTTATTGAACTTTTCGTAAAAGCAATATTATTTTGTTTCTGAATATGTATTATTGAATATCTTTGCATCTATATGTACTAATATTATAAAGAGGTACAATTTGTATGTTTGTTTGTTTGTATGTTCGAGCTAATCTCGGGAATTAACTGTCCGATTTGAATAATTCTTTTTGTAATAATGAATATATTATTTCTTCAACATTCAACGGAAAGGTCATAGGCTTTTCATCCCGAAATTTCTGCGGGCGCGGGTACATCGGGGCACCGCTAGTAAATTATAAAAATATAAAAATTGGTTCAAAAGTTTGGGAGATGCGATGTCACAGACATACTCGTACACACACACACCCAAACACTTATACGTACTAATTAATAAGAATCTAAAATTGTTCTCGCATTTAAGTTTTATTTTCAAAATTTCCAAAAACTTTATTCCAGATTTCTTCCACCTGAACCCTCAAATCCAGATCACCATACAAGAACCAGAGAGCATCTTCATATCCTTGAACCAGCACAACGTCACGGACCCGAAGGTCATGGGCTTCAGCATCTTCAAACTCTCCACACCCCTCACGGAGAAGGCGTCTCCCGAGTTCTTGAGGAAAACCAAGAGCGCAATAAACTCCAATTACGCAAACAGCAGACAAATTGGTCAGAGGTAATGATTGATGAAGCTTTTTAGTCATGATGGTAAAAGTCAAAAGTCAAATATTGTTATTCAGTTTAGTGCCCAAAGAGGCTCTTTTTAACGTACCACCCATTTGCAAGCACAGCAGCAGAGAAGACAAGAAACTTTGCTGGTTAATGTTTTTTAAATAATAATACAATTTAATACTTACCGGCTTATTCATAAACAGTGTTTTGTCTCTTTCGCTCTTTGGTAAATAGCGTAAGTCGGAAAGGGAAAAACCATTTGTTAGCTAAAGTGCCGTTCATAAGCGTTTATGAATGAGGCCCTTAGATGTAAGGATAAGGTAACCCTTAATACTGCACAGCGAAGGTGATTAAGTAGAAGTTTATGATCTCTGCTGGTGTTTATAATGTCAAAGATTTCTACCTCGGTTATAAGTGGATACGTATAGATACAGACTACACGGTAGCATAATAATTAGTACCTGTTCATCAATGGCGTATAGGGCATCGTTTGAGGGGTGCTTGTGACTGGATAGGGTAGGTTTAATCAAGGATCATCCTTTCAGCTTGGGACCCTCATTAATATGCAAGTACGTATTATCTTAGTTGAGTAGTTACGATTTCATAGGAAATCTATGTCTGAAGTGTTAAAATAAGTTTGATTTATAATGCACTGCGAATCCACCTAATTATATTTAAAGCGAATTCTAAAGCCTGTTCTTGCTTTCAAAATGTTTATTTGTAGTTCTGTTTATTTTATTTCCATGTTACCTCCTTCCTATATTATTTAATAAGTGTTAATATTACTTTTCTTTTTGCACAACATAAGCGTTGCTACGTGTCTACTCACTCCGTATAATTACCCTTAAAGCTTTGTTTCAGATGCACATTCGAACCCGCAACATACTTAATAATGCCAACAACATACGAACCTAGAGAAGAAGCGAGTTTCATGCTAAGAATACTGTCAGTTAACTGTATCAAAATGATCGTATTGGACGACCCTCCTCAAATGACGAAATCAGCGCTGATCAAACATCCATCCTTCAATTCAAACCATTTCGCGTCATATGAAGCATATTTCATAAGACTTGCTGATGAGCACAAGACAATCAACGTGTTTGAGCTATCAGAACTATTAGAGTATTGTTTACCCAATGATTATATCAAGAGCTGTGCGTCTATAGATACGTGTAGGCAGATTGTGTTGACTCTTGATGTATCCTTTTATTATATTGTTAGATGTTCCGCGTGGAGGCTCCACCCGCGATGTGACGATGCCGCTAGTATGACTGTCTGTAAATGGCACTTACGTTGTTTTCCCAGATTTAAAGGGGTCCATACATTTAGTCAGGCGGGTACCTACCAGATACCGGCACTTGTTTACTTAAGTGAATCATAGTTGCCGTAAGAATAACAGGTGAAAAGATGATTCTAATTGAAATTATTCGGTCAGCCGGTGACGGGGTCTATGAAAATCGGATTATTTTCCTGCGCCACGATCAGCTCATTACCATACAGATTGAATTGAATAAAGGGAAAGACAGTGAAGTGCGATTTTGTTTTATAGGTACTATAATATACTTAAAGTATAGATTTCTCTCTCTGATCGCCGACAAAGGGTGTTTGTTTACGGTGTACTTATGTTTTATCCTTTTCTATCCGTCTATGAATGGTAGGTTAGCATTTCTATAGGCTTTGTATCCGTTCCTTTGTATATTCTGTACTAGCCGCACCCCGCGGTTTCGCCCGCATTGTACCGGCAGGCATTTCAGGTTTATTGTTAAGTTTCATCCGAATCCGTTAAGTAGTTCTTGCGTAAAACAGTAACAAACATACTTATATCTTCACGAACTTTCGCATTTATAATATTATTAGGATATTGATGTGGTCCTTCTAGGTATCCGAGCAAGTCTAACTACTAGATTATAAAATAATTTAGTCCTCACTGACAGATCTGACTTCACTTCATCTTTCCTAACATTTTCATCCAAAATGGGCAAGTTATTTGAAACAGTTAGCTATCGTCATACATTCGTTAAAAGGTACACGATTTTTGATGCTTTAAATATCAATTTATTATATACTAGCTGCGCCCCGCGGTGTTGCCCGCGTTGTACCCGGTCCCGCAGGGATTTCGGGATAAAATGTATCCCATATGTTATTCTGATGTATAACCTATATTACTTTAAAGTTTCATCTAAATCCGTTCAGTAGTTGTTCCGTGCATACATACATACATCCTCACAAACTTTCGCATTTATATTAGTAGGATTCCATTTTCTTACGTCTGTTGGGAGTGACATACTATGTTAACTTTTACTGAAACAAAAACCATGAAAATTGATCCAGCAGATCTCGAGTTATAAGTGTTGTAACAAACCCGTCTTTGTTTTATATATATAGAAGATATACTCGTAAAAGAAAGTCGAATATATTATATAGATTCATAAATGATAATGTCCTTAACCTAAAACAACAGACAGAAGGAAGCGGTCGCATCTCATTCGCTGCATTCAAAGACTTGGTGTGCAGTCTCAAAGTTTGGCAGATAAGGTTCCGAAGGCATACAGTCGAGAAGATGGGCGTCCTCCGAGCTGAGAGGTTCAAGGATGCTCTTAGAGACGTAGGCTTCGTGGTCCCTGAGAGAGTGATGTCTCAACTGATCCTGAGGTACATGAGAAAAGATGGCATGCTCCGCTTCGGGGACTACGTTTCAGCTATCATGCACTTACAAAGAGCTTTCAGTGAGTATAAGTACAGATTGGTCAAAAAATTTGTACAGATCGGTTAAACAGTTTTTCTGATTTGCTTTTACGGTTCTAACCTGACTAAGAGTGTATTTCCACTGAAATTGAGTGAAGCGGTACGGAGTCCAACTGACCAACCACAGCGCAATTAAATTGTTAAAATCTCTTCGTAATGCTTCGTAACGTGGACTCCGCAATGCTCAGCTCTGTTTTAATGGAAACGCTCTTGAACTAACAGAAGTAAGCAGATTTAGTTTCGATATTACTTAGATATAGGTAAATTTGTTTTGTTCAGACGTATGAAGCCATTTTTATTATATTACTAGCTGTGCCCCGCGGTTTCACCCACAACGCACCCGTTTCCGTAGGAAAAACGGGATAAATAGTATTCTATATCCGTCTCCTGGTTCTAAGCTACCTCCCCACCAATTTTCAGCCAAATCGGTTCAGCCGTTCTCGAGTTATAAATAGTGTAACTAACACGACTTTATTTTATTTATATATATAGATATATAGATAGATCTTCTTCTTCATCGAGTGGACGGTCACCCTGACCAGTCCTGGTGTGAGTTATTGAGATAGATTTAAAAACTTCTTCTTCAGAATGTCTTTATATCTGACTTAGCTATCTATAGCTTTCTCATCTTAACTTTCGTTTTATTTGTTACAGCTGTATATCACGCAAATACGATACGAATGACGTTATCTGAGGTAATTATATAACTTTGAGTACTTACTAAACTTTGAGAATTATATCAAATCTCAATTTCAAAATCTAAGACCATTTAAGTTACTTACTCTTATTAATTATGTCCCTATTCTCATATACTCGTACTTACGTAATACGAGTAATATACCAATCTTTTAAACTCGAAAACTCGAAACTTCTTTTGTTTCGTTGCAGTAGCGTAATACACACGTTTATCGAATTGTATTGATATCGATATTATATTGATAATCAAGTTTCATGGATATCGATACTGCATCGAATTCAAAGGATAAAGAATCATAAGGAGAAAATAATAAGACATAATTATATTCCATGGACGTTTAATATATTTAATTTTGACACCAAGTACATTTTGCACATTTACCATTAATTACATACAGTGTTGTATACATCGACACATAAAACCTTTACCCGTTCGACTACATATAGATTAGTACATAAGTCATAGAATAATACATAGCACATATAGCTACTCGAAATCGAATCTCGATTAAATACATAACATGTTCTACTTCTGCACAGCACAAATCGATATACAATATCTTATTAAAAAAATCTAAACTCGAACAAGATTCGAGAAATTCTTCACAGTTGGACTACATATAGATTAGTAGTTACATAAGTATAGATTAATACATAGTAAATATGTATAGGTACCCGAAATCGGATCTCGATTAAATACATAACATGTTCTACTTCAGCACAGCACGAATCGATATACAATATCTTAGTCAAAAATTCTAAACTCGAACACGATTCGAGAAATTCTTCACAGAATATTGAGCCTAAATATCAACACTATGAGTACACATTTTATACCATCAAATGGCATACAAATATCCAAAAGAGCAAGCCGCAGTTGCTCTTATACTTATTCTATTATGTCGAATCATGTTTACTTTACTTAACCTAACATCTTTTTATTGAAGATGTAATCATACTACTTCTCCGTAGCAAAATAACAAGTAAATTCTACCTTAAGGCGACGATTTTATACTAACGAAGATATGTATAAGGTAATAATCTGCCAATGACAACTTGAGCTGTCAGTTCTTGCAAATTTTCTGAATGAGTAAATAATTAGTACTCGTATTTAAATACCAACAACAGAAACTTAAGACTTTAAAAACATAATATGGACTCATTTAAATATAATACCAACGCAATTTGAGAGAAACTTACAACCGTACTCAGAGACGTCAAATGACTTCTTAGTAGATGTTTTAATGACTGATGTTTGTCATACTTGTCAATCAGTTTGACATAATCGTAAAATGATGACGTGTCGATTTAATGAACGTCTTTGAATGCGGCGGTTTTACATATTTTTTACAAAACTAAACATTATGATGTCACGGATTTGAGAGGTGATAATGAGAACAATAGTAGAAAAAAAAATATACCCATAAATGTCACATTAGTTTCAAAATCGTCACCTTAGATGCGATCTTAATATAATAACTATAAGCGAGATTAGCAATCACTCCGACAATTGCAACCCTACATTCACACAATGTCTAATATAACGACATCACAATCACACAGTTCGTTACACATCCTGAATTTACCTTACTGACCTCTATTATTTACACTGGACAGGCTGCTGGCTTAATAATTTTCTGCCTAATTGAGTGTCGCCATTTTGGCGCTGTAGGCCACTGTAGGCAGATACGAATGTCCATGGAACTATTTGCTTGCAGTGAACGTCAAAATTAGTTCTCGGGACAATGGGGCGCTTCAAATTGCCACACAAAATTAGCTGTCATTTGTCTGGTAACAGCCAGTCCAGTGTGTAAATAATAGAGGTCAGTGCTTAATCTAAAAAAGGAAAAGAGTATGGCTAATAAACAATATTGATTTCAGTGGTTATATAGTGCATTCAACTGAAAGGAAAAAGCGTTCTACAGACTACTCATCGTAGTGACATGCAATCGACAATGGAAGCGCAGGATTTTAAAGTCCCCGGACGTCAAGTTGTCTCGCTGGGCTGTAAAACTAAATTATAATTAACCTTTAAAGGTACTCTTACAGTACTAACTTACCATTATGAGAACTCGGTCGATGAATCACCTAATACACGGTTCTATTTTGACAGCTACTTGTAATATTATGTCTACCAGAACATTTAGTCTAACATGATGATAATCATCGTGGGAATCTCATTAATTGAGACTAAGAAAATAACATTTATCCTAGAAAATCAAGTACAATAAACTGCCTTATCTCTGCTGAAGTGAAGCTTAGAAAAAGAAAATTGGTATTATTGAAAACAGAGACTAATGTTTAATATCAAATAAAGTCAAAAATTTTAGGTCGTCGTTAGCCTCAGCTATTAATTGAAGTAAATGACTGAGTATTGATCAACCAGTAACATAACTGTCATTCTTTGGACTTAATGTCGACTAGCCATTATGTAAAGCGCTAGTAGGAAAACTTCCGTCCATTCTCAATTAATAATTTTGTTAGTAAAAATGACAGCTGATGATAGTAGTGGAGTTTGATCGAAGAGTCAAAGTGAGTGACAATTGATATCGATCAATTGGCTAACTGACAGTAAAGAAAGGTAAAAAGTGCAATACATGCAACATCTATTACTAAAAAGTAACTATACAAGCCATGCTTTTCTTAATATGTATAGCAACGTAATTGAAAGCCTTATTTTAACCTACTTGTATTAACAGTAGAACATGTGTTAGAACATAGTGTTAGAACATCACTTAATCTACTTCCATTATACATTACACATTTGGATATCAACACTATTTTCTTATTTTCTACACAAAGGTTCCATTTGTAAACCGAGTCTCAAATAATAGTTCCAATAACATACTGAAAGGTTTTTAGTACACAACCTTACTTACATTCTAGGATATAACATTATTATCAACTATTGATTACTTAGTAGTACACTCATAGATTACGATAATACAGACATCAGTGTAAATACTATATACCTAGAAAAGATATGTTCATAACCTATACCTTTGCAAAAGTGACGTAACATTGAAACGTCAAAAGCAGCGCCCCTTGCGGAAAATATAGGGAACTACATAACTGTCAAATGAAAACCATTACATACTCAACTCCATTTTTGATTCGCGTTTAAAAGACTATAACTTTGTTCTAAAGGTATAGGTATATTAATTACGATAGTTAAAGTAGAATGTTGTTATTAATTAAGTTAAATATTACGACTAAAAGTTAATTGTTACAACTAACTGTGTGTATTAAGTGTACGTATATGTTGATTATGTTAAAATATATGAATTAAATACTCGTTGCATTTAATTAGTAATTAGGTAGAAGATAAATATTGGCTGGCCAATTAAAGTTTACCTGTGGTGTGAAAAATTATAGTCCAGTAGATTTTTACCATTGTTTTCTCCGGAGTTAATTAGAAGGAAGGATCCACAACAGACGATCCAATCGCGTGTTACAGTAGCGCGCTCCAAATAGCTCCGGTTTATAGTATGGGTGTTACTTGAAGATATCCTATGAAGTGATCTTCGTATTTTACTATTAATTGAAACGTACGTTAATGTCATTATTATTTGTTAAAACGGGAACATACGTAAGACGGACCGGTGATCTTCATCAGGAGGTGGGTGAAGCGCGCGCGACAGCGTCTCTCTCGGCGCACTTGTAAGTAAATGCGCAATAGTGTTGAGGAACGCTCAAGAGTAACCTCCGTCGTACGTAAGTTCCCGTTTAAACAAATAATCATGATGTTCGTGTTTCACGGAGTGTACGTTACATTAAGGATCGTCTGGTGTTGATCCATCTAATTCATTCTGGACTGGACAATACGGTTAGTTGGTGTGAACAAGAAAAAGATCGATAATTTTGTGTATATTTGAGATTTTTTGTTTATAAATTTTTGTGCCGCTTTTAAGGTCGTTATTCAAAAGATCTCGCCTAAAGTAGCAGTTAGTATAAATAATGTAAATCGTAGGCCGTAGGAACAATAGCAAATTTTTGTTATCTATAAATAGAAGAGTTTTTGATTCGATGTAAGATTATTTGAGACTAAAATTCGTCAAAAGAAAATGGCCTGTCAAACACTATCACAAGCGATACGATAAGACAAGACAGTATACCGTGTGGTGATTGGTGGAAAAATAAAATTAGAAATAAATCCACCAATCAACGCACAGGTACAATCGTAAGTTTATCTCGCGCTCGTGATAATGAAGGCAGCCATATACCACAGATAAAGGGCGTGGAAATTTCGAATATTTTTCCAATGTAAATAACTATGTAAATACTTCGTACATCCACCGAAACGGTTATTTATATAAATATTGTTATCTGCTTAAATCCAAATAACCGTTACTAGTTTTAGAAATTTCCACAAAAGATGGCACTAATAAAGAGCAGGGACAAATTAATGTTCCTTAGAATACATATTTTTGATTACTTTATCTTGCTATTAATATATATAGTACTGATACGCAGAAATATATATACTTACGAAATAAACGATTTTTAAAATCATTCATGATTTTTTATTTGTCACACGTATCTACTAATGGTCCTTAGCGACCCAAAATATTACAATTATTGGTTACATTAAATGTCTACACACTTGTAAATATTTCACATATACACCGGGTTTGTATTCACCCATAATATAGAATAGACGTCAATATATACTTAGGACATTGTATTAAGTTACCAGAAAAAGTATAGATGGAGTTCGTAAATAGATTTTTGAACCTAAACTACAATAAACGTTCAGAAAATAAGATATTCAACTAATCATTTTTCCGTAAGCTCGAAATATTGTTCTATCGAAATATAATTTCAACTAAAGGAACTTTAAGTGAAACTTAACAGAGGAACAATATTTTTCAAATATTTGGACATAAAATAAATTGACCAGAATTCCTTAACTCTAACGTTAATTGGCACCAACGCGAAGGTCCAAAAGTTTCATTGTAAACACGTCTAAAAACTTAGTACACCATCTCTAGACTCTAAGGCCAATTCAATATCAAATTGGTTACAAGAACAGTTTCTATCTATAGCGAGAAACCATTGTACGTAGAACGAAGTAATACACAGCTCATGAAACACAGACATACAATTAGAACACGATAGTCGTGTACAACAAGGGCAAGCACGCCCAATCTAAAGATACAAATACGCACTTATTTAGTACGTAATACTATAATAACGAATTAACCTAACATTATCCTAACCTTTGGTTTCACCTCAGGTAAATCCTTAAACGTAGACATTGAATAAAATAACAAAACATAGCAAACATAAGATATAAGCGGAAGATGGCGCAAAAGTGAAATGCTGATATAATCGAGTATATTTATAATTCCGCCAGAAACTCACCCGTTCACTTATTTACTTATTAAATATTTTTAGTTTTAGACCTGTACTGTAATGTACTGTAACTGCAACGTACACATGAAGATTGGATTAACCATCGCCGAATTTTTTCATGAAATAACGAAGGGATGACTGACAGTCAGAAAAACATTGAAACAAAACATATTATAATGTAGAGATGTTATGTAGATAAATATATGTTGAAGTCATAAATAAAGTAGTAACAAAGTAGTTGGATAAGGTGAAGACATATTAAAAAATCTATTAAAAAAAATCAAAGCAGAGGAGGCTCTTTTCAACCGTAACCAAACAAAACTAAAGTATACTTTAATATAAACTTAACATAAGATAAAATAGTGATATGTTATGTCCGACCGAAATCTTCGGCTTCGGTAACATTCGGCCAGAACAGCGCCTTCAATCCAAAGAAGGTTTTCAAACATTGAACAAATTGAAAAAATACCGAATCAGATGTAGACTCAAAAATATTTTTTATATTTCTAAGGTATGAAGGGTTTTTTACTATTTTCAACTATGTACATCATTTAAATCCATTATAAGTAATTAATCCTATTTTCCGAAAGATTCTGATGGGATGGGAAGCTTCTATTATACAACTCTAGTAATTGTTTTTTGTTGTTGGGTCGTTGAATCTTCAATCATGGCCGATTTTTTCATAAACCGATTTAGCATTTTCATCTTCTGCCTAAACCTTTCGGTCAGACATGACATGAAATAGCAAACCAAAAAATAAGTATATAACGTAAGAATTGAGTAGGGAGGTTATAAGTTGACGCAAAACGACCGAAAATCATTAAAAAATGGAAGTATGTATTATGGGACCAAAACAACTTTTTGTCATTTCTTCGATTAGTCATAACACTAGTATCAAATGGTACTTTTACATATATCAAATCACTTAGACCCCGGTATTTTGTTGTTGGTTGCTAAATCGAATACCCAGTAGTGAAATGGCCCAGGGATATTCAAACAGTAATGTTCAATTAACTAAGTGATGTGACATTGGGTATTTATTGTATAACCGTATAACAGACAGATTCCATTTCCTAGAGCGTATCCTCCTTTGACGAATGTAGCTTTGTGACTTCAGGCGTCAATCTCTCGAAGGTACACATGTGTACCTTTATTGATCTACTCGTAGATTCAAGCTTCAGTGGGTCTGCGTTGGAGTTCTAAGATGTTATTATATAAGATTCTAGAAGGCGCATTACAGGCGAAGAGATAACTTATAATTTTCTTTTATCGAAAAATAAGAAGATTGAAAAATATGTTGGCGTTGTTGCAAGGATCCAATTAAGAAGAATATAAAATGTAAAGTCCGGAAAGTGTTTGTTGTTGTTTTAATATTTTGTATTTTTATTTATTTATTGTTAATTGTGATCTCCATATGTACGTGCCAGTGTAAGAAGTTTTAAAATCTTATTTCCTATATTTTCTTCATGAAAGTTAATTATAATTTTTACCGACTATTGTCCGTCTAATGTGTAATCCTGTGCGAGGTTTGATTCCAAATGTTATCATATATACAAATTATATAATTTATTGTGTTATGATGTCGATCAAATGTAACCAAATCTATCTATTAATGAATAAAGGACAACGGAAAAAATATACGGAGCATATTTTGACTTCCAATTATTATGGCATGGTATCAAAATGATATTATTCGATGTTTTGTTTTAAATTTTGATGCTCGCTTTCAAGCATAAGCATGGTTATATATTTCCACATCACAAACACTGCATTTTGCAAACTTTAAGCAAGCATTTCCTAAAATAGTCGACCGGCTCCTATACCGAGTGTAACTAAATAACTATTGCCTAAAACATTGCATGTAATATACACGAATAACTCGTCGTATCATGTCGTCTAACAAAAACCGAACTTGTGATGTTTTCAAAATTTTGAATACTCCATCATAACACAATATTTTAAAAGTGTTATTTTACTACCTATTAAATATTGGTATATACCAAAATTGATGTACGGGTGGCACTCTTGAATGAAAAAAAATGGTAATAAAAATAACAATAATTAATTTTTCTGTTTTAATAACGAGGGAAAATCTAACAACATATTTTTGGTATTTCTACAAATAAATAGGATAACCTAAATGATGATAAGCCGAACCTCAAACTTCATGAAAACAATAATCGAATGATCCATCAAGCGTCCCCGGTACTCTCGACCGCCCGTCCTATAATAACTACAGCCAAAGCGACAAGCGAAATTTTACTTTATTTACAACAGTAATAAGAAGCAAAAAAGGCATTTGAATACAGACAAAAAACATTTATACACATTCAGCGTTGTTTTCCATCTGGTTAAATGATTCCAATCTTAAAATTTACAGGAAAAGTTAAGATTGCGAATATTTACACAACGTCTGTGTGCTTTCTAATGAATGAGGTAGCGTTATGTCATGTTGTGTGTTGTGTTTATTACACAGTATACTACAATACTATTCTATACGGAGAGGTCGTCTCGCTTGCTTAAATTAATTAACGGATACAACATTATATGTTTACAACTAATTATAAAGCAGTAATAAAACTGTCCACAGAACCTGATGCATAGTCTATTACTATTAATTAAACCACTAATATTATGAATGAAAGCTGCTTATGCTATGTACTATGATAAAGTAATCACTTCGACGTGCGGCCGAAAGTAAATTAAACGTCCTACTTCTTCTTGGAGCCTTCGTTGTTTGCCTTGCCGTTGAACTGTGTCTCCATGTAGCCCTCGTTGGCGTTCGATCCTCTTAGGCCTTTGAACCCGATTATTTTGAGCGGTTCTTTCTTCTCCTTGGAGGTGGAAGGCATGTCTTGTGCCTTTTTGGTTTGGTCGTCGCGTTTGAAGGAGTGGGAGACGACCTCAGCGCCGCGCTCGTTGAACTGGCTCTCCATGATCTCGACTTCGTGATGCATGGGGCGGCTGTGGCTGGAGGCGGCCGCCTTGTGCAGCTCGTACAGCTGCACAATCTGCTCGTCGCTCATGTGGTCGAGCAGTTTGGGGTCCAGTGGCATACCCACCGAGGAGCCCTTCTTGGTCTGGTTAACGGGTTTCATCTGCCTCGCCAGGTTGATGGCGTAATCCTGGCAGGGGAAAACCACTTTATAATACCCAATGAAAACTGGTTTGGTAGCATAAAGGTGGTTTGTGGACATTCGCACGAAGCTATGAATGGTTGATGAGAAGCGGAAAATAATGAGGGCTTAAAATAAAAAATGCGGGGTTCTTAATTCAAACTGTTAATAAACTTCGTTTCCAAGACTCTATTGGTCCGTTTCAATTGAAGCGGAACGGAGCCCGATTGACCAATCACCATGCATTATGCAATGACTTTGCCAATGTCAATGCGTCGTTTAACAATTTCAATGCGTTATGATTGGTCAATTAAGCTCTGCACCGCTCCACTCCGCTGTAACGGAAACGCACCCTAATTTTCAACATTGCCCGCAAAAACCAAGTCTGTTTGTCAACGACTAAAGTTTGCGTATCAAATTAGAATATGTTACAATCTGGAAGACCACTACCCTAGTAATAATAAATATAAATCGCAAAACGTTGACCTATGTGCATTGCTTTTAAAGAGCTCCGAAAAAATTCTAAACTATTAATTGATTGCTTCGCAATAGTACAATTAAGAATAATAGTATATTATATTCGCCATAATTAGTAGGTAACCAATCCACAGGTAAAAATAAAGGTATTGTGATTTCGCTTTTAGCTAAAATAAACACAAACGAGGACGAAATAATAATCAGATTTCGTAGCGTTGCATTAAATAAAAAAATACATTTTAATGAGATGAAACATAAACGGCACGGAAGCGTAAATATAACCTTATTAATGAAGCTAAAAGTCCAGTAAGGCTTTCCGCACATTATAGTGTTACAGGTCAGTCAAAGGAGAATGTGAAGTTTCATCCCCAGCTATTGTGACAATGTGTCATTTGAAAGGTATCAGAGGGAGCTTCATTTTATTGTATAACGCTATTGATGAGACTCGTGGAGGCGCAACGGACGGATGTAGAGGGACGTACCCATACTGGACTACCCATAATTCTCGACGTTAATGACAAAAAAAACAAAAGTAGTCTTAACTCGGTTCCTGCACAATTGTTATTTTATTATTGTTTA
Organism: Cyclophora punctaria; assembly: GCA_951394245.1. Classification (NCBI taxonomy): domain Eukaryota; kingdom Metazoa; phylum Arthropoda; class Insecta; order Lepidoptera; family Geometridae; genus Cyclophora; species Cyclophora punctaria. The sequence continues at coordinate 12,665,692 of OX596167.1, forward strand.
GTGTCATACAATACAAGTTAAATTAAAATTTCAAATATAACCCATACAAAAAAATATTTGGAACGAATATACGAACTAAGTGCCAAATATACTAAGAGTCATTGCAAGGAAGTTGGCTTTAATGAAAAAAACGCATCGAAATCGGTACATCCGTTTAACAGCTACCGTACCACAGATAGACAAACACACACACACACAGCGAGATCGGCGGCAAAGTTATGATACACTCTTCTTGTTCGTTAAAATGCTTAATTAAATAAAATTGGGGGGTTAAAATTTAAGCATTCACTGAGATCTTTCAAATGACTTAATTATATCACAACTGTTACATTTGAAGGCATTCTCCTTTATTTCTCCCCTTCATTTTGGTAATCGCAAAATCAACAAGTAGTTGAGTAAACGGTTAACTAAAATGTTAGATCGAGCGAACCAATAACACTTAATGCGGGAAACCTAACTAGATCAGACTTTCATCTCTCAGTAGTCGTACCCACCCAAGCAAAAGTTCAAGAATCGGCTTATAAAAGACTTCAATCGGATTCAAATTCTATTAAAGTTTGTTATCTCACGTCCGACATTTATGAATTGATTAAAAACAAGATCCTATTCATTACATTTTTCATCAGAATTCTGAGTCAAAGGTTTTCTCTTATTATTGGATTCGTCTTTACTTTCCGAAGCCTTATATTATTGCCAATAAGTATAAGGGAATCAATACAATCCCAGACATTATTTTACTTCAAGTTTTTTACTCCAAGAAAATACAAAGAGATGTTTTATTACAAATTAGATGGTTTGATTAAAAGGAAATATTTTTCATTCATTCTAAGGCTTACATTTTTAATTCTTCGTGCCATCCACGCGGCGAACGAAAAGAAGTCTTCAAACAAATAAATAAGATCCAATTTACAACGTACCGGTTGCTGCTCGCGGTCTAGCCGTGTTGCACGCGTTCCCCAGGGAATTTCCCATATGTTTTCTGATTCTAGTAAAGTTTCATTCAAATCCGTATAGTATTATGGCGTGAAATAACAAACGTTATATATGAAGACACATCCTCACAAACATTCGCATTTATATTATAAGTAGGATCAATTTGCCTCTTTGCTTTGGTTGGTACAGTACACCGTTCAAAAAACCTGAGGATAAAATAATCTATACTAATATTATAAAGCTGAAGAGTTTGTTTTGTTTGTTTGTTTGTTTGTTTGTTTGTTTGTTTGTTTGTTTAAACGCGCTAATCTCAGAAACTACTGAACCGATGTGAATAATTCTTTCACTGTTAGATAGTCTATTTATCGAGGAAGGCTATAGGCTACATTTTATCCCGAAATTCCCACGGGAACGGGCACAACGCGGGTAAAACCGCGGGGCGCTGCTAGTAAAGTAATATATTTACCGTCCACTCGTTCAGAAAGATCCTCGCTTCGTCGGGCTGGCAGTCCTTGTGTCGTTTGAATTCGTCGCGGGCGTAATTATTGCCCATAATACGGAGCTCGGGCGGGAGGGCACGATGCACCCGGAAAATGAGCTTGTACAGCCTCCGGACCCGCGACACGTGTTCCGCTGTTGACATACTGTGCACAAAACAATATACGTCATTATTTATACAAATGTAAACGAGTAACTACTATTTCAAAAGGACATGTTGTGTCAACTAAGGGCATTGCCATTGGGTGCAGAGGGGGCAGCTGTCCCCCCCTTAGGGTGCGTTTCTATAGAAGGGGAGCTGAGGTGTGCGGAGGCCAATTACAACTCATTAAAATTATCGAACAACGCATTGACATTGTGAGAATCTATTCGTAATGCGTTGATTGATCGATTGGACACCGCACAACTCCGTTCCGCTAAAGGCTCGAAAGTAATAAAAAGTAAAGTAAATTTCATATATTTTTCCAAGATTCATATTGCAGAGATGCTACAAACTACTTTGTTTCCCGAAATTCCCACTCAAAACGGGGATAACGGTGCGAGTTACTGCCAACAACAGTGTACATAATGACCAAAGAAAATTCGGGAAAGAATCGAAGTTAACCTACCAATGATATCCAAATTGCTTGCCACATTTCATCGAAATCGATAATTCAGTTTGACCGTGAAAGGTCAGATAAACATTCCCTTACATAAATACATATCTATAGACACAGTATAAACCTCACAGATTTGATCAGCATACTAGTAAGTAGATATTTTAGTGCGTAGGATGTAGTGCTTTGAGGATTAGGATTAGCGCGTTGCATCCGGACAAAGCAAATCTAAGTTTATCTTACCACCCCACAGTTGCATCCCCTTTAATCCACCATATTCTGATACTAACGGATGATCTAAGTTACACTTTATGCTGAAATGCAAAGTTTAGTAATTCTATTCTTAAAAACGAAATACCCCTTATGAACAATAATCAGTACATAGTATAAAACAAAGTTGCTTTTTGCCATCTGTCTGTCTGTCCTTAGATCTTTGAAACTACGCAACAGATTTTGATGCAGTTTTGTCTAATAGATAGAGTGTTGTTTCAATGGGGGAATCACAAATTGAATTGCAGTTGTATTCCTAATCCTTCACTGTATTAATATTGTCTGTGAGCCCCACCTAGGGTTAAGGCTAATCCTTAACCCTAGGTGGGACCTAGGGCTTTAGAACCTATCTATACTAATATTATATAACAGAGTGTGATTTTTACTTTGTTTGAATACGCTAATCTCAGAAACTACCAATCTGATTTGAATAATTTAAATATATATTACCAGGGGACCCGCGAAACGTTGTTTCGCCATATAAAAATTAAGGGACCACCCTAACATTTAGGGAATGAAAAATAGATGTTGTCCGATTCACAGATCTACCCAATATGCACAGAAAATTTCAGTGAGAATTGGTGAAGCCGTTTCGGAGGAGTTTAACTATAAACACGGCAACATGAGAATTTTACATATTAGATTTTGTATCACTACATAGTATAAAACAAAGTCGCTATTTTTGTCTGTTTGTTTGTCTGTTTGTCTGTATGCTTAAATCTTTAAAATTACGCAACGGATTTTGATGCGGTTTTTTGTAATAGGTAGAGTGATTCAAGAGGAAGGTTTTTATGTATAAAAATTCCCGATATTCCCACGGGAACAGCACAACGCGGGTAAAACCGCGGGGCGCTGCTAGTATATATTATTTTGTAATGGATGGCCACATTGAACAGGAAGGCTACAGGCTACATATTATCTTTAATCTCCCATAAGCATGGGTACAACATTGATAGAACCATACATAATAACTATTTCACCAGTTCTTCGGATAAAACTGCACGGCACTACCAGTAAAACTCTTCAAACAACTAAAAAGTAAACTACTAACACATTTTCACAGGACCTTAGAATTCAGGTACAAATCCATCTTCAGCCTTCAACAATTAAATATTTAAAATGGGATCACATCTGTTAAAAAGGATTGAAGTTTTGTTTAGAATGTAAAGAAATACATGAGAAATAATTGAAGTTTTAATACAGTCCATGGTATAATAGAATACATAAGATATTGTGGAATTTACTCTTTTAAAAGTATTTGTCAATGGTTAGTGTGCTTTCTAATAGGTACTTCGACAGACAAGCTCAACAATCACTTATCCCTCTAATCTTACTTAATGTACAAGAGAAAGGAAATGCTTTTACGCAGCAAAGGATATATTAGACTATTTTTCATTGTTTATTTAGACATAGCGCTTGATCCTTCACACAATAACAAAATAAAAATAAACTTATTGTACATTTCTTAATCATTAATATCGTCTTAAATAGAGAGAGTGTTTGCATATTTGTAAAGACTAGTTCAAGAACCTTATTTAATGATAACACTGATTAGATAGGTAATAAAGAGAAGCAAGTTTGATGTAAAGTTTGAGGAATAATATAACCCTCAAAGTTATTTGATATTTTACTGCCGAAAACAATCCATTATTTAGGTCCAAATGCCTTTATATGCAACGTATTGTCACATTTTCATTTCAATCTTAATTTCTAACCATTAAGTACATCTTATTCCAAATATAGAATTTCTTAACGAAACTATTTTTTGAATGAATGTTATGAAACATTCTCGTATTAAATGACATAACATTAAGGTTTCACGAATTTAATGTGTTATTCTCACCTGAATGTATTGCAGGGATTTTTTATTGTTAGAAATAACACTTTATTCACATATTTCATTCAAAATAAATGCAATTTTGAGTTAATATATTGATCAACCATCCGTTCAGCTGACTGCAGGCAGTTACGTTACGGTACGACGGGAAATAACTGTTTAACTGTCACTTGCATTTGACATTTGTTTCTGTATAACATTGACGGAACTGAACACAGATAACACAAATGAAAAAATATTCAGTCTCGATTTTTTCGACACCGAGAGTTATTTTAAAATAATTTTACCAACATTAAAAGAAGAAGAATATGAATCCATCAGTAGATGTTCAAATATCTTAATACGAAATAAGTAAGTGTTGTTTAGACCACAGAGTTTGGACCAATTAATTGATTAGGTAGTACTCATTTTGAAAATAATTAGGTTTGGTAGGTACTACCTACGCAAATATTAAGAAAACAATACCTGAATGGTTAGTTAGGTACAGTTAAGTACATAAGAAAAAAAACTAAACATTTTCTACATAAATACATGATCAATTTCATAAAACCTTAAGTCATATGAGAATTGTCGCATACAATTTTCATAAAAACTAGGTCGTGCTCTAAGCATCGGCTCTAAGCGCTAAAAGCGAGCTGAAAAGATTACAAAGCACATTCCCCATGGACCGGAAAGGCTTCGAGCTTTAATTGACGTACGTATGTTACCCTTTTTTATAGCTTCTTATCGTTTAATTGTCGAAATGTACTAAGTATGCATAAACTGAAGATAAAGATTACCTTTACTTCTTAGGGTTCCGTAGTTTTTACTAAGACATACTCTGACTGTTACGGTAAGTACCTACAGTACAGGTTAGATTTTTAGGACTGGAGGTGGTAATCATGAGTGTAGATACTACTTTCCCTTTTGTCTAAGACTAAAATGTAGGTAAGTATCTTGGCCAAATGTGTTATTAAAAAGTTGTGGGGTGTTCCTTAAGGTTGCAAGGTTGTACCTAATATAACCAAGTGTTCCTTATGAGTACCTTATATACTAGGACCAAGTAGGTTTTAGGCCCAAAATGTCTTAATTGCAAAATGATACAATTAATATAATTCCCTTTAAGTTCTAATGACCCTTATTAAATCTACATTCAATGGAACAAAATGAGGTTTTAAATTTTTAGTATTAGGTACCTAAATATAGAAAAAAATTCAAACTCTATCAAGTATCTTAATAACAAAGGCTTTCCTTAAAAAGCAGCCAGTTTGTTACCCCTTACTTTCTATCTAAGTAATTTAATATGTAGGTACCAGGCAGATACCATCAATCATCAAAGCAAAGCTCAATTAATAATGAAAGCCACCCTTCACAGGTAGGTAACAAGCGCACAATACAACGGAAAAAAGATCACAAATGGATTTAAAAAGGCCTGCACCGAGGGGACAAGTAAACCAAATCACGCCGGACAAAATCAAACAAACGCAAAAATAATGATTGCAAAAATATTAAGATAAAATAAAAAGGGACCTAGAGCTCAAATACCCCTAGGGGCCGTTGTAATGTCGCGTCCTATTAGTGCAACCAAACCAAATACTATGAAATTAAAGCGGGGGCGGCGATGCATCGCCTTGGACATAGGGGATAGTGCATAGGCGATGCATAAGTAAGTACTCGTACCACATCATACAGTCATGTAAATAAATCGATGGAAATTTTGAACTTATTTACAACTAGTCTTTTTTAAACTTACACGATTTGAACACATAGTTTTAACGTACTCACACGGGTTTTTTCGTGTTAGAAACTTAATAAAGCAAGTAATAACTTACTTTTTATTTCCCGACGTTTCGAGGGGATTGCACCTCTAATTATTTAGAACTATTTCGCATTCAAACTTCAGTACAAACAAGCTGAGAAAATACCAAAGTGCTGATTACTTTAGTTAGTTAAAAGGTTGAACGTTATTGAAACTCGTAAGGTTATCTAAGTTCGTCTCATGTTTTATTACTTTTATAACCACCTTCGTATTCAAGGTGCTCGTACTGTATCATAAGATACCAAGGGAAAGTTAGTTCGATGTTCAGTTTAACCGACATATTCAGAAACGATCTTTGACTAAAATAGAGTTTTTGAAGTGAAAATTCTTTAGCGACGTTAAGCACTTTGTGATGGGTAAAAGATGTTAAACTCGCGGTAAGTCACGTGACCTGATGGAAAATTCGTACACGTTCACGTTTATATTCAAGTTTTCACATAGTTTTCACTTCTGCCGGCATTCCGGAAGTGCAACCCGTTTTTAATTGTCTTTTCTCTTTTGCTCTTCGGAAAATAGCGTATGTCAGAAAAGGACAAACCATTAAATGGCTAAAATGCTGTCATTAAACGTTTATGAATAAGTCCCTAACTCTTTTAAGGTTCACTCTTACTCCCAAGTTGTCCTAAAACGTATCTAGTTATGTCTATTATTCTCATTAAGTACCTAAATTACTAACAAACCTAAATTAAATTAATAGTTTAAAATAATTAAATAATTAATCCTTTACTATCAGAGCCTGAAAGATATTAAAAAACCTCTTTTCCTTCTTATTTCCCCAAAACAAAGGGAACTGAAAATGGCACTATTTTTTATAAAAGCCACACTCCATCAATTATTGACGACGACGGTACAGCTTTTAGCTTTTGACAAACGAACGCCGCTCGCAGACAAAAGGACGCAGCCAGTTAATTCCCATTTTTTCACCCCCAACAAACGGTAACCCAATAGTTCGATACGGCTAATAAGGCACAAAGGTACAGTCAGTTCATTAATTTGTTTTACCACAATTATTGTACCTTGTCAAGTTATAGAATACAAAAAAAACATTGACATATTAATCGATATTATAGAAGTTTGAGTGCCAAAAAGTTTTAGGTACCTAAGTATACTTAGCTCTCAACAATTTCACGTGTCGCCTGCAAGGAAGTAGCTAAAGCTTTGTCAAAGGAGGGAGTTTGGAGACTTCAGTGCTGCTTGCCAATACTAAGGGGATGTCCGGACCACAATTGTCAATAACGTGTTCCGCAAAATTGACCGATATATACGCCCGTGGCACGACTAGCTGTCCACTCAGCCATTGGACAGCAAACTACTTTCTAACGATTCACTTCGCTGGCAGTTCCTCCTTAATCAAATCATGTACCACAGCCACTGCGCTGTGAAATATCATTCTTATTTGTAAAGGCCCTATCTCAATAAATCTACCCGTGCAATGGTCTGGCTTGACATGTAGCATGTATCTAACGATAGTAACAATATTCTGCGAGACAAAGTGAATTATTTATTTCGTTCCGTCTATGGATGTTCTCTTCGATTCCATTTTCGCGTACGTTTCGCTAATTTAAATAGTAGCCAGTAATCCAGCCACGCTAATGTAAACTGAAGTCTCTGCACCAAGTAAATCCTTTTTCAGTAAGCAGCCTAACGACCAATCAATTATCGACATTGTAATTATCAATGACAAATTTTCCGATGGTACATTCGAGCTTGAAAAAGCTTCGTTTTCCCGAAAATGCACCTTACGGGGAAGAGCATAAGGCTTTTACAGTGTTACTTTTGGATTGCGTTTGGTTTTGCCTTTACCTGTACCAGTCATCCGTACGCTAGACTGGTACCTACCTACCAACAAGAGGGGAAAGCTCGGTGATATCAGATACCATTTTGTTGATGTCTACATTCCAATTTCTGGTTGAGAGTGTACATTACATTAATTGTCCAATAACAGCGAACATACCAATGAAAGGGAGAGATGCGTAATTGCCTTGTTTATTTCATTTAGGTACCAGACTAACAGTGAATTGAGTGGACTCACATAAGTAGGTACAAAAAGTGGATATTTCAAAGAACAGTGCGTTCAAAAATTCTACAGAAAGCAATCTAGAAACGCAACTGCAAGAAAAGTCCCCCATCCCCCTATTCTATTTCTACCCTATCCCCCCCCCCCCCCTTCCAAATCATATCTCCGCACCTAGTTGCACCTATTATTTATTTTGATATTATTCGATTTATTCATCATTCAAATTTTAATAAGCCAATTGAATCCACAGGTAAGCTAATTAGTTCGCTATTCATTTTGGTTCACTACTCATATTAGTTCGCTATTCATATTATGTACTTCGCTATTCATATATAAATTATTCTAAATTGCTGCATCGTCTGCGTCTAGTCGAACTAAGAGCATCCAATTAATACATCTACGGTTTCTCAAAGGATGTCGCTACGTTTCTGTCGAGGGCGAGACAAAATTACCTACTCCTACATAACTATTCCCGGTTGCGGTAACACTGATCAATATTTGCACTAAATTGAAATGGAGTCTGTTGGTACATAAAAAAACTGGATTTCCATTTCAAATTATAAAAATCCTTTTGGCAGGACATTTTAATTAAAATTTTGGTTGGTTAAATTCCAATGGTTGGTAATTTTGTACGTACTTATTGGTGTGTTAAGGAGCGACCGATATGCGACTACTTATTGATTAAAACCATTTAAAAGAGACAGACATTTTAATTAATATTTCGCTTGATTAAGTGACACAAGGGTCAGTTCAGTTGGGGAATGATTGAACACGATTGTCGTTAATTGTACTTTGCATTCTCCGACTGCAGAGCAAAAAAGTGTTTTCTGTCTGTGAGAAAAGGATATTCAGATGATGGACTATACCATCAGAGCCCGTTCCAACTTTTCGGTTCAATTCCTGATTTTAATTGAGTATGGATTCGACAACTCTGTTATTTCGTATATGAGAACTGACATCGGTAGTGTAGTCAGTTATTAAGTAAAGTCTTCACGAGTCGTATAAAAAAATCGCTTCAATAATCATTTGCCGAAAACAATATACTTTTTCCACTTGATAGAGAACCTAAGTGTAAATGTTAGCTAAGTACATAAGTTGCCTGTTACCCGCAGAGACCGCTACAAAGGCTTTACAATGCGGTTAACCGTTCTCTACATTTGAGGTTTAAACCTGCCCGTTACCCACTAGGTATTCGCATTCATGTTAACGTTAAAGTTGAAAGGCGGGTTGTATCAAAAAGCTGGGCTATCGTTACATAGGTACGTTCGGAAAAAAAGGCCAGTTCAAAAGTTTTATAAATTGTTGTTTTATAACTTAATTGCAGTCTGTAAAAAGCCACGATTTTTCATTTGCTTACGTCTGTAGCTGTGACTTTTTTCGTAAGCTGAAGCAACCCTAAAAGTGGTCGAACGGTAGAGAATCTGTCATACGTCAAGTGTCACACTTACAGTGCGTCAATCTACAATAATTGCGTTTTAGTAATTTAGGTCGTAAGTACCCTCCACTCCCTCGGATTGTGCCCTACGTTGTCAATATGAATGTAAATTAAGACCCCTCATAAGTCATATTAAAAATAGCTTTTGACAGCAAAAAAGAACTCACACCAATTCTGTGTGATATTAACTGGTTCGGACTGAATCATCCGACTGTTAAACTCTACAAAACAATTAAGGTCCATATTAAAAGCATGGCCGCGTTCACATGTATGATTATCCAGTCTTTTGTTACCTTTATGTTGCATAAAGGGCCCCTAAATCCTAATAACTGAGGGCTCGGACATCCCTAGGGAACGTCTAGTTGCGCTCCAATCTCCAATTAGTGGTTAACTATTGAATCCTATGGAGTGGTACTGAAAGGGCGATGATAACTGAGTAACTAAGTGCCATCTAATCTATGTCTACGGCGACCCCAGACGATGGTTGCGCATTGTTCAAGCCTCACTGCCTGTACAGGACAATGCTATCTCAATGGGACGACGGGTGTAAATCCTAGCTAATAGATGTCGAGTCCGTGTGAACATGGCGTAAACAGGGATAGATCGCTGTTAGCACACGTTCGTGATGAATATTAATCAACCAACACAATTTCAATGTCCGATATTTGATTCAACAGATGTGAAAAGTGGTTTAAAGTGCATTTTTGATTTTCTATTTTTCGTTTTATAGCCCCGTTCAATCAATTCAGGAATCAACAATGAATGTAAACGAACGTGTACCTACCTCTGATGTATAGCTCAGCCCATCAAGCACAACGAGCGTGGCAGACAGATAGCGATGATATGATAAAATACTGTGAATTGATTGGTGACGCGTTAGTGGAGAACCCTCATTTGAAATATTCCACCAACCAACACACATTGTTTATATCATTGTCTAGTCGCCTTCTGTCATGTTATGCTAGGGGATACCCCAAATTATTTGTCAAGTTTTAATCGTTACATTATGTTAATAGGTTATTAGGCGGTCTAAAAACTTCAAGTTAATAAAATGTACATACTGGGAATTTTAAATAAACAAAGTTAATAAAATAAAACAAATAAATAAATAAAGATTAAAATACAAGTAGCTGTCGAGATATTCACAGTGTGAGTTCTGTACCTACCCGCTGAAAGGCAGTATAAGCGGCATGCCTAATAATACAAATTTGCATTTAAAAACAAATACAAGAACCAGCGTAATGGAGTTAAAGTGGCTCGGTTGAATATAAAATTCAGCTGGTTTCAGCGCTCTTTTTTAGAGCTTTTACCATGTCTATCATTGTTTAAGTACTCAACTTGGGCTCACGAGATTTCAACTATTTTAGGCCGTGCTGTATTTTTGCTCGGCGTGGCGGGGTCCTGCCGTGCCCCCGAATATCTCTTTTATAAATGAATAGTGATTTGATTTGGACTGACAGTTGCATATTATTTCTGGAGTGGCCAAACATGTTGTCAGAGATTTTAGACAGACAACTAAACTAAAAGCTGTGACTAAAAGCTTCCGAAAGGAAATGACGTGGTCTATAATTTGGAGTAAAGTATTATCTTTCTATAAACTCGCCGGTTACATCACACACGTGAAAATTCAATCTTTAAGACTTCACCTACCAGCTTCCGTAGGTACTAGTTATAGGTACTATAACTGCTTAGCTTGTTTACAGATAAATTTTCTAACAACTTCAACCTTCGCAGATAACAAGCTCTGAACGCAAAGAGATTATCTTCAATGTTATCAAACGAGTCTCCCCACGCTATCTAAGAAATAGGACATAATAAACGGCACCGTGCACCGTAGGGAGGGGGTTGCCCTGGGCGCCAAGATCCTAGGGGCGCAGTGCACACGGATATAAGAAAATATCCGCAATAAAGTTCTCTTCATTGCTCAGATTTACTCTGTCTAACAAAGGCTTCATGGCGGGGAGTCTAGGTTTTAGGTATCCCGCTTTTTAGGGAATCAGTTGATTTGTTAGGCTTCAGCTCTTATTTCGCCCCTCTCGATTCGCCACTCAACCTGGCCCCAATCAATCAAATCTCATCCGCCCGCCCCGGGAGCGTAACTACCTCGAGCCGCCACTACATAGTTCACTGTCCCTCTAGTTTATTACTCTTATACGTAACAGACAGTCAGACTGGTTATTCCCCTTTTATAATATGAAATCAATACGAACATAATTAAGCTGAAGAGTTCTTTATTTTTCTGTTTATTTGAACGCGCTAATCTCGGATACTAATAATCCGATATTAATAATTGTTTTTTTTTAATATATTGCCACATTTAAGGGAACGTTAAAGGCTATTTTTTCCTGAAAACCACGGAAAACACGGCACAAGCGGAAAAACTGCGTGGCGCTGCTACTGAAATCTAATACGTTTGGAGTACTGGGTGTCCAGGATAATTAATACGTTGTATAAATTGTGCTTTAACACGATTAAATTCTCGTTATCTGTCGGATATGAATGTTAGGAAATAAAGTGGAATAGGATACAAACTGTACTGATATATAGGTACGAGTACTTGTTTCTTAAGTTTAAGAGAACACTACTGTTAAAATGTACGGCTATCTTCAGTGAGATGAGAGCTCTTTACCCGGCAACAGCGGGACATTACACCATAATTATGTTTTTAAAGATACCAACGAATTGTAATTATTTTAATACTAGCCGCGCCCCGCGGTTTCACCCACGTTGTACCCGTTCCCGCAAAAATTTCGGGATAAAATGTATCCCATGTGTTATTCTGATGTATAACTTATATTACTGTAAAGTTTCATCCAAATCCATTCTCTAGTTTTTGCGTGAAAGAGCAACAAACATACATCCATACATACATCCATCCTCACAAACTTTCGCATTTATAATATAAGTAGGAAGTAGGATATAATAATATTGATTCGTGGATGTAAGTATGTTTCTCTTTCACGGAAGAACTATCCACTGAAGATTGTAATGATTTAATTTTTAAAAAATGCGACATAAATCCCTACTTAAGATTTAGAAATACTAGTACTAAGGTACTTAGGAGACTACACAGACTTTTTTAATATCCGACTACTTCCAAGGGAACTAGTATAACAAGGATTAACTCGCCGGCTCTGCTTGTACAACAAATATTGAACGACATACCTATACATATAGCTTTTTATTACATTGTTTTGTTGCGTAGTCGGAGTCTGGACTCGCCATAAGGAATGGCGTAGGATTTGTCTGCGCGGAACAGTTTCAAGGTTTGATGGTTAATTAAGCATAACTTAGTTCCCGCTGAGATTTAAGTGGCCAAGTTAGCTACTTAGAAACTTGTATACAAATATTGAAACATTTTGCATACAAAGATAATATTATTAAATAAAATTGTCTATGTGGGACATTGCGACATGATAGCTTTTGAAGTAGGTTAAAAACAGATTCTCATTACGGTCTAGTTAGTAGGTAGTTTTATGACTTTTGTGTTTCTTTTAAGTAATCGTACTTTTGAGTATTCAAAATGTAATAGGTATGTCGCAGATGGATAGTATAGTCAGATGTTTTACAAAACCATTAGTAGGTATGCAAAACAAACTCCGTTATGCTGAACGCTCCGTTATGCAAACATCTGAACGTTGCCACAGTGGATACTGTCGAATAAAAATGGAGCCTCTCGACGGAGCTCTGCTGTGCGGAGCTCCTATTTCCACCTTATTTTGGCCCTATGGTCCTGATATAAACTTAAACTAACCTAACCTACTGCAGTTATCGATTGTGAGTATGGGTAAACACCGAATTAAAATTCGTAAGTGGCTGAGATGAATGCGTTACATAGACAATCCAGCTTGAGGTCGTTAAACTGTTTTACACACCTACGAATGGTTTTGTAAAACATCTGATTGTACGAGTACTATCCACCTGCGATAGATATTTTGTTATTTTGTACTAATATTAAGTAAGTAGGTATCTACTCGGCTCAAGATGTTTGAAGGAAATATAATTAAATTTGTTTCTTTCAAGTACGTATGTAATCCTACTTTTTGGTATTCAGAAATAATTGATATTTCTACATTGTACTAATATTAAGTACTTATGGATCTTCTCGACTTAAGATTTTTACAGCAAATATTATAAAAGTTCTCGGTAAAACGGAAATTGTTAAAGTGAATCGAGCTTCACTTAGACTGTATTGATGTTGCATAGTAATATTGGTAAATATTTTCCTCGGGAGGTATTCCAATGTGTCAGAGCCACCCCCACCTCACCCTCGCAATCCTTTAGCTATACATTTACTATCGAATCTCAAACTATGTTCGGAATTTGAATCTAGTATTTCGGCCGCTATACCTATAGATTTTAGTCGACTATAATAACCGTTCTGTTGGTACGTCGATTCGGCTTTGATCTTATGGATGACGAATAAACCAACGCTTCGAAGCTCGCCGTAAAGCTTTACTGTAGAACGCAGCTTATGCGCCTGTCAGATTCTGTGAAAGCCAAAGCCTCTTTGTGCCACGTAGAATTTTCACGTCCAAGTTAGTTTTAACCTGAAAATGGCCTAAGCTCCCTCAACTTTACCTTTGGTACTGAATAAAATCTGGTGCTAATCAAGTTTGTTGTTGATGTTTTAATGCCTGTAGGCATTAAAACCTGTGCGGATGTTCGCAACTGAACCGGCGAAAAACTTATTTGAAATTTCCTATCCAATTGAGATCCGAAGCGCGGCGCTATCCTGCCTTATCCTAAGTTACTTAACGTTGAATCTGCCCATGAAAAGTTTATGCAGTTTGACACGTTTTTTAACCGAGTTTAAAGAATGGGGGAAGTTTCTCAATTCAACCTTAAAATCTAACATATAAAATTCTCGTGTCGCGGTTTCTGTACTTAAACTACTACGAAACGTCGTAGTCCGATTATCATGAAATTTTGTGTGGTATCGGGTAGGTCTGAGAATCGGACATCTATTTTTCATCCCCCTAAATATTAAGGGTGGTCCACCCCTTTTTTAATTCTAATTTTTATACGGCCAAATAACGTTTGTCGGGTTAGGTCAGTCTGTCTGTCTGTTACGCTTTCAAAACTACTGAACTACTAAACCGATTTGAATGAAATTTGGTACACCAGTTAGTCCAGAGCCTGAGAAAGGACATAGGCTACTTTTTATCGCGAAATTCCTGCGGGAAGGGGAACAACGCGGGTGAAACTGCGGGGTGCTCCTAGTATTAATATATTTTCCATATTGTTATAGATGTATTAGTAGGGTAGGAATATCATAGAAGTCTGATTGTATTAAGGATCAAAATAGCTATGCTTAAAAAATTGCTCTGATTTTATGTTAGTACTATAGGATGCCAATGTTAATGACGCTACTATCAATGGTCACCCATCCAAGATGGACCCCAACGTTGCTTAACATTCAAAATATAACCCGTCTAGTCATTGACTACCTAATTTTTTTTTCAGATAGTTTGAAGACAAAGAACAGACTGACTTCCCTGCAGAAAAAATATATTTCATCCCTCATGAAAATAAAAACTGATATCTTTAACGAGAGAGAGACACCTTTTCCCAACAGTGGGACATTATAGGCTAGATATATTGGATACTTTGGCTAATAGTTTTAAACTGTTTTTTAACCCCGACGCGAAAGAAGGGCGATATTAATTTGACTTCGATGACTGAATGTTAGACCTATAGCTCTTTTACGGATGGACAAATTTCGATACGTTTTTTTTCATTTGAAAGTCGTTTCTCTTCACGAAAACGGCTATACCGATTTTTACCAAAATGACTGTAAGTACTGGGTTTTTAATGTTTATTTTAACTGATTTTACGCCACAGCCCGGCCATGAAACACTCAACTGCCACAAGGTCACCCGGTCTATTATAACTTTATAAGTCAAACGAACTTATTAGGGTTTCTCAGAGTAAGTATTTTTTTAAACAAATTATGTGCCAATATTTTACTAAAAGAATTTATTAAGATGCTTTTAGAGCTTTTAGACTTAATTGATTTATTCGTTTTTTACATAAAAAGAACTAGCGCCTGAACTAGTTTCACCCTTGTAACATTCCTGTAGGAATTTCGGGATTATTCTTTCATTAATTACTAGCTGTGCCCCGCGGTTTCACCCACAGCGCACCCACTCCCGTAGGAAATACAGGATAAATAGTATCCTATATCCGTCTCCTGGTTCTAAGCTACCTCCCCACCAATTTTCAGCCAAATCGGTTCAGCCGTTCTCGAGTTATAAATAGTGTAACAAACACGACTTTCTTTTATATACGAGTATATAGATTTTCGAGTAGCCTTACCCCTTAGGCAAGTGTGGTGACTTCGCCTAATCCTACTCACTCTAGGTAGGTACCTACTGATATCTTCAGTGAGACGAGAGGCCTTTGGCCAGCAGTGGGACATTACAAACTAATACTTATTTTTTTGCGCGCAGCCCTGGTTTTTTATTTATTTAATTTCAATTAGCTAGGTAGCAAGTTTTGGAATTAGCGCGTTTGAAAAACAAGCTGTTAAGCATAAAGATAACCGGAGCTATGTTACAGCTTGCCGACTGGTTTTTGAAAGTTTATGAACTTTTACTGTTAATTTGGAAATTATAAATTCAATTTTAAAAAGTCTAAATTCGTAGGAATGAACCTACCCATTGATAATTCAGCTAGAGTATGAGAGTCCTCAAATTCTATTGTTCAATAGCGGACTAACGCCCGACCTGGGAGACTTCGAATGCTTTCATAGTAGAGATTCAATGAGCGATTTTGACATTGTAATACATGAAAAATTTGTTAAAAATTACGAAGTGTCGATTTAATAGACGTCTCTAAGTTACAATTAAATAAGCATCCGTTGTTTAACATCCTAACTCCTTCTTTAATATAAAAATAATAGTTTATGTCAAACCACAGAAGATAATAAGAAGGAATGAACAAAGGCAATCCATCTTATAGCAAACTAGCAGTGCCCCGCGGTTTTACCCGCGTTGTGCCCGTTCCCGTAGGAAATCCGGGATAAAATGTAGCCTATAGCCTTCCTCGATAAATAGACTATCTAACAGTGAAAGAATTATTCAAATCGGTTCAGTAGTTTCTGAGATTAGCGCGTTTAAACAAACAAACAAACAAACAAACAAACAAACAAAACAAACTCTTCAGCTTTATAATATTAGTATAGATTAGATAAAATGTCAAGTTCTTTCAGGAAGTAGTAAATATAATATCGGGGGAAGCGCAGCATAACGAATATCATTTATGAGGAATGAAATAAATAGTATTTCCTAGGCTAGCGCTTGGTCCCGGACAGCTAGGTACCCTGCCCCCGCCCGCGCGCCGCCCCCGCAGTCATCACACCTGATTAACACTGCGCATCCAACGCAACAAATCAATAAATCATTGCAAACCGTACTTTTTGTCCGGCCCGCGAATCCTTTGTGTCACGCCAACCAATGTTTGTATTTTTTTCATGATTTCCAGCCAAAACGCCCGGACGCCCGAAATTTGAATCTACCCGCAAAGACAAAGGATGGTCGAATGTCGATGTTATATGATTTTAGTAGACAAAAAACCATATTTTAACGATTTTTCGATGAGAGATTGATAAAAATGGAATACCTACCTTAGTTGAGGACAAAGAAAATTTTAACAAAGCAAATGAAACAAAAGAGACGTCGAAGCAACAACTTGTAGGTAATTTATAAGAATCAACAAGTAGAAGCCGGGCCCGCCGCCCGCAGCCGCTCCACGGAATCACTACAATTAATCAAATATTCCGAGAGCTTCTTCAGCGACGCCGCCCGCCCTCTCCCGCCACCCGCCTTCACTCGGCTTCCAATTGGACACTAATTTAAAAATGAATCGCATCTGCCACCAGCCACCTCTTCCTTACGCTACCGCAAAACTCGCAGAAAAAATAAAATAAACCCTAAAAAATATTTATAAAAATAATAAAATAAATAAAATATAATTACTTAATTAATAGTTGACTTACCAATGTTTCAAATACGCGCCAAGTCACCCCCGATGAAGCAGCGATACTGACGAGAGATCGAGTCTCCGCTCCACGGCCGGACGCGCCGAATATCGCGACGAAACTAACGCGCTATCTCGATTGCACATGCAAACCTCCCGCTGTCGGAGCGCGGTTTTATATCCCGGTTGGGGGGTGGTGCATTTCCTGGAATTCGCTCGATGTAAATCAATAACTGCGAACATCTCTCTCGCGCCTACTCGCACCTTTCGCATCGGAACTATGCATCATATTTTATCTTACTTCAACATTGCAAATCAGATACGATCCTCTCACAGAGCACAGCTTGCCTCGATTAGTAATCAATACGTGTATCGTTAGGTCTCCTAACTGGCTGTGTCCGGGGCGGGCTGGGCAGCGAAGCCGACCACCGACGATCACCACCGACGTCATTTCCGATTGTTGTATAGAGTACCTGAAGCCGACAGGTCGCGGGAACTTAGTCGCTGAGTTATATACTTATTTAATATATTTTCATCTCGATTCCAAGGTAAGCCATTGAATAAATTATCATATTTAGCCTCATAAGTGTTCTGGTAAACATTTTATGTCACTTCGGGATATTTTGCGGCGGCTTTCACCACTGTAAGTAGTTTTTCATTGTTTCAATGGTTCCATATGTTAGCAATGGGCGGGTTTACTTTTGTTCAAAGACCTGTCATAATTCTAATTGCATTAAAGATATTATTTGTGCTTTTGTAGACTACATTTTAAAGATAGCTTTGGCTGTACATCAGACGTCAATATCAATAAAGATGCGCGGCTTAATAAAGTGTTTATTGCGGGGCGTCTCTCTTATTAGCTGTTGTTTTTCTTATAAACCTAGTACTTATCTTACTTGAGTTTTCTTTATATGAAGTTATACATTTCGGATAGTTCAATGTGCGCTTTTGGGAACGTATGGTAATGAAAAACAACTTCAATGTTTTCTCTCATATTTTCTTTGATATTGCGTAATAATATGTATAATTACATATTGTAGTTAATACTTCAACGAACATAACAGGTAGATAAAAAAGTCTATTACGCGTCATCTATCAATTGCATGTTCATTTTTAACCGACACCGAAGGCGGAGGTTCTCTTTTCGGCCAGTATATTTTTATTTTTTTGTTTTATGTATGTACAACGATTACTCTGGGGTTTCTCATCCGATTTACATGATTCTTTTTTTGTTCGATGCTGTAGACATTCTCATTGGTCCCGTTTAAAGTTTAACCCAAATTTCCTTCGGGAACCTTACTAAAATTTAAATAATGTAACGGAGGGTATAGCATGTTAGTTTTGGAGTCGGTGACAGCCAAGTGAGATTGTGTGTGTGGATGAGAGAGAGAGAGAGAGAGAGACAGAGAGAGACGGAGAGAGAGAAGCTTATGAAAATAAATTCCTCTCTCCGCTGGATATTCGCAATCAGGTTCGGGTAAGGTATAACTTTAACGCGAGCAAAGCTGAACAATTTTTTTAAAAATAATTATTTTTTTCTTGGCTGTCACCAACTCCAAAAATAACAATAATATTAGTATATTATACCTAACTACCTTAGTAGTACTATTATTATGATTATAGAGTTATTTTTTGCTTTTTAGTTTTGAAGTTGGCTTTTTTAAATGTAGATTTTTTTTTTTAATCATTTCATGACTTCACTGCTAAAATAAATAATATCAATTAAAAATATTAATAGGCCCAATCAATCACTTTATCGGGTAGACTTAACAACACCCTAAAACGGAATCTCTAACCCTTTTAGTATCAATCGGGCAGATATAACTATAATTAACTAGCCGCGCCCCGCGGTGTTACCCGCGTTGTACCCGTTCCCGCGGGAATTTCGGGATAAAATGTATTCCATGTGTTATTCTGATGTATAACCTATATTACTGTAAAGGTTCATCTAAATCCGTTCAGTAGTTTTTTCGTTAAAGAGCAACAAACATACATCCATACATACATCCATCCTCACAAACTTTCGCATTTATAATATTAGTAGGATAGGAAGTAGGATAATATTGTTTGACAAGCCCGTTGGCACAGTGGCAGTGAGAGCGCTTGCAGTGTCGGGGGTTGCGGGTTCGATTCCCGCCCGCAATCAACAATATGTGAAGACATAGTTGTTGGCGACGAACGTCTGGGTATCAATTATAGACTTGGGCGTTATCGCTATATTTTCATATTGCATTATCCGTTATATTATATTTTTCTAACTGTTGTGTTAAACTGTTGTAATATTTATTATCTGTTGTAAGATTAGTTGTATGTTGAATTGCGATTATAACATTTTACGGTTGTAAATACGATGATAAAGTTATAGCACAGTATAGATTATAATAGTAGGTACAATTTTTTTCAGTGTTGCATGTTTTAAAATGTGTTACAGAAAAAAAAATTGGTTTTGATTTGATTTCAACGAACTTTCCTTCCTACTCGTTACAGGCTTAGGACTGTCTGAATTATTGCAATTATTCTAAATTATCATGTAAAGTATAATATTATTATGGTACATTTTAAATTATTTACAACACTTATTAACTTTTGCATCAACTTTTTCGAGTAAGAAAATTCAAACAAATACGTAACGTAATTTCGCAATCAAAACAAACTTTCTAATGAATGAATATACACCAATAAAACAACAGCGAAGACATGAATCTATCTTCATACGAATATAAAATCAAAATTATAATAAACTGTTGTATTTTAATGAAAGTAAAATTTGCTCTTGTACTTAGTAATTTAAAGTTCATATTCGTCTAACGCTCTACGATGTGAAGTTCGCTATCATTATTTTTTAACCTTGACCTTGAACCTTGAATAGTTGAATTTGAGTCGACATCGGCTTCGGTTCGGTCCGTTCGGAAATCATCGGAGATACTCGGTACCGGTAGTTTCTAGTTCTACTAGTTACCGAGTATCTCCGATGATTGCCGAATCGAGGCGCACGATTATAATAGGTACGTAATAAATATTACAACAGTCTTTGTCGAAAATAAATAATGGTTGTTGTTGCTATAAAATTATAATGAAATATATTATTTGTTGTATGTTATAACGCCCAAGTCTAATCAATTATATATATTATATTCTTATAAAGTATTTGTGTGTAGTATATCTAGTATGTATATGTAGTAGTATCAATGAGTTAGATTCCATATTATAAACTTAGAGCTTAGTATATCTATAATATAAAAATAAATCGCTGAATCTGTTGCTAAGCGCATAACTTCAGAACGACTGCACCAAATTGGATGATTCTGTTTTTAATGTGTTCCTTATTGTCAGGGCAAGGTTTTTACATAAGAAAAATAAGGAATAAAAATCTCAAAATTCCCACAATAACGGGGGCGCTGCGGGTGAAGCCGTGGGGCACCGCTAGTATAATATAATAATTGAGGCAATTCTTTTCATTTTCAGGAATTAGCCATGCATATCCTTGTCGTTGTATTTTACGCCAAATACAAATGCATTTCGGTACATGTCACCGCTGTCGTGGGGGTCGGTAAATGGCAGGCTATGGCCAGGCTCCATGCGTGCATGCGCAGACATAGAGTCTCCCACCACCAACAAGGAAAATACTAAAAGGACAAGGCCAACTCTAAAAGGACAAGGACGACACTAAAAGGACAAGGACGGCACTAAAAAGGACAACGCTAACGCCATGCATACGAAACTAGACTGCCTAACATTGCCACGATTTATTAAAATTATACAATTAAAGAAAATTGGTATAAAATGGTTATAAAATGTACCGTCCCTGCTTTTTCGACATTGCAGTTTCCAAGTTTCAAGTAACCATGGCGTTTAATCACAATTTAATTTATAAGCTTTCATCTGAGTTGATAATTGAATCATCGACGATTCCGTGTGTCCAATTAATTATTTTAACAATTAATGGTTTTAAATTTTACTTATTAGTACCTATTCGCAAGGAAATTCAACATTTAAGGGAATAGCTTGATTTCTGGCCCAGAATTTGGTAACAATGTGTCGATGATGTTATTGATGATTTTACCCAACACTCCTCTTTAATTTAAGTTTCTTTTTAAGAAAAACAAGTACCTTTGTTGTAATTTTTCTATTCTATTTCTTTTTCTAAAACTTCAAAGCTATACTCATTCTTTTTTTTAGAAAATATACAGTCACAAAAAATACAATTATAAAAATAGCCTAAAGTTGGGTTTTCTATCTCTGCAAATTTTACAACGCATTATTTACCTTTTATATCTACCACCTATTTAACTATCTAAACTCAAAAAAGACTTAACAAAACGAGCTTGAGATTTGGATTTAAATCAATAAACTATCTTCTAAATGTATCAACTAACTTATCTATATCTATCACCTATCTTGTATATTTTTCTATATCTATTACTTTCTTTTACATTTATAATCTTCTGTATCTATCTATCAATCTTCATTCTATATCTATTGACTTTCATATCTCAATAACAAGATTTTAGGCCTACAAAAAAGAGCTTGACTTTTGGATTGTTAAACTATCAACTATCTATATAAACCTCTTTATTAACTCTATGTACACCTTTAGCCAAATATTCTTTCTGTCTTTCTAACCTTCGGACATTGCACATTGCGGACATTGGGCTTTAAATGTCTATAGCGTCAATATTATCAAAAAATTAGGCTAAAGGCAACCTAGCTATATTAAAGCACAACATAATTATATTGACGTGGTTGTATTATACCATGCCATGTCGTAATTGTTAAAAAAACTAATAAGTACTTTTTGTCCAAAGTAAGTTAATGTATTATTGTGAATTTCATTTTATGTATGTGAATAAATGTAATGAAGCATTGTGTTTAAAGGTTTATTTGTCTAATAGATTCACCCAAATAAACAGAAAAATCCTTTTCCTTTTCCTGATTATAAGTATCTCGTTACTGGTAGTTCAGCGTGCCTCAGGGATACATTTCAGGTCCGTCGTTATTTCTGGTTTATATGAATGACTTTTGTTATTAAAAGCCTATGCGACATAGTAATATTCGTCAATAATACTTCTTTGATATTTAAATTAGACAGGAATATATGGAACAGTAGAGTTTAATACAGGTTTGCCTAGGTATGGTTTTCGATTGGCTTTCGGCTAAATTCGGGAATAAATAATGTGTTTTCATTACCAATCCTTCTAGGGTAATCGATTCTCGGGTGAAATAGAGGTTTCCAAAGGTATATAGACTAGCGCTTCGCAGTCTTACCTATTTTGTACCCGTTCCCGCGAGAATTTTGGGATAAAATGTATATCTTATTGTCTTATTGTGAGTCTAAATTGTATCGTTTTAACGAAATCCGTCCATCCTCAAAAACTTTCGCATTTATATTATTCGTAGGATAGAAGGGAATATACAATTCTTAGGATCGAAAATAAAAATTAGAAGTTAATAATGGAGTCCTCATTTTACTTTACTTGTGTTTCGAGAAAGCCAAGTTCTTCATGGTCTTTATGGTTCTAAGATAAGTGTATAGTAACCATTGAAGAAACGGCGAAAATTGTTTATTTCGCTTATTTCCATGGTTTACTAAAATAAAATATGGAGTCCCGTCAGTCAGTCGTTGATGAATGGGTTGATAAATAATAAATAAATACAATAAAAATACCTCATGTAAGTACCTAATTATATTATAATTTATTCACAATTTTATACCCAACAATCAACTTTTACATATAACTTATACAGAGTCCATGTTAAGATTAGCGCTGTGAGTGACAATTGATCCAAGAACTGGTTTACATTGAACAGTTTTATACAATTTGATAACTTACACAAAAAAAAACTATTTAAATGCGAAATGTGTGTGCCCTTGGTAAAGTGTGTACTTATTTATTATTATTACCTTCAGATAGAGACACTAAAATGTTAAACTGTTCAATTTAGTTTTTCATTTTTTCATGCAAAATGCTGACATTATGAAGATGTATTATTAAAAACCGGTGTATTGCCACATAACAACGCATATAGAAGAAAATTTTGAGAACATCAATAAAGACATTAAATTATATGTAAAGATTTTTAACCAATTATAATTATGTTATGATGTCACAATGATTCACCTTATTGGTAAGTAAAAGCTTCACAATAACCTATATGATAGTTTTCATCTATATTTCAGATAGGTAGTTGGCGTATTGCTAAGTTATTGCATAAAATAATGCTAATTGCTACAAAATATTGATTACTGTATAGAGTATACGGAACATTATCATCAATTATTACCAAACCAAGTTGATTTGTGTAACACAAGAATTCAAATACTATAACTAGTTATTATGATAAATTGAACGAGTAACTGTAGAAAACAATTTAAAAATAAAGTAAAAAAGTGCCACAAATAGTAACATATATGACGCAGTCATGTATATACACAATCTTAATATCAAACAAATGGATATAAACTGAAACAGCCGGTCTTAATAACCAATCTCAATGCATCTGCTATCTCATGTAGACGTTTTTACATTTTCAAATGTATTGGATTTTTATTTTATTAGACAAGGATAGAGCTTCGATATTAGGTTAGACCGGATTAAATTACAAACTGACTATATTATTTCAGTTGTTAGACGAAACCTAATACATATATTATTGAGCTACTATAGGGAAACTCAACGCAATAAGATGGATAACAAATTGTTGTAGGAGTCGTACGTAGCCTATTCTATTCTATGTTCGAAGAAGACTTTTTAACAACCTTCGTTAGAAATTATACTCTATTAATTTTATTTTGATTTAAACTGTATTGGAATGAAATCTATCATACATAATGGATATCTACGGATGCCTTTCCACTGGAAGTATGTTCTATGTTACGTTGCTTTACCACGTTTAATATGATCGGTAGTGTAGAACGTAGCATAGTGGATACCAATATTACCATAGTAAAGGGTTTTCCTACAAATACGGGACACTTGACGTCTATTTAAAATACTAACTATGTGCAAACATATATATAACCCTTTAATATGGTCAGCAATTGTCAACTATAGAAAACCAATTGGGAATGTCAGATATATATCAATACTGTACCAAGACCTATAACTAAATTATAAAGCGGTAAATGTCAAATTTAGTGTCCAAAACTGCATTGATTATGCAAATAAATTCACAAATATTGAGAATTGACTGATAGGCTATTTTTTGAAAACTAGCTTTTTTAAGATACCTTTTGATATACCGAAAGACTGATTTCAAATAATATTCGAAATAGAATCGACAGACATGTGTATTAATATTCACACAAGTGTATGCCTGTCGCTATTTCATTACAGTAACGATACAACTATGAATATAACACGACACCGATACTATTACTGAGAATACATCAGAATACACGTAATACATATTTTATATATGTATGTTATCTATAATTAAAGGAGAAAACTTCAAGTTACATTCAGAAATATGATAATATTTAGTCAACCGAGATTCAGTCTCTAAAAATGTGTAGAAAATCCTTAAAATATATTTTTTTTAACTTTTCATTTTGTCATTATTTTGCATTGATCGTTGGATCTAAAGATATTTAAATTCAACCCAATCAGTTAAGGGTAAGTGGTTCACTCACCAACCAAGTGGTGAAGCTAAATGAAAGCTTGTAACAAAACTTACTCAACCTCAAGAAACAATTATAAAGGATCCTTTCCATTTTAGAAAGAAAACATGGTACTAAAGAAGCAGACTTTTGGAAAATAATCCCCTCATACTAAAATTAATGCCCCCAATTATTAGCACATTTAAATGTTGATATACATTACTTAATTACTGTACATTAAAGTTTTATTAATAAACGATTACACATCCCTAATTTCTTCAAATTGTAGTCCAAAAATAGTGCATTCATTTTCACTTAACCATAGGTTTTTAATTTTCACTCCCATAATATTTTCAATGTGGAGAATAATTTCAACGTTCTTAGATATACCCTATATTGACAGGGATGATGACTTCAAAAACATATTACTGTTGATTTTGGCATATTATCTAAACACATAATATAAATCTATACTAATGTTAAAGCTGAATAGTTTCAGTTTTAGTTTCAATATCAGGAACTTTTTATTTTGTATTGTATAGCTACATTTAAGAGGAAGGTTTTAGGCCGAAATTTCCACAATGACACCACGCGGGTCAAACCGCGGGGCGCGGCTAGTCAATATAATGCCTTTGTTTATTTTTTAAAGTATAATATTAATAATTATTTACGATCTTTTCCACAAGAGCACGGCATCTGATATGATTGTTGAATCGCATCATAGTTACGTTACGTTGCTAATCTACGTTCGATATCGCATAGCACCACCGGATCTTTCATATATCATCAAATGATTTAATGCTCATTACGTTTTAATGAATCAACGTAACATACCTTATCTAGCAAAGCAGTCAAGATTATTACAAAAACGTGTTTTCCGAAATCTGTTAAAGTCATCATCCCTATTTCTAAACCAAATCGTTAATATTTAACTTGCCAATCTAAAACACGAGTCCATTACACTTATGATCACAATTATATTCAAATTGACGTTTTAATGCAACAACTATATACGTTTATTGTTCATCACTAATTGAGAGTTTCATTATTGTTCAATAGAGGTATGAGTTTGTAAACCCTGAACCTAACTCTATAATGCAGTTCAAAATAAGAACTGCGAGAAGACATGTTAAAAGTTATTATAAACTTACTAGCTATGGGGTTCGACTTAATCCTGATGGAAAGCTGAAAACCAGATGTTATGGTTCAGAGTGCATTTGAAAAGTTCCAGCTATCTCTCTCTTTTTTGTTTTGTTAATGATTACTTTTTCTTTGTTATCTCTTTCCTTTGCTATGTATCTCTATTCGTTGTTATTTATTTCTTTGTATTGCTAATTAACTGTTTGTATTGCCACTTATCTCTCTTTTGCTATTTATATACGTTTTTCACTCTTGTTATCGTGGGTGATATTTGTACTATTCTGTCGTTGGTTGCGTAGAAAACTGACGACAGTGTGTGCTGCTGTATAGCATGCAACATATATACGAACGCGCAACCGAATGTAAGTAACAGAATAATTCAATTTTTAAATTCAGAATGGTAAGACTTCTGTTGAAATACAGTCAGGGTACAAAAATTACCTAAATCTGTATCTGCCTATGTTATATAACTTTTAAAGCAGCTCTATTATTTCTTAACTCCTTTTACTACGCAATTTTTTAAAGGTTTAATACTACTTTCCTTTCTTTGTAAATCTCAATGTATAATGATAACTTTAACCCCTTAATTGTGATCTAGATTGTGCGTTGTCTGTCAGTCAGCGAGTGTGGAGTTTTTAAGTCCTAATTTAAGTAAAACTGTTGCGTTTGATTACTATGCGAATTACAACAGTAATTTCAAATTTGAAGATCATTTTATATATTTATGTTATTTTCTATTATCATCATACGTAATGTATGCTTCTTCTTCTAAGAAGAAGATAATGTATGCAAAAGTAAACGCATTATTAAACAACTGTTTAACTCGATTTTAATTACGACCAAAGAAATTATTCATACATATGTAGGGGGAAATTCCTTGACGTTCGGAGAATATGACAATACTACGTATAATCGTGAAAGTAAGTTTCATTAAAACTGAGCACTAACCAACTTTACCGAACGGTACAAATGGAATATCACGTGATCCGTAATTTTTTAATATATCACTTTTTAAGTTTTGTTAATCCTAAAGCCGGGTACGGATTAGCGTTCCAAAATACGTATAAACTACATAGATTAGGTCTTACGAGTACGAATTAAGTACATACGTAAGTTCAAATTTCACGTACACTATATTATTAAGTTATTTTAATTTAAATAAGAGTTCATATTACATATCTTACTGTACTGATATCTTCCGTGAGCCCGAGGCTTTTGGCTTACAATGGCATTACACTGTTACATATTAATCGCCTAATTCATAAACGCTTTACAACCAAACACTGTTGATAAAGTATTTTGTCTCTTATGCTCTTTCTAAAATAGCATATATCGGAAAGGAACAAAACATTTGTTAGCTAAAATGCTGTTAACAAGCGTTTATGAATAAAGCCCTAAATATATTTAAAAATTGGAACGCTTAGTCACGAGGCTTACGGTACTATCTTTATTGATGTTCGTCAAACTTTTTCTTATTTCAAAAGCGGGCGACTCACGCCTGCTTTGTTCGTAATATTATATCTTATCTTGAATAAAGGGGTGTGTGAGGCAATGATTGACTGACGCTCGCTTTGACGGGTCGAGCATTAACATTCGCTCAAGGAGGTCCTTCAGTTGGGTGATTTTCTTCGCCTCGGCGGGAGGCAGTCGATGGTGCGGAGGAGCCAGCTCTGCCTGCAGATCTCTCGTCGGCTTTATAGTTGATAACACTACTATTTTTTCCTGGAAAACGAAGGTTAGACATTATACAACTGCCTCGATATACTTTGTAGAATCTTTGCCAAGAATACATCGAAGATTGGTTAGTAGCAATTAAGTTGGCATGGAATCAGGAAAATATTAAGACAATCGCATTGCTGGTTGTCTGTTTATCAGTTTGAGATGTTATAAAGTAAGTTCGGGTAAGTTAGCTAACGGAGCTTTTAGACTGCCATAAGGCCTCCGATTTGGTCTTATTTTTAAAATATAAAATAAATAAATAAAATAAATAAAATAAAATTACGTTTATTAAATATCGTACCATACTCAATCTCTATCACTACATAGTATAAATCAAAGTCGCTTTCCGCTGTCTGTCTGTCTGTCTGTCCCTATGTACGCTTAGATCTTTAAAACCACGCAACGGATTTTGACGAGGTTTTCTTTAAATAGATAGAGTGATTCAAGAGGAAGGTTTATATTACATAGTATAAAACAAAGTCGCTTTCCGCTGTCTATCTGTCTGTCCCTATGTACGCTTAGATCTTTAAAACCTCGCAACGGATTTTGACGAGGTTTTCTTTAAATAGATAGTGTGATTCAAGACAAAGGTTTATATGTATAAAAATTCCCGAAATTCTTACGGGACCGGGCACAACGCGGGTGAAACTGCGGGCGCGGCTAGTATATTAATAAATGCGAAACTAACTGTGTCTGTGTCTGTTTCGCGTTGGCAAACCATTGAATCAATCTTGGTAGTTTTAGCATTACACCCATGACAGATTGCACCCTGGAGACTGACAGGATATTATTAACTCACAACTCTCGCACAGACACGTACATCGCAAGTAAAACACTGCGGAACAACTAGTTTGTATACAATTTAGAAAACTTACCCGCTCCGTAATCTTATCCAGTTCATGGTACAAAAAGTTGCAATTGGCATCGAAATGTTGATCTTTGAATATTCCTTTTTTGATTATCTTGTTGGGTATCTTTCCTTTCAAATCCATGAAGTATTTCAGCATCCTGTTATTTGAAATACCGCTGAACATTATCCTTCCAGTGGACAATTCGTATATGGTACAAGCGGTAGACCACATGTCTATACCGAATTCATAGGGCACTCCCAGTATGATTTCTGGAGCCCTATAAAACCTAGATACTAGGTATGGAGTGATTTCATTATCTGATACGTGCGATGCAGCGCCGAAATCGCACAGTTTGAGCATTAATTTGCTTTCGTTTACTAATATGTTGTCGGGTTTTATATCTGTAACAAAGGTTTTCATTTAGCAATTGTTATTTATCAACTTATCAACTGACCTCTGCTCTGCTCCACTTCCAATAGTAATAAGGATAAAGAGAAACTTCACTTACAATGTAACGTCTATATTGTACCTTTATTCGCAAAATAAATGAATACGAATGATGTATTCCAATAATGTTGTATTTAATATTGCCTATTGTCTACTATATCTATATAAATCAATGCCGCTTTTCGTTGTAATTTTATAACTCAAGAACGGGCTCACCTATCCAAACCAAATGTTTAGGCTTTGGAATTAGCTAGATGGTTTATGTGACGTTTGCACAAAATCGGTCAAGCGGTTCTTCATTTATCACATTTTTGTAACAAATGGGTCGCGGGACAGCTAGTATTTATATAAAGTACGGTATATAAGTATTTGCGTATTTATATGTAGTAGTATCAGTTGGTTGGATTCCATAATACACGCATAGAGCTTAGTTTGGGTCTAATTGACTGTGTGAATTTGTTTGGGTGCTTATTATATAACAAATGACCAACACCACAAGTAGACAATACATTATCATAAAAAAATATAATTTACTTGAATTGGTAATTTACTGTAACTGTTGAGCACTTCATCCGCAATAAGGCGTCCAAAATGCACCCATTGTCCGCCCATTTATAGTTTACTAACCTGCATGCAAAATCCCAGTTTTCTTCAACAATTTAAGTGCTAACAACATCTGCTGCATATAACTGCGAACAGCTTTGATATGAATGCCGCTGTTTTTCCCGTATTTCTTCAGGACTTCCCTCAGGTTCATCGAGAGAGGCTCCAGGACCATGCACAGGTGGCGTTTGTGGAAGAAATGTCTGAACAGACGGAGACAGTGGAATTTATCTTCAGGGTCTGCATCGTTGAGACGTTTCAGTATTTCCAACTCTCTAAGACCAGTCTTGTGCCTAGAAGGAGATAATTTCTGTTTTAATGTATGAATTATGTCATAGTTTTAGTTAAAGTATATCTATGTATACCCCTTTTCGTTCTTGCCGGCAAGCATATAACTCAAGACAAAGGTTTTCTCTTCGTTCAGAAAAAAATATCTATATCTACACCAACATCATCTCGTTTTTTCTCACAAGTGAAGACTAAATCCGAATGGCTTTATCATCACTGGAAGTTTCCTCTACATTTTGTCGACAAACGACAACATGCGTCCGATTTTAATCGCTCAAGAGAGACATAAAATCTCCCAGAAAGAGATATGTCTTCAGCTATATGCTTGAGTTTTTTAATAGTATCAAGTGTGGATGAGTTAACTAACATAATTTCGTTGTTCCGTATGATCTTGACGGCGACGTCGATGTTGCCGCGGGCCAGGTCGCGCGCCCGCACCACGTTACTGAACACTCCTTGACCGGTGTACCCGTACACGTCGTACCGACAGTCTAGAATTTCGCCGATACGGACTCTGTTGGAAAGAATATTTTTTACTGTAATATATTTAATGATTATGTATTTGTATATCATAACTTGCGATTGTACCCGCATTGTGCCCGTACTCGTGCGAATTTCGGGATAAGAAATAGCCTATAACCTTCCTGTTAAATTAGGCTATCCATTTTAAAAAGAATTATTCAAATCGGGCTGGTAATTCCTGAGATTAGCTCGAATGTACAAACAAACAAACAAACTTACAAATTTTACCTCTTTATAATATTATTATATGTATACTAATAAGTATAGATAAAGATTATCACTGAATGGACCGATTTAAATTACTTTTAATAAGTAACCAGCTGGTTGTAAGATTGATGTCAATCAATTTGTCATAAAATAAACCTTATTTCTTCATAATAAAAAAGTAGTCAACATAACCTCATTCGTAATATTCAAATCTGGCATAGAAATCGTAACATACCTATAATATCCTTCGGCGTCATCCCAGTTATCCGTCAAAGATGGATTCTCCAAAGCACTCTTCCGTTTCTCCCTTGGCTTTCCTGCGGTCTGAAAAAAATAATAGTTTGTATATTTATATGTAACTGTAAGTGTTGGTTCATATCTGACGGATGACGCGTCGAGCGTATCGTCCGTTCTGTCACTAGTCAGTTTCTACGTTCAGCACTACTAGTCAGTTTATACATATGAATTTAAATATGTAATAGATGTAATAATAAAGGTATAATGTTTAGTGAGTAGACACATGAACACATGAACGGGATAAGATGCCTTTGCCTAGTAGTGGGAGATTATAGGCGATTATAGGAGATTATAGGGAGATTATATTATATAATACTTTACATGGAACCTTAATAAAACTACATAATAGAACTTACATCAATAGCTCCAAAGTTGTCTTGATCAGCAAACATGTCCCACTCCGATGACGTCCTCGTGTCCGGGTCGATGGTCCGTGACTCACTCTTTTCCAAGCCCGAGAACACTGATTGCTCGACCGTAGGACTGTCTTTCCCTTTCTTCTTTTTCTTTTCTTTTTCCTTCTCTTTATCCTTTATAGGGGACACACGGGAGACTTCGATTTCACCAATATGGGTTTGAACTGATTGGTCACTTGTTTCACCTCCGAGGCGCTGGAAGAAAGCAAAGTGGTTGAGAAAAGTCTGTAATGTTGCATCTGCTGGGCAAGGCCTCTCATCTCACTGAATACACAGTATGGTACAGTGATTAGGATTAGACTCAATCACCATGCTGATACTGATACTGATACTGATACTGCATGCTGGTGAAGTCCAACCATTTTTGTGAAGTAGGTAAATAAAAACATGCTTCTTTCGACCCGCGAAATGAAGCTGATATATGTTAGAGATATGTTACTGTAAAGTTTTATCCAAATCCGTCCAGTAGTTTTTGGGTTAACGAGTAACAAATATACATCCATACTTCCTTACATCCCTCCTGACAAACTTTCGCATTTATAATATTAGTAGGATAGGATTACACTCAATAAGAAATCTATGTCGGACGTTGTGGCAATATAAACGGTCGTATTTCTAGAAAATATTACACACCAAACACACCTTAGAATCGTAAAATGGCGATATTGTTGTGCACCTACTTCTTACTCTCACTGCCGTTCCAGTCCATTCATCGTTCATACATAATTAATTACCAATTAATACTATATTATCATCCCACATCTATGCTATTACCTTGACTAGCTGCTCCCTCTGTTTGCGGCGACGCTCAATGATTTGTTCTTCGGTTTCCTCTTCATCGTCAGTGTTCAACGATATATCTAGCTCATCGCTGGAGCTGGCCACTATCTGAGCAACCTCTTCTACTGAATTCTAAACAAAGATCAAGTCATTATTTTCATACCGTGGCCTACTTCTAAGAAAAGGTTTCTTGAAATAATTTAGATCATTCATAGAACATGATGTTACTTGTCACCTTATGTCTAAGGGTGTGTTTCAAGCTGTGCGGACCTCAACTGACCAATCACAATGCATTACGAAAAGATTTTGACAACGTCAATGCGTTTTTAAGCAATCCCAATGTGCTGTGATTGAAGAGTCAGACTCCACACCACTTAGTTCCTCTTCAATGGAAACACACGCTTAGACTCAAGTGTTAGGCAATCTGGTTACATAGCTACATGACCCCATTATATAAGTATCATAATGGAAATAGATCCATAATCATATTATTAAACTGCTTCATTATAGATATTGTTTGTCTTTACCTTGCGTTCCCGACTGTATCCCCCTTGCCGGTCACGCGACCTACGCCCGCGGTCCCTTGACCTTCTGCCATCCCGCTCCGGATAGCGCCATTCCCTTCTTCCCACCGACCTATCCTGAGAATCTCGCGATCTATCCCGAGATAGGTCTATAGACCGCGATCGCCGGCCAAGGTTTCCATCTCTATGCCTACGCCCGTAGTTCCTCATCTCCGATGATCTTCTATCTCTTTCCCTTTCCCTAGCACGTTCATTATCGCGCTCTCGTTCTATTTCCCGAGCTCGCTCCCTAGCTCTCTCTCTCTCACGTTCCCTGCCGCGATCGTGGGCTCTCTTTCGTTCCCTTTTCCGTTCTCTTTCCAGCTCCTCGTGTTTCCTTCGCTCTTCCCTTTCTTTCCGTTCTCTGTACTCTTTCTCGTCTAACCGCCTTTCCATTTCTTTTCTATTCTCCCGTCGGATGGTCTCGCGGAGGTCTTCTTCGTGTCTCCTAGATCTGGTGCGGTCTATTTCGGTCAATGATCGATCTTTGCTCGTTTTGTGCTTGCTGCGTCGGTCTTCTTTACTTCTCTTGTGTTTTTTGTGTGATGAGTCATCCTCGATGTAGATGACTTCGGAGGATTTACCCCCTTCACTTCTGTCAGAGGTGTAAGCGACGAGGCGCGCTTGTATCATTTCTTTCTGTTTCATGAGCTCTTCTAGGTTGAGGTCGTCCTCTATGATGTTGATCTCAGGGCTCGCGCCGTCATCCTGGTAGTTCTCCTCCGAGCTGGAAGAGATCATCTCCAGAGATTCGTCCTTATCTTGTTTAGCTCTAGCGGAAGTCGCATTGCCATTCTTAGTCTTGCTTTGAGATTTATCTCTAGTCTTTGTCTCTTTTACGCTTGTACATTGTCTGGACTTCCTGATCAACTCCTCGACGTCCGAGAGAGACGTCTCACTTTCAGTTCTAGTTTTATGTCGTTCCTTCTTCAATTTCTTTTTCTTTTTATGCACCTTGGAATCGTCATCTTCGGCCGCTCGCTTGTGTTTCTTGTGCTTCTTTGATTTTTTCTTTTTCTTCTCCTCTTCGTAATATTCCACTGAAGATACAGGGGACTCCTCTTTTCTGTAATAAATATTTTGATAAATAACTAT
This sequence comes from Cyclophora punctaria, assembly GCA_951394245.1. Lineage (NCBI taxonomy): Eukaryota > Metazoa > Arthropoda > Insecta > Lepidoptera > Geometridae > Cyclophora > Cyclophora punctaria. Next base: position 12,699,581 of record OX596167.1, read on the forward strand.
GTCATGATATTATTTGGCTTATTTTTTAATTATTGTTCCCTGAATTCGTTTTTAAATACGATATTATATGTAGGGTTAGAACTATATTAACAATTTTGTTCAAACCTATTTACCTTTCCTTAGGATCCAGGTGAATATGAATAAGGATTGCCAATTTGTTAGGGAATTTTGATTTTGACATAAGGTGGAGTTACAATGAGATTACATAGAGTAACAATTACGACATATAGTACAATTACATCATTGCTACATAGAAAAAGGTACCTTTTATATTTTTACATTTATTTTTATTTTATATTTATAAAATTCAACACAACACAAATTGACAAATAAATGCTGGCACAAATGTCATTAACCGATAAGTGTCAAAATTAGAGGCACAGACAGCAAAATCGTCCTAGAGTAAAATAATAACTTTTTTCATAGCAAAATAGCAATAGAGGAGGCCAAAAACTCGCGACACCAAGGTTGGCCATAACTATGCAACTTACTTGCCAAACATCACTACATAGTATAAAACAAAGTCGCTATTTGTCTGTTTGTTTGTTTGTCTGTTTGTCTGTATGCTTAAATCTTTAAAATTACGCAAGGGATTTTGATGCGGTTTTTTGTAATAGGTAGAGTGATTCAAGAGGAAGGTTTTTATGTAAAAAAATTCCCGAAATTCCCACGGGAACGGGCACAACGCGTGTAAAACCGCGGGGCGCTGCTAGTAACACAGTAATGTAGAATAGCATAGGTCGGAAAGGCACTTTAATGAGACGTATCAAATTCAAACATAACTCAACACTTAAATATAAACGGTTAGATTAATAAAATGTAATACTTACTCTTTCCCCATTATGAATTAATATCCAATAATAATTAAGCCTTGGAGTCTCTGCAAATAAAACAACACATATTTAATGATAACTATTCAAAACTCATTAGATAATTAGCACTATATACAAATTGAGTCATTCAACTGCCGTCTAACCAGCCAAAAAGAAAAGTGGATGGATTGATATCAAACAAAGTCTGCAACGTACTGTTGGAAATTGGCATTAATCTCAAAAATTACTGAACAGATTTTCATGTGGTTTCATCAGCAGAGAGAGTAGTTCAAGATAAATGTTTATGGCTACTTTTTGTCTCGTAATCCTGCAGAACATCTTGATACGGAAACGTAAACGAAAAGCAAGCTACTTTTACTGATACATTATTATGTGAAATATTTATGTAGTACTCCAAAACCATGTCATCAAGTTATATTTGTCATTAAAATTACATAATTACATTCGCTAATATGCCACAAACTACAATTAAGCCTGGCCATAAACGAACGTCTGCGCTAGGTCTACGGAATACCGCATACGGAAAACGGATGGGGAAAATGAATTCGGATTCCGCATGTATACAGCCAGGCTACTGATTCATGATTGCCATCAAGCCCACTGTCCATGGAAGCATCTTATCATCTACTGGTATGTATAATGGTATTTTTACACTTATTGTAAACTGCCAAAGTATGACACAGATGTGATTTGATAGTGGACTGTTGGGTTTAATGTTACTATAACTAAGCAATTACATTTAAGAAAAAAGTACCAAGCTGGTTGATGTGTTGCCATTTGTTAGTTGCAAAGTATACATGTTTTCAGTTCGCTTATGATATGAGCTATACCTGCATAACAAACTCAGCAAAATACAATTACAATCTTTAATGTTTAGTCTAGAGGTGTTTTGCCCCTGAGTAGGTATATAAGTTTGGATGTATGAGCTAACTTCATATTACTTCACATCATGATCTAGTATATTCTCTTTGACAAACAAGTAAAGCAATTTTGATAAAATTTTACACAGATATAATTAAAAGATTTTAGGTTAAATGCTTTTCATCCCAAAATTCTTACTGGAACAGGTAAATGTGTGCAGAACAGAAATGATGCTTGATGAATATTGATCATAATAAATAGCTCTAGTAATAATATCTACGTAATAATGTCCCACTGCAGGACAAAGGCCTATTTGTAAGCTGAAAATACCGGTACAGTAAGTACGAGTAGCTCAGTGGCTAACAGCCAGTACAGTAAGGATCGAGGTTAAGTTGTGACCACTATGTTTCCATACACCGTTAGTGATCACATACCCAAGTTTTGTTTGAAAAATAGACCACTAACACTGCTTGCTTCACTTAGGTATTAAACCTGGGACCTCAGGCTTGGTAGTTGAGTGAACATATAACATTGATGTTGAATTTCTAACAACCATCGCTATTGTGAGACTTGAAACTTCTCGATTAATTAATCAACTGAAGCATCATTTTGGCTACAATTATAGTAAAGTATTAGCCCGTGATGTCCCACTGCTGGGTCAAGGCCTCTCTCTGAAGATATCAGTACAGTGAGCAGGATTAGGCGACATTTAGAGTAAACTCAAAATATATTCAATGAATCAAGTTCGCAAGGCGCAATATACAATTAGTATCTACTAAATGAAATGACTAACTGGTCTCAGGACGAGTCCTTAATGAGACTTTTCAAGATAGAATTATATGTTTTAAATAATAATTTAATATGAATTATGTATGTGTATAAACCAAGTTAATAGAAATAAGAAAGAAATTTCCTCATTGGTCAACAAACATGTTTGTATCTAAATTGCTTTTTTACGAAAATTCGTTGTGTTTGTAACTTTAAAAGATCATTGCTACGCATTATAATAATACCAGGACTTTAAATTATCATAATATAACCAAATCGTGGAGAATATCTTCAACATATTGAAAAGCATATTGCATGTTATTACATAGTAATTGTCCGGGATCTGGATGTTTTTGTAATTAATAACGATAGGTTACGACCTTTTATAAAATATGTACTTTAGAACGGGTAGGGCCGAAGGGAGATAACTGAACTGAATAAAATCGGAAATGGCTTGTAAACATATTTTTTAGCACAGCTTTTTTATGAGGTATGACCATCGGATATACGTTGATTATTGTTAAAGCACAATAACAAAATATCAATATTAACACGCCGTAAGCATTAATGAGCACGAATTATACACAAAATTCGCAATATTGAGGAATTTTACAAAACCGAGTGGCCAGTTAGCGAGTACATACCTCGACGCAAACAATCTATGTAAACACGAGACTCCAACGAATATCTAAGTTCATTTGACGTTTTTGGTAGCACTAGTAATTATTACTTTATAAAGAAATGTATCAATGTCCATTTAAACACACAAATACAATTAAATAAAAATTAAATGTGACATTACCCGATCATCACCTCTTCAATGCGCTTTTTTTAAAGACTCATTCTTGAACGGTTTGTTCCGTTTGCGGTTTGTTCGTTCTTATATCGTTCAATTTCCTGTTTTATATTCATTCTTTTACCACAAACAAAATAACTAAGAGGTGAGTGAGTTTAAAGCATGGACATTGGACTCTGTAAGGAATATTATGCACAGTCGAACCAGGTGAAATTATAAATTGTCAACGTTTTGATGAAAATCACGTGTATTTGTCTCAAAATGACATTAAAATATGCAAAATTATTGGTTGCTGCTATGTATGGTGCCTTATGTTATTTATGCTGATAAAAAATTCTGTCTACTACATCTGTGCATTGGCGTAACGTTAGTAACTTTATTCACATATTATTATTAAATCCAAGGCGTTAGTAAGTTTCCTGGTCTGTGGCGTTAGCCACTAATATCATTCTTTCTTTTAAAAAAATTGTGATCTCTGTGGATTTATTTTGGATTCTTTGGTCGTTACCGAGGTCGTTACCACAGACAATAGTAGCTTGGCAAGGAGAATAGAAATGGAGGGAAAGAAAGAATAAACATAAAAATGTTTCGTGTCTTTCTTTTCGATTCATGAGATATTTTTATTGATTGATAAATAATAGAAAATAAATAAATTATAAATATAGAAAAAGTGACGTGAAACAAGATGATTGCGGCAGAGTTCGGTATTATTTCCTTACAAAACTTCTCTTTTGTCCTACTTGTGTACCATATATTTTTAGTAGTCTTATTTTCGTTTATTTCTCTTCTATAAACAAGAGCGCGTCTTCGGATACTACATTACTCATCCCGTTCTCATAAGTGATGAGTATTTAGCACTAAGCTCTAAATTAGGTAGGTAGGTAGGTACCTAACTAATGCTTTTAAGATGTTACGAACTTTGTGTATACAATGCCTATTATCTATACTAATATTATAAAGCTGAAGAGTTTGTTTTGTTTGTTTGTTTGTTTGTTTGTTTGTTTGTTTAAACGCGCTAATCTCAGAAAGTACTGAACCGATTTGAAAAATTCTTTTTGTAATGGATAGCCACATTCAACGGGAAGGTTATAGGCTACTTTTCATTCCGAAATTCCCACGGGAACGGGAACAACGCGGGTAATACCGCGGGGCGCTGCTAGTTATTAGGTAATTATTATACTCAATGCTAAGACGTTATGGATTCAATACCGCCGAATTTAAAGAGTTACTAACTTAATATTTGCACGTCTCACATAATTATGAGGCAGGATAAAGAGAAACTTCATGTACAATGTAACACCTTAATTGTACCTTTATTCGCAAAATAAATGAATATATTATGAACTTACGACAATACAATGCGATTAAAATAAGAATAGGACCGGCCTAGCGCCATGTTGTGACGTCACAACGGGAACTTGGTATAGTATAATGTGCAAAAAAAGCAATGTTAAAAAATATTGCAAAATTGAAAAATTAAATTCGTTCAATTTGCTATCTAAAAATCGGGAGATTTTTATTCGGAATAAAACAAGAGTATTTTATGTTAATAATATATTCATTTATTCAAGATCTTTTAGTTTTGCCGTATGAAGAATATTATTTTCCATGTTTATTTATGAATATTATTTTACATTAGATGATAATTCAAAAATCGGGAAAAACCTCATAAATATATAAATTTTATAAAATGAACGATTTTTAGTCATTCATTTAAAAATAATCTATTTTTTTTAAGTTTGTTCAGCTGACCGTACTTATATGAGTGAAGTTAGCCGAGAGCCCGTCCTATTCTTATTTTAATCGCATTGTACTTACCAACTTTCTTACCGCCGAGCCGAGTTGTAATGACTTTTATAGATATCGTCAAAATGGTATGAGTGTTATAGTCTAAGATCCGAGCATATATCGACCTTCACCGAACTGATAATAGAACGAAACATATTTTATCATGAACTAGCAGCGCCCCGCGGTTTTACCCGCGTTGTGCCCGTTCCCGTGGGAATTTCGGGATAAAATGTAGCCTATAGCCTTCCTCGATAAATAGACTATCTAACAGTGAAATAATTATTCAAATCGGTTCAGTAGTTTCTGAGATTAGCGCGTTTAAACAAACAAACAAACAAACAAACAAACAAACAAAACAAACTCTTCAGCTTTATAATATTAGTATAGATTAGTATAGATTTAGTACCTCTATTAGAAAACATATTAAAAATGGGTTCTTCAATCTTTTTTGTTATTTTATAATTTGAATTTTGGGATGTCCACTTTGTTTCTATTTCCAGAAAGAGCCAAAAAATTTCAAAGTAAGTAATTGATATTTTTATTGTCTATTATAGATTATAGATATATTATTATGGTTATAACTCAATATATTGATATTATATTTTTTTATTATCCTGATGTTGCAACATTTAATTAAAAATCATTTTTTGACAAATAATTAAAAATAGTCGGCCCAGGATTTTTTTAGCAAACCCATTTTTAATATGTTTTCTAATATACTAAATTCATGATAAAATAGGTTTCGTCCTATTATCAGCTCGGTGAAGGTCGATATAGGCTCGGGTCTTCTACTATTATGTGTAAATATTTCTTATGATCTAGCCGCGCCCCGCGCGGTACCCGATATACCGTGAGAATTTTGGGATAAAATGTCGAATAATTTCCATGTGTTATTCTGATTAGATATGTATAACCTATTTTACTGTAAAGTCATCCAAAGCCGTCCAGTGTTTTTTCGTGAAATAGTAACAAACATACATACTTACTGTATCCTTCCTCACAAACTTTCGCATTTAAAATATTAGAAGGATTAGCAGGATTGAATGATAATAAAGTATCTTACAATGAATCTATTCTTCCTTTAAATGAATAAAACAACATTTTTTCAGACATTTATTAAATAAGCAAGTACAATGGTAGTTATGTTAAGTATGTACCTATTGATAAAATAGGAATTTAAGAGTTTACTACCAAGGGAACATAGAGCGGTCGCATGCAAACACCATCACAAACTTACAACATTCATTGTCAATAAGTAATAAGATTATTAAGTATAGAAATTACAATAAATTAGATAGGTATATGTAAATAAAGATAGTTTAACTTAAATAAATTAATATAAGTCACAAAAGAGGGGTTATTTAAAAAAGTTACAAAGTATATTAAATTAAACTTACAATAACTTAAGACTAAAAAGATTAGACCAGATAAATGCAGTCTTTAAAATTGACACACTGTCATTGCACTGTGATGAATAATAAGAAAAATCAGTCAAACGAAATCAGTAGAATTTTGTTTCTGAAGAGTTCCCAAAGCAAACATTTTAAAGTTTAGTAACCTTTTTGATTTCCTTAAGATTTGGTCTTTACATAAGTAATCATCATCATCATACCTCAGTCAAAATTTTTGATATATTTTGGATGGAGCAATATGGTATATTTAATTTACTATACCTGTGATATACCCATCAATAATAACTTCCCCAGAAAACCATTTGTTAACAAATAAAAATATACAAGATATAGATAACGTCATAATTCAACATTGATTTCCACAATGATTTCGATTAACAAATTAAAGAGAGACCTGGGAAGATTATCCACAGTTTTACATGATTGATGACCAAGGCCAAAATATTTTGGTACCAAGAGTATGGAAATATTCAAGACATAATCAGTCAGATTTCTTTTTTCATCAAGATTAAGCTCGACCCTAAAGTAATTCAACCTAAGCAGAATGTACGTCTACCGATCAGCATTATTCAAGCACGAATTGCAAACTAAAAGTTCGTTCAATTGTCCCTTGACCAATGCTCGATGATAAGTGTGCTTTGATGTTAGAAGTTGAATATTTTCATAACGACGCGTGACGGGACGTAAGCGATTTTCCACAACAATGGTTTCGATCAAATTCGATTTGGAAGGAAGAGTAGGAAAGAAATATACCATGAATAAGAACAATAAAGATAATACAGAAATGACGAGGACATGTAAATTAAGATACGAAGTTTTAGCGGTGAAGTGTGGATTTTGCTACTACCGAAACGATATTCAAACCTGAGCGAAATGTCCGTCTACCTGTCAGCATCAAAAAAGCACGATGGTAACTCTTTAGATCGTAATTAATGAAAGGGCGAGTTAGAAGTTCAAGCCATCGTCGCTTGACCAATGCTCGACGATAAGTGTGCTTCGATGTTAAAGGCCGAATATTGTGTAAACCGAGTATGCAATATTATATCGAAGTGGACAAAGGATTTTAAAAGAGTTATTTGATAAATTTGAATTATGAAACATCAAGAAAAGAGAAAAATGTTAGATATTCAACCTGAGCGAAATGTCCGTCTACCTATCAGCATCAAAAAAGCACGATGGTAACTCTTTAGATCGTAATTAATGAAAGGGCGAGTTAGAAGTTCAAGCCATCGTCGCTTGACCAATGCTCGACGATAAGTGTGCTTCGATGTTAAAGGCTGAATATTTTTCAAACCGAGTTAATTAGCAAAGCATTTAAAAAGAGTTTTTAATACCGAAACGATATTCGACCTGAGCGAAATGTCCGTCTACCTGTCAGCATCAAAAAAGCACGCTGGTAACTCTTTAGATCTTAATTAATGAAAGGGCGAGTTAGAAGTTCAAGCCATCGTCGCTTGACCAATGCTCGACGATAAGTGTGCTTCGATGTTAAAGGCCGAATATTGTTTAAACCGAGTATGCAATATTATATCGAAGTGGACAAAGGATTTTAAAAGAGTTATTTGATAAATTTGAATTATGAAACATCAAGAAAAGAGAAGAATGTTAGATATTCAACCTGAGCGAAATGTCCGTCTACCTATCAGCATCAAAAAAGCACGATGGTAACTCTTTAGATCTTAATTAATGAAAGGGCGAGTTAGAAGTTCAAGCCATCGTCGCTTGACCAATGCTCGACGATAAGTGTGCTTCGATGTTAAAGTCTGAATATTTTTCAAACCGAGTCAATTAGCAAAGCATTTAAAAAGAGTTTTTAATACCGAAACGATATTCGACCTGAGCGAAATGTCCGTCTACCTGTCAGCATCAAAAAAGCACGATGGTAACTCTTTAGATCGTAATTAATGAAAGGGCGAGTTAGAAGTTCAAGCCATCGTCGCTTGACCAATGCTCGACGATAAGTGTGCTTCGATGTTAAAGGCTGAATATTTTTCAAACCGAGTCAATTAGCAAAGCATTTAAAAAGAGTTTTTAATACCGAAACGATATTCGACCTGAGCGAAATGTCCGTCTACCTATCAGCATCAAAAAAGCACGATGGTAACTCTTTAGATCTTAATTAATGAAAGGGCGAGTTAGAAGTTCAAGCCATCGTCGCTTGACCAATGCTCGACGATAAGTGTGCTTCGATGTTAAAGGCCGAATATTGTTTAAACCGAGTATGCAATATTATATCGAAGTGGACAAAGGATTTTAAAAGAGTTATTTGATAAATTTGAATTATGAAACATCAAGAAAAGAGGAAAATCTTAAATATTCAACCTGAGCGAAATGTCCGTCTACCTGTCAGCATCAAAAAAGCACGATGGTAACTCTTTAGATCTTAATTAATGAAAGGGCGAGTTAGAAGTTCAAGCCATCGTCGCTTGACCAATGCTCGACGATAAGTGTGCTTCGATGTTAAAGGCCGAATATTGTTTAAACCGAGTATGCAATGTTATATCGAAGTGGACAAAGGATTTTAAAAGAGTTATTTGATAAATTTGAATTATGAAACATCAAGAAAAGAGAAAAATGTTAGATATTCAACCTGAGCGAAATGTCCGTCTACCTATCAGCATCAAAAAAGCACGATGGTAACTCTTTAGATCGTAATTAATGAAAGGGCAAGTTAGAAGTTCAAGCCATCGTCGCTTTACCAATGCTCGACGATAAGTGTGCTTCGATGTTAAAGGCCGAATATTGTTTAAACCGAGTATGCAATATTATATCGAAGTGGACAAAGGATTTTAAAAGAGTTATTTGATAAATTTGAATTATGAAACATCCAGAAAAGAGGAAAATCTTAGATATTCAACCTGAGCGAAATGTCCGTCTACCTATCAGCATCAAAAAAGCACGATGGTAACTCTTTAGATCGTAATTAATGAAAGGGCGAGTTAGAAGTTCAAGCCACCATCGCTTGACCAATGCTCGACGATAAGTGTGCTTCGATGTTTAAGGCTGAATATTTTTTAAACCGAGTAAGCAAAGTTAAAAAGAGTTTTTCATACCGAAACGATATTCAACCTGAGCGAAATGTCCGTCTACCTATCAGCATCAAAAAAGCACGATGGTAACTCTTTAGATCTTAATTAATGTAAGGGCGAGTTAGAAGTTCAAGCCATCGTCGCTTGACCAATGCTCGACGATAAGTGTGCTTCGATGTTAAAGGCTGAATATTTTTTAAACCGAGTAAGCAAAGTTAAAAAGAGTTATTCATACCGAAACGATATTCAACCTGAGCGAAATGTCCGTCTACCTATCAGCATCAAAAAAGCACGATGGTAACTCTTTAGATCGTAATTAATGGAAGGGCGAGTTAGAAGTTCAAGCCATCGTCGCTTGACCAATGCTCGACGATAAGTGTGCTTCGATGTTGAAGGCTGAATATTTTTTAAACCGAGTAAGCAAAGTTAAAAAGAGTTTTTCATACCGAAACGATATTCAACCTGAGCGAAATGTCCGTCTACCTATCAGCATCATAAAAGCACGATGGTAACTCTTTAGATCTTAATTAATGAAAGGGCGAGTTAGAAGTTTAAGCCATCGTCGCTTGACCAATGCTCGACGATAAGTGTGCTTCGATGTTAAAGGCCGAATATTGTTTAAACCGAGTATGCAATGTTATATCGAAGTGGACAAAGGATTTTAAAAGAGTTATTTGATAAATTTGAATTATGAAACATCAAGAAAAGAGAAGAATGTAAGATATTCAACCTGAGCGAAATGTCCGTCTACCTATCAGCATCAAAAAAGCACGATGGTAACTCTTTAGATCGTAATTAATGAAAGGGCCAGTTAGAAGTTCAAGCCACCGTCGCTTGACCAATGCTCGACGATAAGTGTGCTTCGATGTTAAAGGCTGAATATTTTTTAAACCGAGTAAGCAAAGTTAAAAAGAGTTATTAATACCGAAACGATATTCAACCTGAGCGAAATGTCCGTCTACCTATCAGCATCAAAAAAGCACGATGGTAACTCTTTAGATCGTAATTAATGAAAGGGCGAGTTAGAAGTTCAAGCCATCGTCGCTTGACCAATGCTCGACGATAAGTGTGCTTCGATGTTGAAGGCTGAATATTTTTTAAACCGAGTAAGCAAAGTTAAAAAGAGTTTTTCATACCGAAACGATATTCAACCTGAGCGAAATGTCCGTCTACCTATCAGCATCATAAAAGCACGATGGTAACTCTTTAGATCTTAATTAATGAAAGGGCGAGTTAGAAGTTCAAGCCATCGTCGCTTGACCAATGCTCGACGATAAGTGTGCTTCGATGTTAAAGGCCGAATATTGTTTAAACCGAGTATGCAATGTTATATCGAAGTGGACAAAGGATTTTAAAAGAGTTATTTGATAAATTTGAATTATGAAACATCAAGAAAAGAGAAAAATGTTAGATATTCAACCTGAGCGAAATGTCCGTCTACCTATCAGCATCAAAAAAGCACGATGGTAACTCTTTAGATCGTAATTAATGAAAGGGCGAGTTAGAAGTTCAAGCCATCGTCGCTTGACCAATGCTCGACGATAAGTTTGCTTCGATGTTAAAGGCCGAATATTGTTTAAACAAGTATGCAATATTATATCGAAGTGGACAAAGGATTTTAAAAGAGTTATTTGATAAATTTGAATTATGAAACATCAAGAAAAGAGAAAAATGTTAGATATTCAACCTGAGCGAAATGTCCGTCTACCTATCAGCATTAAAAAAGCACGATGGTAACTCTTTAGATCGTAATTAATGAAAGGGCGAGTTAGAAGTTCAAGCCATCGTCGCTTGACCAATGCTCGACGATAAGTGTGCTTCGATGTTAAAGGCCGAATATTGTTTAAACCGAGTATGCAATGTTATATCGAAGTGGACAAAGGATTTAAAAAGAGTTATTTGATAAATTTGAATTATGAAACATCAAGAAAAGAGGAAAATCTTAGATATTCAACCTGAGCGAAATGTCCGTCTACCTATCAGCATCAAAAAAGCACGATGGTAACTCTTTAGATCGTAATTAATGAAAGGGCGAGTTAGAAGTTCAAGCCATCGTCGCTTGACCAATGCTCGACGATAAGTGTGCTTCGATGTTGAAGGCTGAATATTTTTTAAACCGAGTAAGCAAAGTTAAAAAGAGTTTTTCATACCGAAACGATATTCAACCTGAGCGAAATGTCCGTCTACCTATCAGCATCAAAAAAGCACGATGGTAACTCTTTAGATCTTAATTAATGAAAGGGCGAGTTAGAAGTTCAAGCCATCGTCGCTTGACCAATGCTCGACGATAAGTGTCCTTCGATGTTAAAGGCCGAATATTGTTTAAACCGAGTATGCAATATTATATCGAAGTGGACAATGGATTTAAAAAGAGTTGTTTGATAAATTTGAATTATGAAACATCAAGAAAAGAGGAAAATCTTAGATATTCAACCTGAGCGAAATGTCCGTCTACCTATCAGCATCGAAAAAGCACGATGGTAACTCTTTAGATCGTAATTAATGAAAGGGCGAGTTAGAAGTTCAAGCCATCGTCGCTTGACCAATGCTCGACGATAAGTGTGCTTCGATGTTAAAGGCCGAATATTGTTTAAACCGAGTATGCAATATTATATCGAAGTGGACAAAGGATTTTAAAAGAGTTATTTGATAAATTTGAATTATGAAACATCAAGAAAAGAGAAAAATGTTAGATATTCAACCTGAGCGAAATGTCCGTCTACCTATCAGCATCAAAAAAGCACGATGGTAACTCTTTAGATCGTAATTAATGAAAAGGCGAGTTAGAAGTTCAAGCCATCGTCGCTTGACCAATGCTCGACGATAAGTGTGCTTCGATGTTGAAGGCTGAATATTTTTTAAACCGAGTAAGCAAAGTTAAAAAGAGTTTTTCATACCGAAACGATATTCAACCTGAGCGAAATGTCCGTCTACCTATCAGCATCATAAAAGCACGATGGTAACTCTTTAGATCTTAATTAATGAAAGGGCGAGTTAGAAGTTCAAGCCATCGTCGCTTGACCAATGCTCGACGATAAGTGTGCTTCGATGTTAAAGGCCGAATATTGTTTAAACCGAGTATGCAATATTATATCGAAGTGGACAAAGGATTTTAAAAGAGTTATTTGATAAATTTGAATTATGAAACATCAAGAAAAGAGAAAAATGTTAGATATTCAACCTGAGCGAAATGTCCGTCTACCTATCAGCATTAAAAAAGCACGATGGTAACTCTTTAGATCGTAATTAATGAAAGGGCGAGTTAGAAGTTCAAGCCATCGTCGCTTGACCAATGCTCGACGATAAGTGGGCTTCGATGTTGAAGGCTGAATATTTTTTAAACCGAGTGAGCAAAGTTAAAAAGAGTTTTTCATACCGAAACGATATTCAACCTGAGCGAAATGTCCGTCTACCTATCAGCATCAAAAAAGCACGATGGTAACTCTTTAGATCTTAATTAATGAAAGGGCGAGTTAGAAGTTCAAGCCATCGTCGCTTGACCAATGCTCGACGATAAGTGTGCTTCGATGTTAAAGGCCGAATATTGTTTAAACCGAGTATGCAATATTATATCGAAGTGGACAAAGGATTTTAAAAGAGTTATTTGATAAATTTGAATTATGAAACATCAAGAAAAGAGAAGAATGTTAGATATTCAACCTGAGCGAAATGTCCGTCTACCTATCAGCATCAAAAAAGCACGATGGTAACTCTTTAGATCGTAATTAATGAAAGGGCGAGTTAGAAGTTCAAGCCATCGTCGCTTGACCAATGCTCGACGATAAGTGTGCTTCGATGTTAAAGGCCGAATATTGTTTAAACCGAGTATGCAATATTATATCGAAGTGGACAAAGGATTTTAAAAGAGTTATTTGATAAATTTGAATTATGAAACATCAAGAAAAGAGAAAAATGTTAGATATTCAACCTGAGCGAAATGTCCGTCTACCTATCAGCATTAAAAAAGCACGATGGTAACTCTTTAGATCGTAATTAATGAAAGGGCGAGTTAGAAGTTCAAGCCATCGTCGCTTGACCAATGCTCGACGATAAGTGGGCTTCGATGTTGAAGGCTGAATATTTTTTAAACCGAGTGAGCAAAGTTAAAAAGAGTTTTTCATACCGAAACGATATTCAACCTGAGCGAAATGTCCGTCTACCTATCAGCATCAAAAAAGCACGATGGTAACTCTTTAGATCTTAATTAATGAAAGGGCGAGTTAGAAGTTCAAGCCATCGTCGCTTGACCAATGCTCGACGATAAGTGTGCTTCGATGTTAAAGGCCGAATATTGTTTAAACCGAGTATGCAATATTATATCGAAGTGGACAAAGGATTTTAAAAGAGTTATTTGATAAATTTGAATTATGAAACATCAAGAAAAGAGAAAAATGTTAGATATTCAACCTGAGCGAAATGTCCGTCTACCTATCAGCATCAAAAAAGCACGATGGTAACTCTTTAGATCGTAATTAATGAAAGGGCGAGTTAGAAGTTCAAGCCATCGTCGCTTGACCAATGCTCGACGATAAGTGTGCTTCGATGTTGAAGGCTGAATATTTTTTAAACCGAGTAAGCAAAGTTAAAAAGAGTTTTTCATACCGAAACGATATTCAACCTGAGCGAAATGTCCGTCTACCTATCAGCATTAAAAAAGCACGATGGTAACTCTTTAGATCGTAATTAATGAAAGGGCGAGTTAGAAGTTCAAGCCATCGTCGCTTGACCAATGCTCGACGATAAGTGTGCTTCGATGTTAAAGGCCGAATATTGTTTAAACCGAGTATGCAATGTTATATCGAAGTGGACAAAGGATTTAAAAAGAGTTATTTGATAAATTTGAATTATGAAACATCAAGAAAAGAGGAAAATCTTAGATATTCAACCTGAGCGAAATGTCCGTCTACCTATCAGCATCAAAAAAGCACGATGGTAACTCTTTAGATCGTAATTAATGAAAGGGCGAGTTAGAAGTTCAAGCCATCGTCGCTTGACCAATGCTCGACGATAAGTGTGCTTCGATGTTGAAGGCTGAATATTTTTTAAACCGAGTAAGCAAAGTTAAAAAGAGTTTTTCATACCGAAACGATATTCAACCTGAGCGAAATGTCCGTCTACCTATCAGCATCAAAAAAGCACGATGGTAACTCTTTAGATCTTAATTAATGAAAGGGCGAGTTAGAAGTTCAAGCCATCGTCGCTTGACCAATGCTCGACGATAAGTGTGCTTCGATGTTAAAGGCCGAATATTGTTTAAACCGAGTATGCAATATTATATCGAAGTGGACAATGGATTTAAAAAGAGTTGTTTGATAAATTTGAATTATGAAACATCAAGAAAAGAGGAAAATCTTAGATATTCAACCTGAGCGAAATGTCCTTCTACCTATCAGCATCGAAAAAGCACGATGGTAACTCTTTAGATCGTAATTAATGAAAGGGCGAGTTAGAAGTTCAAGCCATCGTCGCTTGACCAATGCTCGACGATAAGTGTGCTTCGATGTTAAAGGCCGAATATTGTTTAAACCGAGTATGCAATATTATATCGAAGTGGACAAAGGATTTTAAAAGAGTTATTTGATAAATTTGAATTATGAAACATCAAGAAAAGAGAAAAATGTTAGATATTCAACCTGAGCGAAATGTCCGTCTACCTATCAGCATCAAAAAAGCACGATGGTAACTCTTTAGATCGTAATTAATGAAAGGGCGAGTTAGAAGTTCAAGCCATCGTCGCTTGACCAATGCTCGACGATAAGTGTGCTTCGATGTTGAAGGCTGAATATTTTTTAAACCGAGTAAGCAAAGTTAAAAAGAGTTTTTCATACCGAAACGATATTCAACCTGAGCGAAATGTCCGTCTACCTATCAGCATCATAAAAGCACGATGGTAACTCTTTAGATCTTAATTAATGAAAGGGCGAGTTAGAAGTTCAAGCCATCGTCGCTTGACCAATGCTCGACGATAAGTGTGCTTCGATGTTAAAGGCCGAATATTGTTTAAACCGAGTATGCAATATTATATCGAAGTGGACAAAGGATTTTAAAAGAGTTATTTGATAAATTTGAATTATGAAACATCAAGAAAAGAGAAGAATGTTAGATATTCAACCTGAGCGAAATGTCCGTCTACCTATCAGCATCAAAAAAGCACGATGGTAACTCTTTAGATCGTAATTAATGAAAGGGCGAGTTAGAAGTTCAAGCCATCGTCGCTTGACCAATGCTCGACGATAAGTGTGCTTCGATGTTAAAGGCCGAATATTGTTTAAACCGAGTATGCAATATTATATCGAAGTGGACAAAGGATTTTAAAAGAGTTATTTGATAAATTTGAATTATGAAACATCAAGAAAAGAGAAAAATGTTAGATATTCAACCTGAGCGAAATGTCCGTCTACCTATCAGCATTAAAAAAGCACGATGGTAACTCTTTAGATCGTAATTAATGAAAGGGCGAGTTAGAAGTTCAAGCCATCGTCGCTTGACCAATGCTCGACGATAAGTGGGCTTCGATGTTGAAGGCTGAATATTTTTTAAACCGAGTGAGCCAAGTTAAAAAGAGTTTTTCATACCGAAACGATATTCAACCTGAGCGAAATGTCCGTCTACCTATCAGCATCAAAAAAGCACGATGGTAACTCTTTAGATCTTAATTAATGAAAGGGCGAGTTAGAAGTTCAAGCCATCGTCGCTTGACCAATGCTCGACGATAAGTGTGCTTCGATGTTAAAGGCCGAATATTGTTTAAACCGAGTATGCAATATTATATCGAAGTGGACAAAGGATTTTAAAAGAGTTATTTGATAAATTTGAATTATGAAACATCAAGAAAAGAGAAGAATGTTAGATATTCAACCTGAGCGAAATGTCCGTCTACCTATCAGCATCAAAAAAGCACGATGGTAACTCTTTAGATCTTAATTAATGAAAGGGCGAGTTAGAAGTTCAAGCCATCGTCGCTTGACCAATGCTCGACGATAAGTGTGCTTCGATGTTGAATGCTGAATATTTTTTATACCGAGTAAGCAAAGTTAAAAAGAGTTTTTCATACCGAAACGATATTCAACCTGAGCGAAATGTCCGTCTACCTATCAGCATCAAAAAAGCACGATGGTAACTCTTTAGATCTTAATTAATGAAAGGGCGAGTTAGAAGTTCAAGCCATCGTCGCTTGACCAATGCTCGACGATAAGTGTGCTTCGATGTTAAAGGCCGAATATTGTTTAAACCGAGTATGCAATATTATATCGAAGTGGACAAAGGATTTTAAAAGAGTTATTTGATAAATTTGAATTATGAAACATCAAGAAAAGAGAAGAATGTTAGATATTCAACCTGAGCGAAATGTCCGTCTACCTATCAGCATCAAAAAAGCACGATGGTAACTCTTTAGATCTTAATTAATGAAAGGGCGAGTTAGAAGTTCAAGCCATCGTCGCTTGACCAATGCTCGACGATAAGTGTGCTTCGATGTTAAAGGCCGAATATTGTTTAAACCGAGTATGCAATATTATATCGAAGTGGACAAAGGATTTTAAAAGAGTTATTTGATAAATTTGAATTATGAAACATCAAGAAAAGAGAAAAATGTTAGATATTCAACCTGAGCGAAATGTCCGTCTACCTATCAGCATCAAAAAAGCACGATGGTAACTCTTTAGATCGTAATTAATGAAAGGGCGAGTTAGAAGTTCAAGCCATCGTCGCTTGACCAATGCTCGACGATAAGTGTGCTTCGATGTTGAAGGCTGAATATTTTTTAAACCGAGTAAGCAAAGTTAAAAAGAGTTTTTCATACCGAAACGATATTCAACCTGAGCGAAATGTCCGTCTACCTATCAGCATTAAAAAAGCACGATGGTAACTCTTTAGATCGTAATTAATGAAAGGGCGAGTTAGAAGTTCAAGCCATCGTCGCTTGACCAATGCTCGACGATAAGTGTGCTTCGATGTTAAAGGCCGAATATTGTTTAAACCGAGTATGCAATGTTATATCGAAGTGGACAAAGGATTTAAAAAGAGTTATTTGATAAATTTGAATTATGAAACATCAAGAAAAGAGAAAAATGTTAGATATTCAACCTGAGCGAAATGTCCGTCTACCTATCAGCATCAAAAAAGCACGATGGTAACTCTTTAGATCGTAATTAATGAAAGGGCGAGTTAGAAGTTCAAGCCATCGTCGCTTGACCAATGCTCGACGATAAGTGTGCTTCGATGTTGAAGGCTGAATATTTTTTAAACCGAGTAAGCAAAGTTAAAAAGAGTTTTTCATACCGAAACGATATTCAACCTGAGCGAAATGTCCGTCTACCTATCAGCATCATAAAAGCACGATGGTAACTCTTTAGATCTTAATTAATGAAAGGGCGAGTTAGAAGTTCAAGCCATCGTCGCTTGACCAATGCTCGACGATAAGTGTGCTTCGATGTTAAAGGCCGAATATTGTTTAAACCGAGTATGCAATATTATATCGAAGTGGACAAAGGATTTTAAAAGAGTTATTTGATAAATTTGAATTATGAAACATCAAGAAAAGAGAAGAATGTTAGATATTCAACCTGAGCGAAATGTCCGTCTACCTATCAGCATCAAAAAAGCACGATGGTAACTCTTTAGATCGTAATTAATGAAAGGGCGAGTTAGAAGTTCAAGCCATCGTCGCTTGACCAATGCTCGACGATAAGTGTGCTTCGATGTTAAAGGCCGAATATTGTTTAAACCGAGTATGCAATATTATATCGAAGTGGACAAAGGATTTTAAAAGAGTTATTTGATAAATTTGAATTATGAAACATCAAGAAAAGAGAAAAATGTTAGATATTCAACCTGAGCGAAATGTCCGTCTACCTATCAGCATTAAAAAAGCACGATGGTAACTCTTTAGATCGTAATTAATGAAAGGGCGAGTTAGAAGTTCAAGCCATCGTCGCTTGACCAATGCTCGACGATAAGTGGGCTTCGATGTTGAAGGCTGAATATTTTTTAAACCGAGTGAGCAAAGTTAAAAAGAGTTTTTCATACCGAAACGATATTCAACCTGAGCGAAATGTCCGTCTACCTATCAGCATCAAAAAAGCACGATGGTAACTCTTTAGATCTTAATTAATGAAAGGGCGAGTTAGAAGTTCAAGCCATCGTCGCTTGACCAATGCTCGACGATAAGTGTGCTTCGATGTTAAAGGCCGAATATTGTTTAAACCGAGTATGCAATATTATATCGAAGTGGACAAAGGATTTTAAAAGAGTTATTTGATAAATTTGAATTATGAAACATCAAGAAAAGAGAAAAATGTTAGATATTCAACCTGAGCGAAATGTCCGTCTACCTATCAGCATCAAAAAAGCACGATGGTAACTCTTTAGATCGTAATTAATGAAAGGGCGAGTTAGAAGTTCAAGCCATCGTCGCTTGACCAATGCTCGACGATAAGTGTGCTTCGATGTTGAAGGCTGAATATTTTTTAAACCGAGTAAGCAAAGTTAAAAAGAGTTTTTCATACCGAAACGATATTCAACCTGAGCGAAATGTCCGTCTGTCTACCTATCAGCATCAAAAAAGCACGATGGTAACTCTTTAGATCTTAATTAATGAAAGGGCGAGTTAGAAGTTCAAGCCATCGTCGCTTGACCAATGCTCGACGATAAGTGTGCTTCGATGTTAAAGGCCGAATATTGTTTAAACCGAGTATGCAATATTATATCGAAGTGGACAAAGGATTTTAAAAGAGTTATTTGATAAATTTGAATTATGAAACATCAAGAAAAGAGAAGAATGTTAGATATTCAACCTGAGCGAAATGTCCGTCTACCTATCAGCATCAAAAAAGCACGATGGTAACTCTTTAGATCTTAATTAATGAAAGGGCGAGTTAGAAGTTCAAGCCATCGTCGCTTGACCAATGCTCGACGATAAGTGTGCTTCGATGTTAAAGGCCGAATATTGTTTAAACCGAGTATGCAATATTATATCGAAGTGGACAAAGGATTTTAAAAGAGTTATTTGATAAATTTGAATTATGAAACATCAAGAAAAGAGAAAAATGTTAGATATTCAACCTGAGCGAAATGTCCGTCTACCTATCAGCGTTAAAAAAGCACGATGGTAACTCTTTAGATCGTAATTAATGAAAGGGCGAGTTAGAAGTTCAAGCCATCGTCGCTTGACCAATGCTCGACGATAAGTGGGCTTCGATGTTGAAGGCTGAATATTTTTTAAACCGAGTAAGCAAAGTTAAAAAGAGTTTTTCATACCGAAACGATATTCAACCTGAGCGAAATGTCCGTCTACCTATCAGCATCAAAAAAGCACGATGGTAACTCTTTAGATCTTAATTAATGAAAGGGCGAGTTAGAAGTTCAAGCCATCGTCGCTTGACCAATGCTCGACGATAAGTGTGCTTCGATGTTAAAGGCCGAATATTGTTTAAACCGAGTATGCAATATTATATCGAAGTGGACAAAGGATTTTAAAAGAGTTATTTGATAAATTTGAATTATGAAACATCAAGAAAAGAGAAAAATGTTAGATATTCAACCTGAGCGAAATGTCCGTCTACCTATCAGCATCAAAAAAGCACGATGGTAACTCTTTAGATCGTAATTAATGAAAGGGCGAGTTAGAAGTTCAAGCCATCGTCGCTTGACCAATGCTCGACGATAAGTGTGCTTCGATGTTGAATGCTGAATATTTTTTATACCGAGTAAGCAAAGTTAAAAAGAGTTTTTCATACCGAAACGATATTCAACCTGAGCGAAATGTCCGTCTACCTATCAGCATCAAAAAAGCACGATGGTAACTCTTTAGATCTTAATTAATGAAAGGGCGAGTTAGAAGTTCAAGCCATCGTCGCTTGACCAATGCTCGACGATAAGTGTGCTTCGATGTTAAAGGCCGAATATTGTTTAAACCGAGTATGCAATATTATATCGAAGTGGACAAAGGATTTTAAAAGAGTTATTTGATAAATTTGAATTATGAAACATCAAGAAAAGAGAAGAATGTTAGATATTCAACCTGAGCGAAATGTCCGTCTACCTATCAGCATCAAAAAAGCACGATGGTAACTCTTTAGATCTTAATTAATGAAAGGGCGAGTTAGAAGTTCAAGCCATCGTCGCTTGACCAATGCTCGACGATAAGTGTGCTTCGATGTTAAAGGCCGAATATTGTTTAAACCGAGTATGCAATATTATATCGAAGTGGACAAAGGATTTTAAAAGAGTTATTTGATAAATTTGAATTATGAAACATCAAGAAAAGAGAAAAATGTTAGATATTCAACCTGAGCGAAATGTACGTCCACCTATCAGCATTAAAAAAGCACGATGGTAACTCTTTAGATCGTAATTAATGAAAGGGCGAGTTAGAAGTTCAAGCCATCGTCGCTTGACCAATGCTCGACGATAAGTGGGCTTCGATGTTGAAGGCTGAATATTTTTTAAACCGAGTAAGCAAAGTTAAAAATTTTTTCATACCGAAACGATATTCAACCTGAGCGAAATGTCCGTCTACCTATCAGCATCAAAAAAGCACGATGGTAACTCTTTAGATCTTAATTAATGAAAGGGCGAGTTAGAAGTTCAAGCCATCGTCGCTTGACCAATGCTCGACGATAAGTGTGCTTCGATGTTAAAGGCCGAATATTGTTTAAACCGAGTATGCAATATTATATCGAAGTGGACAAAGGATTTTATAAGAGTTATTTGATAAATTTGAATTATGAAACATCAAGAAAAGAGAAGAATGTTAGATATTCAACCTGAGCGAAATGTCCGTCTACCTATCAGCATCAAAAAAGCACGATGATAACTCTTTAGATCTTAATTAATGAAAGGGCGAGTTAGAAGTTCAAGCCATCGTCGCTTGACCAATGCTCGACGATAAGTGTGCTTCGATGTTGAAGACTGAATATTTTTTAAACCGAGTAAGCAAAGTTAAAAAGAGTTTTTCATACCGAAACGATATTCAACCTGAGCGAAATGTACGTCCACCTATCAGCATTAAAAAAGCACGATGGTAACTCTTTAGATCGTAATTAATGAAAGGGCGAGTTAGAAGTTCAAGCCATCGTCGCTTGACCAATGCTCGACGATAAGTGGGCTTCGATGTTGAAGGCTGAATATTTTTTAAACCGAGTAAGCAAAGTTAAAAATTTTTTCATACCGAAACGATATTCAACCTGAGCGAAATGTCCGTCTACCTATCAGCATCAAAAAAGCACGATGGTAACTCTTTAGATCTTAATTAATGAAAGGGCGAGTTAGAAGTTCAAGCCATCGTCGCTTGACCAATGCTCGACGATAAGTGTGCTTCGATGTTAAAGGCCGAATATTGTTTAAACCGAGTATGCAATATTATATCGAAGTGGACAAAGGATTTTATAAGAGTTATTTGATAAATTTGAATTATGAAACATCAAGAAAAGAGAAGAATGTTAGATATTCAACCTGAGCGAAATGTCCGTCTACCTATCAGCATCAAAAAAGCACGATGATAACTCTTTAGATCTTAATTAATGAAAGGGCGAGTTAGAAGTTCAAGCCATCGTCGCTTGACCAATGCTCGACGATAAGTGTGCTTCGATGTTGAAGACTGAATATTTTTTAAACCGAGTAAGCAAAGTTAAAAAGAGTTTTTCATACCGAAACGATATTCAACCTGAGCGAAATGTCCGTCTACCTATCAGCATCAAAAAAGCACGATGGTAACTCTTTAGATCTTAATTAATGAAAGGGCGAGTTAGAAGTTCAAGCCATCGTCGCTTGACCAATGCTCGACGATAAGTGTGCTTCGATGTTAAAGGCTGAATATTTTTTAAACCGAGTAAGCAAAGTTAAAAATTTTTTCATACCGAAACGATATTCAACCTGAGCGAAATGTCCGTCTACCTATCAGCATCAAAAAAGCACGATGGTAACTCTTTAGATCTTAATTAATGAAAGGGCGAGTTAGAAGTTCAAGCCATCGTCGCTTGACCAATGCTCGACGATAAGTGTGCTTCGATGTTAAAGGCCGAATATTGTTTAAACCGAGTATGCAATATTATATCGAAGTGGATAAAGGATTTTAAAAGAGTTATTTGATAAATTTGAATTATGAAACATCAAGAAAAGAGAAAAATGTTAGATATTAAACCAGAGCGAAATGTCCGTCTACCTATCAGCATCAAAAAAGCACGATGGTAACTCTTTAGATCGTAATTAATGAAAGGGCGAGTTAGAAGTTCAAGCCATCGTCGCTTGACCAATGCTCGACGATAAGTGGGCTTCGATGTTGAAGGCTGAATATTTTTTAAACCGAGTAAGCAAAGTTAAAAATTTTTTCATACCGAAACGATATTCAACCTGAGCGAAATGTCCGTCTACCTATCAGCATCAAAAAAGCACGATGATAACTCTTTAGATCTTAATTAATGAAAGGGCGAGTTAGAAGTTCAAGCCATCGTCGCTTGACCAATGCTCGACGATAAGTGTGCTTCGATGTTGAAGACTGAATATTTTTTAAACCGAGTAAGCAAAGTTAAAAAGAGTTTTTCATACCGAAACGATATTCAACCTGAGCGAAATGTCCGTCTACCTATCAGCATCAAAAAAGCACGATGGTAACTCTTGAGATCTTAATTAATGAAAGGGCGAGTTAGAAGTTCAAGCCATCGTCGCTTGACCAATGCTCGACGATAAGTGTGCTTCGATGTTAAAGGCTGAATATTTTTTAAACCGAGTTAATTAGCAAAGCATTTAAAAAGAGTTTTTAATAAAGAAGCGATATTCGACCTGAGCGAAATGTCCGTCTACCTATCAGCATCAAAAAAGCACGATGGTAACTCTTGAGATCGTAATTAATGAAAGGGCGAGTTAGAAGTTCAAGCCATCGTCGCTTGACCAATGCTCGACGATAAGTGTGCTTCGATGTTAAAGGCTGAATATTTTGTAAACCGAGTTAATTAGCAAAGCATTTAAAAAGAGTTTTTAATACCGAAACGATATTCGACCTGAGCGAAATGTCCGTCTACCTATCAGCATCAAAAAAGCACGATGGTAACTCTTTAGATCGTAATTAATGAAAGGGCGAGTTAGAAGTTCAAGCCATCGTCGCTTGACCAATGCTCGACGATAAGTGTGCTTCGATGTTAAAGGCCGAATATTTTGTAAACCGAGTTAATTAGCAAAGCATTTAAAAAGAGTTTTTAATACCGAAACGATATTCGACCTGAGCGAAATGTCCGTCTACCTATCAGCATCAAAAAAGCACGATGGTAACTCTTTAGATCGTAATTAATGAAAGGGCGAGTTAGAAGTTCAAGCCATCGTCGCTTGACCAATGCTCGACGATAAGTGTGCTTCGATGTTAAAGGCTGAATATTTTTAAAACGAGTTAATTAGCAAAGCATTTAAAAAGAGTTTTTAATACCGAAGCGATATTCGACCTGAGCGAAATGTCCGTCTACCTATCAGCATCAAAAAAGCACGATGGTAACTCTTTAGATCTTAATTAATGAAAGGGCGAGTTAGAAGTTCAAGCCATCGTCGCTTGACCAATGCTCGACGATAAGTGTGCTTCGATGTTAAAGGCTGAATATTTTTTAAACCGAGTTAATTAGCAAAGCATTTAAAAAGAGTTTTTAATACCGAAGCGATATTCGACCTGAGCGAAATGTCCGTCTACCTATCAGCATCAAAAAAGCACGATGGTAACTCTTTAGATCGTAATTAATGAAAGGGCGAGTTAGAAGTTCAAGCCATCGTCGCTTGTCCAATGCTCGACGATAAGTGTGCTTCGATGTTGAAGGCTGAATATTTTTTAAACCGAGTTAACAATATTATGTCGTCATGTTTTTTTATGAACGTCGCTTGATTGGCCATAATGAAAATAATATTGTTTGGCAAGATGGAATCAAATAGTCGTAAGAGAAGTAGTAAGAGTAACAGGTGAAAGGACAAAATACGATAGAAATAGTAAGAATAAACACGATAAAGATATAAAGAAGATAAATTTAGAAGAGGATAATGATATTATGAATAAGATTTAAAATATGTTTTGGAATGGATTATTTAAAAGATAGGTAGTTCAAAATTTCACGCCAAGAAAACATTAACAAAACATTTTGTTAAGTGTAGTGAAAAATGCCAATGGCGAAGAGAGAAAGTTGGTGAATGCCTTTTAAACAAGTAGCGGTAAGAATCATGATACAAAATATAGGTGAGGGTGGTGATGCATCTAGAAGGATAGAAAACCAGGAAATGGGTCAACATAAATAAACAGCACGAATTTGCCTTGGGGAATATTTTAAATCCATTATAAGAATTTAAAATATCCTGCGAGGTTACAAAATAGTTATTAATGACAAATTAAGTATACCTTGACCATAAAAGTTTACTAATGGATGTACAAGCCGTTTATTAATCCCTAGTCATCAGAATACCTGCAGTATTTCCAGATGTAGAGGAATAATTTTGTCATCTTACGTATGCTGCTATGAATTAATCGACGGGTATCACATTGATGGCAATAAGTTATTTAAACCGATTTAATGTCAGGTAATATAAAAATGTGCCTCATAATTGTATGCCCAGCCTAATATCAATCCGCAAAACTTTATACTTTTTCATAACTGATGTTCTGTGAAATTACGCACTTGAATTTAGTATTGAAGTATTCTAAGTTACGAATTGACTTAGGGGTAGAGAAGGTGTTATTAACAAGTTGAGGACATCCTAGGAACAGAAGGGGACCGATGGAAAATGAGAATGAAAATAAAATGTAATTAATTATATGAAATATTCAAAGAAATAGAAGAAAAAGATAGAAGTAAATCGAAGAGATTTTGAAAAGTAAGATCAGTAATGAAAACACAAAAACTTAGTGACAAGGAAAGGTGAAGAGATATGACAAGATTACAATTTAGAGAAAAGCACTTTTGGTTTAAGAACACATTTATGCAATAACAAGAATTGAAACAATTTAAAAACAGGAACAACACTAAACTTTGAACTTTTCAATAAGATTCATAAGATGCATCAGAAGACGAGGAATTTAAGGGTAACAACAGTAATTATTTAACGCGCGCATTATATATCTTGAGAATAAATTAAATGACAAAATCAACAAAGAATGAACACTTTCGCGGCTAAGACAACGTTTTTAGAATATCAGCTTAGTTATAAGTAGTCTTGAATCTCGAATGTGAAGGTACATAAGTAAGAAAACTTAGAAGAAGAGAAGAATTTGCCATGAAATTAGAACGTCAAAGATGAATTGAAACGTACGTTAATATCATTATTATTTGTTTAAACGGGAAATAACGTACGACGCAGGTTACTGTTGAGTGTCCCTCAAAACGTTTCGGTCACCGAACTCTCAACTCCCAACAGTAACCTCCGTCGTACGAAAGCTCCCGTTTAAACAAATACCTAATAATGTCAAAGATGAAATTAAAAATAAAGGTTTGTTTTGAAAGAAGGAGAAAATTAGAAAGGGAAAAGATTACGGATAAACTTGATACTTGTCAACAATAATAATTTATAACAATGATAAGTCTTTTGTAATGAACACATAATTATGATGAACATGGATAAACTAAAAACGAAATTAAGATACCGAAGAAGCATACTTAAATTTTTACGTAGCCGAATTAAATTAATGAAAGGAAATAATACCGAAGGAAATAAGGAAAATATACCAATAACACAGGCATAATTTGATAGTAAAGTAAATAGGAAAAAAAAAATTTGGAAAGTATTGTTCGTTTTAAAAATTGTAATACCAAAAACATATTGTGTCCAAAGCAATAAGCAAACAGAGAAGAAGTTAAATCTATAAAAAGTGTCTAACGGATGAACACATAGTTTATATGGGATAATTATCTGACTTTGTAACATTTTAACAAGACTCTTGAACAAGAAACATCCTTTAAAATTGAATATAACGATAACAATAACAGCAACAACGTGATTCATAAGGCAATAAAATTGAAAGTAATGTTTGCAAATAGTTTGTTTAAGGCGGTGTCGGCATGAAAAGTAAAGAAATTAGGAGTACCAATGATGGTTAATCAGGAAAAATTTAAACTTTCAATATAAACAAATGATTTATGAAACAAAAGACAAATGATTTATGAAACAAAAGACTGTTCAAATAATAGGAAAATAGCCGACAAAGGAGAGTCAAATAAATTCAAACCAGGAGAACACAGATAGGCGGAACTTCAGATAACAAATGAGATCAATTCGCTAAGGCAGTTAAGGCACATGAAACCAGCAGTTCTGCAATCTATTAAGGTACTTGATGATTTGGAAGACAGGGTCGATGAAATTTACGACGCGAATGGGCTCAATAACAACAATAACATTAATATTTTTGTAACGATAACGATTCAATAGAAATGGAGAAGAAGGGAAGCCTTATCACGAATAGGCGGCACAATTTTGAAAGAATAGTTTAATGTTTTCTTGGCGTGGATGGTGATTTTGATAAAGATAAAATTAAATTGGTCTTCGCGTTTGAACTTTTCCGATTGATGTCTTTCGAGTTTAATAGTATGTTTTAAAAAAAGAATATACATGTTTTTTTTTATAGTTCATGGAAGAAAGTGAGAAGATAAAGAAGAAATGGAATGGACTTTGGAAGACAGATATAGGAAGAGGTAGTCGTGTTGGGAATCGCGAATGACGTTGAAGAAGACAATAATGAGGTAGAGACAAAAGGGAAACTGTTGTAAAGAGATGTATAAAGATTAAAAAGATGAATTGGAGATTTTGAGTTTACGATATAGGTTGGAGTGAAGATCTCAATAACACGAAGACAAAAGAGAAAATTACTGTGGGAGATAAATAATGACATCGTAATTAAGTAATTTTAAGGGAAGATTTGAAATTGTTTGGAATCACGTAGAAATAAGTCAAATTGATATGTGGCCTTATTAAAAGATAAGATTAAGATGATTTTTTTATCAATTATTAATTGGTAAAGTAAGCAATAGAAAGTGAAAATTCAAGAAGAATATGATGTAAATTGCAGTGAAAACATGATCCAATAGGAAAGTTAGGTATTGAAATACTTGGTTTAGGTATAGAAAAATATTTCGAATACAAGAATATTAATTTACTTGATGGAAAAGATCTAGCATTAATATTACGAGAGAATAATGATTAGAAGCCAAAACAACAGTGACACACAATGAGAGGGACGAAAAGGACCATTAGAAGATTTTTACGAGTTAAGATAATAATTGAAAATGAATAGGAGATGAATTACTTTCAAGAGGGGAGATAATTTTAGAAGTAGATTAACAAGAATTGACGTATAAACAAAGAAGTTATGGGAAGCTTAGGATAGTGTTTCCTTCGAATTCTCTTTTGCAATTTTTTTTTACCACCTGATTTTAACCAAAATATATTCGTCGAGTATCGAGCAATGTCATCGTTTTAGAGACAATAATTTGATTGTTTTGTGACATATCAAATCGATATTTTTAAATGTTCTCAAATGGTTTCCGAGTGTAGTTTTTTGTTCAATGGTATTTATGAATTCCGTATTGGCGATACCAAAACGTCATAATCATACAAACTAATAAGTATAAAAGAATCTTAGCATAGAGTAGAAGTAAGTTAAGTCTAAAATATTAAAGTAAGCTTTTTGAAAGTCCTGTTTTAATACCATGTAATATTCAATTTTGTAGTAGGTAGGTAAAAAGTTATTTTCGAAAATATAAAACCTTAAATTATTTTTTTTCTTCCTTTGGGAAAATCCTTTTAGGCATACTTAAGAGTAGAGATCATAAAAAACAGGGCTTCCGATTTTATACTTAGTACAAATCATTACATAGATGAATACCTAACGTACAGTAAGTAAATAAGATTTTAAAAATAGTTGTGTAAACAATACTAATTAAATGAGTTAAACTGTAAATTAATAGAACTAATATCACATAAAATTTCAGAGCCATTAGGAATTATCCTTAGTTATCAAATACAGTATCCAAACATTTTCAATGTCCAGTTTATACAACAGACCTTTTCCTATTACATTTATGCAGTCCCAATTCAGTTCAAATCGTTCTCATATTTTTGAATGTTTTATAGATTTTAACCATATTTTCCAAGTACCTGCATTATGATATTTAAACAAGAAAAATCTTTAATGAAAAGACAAACTATAAGAATCGGTGAAGGAAGTTAAATCAATAATAATGAAGGACTGAATTAATAACATGTAGATTGAGTCACAAAATTGAATTTGATTAAGTATTGATTATTACCTTATAGCCACACCGTATAATCTTTCAATTTTAGCACCAAAATGTCTAACACTTTATGAATTTTAAAAGAGCGCAGTAAATATACGCTTTTTATCAAAAAATCATTTTTGCTTTTACCCTAGGACGTAATCAATTTTTAATCGTTCTATGAGAGATTATGAGAAATACTTAGAAAAGAGAAATACGAATCCTATTCCTAATTGGTTAAATACTGACACCTAGTTACACTATGACACTACTTAAACGACACCTAAATAATGTGCCAATATGTCCAGCTGCCGGGTGTTCATCTTCCTCCTGATGTTGAGCCTTCTCTTGATCTTACCTCTCTCGAACTCTCCAATCGCCAGAAGTCTGCTCCATCTGAAAAATACATTCATAGAAACTATATTCTTGTGGGTACACGAATAAAATTTATAATGTAGTAAGTAAGTAAGTATTCAACAGACCTGTTGTTTAAATGGAGGTTTCCTTCTTCCGCTGCACCGCTCTGGCGTGGGAGTTAATCTTCAAGCCCTTCTCGCTCCCAAGGAGATCTTCTTGGTCCTTCATGACATAGAAGGTGATAGTTCCACTGGTAAACTTTCCGCAGGACGAGCTCTTTATGACTCGGTTGTAATTGAGCAAAGCTCTTTGTCCTGATGCGATGCATTTGTTCTCATCGCGTTTGTATGATGATAGATCAGACTTCATCTCTAACTCCTTCATGTACTTGGGAACCATTTTGTGGGCTAGCATTTTGAATTTAACAGCTACTGCAGGACGACTAGGCTGGCATCTTCTCCTACAACAATATTTTCATAGTTTAAAAAAAATCAATAACCGCTTCTATCTTCTCAAACATTCGCGAGTGAAAAATAAATTAAGTAATGGTTTTTATAAATTTAATTAATTTTGATAGACGTAAAATGCACTTCGCATTTATTTTCTAAAACAAACACATAACTACATCTAAATAAGGTAGGTAGGTACTAGGTGCATAGTTCTTAATTTTCAAGTATTTTTAATGCGTATTTAAACCCTTGTTTGTGAGTAGAGTATTATCTAGATATCAGATACCTAATAGAAAAAAAAAGCGGTGCGAGTTGCGAGTTGGACTCGCCCATGAAGGGCTCCGTAGCAGCAAGTAACATAATTAAATATAAAAGTTAAGTTCTTGTGGTTAGAAGATTGGACCTGACTAAATGAAAGGTAAATTGCGGTTTACGATTTATGACGTATTAAAAAAACTACTTTATACTAGTTCTCGTTCAAACCCATTTTCGGTGAAAGTTTGCATGGTAACGTACATCACATTTTATTTTATCATTCTCTGATTTTAGAAGTTACAGGGGGGGGGGGGGCACACATTTACCACCTTGGAAGTGTCTCTCGCGCAAACTACAGGTTAAAAACAATTATAGTAGAAACCTCAATATCATTTTTGAAGACCTATCCATAGATAACCCACACGTATAGGATTGATGAAAAAATGGGAAACCCCCAAAATTATTTGTTTATTTTTTCTATTTTTGTGCGATAATCTTAATTCGGTTCACAGAATACATCTACTTCCCAACTTTTAAAAGTATATTCTTATAGTTTCGGAAAAAAAGTGGCTGTGACATACGGACGGACAGACAGACATGACGAATCCAATATACTAACGCACCACGTGCACGAAGGCATGTGAATTAATTTAGTAGGTGTTGTTAATAACAAAGATCAATCTTTACTTGTTTACATCAATCTTTACTTGTTTTGATAGACACACCCGACGAGTCTTTTGTAACCGGATCCGGCCTAATGGAAAATTTTATTCGGCTTCATTATATTTATTCTTGGAATTATTTGGCTTTCTTCTGCTTGGTAACAAATACAAAAATACACAAACAAAGACGCCTACCTTAACTTTAGGTATACTGACTGGTATATTGACATCAAATATTTGAAGGTTTGAAACACACTTCAATTACTGAGAACTTTAATCACTTGAATTTAATTTATATCCTTTTAATCTAGTTTTGAAATAAGTCTTGAGATCTCACGTTGCCCACGTCAACTTTCTTTGATCACCCGGGAAAACTGATCGCTGAATTTAGTCCTCAACAATCCTACGAAACAACTGGAGGCGGACTCACGCATGCGCGCTTCCGTCCGCCAACGCCATGCCAATATCGATTTGTTGAGATGAGTCTGTCACGTGCCGGTGCCGCCATTTTAAAATTCACAAACTCAAAGAGCACCCGGTATACGCCATTCCAACATTTTGCAAAGGCATCGTTACTATCCGCCATATTCAAATATTCCGCGAGGCTTCTTTCAGAGGCACCTAGTATCCGCCATTTTGACAATCTACTAGAGGCTTCTATCAAAGGCACCCCACATCCGCCATTTTGAAATTTCGCGTGAGGCTTCTTTCACAGGCTTCTTTCCTGTCCGCCATATTGACCTATTGCCAGAAGCTTCTTTCATAGGCACACGACATCCGCCATTATGAAAATTCGAAAATCCGCGTAAGGCTTCTTTCACGGGCATCTTTCATGTCCGCCATATTTAATCCCGATATTTTGATTAAACGCGTCTGGTATTTTTTGATATCCGCCATTTTAAAATTAGCGAGTAGCTTCTTTCAGTAATTATTTTACTGTTGTTTTTTTTTTCTTATTTTGTTATTTATAGATGTATTAATTTATTGATTATTCCGCACCGAAAAAGCAATATACAAAAGTCAATAGAAAAAATACAATAGCCACAAGCAAACACAATAAATTGTTAAATAATAAATAAGAACGCTTTGCAGAGAAATAAATCGAGGGAAATATCGCACTGCATTGTAGTAATAAAATACAATTTCAGGACAACGCCCCAACATAAAACTCATATAAAAAATACTAAAAAAAATAATAAAACCAAAAATATTACAATAAACCATAAAAAAACAAATCAAGAACAAATAAAAATGTTAAAATAGTACAGAAAATATCCTACCAGATATGCAATCCGGAGAAGGCTGCACAAGTGCACACTCGTCTGCAGTCGCCGGCAAATTGAAGGGTTTGCAATAAATCAAATAGCTGCTAGACTCCCAGGACCCAGCCTAGACAGACGCGCGCATCCCCCGCTGCAGCTGTATTGATCCGAACGGGCTCAATGCACTGAATAAAAGCCCTTTCATATGTGCTTTGGAAATAATCCAATATTTGTGAAATTAATATGTGTACTCACTAGCCGCACCCCGCGGTTGTTACCCGCGTTGTATGCGTTCCCGCGGGAATCTCGGGATAAATTGTATCCCATATATTATTCTGATGTATAAACTATTTATTACAGTAAAGTTTTATCCAAATTCGTCTAGCAGTTCTTTCCTGCAAGAGTGACAAATATACATCCTCACAAATTTTCGCATTTATTATATTAGTAGAATAGGATAAAGTGGTTTAAGGTGTAAGATGATAGGCCTTTAGCCCTTTACTCTGTGGGAATGGATAGCAGAATATTAAGAACTAACGTTTAAATTTAGCCCCCATGGTCTAGTGAGTGGCATGTGCACTCGCTTGCCAAGACTGAGGATCCGTGTTTAATTCTGGGGTTGAGTGTAACATGCTTGGCATGGCTTGGTTTTGAGATCACATACTCGCAAAACACTACCGCAACCAACAAGTTTTAAATAATTTTTTGAGTAAATGTATACGGTGCAGCCCAACCAAAAAAATGGTGTCGTAGCATTATTTTCAACCTAATGATTACTACTATGCTTGAGATCAATTTATTCATAATTTAAGGTCCCATAAATGCATTAAAATATTTAAAAAACCGTTTTTATCCCAATATACAGGTCCCTTTATAATTTACAGACGCGCGGGAGCTGAAGTGTAAGGGGTCTAGACCAGAGGGGCACAGTTAATAAAATCGATACCAGACATGTACTCCGCTAACAAAGGCTTATTTGCTGGGGTTGCAATATGTACTGACAAGTACCTAAGGGCGTCTGCTCGTCGGCGGGGTACGCAACCAGACAAATCGGTTATTGAACTTACAAACTCGACATAAAGCAGTCTGTGTTTTGATTTATGCATTAATAATTTTATCGGCGAAAAGCTTTTTTAGACATGTTGAAAGTATATTGTCGTCGACAACTTTATGCTGTACAAAGAAAACAAATTCTAAGCGTAGATGTAGAAATCTAAAATACCTAGTGTGTAATCCATCTTGTTCAGAGGTCGTTCGCACTGGCTGACCTCTTTGTATCTAGAGCATAGGTACAATAACCTATGTATATTCTGTTCATTAAGAGTCTTTGTTTTTCTCTACTAATTAGATGGTATGAAAAGAAATATGATCCTTAAAAAAGCAAAACATTTTCTATTTATACCATTTAATTAGATCATTATAAGGTAAAAATGTATTTTCCTCATAATAGGTACTACTACCACGCACTACCCACACATAGAAGTAAAACGAACAATGAAAGAACATCTCAAAATGTTTACCCTCCGACTGATGATACCCTTATATCTTGTTAATTGCCCCTACTGATTTTGATGAAACATGTTTACTTTTGTAATATGTTACGTACGTAGTACCTCCTGCCCTTTCATTTGATACCCCCTCTTGAGTACATACCATGATTTATCCTAAACACTTTATTAGATCAAAAGGCTGAATCGATTTTGATAAAACCTTTTTAAGAACCATAGCCGGAAACCGGCATCGAAATCGTCTTCTCGATTATGAGTTACGGTGGCACAGAAATATAGTGATCAAACTTATTTAACACCCCTCTTTAATAAACCTTCCTCTCATTTCACTCTATCTGTTCAAAAAACCTCTCTATCTTATATCTATAAAAAAACAGTCTATCTATTTAAAAAACCGCATCAAAATCCGTTACGTAGTTTTGAAGATCTAAGCATACATAGGGACAGATATAAGTGATAAGTGTGTTTATGTTTGGCCAAAACGAAAATAGAAGCCTAATCATATCTATATGTACACACCAACATGGGGGCGATGATGTGGTATAAGTGACGAGCTGACTACGAGATATGAAACCATCAACTTCTTCTTTCTTAATTGTCACTGGCACTAAATTGAACCAGTCCAGAACTTGGCCAGGTTGACTGCATCGTCTATAGCCCTGTTGAGGTCGGATGTAGTACATCTAACAGGGTATAGAGTCAGTAAATGCGCCATCGTTTGGGATGATTCTGGACAGTCACAGATGATTTGGGATTTGTCAATGTGCGAAACACTTGATATGTATAATTGAATCGCTTTTTAGAAGCTAAACACATTCATCCCCGCCTAGCAGACATGGCGTCCAGGGCAACCACTGAAGCTGCACCCGCGATCATCCCCCTCTTCGCCATTAAATGTAAATGAAATCTTTTTAACTATCATCCCCAAAAACATTATTTTCAAAAAACTAATGCTCACTGAGCTCATCACAAAAAACGAAAGCGAAAATTGTTGCTAAGTTACTAAGTAATGCAAAGAATATGAATGTCCAGTTTTACTCCCTTGTTTGACAAGAACAAATCGCTTTCGCTCGTGAACTGAACTTCAAATAATTAATTATTACGTCTATGTACTGATGTTGGAACTCAAAGGACGCTCTATACCCAAACACTAGCTAGGGACATACAACCGAGGGGATGTTCCCTCGATACGAAGTTAGGGACGGATTGCAATTTTATTATTATTATTGAAAGCAGACTTTGGGGTGTGGGATTATTGACATTGTTCAAACATCAAAAACTGCCAGGCTGGACCGAATGACTGATATGTTAATACGTACCTATAGGTGTTTGATCATTGACCATAAAGCAAATATGAGTTAGTTTACTACTTATCTAAGGTACATATAAGCACTTACCTACGTAATTTAAAATCGGATGTTTTTATAATGATCCAAATGCATCAGAGTCAGGGTTATTATCTTTCTATCTATTTACTTAACATAAATGCAAAAGTACCTATGTTATATATGTTTGTATCTAATATCAAAGGTAATTTTCAAGTTTTCAGGTGAGCACTAATTGAGCTGACTGAACTAATTATGATTAATTAATAAAGAATGATAGTTTGAACATTTATTGCGATAAAGGCTACTTTTCATCTGCGGCTGAAACCGCGAAGAAAATCTTCATTAAATTTAATACTCCAAACGTCACCCTAATCTTAACGTAGAATCAGTGGAATTCCGTAAAAAATAGTGTGACGTTTGTTTTCAAACAGGAGTTCTATAACGAGGAAATAATACAACACCAATTACTTTGTTTAACGTCGAATGACTCTGAAACTATCGACCGTAGCAAGTAGGTAGAAAATATATGTAGTAAATTTATATTCTTAGCCATCTTGAAGTCCATTGCTTGAGGGACACTTGTATAAACAGCAATAAATATAGATTTTTGAGCACTATTAATTTTAACGGTAAATAAACTGGAATAAATATTGATAAAAAACAGGAGAGTATCTGTACACTTGCTCGAAACGGGAGATAATTTGTTGGATCATCATATCTTATTATAAAAATGAATTGCTGTTGAAAAATGAAAGTTGTGTATTGTTGATCGAAGAACATTTGTATCAAATCCTCTCCTCGTCTCAAGGAGCAAAGGCCTCTCATCTCAATAAAGATATCAGTACAGTGAGGAGGACAAGTCAAATAGAAAGAAAATAAAAAGTTGGCTAACTATTTCGCCCAGCACACGCCGGGATTTGAACCCGAGACCTCTCGCTGGGAGGCGAGCACTCTAACCACTGAGCTACATGTGCCATGATATTGGGGGTTGAATTTAAGCAACAGTAGAAAACTGTATATTAAATGAATATAAACGTAGGCTGAAAGGCTACTACGATAGGGTTCATTTTCCATAGTTAAACGTAGAAAATATGAGCACAAAGAGCGCGTACTGCGCAGGTCTATGAGTGAGTTTATAATTAAGAGTGGGTCCCGCGGTTTTACTCGCGTTGTGCCCGGTCCGAGGGAATGGGGGATGAAATTAACTCGTAACCTTCTTCTTGAAGGTACCTATTCAATCCTAATCATATTATAAATGCGAAAGTTTGTGAGGATGGATGTATGTATAAGTAAGTATGTATGTTTGATGAAACTTTACAGTAATACCTATCACTACATAGTTTAAAGCAAAGTCGCTTTCCGCTGTCTGTCTGTCTGTCTGTCTGTCCCCATGTATGCTTAGATCTTTAAAATTACACAACGGATTTAAAAGCGGTTTTCTTTATAATAGATAATGTGATTCAAGAGGAAGGTTTATACGTATAAAAATTCCCGAAATTCCCACGGGAACGGGCACAACGCGGGTAAATGTAACCCAAAGTATGAAAAACATGCCTAAAAAAATGGTTATTAGCGTGCGCTGCTAAATCGTTCTACACTACACAATCAAAGTACACTTAGTAATGCGAACAAATAAGTTCGCGAGAGCATATGCATAAGTATGTCTAATTATTATAGTTAAGCCACAATAACCGTTTTTACTTAAAATTAATTATTTATAATTATAAGGAGTGTAATTTTAAGTTGATGATATTCATATGATGAGAATAATCTATGTATATCCAAATAATCTACAATCAAGGTTAATTGTGTTACTTTACTAGCAGGGCCCCGCAGTTTTACCCGCGTTGTGCCCGTTCCCGTGGGAATTTCAGGAATTTCTTTACATAAAAACCTTCCTCTTGAATCACTCTACCTACTACAAAAAACCGCATTAAAATCCGTTGCGTAATTTTAAAGATTTACCTAAGCATACAGACAAACAGAAGACAAACAGACGCGACTTTGTTTTATACTATGTAGGTAGTGATATTAGTAGCCTCTATAAATTAATAAAATCGGACAGTGAGTTTCAGAGTATGATGAGAAATAGGTATACAAAATAATAATGCTCAATGGCGGGTCTCTTATGGCTACTGTTTCGTGCGGTCAAAGCTCGCGGGGATATACCTATCTACAAACGACGAAGAACTTATTATCCCGATTTCTTCCCCACATTAAATCTTCATTGTGTATATATTATATACTCGCGCGAGATAGTGTGTGTTCCCACTACGCCGGACCGGCAAATCTGCCGGTCCGGTAAATCTGCCGGAAGGGCTAGTGGCTGTACAATTTATATGAATTTATATGAAATCGTTCACATTATCCCGGACCCGGTATAATGTGAACGAGTTTGTGCTAGCTTCATATAAATTGTACAGCCACTAGCCCTTCCGGCAGATTTACCGGACCGGCAGATCTGCCGGTCCGGCGTAGTGGGAACACACACTTACACAATATTTTATCCCGAATTTCCCACTTGAAATTTTGATTGTGTTTATTCTCGCGGGAGACGCGCAATGTTTTATCCCGATTTTCCTACATGAAATTTTTTGATTACTTACTCGAAGCGAAGCGAGGGCGGGTCGCTAGTGATCTGATATAATAGACATTTGAATTTGGTTGAATAGCGCTTTTTTATGTTGGAGTTCTTGTAGTGATACTCTGTGGTAACTGTGATGGGATTATATTTAATTCACTGTGGTTCTAATGACATTTATATTAAGATTGTCAATGTCATGAATAAACAAAATGTCAATGTCCATCTTGTTTTGAATTTGTGAGTGAATGTCAATTTCATCATAATATGCTGTGTGTTGAACACCGATTTACGGGCAAAAAAGCAGGCTACATTTTGTATTGTTTTTGTTTTGCGTGGAGGTAGGTACCTATTTATTTATTCGTTAAATACTGATACACATTAATTCCCACCTGCATTAATTAATTTGAAAGTGTTCCCATAAGACTTTCGCCATAACACTTTACCTGCAGGTTACGATTCATATTTACATAAAAAAATGTAATTATTCAATTATGTCTAGAAATCAAATTACCTAAACCTGTTTC
This sequence comes from Cyclophora punctaria, assembly GCA_951394245.1. Taxonomy (NCBI): domain Eukaryota; kingdom Metazoa; phylum Arthropoda; class Insecta; order Lepidoptera; family Geometridae; genus Cyclophora; species Cyclophora punctaria. The sequence goes on from OX596167.1 coordinate 12,737,226, forward strand.
AGATATAATTATGGGGCAAATGAAGATATTCTCGTATGACGACGAAACAGGCGAAGTCATTACTTGCGACGTTAATGACGAGACGGGAGAAACGGATTTGGAAAATCGGACGCCTCTGTTTGTTCCCGAAAGGTATTACGACAACAACCTGCCTACAGCAACCTTAGAACGCGAACAACCGACGAAAATATACACGAAATTCCCAAAACACGGTTACATGTGCAAAACTAAAAAGTTCCAAAAGCTTAAAGACAACATAATGGCTGGTTCCAACATGGTGAGCCATCGCTTGCTGCTACTACCCACATTAATGATCTGTCCTGCCGCCATCTGCGTATTACTAGCAATTTTAGAAGTTTACCTGCACATGAGATGCCATAAGAAGAACAAGTGCCTCAAAGATTCTCAGCTTTACTACCGCAGTCCTTTCCATGTTCTAAGCAGCATATTCTGTGGAGTATGCCGTGAAACTGAATCTGCTTCTAAAGTAGGCATGTTGCAAGATAAACGTCGGATCCGGTATGACTACTTGAAAGGCATGGCTATATAAATACTTGAATATAGACATCATACCTTTAAAAACACTCATTATAACTATTCTTTATCATAAGCCTGTGTAAGTTTATGTATTATCTTATATATAAAATTCTCGTGTCACAGTGTTCGTTCCCGTACTCCTCCGAAACGGCTCGACCGATTCTCATGAAATTTTGTGAGCATATTGAGTAGGTCTGAGAATCGGCCAACGTCTATTTTTCATCCCGAAATTCCCGCGGGAACGGGTACAACGCGGGTGAAACCGCGGGGCGCAGCTAGTTATAATATACCAGTCTTAGTCATTAGTTTTATACTAAAACTATTGTATAAATTGATCTGATTCAACAATAATCATTTACGTTATCTGTAACTTTACAGCACTTTTACAAGTATTCATATAAAATAAAACTGAGTTATTGAAACTTAAGTTCTTGTACATTTTTTAATTTGATATCATCAAATTGATGTTATATATTTATATTTTTCCTGTTATAATTTATTCTTGTAAGTGGTATTTGATTTTAATGTTAGTTTTCTTTTATCAAATATAGATCCACCTTTTGGCATTTAAGAAAATCATTTCTACCTCTAATATCAATACGATTTATAGGCAGAAGTGATTATAAAATATATTTTTAGCATTTTTGTTATTATTTAAAAGTTAGTTAAAATTAATTTTAAGTAGGTTTTGGGTTGATTTATTTTTATTGTTTGTTTATTTAAACATAGTATAATCTGCTAGTTTATTAAAGATAGTGATATATTAAAAAAATGTAAAATCTCTTTAAAGGGTATTGTGTAAGCAAACATTGATTGTTGTATACAAGGTGATGGGTAAATAAGACCGTACTTTATAAAATGGAACAATGGTATTAAAGTTTAAGAGTGAAATAAATTCTAGTTTTTATTTGTAGTTTATATATTTAAGCTTTAAAAGTTTGACATTTTGTTTGTTAGAATGGGCTAATTTCGAGCTGTCAGTCGGATTTAAATTATTTTTCTAATGGATAGGATAGGTAATCAAGAGGAAAGTTATAGGTTTCATCTTATCCCGAAGGCGCACAACGCGTGTAATATCGCGGGGCGCCGCTAGTTTAAGATAAGTATTTATGATTATTTTATTTTAGAAGTAATAATCTCTTATAACATTCTTTTTAAACTCACACGATTTGCACTCATTATACTAAATGAAACGGGTCTGTATCGCGTTAGATAATTTAACGTATTCTACTAAACGTACCCGACGTTTGCGAATTGCACCGCTCGTGGTCACAGGATGACTGTCTATCCCATGACATTTACTCTAATAACATTATTTTTATCCTAATGGAATTCAGCATACTTATGTATGGTATGTGAACATGTAACAAATAAAGCTACCAAGTTAGAAGTTTTCCCCTAGATTTAGTGGGAGTGGGACTGATGACGTCAGAGTCGTAGTATTGATGGTTCCTTGGGATCACGTCATCCTTGAGCAGTGAGCAAATCTCATGCTGTTTCTTAAGCTCCATTTACGTAGACGCGGGGCGTCGCGGGTGGTGCGGTTTGATAATTGATAATTAAAGTATTACCTAAACAAACCTGAAATCTTTGTGGCATGCCCTGACATTGGAATAAATTAAATACAATCTTATTTAAATTCGAGAATAGGTTAATTAATTTAGTGACCCGGTTCATTGATCTTGGAAACATAGTTGGATCCATCACTATATTACAAAGATTGGCAACTTTGTGTTAACAAAATATACAGTACCTACAGATAGTATACATACAATATCATTTTACGCCACTTCCTCAGTTCATACATCTAGTAGGAAAATATAAGAACAAAAATACATAATTATTATTTTAAAAATACAGTTTTATTTATCATGTCCATGTACTTCGATCTAATTTGCAATTAATTACTATTATGATACAAATAATGCACAGACATCATGCATGATATAATATTGTTATATTGAAGTACTACTACACATCAGAATATTAATTTACCAAGATAAAATTATGAAAGATTACATATAGACCACATAATTTATTTATGAGAGGAAATACACATCTCTATTATATAATACATCGATTAAACACTGAGTTCTACACCAAATTGACATTGAATAAGATTATAATATTGTTTTGAAATGCAAACAGTTTACTAACATGTATACAAATGTGAATGAATTGAATTAACTGTGTGGAGTCAGCCTTACACATACATACTAATCGGAAGGGATAGAACAAACTTCAGTACGTAATTTTTAGGTAACAAAAATATATATGAGCTTGGCCCTTGTTATCATTATTTTTCCTACCCATTACTCTCCAACTTAAAGCGTATCAAACTACTTGAGAACCTCGAACACAACAATTTAACGACTGTGTCAAAACTATACCGCCCCCGTCCCACGGACGAGAGCTCCGGACATCTGTCCCAACACATGCATGTAATATGCTGTAGTAACCAAAACATAATATAACAATAGTCAATCATATGATAACGGCGAGCACTGATAATATGTACATAACGATTAGTAAACACGAACTTAAATAAAAAAGGAAATGTTTTAACAAAAAAACACGGCAAAATAATATAACAATGTCAAAACATTTAACAATTCATGCGCATACTGAACGAGTGATTACTTTTTGGTGTAACAATGTCACCGGCTTGCACCCCAACGAAACACTTCCCTGGTCCAAAAGTAAGGGCTATGGCATAGGTATTACGGCTAACATATGTTTCATTATAGACACTGACTATAATGATAACTACAATATAATTATATTTTAAATAGTAATTATTAGCTCTCGCCCTCAATGACCTATACTTGCAGTCATGGGCAAGTCAGTTGATTGACCTAGCTGGGTCCATACACATCATAATGATAGATTTAGATACAACATTGAATATATTAACTACCACGCCCATTCTCTTCGGCCTGGCGCTTTATAATAAATTACAACTGACAATTTCAATGAACAACCTATAAATTACATATGAGGGTAATTTTAACGTACCTTTATTTAATAACATTAATTCATAGTACAATAAATAACACTGAAAGGTGGACCAAGCAGAAGGGTTGAGTAATATAATTTTAAGTATAACTGTTGACAAAGTTTTGGTATTAATGAAAGCTGCTCGTTGCAATACCAAGGATCCGACTACAGACAGATTTATAAAGGCGGAATTGCAAAAAGAAAAGCGGTCACGAGAAAGCGATTTCATAAAACAATTTATTGTAAATATCTTACAATTCTGTCCAAGGGATGACCGCGGTTTTCCTTTTTATATTTCTTTAAACTTTGGCTCAAAAAGCCTCCTTGTCAATCTATTTTACATTACATCAATGTGTACATTTCATACATATCTATAGCGATAAATAAAGCAACGCATCTGTCTAATAGTCAAATCCGATTGTGATATTTGAGAGAACAAAATAAATAATAACTTTATAAAAATGTTCTCCAACCAACCTCTTTATGCTTTAAGGGTTCAAACTAAAAACAATATCACTTGATTATATGTATAATCTAAATGCTTCAACTAAATAGAATATTGTAAATCCAATCAACGCTATTTTATTAAATTATAAATACCTTATGCTATAAGATAAGTGTAATCATGTCGCGAACGGGGTGGAGATCCGCATTCCTAGCTAATATATTACATTAGACAATTTTAACGTTTAAATCATTCAGAAACATCTTGATGCCGATTATAAATAACGATAATTTATTGTGTTCCGTCGTTGTCGTCATTTAAGATCCGAATTTGAATTTGGTCGGTACTTGCGCCGGTACGGTGAACGAGTAACCTGCGGGCAAGAGAGAAAATCACTAAGTATGGGTTCGCAACGTTCAATAAAACAAACCAATAATCTTACTTTTTAAACTCACTCGATTTGCACTCATTATACTTAATGAAACGGGTCTATATCGCAGTGGAATATATAGCGTATTTATTAAAATACGTACCCGACGTTTCGAGCTGATTACACCGCTCGTAGTCACGGGTTATCTCGTGACGTTTCATCAAGTATAAACCAATAATCTTTGTGTACAGCTTATGCACTAGTTACTATAGTTGTAAGTATAAACTTCCAGTTATGGTGTGTCTCCTCTAAGGCGGAGGTTAGCGGCGCGGAGGTCAATTGATCTACCATAATGCATTAGGTTTTACTATTAATCACTAGACCTCGCTTCGCTAGACCACCACACTGTCAACTCAACGTAAGTCATAGTAGATACTCCACTTGTGCAAGTTCCCATGCACCAAATGGAAGCGTAAGGTATTTATTAAGAAGCATGTCTGTATACGTATTCAATATCATCACACTTCGATTTAGAGTAACAAGCATGCAGCTATCATTAGCCATGCCATGCCTGTTAAGATTTTTAACATGGCTAAATTGCCAACGCGAATTTGATAAAATTCGGCATGGATGTAGTTGAAAATACAAGTTACTGTATTATCTCGAAACTCGAAATCTCGAAATTCGTGGAGAGGGAAAACGCTAGTTGTCATAAATCCATTCAAATATAATAAAGCTCAAGACATTGATTTTTGGCTTCTTAATAACGCGTTAATCTCAATAAATACCAATCCGATTTGTATAATTACTTTTGTACTCGATAAGCCACATTCAACAGGTAGATTTTAGGTTATTTTGCATCCCTAAATGCCCACAGGAATGGGCACAGCGCGGGTATAACCGCGGGGCGCTGCTAGTTAATTGATAAGCGTACCTCCACTCTGTTCGATGCGTCTGCTCTCCTGCTGCGCTTTGCGCTGGTCCGCGAGCACGAATACAGCGCTCAGCTTCTTTTGTTGTTGCTCGTCGAGCGCCGATGTGAGCGCGTGGTACAGGGCCGGCTCCGTTGTGGAAAGAGCTGGAAAATAGACGTTATGATATAAGCTATCCTCAGATGACTACCAAACTGTGCAAATGCAATCCACGACGATTGGTCTGGAAAATATGTCAAGATAATCGCATAAGCGACAAAACCTGTCGACCACGATTTATTTAATTAATAGAATTGCAGCCAAAGATTCTCCTTTTTAACATACGTATTTGACATACACACGATCGATACAGTGCAGGGGAAGTCAGTTACATATCGTGTTGAGATTCTTAACTAATTTCGATCACGTATCTGACATTGAATTGTTCCTAAATATTGCTTTCAGACAAAGGTTTATATTCTTTTCTTTTTTATACATACATATCTTCTTATTAAAAGCCAATTTTGAGCCGATGCATGTTTTTCGAATTCTTGCAATCTATTTATAATTAATTTGTATAATATTATAAAGCTGAAGAGTTTGTTTTGTTTGTTTGTTTGTTTAAACGCGCTAACCTCAGAAACTACTGAACCGATTTGAAAAATTCTTTTTGTAATGGATAGCCACATTCAACGGGAAGGTTATAGGCTACTTTTCATTCCGAAATTCCCACGGGAACGGGAACAACGCGGGTAATACCGCGGGGCGCTGCTAGTAATTTGTATTTTCTCAGAGATAAGTGGAAAAAGAGTATCTTAGGCTTCTTTTAGTTCAATTAGGTCATTTTTAGACTAATTATAATAAAATTAACTAGTATTTACCTGAGAGCGAGCTCTTGAATTTGACGTATTCATCGACGGGACAGTCTTTCTCTTCTAGCGGAGTCGTGTAGCACTCAATCGGCAGATCATCCGGCATGTAGCCGTCTTCATCCTGGAAAAAGTCAAGTAATACCCTGTTTATTACTTTGTTTTGTCCAAGACTGCTTGTTAAATAAGTAAATAAATAAATTTAAGATGAGTTAACAAGTTCCTGGAGCCTCAGGTACACTAAGACATTGTACTTTTTAAGGCTCAGTTTGAATCAGGTCTGTAAGACTGATCATCTGTACTAGTTTTTGAGATTAGAGCAAAAATGACGCGACACAATCAGCGGCGCGAGGGCCTTATTTAGTTTTTTTTAAATATTATATAAAAAAGATTTTTGTTTTTTTGTTGAGAACTCATTAATCTATGGAAATACATTCACTGGAAAGCCAACAGATATTTTGGTCAGAGAAAGCCCCGCCACTACTCATTCACACATTCAATTTGCAGCTCAACCCAAACCACTAGTCTCACACAATGACACTACTCACGCTATCAGAATCGTCATCCTCTTCAATGGTAGCATTCATGTGCACTCCGTGGGCCTCGCTGTTCTTCATGGTCATCTTGGCGAGGTGCTCCAGGTAACCGTTGTTCATGTCGTCGAAATCATCTTCATCGCTTGAGAGTACCTCTGTAAGATAATGTTGGGGTTAATTTAGGTTTGTACCCATAAGCCGAAGAGTTGTTTTTTTTTGTTTGTTCAAACGCAGAAACTACCAATCCGATTTAGATCATTATTTTTGTAGTGAAGAACCACATAGGGAGGTTATAGGCTATTTTTCATCCTGAAATTTCCACAGAGACCGGCATAACGCCTGAAGAACCGCGGGAAGCTGCTAGTTATATTTATATTTATGTAAGTCTCTAATAAGAATGCATAGCTTTACGCAGTGTAAATATCAGAACTGTTGCTTGCTAACAATGCTTATGCAATTAATCTAGGACAGGGTTCAGAGTTGGCGGGGGTTCAATGCTAGATAATTACCATCTTCATCTTCATTGTCCTCCTCCTCAGAGGAGGTGTCCTCGTCCGCCTCTGCCTGCGCTTCGTAAGCGCGTTTCAGACCGTCGAACAACACCAGACAAGACGGCAACAGTTTGGGTAGCACTTCGTCCATGTTGGGCCGCTGCGGTCCCATGTCCAGGAGAGTGCAGATGCCAAGCACGCACAGCTTCCTGTCGTGGATTCTGTGGAAGAAATTTGTTTTTAGTTTATATAACTCGATTACAGTTGTTGATCGACGGTATCGATCGATAGTAGAATGGATTAGTCGAGGTCGATCATTGGTTTGCTCCGAGACCAATCGATCAAATGATCAGTTCGTCGATTAACGATCGATTTACTAGTCTTGTAATATGCTCATTGAGAATGTCACTGTACTAACAGTTTCTTTTTATTGGCAGTTGTGGGAGTGTTTGCCTTGTCGGGTTGCTATTTGCCGTTCGTCATTGGAAGCCGGTTCTGTATTAAACGTGGAAGAATGGAAGGGAAGACACTTAGAAATAAATAAATAAACATGGAATAGTTTCCTTGTCGTGTGTATGTACAACCTTCCTGATTATTGATGATTCTCAAACTCCGGAAAGTTGAAGAGTAAAGAAGAATCCTTAATTACTTTTATAAATAAAGATAGCTATAATGTGAACTACTTGAAAACTGTATTTCTGAAACTCATTACACTGTGTGTAGTCCGTCCTCCGAAACACTGGAGTATACCTAGTTCAATTTAAATTGAGCCAGGGTTACAATGTAACACAATAGCAACGAAACTCGTTAAACTTATAACTATGCAGAGTTTCGAACTACCCGTAACATTGGTTTCATAGCACTGTGTAACATAATATCGGCATTGAACAGTGAAGCTGGACTTTCGTAGCATTCATTAAAAGTTGCAGGCTTTATATAGAAGTTATATGAGTTTATATCAGCTTTACACTTTAGTCGTCTGGTTTGGGCTTTAGGAATTTAGAGAAACGTTTATTATTTACTAGCTGTGCCCCGCGGTTTCACCCGCAGCGCCCCCGTTCCCGTGAGAATTTTGAGATTTTTATTCCTTATTTTTCTTATATAAAAACCTTGTCCTGACAATAAGGAACACATTATAAAAGAACTAGCAGCGCCCCGCGGTATTACCCGCGTTGTTCCCGTTCCCGTGGGAATTTCGGAATGAAAAGTAGCCTATAACCTTCCCGTTGAATGTGGCTATCCATTACAAAAAGAATTTTTCAAATCGGTTCAGTAGTTTCTGAGATTAGCGCGTTTAAACAAACAAACAAACAAACAAAACAAACTCTTCAGCTTTATAATATTATAAAAGAATAATCCAATTTGGTGCAGTCGTCCTGAAGTTATGCGCTTAGCAACAGATTCAGCGATTCATTTTTATATTTAGATACTGGTTCCGGCGCGTCTAGCACAACGAACGTGTCCGGAAGCAACAAGACACGATATGATGAACTGTATGGTGATAGGTTGGTGACACATTCAGAAAAAAAAAAATTGAATTATGTTTTGTCTTGTCACCTCTAATGACAATCTTTGTACTAGGGGGATCTTAACCTTGACTTATAAATGGATTTAAAAAATGTCAAACTAACTAACAGTAACAAAAATCGGCATCGCATATTGAGACTGGAAGTAAGGATCAGATAAAATATAAAATACATAGTTTAAGTTATTATTGTTCCAATATCTAGTTATTTTACTGGCATAAATGTATTTTTATTTATTTATTTAATATGGCACAGGCAGACCACACAGAGTGAGCAAACTAACTCTTTGATTCCATGGAAGAAGGATAAAGTGATAAACCAAATCAACTTACCCAATGAAGCAATCAGTGTCATGAATCCATTGCTTGATGAAGTGTTGGACTATGGAAGCGTTGGGCACCGACTCCTGAAGGTTGTTCAATATCGTGAACAGCAGGTGAGGGTTGCAATACAGGATCGCAATCAGGACCTGAAAGACAAGATTTTTTACTATACAGCGACTAAAAAGAGAAATCTAATGTCACTTTTTGTAATAAATTGACAAAGCAAGATTTCGACGACTATTCATGACAATCGTTATATGAAGGGTGGAATTCTCTAATGCCATACATTTCGAATATAACAATATTTTCAAAAATATAGTAGCCAGTCATGTTTCCTTTTAAAAATGAATCTTTTTGTCTACGTCGCATAGCATAGCTCTGTTGGAATAAATCCTAATCTGATATTTCTTATCCAGCTTCAATATGTGATCCACTGTGTCACACACAAGGCACGACACAACTCACACACATAATCTTAAAAATTCAACTACCGGCCTCCCATTCAACTATCATCCGAGTGACACGTAGCTTAACATACCTGCATCAGCATGGTGCGGAGTTCAGATGTCTTGATCTTCCTAGTCAGCCGATTGAGGACCAACTCCACGAAGGAAGGCAGGCAGTTGTCAATCTTGCCCGAGCATTGCAGCACCATCACTTCAAGGAGTTTGGCTGCATACAACTCTGATTCATCCTTAGTGTCAGATGTCAGGATCTGAAAGATATTGTCATTTTAATATCGGCGATAAGTTTGTTGATTTATAGTTGTGGTTGATTGATAGTTTAGGAGGTAACAGAATACTATTTGGAGTTATTTTGAAAAGATTTTAGCTTATGATTTGCATTGAATATTACAATCGCTTGGTAAGCATTTACAACTTGTTATAATGTCAAACACTCGCAAATTAAGCCTTAAAATAATCAGTCTTTTAAATAATAAGAATATGTAGTTAGTAAGTAACCTATTGCGTGGTGTAGGCGGTTATTACGGAGGGGAAAAAATCGACAGGGAATTATTTGAAGGTCGCAGACATTTAAGTTGTTTTCTTATAAATATTTTCTGATATCTTTTCCTACGCGTAGATCATTAGAATCGGCTAGTTATAATTACGTTCGTTACGCGCCACCCACTGAGAACAGCTTAAGAGAAATTCAACAATATTGAATCTTGTTTTTCCAATCATTATTTCCACGTTCAGTAATAATTCAAACCCGCTTGTTGCGAGAATTTCAATTCTTTTTACTTCATTTTGCTACTATGAATATGGGGCGAGGTTTATCTAACATTCGCCGAGTTGATCTTCCAATGTCACGCCATGAAGCTTATTCGCAAAGCATTCGATATAACTACGAGTGTGATTTACAGTATTACATAAATATACTTTCAGTAAAATTCGCAGGGAGCACGAATGTTATTTTGTTAAGCGGTTTTGTTAGTGTTAGTAAAAACGTAGATTCACTTAACATAATAATATATTGATTTTTGTTTATTTGAACGCGCTCATGACAGAAATTACAAATCCGATTTGAATAATTATTTTTGTATTAGATAGCCAAATTCAACAGAAAGGTTATTTTTCATCCCGAAATTTCCAGGGAACGAGCACAGCGCGGGTAAAACCCAAGGTGCTGCTGGTTTCCAGATAAAGATCTAATCAGGTCTTTAACAAATCTATTAGCATGACAATTTTAATCCTTAAGAGTTAAGAGTGAACTGTTCCTAAACCAAGCGAAATCGGTGCCGATGTTTAACCGTACAACACTAAGACATTCGCACTTTATAATATTAGTAGGGATATGACAAGTATATCACAAGATATGTTTTAATATATGTTCTAAAATAGAGATAAGTGAAAGTAGGGTAAGGCCTTTGCCCTGGTAGATAATGTAATCTACATTAATAAAAATACATTTCCGAATGTATGGTACTGTGTGCACATTACTTAAGAACAGCTGCAAATATTTGATTTATGCATATCAATTATTTCGAGTGGTGGGAGACCGCGAAGGACAGGGACAGTTGGAGGCGTTAGGGGGAGACCTTTGCCCAGCAGTGGGGCGATATAGGTTAAAAAATATATTCCCGGATTGAATAGGCTAGTTGACAAAATTTGGAAATTAGTTTAAAACTATAGCTTAGCATCTATTTCACCCCAAAAATATATTATTTTAAGAAAAATAGTTTTTTTACGTTTGTATTTTGAGTTTTAAGAAATGAAATTGAAATTGACCGCGAAAAAGGCCAAGACTGTCATGCCGTCTTGAATGACGTCACATTTCGCAGAACAGCCGTGTTTGTGTATGAAAGTCAATTGTGTTTTTTAATAAATAATGAATATCTCGTATTATAAATACTGTATAGTGCCCCAATGTAAAAGTACAACGACAAATAATTCATATACGTTCCAAACAATAAAAAATACGAAGAAAGTCATTATCAACTAATTCCACAATGTATAGTCGATTTCTTTCGCATTGGCGAGACGTATGTACAAATAAATATGGCCGATTTTCTGAACAAAGATAATATAGAGGTAAAGATTGATACATTAGCCACAGAGGTAGGAGTTCATAATAATTTTTATAGCAGTGATAGTTATATTCTATAAATGTGACTGATATAAATTCAGAAGTTGCTTAATGGCTGACATAGTATCTGTTCATTGGTTTATACATTAATTAAGTTTATCAGTCGGGTTTTTAAGTTTTTCTTTTAATCACGCAGATACAACGCTGATAAAAAACCGCGAATTGCTGTCAGTCGTATAATATCCTACTATCCTATCCTACTAATAAATAACACACCAAATCACTAAACAAATCGAAGTCCAGAGAGAAAGCCAAGTTTTTTAGGAAATCGAACATAGAGGAGCACCCGTAACGTACGACATCAAGCAAACGAGACGAATGACGAACGAAGCATGGCGGCTGACTAGGTATCGGCCTGTCTTGCAGCATAATGACAGTTCTTAGTTAACCGACAGTGGCAATACCGCTTAATTATCTCAAAACTGAACATACAACAAAAATATAATCGCTTTAGCGCTAGTATATTAACGTACGTTGCTAGTATATTAAATTAAAAATAATGTCGTGAGTTTTCAAAGTAATACGATGATTTATTTTAATTTGCCTTTTTGTGAGTTGAAAAAGTTCAATCACTTACTTGATTTCATACTCTGTTATATTTTTTTGCTTGCTTTGCTCATCACTATAGCCATAGTCAAAAAAATAGCATTTTACTATCTGTATTTTCACAACCTCACTTTTTTTGTTTTTGTTAAAATATGATGTTGAAAATTAATAAAATTCATGAATTCCGTGTTTAGAACTTAGGAAAAAGTGTATAGTGTGTGGCAAACTATTGAGTGTGTAGTTTAAGATAAATACGTGAATGTCGTAAAATCAAAGGTTTGTTAACATGAATTGCCAAAAAATTAGAAATCTACTATACATCGTAGTTTTATCCGAAAAGTGACGTCACGCTTCTCTGATTGGTGTTTAATGTCACGTGATTAAACGCCTCATTTTGTCGATTTTATTTTCCAAAAATATTATTAATCTTTTATTATTTTAATAGCAAAGTTGATTATTTATTTACTAATTATCATGGTTAATCATTAGAAACTAAAAGCCATCCGATTCATTCTTAGTGGAAACAAGCCTATTGTTTCTAATTCAGTTTACACGTCTAAAAAGTGCGGATTAGAGATTACTCGCAGAATGTAAGCGTTATGAATTTATCGACCTCATTATACTGATAGTGACCACCATCGGATGCCTTTGGTTAGCAGTAGGACATTATAGTATATATGTACTAATATTTATTTCCTTTTTGCGAATCAAGCACAACTACTATCACATTATTACCGAAGTTTTATCTAAGAAAATGTAGTCGGCGGTTAGTCAACATTTAGTTGGTCTCAAATATTTAAACACCACTCAAATAGATAAAATGCAAAAGTTTTCGAATTGGGCTGCATTGAAAAGAAGGCTCATGTACTATCAATTGAAAAAGACATACGTTTCAGAAATTAATCAAATTACGTTGTCAAATTATAAGCAAACAAAAAGTAGCAAAATAAACTATAAATTACATTGACATTCCTGGGGAAGTTTCGCGAACTTCGCATGAAGAACTGTATTGATTCGCAATAACGGAGCGTAGTGTAGTATCGACCAAACTAAAGGGAGCCGTGCAAGGGCAACTTTATTCAAAAAATTAATTTAATGAAAATAATTTAGAATCATCGTGTAAGAACTGAGAAGTCACTCGAGAGTAATGAGATAAGTCTTTCTTAACACTATATACAATAGAGATGAGTCTTTATTAAGAATATTATGGTAAAGAGATAGATCTGGTTTGTATTACAGCATTGGAGTTCAAATACTAAAGAGTACCCAGCGGGTAAAAGATTTCAATTCAGGGCAACAAAAAAAATCATATATATTAGTCAACGAAATCTCTCATTGCCGTCATCATCTAAAGTTCGTTTCCAAAAGATGAGTGTTGGAAACAAAAGTGGCGCAACGTCACGTGAGAGCACTCTGTGCGCGGCAAACCTTACAACTAACAAGTTCTTGTCCTTGAGACATAATTTACGATGATACCGACGCAAGCTTACAATCTCCTAAAATAGTACCGAAATTAAACAAAACGTTAAATTGTACGGTTCCAATAACAGTTAATAAGCTAGACAAGTAAAGTCCGCTTAAGTTATGGTAAGTAATGTAGGTTTAGTACTATCGATGTTCAAAATGTTTGGCAGTCTTGCTTGGCATAACACAATGAAGCAACTTGGCAGACTTGGAACTAATTTATGTTAGGTTAGCAACGTCCCTTGGTTATGCACGCTTTTTACCCGGAGGTTTTTTACTCGGTACTAAAGTAGCCTCTTCATAAATTACTGATGATGAAAACTGCATGTATACTTGTTTCAATAGTTTTCGAGAGTATTGTGAACATACTGACAGAGGCAGGGACTTTGCCTTCAATAATAAGCAATTGGCAAAGTTAATTTAGGAATATAAGCTTTCACTTTACATAGGAATATTAGCTTTGACTTTATATAGGAATATTAATTTTGAGAGAAAGAGTATTGTGTCGGAGTAGAAATAGCTACTTACTTAGGATATACTTACTTTCTACGGATAGTAGTCGTTACATGAGCCATGTCAGAGGCCTTTGGCGGCTCAATAACTCTGACACCAGTATTTGGTCAGGTAAGTATTTTGGGATGAGTCTTGGAAATAATTGGGGGAGACCTTTGCCCGACAGCGGAAAAACGAGGTTACGTATAAAAAATAGTACCTATCTTTCATCTTTTACCACCAACCGCTATCGAACGGGACGATTTCGTCTAAATCTGTTATTGTTTGGTAGTTTAACGTGACAAGGTGGTCCTAAATGAAGTCTTTAATTGTATAGTTATAATCTACCTAGTCAGGTCATAAATTCTGTCACATGTTTAATATAAAATAATTGAAACAAGTTTATTCTTTATGTAACCATTTATATACCAAAATGAACTTAACAAAACATAGATTCTTATAACAATAAAGTTTATTCAAAATGACCTCCGTGATTTTGAATACAGGCCTTTAATCTGCGCGGCCAGTCGTCTATCGCTGCACGAACGAGGTCCATGTCAATATCGGCGGCTGCCTTAATCAAGGATGTCTTGAGTGACTCCAAATTGGGATGAGGCTTTGAGCACGCCTTTTCCTCCAAGTGTTGCCATATCTTGTAATCTAACGGATTCAAATCTGGACTGGAGGAGGGCCAGTCTTCGTGCCGGATGAAGTCGATTTCACGCGCCGCCAGCCAGTCTTGTGTGCTCTTCGCTCTATGAGCTGGCGCCGAATCTTGTTGGAATACCCAGTGCTTGTTATTGAACATGATATGAGAAACAGGTTCCACAAGGTTCGTCAGGACTGTATTTTGATACACAACTGCATTCGTTTTTACACCTTTCTCACAAAAATGTACCTCTGTTAAGCCCCAATAAGAAACTCCCAACCATACCATGAGCGAGGATGGAAAATGACCTCGTTGGACACGCGGAATACGTTTGCTCGCTTCTTCACTACTGTGTGCGTACACCTTATCATTTTGTTTGTTGTAGCTCTCTTCTACGGTAAAAATTTTTTCATCCGAAAAAAGAATTTCCCGATATTTTTTTCCCGCGTACCGCTTCAACAAAGCGCGGCATCTCTTCAGTCTCAGGTCCATTAGACGAGCATTCAAACGATGTCCTGTTTTTCTTCGATATGCCCGAAGCCCTAAGTCTTCATTTAACACCCTTTTCACCGTGGTTCTGCTTAACCCCATCTGAAGGGCCAACAGTTTCTGCTTACGTTTGGGATTTCTTTGAATTCGCGCCTTCACAGCTTTTATCACTGCTGGAGTCCTAACAGACCGAGGGCGACCACTTCTTGACCTGTCATCTACACTAGAGTCTTCATTGTATCGTTTGATGGTACGATAAACGAATCTTTTGGTTATATTCAAATTTTTCAGTATGTCAAAAATTTGAATTGGCGCGTAACCGCAACGATGCAACGCAATAACTGCAACACGGTCTTCTTTAAGCGTCCACTCCATATTTAAAAATGAGTAAAATTCTAAAAAGTATACATTTTTATTTTCATGAACAATTCGAAATTAGAATTCAATAAACTTTTTTGTGGCCAGCATTCTAAAAGAAAAGTTTTTACTGTGTGACAATACTTATGACCTGACTAGGTATACTAATATTATAAAGAAGTAAAATTTGTTTGTATGTTCGAGCGATTTGACAAATTCTTTTTGTAATGGATAGCCACTTCAACATTCAACGGGAAGGTTATAGGCTATTTTTCATCCTGAAATTCCCACGGGAACGAGTACAACGAGGGTAAAACCACGGGGCACGCTAATTATATATATCGGAGAAACATACAGAACAATGACAAAATTGTAATACAAATTCAGTAGGTAGTACAAAGCGGGGCGGGGCGATTGAAATTGTCAAACAACGCATAGACATTGTCATAATCTTTTCGTAATGCGTTGTGATTGGTAGATGTAACTCCGCTCCGATTCAATGAATATAGTATGGTACTTACAGCTTTAGCCATGTTGAACATAGCGAGTATTCGGTTCTCGTTCGCGAGGAAGGCGTTAGTGTCCACAGTGATGTAATTGTGCAGCACCGGCATCATATCGGTGAAGTAATCGAAGCTCTCGTTCTCGAACACTTGGTATAGAAGCTCAAGGACATTCCACATGTCAGCGGAAATGTTCTTGGCCGTCAGATTGCAGAGGAGAGACATGGCTTCCTCGTAGTATTCTGTCAAGAGATAGACACTTAATTTTAGATTTGTTTAGTTTAATAAGTGCGTTTCATCATTGGTTATTACAAGTTAAATGTAATTGGTGGATATCGTAAACAGTTTAAATCTGAAGAAGCAACCTATAAGTGTGTTCGGGTTTATTTCTGTGCTATAGTAGTTCCTATGCTTGGATTTTGAATTAGTTAAGTTCCTTGAATTAGTAGAAGAAGAAGCTAAGTTCCTAAGTTTATTTGTATTGTAATATCTTTCTTCTCTATATATCTTCGGCGCTATCCATCCAAATTACTACGGGAAAATACTAATTTAATTACTCAATGCAAGGTTTAGCGGGGGTATATATGATAACTACATAGATTAAAGTTACTCACCAATTATACTATGTTGCAGAATATGCCCAACCACACGAAGAACAGTCTTCTCAATCTGTGCCATGATCTCCGCATTATCTTCCATAGCATTGAGGACCGTCTCCAACGTATTCAGCAGGCCCATGGCCGTGATAGCCGTCTCGTCAGTCCCGGAGTCGGTTTCAATCACCTTACTGAAGGTAGTCGCGATATGATCGGTGATCTCATACGCCATTGGCAACAGCTGCTCCGTGTACAAAGGTACCACCTTTTGCAGTACATTAGCAATATTATCATTCTCAGTCTCACGAATGATTTCTAGAAGAACGCTTGTAATTTCCTTGACGTGAGGTTCAAGGTATTTATGCACTTTGTCCTGGGAGGACAGGAGCATTTGGATAGCGATCGCTGCTTCCACCTTCACCGGCAGCTCGGAGTCGTGGAGCAGAGCGTTGGTGGTCAGCTGTACCGCCTCGAGTAACAGCTGATCGGTCTTGAAGCGAATGCCGACGAAGCACTGGATCACCCAGCAGACGCGAGCACGCATATGACCCAGAGGATTCCTGAATTCGGGACACACGTATTGGCTCAACAGTGAGCTAATCTCATCGCGGTAATTCTTCTTCTTCATCAGAATATCATGGAGAGTTCCGACCATGTGCAAAGCGCCATCCTTTTGCCTAGGTCCGTATTCGCCGTTTTGGCATGTGATCACTTGCATGCAAAGCTGCATGGTGCGTTCAAGCATGTCTTTTCTCTTCCTGCATGCCGAAGAGAGAAGTGTCTGGGCGGCAATCACTGGAGACACGAAGTCTTCGAATATGTCTGTTTGAGAATATTTAGACATTATAGTATGCGTCACAACTTTTTCCTATGCTTAGATCAAACTAAACTCAAGGCAGAGGGCTGTGAAAAATATGCCTGTTCTTAAAGTGTGCGTGCCTGGACATACAATACTGCAATGTTCTAAGTCAAAATAACCAAAATAGGGTGTGATTTGGAAGTGTGTGAGTATGCATAATTAACAAGAACTCTTCATCATATTACAATTCGGCACTCTAATTGTAATATGATATGATGGAATATGAAATTGGAAAATGACAAAGGCTTTAAGTATGCCTATGTTCATATTAATTTCGAGAAATGTATTTCACATATCTCGATGCTGTTCTCAGCGCTCAATCTTGACTTATTTGTTCCAAGTTTTACTTGTTACTTACCAAATTTCATTCGAATGTATTCATGAGGATCCGTGGTCCAGAGCTCCTCGTCAGCCTCAGTGTGAGACAGCATAGGGAAGAGCACATCCTGGATGATGGCGAACATGTGGGGCTTCAGCAGCTTCCACGAATGAGAGTGGCTGATGCTGTATAGGACAAAGAGGGAAACCTCAGATAGTCTTTATTTTAAATGAACGAGGGTTCATCTATACCTCTATAGTCTATCTATACCTACATATAAATAAAATGGGAGTGCCTGTTTGTAATATTAAAATAATCGCCTTTTACTACAAGCATATGAATATACGGTACATATACAAAAAGATTATATATTTTTTATATTGTCTAATGGCTGGTTCGATTTCGACAGGTATTTTACTGGTAGGTAGCTGATGTACTAAGGAGTAATTTAGGCTACTTTTATTTTAGAAAAAAAAACAAAATGTCGCGCGGCTGAAGTCGCGGCCACAGCTAATATTATAGTATGTAAAGTTTAGAGTTGGTACATATATGAATAAATAGAGACCCTCGCTTCGCTTCGGTTAATCAAAATTTCATGTGGGAGATTCGGAATAAAGGAAAGCGCGCTAATTGGGCTTTCGAAAAAAAAATTTTTTTGTGATAAATGGAAAGATTATATATATTAGTTTTATAACAAAACTATTTTTATTTAATTTTTTTCGCAATAATTCAAAAGTTATTTCAAAATAAAAATTAATTTTTGAATCCTGTACCGAAGACACTCTGACAACTCCCGAACAAACCCGAGCGCGTGTGACGTCATAATGATAGCCTCATTCGGTTACACGTGTAATAGCCGTAAACGCTGTACGTACTTATGGTTAAATAGCTATAACATTATCACGTCACAACTATGGTGACCAATTATGGCGCGTTTATAGTCACGTGATTTTTATTCAATTTTTAAATGTTTATAATTAATTGAAAAAATATTTTTTTTAAGTTTTTTGCATTAAATATCAATATTATTAATAATAAAGTTTTAAAATACACCAAAAAAATCAATTTTTTTTTTCAAAAGCCCAATTGGCAGGGGCTGAAGGCGACTTTGTTTTATACTATGTAGTGATATACTTTCGTTACTATCATTTCGAGACT
This sequence comes from Cyclophora punctaria, assembly GCA_951394245.1. Classification (NCBI taxonomy): domain Eukaryota; kingdom Metazoa; phylum Arthropoda; class Insecta; order Lepidoptera; family Geometridae; genus Cyclophora; species Cyclophora punctaria. The sequence continues at coordinate 12,756,252 of OX596167.1, forward strand.
TCAGGTAATCTACATAACTCTGATACACAGACATCAGGTTAAACTAGTAGCAAAGTTAGATAAGTGTAGGGCCACATCTGCGGAACGTACGGCGCCGAACCTTCCGCTCTATGACACATCAGTCGAAATTACGCCGCGTACTGATGTGTCATAGATAACTTGAAATACACTACGAGCGTATTTAGCGGAAGGTTCGGCGCCGTACGTTCCGCAGATGTGGCCCTACACTAAGAAGACAAGAACGTAATCTTTATTTGGTCTAAGCCCTATAAATTGTCTAATTCTTTGATCTCTTTATACACGTAATAATGTAATTTAGTGAATATTGTATAAGTGATAGAAAATTACAACCCCGTTTTTAAACAAAATTAGTCTCAAATCAATAACAATACTCCCCCCCAGTAACGGCGAAGAACACCCCACAAACTAGACAATACCTAGGAAACTATTTGAAAGAACCAAAATAAAGCAATAACTATTCGCGAAACTCGTACCAGTTAGAGGGAAAGTAATTTTATTACGAGCTCCATCAATTTTATGAACGTACCTTCAACATTTTAGCAACTCTAATAACTTTAACTGAATAATGAGAGACTCAAAATGTTACGATTAATATACTCGTAGACAGTTACGTTATAACAGCCAAAAATGAATTATTTGAATCTCTGAACTTTGATTTAAAAAAATGTTACTTTCAAAATTAAATCAAATCTTTGATTGTGCTCTTATTCCTTAGTAAGGTGGTTAACATCTTTGTAACACCAATTTTGCGGGAGTGAATGATTTTTCTCTCTTTATCCTATATCGTCCGACTGCTGGGCAAAAGTCTTCCCCAAACGCTTCCAACCCTGTCTTTTGCGGTCTCCCACAATTCGCCGTTGAAGGAGACAAGGTCGTCCCTACAGCGTTTCCTCGGCCGACCGCGGCGCCGCGTCCCCTCCGGGATCCACTGGGTGGTGATGTAAAAGAATTGTGAATAAAAAAAGGAAAAGTTCGACAATTCAGGCTTATTAGGCTACGTAATTATTATTTACTACGTAATAATTATTTTGGTGACGGGAAATTAAAAATACTTTAAACGACCACTTAGCAGTTGAATTAAAAATAACCTCAGACCGTTTTATTTTATGTTGTTGAATTACAGGTCATATTCTTCGTATAACCATTAGTGAAAATTTAATAAAATCTATTTTATCTGTCAATGAATACCAGTGACCCATCAAATAATGAGTAGACAATAGAAAATTGTAACAACGTATTGATACGTTCCGCGGCACGTGTTGCTTACTGCAAACTAGTTAATTTTAATGATTATTTGATAAGAAATACTAGCATACATTGTATGTTATGTAGTAGCGAAATTAATTCCCATCTAGTCGGTACAAAACCTATTAGAACTCGAACCTTCTTAATTAATTAAAATACTATATTTACGGTCTCTTTGAATGGTTGGCTAATGAATCTAGTCTAACTAACCTAGACATTTAATTTAACGGGATGTACACGCAGGTGCTTTTGTTCCCGCGCCACAGCAAGACCCACTGAATCTCGTAACTCAGTGAAGGTGATAAGCTGCCTTGTCGGTGTTCTAAACAGTTCAAAGCGACTAATCGTTCATTCTTGTTGTAAATGAAAACACCAAACATATTGGTTAACTGATAATCGGCGGGGCAAAACTGTTTATTTCTTCATTCGCTCGTAGCGCTCGTGACGTAGTTCATTGTTCGATTGTTAAGCAACGTGAAGTTCGGCCTGTATTTGGATGGGTGGCCGATAGTGGTATTTCTATCTAAGCACTAGGTTGCTTCGGAAGGCACGTTAAGCAGTTGGTCCCTGTTTCAATCGTCAGTCGTCACCTTCAGCCGGTCTAAAAATTCCGACAACAGCGTTGGCCGCTAGCCTACTCGAAATGATGATGAATGAAAACACGTGTTCTTATTTTAGATAGTATCCGTCAGAAAAGCGAACATTTGCTGTTAACAAAATTGACCACCCTTCAGATCTCAAGTGAAAACGCGAGTTTACGGAAACTTAGGTACAACTTAAAGCAATAAAGTGAACAAAGGTGTGAACCAATACATTAGTACTATTTCATTTTGTTAAAAAGCTTTGCGCATGCTTTGTAATATCAACAGAGGTAAGGTTAACTATCTAGATAACGTAATAATGTATTTCGTTATGAACGGCAAGCGAATTTACTTAGAAGTGGTTACTTGGCAACTTAATTGGAGTAATCTTTGTGTCTATTTTAAGATTCTTGCCTTTATAAATGTTTTTAATTGGCATTTTTTGTTTATTTTTGGAGGAAAACTTTCGAAGAAACAGAAACTTCGCAGAGATGTAGGCGTTATTATTCAGTTTTATTTTGGATTCTTGAAACTGGTCTTCACAATGTAATTATAAAAGATCGAATGTTGGGGTGAAACGCTGATAAAGCCACGAGACAAGACGTTGCTTAAAATTAGTTATTTTAAAATATATTTAATATCTAACTTCTATACTAATATTATAAAGAAGTAAAATTTGTAAGTTTGTATGTTCGAGCTAATCCCGTGAGTTACCAGTCCTATTTGTATAATTCTTTTTGTAATAGATACCCACATTTAACGGAAAGGTTATAGGTTATTTTGCATCCCGAAATTCTCGTAGGAACGGGCACAACGTGGCGCTGCAGTAAATAGTAATATGTAATCTATAATATAAAAATGAATCGTAAAATGTGTTGGTAAGCGCATAACTTCAGAACGACTAGCGACTGCACGAAATTGGATGATTCTTTTTTTAATGTGTTCCTTATTGTCAGGACAAGGTTTTTGTATAAGAAAAATAAGGAATAAAAATCTCAAAACTCCCACGGGAACGGGGCCGCTGCGGGTGAAACCGCGGGGCACAGCTAGTAATAAATAAAGCCAAATTAAAACGTCAGGTAACTCGTCCATAAGACGGTACGATTTCAGTGTGATATAACTTATATCCGCTACGCTCTCAATACCAAAATTTCCTTTAGAATTAAACCTATATACCACCTTTGTGGTTAAACCTTCAAACATTCATTGCCAGCGCACTGTGATAGATAGCTCGGGAGGGATGGGGGTGGTGTCAATAAATTGCTATTGCAAGTATTGATCGGTGCACGCACCGCTATATAGGCCGGGACGTGCGAAGGGCGGGCGGGGAAAATCTGGATCTAGGGCGACCGCCCACCACCCCGTCTAGCAACCCCCTTCTAGGAATCCTAGAATGTTCTCGCTAGCTTAGTATCAGATAACACTGGTACTTTTCCACAAAGTACTAGTACCTGGAAAGTTTAAAAAAAAAAATATCAAATGTCTGTTACTGTTTTCTAACATCCCACAGGTTTCTTTAGAAATCGTTTATTGATTGTTTATTTAATTGAAAATAAATTATAAAATTCACAGTAAACATTTATTTTTGGTTTTGTACAAGCAAATAACAACCGCCTTAAGGGTTTACTTCCATCCTACGTACTTCCCACGAAATGTGGATATTTTTGGCAATAAATGTTGTAAGGGAATGAAATTAAACAAAATATTTTCGTGAAGTTTTGTAGGGTTGTATTTGTTATTATGATGGAGTATCAAAAGAATTAGGTACCTTGTTTTTTCTCAAAAACAAAGGGTGAAAATAAGATTATGTGGCCCATTGCTGGGCAAAGGTCTGCCCCAAACATCGCCTACCCTCACTGTCCTTTGTGAGCTCCGAACAATCGCTGCTGAAGGCGACGAGGTCGCCCGCCGACGCTTCTTTGGTCGAACTCGGTGTCGACTATCCGGGGATCTACTGTGGGCCGTCTTTTCCACATCGGGTTCATCCGACTCACGTGCCCAGCCCACTCCCACTTTAGCCGGGTCGTCTTGTCACCGACGTCTACAATACTGGTAAAAGAACGCAGCGTGCTGTTGCGTACTCGGTCAACGTCTTTGTCCTGCCTGTTTTCGAAGCTAGCTAACTGGCCCAAGTATAATAAAGATATACTCGTCGAGAGTTTGTATTATCATTGAATTAAAAATATGTTATTTTATCCCCTAACTGGCGAATGAAACAGCAAGACACAGTTTCTGACATTGAAGATTTTAAAGTTATCAATGACATACTTAACAATGCATTTAAAAGTTTTAAAAAAACCAAGTGCAGGCAAGTGCGAGTTACGTACACTCGCGTGGAGAGTGGAGACGGGTTCCACCCGTGGTTATAAAAACTGTTTTATTTTAAATATCACATATTCCTTACTAATTTTCCACGATCAGTTTTATGAAAGTTCCAGAGAGCATTTGCATTCGAGTTGAACATATTTGTTTGTTTGACTGTTTGCAAAAGCTATATAAAAGCTGCGGAACGTTGTAATTGAAACTTCGAAACAGATTATTTCGCTTGAGGGTTTCACGTAGTGTTTTAGATTTTATTGCAAAAATTCCACAGTACTAGAAAAAAAATAGTTTTAAAGCACAAAGGTGAATGAAAACCTACGATGGTACCGAGAAATTAATTTGTGACGCAGATTTTTAAATAAATGTACTATATAGGAAGATTTTTTTAAAATAAAATGTGGTTAAATTAACCCTATGTCCTACGTGAGACGAACACAGTAACGCAACGATAAATACAAATCGGTTATACTTCGTACTTGTGTTCCGAGCCAACGTGACTACGCGTTGTCACCCTTCAGTTTCTTTACATCGCATCGCATCGCGATTGTCGCTTACTTAGGACAACAAGTCACGTAGGACAACGGGTAAATCGAGTTAGAGCCTGTTAGACGATTATGACGATATTCTAACTCTAACGTAACATTGTATGTGTTTAGTTTTACTTTCGATGCAAAAAGAGCGCGTGTTTTTCAAGAAAGTTAAGCAAGATCGAGTAGGTAAGTGACCAACCCTGGTACCGGAGATTTTGAAGCGCTTAAAGACATTGTCTAACAATTTAAACAATCGGAACCGAAATGTTTACGTCCGAAGCACGATAGCCCTCAGAAATGCCACTATACACATTAGCCCTCAGAAAGGCCACAAGTAGGTGCCGAGCTTCACGTTGCTAACTAACATCGCTAAGACAAACTACGCCACGAGTGCTACAAGACATATCTTGCATCGTTTGATATAATTGATGGATACCACTATCATGTTGCATCGTTCCCCTATGCTATGTTTAATTAGTAGTGGATACTAAAGGTAGGACACATTATCCCTGATGGAAATGTAGGTCAGATGAGACAAAGGGGTGTTAGTTTCTCTGTCTGTGTCATAGCTCCTACAAATGGACTTATTATCGTAAAGGTATTTCTGTATTGTATTATGTTCTGTATTTCTTTGAAATCGGATCGTTCGCAACGAAAATTTGCTGTGTGGGAGTTGCAAATGTTTAATTTTAATACTTCGTTTCAAAGGTTTTAATTTAATGGAGTTTTCTGGAGAGTCGATGCTTTCAGTGAAGATAATAAAAGTTAGTTTGACGTAAGAGTTAGTTGCAGCTTAACAGCGTCCTGCGGTATTACCCGCTTTGTGCCGGGTGAAAATTGCCTATCCTTCTGTCAAATATGGCTATCTATTACAAAAATAATTATTCAAATCGTTAATTAAATTCAAACTGACTAGTGCCTATTTGATTGGATGATAACTTCACCAGGCGTAAGTACATTATATAACGATAAAGTATTATGATGATTGGTTCTTGGACCCATTCAAGCGTCTTGCTAAAAATTTCAGTTAGCCGTCACTTCTACCCGATCGGATGCAATACCGTATCGCGACTTTCAAATCAACAACTGCGACATTTCCGTTTGTGTACGAAACCAATCAGGTTTCCAATCGGCTTTGCTATGAATGGTGGATTTAGGTGCATTAACTTACCGATTATTAATCCACCTGACTGTACTGATATCTTCAGTGAGATGAGAGGCCTTTGCCCAGCAGTAGGACATTACAGGCTAATACTTTACTTTTTACTTTAACCAATTTTAAAAGTTTGATCACAAGTTCTAACTCGGGAAACGAGAGCGGGATGTAAAAGTATAAAGTAAAGCCTGTTATCCCCCTGTAGGGCAAAGGCCCTACCTTAAGGCCTGTTTGAAAAGTAGGTAGATGTTTTCGCTCGACTTCAGTCGAAGCAGGCGAGTACAAATGCCACTAGACCGAGGCGAGATGATTATATAATTTCATATTGAAGGTCTTATGTGCTGATTTAAATCCGCCTGTACCTATCGTATCAATTCAATCTACTTAAGCAGTTGTACCAGCGGAAATAACAAATTGATGTTGCATTGGTGCACTGCGTATTAACTTGGGGTCCAAAGCGATTCTCAGAAACAATTACGATTTAGCCCCCTATCAGGCTTTAATATGAGATACATTGCAGTGTAGTGGGTGATTTTGTTTTATTAACCAATAGCCGCGTACCCACCTAGCGCACGGGCTCGCGAGCCAGCCATCATAAGTCGTGTATATTCAGCTGCAGCTATTTTCCTAGCTTCGCGCGCGAGCCAAAACATAACCGTACACACACAGCGCTCACCGAGGCACCTTTGAGCGCGTCAAGTTTACCGACAACAGATGGCTCGGGGCCGAGCCGTGCTCAGCCGAGCAAACGCGCGCCAGAGGCAGCCCGAGGCACGTCCACACCAGCCGAGCATTTGGCTCGCGAGCCATGGCTCGCGAGCCTGTGCGCTAGGTGGGTACGGTTTTGTTTTGGCTCGCGCGCGAAGCTAGGAAAATAGCTGCAGCTGAATATACACGACTTATGATGGCTCAGCCTGCCTCGCGAGGCGGCCTCGTGTAAATTGAACAAAACTACTGAGGCTGGCTCGCGAGCCACGGCTCGCGGTCCTGTGCGCTAGGTGGGTACGCGGCTATTGACGCAAAAGGGGAGTTATTACTTTGTATGTCTCGAGGTTGTGGGTGGATTGGAGGTGGGAGAATATGTTAAATAATTTTCAAGTTACTTTAGAAATACGTCAATATTTTCTGCTATTAAGGTGTACAAACAAAAATAAACTTATGTTACTGTTAGTAATATTAAAATTAGTGTCTGTCCCATAATTTTTTTAGTAAACGTCTGAATACTGAACCGATTAAGACGGCACGCTAACCTCACAGTGGTAATCATAAATGTGAGTTTGGCCAAGTTAAAGTAAAATGTGAATTATTAATAACCTCTTACAAATGTATGGTTATCGGGCGGGTGTTTGATGGACGCCCTGGGGGCGACGGTTCGCCCGCCCTCAGTCCGGCACTGCTTTCCATTACCGATAGGCGAAATTGGAACATTTATCTTATTGGAAACTGTTAAAAGGACACCAACAGCGTTCCTGAATGTTCCTGTTTACATAATAGACTACTAGCGACTTCATGTCAATTTAAAATTCCAATGTATGCAGATAGATTGATTTGGAGCGAAATGAATGTTTTAATATGACGTTCGTTGTATTTGAATATTGTAATGACATTTAGATATGATATTTTGCTTGTAGTCAAGCAGGATAAAGGTAGCGTGAAGTTTTCGAATCCTGATGCTGAAATAGTCCTCATAGCTAGTGTTGATAAAATCCCCTCTTAGCTGGAGAGCTAGTAAACCCTGGGAGTAACGGTCTCCCTGTAAGGTTAGAAATTTGTATACTTACGATTTATGACATGCTAAGAGCAATAGCCATGACCTGGCAGGCGTCAGCCCTGCACGTCATCAGCCCCTTTATTTTTTGGACTGTTAAGTAAATTGAGTTTCAAAACTTGTTTATGTAAATTTGAAAATTTTATAGGATAAAGTTTATTTATTGTACATCTTAAAAAAAAATATTACAGGCGATTACAATAAGCAGAAGTATATGACAGATCAATTAGAAAACGTACAGTTGATGAGGTAAAATAAACTTTATCCTGTATACTTAAAATTTGTATATGTTTTCAAGTAAACGTCTCAGAGTAAATATGTACAATGCCAGGCGGTTTTGAACAGCATAAGACCTTGACAGGCGAGGGGACAGCTGCTAAGGGCGTGCGTACCTTTTCAAAAAGAGGTAAAAAAAAAACATTCCAAATATTGCAGAAATCGAGTGTATATCAGAAGGCATTCAAAGAATTAGGAAACGCAGAAATAGTACAGAAGAAAGAAAAAAAAATCCCGATACTAGATAAATTTGTAAGCCAAATGTATGGTTTGAAATGTTCAAAGTTAAATAATGCACGTTATGAAAAGTTCCGTGCTACGTACAACACAAATAATCCTAAAGTGTTTATGAAAAAAGTAGTAAGCTATGATTCATCGAATTTACCACCCTGCAAACGTGAACTACATCAACAATTATTGAGAACTGCCTACATTACAAAGTATTAGCCTGTAATGTCCCACTGCTGGGCAAAGGCCTCTCATCTCACTGAAGTTATCAGTACAGTGAGGAGGATTAGGCATAATCACCACGCTTGCCAAATGCGGGTTGGTGATCGCAAACTCGAGCCATGTTTGAAAAGTAGGAAACATGTTTTTTTCGCTCGACCCGGGAATTGAACCCGAGACCTCAGTCTTGGCAGGCGAGCGCACATACCACTAGACCACCGAGGCGTTCTACATTACAAATATATGGCAAAATTGTAATTTAAAAGAACCAACAATTCTTACACCTGAAAATAACGGTTGGAACTTAATTGATAGTCGTTACGAATTTAATTGGTTTGAGGGGAATACGGTTCCATCTTCTATATACGACATACATTTACAAGGACCTGCTGATACTGCCACAGCACAATCGACTGAAACATTTCAGGTAGGAATAGTGAGGAATGCATTTCAGGTAACATACAACTATTTTATTCCCTAACATTTAATACGCAGTCCTATGTAATTGAGCTTGATATTTAATTCTTAACAACCTTATTGATTCATTAAAATATTTTTAAGCTATTGCATAGCTTCTATCGCGGGCCTTGAGCGCGGGGACCGAATCCAAAAATTCCGTAACGAAAAAACCTCACGCTCCCCACTCCGACGGGCAAGGAGGTGTGGCTTGAAGGCCGTGCATCGTCTAACGTCGTTTCAGTTCGGCAGTCTTCGACACGGCGTTGTGTGCGATTGTGCGTTGGGGGTGAGAGAGAGAGATGAGACGGGGGGTGAGAGAGAGGGGTGAGAGAGAGGGGTGAGAGAGAGGTGTGAGAGAGATGGGTGAGAGAGAGGGGTGAGAGAGATGGGTGAGAGACAGAGGTGAGAGAGAGGGGTGAGAGAGAGGGGTGAGAGAGATGGGTAAGAGAGTGGTGAGAGAGAGAGAGAGAGATTAGGCGGGAGGGTTGAGAGAGAGAGAGGAGGCGGGAGGGGTGAGAGAGAGAGAGAAGGCGGGAGGTGTGAGAGAGAAGAGGCGGGAGCGGTGAGAGAGAAGAGGTGGGAGCGGTGAGAGAGGAGGCGGGAGGGGAGAGAGGAGGCGGGAGGGGTGAAAGAGAGAGGAGGCGGGAGGGGTGGGAGAGACAGAGAGAGGAGTCGGGAGGGGTGAGTGAGAGAGAGAGGAGTCGGAAGGGGTGAGAGAGAGAGGAGGCGGGAGGGGTGAGAGAGAGGAGGAGGGAGGGGTGAGAGAGAGGAGGCGGGTGGGGTGAGAGAGAAGAGATATCAAATATATCAAATATAATTGCATAAGTTGATACAAAATGCTATGCAATAGCTTCACCGCGGCAGTCCCCGAGTGCCACACGTCTTTTTTTTTACTATTTTCAGATGAGGGAAACATTGTTGAAGAATCAGATGATGATGAAAACAGTGATAGCGAAATTTCGGATGATGCTGAAGAAAATGAATGTTAAAAATAATGTAGATTGCATAAAACCCAATAAAATACATTGCATTTACTGTATGCGTTCATGTAACATTTCTTATTTGCACGCCCTTAGCAGCTGTCCCCTCGCCTGTCAAGGTCTTATGCTGTTCAAAACCGCCTGGCATTGTACATATTTACTCTGAGACGTTTACTTGAAAACATATACAAATTTTAAGTATACAGGATAAAGTTTATTTTACCTCATCAACTGTACGTTTTCTAATTGATCTGTCATATACTTCTGCTTATTGTAATCGCCTGTAATTTTTTTTTTAAGATGTACAATAAATAAACTTTATCCTATAAAATTTTCAAATTTACAGAAACAAGTTTTGAAACTCAATTTACTTAACAGTCCAAAAAATAAAGGGGCTGATGACGTGCAGGGCTGACGCCTGCCAGGTCATGGCTATTGCTCTTAGCATGTCATAAATCGTAAGTATAAAAATTTCTAACCTTACAGGGAGACCGTTACTCCCAGGGTTCACTAGCTCTTGGACTATCTAATCTATGCAAATAATGTTTGAATTAAAACTTCGTTTACGGGTACATTTCGCTTTAATTTTACATTTTTATTTGATGTTTTGACCCATTTAAAGGAACCGTGGTCTCTTAAAAACTGGCCAGGTCGCGTGGAGATTCATCCCTATCACATGTAGATGAACTGTAAGTTAGGTACCAAACCTGATGTTGAATCTTAAGACCACCTGTTATATGTTGTTACGAATGAAATTATATATTGTTACAAAGTATTTGTGTATGTATATGAGGTAGTATCAGTGAGTTAGATTCCATAACACAAGCTTAGAGCTTGCTTCGGGTCTAATTAACCGTGTGTGAATTTTTCCAGGTATATCTATACTCATATTATAAAGAGGTAAAATTTGTAAGTTTGTTTGTTTGTATGTTCGAGCTAATCTCGGAAATTATCAGTTCGATTTGAATAATTCTTTTTGTAACAGATAGTCACATTCAACGAGAAGGCTATTTTTCATCCCGAAATGTCCATGGGAACGGGCACAACGCGGGTAAAACCGCCACCGCCGACCCACACTGAACATTCACACTAGTGTTAAGGTGGGGAAATTCGTTTCCCGACCTTCACACCGGTTTGGATGTTAATATACCTACTAAATTGGAAAAATTCCCCCGTAATGTTAACCGATAACTATGGGACTAGTAAGAAAAAAAAATAACCCTAACCTACCGAATAGTAAGAAAATTGTTTCCTGTTTCATTTATAAATTATCAATCTTAACACTGATGTGAAAAATCACTCACCTTAACACTAAACTTAGAAAGTTTAATAGTATGAAGGTTGGGAAACGAATTTCCTCACTAAAACACTGGTGTGAGTGTTCAGTGTGAAGGTGGGTCTTTTGCTAAAACCGCGGGGCGCTGCTAGTTATATTATAAACAGCTATGTTCAACAAGTAAAATAATTTTTATTCCTATAAAAATGCGACTTGTTTCCCTGCAAAGCAAAATATATAGGCGCGATTTAAGAAAATAACGTGAGTGTGTGTTCACTTGCATCCTAGTGCGTTTGATAAAACCGTCTGGAAAAAATAAATATTAACTTAAGACTCACCAATGATCAACATAGCTGAGCGACTGTTGCAGCACCCTCGGTGAGATGTACACCTTGTTCCGGTACTGGTCGAGGATGCTGAAGATCACCTCCAGGATGCCTCCAGTGAAAGTGGTGAGATACCACTCGGCGAATTGGGTGTATTCATCGCGAGCGTTTATGGGACTGCCGTATCTGTAAATACATGTTTAATTAGCCTGGTGTGTTTGCCTAGTTTTGGGCTGTAAAAACGTGTGTGATCAATGACCACTGATCATTGATCACTTATTAATTATTGATCACCCCATCTTGTTTATGTCAAACGAGCACACTGCCACTGGCGGAATTACGACGTAATGTCAGTATTGAATTGAATAAAACAAAGTCCCCGGCCGCGTCTGTGTGACTGTTCGCAATAAACTCAAATACGACTTCACGGCTTTTGACTCGGTTTTTTTTATAGATAGTGATTCAAGAGGAAGGTTTTTATGTATAAAAATTTCCAAAATTCCCCCGGGAACGGGCACAACGCGGGTAAAACCGCGAGGCGCTGGTAGTTGCAAAATAAACTGCATATGTAATGAATACTTTTCCCTTACTAGAGGATCTAGATTCTAGTCAAAACAAACCTATGATGATATTGGTCACTGAAAAACAAAATTATAGGAGCAATAAGCATAACTTACCTTTCAAACAGTCTATAGAGGATGTGTATCGACCATTTCTTGACTTTCCACCATGGAAGCACCATGCGTTCATCCTCTTCAACTTGCAGTGTGTGCTCGGGTATCGGCTGGTTTAGAACCAGTCGGAACACTTCCATCCACTTTGTGAATATATCCCGGGTTATCAGATCCAATGATAGTGTGTACTGTAAGAGAATTGAATTTTAGAATATGGACTATGGAGAACTTGTGTATAAAATATCTTTGGATTGATGAGTTCTTCTAAAGCCTTCAAAACTGTTTGGAACACTAGTCAGTAGGCACCTATCAGCATACAATTAGGCAGCCCTGTACACTGTGCATAAAAACAAAAGTGTCATTAAAAGTTTATCTTACCTTTACTAAAGCAAAGTAGCATTTCAAGACTAGCTTCTGAATCAACATGGACTCTGCAGACTGGTCCGGCTGCAGGTTCACTATGACATTGTACATCACTGGCAGCAGCATATTCATAGCCTCATTCAACGGGCCCCGTTTCTCCGACGCCTGGTACTCATATGTCTTGATCAAGTTGTAGAGACATAGAAGAGCTCCCATCCAATTAGACGGGTCTGGATTTGTCAGGAATATGTGCACTTTGTCCACTATCTGTGTCCACTTGGTGGGGAAATCGCTCTTTATTATTGTCTTCAAACATATGCAGAGTTGCAACCGAACTAAATCAGGTGCTTGTACTACTGCTTCTACTACCATGTCGCGGATCATTGCTCTATCTTGTTCATGGATGCTATATGGTATGGGCTCGCCTTCCTCCGGTTCCCGTTCAGACCAGTAGGTTGTGACGAGGTTCTTCAGGTATATAGCACCTGCTTGTCTAATTGGCATTTGAACTTCATTTGTCATGACAACTTGTAGTAATGTTGGAGCAAAGCCAATTATTTTGTGAATCTGAAATGTACCTAGTGGTTAGGGCTAGACCAGTAGGAACAGTGGATAAAGGCTAGTCATGATATGCTCATATTACAAATCCCATATGTGATATATTGATGCTCTGTGCAGGTCTTGATTTAAAAAGTCTGACAATTTGTATATATATAATATATATGAAATTTGGAATTGAAGACTATGGTGGTTGGATCAAACTTACTTACGGGATAAGTATGTTCATTAGAAGTTTAATTTCATAATATATTAGCTAAGTTAATCTCAATTACCTAAGTTAATATTGTATGATGTGTGTAAAATACTTGTTGCGCGGAACAATTATAAAGCCCAAAGTATGTGTTGATATTTTCTTTAGACTTTTGAATTGGATGACGAATGTTTAATAGAAGAAGCTCTACTTATTCAAAATTCATACAAGATACACATTGTGGTAATTTGAATGAAAGATGGAATTAGAAATGAGAGTATAATCCGACTATAATAGTTTCATTGACTGCATAATGATGTTGGAATTCAGCAAATTTATTATTTTAATAATAAGTTTAATAATAAATGTAAGTATTGAATTAAGAGTAGTTATGAACAATAAGAAATCCTTGATAATATTGATTGGTGGGAAACAATATGTTTCAGAATAAAAGACCCCATCATATCAAGTTAGATTCAAAACAGGGGAAGCAGATATAATATTATGCTATCAGTAAACTTAAACACTTCCTTTGTCTAAAATAATCTATTTATATGTATTTGGGCATAAGTCGCATATTTTTGCTATGATTCACTCATTATAACAATTGTTGCTTCCTTATTCCTATAATAACAATAATTCTATGATACACACTTGTTGATGATGTATTACTGAGTTGACTTAGTTATATGGCAAGGCTGTCGATCCTGGGAGTATTCACGAGAAGGCGGTGAACAGCCGCCAAAATATTGCACCTCTAATATCGCAATATTAGCAGAGCCCAGCTAAATGCTGCTCAGTTATGGGATTAGCAACACTAATTTATCGCATAGGGGCAAAGAAATTGCATTTACTATAACTAAATTAGCAAAGGTTTTGTAACAAATTTCTCGATGTCCATCCAACCAACATGGTCGCATAAACCCCTGACCATGTGGGTCCACTATAAACATACCGTTGCTAGCTGTTCCTCGGCCTGGTGTCTATTATTAGGATCTATTGTCGCGCGTAAAAGATCTGTGAGCTTCGCGGAATCCATGGTGTCAAGTTGATTTTTCTAAAATAAAATCTCAATCCTCGACAGCGAAGAACACGCCGGCACCGGGAGTAAAACGGAAGTAAAAAGGGAAAGAAAGAATAATATTCTGCAGGATCATCTCTAGCTTGTGGTTTGTTCACTCAACCATAGACAATAAACGAGTGTGAAATAAAGATTTCTATGGAGTAACGAACAATCAGTCAACCGTTCTTCACCGGCTCGTGGCACCCCTGGCCGGTATTTTAACAGGAGGTGTCACGGGAACCTGGATAGAACTATTTTTTATAAGTTCCTTTGAAAATGTTGTTCTTCTCAAGTTATTAAAATTTATACCTCAAATTTTAGTTAATTAACTAATAATTAATAATTTAAAGAAGAAACTAATAACTAATAATGTTCAAATGTAAATAACAGACTATAGTAGTTTTACTTTTAATTATTGGTTATCTGAAAAGCTTTCTTATTACGATTTTTCTCATTACAGTTTGCATGTTATTGAACATATCGAATTTTATTTTACTTTTTGAGGCGATTTAAACAATCAAGTTAAAATAACTTTATGTCCCAAGTCAGCATGAAATTAAATAAACTGTAATGTCTAGTATTTTGTCCGATTCGTTTTGCATGGGTGCCTTTACTGTGGTTTGTGTGGAATACCAATATTTAGCCTGTGGTGTCTATACCATTTCATTCTCCTCTAAACTAAACTAACTCACTCACTAAGTTAAAATTCATTCATTCATTCATTTTTCTTTACGTGACGAGAAAAGTGATATTTGCAAGCAAATGCATAATTTATTTATTTTTTCCACTAAAATCTAAATTATTCAGTAACAATATTCTAAAAAGAAAATCAATGACTGTTACAGTTATGCCAAACAATTTATAACAAAATGTAAGCCTCAAATCTGTAAAAAAATTAAAAAAAATAAACAGCGAAGCGATGTAGAATTCTCAAATTAAAATATTTTTTATCATGTATCTCCCTATGTGATTTATCATACTTAATTAAAAATCTACAAAAATGCGGTACAATAAACATGAGTTGTTCGCGCTTGCATCTCAAACATCACAGAATTTTGATCGGGAGGGCGTGATGATTCTCAAAGAACGCCAGGACGGATTCTTTAGGAGATCAGAAGGTAACGATATTATTACTGTAATTTTATTCCTAACAATTATCATCAACACGACGATTATTTATTAAAATATTTATTTCAATTTATTACATACAGATTTTTTCCAAATTATTATAAATTTAAATAAGTACATATTACATTTAAAATTATGTATCCTTAATTAAACCGAAACAAAAGGTTCTAAAAATAATTACATTGTGAAAATTGCTCTAATATAAACAATGTCATTTTCCTATTATTCCTTAATCTAGTTTCCAGCAAACACTTTTTCTATAACACAGTAAAATAACTACTTAATTAAAGTATTTTTTTTGTGTACATCATTTATATAGCTGAAAACTTAGACGTCATTTTCAGTTAGTTTGTTATATTTTTATATGAACAAGTTATGAATGCAAGCTGAATGTTTAATAATTGAATCAAATATAGTTAAAAAATATTTTATCTAACACAAAGCGATGGCTTATGTCTTGTTTTAACATTCGACCTTCATTATGTATAACATGTTTGTATGTAGTTAAACATTAAAGAACAGTGTAACTGTGTGTGTAACTCGTTGTTAAGCGAGTAATGTTATACATGCTTATTGTTTACACAAATGTTCCCATATCTAATCTTAACTGATTTACACAATTATTGTGAACCAAGCATTAGGCATTACTGTTGTATGTTTCAATGCCAAAATTAATATGTTTATTTCTCATACATTCGAATTAATTTGGTGAAAAGACAGTTAAATCAAATGTAAGATACATACTAGATATTAATCTAGTATGCAACATTCATTAGGTTAGAGGCCAATCTTATCGGGTGTTTTTTGACTGTCTATACAGCTCCAAGTATGTCTATAATAATTGAGACTACTGGGATGACAGCAATAAAATTGCTATATGTACACTGAAGTAGAAGTAATAATAACCTGTTATCCCGTCCCACTGTTGGGCAAAGGCCTATCCCCCATTCCTGACATTCTTCTCTCATTTCATTAGTTCTAGTTTGTAAGTAATAGCAAGCAACAAATTGAATCTACCATTGACTTTGGTTAGTTTGGTTCCAAGAACATATTATCTAATTTCATCATTTGAACAGGTTGCTCGGTCCGCTGGTTTCGTCTTCGGGGCAACCTCCTTTTCTACCTAAAGGGCCCGGAGCAGTGGTACGAGCCAATGGGAGTGATCATCCTGGGAAACCATCAGATCAACATGCAGAATCAGGATGAAAACGGACACTGGCCTTTTCAAATAGGTAAATGATATAGTTTTAGGGCGACTTTAACTTACGCTCACTCAGCAGTAATCGTTAACAGAAATTTTCAGTCTCAATGGAGGTAAGAAAATAAAAAACGTGACTTTTTACTGACAGCCCAGATAACTTAACAATCTGTCATTTAAGTTATAAAACAAAACACTAGGGCCTTATACATAAACCTCAGAATACAGAAAGTACCAGAAACGGCATTCAAATGTATTTACAAGCTACACGCTGTGTCCAAAAACAGAACAAAGTCCCTCGCGTAGTGTTGTTAGCTCTCGCATTATTTGCCCATTTTTGGGGTAAATTTTGGGAGTTTCGGAGGTAATATGATAATAGAATAAAAATTGTCCTTTTCTATATAACTATGTACCTACCTTTTTATCTCAAGAAATAGATATGTTTTTTAAATAAAACATGGTGTTAAGGTGGATGTTTGCACACTTTTAAGGGGTGATGGAAAAATTATATATTTTTATTTTATTTTAAAGTATTCGGAAAACTTACAGCTAGGTACAAGAGTTACATAAAAAATGAATAATAACTTAAGTCAAAATGCATCGAGCAAACTACGCTTCGCTTCGATGGTTTCCAGAACTGTTCCAGCCGTGCTCTTTGTATAATTTTTGTCCACACCGCTTTCCTTTCCTCATCAGCAGGGAAGCTAAAATTTAAGATGGCTAATATAGAAACATAATTTAATACCCGCTCCCCCTCTCCCCTTCTCCCACACGCACACCAAAAATATGTTTAGAAATCCTATAGACTAACATACTTACTATTTAATAGGATTGTTAGGTTAGGTACATACGAGTCACACTTACGCTTTATACTTTATTTTTTCAAGTTGGTTTATTTTTATTATATTACTTATTAAAATTCTACAACGAATTAAAGCCCTCAAAAGTAGTCAAAAGGTAATAAAAAGAAGGGTAAATCAAAACTCTTATATTGGCAACACTAACATAGATTGACGCATCACTCTCAATGACAATCGAAATTTGAGAAAATAATTAAATATTTAAATAAGACGATACCTAACTGCGATACTTACACGTGAAATGTGATCCCATCCTGTTTCTTTTTCAGACCCACTGCATTTTTACAGGTAGGAACGACACAAGACGGCATAGTTTCGTGAAATTGGTCGCGGGTAAAACACGTTAGCGCGTTCCGACGGTCACAAAGTGACTGATCGGTTGCGCATCAAACTACACTATTTAAGGCTAGTTTGAGTAGCTACAGTATTAGGCGCGCTCGTGGGTTCTGGTACTTTCTGTATTCTGAGACATAAACTTATTAACAGCACTTGGTTTGTCCCTTTCTGACATACGCTAGTTGCCAAAGAGCAAAATAGATAGACAGAGATAGAGAGAGTTTTTAAGAGCGTTTATGAATAAGGTGATTAGAATTTAACAGTCGTCTCATTCTCACACATTCACATTCTCTATTTCTCCTGACCTGGTACTCTATATTTCCGAGGCATGCTAGTGGCACTCAAATCACCCCATTGTTTCCCTAACGAGGTTAATGGCACCGACCTTATAGGGATGATTACTAAATGTCGGTTGACGTCACTGGTACGTTTTATAGTCGATTGTGACGTAACGGGAAAACTCGATTATAAATGTAATTTAGGCGGTTATACACGGGCTTCTTAGGCAGCGAATAGATCACAGAGCACCGTCGTAGGAGGGCGTGGTGCTTCTATGCTCTGTGGATTAGATAAATGATAGCTGAGGCAGTCCAACTCTACTCATCTGCGTAAACTAAACTTGTCCGTACTCAGAGACGTCAAATGCTTCCTTAGTATGAGATTAAATGAGTGATTTTGATTTGTGATGTATGAAAAATTTCGTCAATTAGTTTAGTGTCGATTTAATGGGCGTCTTTAGAGTGTGGCAGTTAGATTGCTCATAGGGGCAGGACCGTGTGCATCATGTAGTCGCTGCTTTATTTTTCTTTTAATATAATGAAGCATTGTGATTTTATTGCATATTCATTTAAGGTTCAGGGCATAGGACTGGCTTGCCTTACTTGGGTAACTCCCTGAATAATTTTAGATGGGAAATACAGCAGAGAGGCGTTTGTTCAGCCGTGAGACACACCAGGCTAAGAGTAATCCTACTTCCTACTATTATTATAAATGTGAAAGTATGTGAGGATGTATGTATGGATGTATGTTTGTTGCTCTTTCACGCAAAAACTACTGAACGGATTTGTATGAAACTTTACAGTAATGTAGGTTATATGTCCCTAAATACTTTCTTTCAGTTTGGGAAAACGGCGTCTGCTACCGCATGGCCACATTTCACGAGTCCGAACGCATTCTCTGGTTGAAAGCGATACAGCTTGCTCCGTACAGCAGCCTGCACGACAAACTGACGGAGCTGAAGGAAAGACTGAACAGCATCAGGCCGATCGTTGACATCGCCACCTATAGACTGCAGAAAGGCGTCGTGGTAGGTGAGTTGACAACTGAATTATAATATCCTAGTAGCGTCCCGCGGTTTTACACGCATTGTGTCCGTTCTCGTGGGAATTTCAAGATGAAAAATAGCCTATAACCTGACGTTGAATGTGGCTATCCAGTTCAAAAAGAATTATTCTAATCGGATTTGTAGTTTTTGAGATTAGCCCTTACAAACAAACAAAGTTAAAAACTTTACATCTTTATAATATACTAGCAGCGCCCCGCGGTTTTACCCGCGTTGTGCCCGTTCCCGTGGGAATTTCGGGATAAAATGTAGCCTATAGCCTTCCTCGATAAATAGACTATCTAACAGTGAAAGAATTATTCAAATCGGTTCAGTAGTTTCTGAGATTAGCGCGTTTAAACAAACAAACAAACAAACAAACAAACAAACAAAACAAACTCTTCAGCTTTATAATATTAGTATAGATATGGTATAGACAATAGGCCTCTTGCAAGAGGAAGATTGCAGACTATTTTAGATCCCGAATTTCCGACCGGAACGGGTACTATAAAAGTAGTCTATGCTACGTTAGTCTTGAATCTAGCTATCTGACACAAAAATAATTATTCGGATCGGATTAATAGTTCTTGAGATTAGTCCCTTCAAACACACACAAAATAAAAATCTAACCTTACACTCACTCTCTATAGAAGCCATCAGTAATAAAGCAACAGTAGTAAGATAAAGTATCAGTCACCGTAAGTAAAACACTATTCTGATAAGAAAGCGTCGTGTATCAAGTCCTGTACATTACGTATCGTAAACCTGTCAATTTCCTCATATTGCTTCCAACCACTGTATCCATTATTGGTCTCCATGACTCAGTCTTGATCTATCTTCCTTATACAACGGTTCTGTACAGTTCATTGTTTAAACGATTAAAAAGTTCAAAGTTTCAAAGTCTTAACGATTAAAGTAAGTATAAGTTCGAGTAGGTAAGTTGCTTACCCTGGTCGGTCGTTTTTAGCATATAGGCCTCCGATATGGTATATCGATTTAAACACCCGGGACAACAATTTTACGTACCCTCTGAAGCACGGTAGCGCTCAGATAATGCAATCGGCCACCTATCCATAGGGTTCAAGCTGCACGGTGCTTAACAATCACAATGAGCTAACATCCCTTAGTCTCCAACTGCGGTCCCCACTAATAGTTAATATTTTTTTCTAACGCTACCACAGATTCGCAAATGTCTATCAATCAGAGATTACATAATATTACGTGTTTCGACAAAGCTTTATAACATTAGGTAGTAGAGATGTATCCTATTAATATTAGGTACTAGCAGCGCCCCGCGGTTTTACCCGCGTTGTGCCCGTTCCCGTGGGAATTTCGGGATAAAATGTACCCTATAGCCTTCCTCGATAAATAGACTATCTAACAGTGAAAGAATTATTCAAATCGGTTTAGTAGTTTCTGAGATTAGCGCGTTTAAACAAACAAACAAACAAACAAACAAACAAAACAAACTCTTCAGCTTTATAATATTACTAGCAGCGCCCCGCGGTTTTACCCGCATTGTGCCCGTTCCCGTGGGAATTCCGGGATGAAAAATAGCCTATAACCTTCCCGTTGAATGTGGCTATCCATTACAAAAAGAATTATTCAAATCGGTTCAGTAGTTTCTGAGATTAGCGCGTTTAAACAAACAAACAAACAAACAAACAAACAAACAAACAAACAAACAAACAAAACAAACTCTTCAGCTTTATAATATTAGTATAGATTAGTATATTAGTATACTAGCAGCGCCCCGCGGTATTACCCGCGTTGTTCCCGTTCCCGTGGGAATTTCGGAATGAAAAGTAGCCTATAACCTTCCCGTTGAATGTGGCTATCCATTACAAAAAGAATTTTTCAAATCGGTTCAGTAGTTCCTGAGATTAGCGCGTTTAAACAAACAAACAAACAAACAAACAAAACAAACTCTTCAGCTTTATAATATTAGTATAGATTAGGTATAAATGCGAAAGTTTGTTAGGATGGATGTATGTATGTACATATGTTTGTTACTCTCTCACGAAAGAACTACTAGACGGATTTGGATTTAACTTTACAGTAATATAGGTTTTACATCAGAATAACATATAGGATACATTTTATCCACAAATTTCCGCTCAAACGGGTACAATGCGAGTAACACAATTGGGCGCGGCTAGTCTTTCATAAAAGACTTCGAAAAATAAGATTCTCTGTTTGACTGTTTAGTTATGTCTAACCTTACTGTATTGTTTTCAGATATGAACGAAGTGCCCCTTTGCGAGTTAGCGCTGTCGTGCGACAATCTGCTGTGTGATATACACGGCCGCCCACCGTCGCCTGTCGTTATAATCTACGTTCAACATCCTAAGGGACAGTGTGTCCGGTATGGGGCTACAGAGATTGTTGAGGTAACTAGAATACAGTTTGTTAAGTCTTAAAATAATTAAAATAGAAACTAATGAGGTGATGTAGTAGACGAGAGTTGCTTTCGCATTATAAAAAAGCGGCCAAGTGCGAGTCGGACTCGCCCATGAAGGGTTCCGTAGCAGCGAGTAACATAATAAAGAAGTTCTTGAAATAAATGTTTTTTTATTTACATTTGAGTTATTGAATGAATAATCAGTATTTTTTTGCGGTTTACGATTTATGTCGTAAAAAAAAAACTACTAACTAGACCTCGTTCAAACCAATTTTCGGTGTTAGATTACATTGTTATGTACATCATATATTTTTTTTAGTTTTATCATTCTCTTATTTTAGAAGTTACAGGGGGGGGGACACACATTTTACCACTTTGGAAGAGTCTCTCGCGCAAACTATTCAGTTTAGAAAAAAATGATATTAGAAACCTCAATACCATTTTTGAAGACCTATCCATAGATACCCCACACGTATGGGTTTGATGAAAAAAAAAAATATTTTTTTCATTTCTAAGTATGGGAGACCCCCCTAAAATTTTATTTTTTTTCTATTTTAGTATGAAAATATTAATGCGGTTCACAGAATACATCTACACACTAAGTTTCAACAACATAGCTCTTATAGTTTCGGAGAAAAAAGGCTGTGACATACGGACAGACAGACGGACGGACGGACGGACAGACAGACAGACAGACATGACGAATCTATAAGGGTTCCGTTTTTGCCATTTGGCTACGGAACCCTAAAAAGTTAAAGTAATTTGCCTGTAATGTCCCACCACTGTGCAAAGGCCTCTGGTCTCACATAAGAATCTAGTACAGTGTGGAGGATAAGGCAGAATCTTATTAATAGTTTTTTTTCTTAAAAGATTTAATATCTGAACTAATATCACCGCATTTACAACCAAAGATAATACTTTCTATAGAAGAAAAGTAAATGAGTTGAAAATGGTATCACTAAATATATTTCAATTAGCAGCGCCCCGCGGCTTTGCCCGCGTTGGGCCCGTTCCCTTAGGAGTTTTCGAAAATCCTTTCTTAGTGGGCACTTACGTCACTTGAAGAACCTTCCTGCCAAATTGCTTGTTTCTAGGTGTAGTGGTTGAGGCTGTGCGTTGATTATCAGTCAGTCAGGACTTTGAATTTTATATATACACTAGCGGCACCCCGCGGTTTTACCCGCGTTGTGCCCGTTCCCGTAGGAATTCCAGGATGAAAAATAGCCTATAACCTTCCCGTTGAATGTGGCTATACATTACAAAAAGAATTTTTCAAATCGGACCAGTAGTTCCTGAGATTAGCGCGTTTAAACAAACAAACAAACAAACAAACAAAACAAACTCTTCAGCTTTATAATATTAGTATAGATAATATATAGATTAAATGAAATCACTAAGTATTTTTATTCTATATAACTTGACTTACGGTTCATTTGCTTTATTCGTTTTCTTTGTATTCTTCTTCTAGACTTTGTATTCGATGTAGACTACTATAAACGTGTAAGTTCATTATCTGTCTCGATACATAAGTTCGTTCGTTAGTGGCCAACCCTGGTGGCGGAGTTTTTAGACCGCCTAAAGGCCTCCGACATGGTCTAACGATTGAAACAACCGGGATCGACAATTTAACGTGCCCTCCGAAGCACCGTAACGCTCAGATAGAAATGTCACTAGCGGTCAGCCATCCAAGTAGGACTCGACCTGCTAGTTGCTTAACAATATATTGGGAAGACTTATTATATACTAGTGGCGCCCCGCAGATTCACCCGTGTTGTACCCATTCTCGCGGGAATTTCGTGATAAAAAGAAGCCTATGTTCTTTCTCTGGCTCCGGATAATATTAGTAAGATTCATCTTGAAATTAAAACAGGAACGGGCAAAATGCGGGTAAAACCGCGGGGCGCTGGTGCTGACATATATTTATCTACAGCCTAAGGGGCCGTCCATAAATCACGTGATGTTTTTTTTGCCATTTTTTGACCCCCCCTCCCCCTTGGTGATACATCGTGAGGTTTCAGTCAACCCCCCCCCCCCCCCCAGCCTATATCACGTGTATTTTTTCATATCTACAAAACTTTGCAACCACATGAATAAAACACAGGTTTAATGGATATATATTATTTAATAAAGAAAATGAAGGATCACAATTATAACCAAAATTAATGTTCAATGCAGTAGTAATGAAAAAACTTTTGGTTTTGTATTCCGAAAAAAAATACACGTGATATTTGCTACAACCCCCCCTCCCCCGTGGTGATGTTTGGTGATTTTTTTAAAGACCCCCCCACCCCTTTTGAACCTCACGTGATTTATGGACGCCCCCTAACTAGAATAACACATGGACATTGACTTAATTATGTACTTACTTACGTATATAACTTTACTGCGATACATAGCAGTTTCGCAGAAACTACCGTAATCAGAACAAGCATTGAATAAATTCGCTTTATCTTGTGTTAAAGTTTACGTAATGCGGGCTATTGAATAAAACATCGCGTTTATTATGAAACCATGTTTTATTGAGTATTGCGATTTGACCCCTTTATGAATAACAAATCCGCATAAACCAAAGCCGATGTCCGTTTAAAATATTTGCTATGAAATATGAATGATTGAATACATGGTTTACAAATCTGATGTAAATTTGTGCAGTTTATTCGTTTACCGATTATATAGGTACTCATACTTGCTAAATTTAGAAGTAGATATAACCTAACCTAACCTAATATAATTTACTAGCAGCGCCCCGCGGTTTTACCCGCGTTGTGCCCGTTCCCGTGGGAATTTCGGGATAAAATGTAGCCTATAGCCTTCCTCGATAAATAGACTATCTAACAGTGAAAGAATTATTCAAATCGGTTCAGTAGTTTCTGAGATTAGCGCGTTTAAACAAACAAACAAACAAAACAAACTCTTCAGCTTTATAATATTAGTATAGATTTTATCCCAGCAACACTATTAATAGTACAAAATAGACAGATACCTAGAGCTACAAGCTAATTTCCAAAATATTTACTACTCTGGACAGTACTTTACTAAGTCAGTATTTAATTTCGAGTAGGTTAGGCCAACCCTGATGACTTGGGTTTCTAGTTTAAAGGCTTCCGACATGGTCTGTCGATTGAAACAACCGACTGCTTAACGTGCCTTCAGAAGCACGGTAGCGTTCAGATAGAAATGCTACTATCGGCCACCCATCCAAGTATGGGTCGAGCTGCACGTTGCTTAACAATCGCAATGAACTAACATCTCTAAGTATCATACATATGTTTACCTTACCATCTAAGTAGTCACTAAGTATTTCATGCCATCTAACATTTTGATAATTCTTGTTCTTATTTTCGTTGACACAGACATGCAGCAACCCTTGCTTTTCAAAAACCATTCTATTCCGAGGCAGCGACGGTTTGTCCGGTGACGTCATCGTTCGAATCGTTGTCTATGACGTCAAGGAAAGAGTGAGCGAGACGGCAGTACCCATGGGCTTTACTGCGATTAAACTATCTACTATACAGGTTTGTTGTTCGATTTAGTTTGTTAATTATTGTGTTACTAGCAGCGCCCCGCGGTATTACCCGCGTTGTTCCCGTTCCCGTGGGAATTTCGGAATGAAAAGTAGCCTATAACCTTCCCGTTGAATGTGGCTATCCATTACAAAAAGAATTTTTCAAATCGGTTCAGTAGTTTCTGAGATTAGCGCGTTTAAACAAACATACAAACAAACAAACAAACAAACAAACAAACAAACAAAACAAACTCTTCAGCTTTATAATATTAGTATAGATTAAATAAATGAATATACTCAGACAAATTCACTCACGGTTAATTAGACCCAAACTAAGCTCTAAGCTTGTAATATGGAATCTAACTCACTGATACTACTACACATATACTTTATAAGGATACAATAATATATAATTGACACCCAGACGCCGTCGCTAACACTATGTCTTGACATATTGTTGACTCCGGGCGGGAATCGAACCCGCAACCCCCTACACAGTAAGCGCTCTAACTGCCACTGTGCCAACGGGTTTGTCGATGTATTGTATTGTGATGGAATGTTATGTCCCACTGCTGGCAAAGACCTCTCAACTCACCGAAGATATGACAGTACAGTGAGGAGGATTAGGCATAATACCATTTAATATCCAAAGTTTATTCCCACAGGAGGCGCAAAGACTGAGAGTAGCTTTACATACGAAGGATAACAAGACGGTTGGCTTTGTCACCATAAACGGGTGGAGTTTGGAACCATCCTACATCGGAGCCAGCCCGATCCACGGGAGCGATAGAAACTGCATAGATATACCGCAGAAACCGGGGCATAGACGATCTCAATCCTTACCCCCTAGACTGGGATTGAAGTTGAAGTTTCCATCATATGGTAGTTTGATCAAACAGAACTTTGTGAACAGCCATCAAGTGACGTACAGGTTTCATTCTGGTTTGGGGGGTGATATTACGGTGCATGAGGTGATGGCAGAGCCGAAGATTTGCTTTCTTATGCCTGTGCAGTTATTGTGAGTAGTCGTCACTATTTTTTATTACTATTTAGAACCTTAGATTTTTTTTAGATCCCATAGTTTGAAAATTTGGTATGTAACAAACGCATTCGAATGTGTTTTTGTCACATGAAAGCTTCTTTATATTCTTAGCTATGTTTAGTGAAAATCGGCCCAGCCGTTTTTGCGTTGGTTGTTTATAAAAAAAATACAGTTGTAAAATGTATAATACTTTTTCTTTCTAAAACTCATTCTACCTCTACAGAGACATATTCATCCAGCGAGAGAAGGAGCTACTCGAAGAGTTACTGTCAGTCGGCGCCATCAGTCCTCAGTGTCAAACGCGTCAGTTGGAGTTGGTCAGTACGCACGTGTCGTTACTGAAGCATTACTGTCATTCCAAGAGATGTTTGCAAACGTTCAATGGATATTTCAAGCCGAGCAGTAGGAAAGGTAAATTGAATAATTAATTACTAGTGGTTTAAATATGTATTTGTGTCAAGTAATTTCCCCTCAATATTGAACTGACACTAAAAATACTTTTTCGCATATGTTTTGTCCTTAAAGTATTGGTTTAATTAAGTATCGATCTGGTTTATTTGCTTTTTTGCATTCGGTTTAACTATATATATATTACTAGCAGCGCCCCGCGGTATTACCCGCGTTGTTCCCGTTCCCGTGGGAATTTCGGAATGAAAAGTAGCCTATAACCTTCCCGTTGAATGTGGCTATCCATTACAAAAAGAATTTTTCAAATCGGTTCAGTAGTTTCTGAGATTAGCGCGTTTAAACAAACAAACAAACAAACAAACAAACAAACAAACAAACAAACAAAACAAACTCTTCAGCTTTATAATATTAGTATAGATATAGAAATGGGTATTTTGTTCAAATGAATGGCGCATCCAGTTTTGTTATAAAAGGCCGTGCGCTCGCCGGACTAGGGCATCCTTGCTCAAGCCGTCGAAGCGATCGGACGTCCTCAAGTTAAAGAATAAATTGAAGAAAATACTTCAGCGTTTAATTTTAACCATCGAGGATGAGTAACAACCCAGATCATGGTAGTGAAAAGTGTGACGTCAGCATTGCTGACGTCACAGTTTTCAAACACGCCTTCGGCCAACCTGCTACGTTATCAGAAGTGGGATCGAAACAAACTTCCTCTACAGCATCAGTTCAACCTGTCTCATCTGGAATTACGCAGGACAGTACCATGCTATTGGACGCTCCCTCATCAAACGATTCACACTTACTACCCGGAATATCCGCAAGCACAACGCATACATCGACCGCAGTACCAACTGGTATGGAAGCACCAGTTTTCCTAACTCAGGGCGTACCAACTACTCCATTAGTAGGGTACCCACCCCAATTCATGATGCAAATGATGGAAATGATGCAGAAGATGTCCGAGCGGATATATTCTCTAGAACCACGGATCAGTATCAAGGATATCTACCTACCATCGTTCGATCCCGACAGCCATGTTGGAATTCGGGAATGGTGCCAGCACATCGATAAAGCAGCAGTTAGCTACAAACTAAATGATCTGGACTTGCGCACTAAGGTGTGTGGGTTACTGAAGGGACGCGCTAAATTGTGGATCGATGATTGGTTGGTGACTACATCCTCGTGGGAAGAGTTCCGTGAAAAGTTGATCACCACATTTGAGCCAGAGAATAGATACTCCCGTGATATACTACAGTTCCGGGAGCATGTGTACCACTCAAGCAAGGACATTTCTGAGTTTTTATCTCGCGCCTGGGTTCTGTGGGGAAGAATCACAAAAGACGCACTGGATGATGTGCTTTCGGTGGAAGCAGTGATAGGATGCATAAACGATGAGCGCCTACGCATTGAGCTATTGAACGCAAAAGCAAGCACGGTTCCAGAACTCATTTCTGTGGCCTCCTCACTCCTAAAGAAGCGTCCTCAACAAAATCTTATCACCTCAATGCCAAAACGGAAGCGCTATCAAGATACTCCTCAAATTGCAGCACGTTGTCAAGTATGCAATAGGACAAACCATAGCACTAATGAGTGCAGATTCAAGCTTCCAGAGTCTACTTCAAATATTCAGAAAGCGAATACTGCAGCGACGGATACATCTAGAAATGTGATTAGCTGTTCATTTTGCAAGAAAGTGGGACACACATTCGAAATATGCTACAAACGTCAACGCGCATTAACAACATCGAACGTCAACTGGATAGCTGGAACTAATCAAGCACCCATCACCGTTACGATCGATGCCCTAACAATATGTGCCATCTTCGATACCGGAGCGGAGTGCTCACTGATTCGAGAGTCGATTGCTGCAAAATTACCGGGCCAGCTTCGCTCTGCAGTTAACCACCTCAAAGGAATTGGGCAATTTGCGGTGATTTCATTAGTAGAGATGAACACCGTTTGCATCATTGACTTCATAAGGGTAGAGATATTGTTCTTTGTGGTACCTGATCATGAGATATCACCCGACGCATTAATCGGTATGAATTTAATTCATGGTACCAACCTGAGCATGGTGATAACCTCGGATGGTACCAGATTGATGCACCAGCACACAGTTCATCATGTAACTGCACGAAACGTCAGTGAAGGCGGGAATGTTGGAAATCGGATTGTAAAACCCTGACAAGTATGTTGAACGTCGTCCCTATCGCCTTAGCCCTATTGAACGAGGAAAGGTTCGCAGCATTGTAAAGGAACTACTGGAAAACAACATTATACGGGAAAGCAAATCACCTTTTTCAAGTCCCATCATTCTAGTAAAGAAGAAGAATGGTGATGACCGACTTTGCGTTGATTTTCGTGAACTAAATGCAGTTTCTTCAAACGATCCATTGAATATCTGGGCAACGTAGTATGTGACGGTCAAGTACGACCCAGCCCAAGGAAGGTAGATGCTCTCGTCAAGGCCCCAGTTCCAAAAACTGTCAAGCAAGTAAGGCAGTTCAACGGACTCATCCAATGCCTGACTTCAGCTCCAGTCCTTACCCCTTTTCAAGAAGGAGCACCAATTTAACTCTATACAGACGCGAGCAGTCTCGGATTTGGGGCGGTACTCGTGCAAACTTTTCCATGGACGACAACATGCGGTGGCTTTCATGAGCATGAGAACCACTGATGCGGTAAGCCGCTATCATTCATATGAACTGGAAACATTAGCAGTGGTTCGAGCAATAAAGCATTTTAGACAGTACTTGCACGGAAGGAAATTTACAGAAATAACAGACTGTAATTCGCTAAAGGCGTCAAAACACAAGAAAGACTTGTTACCAAGGATCCACCGCTGGTAGGCGTTCCTGCAAAATTATAATTTTGAAATGGAATACCGTAAGGGAAACCGGCTCCAGCATGCTGACTTCTTCAGCAGAAATCACTGCGAACTTGCAGTAAATGTGATTGCAAAAGATCTGGATAATATACTTTGCGGTTTAGCACTAGGATACAATAATTAAATATTCCACCAAGCAACTCACGAGTATTTATCATATGATGTCTTGCCGGCTTTCATCAGGAGGTGTAGATATCAATATCTATCTGATTCCTTAGCGTACTAAACTTTAATTTGTTTACAGAAGAAACCAGCCTGGAATTCTGTCCCGTAAACCTCCACTTACAACGGATGTGGGTACACAACGACACGCTTAATAAAACTGGGTTTCATGACGTCATCACTGTTGGAGCTTTCGCTGCGCACGCGCATAGAGCGGAAAGAACAGGGGGATTGATAAGGTGAGTTGATTTTTGAAAATATATGATTTATTTGTCGTCTTTGTGACGCTAAACACTGTTAAGTGTTCATAGCATAAGGTATTATGTAGTTATGTAGTAGGATCCCACAGAAAATCTATCTACTAATAAATATATAAAAAGTAAATTTTTGTGCCATCGACACGAAGAAGAAAAAGAAGAATATCTATGGGACATCATGAATCTGAATATTATCGTGACATGTTTGTTTGTCTACGGCTGTATGTCTGTCACTTTCTGTAGCACAATAAAAAAATCGAATCGTACTTACAAAACTAGTTATGACTGAATTTCTATGACTGAATAGATTGACATTTAAACAATTATTGTTTTTTCCAGACTAGTACAACAAGCTAAAGACATAAACAGTACTAAGGCGGAGCTTAACTCACTGACAAACAAGTTGCACACCGAATACGATAATATTGTGGCGGTGAGGCGTCATCGCGATGAAATCTCTAGCGATATGGACAGGATACTTATGTTGGTGCAAGCGAGACAGTATCCGGAAATACTGACTACTCTAGAAGGTAAATAATACTAGTAAAAGTAAGTTCGAGTGGCCAATGGCCTGTTGTTTTTAGACTGCCTAAATTCTAACAATTGTTACTTCGGTTTTTAGACTGCTCAAAGTCTAACAATTGTTATTTCGGTTTTTAGACTGCCTAAAGTCTAACAATTGTTACTTCGGTTTTTAGACTGCCTAAATTCTAACAATTGTTACTTCGGTTTTTAGACTGCTCAAAGTCTAACAATTGTTACTTCAGTTTTTGGACTGTCTAAAGTCTAAAAATTGTTACTTCGGTTTTTGGACTGTCTAAAGTCTAAAAATTGTTACTTCGGTTTTTGGACTGTCTAAAGTCTAACAATTGTTACTTCGGTTTTTGGACTGTCTAAAGTCTAACAATTGTTACTTCGGTTTTTGGACTGTCTAAAGTCTAACAATTGTGTACCGGGATCGTACGAAACTGAACGTGCCCTCCAAAGCACGGTACTCATAATCGCTTTTTACTGCGGTAGCTTTATAAACTATTACACTTTACAGCTATAAAGAGTAAAGTAAAGAGTATTCTGGCGTTGTGGGATCCGTCTGTGGTGGAAGAATCTTTGTCCTTCATTGGCTGGCCCAATAATAATACGGAGGATTCTGATAATCAGGTAAATACTACATATGTTTATACTAATTTAATAACAATGAAGATTTTACCTTCTTAACAAAATCGCCACCCCACTGAATCTGGGAAATTAACGTAAAAAGCGCGGTGAGCAAAATTGTCACCCCTGGTAGTCGTTGAAATTTGTAGCAAAGCTAATTTGCACCATTCATTAAGATAAACATTGTATAATATTCACCAGCCCCTAGCCATGTAGCAATGGCTGCACATTCTGTTCGTTTTCTACTACGTATTGAATGAGAGAAGATGTCAATCAGTTAGTTTCATAATTGGAACTCCCTTTTCCAGACAATGGCAACAATCATGAGAATGACCGAACAGTTAAGTATGTTCGACACAGCCAGTTCCGACTGCGAAACATTTGACGCATCATCAAGTTCTAGCTCAAAAGAAACGTCTCCAA
Organism: Cyclophora punctaria; assembly: GCA_951394245.1. Lineage (NCBI taxonomy): Eukaryota > Metazoa > Arthropoda > Insecta > Lepidoptera > Geometridae > Cyclophora > Cyclophora punctaria. Next base: position 12,787,573 of record OX596167.1, read on the forward strand.
TCATAGACCACCCAACTCTATCATCAAGCGTTCCAGATATAAAAAACAATATCACAGATAATACTGAACTACAATTCCACAACGATTACTTCAAGAATGAACGAGGAGAAAGGAGTGAACGGACTTGGAATCATTCGTTCCGTTCAGTCCGGTCTAGCAAGCCGAAGTTGACAGATCAGTCGCTTTCTTTCGATGCGAAACGGCCGGGCAGTTTGAGATTTGACACGAAGAGTCTAGAACAAGTTTCTTACAAGAGTCTTGTGGATAATCTTAGTAAAGATGATAAGAGTAAGGTTGGTATTTTTTTCAATCAAGTTTTTATTTATTGATTAAAGTGCGTTTTCCTTTAAACGATTGCTATATTACTTGGCTAAGCGATTATTTTCTTATGCGATTATTATTTCCACACCATTGCAAGACGTGAATGACACTGTTTTACATGCCACATTGTAAACGGTAAAAATATGGCAAATGATACATATTCGAAATGTTCTACAATTACAAAGCGAATGTTGATAATTGTTTTTTTTTTATGAGTGATTTAAGTAAGTTATCACTTCAGTGAGAGGAGCACCTACGATTCTTGCAAACTATTGCAATTTCTATAAAATTTACTTGAATTACTGTAATGAAACATACGGCGACTAATGAATGCGAATAACTAGCAACCTTATCTGTAAAAAGGCGAAAAGACACAAAATGAACAATTAAAAGTTATTCTTTTTCTTAATCGAGTGGATGGTCAAGCTGACCAATCCTAGCGTCATAGTTATTAAGCCGCCAAAGGCCTCTGACATGGCTCATGTAACGATTACTATACGTAGGAAGTAACCGGGACCAACGGCTTACGTGCCCTCCGAAGCACGGAGTCATTTTAAAGTTACTTATAGAAAAATATTTAAAAAAAAAATTGAGACATTGTCATAATGTTTTTAATTACAATACTGCGATTTATTTCTTTACTAAACGGCGATTTGATACCCATTTGCGAAAATGATAAAGGCTTAAACTATATAGCTTATCTTCAATTTGCATTTAAAGCGACATGAATAGCTTTCTTTTGGGTTTTGAAAATATAATAATTATTAAATTCTACCTGTTTCTAAGCTTTACCAAATTTATCCCTACTAACGGCCGTTACATTACTCGTCGTAATTTAATTTCAGAGTTCAGAAGCCAACAAAGACTGGGTTTCTTTACCCTGCGCTAATCTAGACCAATTAACCAGAGACAACAACTTGAAGTTTCTAAGATCTGTGGGTGCGGGCATAGACGACGCTTTGACATCTGTCATCGAAGCTGTCAATAAGATTATTGAGAAAGGTAGGTGTTGTCTGTGGAAGGTTTTAGATTGAAATTCATTGTTAATTTTCAAAGATCGTTATGGATATATACATTATTTTTTGCTCTGAAAACATATCTATCAATGACGATGTCAAACAAATTCATTAAATTCAATCCTTCTGCTATATATAAGGAATTGTCTACGGTTTAAAAATCCATGTTACTTTACATTTTAAGTGCCGTAATAAAGTAAATCGTGGTAATGCATAATTCTTATGTAAAGGCATTTACCCATAGACAGGAAAATCAATAAAAAGTCAATTATTTCAGGCGACTATACAGAAGAAGACTTTACATCTACCCAAAACGTGATGGAAACAATAAAGTCGGCTGTAGATGAGTCATCTCGGTGGCTACGACTGTCGCACGCGGCCATGAGACTTAGATACGAGTCGCCGACGTGGGCCCGTGAGCACGCCGCCTTACAGACTAGAAGGGATATTTGTTTTGCTCAGGCGGTAAGTATTACATGGTAGTTATACTCAATTTTGCTCGCGGCTCTGTGTGTGGTTAAATATTAATACGTGAAATAGAGATCAGGACGGTGTTGTAACTGTCAATCTAATGAAAAGTTGTGTAGTTACAAACGAACACACACAAAGCGGCATCCGTTGAACTATGTATTCTAATGTGAAGTACATATATTCCAAACCTTGTCATATTTTCACCTCTGTTATATTATATCACATAACATGTCATTAAAGTCAAGCATTTTACAAGTAGCACTCTAATGTTCAACTCAAGTTCATCTTTAACTAGTATCTTTACATTCATTCATCCTCAAATAGTTTCATTTATAAATATTAAGTGGAACCCAATGATAGAACCTGATTGTTTATTTGTAGTATTTTTTAAACTAACGCAATTTACTCGATATGTCGGGAAATAAAAAAATACGTAGGTAGTGGATTTCTTTCATGAACTTTCTACCACAAAATGTAGTTTTAGTATGTTTACTATGATTTATTTCTTTACAGCTAACAACGGTATCCACGGGTCTACTCTGCTGGTTATGCTCCGTACCAAGCGAGGTCGTAGTGAAGTTATTGACCTTTGGTCTTGGACCTCTTTGCGGATTCGAAGGTCTGCTGAGCCTGTACCTGTCAGAGAAAGCAATGTGGGGCGATATGGTGGTTGCGGTCGAAGATTTGCATACCGTTATATTTACCTTAACTAAGATTGGGCATAGGTGAGTGAAGCTTTTTCACTGAAAATTTCACCATGATGTTTATGTTTCTTACTTTTCATACCTTTGTTTATGATGTCTTTTATGCGCAGTCGATTTCTCTTGCAGTCAAGACGTTTAGCGAATAATACACCAATATCACATGTGTTCTATTAGCTCATAATGCTTGCATTTGTATCGATATAAATAATCAACTCAATACATCGCGTTTAAATTGTGTTTGTTCGCGCATTGCTGGAACGTAAAAAACATTATGGACTTCTTGAATTTGACTTTACTCTTCTCATATAGTGTAAATAAGTATGTAATTTTCTTCCAGCAACACGGCCGTACCTCACGTGGTGGGAACTCGAGGATCTTTGACAGTACATCTGCCTATCTCTGACTCATTGTATGGAAGGTTCACATCAAAAGAAGTAAGATTATTAAACGAATAGCCGCGCCCCGCCTTGTACCAGCTCCCGCGTATTGTAGCAAACCTTTGGTCGTACTAAAATTACATCATTTTTGTCAATCATCAGTTTGAGACACTAATACTCCATATTTCTGTTACAGCATTTATCATTCACAATCACAGCCGTGTTCTTCAACATCGGTATCAATGAGAAGGCGACTTTAGCCGAGGCGTTAGGCGAAACTACCCCCCAGCAACACTCTAACAGTGACAACTTGGATAGGCTTAACAAGTACTATCACAAATATACTAAAGTGTTTCCCACTGACCCTATGGAGTCGGGACGAGGTGAGCCTGTTTATAGATTACTAGCCGCGCCCCGCGGTGTATCCGTTCCCGCAGAAAATCCCGCAGAAAAAAAAAAGATAAAATGTTATTCTGATTATAACCTATATTACTGTAATATTTCACCCAAATCCGTTCAGTAGTTTTGCGTGAAAGAGCAACAAACATACATCCATACATCCATCCTCACAAACTTTCGCATTTATAATATTATTCGGAAGTAGGTCTATACTAGCTGTTTCGCGCGGTGGTTCCACCGATGCATGAGCTACGCCCAGCTCTCCGCTACAATAGAAATGCCCTCACAAGATTTCTTTTGATTTGTTCACTGTACTGATATCTTCCGTGAGATGAGAGGCCTTTGCCCAGCTGTGGAAAATAACAGGCTAATACTTTACTTTATACTAACTCGAAATAAAATACCACATTAAACATCTTTTCCTAAAAGAAAATTAAGTATAAAGGTTGGTTACTTTACTTCAGTTATTGTTTCAGCTTCATCAAGAACGAAGCCATTGGAAGAAGTAATGGAGAACCTGAGAATAACAGTGCATAAGAAAGTGCCAAAGAATATAGAAGTTCTGCATTTAGCGGCTTTAGCTACTAGATTGATGAACGGTAAAATATTGACTTTATATGTATAGTGTGCAGGGATTAAAATAAATTAAATTCTATTAAAATATCAACCTTATGGCGATGGCTTTTAACACGTTTTTTAACATGATAAATAAATTATGCTCTTCTATTAGACCACCTGACCTGGCGAAATTCGTACCGCCAAAAAAGTTGCCCGAATTTATATTTTATCCTCATTTTAAACTTTCTTGAACTTTGCGAATATTTCAATGCCAAAATTGGCCAAAATTAGTCCACCCGTTATAGTTTTAGTGAGATAAACGAACATCAATTGATTTTTATATTTATGTGTTTGCTTCTAGGCATAAGATTCACATCGTGCAAGAGTGCTAAGGATCGCACCGGAATGTCTGTGACTCTCGAGCAGTGTTCTATACTATCTACCGAGTATCATTTAGCAGAGCACGAGCAGAAGAAAGCGCTTAATATTATGAGAAGGTTTGTTTACATTACAATTATTTTTTGTTTAAACAAATTTAATATAATGCAACAATATGTATGAATGATGAAGTTTTGATATACAACTTTGTAGCAAAGTCTTCGTACATGGTCAACTTCGTAGCAAGATCCAGATTTAATAGGCAACTGCGTTGCATGATCTAGTTTTGATAGGCAACAACGTAGCAAGTATTTTACTATTAATAGAAACGTACGTTGATGTCATTATTATTTGTTAAAACGAACTTACGTACGACGGAGACTACTGTCGAGAGTTCCTCGACACGTTTCGGCCACATACGGTAGCCTTCATCAGGAGGTGGGTGAAGCGCTCGCGACAGCGTCTCTCCCCGCACTGCCGGCCGCCGCGGCTCGCGCCTCGCGCGCCGCCGCGCGGAGCGCGCGCGCAGAGAGCTGCTGTTGTGGTTGTTGATGTTGAGGTGGGGGTGGCGCACGAGTGGGCTCGCGCTGTATAGGCGAGAGAGAGCCTTCACGGGAGTTGTCCGCGCTCTCGGAGTCCGTTACATGCTGAGGACGAAAGCACCAAGAGTCAAGATTTTAAAAAATCTTTGTAGCGAATCGATATATAGGGCATATAGGGTATATTATTAGATAAAAAAGAAAACTAACTATGGTAGTGTCCAAGTGAACCGCTCACCAATCACAAATTAATGTTATGAAACGGCTTATTTTCCATTTCCAGTGAAGGATGCCGCCGTGAAAACACATTCAAGAACATTGGCGTTAAGAAGTATGCTTTCTCTAAGAAGCAAATGATGTCTTTACCAGAAGAATACAGACCGCCGACGGGCACGTACGGATCGCAGCACTCTTAAGTTAACTATCTGATACGATACACAGATCGAAAGTATACTTTATGTGTGAAAGTAGGTAGTTTAAATAGTCTTGAAATATTTTTCTTTTAAACATGACTAACACTACAACAAAACTCATTTATTAAATACTTGAATATAATAGAAATTTCTATAAAGCAGACAGTTTCCACTCATAATACCTACACAAATTGCAAATTGCAAAGTACAGAACAGACAAGTTTTCGTTTCTTTGTATGTTTTATTCATCTTTAAAAGAAATGTATAACAGGTTAAGTTCCATCTGATGCGAGGCGAAGATATCTTGTTTATTGAAGTACGGTGATCTCATATCCAAGTCATAGAAAATTTGGGATTGTATATGCTTAAACTACGCATATGATAATTGTAGTACAATGTACAAACATTAAATATCTGTAACATATTTCATGTCTTCTTTGATGCAATAAAAAGCACTGTTTATTATACTAAATTACTAGTATTTCTGGTTATAAATAGGTGTTCAAATTAGTGCTTTTATTACTAAAATGTTATACTTTTCAATATACATATATCACTGTTTATTATAAAATCTAAAAAAAGCCTACTACAAATAAGTACATAAAAAACTAGCGCATTCGATAAATTCTAAACTATATTACTTAAAAACATCGATAAAATAGGTTATCGATTAAATTAATCGATATTACGAGCGATTGTTGTACTTAATTGGAGATTATCGAATAATTTATCGATGTAAAGAAACGAAGACTGGCGGCAGAGTTTTGGCGTATGAGACTGGATGAAGGAAAACTGTTTTAGTTAACTTTAAGGTTGTTTTTTCAGTAGATATTTAGGCTAGCAACGTAGGGCAGGCACTTGTCGCTTAGAGCCTAGGCATACTAGGTAAGCAACTAGCTATGTGCTAAGCGCGCATTGCAGCCGCTAGCGAACATTCGCGAACGTACGTGGTATCAAGCTACACAGTAGATGAGTAGCAAGGATCTAGGCGCCAAGACTGCAATTGCGTTCGTGGCCTCAAAGTGTTCGTCTTAGACTAAAGTGCTGGTCTCTTGTCGATGGAGTTTCTTTCACTTTTTTATTCTCTGCCATCCTCTTTAGCTGTTTATATTTTTGAACCATCAGACGACAAATTAATTGACCAATAGCAGGAGGATAGTGTGATGGTATTGGTTGGTATTCAAGTCATATTCACCAATAGATAACTATAGAAATGAGCTATGCTTTTAGTTGCATTTTGATCATCACACCGATTGAGATACGAAAATGGAGCGATCCCATTGGTTAGTTTTCTATTAAGTTCCACCAATAGATGAATGAGTAATAGGAATGGGGGATGCTATTGGTGGAATTACTCGACGCTTTTTAACTTTCTTAATGAAAACTCAACCTTAAATTATGTGCGTGGTTGCATTGGATCAAATTGAAGCCTGTTATTTTATATTTTTTTAGTACTAAAATGTCAATTTGTTTTAAAGCCTAGGTAGACAGACCTTGTTGGTGATATAATCTTTGCCTAATACAAATTTTAGGTGAACCTAATGTCATGATATGAACTTTCTTAAAGCTGTCCATCACTTTCCTAAATCACGTATAAAAATAAAAAACTACATTTTTTAAATATTTATTTAGTCAATTTGTTCCAATTCTGTCACGTACTCCAGTGTGGCACCAACTTTATAACGAACGGATTATTAGAACGTAATGTTCTGTAGTGATTTATAGATCTTAATTATTAAAAATATCATATATTTACTACGTACGAATAATTATTAGATTTTATTATTAATATATTTTGATTGAAATAGTATAATTGACCCGTTTCTTCCGTAATATGCCAAGTACTTAAAGTATTTACTTAATAAATGTTATATCTACTTAATTTTTATTGTATAAAATATGTGATTTGTGTATAAGTTTATTTTTTATTTGTTTGTGTATAATTGTAAAATATTGATAATTTTTTTTCGATAAAAATCGCTAATACTTTTTATCTGAGCCTTCGGTACATAAAGTTACATATTTCTTGTCTTAGTGCATTAACATAGATAATAAACGAAACCTAACTAGTGTTCCTAACAAACACCAATGTAGATTATTTGAATACTTAGAATACATTAAGAGCAATATTATACTATACCGATTATATACAATTTATAGTAACCGCTAAAGGAATGATAAGAAAAACTTATTTAATCCATCAGATTGATTCAATAAAATAATATTAGACATTGTTTTTTCTTATTGATTGAAAATGTAACGGAGAAACACGTAACAAGAAAGTTAATTGAGTTTATATGTCACATGACCTCACGACATAAACAGTCACTCCAAACCTTCCCTAAACAAAAACTTCATAGCGTTTCGTGTAACGAATAGTCTGAAAAATCAAAATATATCCAAAACTAGGTGCGCCCCGCGGTCTCACCCGCAGCGCCCCCGTTCCCGTGGGAATTTTGAGATTTTTATTCAAAGTTTTAATTGTTTTTAAAATGTATTCTGCTATTCAGGGCGGAGACAAATCCAACGAAACAAAAACCATGTAAATTGATCCAGCCGATCTCGAGTTATAAGTGTTGTAACAAACCCGTCTTTGTTTTATATATATAGATTATTGACTGTTCGCCATTTTTTAATGTCACTATCAAATGACAACGTTTTCGGTCTACAGATTGTTGATTATGATTAGATCTAGCTGTGTGTAGTTTCTTGATGTTTATCAAAAATACATGTCTAATATTTCTTATTATCTGACTAAAGGACTAAATATTTTTGTCTAAAAATATCATCCCTATTCTTCCATAAACATAGTGCCAAAACAAAATAGTATTATAGATTACATACATTAATAGATATTTACAATATATATTTTGATTATTAATCAATTATTGTATACATAATCGATGTACTTAAATCAAAGCCTGAAACATTTTATTAACAATTTAATCAAGCATTTAATTTGTCTAAACATGGATAACTTTTTAATGTGACTTTAAAAAAATGTTTTTAGACAATACTGCTATAACAGTTGGAAATTATATCGATTTAATAGATTTAGGTGATATTTTCGTAGATCGATGGTGTTGATCTATCATCGATCATTAGAGCAATGCTCGGTTTGTAAACAATTGATATCGACTGTGCCGGTTCACAGTCTTGCAAAGTATTATATCTTGATACTTGTAATTGTAAATATGGATCTTATTTGCATCGGAATATAGTCTATAATCCAATTTGTCTGTGTATATGCTCTTTGCTGATCGCAATGTGGATAATTTATTTAGCATTACATGCAATAGCAATAGAATCGCGTTGTTAATGCAATGACATTAATTCTTCTGTTGATAACTTTCGGTCGCGTACTGTCATTCACGTAGTCACGCTGACACGAAAACATACGCAGAGCAATACTACGTGAAACAATGCTAATCTAACGTAACCACATAGACGATAGGGTACGTAGTGTATATTCCGAATCAAGAAATAAATCTTTAATCGTTTGATAATTTCTAAAATATTATAACTTTAATTATTGGGAATCAGTTTTATGAGTACTAAAGCAACGTTTTACCCTTTTATTTACTTCCGACTTCTTTTTTTGTTAAGTATAATAATTATGTCATATTTTGTTTAATTAGATTATAATTTTAGAATTCCTAAGAATTGTCAATAACAAGTTTGTATCCTCAGACCAAATGATTACTAAACACAGAGCCACATTGTAGTGGTGAAGGCGGTTTTGACAACATGTGTATCCAACATATCCATTATCCATGAAAAGGTGTAATTTGATAGTAAATGAGAGAGAAATATGATACTTTGGGCACAGGACACAGGATGTATTTTGTAGCTCAGTCTTGGCTCTCATTTGGTTTGAGGTATTAACATATCTCCTTTTTGAACTGGTTTTGTTTGTTTTTTTTTATACGTAGTTAATTGCTAGTCGCGTTGAAACATTATTATTATAATTTACAAATCCAACTATGAATATTGTAAAGCATCTTAAGTATAGCAGAGGCCGACAAGACAGGCTAGTTTCGGTTCCGTAGAGTGTTAACTCTGTGACACTACCGTTGTGAATTGTGTCGCTAGTCTGTCAGTGGTAGAGGTACTACGTCAAACTTCACATGGGTAGCGTGTGACAGATAACGCTTTACAAAACTTATATTAGCTGACTGTCTCCCAAAAACAATATAAGTTACATTTTGTTAATAATAAAAGTTGGCCCTAAAATGTACAAACTATTTTTTAAAATTTGATATGTACCTTTATTTTTTCTACTTTAAATTATGATTCAATTTGATGATTTTGATTGTTTATAAAAATTTATTCCTTTGCTATGGATAGTATCTTTAATAACAAATATTTTTTTGTGTATATCTGTAATTGTGACAAAAAATATTTCAAAAATCAAAACTAATTATTAAGCGTTTCGTGATAAGACCAAATAATTCTAAATTACAATGTAAAACAATATTAATATTGTTAAGCACATGATATTTCAATATTTTCGTCAGTTTATTGCACACAAAACATAGGCTTGCTGTTAAGTACGATTGTAATATTTGATGCAACGAATAACTAGTTTTAATTTATGGTTGTTGCAAAAGTATTTACACCTTTAACAAAAAACGTAATTAATCTACATGATAACTGTCATATCAGTACAAACACTTGTTTGCCTTTAATGTCATTAAATTATATTGGATTGACACCCGTCATAGAGTAATGTCACTATAGTTGTTCTCGTTGGTCGTAGTGTCTTTTTGTCACGTGACATGTCATAGCGAGTTTGAAATATACATTAATATACTACCTGGTTTAGAGTTTTACTCTGCAGCTCTGCTAGAACAACGTATTTCACAGAAGGTTACAAGACACCGTATAATAAATACTGTGAGTTGATTGGTGGATTATTTAAAACAACAAAGTTTACAACAACAAAGTCACAGTATTTATCATGTCTAATTTTGTCGCCTTTTGTCACGTTCGTTATGCTAGTGGGCTGGTGTTACTATAGCAATCGATCGATCGACGGAATCGATCGATGTACATCGATTTGGTAAAACTATCGATTGACGGTTGATTGGACGGTGGATTGGTACGTCCAAAGAGCCTCTTGGGGGCCAAAACTGAATATAAATATTTTTTTTGACGTTGATTAATTCCATTCCATCCATCGCTCGATGCGATCGATCTTCGATTGGTGTAGTTCTAATAACATTACCCTCAGCAATCGCACAATACCGATTTTATGGGATAAACGCCCGAATACACAAATTAAGCTTCCCTCAATTTCATACAATTTTCACATATTATAGTCGTCAAGGCATTACTTTCATACTTTAAAAATACACAAATTAAATATAATACAACAATAAATAAAAGCACCTTATGTCATACAATTTTGACAAATAATGGTCTTAAATGTATGACATTTAAGAAACCCTTTTTGTTGTGACATTTGACTGGAGTTAAGTATTCGGGTGTACGTTGTATTTCATTTAGCGAATCACAATTTGGATGTAATGTTTATGTAAATTGTAAATGTTAGCGTTCATTAGTTGTATATTATGTCGAAGTATGGAGTCTTGAGTTTTAACAAACAATGTAAAATGTAAACCTTTTTTGTTTTAGAATGAAAATAGATTTTCTGAAATAAAGAAAAGTTTTCAGTTCATACAAACAATCTATTCCAATACTAGCTGTCCCGCGCGATGGTTCTACCCGCGACCCAATACATAGATGTCGCTAGTGTGAATCTAAACTAATATCTTTGTTATTTTTAGAATATAAAGATATCAAAGCTGAAAAGTTTGTTTGTTTGAACGCGCTAATCTCAGAAACAACCAATTCGATTCGAATCATTATTGTTGTAATGAATGGCCACATTCAGCGGGAAGCTTACAAGCTATTTTTCCTAAAAACTCCTATGGGAATGGACACAACACGGGTAAATCTGCTAGTTACATTATATAAATAACTAGCTGTGCCCAACGGTTTCACCCGCAGCGCCCCCGTTCCCGTGGGATTTTTGAGATTTTTATTCCCTATAAACCTCACGGAGGTGGAGACCTTTCCAACGAATGCAAAACCGTGGAAATCGGTTCGTGCGTTCTGGAGTTATAGCGTCAGGGAGGAAAACCCGACTTATTTTTATATAGTAGATATATTATAATATACCTGGACAAATACACACACGCTTAATAATTAGACCCAAAGTAAGCTCTAAGCTTGTAAAATGGAACCTAACTGATACCTTAACAGTAACCGTGGCAATATGTATCTTGATTAACATGTATTATTTTATATGTATTTCCAAAGTTAACCTTATACTTAGCTGTTATAAACTTGAGACTCTATTTAATTGTAACAATGTAAGTATGTTGTTAATTTTGTCTTGTTTCGTTACATATTTTTTTGTAATTATGTAGTATATAATCAATGGATGTAATATCTAGAAGATTGTTGTTTGATAAATCGAAATGAAATGTGTATTACACAGGCTGGTACGATTCTTCAGCCATGCTAGGTTAGTGTCAATCTTGTACAATCTTTTTTGTGACATTTTTGTACAGTAACTTTGTGACATTTTTGTGCAAATGCTTTAAAGTTCTTCACCGATAATATTTAATAGAAATGTCTACCAACAGAAATATATTTCGGACGTCTGAGGCCTAAAGTTAGTTCACAATACACAGCCCTACTGGAGCGCTGGCACTGACCTTAGGCCTTCGTACAGGAAGCGGAGCGTTGTGTGTAGCGATGCATACGAATTAAAAATATAAAACAAAACGTGCGTGAGCTCGCTTCTACTTAGGTACTATAACATCTCCCATCCTTTCGTTGCTCGTTTTATCAGACATAGGCAATGTCTGATAAAACGTGCAACGGAACGCCACACGCGCCGCACAACGCCCTGCTTATCAATGAAAGTAATCTTAAACGATTAATTTCTGGTTGTGTAGAGAGCGCGTAAAATTGTTGCAACGAATACACATTTCGTTTCATGTAACTTGTATGATCTGGCCATATTGCAATAGGGAGTCTTCCACGATGTTTGTTTTGCTGTGAATATTATTTTTTGAATAAACTTTTATGTTGCTTTTGAATTTTCTTTTTATTTAGAATATTTCTTTTCCCTTATTTACTTGTTTTAATCCTTATTATGCTAGGAGTTTAGGGGTAGTATTCAAGATAGTAAAACTATCTATGTGTAGTTTTATCCTTAGAGTCCTTACCGATATCTGAACGTGTAATCCTGTAGAAATATTTCATTAACCGAGGCGAACTACGGGCGGGCGATAGCACATAGCACTCTCGGACTCTCGGATAAAGTTCCCTTTGTGCTCCCTTCGAAATATTACCTCCTTATGCGCCCGTGTAAAAACTCAATGCGTTTTATTAAAGAGTTTTATTTTGAATAAATAACTTTCATTTCAAAAGAGAATAAGTACAATCCTTTGTCTATATATTTTTTTGTTTATTTTCGTATAATTTTGACAGATACGAACGTTTAATACAATCAAGGAATATAATACTCTGAATACAATCCTCTCGTCTAACTAAAAAAAATAACATCTTAATTTAAATTAAACGACGAAAAGGGGATTTTAATATACAGTTAAAATGTCGATGCTAGCATTGGATAAATGGGCGACTCTCTTCAGAATAATACGACACAACGGAGGGTTAGTTAGATCCGCTTTAAAAGTGTGGAAAACGGATTTTCTCAAGGTAAGGATAGTAATATGTAACAACATATCGTTTTAGGGAAAACCCGAGTTTAAACTAGTTCTTTATAACTACCTAGCGGCGGCCGCCCTCGCTTCGCGTCGGGCGAGAGGACCACACCTTCTTAGGGGTTGAATTTCGCAAAATCCTTTCATAGTACTCACTAACATCATGAAAAGGACCCCATCTCTCGGTTACAGTAGTTTCCGCTATGCGATGATAATATACAAGTTAGTTGTCAGTCAGGTTTAGCCTTTTATGTGTTCCTATCTTAACCTACTAATATTATAAATACGAAAGTTTGTGAGGATGGATGTAGGAACATAATGGATGTTAATTGTTTGTTGCTCTTTCACGAAAAAACTACTGAACGGATTTGGATGAAACTTTACAGTAATGTAGGAGGAGACTAGGTACTATCTATTTTTCATAGCCCTAAGTGTCAAGGGTCCACACCTTTAATTTTTATTTAATGGATTCACAGAATGGGGATTCTGTAAATCATCTATCCTTTCATAAAAGTACTGAAATAATTATCGAAAATGATTCATAAATATGTTATACTTGTTGCGGTACTTTGAAAGCAACTAGGCAACTTAAGTTTATTAACGATGGGTTCCAGATAGGTTATTATAAAGGATCCGACAGCTGGGGCAACCGCTTCTACGAGAATTACAACTTCATGATTGGTCGGTGCCGATGGGTCGAGTACAATCCTAATTTCAGATTTGAATATGACGCCAGTCAGGTACAATATTTCTGTAACAAGCATATTTTTAGTAGTCTAATTAGGGCTTTCTTCAGATCAGAAACGCTTATTGACAACAAATTCATCGGTTCTGTTTCGTTTTGTACATTTTTAACATATTCTGCTATTCCTTAAAGCGATTTTATTAACATACTAGCAGCGCCCCGCGGCTTTGCCCGCGTTGAGCTCCTTCCAGTAGGAGTTTCTGAATGAAAATTAGCCTTTAACGTTTCTGTTGAATGTAGCTATCCGTTATAGAAACCCTTATTTTACAAATGTTTTATTGCCAAGCTAAAGAAATTTCATAGTTTTTTTTCAAAATCTACTAAATACAACGTATATTTTTTTTATGAACCAAAAGCTTAAATCTAAAATTTCACTTTTTTAAATTAAAAACCGTAGAAGTTTCTTTATACACAACAAACAAACTTTTGGACCTATTTTATCCCTTTAGAGATAGAATTTTCGAAAATTCTTTCTTAGTCAGCTGACTGAGACTTTGAATTTGACATGTACCTATTGGACCAAGAGCCCGCGAACCCCAGACCTTCGTTATTTTATAAAAGCTGAAAGTTTGTCAGCGCATGCTCCCACACACAGGTAAGAACGATGGACTATTATGAAGTTTGGGTTATAGTGGCTTTGGCAGGTATACGGTACTAAATGTCAATGGTCGAAAACACCAAGTTGGCCGTCGATTTCGATATCACCGTCAAAGGGTGACTTGTACAACTTGTCAAGAGCTTTCAAATGATATAGGTCATGTCACTGTTGAGCATTAGGATCAGCGTCCATAGCATAGGTCAACTCCAATCTTCAATGGTCGAAAACACCAAGTTGGCCGTCGATTTCGATATCACCGTCAAAGGGTGACTTGTACAACTCTTCAAGAGCTTTCAAATGACATATGTCATGTCACAAATCACACTTAATTATTTGATGAATTTAGATCGGTATTTTACACACCTTTAGTACCGTTTATCTGCCAAAGCCACTATAACCCAAACTTCATAATAGTCCATCGTTCTTACCTGTGTGTGGGAGCATGCGCTGACAAACTTTCAGCTTTTATAAAATGACGAAAGTCTGGGGTTCACGGGCTCTAGGTCTATATAGATATTGGCGATTTGTTCGGGCATTCTAAACGCAAACCGAATTCACCGTTTCTATCTCGAACCACGCTCTACTGATCTCGGTTTTAGTGAATTAATGAACTTTTGATCCCAGTTTGGCTCGTGGACTAGGATTAAGTTGAACTGATGGTGATGTAACGGTAACATTGGGGCTTAGTGGTATGTCCTTTTACTATATACGCTATATGCCGAAGAGCAAAAGAGATAGAACACTTTTTAAAGTATTTTACAGAGTGGTGCGTGGGGTGAATGCTTTACGATACCAATACATTGAGATGAAATATTACGTAGGTACAGTCAGCCAAAAATGTGGTCTACCACCCTACGGTTGAGATTCATTTGAACGTCATGAAACAACAAGGTCAATTTTCATTTAATAATAGAGGTCAAACTAAGTCACCCAATGATGTCAAATTTCAGGCATCTCAGATAACAGACAAAACGTCATAACATAATTGTGCATAGAAAAGTCAACCTTAGCGATCATTACATCTCGCAGAAACTTTTGTCAAAAGTGGTAGACCAGTTTCTTGGCCGACTGTATCATAAGTTCCCATAAGGTACTTCTTTCCTTATGAAATTGGGGATATACTCACCGCCTTATTTGTAAGCGCTTTTTTACCAAAACACTGTTTTAAGCTGTTTTGTCTCTTTGGAAAAACAACGCCTGTCGGAAAGGGACTAACCATTTGATAGCTAAAATGTTGTTAACAAACGATTATGGATAACGCCCTTATTTTGTCTCTGTTTCTTATCAAACTATATCTGAGTCACCGGACAATTGTAAAGGCCGTTGTTTTATAATCCAACTGGTAAGATTATGAACTTTGACGCATCATTTTTCGTTTGTTCATAATCTGTTCGTAGCAAATCGTGCCGTAAAAGAGTTGAGCTAAGTGTCAAATGGACACATAATTACTGTTCTCTTTATGATTGTACATAAAGGTCCCTTCAGATCAGAAATAGTTCTGGATAGATAGGGAGGTGGTGAACTTTCTTAATACCTAAGTATAGATAATAAGTGTCTTTATTTTCACTGTAATATACCTAAATTAGGGTTAGGGGGTAAGTTAGGGTGTGTTTTCATTGAAGCCGAGTGGAGCAATGCGGAGCCCGATTCACTAATCACAGCACATTGGGAATGTCAAACAACGCACTGGTAATGTCAAAATATTTTCGGAGTGCATTATGATTGGTCAGTTGATCTCCGCAACAACTCCGCTCCGCTGCAACAGAAATGCATCCATTGCATTAAGTTCTCCACTGCTTTTTAACGGTGTATTGAACCTAAGTGAATCCCTTCACCTACTCTACAGTGGTACACAACAAAGCCTCGGTGGTCTAGTGGTATGTGCACTCACCTGCAAGACTGAGGTCCCGGCTTATTCCCGGGTCGAGCGAAAAACATGTTTACTACTTTTCAAATATGGCTCGGGTTTGATATCACCAATCCGCATTTGGCAAGCGTGGTGATTATGCCTAATCCTCCTCACTGTACTGATATCTTCAGTGAGTTGAGAGGCCTTTGCCCAGCAGTAGGACATTACGGACTAAACTTACTTACTCTAGATTACGTTTAACACAGATAGGTCCTGAGTGGTTCGGATGGCTCCACTACAAGACGGACCTCGTTCCCTGCATGGACTGGGCAAAGTACTGTCTCAAGAGCTGTAGTTGGTGCCAGTGCTGGCTCACACCTCACCAGGAAAACTTGTCCGGGACAGAATTGGCGTATGTCTCCTACAGCACTGTGAAAAGCCATATGATACCTTGGGACGGTCAGTTGAATTTCATCTTAGAGTAGTTTAATATTTTAGCTGTATGTGTTACTAGCCGCGCCCCGCGGGTTTTCCGTACCCGTTCCCGCGGGAAAGTACCTATTATTTACCTGGAAGTTCGGAATATCGGAAGTTCCGATGTATTCGGAACTACTTAAACTACTGGTTTGCCAGTTCCAGGCAATGAAACTGTTGTAAACTTTGTAGCCGTCAAAGCTCGGAAAGCCAAATAGAATACTGCCATTTAGTACAACGATAATTCGCTAGATGGCGCTAGTAGTACATTATACGCATTATACGTAACTTCAGGGTTAAATAAATCACTTTATTTAATAAATTTGATAATGTTTGGATATCATTTTTAAATATAAACTAAATATTTGGTGATCGTAACGTAATTAAAGTACTTTTAAAGTTTGCATAATTATGTATATCTTTAAATATGAAACTAAAACGGATATCTTTGCGGATTTGTTTGTATGGTTCCGTACCCGTAGTGGTAAAGTAACAGTTACACATTACGTTACAGGCTATTATTCTTTATGAATTATGGCGTAATAATTCGAACGCTCACACATACCGACCAAAAAACAATAGTTTACTGTTTACCTAAAAAACATAACAATTTTATTGGCCATAACAGATTTAATATTAAAAGTTTTTGTTATTACATTTTGTTCACAATTAGAACTATACAAAGGATCATAAAATGTTATATTATTGTTGAGCTTGAGTTTAAACTTACAATACTTTTATGTTATCGTATAATTTGAGAAAACAATGTTTATGGTTACGGCTAATGTAAATTAGAGTTTAGTGCGAACTACGTATAAGTATAGGTACATTAGGTTAGGTACCTACCACAAAGTAGTTGTGTGTTCGCCAAAAACTCCGAACGGAACTCCAAAATAACAATCTTAAACAAAATTATTTTTCGTAATAAAGTGACACAATTTGTAATATTTACCTATACTACTATAGAGCCACGGTGTAACGCCCATTGTTGTAGCTATCTAATTATTCCAAAAATATATATTTTAATCGGACTGGTAGAGCAGTAGTTCTCTTATTTCTAGTACACTGCACTGATATCTTCAGTGATATGAGAGGCCTTTGCCCAGCAGTGGGACATTACAGGCTACTTTACTTTACTTTTACACAGTACACAGACGTAGGTATGTATGTTATATGTTATACATACTAAAAAATATGTTACTTTTTTATAAAATTATAGGATTGTTATTTTTACTGAACCGAAGGCAGGTGGCGTCGTGGTATGGGCACTTTTTCCAAGTCTGTAATCCCAGGGTATGATATCACTAACCCGTAAGCGTTGTGTATTCATACGCTTTGGCACATAAGCGACTAGCACATAGATAGACTGTAGCAATAAGTTCAGTGAGATGAGCGTCTGTGAAAACCGTGGAATAGAAGGTACACGCTATTTTATTCTAAGACTAGCAGCGCCCCGCGGTTTTACCCGCGTTGTGTGCATTCCTGTGGGAATTTCGGGATGAAAAATAGCCTATGTTACTCGTGGATAATGTAGCTTTCGAATGGTGAAAGAATTTTTAAAAACTGTTCATTAGTTTTTGAGCCTATTCAATACAAACAAACAAGTTTTACTCTTCATAACATTAGTGTACTCGTAGATACATTTGGACGTGTTAGGATATTTTACAGAATATAATTATTACTTCCTACGATTGTAGAAATGAGTCAACAAATTAAAATTAAACATAAGTACCTACTTTTTAAATAATAAAATACTCCACGTCACAATATTAAATAAACTATCTATTGTGAACTGCATTCAAACATTGATGGGATAAGCACATCATTATGACAAACAAAAGAAGGCTCCTAATGTGATAAATGCGGGTAAACTGAACTGAACGAGTGAACGAAATGTGTGTAAGAACGAACACAATAGAGTCTGTGAAATAGAGCGGCGAGGGACCGGTCGCGTTGTTAATTACAGCCGTAATTTAGACATGTGCGAATGATTTTGTCGTTACTGAAATGTATGAAAGTTTCAGCAATGTACACTCTGTGTTCGGAATCTTAACTAATATTAGATACATATTAGTATCGAATACAGTTAAAAAAGTACTCTCCCGTTAGCCTGTTAAGTCCCATTAGGTATTAGGTAAAGGAACTGATGGCTGAAATCATAGGGAGATGAGTCATAAAGCCTCTATAATAGGACATTCAGGGCAGGTTGCTTCGGCTTACGTTTACTTATCAGTAAATGTTAACACGATATTTCAGCCACAACGTAGACAGACGTAAGAAAAAACAGTTGTGGCTTTCCACTGGCGGCTAGAATAACTTTAACAGTCATTTTAAATTACAAAACAATGCTTTGTATTTAACAGACATTTACAGCGGACACAATCGGATCTTTTTAACGAATGTATGTTACGTTAACCGACCGTGTAAAGCAACCCGCCCTAACTAATCATTTACTTAATCAAATAAATTTAATCTCCAATGTTTAGGGTTTTATAGGGCTTGCTTTTGTTTAAAAGCCCTTTGACTACCTACGGATGAAAAATAAAGTTCTTATAAAGTAGGACTTCATCATTTGTGGTCAAGGGAAGAGTCCTGGGAACGAGTGGTGGTCAGGTTCGAGTAGGTTTGTGGCCAAGCCTGGTGTCGGAGTTAAGACCGCCCTAAGACCTCATACATAGTCTGTCGATTAAAACAACCGGAACAGACAATTTAACGTGCCCTCCGAAGCACGGTAGCGCTCAGATAGAAATGCCACTATCGACCACCGACACGTAAGTTGCTTAAAAATTGCTTTTAACTAACTTTGCTTAGTCAAACTACGCCACGTGTGTATTGTACACGTATCGTCAAAATAAGTATCTAGTATAGTGTAACGTGATACAGGCCTGAAATTGTCTTGTCATTTATTTTTGTATTTTATTTATCTCTTTAATGGATGGCGATCAAATCTATTTACGGACATTTTGCTTTATTTCGCACAGGATATTGGATATTATGTGACTTTGCTCCAAATGTTTATAAACAGAGGGTGTTGGATCTCTATTTTGTGATATTTTCTTGGATAAGTGTTTTCTTAGTGATTATGTTGTTTGTTAATGTAGTATTTTTATTGTTTTAGGTTTGTCCTGTGATCAACGTTCGAAGACATAGGGTCAACATTTTGAAAAATGTTGTAGATGTTTTAGGGGTAGAAACCTTTTCTGCTCTTGTTACGAAAAACATAACACTTAATTCGGTTACATAGAAAATTTCTACGCGAGAATCTTTTTTCGTAAATTTAAATTGTGTTTAGTTTGAGTACCTATATTATTTGTTATAAAATATTTTAATAAAAACGCTTTTCTCAGTTATCTAAAAGTTATTTCCTCCATCTATTAGCCTCACATAACTTACCAACGTAATGTTATAAAGTACCAGAAGTTAAATCTAACATCGTAAACACCTCCATAGAGCGCACGTAGAGAGCAAAAAAACGACATTCATAAAAGAATAATATTTTATTGCTAAAAAAAATTGACAATACATTTTTTTCGCGTGAAAAAATCGACAATCGGCACGCCGAAAGTACCTACGTAAACATTTTCGTGAAAAAATGTTGTTGGGGGGCGGCCGAGGGGCGTTTTGGGCGGGGTTCGCCTCCCAGGCGCGCGGCGGGCGAGCCGGCGGGCCAGTCGCGCGCCGCTGCCGGCGCCGGACGCACGTTCCATGTCGGTCTAGTGCAGTGCAGTGGGGCACAAGCCCATACATTCGAAAATAGAAAACGAAAACATTAACCCCCCAATGGGTGTTTTCGAAGATAGGGGAGCGATGCACTGGGTATGTACTATTTTTTATACTTTATTTTTCTAGCACCTGAAACTTCTTTCATTAGTTGCGTTCTTATCTACTTCCTATTTAAGTACTTAGCTAAATCTAAGCTTTTTACTGTAGTAAATATTATTTTAACCAACTTTGAAAGCTAGGAGGTTCTTGCTTTGACTGAAACTGTGACTGAAACTTATTTTCATTAGACGTATTAGTAGAACTTGTTTCGTGCGCTAATAGTTAAGTAAATCTAAACTTTTGGCTGTTACCGTAATCATTAAAAAAATATTCTCATCTCCCAAATACAAGATTTGCTTCTCAAGAAGTTGCTTAACCTTTGTGTTTTCGGTTATCATTTTATTTTTTCGTAAAAATATTTTTTGCGCTCAAAGAATACAATACTTGCTACTTTGCATTACCAATATAGCTTTTGGGTTACAAACCTAATTTTTTTTATGCACGTACATCAGTTTAAAACCGTGTCCCCAGTCAGTTTAGAATATTCTTTTGACTTGATTAAAAATTTTACACATGTATCCGACATATGAAGTCAAATGTCAACAGGCTGTTTTATACTTTTTTATTTAGAAATGCAAAATACACAAAATAATTTTACAGGTTAAAAAAAATATAATTTGTTGAAATAAAAATATTTAAAATGCATAGAAAATTATTTTTGCAAACCATCATTAACTAAGTATCATAACTTCAATACTTTAGCTACAATTAAAATTATTAAACACAATTTTAATATTTTAAGTGAATATTTGACATGTCGGTAAATAAACAGTATTAAGCAAAACAATTACTTAATATCCGTAAGTTAACTAAATTCTAAATATAAATTGTACAAACAGAAGAAATCAATATTATTACATATACATATATTAGTAATATTGTAATTCTAAGAATATTACACTTGTTTTACCTTGAGTCATTACAAGTTAGTTACATATAAAATCTCCAGTAATGTGTTACAGAGTTGTTAACCGAAGAATAATTATTACTTTTCTTTATGATCAAAGGAAAATACCTGCAGGTATGTAATTGATTCTGGTAGATTCTAGCTAGTTACTTACGTCTAACTAGCAGCGCCCCGCGGTTTTACCTTCATTGTGCACGTGAGAATTTTGGGATTTTTTGTCCTTATAAACCTTCCTCTTGAATCACTCTTTCTATTTAAAAAAACTGCGTCAAAATCCGTTGCTTTGGTTTTAAGTTCTAAGTATACAATCATAGGGACGGACAGCGGAAAGACTTTGATTTATACTATCTATGCAATGTAGTTATTTTAGTTTGTGTCTAACTGATCATTATGTTGTCTTCACATATTAAATTGCTTAGGTGCGTATTCAATTGCTGTTAGCACGATTAATTTAAAAAAGGAACTGTTGAGATATTTTAGCTTAAAATGTGGTAAATATTTCTGGAAATCTAGGCAAGTTATAAATGTGTTCAATAATATTCAGTTGTATTTAATAAATACGGACGAAGCGCGGTGCTCGTCAGCAGTTCGTTTTAATTAAAGGGGTTTAATGTGCGCGGAACCGCGGGCGCTGCTACTCTATAAATTAATTATATTGGAAAAGCTTTTTCACTCAATATATGACACAATACTTATTGTACTGTACTAGTAATTATAATGAGTATTGTGTACACATGACTTCTGTGGGTTAGTGATCTCAATGGAGACCCGTTTTTCATAAGTTTAGTTGAAATAAATATTTAGGTATTAGTATTACTTAGTTATTCTAGACTTCTGTATGTAATCTAGTTCAACATGGTGAAGTTCTAAAGAGCTAAAGTTAAGAACTTAGGAGCTTGCTCGGACGAGTTTAAGACCACAGAAATTCAACGGATAGTTTAAAGGATCGTCTTCTACGTGGTTATATAATAGTCAATAGTTAAGTCTAAAGGCTTGTAATTTATTTTAAAGACTAGCAGCGCCCCTTGGTTTTACTCGCGTCGTGCCTGTCCGTAGGAATTTCAGGATGAAAAATGGCATATATCCTTCCCGTTGAATGAAGCTATCTATTACAAAAAGAATTATTCGAATCGGATTGGTAGTTTTTGAGATTAGCGCGTTAAAAACAAATAATATAACTCTCCAGTAAGAAATACTAAAATATAACTCTTCACTTTTAAAAAAAATTGGGTACCTTCGTCATATTAGGGCAAAACATTCTAATTCATGAATGAGTACCTATATGAATTTTCAGATACTATTTAGTTATTTTTATACACATGTTATACTTAGGTATAGACATACATTTTAAGATATTCACCATTTCTGGAGATATAGTCAGGTAGAGAGAGGGAGAGAGAGAATCATAATATCGTAATATTGTTCTTAGTATTTTTATTTCCCGGACAAGCCGCGTAGGCATTTTCAATGTACCCATCAAACATTGCAGTGATAACGCTTAATCCTCCTCACTGTACTGATATCAGTGAGAGAGTCAGTTGAGATTTTTGCCCAATAGTGGGACATTACAAGATGATACTTAATTTATCCATAGTAATATATTAAAGCTGAACAGTTGGATTTTTGCTTGTTGAAAGTCTACTCGCAACTACTAGTATTAGAGAAATAAATTAATTAGCTACGTTGAAATTCTACGTTAGAATGAAAACGGAGTTTAATGTTACTTTAAATAGTAACATTTTAGTAACGTCGCGTTGTTAAGGGAGGTAAGGCAACTGTACAATACTCGTAAAAATATACCCATTTAAAAAAATCATTTATCTTATTTTTAAGAATTACTCATTTACTGGAAATAGGTAACCTATTTTAACTGTTAACTATGAACTACAGTACTTCAGTCTACTTCAAACATTTACAGATAATTATACTTCAATTTCAGGCTTAAGTAAAGTGGTTTTAATACCTTGTTCGTTTTTGTTACTTACTAAGCTTATTATTTGTTGAAACGGGAACTTACTTACGACGGAGGTTACTAAGCCTTTTTAAACGAAAATGATACGTTTTATTAAAGTTAGTTTTATTGTTTTTATTGGCACTGAAATTGCTATAGACAAACGTCAAAGGAAGCCCTTTGCCTTGCAATGAGAGTAGTGGCAATAATAAACTAAGTATACTCGTATATTATTGGTTTAGAGGCAACGCCGTGCGGTTTTATCCGCTTTCCGACGGATATTTAAAGTTCTCCTTGATGTACCAACGTTTGTATGTTGTTGTGCAGCAATAAGATATAGAAACCTGTTCATAAATTAGGTAACACCGAAGTGAGTCCGTAAACGTAATTAGAAGACACTCAAAATTATAAAGTATATAAGCCCGCTGGCACAGTGGCAGTGAAAGCGCTTACTGTGTCGGGAGTTGCGTGTTCGATTCCCACCTGGAGCCAACATTATGTGAAGACATAGTTGTTGACGACGTCTGGGTGTCAATTATATATTTTTATGTATATGTAGTAGTATCAGTTAGTTAGATTTCATATAACAAGCTTAGAGCTTAGTTTGGGTCTTATTATCCGTGTGTGAATTTGTCTGGGTGTATTTATTTTTATATAGATTTACCGATTCTTCTTAACAAGATCTGGACTCTAGTCCGCTAGTATATTATATGTTAGGCGCTCTTTATGAAGATGTTTTTACAATTCAAATATTTAAAACAAACTGTTAAAATGACTAATAACGTAAACAAATAAACTAAATTTCGTTTTAATAATTATCAAAACCTAATTATAAAATTAGCGGCATTAATTTGAACTAGCCAAATTTATTACATTTAATAAATCAATTGTATTTGGTTGGATTTTACAATTTATTTACTTAAACCTTGGTTTTAACATCCAAATATAGGTTCTAATTGTAAACATATTTATGTCCAAGAAAAGGTTTCCCCAATTTGTTGATAAGAAGAGATTAATAAAATTAAACTGTTTAAGAAATTAATCAATTAACTACAGCGATTCACGGTTTTACCACAGCTTTTACCAGCATGTTACTGAGGGAATTACGGGATAGTCAATAGACAAGATATAACTAGCTGACGCGTATTGCCAAATAAATTATTCAAAAAATATAGGGGCTTGATCACCCTTAACATGATATGAAAAATAGATGTCGACCGATTCACAGACCTATCCAATTTTATGAAAATCGGTCTAGCCGTGCCGGAGGAGTAATCATACACAAAAAAGTAAAGTATAGTCTGTATTAAGCCTGTAATGTCCCACTACTGGGCAAAGGCCTCTTACCTCCCTGAAGATATCAGTACAGTAAGGATAAGGCGTAATCACCACGCTTGCCTTTAGTTCCAGCCGGAGACGATCGCGGTCAAACAGCTTTACTATGTTTGTAGTGATTATACAGAGTATGTATATTGTTCTATACTAACGGTATAAAGTCTAGGCAGTGGCTCAGACGGCCTAGGTCTAAATCTATTTGATAACGCAGCCCCAACCCGGTGCCCTGTGATCTGTGAGTCGATAACGTTTGAGTATGCATATACTTATTGCAACAATATATTATACTATTCTTCTATGCTTATACTAATTATTATCACTACATTGTATAAAACAAAGTCGCTTTCCGCTGTCGTCTGTCCCTATGTATGCTTAGATCCTTAAAACTATTGAAGTATCCACCTACATTTTTTATATTAAAACTTCAACCAATAGTCGGTCAATTAAAACTGTACTTACACAAAATACAAGTATTATATATTTATTCGTAGAACGTAATAAATAACGATAGTTGTATAGTTTGAGAGATATAAATCAAGTTTTTACGCAACGGATTTTGATGCGGTTTTGTTTAATAGATAGAGTGATTCAAGCGGAAGGTTTATATGTATAAAAAATTCCGAAATTCCCGCTGGAACGGGCACAACGCGGGTAAAACCGCGGGGCGCTGCTAATAATTATAAGGAGCTAAAATTTGTAATTTTGTTTGTATGTTCGCGCTTATAATAAATCACCAGTCTGATTCCAATAATTGTTTAATAGTGCGCCTCATTCAATGGGAAGGTTATATATATTCCGTAACTCCCACGGGAACGGGCACAACGTTGGTAAAAACGATGGGCGGTAGATAACTACCGTCATAAGGTATATATAAATATACCTACTCGTATATATCTTACTAGCAGTACCCCGCGGTTTTACCCGCGGGGTATCCGTACCCATTCTTGTGGAAATTTTGAAATGTAAATTAGTCACGAAATTTCCCCTTGAATCATTCTGTGTGTTGGTGACGACCACATGAAAATCCGTTTATTAGTTTTTGGGAAAATTAATCATTTGTAGACAGCTGTATAACATGTTAAATGACAGTTTAAAAGTAAGATAACTGTATTATGAGTTGTTTGTAAACTTTCGCATTTTGTACATATTATTGATTTAATACTACGGGTTTGTTCGCGCCACAAAATATTGTTTTAGCCATTAAAACCCCGTTTAATTTCCCGACGTTCCGAATGGAATACGTTATAGGCTATCTATTCTATTTGCCTCCAAAGTTATGCGATCCTATTATTTTTGTTAGTTAAAATAGAACACAAGAAGTACTGAAAGTCTCGCTCTTGGACGTTTTGTAAACGGACTTCTTGTCCTCCGCGAACTTAAGTCCCTCGTTTGAGCAAGTCTAAGTAAACGTAACATTGCTAGATTTATTTAAAACTAGCTGTGCCCTGCGATTTTGCTCCCAATACACCCGTTCCAAAGGGATTTTGGTTTTACTTCTTATTCTATTCCTGACCAATATAAGTCGAATAAAAAAAGAATAATTAAAATCGGTCCAGCCGTTCTCGAGTTATAAATGGTGTAGCTAACACGACTTTCGTTTATTATATTTAAAATGTTTTTGTAGCAAATGTGAAGATGATATTAAAGTGTTTGTGTCAACGTTTTCCATGTAAAGTGAATTAAAAGTTTTGCCGACGGTAAAACGAGCACGGGACGTTATGGTACTACGAAACGCTTCGATAATAAATTTCATAGAAGCGTTGAAAATAGTTGAAAAATTGAAAATGTAATGTGTGAAATGTTCGCATACTCGCTATTGATAAAATTTTATTTTTCAATATCCATGCTCTGTTTTTTTTTTTAGTTGTAACGGTTGAATATCGGACATGCGTAACGTGCATTCTATTTGTATTCTTTTCAATAAAAATGATTTTGTTAGAGTTATTTTTGTTCTGTAGTGGATATTTATGTATGTTTTAGTACAATTACATTACATTGCTGCAAATATAATATCCATTTTATATTATAGTAACTGTTTTACACTGCATAACGTATCTTCCGAAGTACGGTAGCCCTCAGATAGAAATGGCTCTGTCAGCCACGCATCCAAGTAGCGGCTAAACTGCACATTGCTTATTAATCGTCATGAACTAACATCGTTTAGTTACTATATAGTGCGTCTGTATGGTGGCCAAATTCATGACAGGCTATTTTTCATCCCGAAATTCTTCAGGGAATTGTTACAACTCAGTTACACGTTATTGCAATAAAGTATAAAATATTATCTTATATATAAAATTCTCGTGTCACAGTGTTCGTTCGCGTACTCCTCCGAAACGGCTTGACCAATTCTCATGAAATTTTGTGAGCATATTGAGTAGGTCTGAGAATCGGCCAGCATCTATTTTTCATCCCGAAATTCCCGCGGGAACGGGTACAACGCGGGTGAAACCGCGGGGCGCAGCTAGTATATCTATAAAATCCTCCTTATAATTTCTCTTTTATATTGGAGGGAACTATTTGTTTTCAATAGTCTTTTATTCACATTTTTCTTACTCTTGATAATAAATTCAAGAGCCAATAGAGATAATCTCTATAGAATGGACAATTGGAAAGAAAAATCTTTTTCTATTTCCCTTTGTTAGTTCACTTGAAGGTAGAATAAAGGTGAACTGTTTGATTACTTATTATTATTTTGTAACGCGGTATTGATGGAGATATATTAAAGACTAGCAGCGTCCCGCGGTTTTACCCGCGTTGTGCCCGTGTCCGTAAGAATTTTGGGACGAAAAATAGCCTATGACCTTCCTGTTGAATGTAGCTATCTATAATTATTCAAATCGGACAGGTAATTCCTGAGATTAGCTCGAACATACAAACAAACAAACTTACAAATTTAGTATAGATTGGTAATTATTTATTTGTCTTTTCCGCTCTGAAGAGGATATTTTCACGTTTTTTCTTCTTTTCCTTTTTTACAACATTTAGTTGGACTATGGTTCGATGTAAGTACCTCCTTCTCAGTCTACTGATATCTTCAGTGAGAGGAATTTGTTAATACCTACCTACCTACCTCGTTAGTCATTATTACGTCATCTATAATGGCGGTTCTTAACAGATTATTTCGTCATTTAAAGGCCAAGTGTTTATTACTCCTACATCAAATATTTAAAAATAGCAGCGGCCCACGGTTTCACCCGCGTTATGCTCGTTCTTGTGGGATAAAAATACCGTAAAACCTTCCTGTTGAATGTGGGTTTCCATTACAAAAATATTTATTGAAATCGCATTGATAGTAACTGAGGTAACCGCATTCAGACTAACAAAAAAACACACTCTAGATATAAAAGTATTGACTCAATAACAACAAAGACATCAGCTCTATATTAGTATCTAAACTATAGACTCACAACACTAACAAACATTGTTTATCAACAGCAACAAAGCGAGCGGTACATATCGTCGGCATACGAGGGTGGTGCTGATCTGTCCCCCGTGGCTCCAGCCACGTCCCCCGGGTCGCCGCGGGACTGCACCTCGTGCAGGAAGCGAGAGCCCCCCGACGAGACCCCCCAGCCGCCCGCCGACGACGCCTGCGCAGGCTGCGGGGCCCGCATCACTGACAGATACTACCTCCTTGCGTTGGAGAGGCGCTGGCACACGCCCTGTCTCAGATGCTGCGAGTGTAAAATGCCGTTGGACTCGGAACAGAGATGTTATGCGAGGGACAGCAATATATTTTGCAAGAATGATTACTTCAGGTGAGTTGTTATTTTGTTTAGTTCAAGCTGTGTTTTGTTTTTTTTAGTACGTATTCAGGTAACCAGTACCTACTGAGCCAAACTGGGCTATCTCGGTATTCTTTACAAAACTACTGTGCCCATATCCAGTGTATGGTTTCTTTAATAATCATCTTATTCACATTGTTTATGAATTGTAGAGATATGAGAATTCGTTTGAATTCTTTCTCCTCAATTCAACTGAAGATTGATAAACAAACATCTAATCTGTAATTTAATAAAACTTTAAACCAACATATACGAAACGGAAGCCTACCAACATCGCCTTGGAAAGACATCAACGCGCATCATACGCGCTGATAACGTATGGCGCAAGTTGAACTCGAACTGGCTACACCAGATGAGCCGTTAGTTACGTTTTAAAACATTCACTAAACATAATAATTACATTTTAAGGTCTTGTTCACACGAGCGCTTTAAGAACGCGTATTGAAAAAAGTTTGCGTCATATTTTGTACAGGCATTAGGACGTTTCATATTTCTATTCTAGAAAAGACGATATTCCAGTTATTTAATAACGTTATCTGTAACGTCCCACGCGTGGGCAAAATCCTCAAATCTCAGTCATACAGTGGGTTATTTACACTTAACAAAATCGTTAGGGCAATAAAGTCCTAAGAACTCGTAGAATGCACAATAGGTATATATTTAATAAATTAAAGTATTAAGCCAGTAATATCCCACTGCTAAGGAAAGACCTCTTACATCATCTCGGATATCAGTACCGTTATAGCGAGTTATTGAATAACCTTTACAGAATCGCTAGTGCAACAGCCATCTTAGACTGTATATACATACTGTATAACTCGTAGAATGCACCAAAACATAACGTTAAAATACACTAAAGAAGATATCACATAAAACATAGAAGATAACAGTGTCCGAGATAAATCTACGTGGATCGAGTAAATCATGTAAATGTATTCGTGATGTGGTAGCCTGTTGGGATGACACCGCGTCACCCATGCCAACTATCTGATGGACGTTTTACATCAATTCACGTGTGCAAGACTCTCTTTATCGGGGGACCTGCGGCACGTACCATCGTAGAGATCAGTGGCTTGTGGTACAAGTGATGAGAGGGTTGGGGATGTTTACCGTTATGAATGGAGTGGCCTTTGTCGCGGTGTATTATCTCCGCGATTGTGCGTTAAAAGGTGGAGTTGCGTTTTCGACGTATAGGTATGGTAAGCTTTTGTCATAAACTTTTGACATTTTTGTTAGACGATCAATGGTAACGAATTAACGAGTGTATGAAAAAAACTGAATTTTAGAAAACTTAGTTTTTTATTAATACCATCATACTTAAAAATTGATAAAGAAAACATTGATTTTTGATTTATGTAACATTAATTTTATTGTGAATTTACCGCCTCGGCGGTCTAGTGGTATGTGCAATCGTCTGCCAAGACTGAGGTCCCAGGTTTAATTCCCGCGTCAAGCAAACCATGTTTCCTTCTTTTCAAACATGGCTCGAGATTGAGATCATCAACCCGCACTAGACAAGCGTGGTGATTATGCCTAGTCCTGCTCACTGTACTGATAACTTAAAGAAGATGAGACGCCCAGCTATGGGACATTACAGGCTAATACTTACTTTACGTCTTTTCTTGTTGGATTAATCGTAAGAAAGCTGTCAAGACATTGGCCATTGATTATCAAAGATGTTCCTATTATTCGCTGTGAACAAAAGTTCCTTCTCTCTCAACAACTCATAACTTGTACCACAAGCAAATAATATTTTAAGTTATTTTTATTTTTGTCATACATTTTAATTTAACGTTTGCTCTGTCGATGTTATTGATAAGTGCCTCTCAGACAGACACACGAATTACATTGAATATTTATGAGCGATCTTACTACGCTGATAAGAGAGTCTGCGGTAACCTTACTTTAACATGCTTAGATGTTCGTTAAATATATTGGAGACTAGTAGCTTCCCACGGTTTTACCTGCGTTGTATCCGTTCCCGTTGGGATTTCTGGATAAATCGTAGCCCATAACCTCCCCCTTGAATATAACTACCTAATACAAAAATAATTAATTCTAAAAAAACATCAATATTAATATAACGACGCTGAAGAGTTCGATTTATTGTTTTTTTATTTGTTCGTTTGTACTTATCTCAGAAACTGCCGATCTGATTTCAATAAACCTTTTTATAATAGATAGCCACATCCAACAGGAATTATCGACTATTTTTTATCCCGAAATTCCCACGGGAACGGGCACAACGTTGGGAACACCATGGGGCCCAGCTAGTGTTCTATAAGTAGTAAATTTAACGGTTTCCACTGCCGGCTTCATCATCAATTTTTTCAACTTGTTTTTAACAACTTGTAAAATATCGCTTAACTTTACCCTAATCGGTATCGCACATTGTAACTTCAAACTTGTTCATATAAAACTTATTTAAAGAGAGGCGCTTGTACGGAAACTAACCGTTCTTGCTAGAATGCAGAAAGTTATTATAAGAATGTTAGTAAATAAGGTTTAAGTAACTAGTATGCAACTTCCAACTAATATTATAAATGCGAAAGTTTGTGAGGATGGATGTATGGATGTATGTTTGTTACTCTTTCACGCAAAAACTACTGAACGGATTTGGATGAAACTTTACAATAATGTAGGTTATATATCAGAATAACACATCTGATGCATTTTATCCCAAAATTCACACGGGACGGACACGACGCAGGTAAAACCGCGGAGGCTGCTAAATGAAAAAATAATATGATATGAGCTTCTGGTTATCATTTGATTGAATAGATTATGGCTGTTTTGATTTGAATTTAATAGTAAAATTACCGTTATAAGTATTCACTTGTTTTATATTAGAAAATAAGTCCTGTTTCCTTTTGAAGTGTAGGAATACTGTAAACGGTTTAACAAAACATTGTTATTAATATTTTTCCTCTTAGATAATGGTCCCCACATGTTTCTTCGTCTGGTGTATGGAGTATTCATGGTTGTAATACTATACCACGAAAAGTAGAGGAAAATGTATTTAAAATACTATTATACACAAATAATTAAAAACAATAAGCTGCATTTTTTTTAAAGGCACCAGCTTACTTATCTATACTTTGGAGGGCACGTTAAATTGTCGTCTCAGTTGGTTCAATCGTTACACCATGTTGGAAGCTTTGAGGCAGTCTAAGGGTGCGTCTCCATTGAAGCGGAGCGGAGCTGTGCGGAGCCCGATTAACCAATCACAGCGCGTTGAGATTGTCAAACAACGCATTGACATTGTCAAAATCTTTTCGTAACGCATTGTGATTGGTCAGTCGAGCTCCGCACAGCTCCGCTCCGCTTCAATGGAGACGCACCCTAACTGACACTAGGGTTGGCCACTAACCTACACGTACCACTTACTTACTTTAACTCAGGGCTGAGGATATCACAAAATGTTATTATCATCTTAAATTAGGTACGGAAGACTTCTGTATGATTATTCGTTAGTAAAAAACGTGGATTGATGAATAAAAAGCAACCTTTTTCTACCCTCAGAGGGTTTAATACATGGCCTTTAAAAAAAATTAACTCTTAGAATAAGTAATTATCAGAAGTTACAAATTAGATTCTAATTGTTAGACGATATCAGATCATATTTCTAACTCTGAATGTGTTCAAATGCTGCTATCTAGATGCCTACACACTATAAAAGTAATATTTAAATTCCTCATAGCTCAAAAACGCAGCCCGTTACAAAAAATTGTGTTGAAATATTGTTGAACACCGAAGCGCCACGTCTTCGCCTCGCCGGGATGAATCTATCTGCCTATACTAATATCATACAGCTGAAGAGATGGTTTTTTGTTTGAACGCGCTAATCTCAGAAACTATCCATCCGATTTGAATAATTCTTTTTAAAATGGATAGCCACATTCAACGGGAAGGTTACAAGCTATTTTTCATCCCGAAATTCCCACGGGAACAAGTACTATTTGGGTAAAAACCGCGCTAGTATTTGAAATAAAACTTAATCATGTGTGATATTTGAAAGAAATGGCGTATGATCACCGATGCGTTTAAAACTTACAAACAAGGTATCGAATAAAATTTATATCGTATTAATCGTGATATGTGTGCACCGAATCGATTCATATTATCGATTACATCGGTCGATGTCATCTCAAATCGGTTTTGACGCGAGCACAGATATGTTTTCATTCCGGTACTGTGATACGATTGATTTTTGTCGGCTGTTTTTTTAAACTTTTATTTTAATTGAGTTCCAAATTAATTTATAGACTTACAATGTTTGAACTGCAATCGTGATATCAATTCAATATAAATGAAATACTGTTACTTATCGGTGGAACACTTGAGCTCGATAAACCGACCTATTATTTAATAAACATACGAATCCGTCAAGTCGAATAGATTTCGAGCTACTATTTTAGGTCAGTGCACTTTATCACTGCGTCCTTTACCTCTTAAATAAATTATCTGTAGCTGTCAGTGGAAATAGACTAACAATAAACATGGCTCGTAAATAAATCCTTTGTTCGCGTAAATCAAATAAGAAATCTTATGAGACACTTGTTAAATATCCCATAAAACCCGTAACAGATAGTGCGGTTATATTTTGAGCGTTTTTACGACTTGACATAAGTCGGTTCTTTATATCTCACACTGTCATCAAACGTCGATCTCTCGTCCGATACCGGTGAATATTTTAATTCTGTTTGCTTTCTATAAAAATAATAAAAATTGTAATTAAGATTCGGCGTCTGGTTGGGCGACTTCCGCGGAATATTAAACGGACCGAGTGTCCGCTGGACCCCGCTAGAGTCGACACTTATGTCGTAGAGCTAGGGACACTCAATCAATATTTTTATTACGTTCGGCTTAAGCATTAAATCATTATACAAGTTTTGTTAGGTTTGTTAGAGTTGTGTTACGGTTTGTAATATTAGCTGCTTAATGATGATTTATTTTCGATGTAATTGATGTAATTTAATACTAATTATTGCACTGGCTGTTCAAAAGGCCATTTGCTCTTTGGAAGTAGTGAATATATTGAACACTAACAGTGATAATATAATCCTACTAATATTATAAACGCAAAAGTTTGTGAGGATGTATGTTTGTATGTTTGTTACTATTTCACGCAAAAACATGAAAGGATTTGGATAAAACTTTACAGTAGTATAGGTTTACACATCAGAATAACACATGGGATACATTTTATCCCGAAATTCCTACGGGAACGGGTACACCGCGGGTAATACCGCGAGGCACGGCTAGTAATGATATAATAATAAGAGTACCTCCTGGTTTTACTTGTGTTAAACCCATTCCTGCGGGAGTTATGACATGAAAAGTAGTATCTTAAATACAAAGTACACTTACAAGTTTCTTGTATCTTATATCTATACTAATATTATAAAGCTGAAGAGTTTATTTTGTTTGTTTGTTTGTTTAAACGCGCTAATCTCAGAAACTACTGAACCGATTTGAATAATTCTTTTTGTAATAGATAGCCACGTTCAACGGGAAGGTTATAGGCTATTTTTCATCCCGAAATTCCTACGGGAACGGGTACAACGCGGGTAAAACCGCGGGGCGCTGCTATCACTCTATATGTTGATGAAAACCGCATAAGAATATGTTGAGAAGTATTTGAGAAAATTAATTACATACAGACAGCTTTATAGGGCTTTGTTTTATATGGATAAATTAGCAAAAACAGGAGTAAGATTAAGAATATTTTTGAACATGATAGCCACATTCGTGAATTAGAGTTTTCATCCCGAAATACCCACAAGGGGTACAGTCACGAGCTTTAATTTGGGACCCACCTAAGGTTGAATATCGTGTATAATTTGGGACCCACCTAAGGTTGAATATCGTGTGTAATTTGGGACCCAACTTAGATTAAATATCGTGTAGCAAACTTACGCTATTTAGAGCTAATATTTTATCGCAATATCAATGTCATAATCGCAATAACAATTGCTTACCATCGATAACTTTTCGTTCAACGTTTCTATCAAACTAAAGTTTCCACCTCATTGCATTATGAATGTTGTAACAACATTTAATGGAAATGGGTCCCAAATAAAAGCTGGTACCTATATCGCGGGTTAAACCTCGGCACGTTACTAGTAATATATAGTTTCCTCTTGTCCGGGAAGTTGGTCGAACAAGCAGCACGTAGTTTAGTTAGTTGCCGCACTAACAGAGCTCTTGTTACGAGTATATCTTACTTACCTATACTTCTTAAGCACAAATTAAATACACCCACATATACACATCTATACTAATATTATAAAGCTGAAGAGTTTGTTTTGTTTGTTTGTTTGTTTGTTTGTTTGTTTGTTTGTTTGTTTAAACGTGCTAATCTCAGAAACTACTAAACCGATTTGAATAATTCTTTCACTGTTAGATAGTCTATTTATCGAGGAAGGCTATAGGCTACATTTTATCCCGAAATTCCCACGGGAACGGGCACAACGCGGGTAAAACCGCGGGGCGCTGCTAGTGTAAGATATACGAGCTTCAAAAGGTGCCAAACTGATATTAGTAAAATTAATAAAGTATAAGCCTGTTATGTCCCACTTCTGGGCAAAGGCCGCTCATCTCACTGAAGATATCAGTACAGTGAGGAGGATTAGGCGTAATCACTACGCTTGCCAAATTCGGGTTTGTGATATCAAACCCGAACTATGAAAGTAGGAATCATGTTTCCGCTCGACCCGGGAATTGAACCAGGACCACTAGACCACCGAGGCGTGATAAGTAACACAAAGTATTTACATCCACAAAACCTATTACCAACTACGCCCCAAAAACAACCACACATACAGAGATGCGTGTGTTAGATAATTTGAAACCCATAAAGTTAATTTAACCAGGCAAGTGTCTAACGTCAGGTAATATTTAAAGTCAATAGTTCTAATCTTTTGATGGTTAGGAGGGTAGTAATGAAAACAAGGAATAACCATTTAACATAATTTAATTTATTGGAGGCTTAACCTCTTTTAGGCTCTTTTAACGTACCACCCATTCGGAAGAACATCAGCAGAGAAGAATGGGCAAGAAACTCTGCTGGTTATCTTTTAATAATCATTAGGGCACATTACCTTACTTTATACATATACTAACATCTCCAATAACACTAATAATCCAGTTCGTTATTGAAGTATATAAATATAGCACATAGGTACATAATTTAATATGTTGTACATACACAATATAAAATGAAAGGGCACAAAAGACAATAATTATTAAAATAAATAGCTTACTCAACTTAGGGGTTATTGGATCCTTCCAGTTCTGCAACTCACAATTGAATCCGAATAATATCATACCTTAGATGTTATCGCCTTAAAAGTCGAAGAGCAACTGCCCGCTCCACTCTGGCTTCACTCTTTTATATCCGTTAACAAACAGTATTCAAAAAGTGACAGTTGAGTCAAATTAGTGTTTAAATTGTTATTTGTTACAATACATCATTTAGTAAATTTGTCAATTCATTTTAACAATCGAGTACTAAATATTAAACATAACATAATTATATTTATAGGTAAATCAAGTATTTATCTTATTATTTAGACACATAATTATTATCATTATAATAATATATCAGTATTTATCTTATTATTTAGACACATAATTATTATCCTTATAATAATATATCAGTATTTATCTTATTAATTAGACACATAATTATTATCACTATAATAATATATCACGGCCATACTGACAAGTACTTCGCTCTCGAAGTACATTAGATACCCTTTCTCTATAATCGTACTTTACTTTTTGTTTTGCCAAGTGCCTAGACGTGTCAAGTCCCCTCCACCCGCTGCTAGTGGGATAGACTTGCACCAAGCAAATGACCGACCAGCGGAAACAATTTGTATCGGTTACCTCGTCATGCAAGTCCCATTCACCCGCTGCTGGTGAGATAGACAAGCACCAAGTAAACGATCGCCCAGCGGATTCATTGTTACAGTCTCTGTTTTCACAGTCTCTGTTTTCATTGTTACAGTCTTTATTTTCATTGTTACAGTCATTATTTTCATTGTTACAGTCACTTTTTTTTTTTTCATTGTTACAGTCTCTCTTTTTCACAATAAGAGAACCAATAACAGTGGTCAATTTGGTTCACAACAACTTATCACATCACGATCTCATTACATCATGATAATTTGTACTTTCATAACATTGTTTGTAACATAAGTTATTACCCTTTTTACATTAAATATCTCGTATATAAATATTACCCTAATGTGCCTTTACTATCAACATTATGTAAATTAACTCAATTTGCTCCATTCACCTGGCCATAGTCTCAATTTGACTTTGGCTATAATCAACAACCCGCTTGGCCAATCTGATGAACCATTACATGTGGTATTTAACATTATTGCCTGTTCTGACATTACGCTACACCTGACCATTACCTCTTGGGGTACCCGTGGCGACCAAGTGATGCTCTATTTGTAGTTCTCGAAATAACGTTTGAATTTGATTTGAACTGAAATTAGTGCCCCTATCCATTATTACCCTTGACGGAGTACTAAAATAGTTACAGTATCTCGTATAATGGGAACAAGTTCTTGGGCATTCAGAGTTTTGAGTGGTTTGAGTAAACAAAAAATTTTTAGTAAACCCGTCTAATAAAAGAAGAATGTATTTATACCCGTCAGTGGTTCGTTCAAATGGTCCTGTACAGTCTAAGTGGATTGTGTGAAAGGGAATAGGTATTTTATCAACAGGGTGTAAAAGCCCTTCTTTTGGACCAGGGTGACCTTTACGTTCGAGGCATATCAGGCAGTGCTCTGAATATTTTCGAATACAAGAAGCCATACGAGGAAACCTCGTGACAGTTCTCGTCATGAAAAAGTTTTAGAAGCTTAAACCTGGACCCTTTAGGTACATTCTCATCAAGTTCCCCGGATAAAACTTGTTGAATTAAATTTTGCAATTCCAGATCATCTTGCTGGGCGATTCCTAGCCAGGATCGGGGGGTTTCAATAAAATTTACAAGGCTACATACATTTGAGCAGAAATGGGGTATTCGATAGGATTGCGGCTAAGAAAATCGACATGAGCTATGTGTTTACCTTTTTTGTAAACAATTTCAAAATTAAAATCTTGAAGGAAAGTCCACCAACGAGCAACACGTGGTGAGAGATCAATCTTGTTCATTGTGGCTTTAACAGAAGTAAAAAGCTTAAATTTTATGCCTGGAAATATTTAAAAGCGTTATAAATAGCCAGTGTTTCTAAATCATATGAGACATATTTATATTCAGCTAAGGATGTTCTTTTGTTAAAATAAGTCACCTTTTTTTCCATTCTCAACTCTTTGTACTAGTATAGTCCCGTAACCCAATGAACTAGCGTCTGTATAGACTTCAGTTGGTTGGTTATGATCAAATACAGTGAGTAGTGGTTTTGTGGACAATTGCCTAATGACATAGTCCCCAGCCGCATCCTGCTCTACTCCCCGTTCCCAAAATTTGGAATGAATTTACGGAAATAACTTGCAAGTCCCATGAATTGACGTACCTGCTTAATAGTTTTTGGTGTAGGAGAGTTTACTAGAGCGGCTACTTTTGTTTCACTAGGTCTTATACCTTCGTGAGTAATGATGCGACCTAAACATTCTATACTTTCGACAAAAAAAAAAAAAACATTTATACTTCTTGAGATTAATTGTAAACCCTTCGCAGCAGTTCCATCGCTGCTCCAGCCAAACTCCCTGGAGAGTGTCTCGATGTTGTTACACCACGACTCGGCGCCTAGATCACTTGTAGTCGGGTCGAAGATAGGCAGGGCAACGTCATCATCTTTGCGCCGGGAAACAGCATCTTTAATCGCCCTAGGAAGATCTTGTAAGGCAGGGATTTCCATCCTGGAATTATACATAAAACTGATTGGGTAGATGACTGGATACGATCCCACTTCTGATGTTAGATAATTTGAAACCCATAAAGTTAATTTAACCAGGCAAGGTGTCTAACGTCAGGTAATATTTAAAGTCAATAGTTCTAATCTTTTGATGGTTAGGAGGGTAGTAATGAAAACAAGGAATAACCATTTAACATAATTTAATTTATTGGAGGCTTAACCTCTTTTAGGCTCTTTTAACGTACCACCCATTCGGAAGAACATCAGCAGAGAAGAATGGGCAAGAAACTCTGCTGGTTATCTTTTAATAATCATTAGGGCACATTACCTTACTTTATACATATACTAACATCTCCAATAACACTAATAATCCAGTTCGTTATTGAAGTATATAAATATAGCACATAGGTACATAATTTAATATGTTGTACATACACAATATAAAATGAAAGGGCACAAAAGACAATAATTATTAAAATAAATAGCTTACTCAACTTAGGGGTTATTGGATCCTTCCAGTTCTGCAACTCACAATTGAATCCGAATAATATCATACCTTAGATGTTATCGCCTTAAAAGTCGAAGAGCAACTGCCCGCTCCACTCTGGCTTCACTCTTTTATATCCGTTAACAAACAGTATTCAAAAAGTGACAGTTGAGTCAAATTAGTGTTTAAATTGTTATTTGTTACAATACATCATTTAGTAAATTTGTCAATTCATTTTAACAATCGAGTACTAAATATTAAACATAACATAATTATATTTATAGGTAAATCAAGTATTTATCTTATTATTTAGACACATAATTATTATCATTATAATAATATATCAGTATTTATCTTATTATTTAGACACATAATTATTATCCTTATAATAATATATCAGTATTTATCTTATTAATTAGACACATAATTATTATCACTATAATAATATATCACGTGCTATACGAGTTTCGAAAAGTGTCAAACGAATGTCAGCAGAGATTTACTTCGAAAGAAGTGTAAGCTTCTATGTATGTGTGCGTATGTTTTCGTATACATGTCGTTGGCCTTCTAGGTGTATCTATTTTTTCCTTACAGTTAAAACTCGTTTATAGTGATTCAATGAACTTGTGACTTTGAGATGAAAGTTTCATGTAGACATTTAGGCTTTAAAGTTTATTATCCTAAACCTATTCTAGCTTAACATAAATATTATAAGACTAGCAGCGCGCCGCGGTTTTATCTACATTGTGTCCGTTCCCGTGACAATTTTGAAAAGAAATAAAGCCTGTAACCTTTCCGTTGAATGTGGCTATCTATTACGAAAATAATTATTCAAATCGGACTGGCAGTATTTGATATTAGTGCGTTCAAATACACAACTAAAAAATAAACAAACTCTTTAGCTTTATTATATTACTAGCCCCGCGGTGTTACCCGCGTTGTACAAGTTCTTGCGGGAATTTCGGGATAAAATATATCCCATGTGTTATTCTGATGTATGACCTATATTACTGTAAAGTTTCATGCAAATACATTCAGTACTTTTTGCGTGAAAGAGCAACACACATACATCCATTTTCACAAACTTTCGCATTTACATATAATACGACTCTACTGCCGATATCTCTAAAGACAAAAGCGTTAAGATTTCCAGTAACTGTAGAGAACTATAGAAATCAATCTGCTGTTATAATTGGTGTAAGTTCATCAGTTTTC
Source organism: Cyclophora punctaria (assembly GCA_951394245.1). Classification (NCBI taxonomy): domain Eukaryota; kingdom Metazoa; phylum Arthropoda; class Insecta; order Lepidoptera; family Geometridae; genus Cyclophora; species Cyclophora punctaria. Next base: position 12,827,543 of record OX596167.1, read on the forward strand.
AGTATTCTGTTTGCTAAATTGATGGCAATGCATTTGCGCGTTTCCCTCTTCACAATAGGTTTAAAGAGAATCCAGGTTGTGATTAATTGGCAATAACAGTCGGCACCGTCCGACCATTGTTAATTTATCAAAAGGCTGGATGTTCAGAGTATTACTATTCTGCTTTACGCGCAATAAATGGGAATTTAACAGGAATTTAAATACAGATTTTAATTATACACAGATTTACGCGGAATATTGTAATTAGCACACTTCGCCTTATTTTCAATTTAATAATAAATTCTGATATCTTTTCAGACATCATTTATTAAATAAATTGATGGTTTGTAATATTTATAGCATTGTCTTGTATCTGTTCCTGTGAGTAGTTGGGGATGAAAAGGATAAACATTTTCATTGAATATATAACATTTTAGTTTCAACAAATATCTTTAATCCTACTGCTAGTTTCTTTTGATAGATTGTTGAATGTTAACTCTGCAGCTTTATTTTATTTTTTAACGTAACCTCGCTGTCCCTCTGCTGTGCAAAGGTCTCCCCGAAGTCCTCCTATGTATCTCTCTCTTTCTAATTCTTATCAAAATCGTTCAGCTCTTTCCGCCACCGAGTCGGAGTCCAACCTGGGGCCTGCTGACATCCTATTTCGTTATATAAGAGTATTAATATTTGCCCTATAAATATCTATACTAATATTATAAAGAGACAAAATTTGTAAGTTTGTTTGTTTGTTTGTATGTTCGAGGTAATCTCGGGAGTTACCAGTCTGATTTGAATAATTCTTTTTGTAATAGATAGTCAAATCCAACAGGAAGGTTATAGGCTATTTTTCATCCCGAAATTCCCGCGGGAACAAGCACAACGCCGGTAAAACCGCGGGGCGCTGCTAGTTTATTATAAAATAGTAAAAATAAGTAAATATTAGATCAAAGAAAACAAATAATAGCATTAATTAACGATTATAATCACTGTTAGAAGCATAAATATGCAAAATTTAATTAGATAACTATGTTTACGTCATAATACGTTGATAATAGGTGATGCATTATGGCGGGGGGTCCTATTCTATGGGAAAAATTGTTTTAGATCAGTGAAGCGGTAACAAATATAACAACTAGCAGCGCACCGCGGTTTAACGCGTTTTGTGCCCGTTACCATAGGAATTTTGGGATAAGAAATAGTCTATAATGTTCCCGTTGGATGTGGCTATCGATTACAAAAAGAATTATTCAAATCGGATTGGTAGTTTTTGAGATTAGCGCGTTGAAACAAATATCAAACTCTTTATTATTTATAATATAAAAATTATCGCAAAATGTGTTGGTAAGCGCATAACTTCAGAACGACTAGCTGCACCAAATTGGATGATTCTTTTTTAATGTGTTCCTTATTGTCAGGACAAGGTTTTTAGAAAAATAAGGAATATAAATCTCAAAATTCTAAATATTTTTACTTCAAATTCAAATTCACATTATTTATTCGTTCACTTGTAGGTTAAGCTGTGGTTTGCAAGCTTGACTAGACGATTTTAACTCTTTTATACAATTTATTTCTACACCAAACTAATACACAATAGACTTCGCAATTGTAAAGCAACGTGCGGCAGGTTTTTAATAGGATGGGTAACCGATTATTATTTTTATAAAGAGCTTTAAAACATCCCGGACAACAAGCGCCACGGTATAATGAGAAAAAATCTCTTATCATTTAATAGAAATAAAAATAGATGAAGAGAGAGAGAGAGTAACCTTAGTTTATACCTTAGTTTACTCTCCTTCCCTCTCTCTCTCTCTCTTCGAAAGAGTGTACCTACCGCGCTATAACTACCGTATCGCTACAACAGTTTTCACTGCGGCTTCCCAACAAAGAAACGATAATGTTCATAATTAATTGCAGTAAATTATCGAGAATTATCAACTCCTCGCACCGTGTCGGCTTGTCAATACTTCAACTGCGTGAATCACGAAGGGCGGGAATTCTCTTTGAGCGCTACCGTGTATTGTAAAGTCGGTGATCCCGTTTTTTAAATAATTGGACCAGTAGGATGTAGTGCTCGATAAGGCAATTTTTTGAAAAGCTTTTTTTAATTTCGTGATTGAAAAATAGCGTATTAATCTTCCCGTTGAATGTGGCTATCAATTACACAAATCATTATTCAAATCGGATTGGTATTTTTGAGATTAGCGGCTTCAAATCTATACTAATATTATAAAGCTGAAGAGTTTGTTTTGTTTTGTTTGTTTGTTTGTTTAAACGCGCTAATCTCAGAAACTACTGAACCGATTTGAATAATTCTTTCACTGTTAGATAGTCTATTTATCGAGGAAGGCTATAGGCTACATTATATCCCGAAATTCCCACGGGAACGGGCACAACGCGGGTAAAACCGCGGGGCGCTGCTAGTAAACAATAAAATCACTTCTTCATCTCTTCAGATTTATAATATTATATAGAAGATCGCTTTAGTTTGGTAGAGACAAAGATAACACCCACAAAAACTGATAAGTGATAAGTGTATCTTTAATATTATAAAGAGGTAAAATTTGTAAGTTTGTTTGTTTGTATGTTCGAGGTAATCTCAGTAATTATATTTGAATAATTCTTTTTGTAATAGATAGCCATATTCTACGGGAAGGTTATAGGCTATTTTTCATCCCGAAATTCCCACGGGAACGGGTACAACGCGGGTAAAACCGCGGGGCGCTGCTAGTCACATATACTTTGGAAAAAGCAATCTACATTTTTCCGTATTTACGAATATCGTCGTTCCATGGGAGAGGGTGGCAAGATGGGGTAGCGGGTAAGACGGGGTACCTAGCGAAATCCACAGTTCAAACTGACCAATCACGCTCGTTCATTCGTCGTTCGATGCGCCGCCATGACACTTGTCAGTCGCCCGGCGATAGATGGTTCGCAAGTGCACGCGTATCGAAAAAATTCAAAAAAAGTGTTTTACTGCAAATTGTTTATCATATTTTCTCCAGGTTTGACACGTGACTGTGGTTTGTTAAATAACGCTAGCTGGTGAGGTGTTGCTGTGATTGACACTTAAACTAACCTATAATAAGGTAGGCACTGTGTTTTCTTAAGATTGCTGACTGTTTTTTTCTTTTGTTTTTATTGCTAGAAAATGGCTCTGCAGGCAAGATGGGGTAACGGGTAAAGAAGAGAAGAGATGAATTAAACAAACAGAAGAATACTACAAAAGCTCATAATAAAAATTCAAAGAAGAATAGCCGAATAGCGAAAATAGCAAAACGACGAAGAGTCTCATCATCTGGAGATGAAAGTGAAGAAGGGGGGGGGACACCATGTATGTATTGTGAGGAAATATATTCCGTTTCCATTGAAGGGTGGATATCATGCTCACTATGTGGAAGATGGTCTCATAATAGCTGCGCAGGAATAGATGATGATGATGACGAAGCCATCCACGTCTGCGAGTTCTGCCAGCTTAAATAATCATCTTTCTCTGTGATCATTCATCATCATCACCCCACCTTACCTCAGGGGGGTACCCCATCTTACCAGCACCATGGGGCAAGACGGGGCAAAACACCTTTTTTTATTTTTTTATTTTTTCTCTTAAATGTTTAACTAAAAGTTCCTAATGACACCAAATATTAGAATAGTAATAATAAGTTGTTAACTAAAAAATAAATATGATTGTCTCACTATGTAATTTTTTATATTATTGACCTTTAAACCTTAAGTACCCCATCTTGCCACCCTCTCCCCGTACATACCTACACTGTGAGGATTAAAAAATTATTTTAAAATCTCAAACTGGTACTTTAAAATAAAATCTCACGCAACCGTAATATCTCCTCTCCATTCTCAATAAATTCGCAGACATTTTTAAATACGTATGTGAATTAAATATTCAAGTTATATTTTTGAAAAAACTCAGCCAATTTTGATGAAGACACTACCGATTCCCATAGCTATCTCACTCAGTGGGTTACTCATAAAGAATACTATTACTAAGATAACCCGTAGATGTCGACGATATCGCCCTGCGGGAGTTGAACTACACAAAGAACCTTATCTCATTAAAACATAGTCAACAGTCCACCGCGTCCGGTTCAAACGGGAAAGCATTTAATTGTGACATGGTTCTAAATTTTCATCTCAACTATTATTCTAGCAAAGTTATTAAAGATTGTAGAGGACAGTAAAAATAACGTTTCTTGTCAAATAGTTGTATGTAATAGAATCTGATACCAGGATTATTCCAGTATTGAGTTACGCCGACAATCTTTCTAAATATCTTCATGTTATGAACTCCACAGTAATAAGCTAAAGGATTAAAGACGTACCTATATTTGAAGCAAACGAATGATTTTAATTTTTTTATTGTTTGACTGTACTACTACTGCCCAGCAGTAGTGGCATATTACAGGCTAATAGGCCACAGATTACTAAATAGTACTACGTACAGATACTTCACTCTGTAGAAAATGTTCAATACCTACTAATTATATAATTGCCTACTCCGTCGCGTCAGCAACCGCTGCACGCTAAAATGTGCCTAAATGCTCAAGCGTACAGTTGTGATTGCTTCGCACCGCGCGATCCCACAGCACACTGAATTGGGCCCCAGAGGGCCCGAGACCGCTCGGCCGGGCGGTAGGTAATTATAGCGCGCAAGTACATGGAGTGACGGAGCCCTGCTAATACATACTTACTATGTTAGTTTCGGGTTTGAGATCACCAACCCGCATTAGGCAAGCGTGGTGATGACGCCTAATCCTCCTCACTGTACTGATATCTTTGGTTAGACGAGAGGCCTTAGCCAAGCAGTGTGACCTTACAGGCTAATACTTTTTTATGTTAAGTACATTCTTCTTCTACTTCATCGAGTGGATGGTCAACCTGACCAATCCTGGTGTCAGAGTTATAGAGCCGTCAAAGGCCTCTGACGTGGCTCATGTAACGACTACTATCCGTAGAAAGTAACCGGGACCGACGGCTTAACGTGCCCACCGAAGCACGGAATCATCTTGCTTTTCGGGCAATCAGGTGATTCAGCCTGCAATGCCCTAACCAAACTGAGGATAGTCTCACAAAGTCATAAGCCAATACAATATTTATCCTTAATATTATTTTACTTTTATTAAGGTAAGCTAAGATTGTTGTTTTCAAACATCGCTATGTAATAGTAGTTTTATCTCACGACCGCCCTTAACTTATACTTGTGTAGGTAATTGTACATACACATTGTCTTAGTGTGCATCGTGGTCCGCGTTAAAATCCTTGCAAAATGGTCTTTGAAGTAGCGACAGCATGGTAAGTTTGAGTCAAAGGAGAAAAGTCACTGGATGGCTATTCGCAGTGAGGTATGTCAAATGAATGTATACAATGACTAGCAGCGCCCCGCGGTTTAACCCGCTTTCTGCCCGTCCCCGTGGAAATTTCGGGATGAAAAATAGCCTAAACCTTCCCGTTGAATGAAGCTATCCATTACAAAAATAATTATTCAAATCGGAGTGGTAGATTCTTAGATAAAGCTTTACAAACAAACAAACAAAGTTAAAACTTTACGTCTTTAAAATAGTATAGATTTTGCCGTCGGTACTGATAGTTACGCACACATAGACGCGTTACAACTACAAGTGTGGCTCAGGGGCGCTTAGCTAAGTTGCTAAGTTGGATATGATTGGTGGGCACTAGACGTATCAAGGCAAATTGGCATTGCTCTAGAAGAACAACACCCAATATGGGTTTATTAGCACATGGTAAAAAATATAAGCATAACTTAAGTGTTTTGTCTAGCACTAAAGGTCATAGCCCACTAACACCCAACAGCTCATAACGACAAACAAAAATGTGATCATTTCTTGTCGTTTATTTATAAATTAAAAAGTAAAATTATGCTGTTGCTATTACTCATCAAGCTTGTTACGAGCTATTCGAAAAAGCATCTTATTCTAATGGAGAATGAGTTTAAGCTTATATTGTAATGCTTGTTTTATGCTGTGCGTAATCGATGCGATTCATATGGGCTTTGACCTTTACTTTCCATTAGCGCCTTCGAATTGGCAACAAATATTTTGTTTACTAAGCAAGAACCGGTTTGAGACCTGCTTTCCAGTTCACGTGTTTCCAAGCATTTTTAGTACAGCGATTTTAAAAACTATCGTTTAAAATACTAAGGAAAATGCCCCCTTTTATATTTCATACTTATTTTTTTTATTTAACTTCATCCTCTTCCGTGTTATTCCTCCTCACTGTACTGATAACTTCTGTGAGATGAGAGGCCTTTGCCCAGCTGTGGGACATTATAGGCTAATATGTACTTACTTAATTATTTTGTGTGATAATATGAATAAAATATATTATTTTGTTGACTGTAAGAAATTACTTAAAACAATGTAGTAGTAAAATAGGAGTATAGCGATTAAGTTGTATTTTTTACAAACAGATACTACAATTTCCTTTACATACAGATACATACAAAAAATCAACCTACTTCTCATCAAACGATTTAAAAACAATCATTAATGCCGTCATAAAACCAAAGCCGAAATCTCCATACACGTTACCACCATACATTATTATTACGAAACAATCACTCGACCCGTTCCCACAAATCCTAGTAAAATTTTATTGTTTACTAGCAGTGCTGCGCGGTTTTACCCGCCTTTGCCCGTTCCCGTACGAATTAGAGCTTACTTTGGGTCTAATTTAGTTTAATTAACGGTTGTCTGTGAATTTGTCTGGGTATACATTATTATATTTTTATTTATTTAATGACAATATATTATGTTAGGTTATTATTATTGGAAGACTCATAGTGTTTAAAAAATAATATAATGATCTCTATTTGAATTGTAGTAACTAGCTAGTGTGTTCGAGTAGGGCAGAGGCCGACCCTGGAGTTGTTAGACCGCCTGAAGGCCTCTGACGTGGTCTAACGATTGAAACAACCAGGACCGACAGTTTAACGTGCCTTGATGTGATTTTAAAGTATTAAAGTACTTGAAAAATGTATTTAGATAGTACTTATAAAAGTGCATTAATGACTATAAAACTGTTTGTCTGGTGCACATTGTGTCGAGTGTACTCGTACGTTATCCATTGTTGTAACATAAACCTTAAATATTCACTCACGGAAACGTGTCCACTCAACCCTATATGTTAGTCATAAGGCAGTTAATTGTAAAACAGGAATTTCGGTATGTGATGGTGGGTGATACGAGTATAAAAATGATTTTCCCGGGCGGAAGCTCGCGTGACGTCACGGGCTGTGCGCATGCGCCGCGCCGCGCTCGCCTGCGGATTAACCCGGCTAAACTCCTGCGCAACACGCGAACGTAATTGTTATTTTTCAACCGCCGAGGGTCAAGCAATGTGTCGGTAGTGTGTTAGCAAACTAAATATATAAATCGTCCGCGAAAAAAGCACAAAAACATGATGATCGGTCGAGCGCCGATGCGTTATGTTATACTTACCCATTATTATACATGAACGCGTGTAAAAACTGAGCTATTAACTAGACCACTCTCCGGTAACTACTTTTCAAATCCATTTCGTACAGAGATTACAAACATTTGCATCGAAATTATTTAAAGCAGTCACTTAACTGCCTCTCGAATTGTTATTTAAAATAATGTATTCTAAATTAGCATTTAACATATCTTAAACGGTCGTTTTTATTAATAAATAGATAATAAAAACTTATGAAACGAACCAAGTGTACTGTAATCTTTGGAAACGGTCGGGAGAATACCGTCAAAGAGTAAATGGAATGTAAAAGTGGCAACTGATCCGTTCTATTGCCCATTAAGAACATATCATTAGGTAATTAAATGAACTTTGTATGGTATGGAAAAACATATAAACACTTACGATCGTACCAGGAATTGGACTAGGTTATATATCAGTGTGGCGGCAGCGGATTCATAACAATATAATATGTTAATTCTTTAGAAAAGTCACACGGCACTTTTTTGTTGCACTTTTTGCCGTGACGTCATACAGCCGTCAAACTTTGTAGATTAGGTATACTTACTTGATTTTAAGAAGCGTGTGTTAACCGTATCGTACCGTAAATATACTTTGATATACAAGCTTGTTATCTATATATTATGTTAGCTTGACTGATTGACTCACTGACTAATATATTAACGCACAACCGAAACTACTGTATCTAGTAACTTGATATTTGGTACAGGGATTCCTTTTAATGATGTGAGTGACACTAACAAAGGACTTCAAAATTCAGACCATTCGAAATTGAAGCCCTAATTATCCAATGAACCGTTAGACAATAGCGCTCAAAATTGTTTAGAACTTACTATATATTATACGGAGATCCAATCAAATTATCTTTACACTATAGATACTAACCAACCCGCATTAAGCAAGCGTGGTGATTACGCCTAATCCCCCTCGCTGTACTGATATCTTCAGTGAGATGAGAGGCCTTTGCCCAGCAATGGGACATTACAGGCTAAAACTTTACTTTTCTTTAAAGATACTGAAGGTAAGCAAATTTCAAACGACACAGACAGAGCCACCACAAGTCCATACTAACCCGGAATAAAAGCGTTAAAAATATATTATAATATAAAATTCACCATAATTAAAATAACAAGAACATATTAAATTAATTATTTTAAAATATGTATTACATAAAATTTAATTGATATGGTCTACTAGTGCAATCATACAGTAGAAGAGTTTTATTTTTAGTTTGTTTGTGTGAAAGCCTTAACACCCGTCAGATTTGAATTTCGCCAAAATTCGTCAGATTTCCACAGCAAGTACCCGTCAGATTCAAATAATTTTTCATATCACATTCAAGAGGAACGAGTTAAATTGAATCCCAAAATTCATATGAAAACGAAGGTAAAACCGCGGGGAATTGTTAGTAAAATAATAATAGTGGTCGGACTCTATTCATTGATACTGCATTCAATCAAAGCGTGCCAAGTAATCTCGGTGATACGATTCTACGTCGCATGTCCTTATCTACGCGTTTGTATACATTAAATATTATTTAAACATTTATTTATTCTAATATATACAATGTTTATACTTACCGATTAACGATATTCTCTGCAATAGTTTCTTGTGTGAGAAATGTTCTTTGTACTGTAAGATTTGCTTTCAAAATTATTTACATGGAATTCATAAACTATATTCCAATTATCTTCAGTTTTATTGCAGGGAAGGAGATTAAATATTTATTATTTTAATTAAAATATAAATCAATTTTCCGTAACTAAGAGAAACATACTAATTTGTTCACTTTACGACTGGTCCTATTAACAGATAAAACGGTCCAACCGTTTCAACGAATACGGACGTACTGATGGTATTCTTTTAGCAGAAAATAAAACTTTGACATAGATTTGAAAAAAAATCGGGAAAAATGTCTTTCCTCTATCAATAATTGCAATACATTACAAAAGATTGTCGGTAATTTATTTGTACTCACCGATAATAATTGAATCTTACGGTCGAACCGACATTTACGACGAATTGAAATCTCCTTTCCGTCATATTTTGTTACCTATCTTTTCTCACTGCTGGGTAAAGATCTTTCCTAAACTGTTAAAAATTTAATGGTCTGTTTTATTTTTGAAGGCTTATACACTAGTACCCCAGCAGTTTTTTGTATTTTGCTTGCATGTAATATTCAATGTTAATTATTAATTTACGTAACGGTTACATTTTAAATGCAGTTTTAAACTTGTAATCCATTTCTTGATTATCTGGCTTTGATCTGGTTCATTCATACTCGATGTTATCTTGTGAGAGGCCATTGTTTTTGGATTCTCACAGTGCACGGTTCGAACTGAATGCCCCGAATTCGTGCTAAACAATAAACTTATATTTGCTTTCCATTCGTGCTGATATTACTGGATGGTGTAATCGTATGCACCCGGGTTCGATTGCTGAGTCTTGTGAACTATGTTTCCAATTTACTTTCAATTAAACTGGTGCTTGAGTGAAGTATAGTTATAATTTATTTTATTTCTTTAGTTAGTTAGTTTCCTTATTACAAGATTTACAAGCTTAAAGCTTAGTTTGGGTCTAACTAACCGTGAGTCAATTTGTCCTGGTATATTTATTTATTTAATTTAATTTACTTCAACAAACTTGGGTTTCATAACTCTTCTCTCAGTAGGTACCTAATCGTAGTGTTAACGCCTACTCCTCCTCATTGTACTGATATCTTCAGTAAGATGAAAGGCCTTTGCCCGGTTGAACATTTAGGATTATACTTTAAAACAATTGGTTTTAAAGTAACGAGACTAATTGTAAGAAATTATCCTTACTGCTAGAAAAAAATACACATTCCGACATTTATGCGAATGGATTAATTAACACACTGTTTATAACCTACCTAGGCGTGTTTTTCTTCGTCGTTTTTTTAAAAATTTCATTATTAGAGAAAACGACTATATTTCTATAAATATAGCATTTTTTTAAATAAATATTGTGTAGCCAACAACCTTATAATCATAACAACACTATTAACTACTCGTATGAGGGCGAATTTTTCGTCGATTTTTCAAAAATAATTATTTGGGAAAATTACTAAATTTATTGAAAAAAGTGCTTTTACAAGATATAGAGTGTAGCCTTATAATTATAACAACTTTATTACCTAGTAATGTAAAGCAGGTTTTTATTTAAAATAAGTTATCGGCATTCGTTTTAAATCGCAGTTAAACTTTATGATCCGGCTCAGGCTACATATTATAAAATGAACAATTATTTATATTTAATGTTAAATATATAACGTTTTTTAAAATTCATTTCTAATAAGTTATATAAGTTAATGTACTCATTATTTTTTTATACTGCTCATTATCAACTACGTTAAAAATGTTTTTTTGTTTTAATCATTTTTAATTAAAAAATGAATTCAAGGTAATACAAACCATAGCTTTAAAGAAAGATATTGAAATTTTCTACAAACTGTTTTTTATTTTAAAACCATAGAATCCGTAGTTTAGGAGCAATTACGTTTTTAAAAGTGTACTACAGCTGCAGCTTTGTTGTATAAGTAGAGATATAGATTTGTAGATACACTAACCCTTTTTGAAAACACATTGAAAATTATGCTCTCCGAACCGAGACGGTTTATCTGTCTTCGTTTTTAATTCGTTCTATTTGTTTCATCAGACCTACACCCAGTAGGGCTAAGATGCACGCTAAAACAAAACACTATGTCTTTGGTTTTCTCTTTTCTAAAGACTGTCTCTCTCTGTCTCTCAACGTCTATACGGAGAGAAAAGATAAAAGACCGAAAAATATTGTCTTTGCGTGCAACCCAGCTCAGTCCAAGTTTATACGCAGGTTTTAGTAAAATATGCTTATGATAAATCACAGGTTTATATGAAACTAAACAGAATATCTATGGGCCATATACCGTATTGCATCAGGTTTTAGCAATAAAAGTGAAGTCTTCAATTCAGACCGAGGTCTTTTATGAGCCCTCTTGCCTCAATAAATTCCTTCTTGTGAACCAATCATTTGGTACCAGTGCTTACTTCGCGTGGTTGAAATAATTGTACCTATGTTTATGTAGCGTTTGTATGGACCTTTTTATCAAGTTTATAGTGTTCTTAACCTGCTTCAAAAGAGAAGGTGATATGTTCAATTCTTTGTATGTTGTGTGTAAGAAACATTCGTATTTTTCAGTTGTTAGTATTAACACATTTCTTTAAGACCCGTATAATATACAGGTTATTCATATCTTTGGTATAATAATTTATTACATAACAACTCATTAACAGCAATTACAATAAACAATCAATTAAACAAATAAAACAGTCATATCCCAAACCGAAACCGAAGTACCTACTATCGAGTCACTATAAATGTCCAATGTATCAAACCTCAAGAGCGTAACCTATAGTAAACACAGCGTAAACTATAGTAATAAGTCCAGTATCAATGGTAGATCAATTTCTTTAATTTACGATGATGTAAAGGGTGGCAGGTCGGCGGTGTGGACAATAAGTCCGTTATCAACTGCCCACTGATATGTAATGCACCTTGTACTCAGTTTAGTATGTCATTTGCTTATCAGTAAGGTCGATTTGTCTATACAAGCATTCGAATCTATGATCGTTTCGCGTGAACGTAAGGGAGGTTGTACATTGATCTTCTACTGTCTATGTTTGATAAGTTGATTTGTCTACAGTGTTTGAGAAATTTTTTTGATTATATTATTTATTTTTGATGATAGTTTTAAATTAAATAGTTTGTTGACTATCTTTTGGTACAGCGGTTAAATTGAATAAGTCTAAGACGCTTATTATAAAATGTAAGTTTATGGAACCTTTATTTACTAAAACAATACAGTCTGAATAAAATTAAATTCAATCAAGCAGAAGTTGTATCTATATAATAATGGCCATTTTTGACGTTTTTCGTTATAGTATAGTTTCGTTATCGTCTTTATACTAAACTAGCAGTACCCCCCGGTTTTACCCGGGTTGTGCTCGTTCCTTTAAGAATTTTGGAGTGAAAAAGCCTATATATAATCTGCCCGTTGAATGTGGCTATCCATTACGAAAATTATCATTCAAATCGCATTGGTAGTTTTTCCCCGTTACCACAATCAAAAACTCAAACTCTTCAGCTTTATTATAATTATGTAGTCATTTTAGTATATCAATTCATTGGTTTTTGGAGGCACTACATTAGAGGCACTACATGTAACAAGACAAGCTTTTAAAATGCATGTTGATTTTCAAAGGTTCGAAACCAGTGTATACGAACCTTAAGTTTATGTGATGTCATTAACTCATTACATATAAATTATGTATTAATTCTAAATTATAAAATCCGTCATGATATTTTGAGTTGTGTGAGAAAAAATAGACTATAAAATGTTTATTATCAGGTATTTTTAAACTAATAATTATCGAGAATTAACACATCGCTGGTCTAGTGATATATGTGCTATCCCCTGCCAATACTGATGTCCCGGGTTCAATCCCGGGTCGAGCGAAAACATGTTTCCTACTTTTCAAACATGGCTCGGGTTTGAGATCACCAACCCGCATTTGGCAAGCGTGGTGATTATGCCTATTGCTCCTCACTGTACTGATATCTTCAGATGAGAGGCTTTTGCGCAGCTGTGGGGCATTACAGGCTTATACTTACTTTACTTTTCAGTGTCGAGAATTTAATAAAATACTACCTTTTATTGAAATCTTTTCAATAATTATATTATCAGTCTGTTCCATACAGATACCGTATTTTTACACGAAAATATTGTTAAAATACGTTCATAAACGTAGGAGATATGAAGTGACAAACATAACAGTCACTTGAACTGAACCTCTGGTTTGATTTAACCTCTAGTTCCGGTTTTTTTCGGTTCAAGCTATCTCCAAATCTGTCCTGACAACAAATGATTTTAGTGGTCATGATTACAAAGCATGATTATTATACTAATATTACTAGCTGCGCCCCGCGGTTTCACCCGCGTTGTACCCGTTCCCGCGGGAATTTCGGGATGATAAATAGATGTTGGCCGATTCTCAGACCTACTCAATATGCTCACAAAATTTCATGAGAATCGGTCAAGCCGTTTCGGAGGAGTACGCGAACGAACACTGTGACACGAGAATTTTATATATAAGATAAGATAAACGCGAAAGTTTGTGACGATGTATGTATGTTTGTTACTCTTTCACGAAAAACTGCTTCACGGATTTGGATGAAACTTTACAATAATATAGGTTTTATCAAAATAATACATGGGATATATTTTATTCCCAAATTACCATGGGAACGCGGGTAAAATCGCGGGACGATGCTAGTTGTTTATAAAGTGGTATTGGATGGATACGAGTAAGATAATTTCGGTGTAGCTTATATAACTTAGAACGTAAATATGTTGTTTTAATATATATTCACGGATGTGCCGATAACTCATGTCATATTATGTTTTCATTTCTCTTAAATAACGTTGAGGTAGGACAGTCAAATGTTTGGTTCACGAACTTATGTTGATGATAATATGCTTGAGATAATTTTAATTTTAAATTATAAAAAACATGCTGATAATAGAAGTATTAGAAGAATTATTTCATTTAATAATTTCGGTTATTTCGGCTAAAGTAAAGACATGTATTTTAATTTAATTTGATTATTATTTCGATTTGGTTTTCATACATGACTCAGGCTAGAAATCATTAGGTAAGCGCAGCTGTAGACAAGCGTTGTGATTACGCATCCCTGTACTGTACTGATATCTGCAGTAAAATGTGAGGACTTTAACCAGCAGTGGAACATTATAGGTTAATACTTTAATTTAGGTTTATATTTTTGACCAAGAAAATTGAAACCTAATGGTTTATTACCAATATTTTTTATTTTTATTAGTGTTATTTTTTGCATCTCTTTGAGCGTTAACTATTGTGTCTCAAGGTCAGTCGATATTATCGATATTTTTCCAAATCGAACGCTTATTTTTTGTGACATACAAATCTATAGATTAAGTTTTTGCACCAATTATTGAAGTAAGGTTAATAAGGTTAATGCCACGTTGACGTCAATTCGCGAATGAAGCTCATTCAAGGAAGATGATAAAAAATCTTAACTGATAGAGGATTAACAGCGCTTAGCGGTTTTACACCTGTTGTGTCCGTTTCCGTGGGTATTTCGGGATGAAAAATAACCTATAACCTTCCCGTTGAATGTGACTAACTATTACCAAAATAATTATGCAAATCAGATTGGTAGTTTCCGAGATTAGACAAGATTTTTACCAAATTTTTCAGTACTCAAGGAAAATAATCGAAGGATGAAAAGGCATTCAAAAATAAATACACAATAAACAAGTACACTACAGGGTTACGGGGTAAATGCCACAAGCTCACAGATTTAAAATTAAATTAAACTAAAAATTATTTATTTATACGGAACACGATTTAAAAAAAATGAAACCAATAACCTATATGCATCCTATCCTAACTGATTCGGCTAGGGTGACTTATTGCTATATTAATGGCGATTTATGGGGAGAGCTTTGCCCATTCGTGGGACAGAATTTGTGGGCATAAATGGGCATAAATGCATAAATTCTTAACCGGTTATCGATTAATCACGTTCTGTGACAATGACAAGCAGGATGGATAGATATAGTTTAATTTCATATTTATCATAATTTCATGTATCGAGCGTCCGGGTCACTAGTTATTCCGATTGGTTTATCATCGATTTACCCACCACTGTTTTGTTTACAATATATAACACTTCGCCTTTATGTAAGTTGGAATACGACTCAATTCGCTGTACACGAATTAGAATTGCTCGAACAATCGAATAATTGATACGATTCGATTTAAATCGTTAGTTAGAATTAGAATTTACTTCGTTACGTCATCAATATTAATAATTTGCGATTTTGTAGCGCTCGTGGCGTATGATGTTAGCTCATTGCGATTGTTAAGCAACATGCAGCTCGGCCCTTACTTGGATGGGTAGCCGATAGTGACATTTCTATCTGAGCACTACCGTGCTTCGGAGGGCACGTTAAATTGTCGCTCCCGGTTGTTTCAACCGTTAGACCATGTCGGAGACCTACTCGAACTAACTTTACTTTTTAATTTGCGATTGACTTAGTACTAAAGTGTGTTCGAATGTTTGAAGACTTTTAATTAACATTTTGTCTTCCAAAAGGTGTAAATATGATAAACGTTACTTCACTGCATGGGATTAAAAGGTAATAAATATTTTAAACTTATATTTTTATTGGTCGTGTGCAATAATTAACGATAATGACCCAGCGGCGTGTATATTTTATATTGACCGGGAATTGATAGGAATGATGCGAGTTTTATTTATGAGAAACTAGCTGTGCCCCGCGGTCTCACCCGCAGCGTCCCCGTTCCCGTGGGAATATTGAGATTTTTATTCCAAGTTTTCATTGTATTCTGCTATTCAGGGCGGAGACAAATCCAACGAAACAAAAACCATGAAAATTAATCCAGCCGATCTCGAGTTATAAGTGTTGTAACAAACCCGTCTTTGTTTTATATATAGAAGATGTATGGCAGAATATTGATTGGTATAAGTCAGCTGGTTTTGCAAAAATGTCATCGTGACTGAACTCTAGGAATAAAGTAAACGTATTCGTTTTTACCAAGCTTTTATTGAACTGCACCTGTCCAGTGTCTGTCTGTTATTAAATCTTGGAAGGTGAAGTTTTTGATATCTGTCTTGTTGATTACTGATTTCGTTGTTTGAATGAGTTTTTGATTTACTGTCCGTTTTTGTTAAGGGGTACAGTTGGTTTCTATTTTACACTAGCAGCGTCCCGCGGTTTTACCCGCGTTGTACCCGTTCCCGTAGGAATCCGGGATGA
This sequence comes from Cyclophora punctaria, assembly GCA_951394245.1. NCBI lineage: Eukaryota > Metazoa > Arthropoda > Insecta > Lepidoptera > Geometridae > Cyclophora > Cyclophora punctaria. The sequence goes on from OX596167.1 coordinate 12,843,885, forward strand.
AAAATAGCCTATAACCTTCCCGTTGAATGTGGCTATACATTACAAAAATATTATTTCGAATCGGTCCAGTAGTTCCTGAGATTAGCGCGTTCAAACAAACATTATAATATTAGTATAGATTTTTCTGACGTTTCGGCCCCTTTACAGGAACCGTGGTCACAGAAGACAGGTGTCTTAAACTTGAGAATAAACTTTGGACCCACCTGACCATGGAATATACAAATATAATTAACTACTAAATAAAATTAATTAAAACATTATTTTTGTATCAATTGTTTTAAATTTGTGTGATATTCAATCACGCTTTGCTAACAGGATCAGAGACTAACCCGTTTATGATAAAACTAATCTTTGGGTCAATAGTTTATCGGGCAGTCAGTCATTGGATTGGTGGTGTACAATGTTATACAATGGAACACGTGCTGCAAAAGTTAGTTATGGTTTTGCAAGTTTAAGTAGAGAGAGGAACAGGAACGCTAACAAGGGCATATGCAGACCAACTGAAAGAAAGAGGAGAGGTCGTGTCGTACGAACAGCTGAAGAGGATGGCAGGAGATAGAGAAAAATGGAAAGAACTCCATCGACAAGAGCCCAGCTCTTAAGATTAAGAAAAGCAAAAGTAAAAACTACCCTGTAATGGTAATACGGACATTTGACATTTATTCGCATTTACTGTGATTTACATACTGCGAGTAATTTTATGCGAATTATCGAATACATCTTAGCGCCAATGTCACCGTTACAACTGGACTCGAAAAATTGTACAAAATTGTACAAAATGTTCAAAATAAGCATTGGCTCTTCATTTGAAAATACCTTGGTAGAGAAAAGTTATTACAGCAATGCTATTTTGTGAAGCAATGATATTTTATGTTCTACCTCTCGTGAGTCTACCCCTAATCCAAACGTGGACATACAAATTACACAAAGTCAAGGGTACTAACAGTAATAAAGCTCGCACAAAGCTATGTTTACAAAACATTTGACCTATAAATGTAAAGCAGATGCCACCAGCGGAAACTTTTTTTTGAATACACCGCTAGTGAATGCGCCCTATGCAGTCGAGATAAGGCCTATTATACGTATTGTTATGTTGACAAATGAATGTTGACAATATTATTGTGGTTGGGTCGTATAGAATGGAGAACGTTACGTCTTTATTCTCTAGCGTTTAGTATACAGGGTGTTTTGGGGTTTGGGGTGAATATAGTTTAAAACCAGCTTTTTATTGTTGTGGTAACAAAATTGAGGTTAGTTTAGTAGTCAATATACTTATTTAGGCATGTTTTTAATGTGTCTGACTTGTTAGAAGTTGAAAGTTTTAACTTATATTGAAGTAATTGGATTTTGAATAGTTTGTTAGCATATTATTTCTTAGGAAACTTTTTATTGGTCTATTACGGAACGTCCCGTGTAAGGCGGATAAATCTGAATGATTCCGGTTCATTTTCCACGGTCCTTAGAATTCGCTCCGTGTTTAAATAGTATTGTTATAAAATATCGATAAAGGTAAATGTCAGGAACGAGTAACCTTCGACCAAGGACGAGAATTGAACAATATAATGTGGTTCATTTGTCGCTAGGCGTTGCTGTATCCTGCTGGAAAAAAATAGAAAAGGATAAAAGGAAAAGAAAAATATATAGTCTGTAGCAATTTTAATTTTACGAGAAGGTTAAACATATTCGTCCACTGATCAGAATATCAGTCAGTACAGTTTTACATTATATAAAATTTAACATATTATATAAAAATGTGTATATTTCACCAATTTATTCATCATAAATAAGTGATTTAGTTCAATACCTACTGTACTGATTACTAATACTACGTATTAACTGTTAACTTCAGTGAGCGAAAGCCCTTTGCCCTGAGCCCTTCCAGTGGAACACCGTTCATTTTTGTACCAAGAAATATCATCCCTGATCGCCTCTAAAAAGAAATAATTTTCAAAAAACAGTCAATTGTAATTTCTATTCTATTGTTGTGGTTTTGAATTTGTTTATTTAAATAATAAAATAGACGTCACACTGTTCTCTATAAAAACGCAGATAATGCGATTTTTCGCATCAAATCGCACAAATAGAAATCTATCTTTTCGATCGAAATTGCACTTAAACAGATGCACAATGGTCTCTAAGTTCTACTCGTTACGGTGTAAAATTCGTTAAAAGTTTGGTCTGGTTGATTTTTTTATTTGTATAAAAGGGTGAAAACTGTCGAGAGTTGTAAGCAAATAAATAATTATGTTTGTGAACAACCAAGTGGTTTGTTTTCGAGTGTTTGGGCTCTACAATCACTAGCTATTGTTAGTTTAAGAGGTTATGCTTTGGGGCGAAGTAGTAATAATATACAATAAGTTGAACTATTGTCTCGGAATGTTTTGGTGGATCAAGTAGATAGTTCTGTTATGATTTCAAGCGTTTTGGTTTGGGTCGTAGGGAGTCAGCTGCTATGACCCTTTGGAGTCCGACTGATGACTGTTTTCCACCTTCACTTCATATCATTTTTGAAGTTCTAGTGGTAGTTTAGTTTTGAAAATTTACTTTATCATAACTGTTACTTTGACCTTTGCCCAGCAGTGGGACGATACAGGTTGAAGAAAAAAAACTGTTACTTAAATTAGTTTTACAACTTAGTCTTGCTTTATACGATATCAATGTATTTTTACCTGTTTATAGTAACGTGTCCCTTACTATACAGGTAAATCAATCATTCATTGAACAAAACAATGTTGCGTTAGGTACTCAAATTACCGCTATCATTAATATGATAAGACATTGATTATTTTGTACTGTACCTGTGATGTCCCACTGCTGGCCAAAGGCCTCTAATCTTATGTTTTTTCTGGTCTGTAAAGTCGCCGACAAGACGCGTCTCTCACTGAAGATATCAGTAAGTTTGTTTAGCAAGACCGTATTTAGGAGACATGACTTATCACTGAGAAGTAACTAGAAGTAAGTAACTTTGCTTAACCGTTCAACCTACACTATAACCTAACTGCAATCTACTCGTAAAATAAACGTTCGTTTTAAAGGTATATTTCTGTACATTTTATTACAATGATACTGGATTCCCATCATTCGTTTCCTATGAGAATGTGTCGGGACTGGTGCTGAGTTGGACTCACGCTGTTACTATTGTGCAACTATTGTGGAGCCGTCAGCGGCGAGCCTATTGTTGCCTACCCTAGGACACACGCCTCTATACCCATTCAGATAAGGGCGATTTCGTGTCGAGTTATAAGTTGGTGACGCCGGGTGTTTATTTGCAAACACGACCCGCGACCGCCCGCGGTTCCTTCCCCATGGGATATTGTAATTTGTAGCAATTTTTGGTAACTTGATAGTTTCGATATGGGCTATGCGGAAGTAGCGTATAGGTGATGTTAGTATTGGAAATAAAGTTTGTTTTTTTAGTTTTTGTGTATGAGTTGTATGACTCGATGTGATATTAGAATTACGATTTTTTGTTGAAATAATTTTTTAAGATTTTAGGTATGATACAGTTGTTAGTTTCAAATTTATTATGGAAGAGGATGGGGGGATTATGCATTGCATTGGGATGGTAATAATAGGCTAAAATAAATACAACATTATTTATGTAAAGGGGAGGGAAGAAGCAAAATTAATTTTTGTAGTATTTATTTTACAAAATTACTTTGTTACGCGTAAACCGAACCGAAAAAACTAATCTAAAGACTAAACCAATTCTAAACGATATGTAATATAAATAATTATAATATTATATCGATACATAATAAAGCAGCCTGATATTAAATTTAATTGAAAATCCATCTAGAAACCAAATAGAAATCAATACATAAAATAAATGATTTTTTTCTTTAACAAACGACCAAGGTACTTTTGGAAAATATAGCTTTAAACCACTTTTATTGCTAAAGGGCTTGTCAGAAATACAAAAAAAATCAAATCTGGTCGATAGTTCTAGATATTACCGCGTTCATATACATAGTGGACATTTTATTTTTTAAACGTTGAAAGTTGAAAGAATCTTTGTTTGGAGACCAACAAATGTATTCTTGAATTGAAACTACGTTTGCGGATACACTTCGCTTTTATTTCACAACTAGCAGCGCCCCGCGGTTTTACCCGCGTTGTGCCCGTTCCCGTGGGAATTTCGGGAATTTTTTTACATAAAAACCTTCCTCTTGAATCACTCTACCTATTGCAAAAAACCGCATCAAAATCCGTTGCGTAATTTTAAAGATTTAAGCATACAGATAAACAGACAAACAAACAGACAAAAATAGCGACTTTGTTTTATACTATGTAGTGATTTTATCCGACGTTTCGGCCTCTTTATAGGACCGTGGTCAAAGTAAACGTACGTTCAATACAAAGTGAGTAGTGTTCGCTTAAAGTTAAGAAACCAAATGCATTCTTTTAAAGAATATAAAAATGAAAGTGGTCGATCGTCAATGTGGTCAATGATACCTACAATCAAACGCACCGCATATATTATTTTGATTTATTTGTACTAAGTAATATATCTTTATTTTCGAACTCATAAACCAAACCCGGTCCCATTAGTTACTTAAAATATTCCAATCAAGTTTATTTGACATTTTTGTGCTTTGATAAAAAAACGTTTCGAAATAAAATGCTTTCAGTGTTATCATTGACAATGTAATAAAATAAAACGGTAGGCAAACGGACACAAGTGAAGTATACACTTAGTTATATTTATAGTGGTATTGTAAAACTAATGACAGGTATTAAGTTTACAACACTTTTTGATTTTTTATTACGTGTCCACTGCTCGCTGGTCTTGGGCCAGATTTTGAATAATATTTTTGAAAGTGAAGCTGATATTAAAATATATTTACTATAGGTACCTACTAAGTGAACTTATCGATATCTACTTTAGGCATAAGTAGTTTAAAAAAGTAAAAGAAAATAACTAGAGTGTTCTTTATTTTTTCTTACTAGAGTAAAATGTGGACTAGTGTAATCGAATTTGAAGACTAAGACGATTCCTTCTGAAGAGGAAAAATATCCAAAAACCTAAAAATAATCTATACTAATATTATAAAGCTGAAGAGTTTGTTTTGTTTGTTTGTTTGTTTGTTTGTTTGTTTGTTTGTTTGTTTGTTTGTTTGTTTGTTTGTTTGTTTAAACGCGCTAATCTCAGAAACTACTGAACCGATTTGAATAATTCTTTCACTGTTAGATAGTCTATTGATCGAGGAAGGCTATAGGCTACATTTTATCCCGGATTTCCTACGGGAACGGGCACAACGCGGGTAAAACCGCAGGGCACTGCTAGTATAGAAATAAAGATTAATTGAGCTAACAGCAATTCTTTCCATCACCAACTTTATTATATCCGTACAAAATAGAATCTCTTGATTCTTATAAAAGCTATAGACTCACGACCCGAGGAAGCTTAGCTCATCTTACAGTAGGCATGGAAAGTCACTTATCTATACTAATATTATAAAGCTGCAGAGTTTGTTTGTTTGAACGCGATAATCTCATGAACTACTGGTCCGATTTGAAAAATTATTTATGTAATGGATAGCCATCTTCAACAGAAAGCTTATAGGCTACTTTTCTTCCTGAAATTCCCACGGGAACGAGTACAACGCGGGTAAAACCGCGGGGTGCTGCTAGTAGGCAGATAGACAGAAAAGTTACTAGCTCGGTAACAGAAAGTAACAAAGTTTTGTTGAGACAACATGATATATTTAAACATCGTCGACAAAACACACAGAATCAATTAACACTCATATAAATGTAATGAACTTCGAATACCAATAAAAGTTGAAATCACTATCTACTCTTAAAACCCATCATGGATGGTTTATTGCTGTGCTTGTGTTGATCAAATATTTGAATATAATAGCTACAATTTCTTGCTTTTTTGTTTTGTCTTTAATGTCCCATTGCTGGGCAAAAGTCACCCAAAACATTATATAATTGCTCTGCCTTCTTTCCTTCTTCAAGAGTTTGTTTGTTTGAACTTGCTAATCTCAGGAGCTCCGATTTGAAAAATTCTTTTTGTAATGGATAGCAACGGGAACATTCAACGGGAAGGTTATAGGCTACTTTTCATCCTAAAATTCCCACGGGAACGGGTACAACGCGAGTAAACCCGCGGGGCGCTGCTAGTTTCTAATATGACGTAAATCGTCCCAAAAACTAACTCTACCCACCTTCATTCATCTTTAACAATGAACCGACGTATCTGACTATTCATCTTCTTATCACATCCATCTGAGGTGCGTATGAAATGCAAAACATACCGGAGGCCAAGTTACAATAAAAACTTACAACGTTTGTACAAACCATCTCCAATATGCATACAAATTATCTATACTAATATTATAAAGCTGAAGAGTTTGTTTTGTTTGTTTGTTTGTTTGTTTGTTTGTTTGTTTAAACGCGCTAATCTCAGAAACTACTGAACCGATTTGAATAATTCTTTCACTGTTAGATAGTCTATTTATCGAGGAAGGCTATAGGCTACATTTTATCCCGAAATTCCCACGGGAACGGGCACAACGCGGGTAAAACCGCGGGGCGCTGCTAGTATCTAATAAAGAATAAGATTTTAACTCCGTAAATACAGGTAAAGGCAGCAGGAACTACACCTCGGATTGGTTTGGTTTCGCTGTACGATAACTGACAGAATCATCGCTCTGACACAATGGTGGCAGCATTTTTATACATAGTATATTTACAGATGTAATCACAGTTATAATTTATTATTAATGACATTAGAATAACATCTACAATAATGGACGTTGTACAGTTACGTAGCTGCAAACTACACACCGGTTATGTCTGTGTGATAGAACAATTAAAGCTTTTGATGTGAGCCGACCATCGTCCAAAGCTCGTTGGGTAATGATTTCAACCCAGCACTGTACATTCGTAACTTCCATTTTTTGTGCAAACATCAAATTTTATCTGACACGTACAGTTTCGTACGGTTCTTAGATTTGAATCTGTCACCCAGGGCGCATTTTTGACATTTTGTTGCTATTGGGAGATTCTTTGGTGATTTTCGAAATTACTTCTTTGGAGTGAAATGACACTTGAATATTAATTTGGAGAGATAAGTATGTGAGCGTGGGAACTGAATCGATGAGAATTTGAATGTTGTAACTTTTGTTTAGTACCGCAGAAGGTCTCATAATTCATATCTTGCTCTTTGGCTTCTTCAGGTCCCTCTTTAGATCCCTACAGAGTCCAACGGGAAATGTGGTATAATTTCAGTTTTTTCAAACGTCAACTCTCATATTTATTACCGTGGTACAGTCTGAGAGAGATAACGCTCTACAAAACCGAAACTATCCGCCTATCTCCCTCTAAAATCCGACGAGCAAGACATACCGATCTTGGCTATAAATATTACTACGCACTAACATTTACACACTTGGACTGTCTGTGTAATGGAGTTTGTAATTTACCCTATTTTTTGCTAACACGTGTTTTTAATAGCCGTATGTAATGCAGTGAATGGGTTGGAAGTATTGACGATAGCGCTTTTCATTTGTTTCTAATATGTTTCGTAAGCGCTTTTTGTGTTGTATTGGTTAATATTTGTAATGTTGGAGTTTCTTCTACTAGTACCTAACCTACGTAAAAAGGAGTGTTATATGTTTGATTTTGATATTTTCGTTTTCTTCTAGTACTAATAAATAAATAAAAAATTGTTTATTGCCATTAGAATAAAATATTATATTACTATACCTACATATATACAGTACTCATACATACAAAAGAGTGTTATATGTTTGACATTTGTCGATTTTTTGATATTTTTTTTTAAGTCTAGTGCAATGAGTGTCTAATAGTCTAATATAATGTTTAGTATGTCTCGGTTATTCTTGGCCGAAGTGCTAAACCAACTTTGATGTAGTGCCTCTTCCATGGAAGGCGACTTAAATAAGTGTTGTTAATAAAAAAAAGAATTTAATAGCCCTCTTTCTTCTTAAACTTGTAAATATAATGATGACAATGAGATTAATTAAATAATACTACATACGGATCATTTTATAATTTTGTGAGTAAATATATAAAATAGAGTGACTTTTTAAAACCATGTTGATTTAAACCATCCTACAATATCTATACAAATAACCATTTTTAATAACGACAATAACATTCATTGAACAATATTTAAAAAATTCATTATTTTATGAGTAAAACAAACATAGAATAAAATTACTTTTTAAAACAATATTAATTAAACCCTACATACAAATAACATTTTCTTGAACAAACTGCAACATTAATCTTGAGAAATAAAACTTGTAATGTTATTTTTGAGAGTTCAAACTGAAGTTTCAGGTGAAAGCAACATCATCAATCCATTCTGGTTGGCGATGTCGCGGCTAAAATTATGATACTAAGAATAAATAAGTCGTCTCACAGCTACTACTAATGGTTCTCGAATAGAATTCGATTTAAACTCGTTGGGATTAGTAACTTTTCATTTGTAATGTTGTATATTTCATGAGGTACGTTAGGTACGTTTAGAAATGATTTTTTTTGAATAAGTTTTTTTAATATTTTGCTATTGTTATAAATGGTAATTACCAAAGTGTTGAGCTGTTACTAAACCAGCTCTAAGATACATATTATCAACTTTATATTTTCTCTTGATTAAGCCTAATCATTATCACTGCACTGATACTCGGTGATATCCTTTTAATCTTATAGTACACAAAATTGGACTATACATATTAGTCCACCGAAATGTTACATTTTTTAGGCCTAACCTTGCGTTTTTTAGAGGACGCAATTTTATTTTTTTGATGTGTAGGGGGGGTCAGTGTAAAGCTAAAAACAAGTTTGTGGGGTCGCCACCCTTGTCCCACGGCCGCCATCGTGAAAATAAGGGTTGAAATGGTTTTTACGATATATCTCTTAAACTATTAATTTGATAAAAACATTTTTTTAACATTTTTGTTGCAAATTAAATTCTCTACAACTTTGGTCCAGTAACTTTTTGTCGTAGAACTATAAATAAAAAAGTTATAAGCGAAAATGTTCAGAAATTTTAAAAGTAAAAATAAAAGACATAAGGGACATTACAGCTGCTGCTGATCCTAATACCGATCTATCGAAGGTCGTAGTTCGATTAGGTGGGTTCCATTTGCTCATGTCGTTCATAGGTGCGATTGGATATATCATGTCTGGTAGTGGACTCGAGGATATCTTCAAATTAATTTATGCTGAGAACTGTGTACAGCACATGTCTGGACATGCTTATGGTAGGGCTGTACGTGTTCATTTATAGTACTATTATCATCCAGAAAATCTCGTTCTTCTTCTGTAAATTCTATTGAATCCATAAATATTTTTGTTTCTGATAAATGCACTAGCAAATGAGCACGTACAGCCCTACCATAAGCATGTCCAGACATTATATTATGCTGTACACAGTTCTCAGCATAAATTAATTTGAAGATATCCTCGAGTCCACTACCAGACATGATATATCCAATCGCACCTATGAACGACATGAGCAAATGGAACCCACCTAATCGAACTACGACCTTCGATAGATCGGTATTAGGATCAGCAGCAGCTGTAATGTCACTTATGTCTTTTATTTTTACTTTTAAAATTTCTGAACATTTTCGCTTATAACTTTTTTATTTATAGTTCTACGACAAAAAGTTACTGGACCAAAGTTGTAGAGAATTTAATTTGCAACAAAAATGTTTAAAAAAATTTATTATCAAATTAATAGTTTAAGAGATATATCGTAAAAACCATTTCAACCCTTATTTTCATGATGGCGGCCGTGGGACAAGGGTGGCGACCCCACAAACTTGTTTTTAGCTTTACACTGACCCCCCCTACACATCAAAAAAATAAAATTGCGTCCTCTAAAAAACGCAACCCCAAATGTAACTTTTCGATGGACTATATTTCCATCATGCATAGCAATTAAGGATGTCACCTCACATTCCATTGTCAAACCGAAAACATTTCAAATTGAGAACAATGAGTAGTGGTGGGACACTGCGCGGACGATTGGCGTTCGGGACCGTGTCGGGCCGGGCCGAAGCTCAAACGCTGGTGCTAATTAATGGCGAAACCGCCATCTATCGGCGACGCCCTATCAATCACTTCGGGACAGTTTTGTCGCCCATTTGTCGCGCACACGCAAACCACGCAACGAAAATCGTTTATTTTTATGATGAAAAATATGGATCTGAGTTTAATTAGGAAGTAATGATTTTAAACGTTGTTAGTTTTAAGTGACGCTTTTGTGTAATATGTGTGCTGATGTTTTTCTTCATCTATAAAATTTTCGAATTTTTTAATTTCCTTTATTATAAGAAGGGGTAAACAGAGACAGATTTCTAAATTAGTATGGATCTTAAAGTAAAGGAATAAAACAAGAAAAAGACAAAGACTGTAAATTAACGTACTTGATAATGTTTAATCGGCCCATTAGCGCAATATTTTACATAGATTAAAACAATAAATAAAACACAGAAATTCCAACAATACAAAAGTTCAAAGTTATTAAACTGCTAAATACAAATAAGTATATTAGTATCTGCCACGTCTTTATCAGGAGAGCTATGTTTTGCACACCTGTCTTGAAATTCATAGTAATTATTGTAAATAATTCATTCTCGATCCATTAGTAGTAAATAAGTGCATACATTATTTCTTGTTTACATATCTCAAGATGTTCTTTCAGTTTCCCACCTATTAGGTGCCTATTGGTCAAGAATAATAAAAATTAAAACAATTTCTTAAACATAGTTGTTATAAACGTAATTATGAATGATCATACATGATTATATTATAAATACTAGGTATAGACAACTCATTCCGCTAGAGGAACCCTTTTGCCATTCTTTACGAGTCTGTACAGACTCGTATGTTTTAATGGCGACTTCAAAATGGCATCAACTCCTTTTCTTTACATCGCGTCGTGTGACTCAAAAGTGAATGCATACTATAGCCCTGTACTCACGGTAAACATTTGTGGCTACGAGTTTTTCAACAAATGTCGTTCATATAAACATTTTAACATAAAATAATTATACCCGGAGAGATTCACTCGCGGCTAATTAGACCAAAACTAAGCTCTAAGCTTGTATTATGGAATCCAACTAACTGATACTAATACATATACATTACGCATATAATTTAAATCAAACGTCATCGCCAACTACTGTCTGCGTGGTTCATTAGACCCAAACTAAGCTCTAAGCTTGTATTATGGCATCTAACTGACTGATCCTACTACATATACATACACAAATACGTAGCGAACAACTATGTCTATCAATAGTGTCGATATAGTTGAATCGTACCGGCAACATCCGACACAGTAAGTGCTCTCACATGCCACTGCACTAACGGGCTTGTGAAAATGTAGCCATTAACTCTGCAACGCGCTTTGTTGCCGAGCAACATACACGGAACATGATAGCAACTAATCAAAGTGTTGCTCCGTCTTCTTTTGTTTTAGAGTTTAAATAAAAAATAATGTATTCACACACGGTTAAGATAGACCCAAGGATAGAAATAAGACAGGATATATAGAAAGTTTTGTGCAACAATGTATATAAACAAATGTTCACCGTGTACACGGGGCTTAAGTCCAGAATACAATATTGGGTGTCACGATTACTCCGGGTGGATTGGCGTGCAGTATTCGTTTGGCGTAACATATTATTAACAAATAAAGCTTGCCGCGCACTATTGTTGTCGGCACCGCGACGAATCGACCCCGAGCGTGAAACGCGCGACCTACGCACTGAACGCCGAATGCCAAAGGATTCGGTTTCGGATACCGAACGGTTAATTCGACGCTCGTTAGGTTAACACGCCGCCGCGACGATCGGTGCGTGTCGTTTGCTTTTAATTTGCACTCGTTTGTAGTTTTTGAATTTCGAATGTTGTTTTTATTACACATCTTGTTTCTATGGTCCAGTTGTAACACTTTTGTTAGCAAATCGCTCGCCGATACGAACGATAAACCGAAAATTATATCGAAAGTGAAGGGTCGGTAAAGTTTTTTAAATGCTTACAAATTATTCGCCACTTACTACGTCGGCGGGCGCATCACCATATCATAACCATGGAAATTAAATGTGGATCTGACAAATCAAATTACACTAAAGTGGGCATCGCATGAGAGATACAAATACTTACAAGAGTTATCTAAGGAACATAATTGTGGAATAATTTGATGAATTAATTAGTGAATGCTAATTGTGGTGTTTGTTTGCGAGCGCAGCCGACTCGCACCGGAACGGTTATCACTGGATCGGTTTCTTACCGTGAAGTGTGCAATCGGCTTTATGGCCTGAGTTTGTCGTAAAACTGACCTCAGACGAACCGCGACTCGTATTTAATTCGGCCTGTTTTGCTGTCGCTTCGTTTGCGGATAGCCTTAATTAAATTACACTATTACGTTTACCTGTGAAGAGATTTATACAAAATATTGTACAATATTTTCGTAGTAAATTGAAAGCTTTTAATATAGCTATATAGGGAGCTTATTTCATGGGAAGATTTGGTAAATGTATTGAAAGATGAAATAATTAAAGAATTTCGTTCATTCAATGAGTTTAATCCGATAGAAGGAACAGTATTTTCTTTCGTTGTAATATTGAAATTAAATAATTTATTGACCACCAATTCGCAATATTAAAATGTGGTAATTACGCTTGATCCTCCTCACTGTACTGGTATTATGAGTGAATATTATTTTATACCCCTATTAAAACATTTCTCATTTTGAATTGAAACTACGTAATGGATACACTTCGCTTTACATTTGTATCTGACGTCGCGGCCTCTTTACAGAACCGTGGTCACAGAGACAGTCTTCTGTAGATTAAATTCATATCTAATTTAGTTCACCAATATACCTACCAATATTTAAAAACCGAATAATTTTCATTCCAAATTCAAACTGGCTGGACTACAGTTTCTAAGTCCAGTTTGTATTCTCTATGCCTGTACCATAGACATAGTACACCTCTTCGCTCGCCCGTACTGTGTGGTCAACCATAGATAGCATCGCTCGTGACTCTAGCCACGAACCGCGGTTATATCTTCATTTATACCTTCTGAACGCGTTTGGCTAACTCCATGAATATTTTGCATACAGTGTAATCCTTTGTTAGTTAAAGCTTTAATGTTGGTTAAAGCTTTTTGGTGCGATTGGAAATACGTTCGTAGACATCACATGCTTTCTTAGTAGTTTAGTGAGTAATTTTGAAATGTTATGTATGAGAAATTATGTCAATTATTTAAGTGTCGATTTAATGGACGTCTGTACGCGGCAATTAGACTATTTTAAACAAGAATGGGTTTGAGTGGCTTGTTTTATTTTGCACTAGCTGTGCCCCGCGGTTTCACCCGCAGCGCCCCCGTTCCCGTGGGAATAAACTTCTCGATTAGGAGCCACCACTAGCCAGTGCCTTTTTTAAAAGAGCTTATTCTCAGAGGTCTACGAAGGATTCGTGTCATAAATACAAAGATACAGCCTGCAATGCCATGTGCATCTTAAGCCCGCTGGAAAGAAGTAGCTTGCTCTGCATCGTATACCTAGTAATAATAGTTACAAGTTACTTAAATATATATCAGTTCAAATTAATTGAACCTTGTTACCAGGGCAGTTCAACGAAACATTCTTTGAAAAAACTATCGAAATACCTTTCGAATTCATAGCAACAGGAATGTTAGTTCACTACAAATACTTGTTTTGCTTCATGAATATCATGAATTCTAAATATTTACAAATAATAAACCATTAATACCGCAATTGCGTCAAAAATGAAACCAAAATTTTCTATGGCACAGAGTCTATAGAGTACCTCACGTTTTAAACCGAATTCCTTTGAATCAAATTCGTTTAAACTATTTTGGAAATGTATATATATTTTAATTGTGTTCAGACATCCTTTTTATTAGTATTTTATGTTAATATCTTATTCATTTTCAACTATTTAAATACTCTACAAAGTTGGTGGGTGTCCATTTTTGGTAACGTAGATGTTGAATGCGTTTATCTATGGACCTATCAGATAATCAAAGTTTTGTCTGTGTGCTATAGTTACATACGAGAGTTCAAAGTTTATCAACGAGGTTATAGGTTACATTTCATCCCATACTTCCCTACCATCGAAAGAGGCACAACCAGCCTGGTAAGACCGCAGGGCGCTACTACGAGTACTACTCAAACATAATCATAAAGACAAATGAATTAAAAAGAACCCATGCACCAAGTCAGTCGTTCGATTTTCAAAATGGACCCATGTAGATACCAAGTCAATCGTTTTTTTCTCAAAATGGATCTAAGTACCAAGTCATTCGATATTCAAAATGAAGTCAAGAACAAAGTATTCGATATTCAAATTAATCCATACAAAATAAAACCTCTGTCGAGCCTAAACTGACTCAAAAATGTACAGTATTTTCGTAATGTCTTAGTTTGGAGACGGCAGGTCACAGCTTGGCTATTGGAATTGGACCACACTGGCACATGCCGAGATTGCATCTCATTCGGGCCATCATAATTACCCTCGGCGAGTGGTGGACATACCTTCCAGCTTTGAACCAGTTCAGGAGTTCGGGATTGGTAGTAGCTTTTGTTTGTTCTAGGCCATAAATTATGTTGAATGAATATGTATTAAGGAATCCATATTTTATTTTATTGATGTCATTTATGTGTTAACTCATTACATTTTTGGCTACTAACCTTAAGTCTAAGAAAAAAATATTGAAACTAACATAGTAGTTCCTCCCAACAATAAAATCCTGTCTTCAAAAACAGTGCTTTGTACTTAGACTATCATATTGTCTGAATGTCTGTTTTGGGATAACAAGCGCGGTGCGTTGTAATTGTAGTCAATCACTTTTATGTCACAGACTTTTATCACAACGATAACTTCTTGCCATTAATAAATAAAGACGACTGAACTGTGTATTTTTATATTTTTATAAATATACCTCAAATAAACTACATTTGATAAACACCAGACTCTCCCACTCATCGTTTAACGACACAAACCAGTATTATAAAAAATAAATCCATTTTCTCAAGTTCAGAGAACATTAAGAAGAATTTACTCTAACTTAATTTTTCGCTTGCTTCGGAGGCACATTGAATGCTCGGTCCCGGTTGTTCAATCACCAGATCATGTCGGAGGCCTTTAGGCGGTCTAAAAACACCGACACCAGTGTTGGCCTCTAACCTATACGAACTTATTTACTTTGCCATAGTGAACATCAAACCTCTTATAAATCGACTCATTTGATTAACCCAGTCGTCTCTGTCAAACTCATAACTCTACCAAGGTCTACCAGAGTCTACCGAAAAAATTAAAACTCTACCAAATCTACCAAACTATACTAGACTACTAAACTCTACCAAACTCCACCAATCTCTATCAAACTCTTCCAAACTCTACCAAACTCTTCCAAACTCTACAAAACTCTACGAAACTCTACCATTCAATTAATTCCCTAAACCACCATTAAAACGACTCTTCTCCCCACAGACTGTACGGGTCCAAGCGCTGTGCCCGCTGCAACACCCCTATCCTCGCCTCAGAGCTGGTGATGCGCGCGCGGGACCTCGTGTTCCACGTGCACTGCTTCTCCTGTGCGCTCTGCAGCACCAGGCTCAACAAGGGAGACACCTTCGGCATTAGAGATTCGGCTGTTTATTGCAGGTGGGTTCTTTGAGCCTTTACACTTTAATAGAAGAAAATTGTAGAGGCCTTTTTTCAGTAGCTACTTATAGGAAAAATTCGTATCGGGACTTTTTGGGGCTGTTTTATGGGCCTTATTTTATTTGGAGCCTAAAAAGAGCCTTTAGTTTGATAAAGAGAATTTAAAAAAGTTAAAAAAGTAGTGTGCAATATTAGGTATTTTCTTGTAACTGTCTGCCTGGTGTGAATTTGTATCATACATAACATAACATAAACATAAAATGCTTTTCCTCATTTACAAACATGTTCTCATCCACAGGCTGCATTATGAAACGATGCCGGAGTACGGCCCCCACATGCCGCTGCCGGGAACCCCTCAAATGTGCCCGGGGCCCTATCCCGGCCCGCCCCCCGGGGCCCACTACCCCCCATACCCCTCACCTGAGTTCGCTCGGGTGGACACCGAAGTTCCTAAAGGGCCCTACTTCAACGGGTCCGCCGCACCACCGCCCCGACAAAAAGGACGCCCCAGAAAAAAGAAGCCCAAGGACCAAGACCTCATGACTGGCAATCTCGGTGAGTCCCTCTCCCAACATAAGCACACGCGAATTATAATCAGCTAAGCATTGCCATTATATTGCTATAAATTGTGACATAAAATTGACTGTAATCGGAAATAATCATTCGTTTATTGGAAACAAATTCATTAGAGGTAAAACTTCACGGTTACGCTGCGCCGCCATTTTGTTTTGATTCAATATCTACACAAGATTCGGTCGGGTTTATTCAACAAAACGCTTACAATTTTATTAACACATTAAAGTCAAAACTGCACTTACGTTCGCCAGATTATCGGCGGCGACTTCCCGTGTGTGTCTTATAAAGTATATCGAGATAGAGAACCAGTCCGTTTATCAGTGGTCGCGCTCGCCGCGAGAACAGGCCTTCGCCCGAATTCCTTCTTAATTTTGAAATTAGAACGTTGCGTGCGCGCCGCACCGCGATGGCGGACAGAAAATCGCATTTGAAACAACTGACAGTCGCATTTTTAAACAGTCTGTAGGCACGAACGCTAGTTGAAATGTGAGCGGAGTAAAAAATGGATGTTATAAATCGACGGTTGTCTTTGCCATGATTACGTAGCCGATGGAGCGAGGCATCAATTGATATGAAACTGTAGCCGCACGGTCGGCCGGACAGCCGAACGTCTCTATTAGTGCCCCTTGTTAATGGCTTGTTTGTAACCTCTCTTGCACCGATACTCTCATTACTCCACTTGATTGATTTCAAAAAAACATTGTTTCGCGTTCATGCACAAAAAAACATATAACCAACTTCATATGACTCAACTTACATTATTCCATCCTTGAATTTTGAGACACTTAAGTCTACAGAAGAATTGAATAGGCGAGTTTAACTTTGAAGTCATTGAATGTACTATACGTAGTTATGTGAGTAGACATAACGTGTTTTGAACTGGGAGGGTGTCACCCCATCAAATATGAAACTGAAAGTGGAGAATCTCTCCCCGGCAGGGAAGCGATCGTAAATCATCCCCAGGAAGGGGGCGGGTCTCTTTTTCTTTATGATTTTGTCATTATTAATTCCATATACTTTACTCGCTGTCTCAAGAAGTCATAGCAATATCGTTTCTTACAATAATACTTATGTACTTCACTAAATCACATATATTCATTTATTTACTTGTTAGTTTTTATATTTACGTGAAATGCTTTTAATTTTTTCTTTTATAATTCAACGTAGAATGCGATTCAAAGTTTTATTTGCAATTCAAAATCGATGATGAAATAAAGAAAGTCATTTTAGTGAAATATAAACCCTAATATGGACTAAGTGGAAAATAAAACATCACCAAAGATGAGTCGCGGAGGTATTCTAGCGACTCTCGAATGTAACTAGATTCAGAGCGAAGCGTATTCATCGTAAATAGAAATAAAAGTTGACGCGTTTATGTGAAGCACGGCCGTTTACGACGCCCGACTCAAAAAGGATGCGAGTTTTATGCAAAAGTTGAGGAATGTTGACCCGCAAAGATCTATCCATTTATATCCAGGCGACATTTTGAGAACGACGTGTGCTGCCGCAAAAAGTAATGTCGACTCGCTCACGAGATCGCCAATAAGAAATTAATGATTTATACACTAAATACCACTTTAAAAAAGCATTGTCTTATTTTTATTTGATGGCCATGTGCACTCCTCTCGCCCAATGGATGCCGAGGAAGAACCGACAAAAACATTATATACAGAGTGCTCATTTCAATTATGTATCGACAAAAAGACCATTGTACATTTGCCTAATAAGCTAGAGACACCTGCTTTAGAGATTAAGCGATTAGTGCATCCACAATGGAGGACAAATCAATAAATTATGCGACAGTGTATCGGCCGGCCGCTGCCGGTTTTGGTCGGTTCGCTTTTTGTTCCATCGGCCATTTTTGCGAGCAGTCCGGCTTTTTATCTGTCGATTCGGTACGGGTTTGGTACCAGTTATACTGGGCATATCAATTATAAGGGAACGCGGTTGCGTAATGCAGTGAAAGGCGGCTATGGGCAGTCCCACGCCCTGGGCTGCCTGGGCCCGGCGACGCCACCTCACGTACCGCACCACACGTACAACACTATTATACCACATGTAGGTTGAATACTTGTGGGTGAGCAACGTACAACTATGCAGTTAGTCCTTTTTAAGTCTTTGCTCTTACGAAACTTTAAACGTACGTGTTGTAGACAAAATTGGAGATTAATCTCACAATTCCTCCCACAGTTTAAAAAACAAAGCGAACAAATCTAAGTAAATCAACGTTTCCATTTAAACGGCTCTACGATTTATTATCTCGAAAAAATCGCAAGAGACATTTTCCCAAGCGCTGCCTATCAGATTGTGCGGGGTTATTCTGGTGTCACCAGAATGGGCAACGAACGTGTAGCGATACGGGCGCGATATTACATCGGCCGTCAGAATAGGGGTGCGACGTGTGACATGGACCCGACGTCACCGGTGACAGTTTATGTTGTCTCGAGCAGATGTTTAAGTTGATATATTTATTACATGACTCTACGTGAATTAGGTAGGTACTAAGGGAATGCGACCGAAGTATTTTTAATTAATTAAAATTGACGTTGTTAAGGCAAGCGGTACTGCAATGAAACGGCTGAATTGTGACAGGTTTTCAAATGTAATTCGTTTGACGTAAGTAATTTAGTGTAACGTTTGAGTTTTGTGATCACTTTTTTTGTTAAGTTATTTTAATGTTATTTAGATCAAATCACGAATAATCGAATCCAAATATGAGTAAATAAAATATGTACCGTGTTTTTATTATTAATGCAACAAATAATTAAATTCAAAAATGTTCAAACACTTTCAAATAAAGTTAATTAACAAGGTGAAATGTGCTCAAAGAAAAATACTCTTTAGTAAAAAGAAACACGACTACATTATTATTTTTCCAAATTACTCCTATTACATCTGCAAATTGAATTAACTAAATAAAATGAAGTATAAAAAAGCGGACATGATTTTTTCCATAAAAACAAAACATATCATATTGTTTCTTACAACTAAAGAAAGCAAATTCAACTAATTATTACTGTGATAACAAGGAAAATATAACAAAGAAAAACTAATTTATGATCGCAGTACTATTTTCTTTGAGTAAAACGTATTACAATCTTCAGTATTTAAAGAACTTTACTACCAGATGTCATTATAACTCCCCATCTATAACACTTATCAAAACGTAAAAAATCTTGATAAACTAATCAATTGTTCAAAAATCATCGTTCGATTAATCACAACTAACACGTTAACTGCTCATCAAGATTGCACAGTTTGATTAAATCATTATAATCATGACGCGAGCACTAACATTGTAGCGTAGCGTTCCTTAGGTGCCTTACACATGTCGCTACTTTATTGCCAGCAATTTTTATAGTTGTATACGATGCATTTTATTGCGTATATTATTGTTGTTATAACAAGTTTGCTGTAATTATAGTTTTAAACATGTTTTACCGATCGCGGGTGGGCAGGGTGTCGGTGTAATGGCAGCTCTTCAGAACGCCATTAAATTTAATTCATATTTCAAACGAATTCCATTATTGATTTCGTAGTAAAACAACCTTTTAAATATGGTTATTGTTTCTCTTAATATGCTTGTATTTATGTTAGTGGTTTGTGTTTTAGTGGTGTATTACGACTACTTTTTCTTGCTAGTGCAAAACATTTTTAGAAAAAAATGTGTTCTAAATATTCTTACACATTTTTTGTTTGTCTATGGAGAAAGTAACGTAGGCATAGATATTTTTTAATAAGAGTAAAGTTTTTAAAACACAGTTGTCAACGTCTCCCAAATTCCGTAACAGTGTGACCATAAATTACAAACTAACTGGGAACAGAAGAGAAAAAAAAACGAACATTCAAACGCTTCCTACTTCAATAACGGGAGCGAGTAAATTATACATCGTATCGTAATGAACTCGTCCCATCTGCGCCGAGTCACGTGGTCACCGTTTTTTTTTCTTTTACCTTTTTCTCCACCACGGAGTTCGGTTTCATTACTAAACCGCCATAAATTTAGTATGGCCGCATCTACTCTGTGATTTATTCCCCGCCAAAATATGTGCCTGTAGTTTTTTATCGTTTTATTTAATGTATTGGACACTACGAGTAGCGTCTGCCGATCACGCCGATAGGATGCCGGCACCGACGGTAGTTGGTTCGAAAAAAGTATCACTTCTTTTTGTTTTAAATCGAAAAATGTCCAGAGACAACGAGTTTTTCGATACCTTTTTTAAATTAACCGATAAAAGATAGGCACGAACGTTTTGTGAATGAAATGTTCGGTCTCAACTTGTTACCGAGTTTGTTTTAGTTCCTAATTTAAATGAATTAAGGTTTTATTTAAATTGTTTCTCACGTTATAAATACGTATACTTGTTTTGTTTTACTAATTTTTATGGGTTACTCTCGTCCTGACTTTCGAATTCGTTCTCATAGAA
The DNA here is from genome assembly GCA_951394245.1 of Cyclophora punctaria. Lineage (NCBI taxonomy): Eukaryota > Metazoa > Arthropoda > Insecta > Lepidoptera > Geometridae > Cyclophora > Cyclophora punctaria. The sequence continues at coordinate 12,864,580 of OX596167.1, forward strand.
ATCTGTATAATGAAACTTTAACTGAACATATATTACCTAGTCTGTGGAACTACCATGGATAATATAATCTCTATAATCCAATTGAACGAATGAACGGTTTTGCACTAAACGTCACATGGAAATTGATTACAACATTTACAACGACAATAAAAGGAAATGAAAGTAAATAAATATATTATAAAATATTGTATTACGGCGAACAATAACGATATTACGGTCAATTGCAAACGACAATATAATATAATATTAATTCACTGGTGCGTTAGCCGCACAATCTACTTTTATTACTTTTGGTAAAGCATGTCAGTGTTAACCGGCTTCGAATATATATTCATCATGCCATAGACTAAAGTAATATTGTAGGTTTTATGTTTTAATTTATATGATGAAGGTATCATATAACATTTAGGCTTGGGTATGTATTCACCATGTTAAAGCAAACGCAATGATTACTTTTAAATAATCGGTCCCGGTTATTTCAATTGCTTGTTAGACCAAGTCAAAGGTCTTTAGGCGGTCTAAAAACTTTAATACCAGGGTTGGTCACTAATCTACACGAAGTTCATTTCTTGCTTCTAATCCATTCATGCTTTGCCTCCTTTGATATGCCTTTGTCCTTTATCTTACAGGACAGTATTGAAAATATTCTAGGATTTAAAGATATATGCATTAAATATTTATTTCGTAATATTTTTATCATATTTATTACTTGATATAAAATATATTCTAGAAAATCCGATAACTGAATGAATAATAGTTTTTCCACTCGTCTCTTAGAAAAATCATTCAAGTATTAATATTTTGACGTTTACAAAATGTGTATAACACCGTGACGTCAACTGAATGTATTAAATATGTGATTTATTGCAATGCGGACGTAAAACATGTTTATACGAGCATTATCGCAAATCTAAAGTAAATTGAGCAATAAACTTTAGCAAAATGGGTTTAGTGGTTCAACGATTTTAAATAATTCCGATATAGTAGGGTAAATAAAAAACAGAAAATGCAAACGTAACTTAATCCATACTTACTCTATAGCTATACTAATATTATAAAGAGGTAACATTTGTAACTTTGTTTGTTTGTATGTTCGAGCTAATCTCAAGAATTATCAATCCGATTTCAATAATTATTTTTGTAATAGATAGCCACAGTCAACGGGAAGTTTATAGGCTATTTTTCATCCTGAAATTCTCACGGGAACGGGCTTAATGCGGGTAAAACCGCGGGGCGCTGCTAGTGTATAGCTATATGCGATATTATGTCCGTTTTTACAAATCTGACAGAATACTGTAAGAGTCATTTCTACTTGTTGGTTTTTGGGTCCGGTTTATACTGCATTGACACCTCCCGTTCGCTCCTCACAGAATATCGGAGTACCCCAAGTTCCTTTACGGCTAAAAAATAATTTAATCACCCTATACTAGAGTAGACAAAACTTTGACCTGCTATAGAACAATGAAGACTTATACATGGTTACAATGATACCAGATTTGCTATAGTTTTTTAATAGTAATATGTATAGAACAGATATATTTTTTTACATATTCTATTGACCCATCTGAAAATTCCATGTCACTTAGATGTCAAACGTATTACACCACAGTACCATCCTATCTGTTCTCATACACCTAATAACTATATATAAATAATTACTTGAAATTCTAAAAGTGTGGTTACAGTACCAGTCAGATGTTAATGTGAGATCCATGTTACTTTATTTTGTTGGTGCCGCTATCTCGCAGAGGACATCTGTATCAGTGGCAGTGAAACACCGGCCTATAGCTTTATATCGCAACCTTATTTATTACTCCAATACAAACCTCTTTCGAAATTTAAAAAATTAATAAAAAGAATATTATTGTTTTATTTTTGAACGAACGATAATGACAGGTTTGATGTTCTATTTTTTGCTCTGTGGTGTTGAGTTGTGATAAGTTTTTTTCTTTAAGGTAGGTACAGACTATCTAAATTATTTTATGTATTTTTTTATATGTTACGGAAAATCGTACATTATAAGGAATTTAAGCATAATATACGACATTTGAAGACATTTAACTATTATACAAAACCATATAAACATTTAAATTTTTAAATGTTATATTAAAAACCACAATCTAGAAAATGATGCATATAAATCTTGTCTTGAGTGGCAACGTGATAAAATGGATGACTTTTGTCTATGATCAATAGCATTCATTTCCGTCTTATGACAGCTTTTAACATAATCAGGTAGAGAAATATTTGTGGTAAAACGTGTTTCGACGCAACATTAGAAAATACCTTATGTGATAGAGATTTTTACGACTGGGCAACTATAGGTAGTACATTTTTATTGAAAAAAATATGTACGTTAATATACATATCCCGTATTAATTAAGAAATAGTTATTAATTTAATAACCAAACATAGTCTCGGAGCTAACGGTTATCAATATAATTATTTATTTTATTAATTATAAATTAAAACAGAAGGTAGAGACGTTAATAGTCATAAAGGCATAAAATTTTTGTTCGACCGTAGGGCGTCGCTTGAGAGCAGTGTTGGTAACTTGTTATCGATAAATTATGTGAATTTGAACAAATAATCGATGCGAACAGGTTCCATATCGTCCGTAACGTAATATTTATGACGCGGGCATCGTTTAAGTATTAATTTTTAATGTTAATTTCATTGTAATCTCACATTTTTTTGGAATTTGTCGTTCTTACGGTAGCCGGTGGATATAATAATTAAATCTCGGAGCCGTAACGATAAATTGTACACATTTCGTCATGTTTTCGAGATATTGTAATAAAAAATGATTAATAAAAGAAACAATTAATTACAGTATCGAGTAAATTGGTCGCGTAATATCGAGTCAACGAAAATGTCTACAAATCTGTTACGTCACTAATTGATAAAAATTAAATATTTTTCGTCGTCTCGGTGTCTTGATATCTATCGGAGCGGTATAAATCTACCTTTTTAGTGGTAATAACATATGATATTATGAGCGCGGCGCGACTCCTCGCCGCGTCACTGCGCAGTAGCGCCCCCTGCCGGCTTGTTATACGACACAACACTAGCGCCGACGGCCCTAATAATTTTACCTTTTTAAACGCCACATTCGATTCTTCTTATTTCAAATGGTTATTCTTATTTCAAATCTATTCGAATTGATTCGAATTCAATATTTTGCATCGTCACTACGGTCGCCGCAAAAAACCACCGGACAGAGCGTTATCGAGTAGGAAATCTCGTTTTTTTTTGCTGACGTTTAACATGAATGGTGTGTACAATTTATGAGATCACAATGATCTTTTTATAGCCCACCCGGGTTTTTTATGCATTTTTTTCGGGACCGAGCGTTATCTGGGTACATTTTGTGTCTTAATCTATTAATAATGTCTTCTTTTAGCGGACGGGACGTTTTTGTGTTGATGTTATTTATCGATAACGGGTGACGCGTCCGGAACAGCACTAACGCGATCCGGACAACGTTAAAGAGACCTTTTAGAAACCTTTTTTCTTCAAAACCATTATTATTTACATTTTACTTTCAAAGACTGTCATTCAAACATGAAACATCTAATTCCTAAAAGTGAAATCTGAAACTTGATTTGAAAGCTGATCAAAACCCTTTACAGAATATCAACATTATAATAAAACACTCGACATTTTCCTAGAAAATAAACGAATCCGGGAACAAAAGCTAATTACTCTCAGAATGCATTGTTAGTGTATCGCAGGCACGATCCCCTGAAGCATGATCGGAAAACCGGTATCTCGTGACCTGTGGGTTGGGGAAGGATCGTTCGCAGGTGATACACTGGGAGGGGTCCAGGTTACCTGGTCGGGGTTGTCGTAAGTCATGTCAAGGGAACTCGTCCGTCAACGGCTGATCTTCGCTGCGATCGTTCGCTCTTCGCTCTTCAGAGATCAGAGATTTTGAAATTTCACTACAAATAGAGGCATAGTTTAACAATAACAAGCCCGTTGGCACAGTGACAGTGAAAGCACTTGCTGTGTAGGGGGTTGCAGGTTCGATTCCCGCCCGGAGTCAACAATATGTGAAGACATAGTTGTTGGCGACGACGTCTGGGTGTCAATTATATATTCTTATAAAGTATTTGTGTATATGCAGTAGTATCAGTGAGTTAGATTCCATTCCATAAAATAAGCTTAGAGCCGAGTTTGTGTCTAATAAACCTTGTGAATTTGTCCGGGTATATTTATTGAAATGAGTATTAGTATAGAAAAATAACAAAAAAATAAAAATCGACCTACGATAGGAGTATCAATGAGTTATTAGCCTCATTTTATAAATCATAAACAGCGCTTCGCAATTTTACCCGCCTTGCCGTCTTTATGCTTTTAACCTGTAAATAAGGTTTTATATAAAAAATATTTTATGAAATCCCACAGGTAGGTTCAGTTATTTACCCCTTTAAAATAAAAGTAATATTTCAACTTCTTAAAATCTTTTTCAAAGAACCCTCTCACGAAGGTTCACATCCATACGAACCGGGCACCTTTATCACGAATCAAGGCAATGTTAAAAGTTAAAACTACACGTATTTTAAACTCAAGTTACGAATATAAACATTGTTTATGGTGCGTTGCATTCGAAATCGGTGTGTTTACACGAATCGAGTGCAAGACCATTAACTTGTGAGTAAAATGGTCCAACGGATCTTGCATAATTACACCACAGCTAATTGTTCGCAGGCAAGCTTCGGAACGGGCGAAATTGTCGCGTAAAAATGGCCATAAGATGAATATAAATATTGCACAAATACTGCTCATTTTGAACTTCGAATTTCGAACTGAAGCGGTTTAAATGTCGAATTTGATTATTTAAAAGTAAATTCATGGATGACATTTCGATGTCAATTTGAAATTGGAATGAAATCGAAATCCGTTTAAAATTATTCCAAGAGGTACAGTTCTAATAAGATTCGAACAAAGTTATAATGTCGTAACAAATCGATCAACGTAATTAAGCCGAAAGAAAAACTTACGACAAAGAAAAGCTGGCTACTTAGTTTATAAATAACTTTTTCATAAAAGGTATTAGTAAACGTCAAAACAAAACATTCGATAACAGTATTAATTTAGCAACAGTATATTTTTATTTATCGAACGTTTAATTTTAGACCCATGTCACCTTCATTATTTTTTATTATTAGTTAAGATTAGTTTCTATATTAAAACTAGCAGCTCCCCGCGGTTTTACCTGCGTTGTGCCCGTTCCCGTAGGAATTTTGAGGTGAAAAATAGCCAATAGCCTTCCTCGATATGTGGACTATTCAACACTGTAAGAATTATTCAAATCGAACCAGTAGTTCTTAAGATTAGCTCGTTCAAACAAACAAACAAACAAACAAACATACAAACAAATAAACAAACAAACAAACAAACTCTATCTATACCTCATAACGGAAAAACCGTAATACTAAAACGGGTAAACTTAAAAATCTTACTAAATCTGAGATTAAGTTTGTACTTTACCTAGTACCTACAAAATCCTTGATAGGTCTTGGTCCTCGGCCCCTAGAGGTAGAGATAGGCTAGTATTGTTTTTATAGACCAATGACTCTATCACACTATCGTTATGAAGTTTATCATCAAGAATCAAAAAGGATGAAGGAAAAAGAATATAATCTACCATGTACCAAAAAGTTTTTAGGTTTCAAAGCCTTATTATTCAAAATAAAACAATAAACTTCGTCGTATTTAACTCAAGATAAACGAATAAATTTACATTTTTTTAATATAAAATAAATTACGTTCCAACAATGTAACTGCAGACTAATCTTATCTCTTTAGTGTTTAAAATACAATAACAATTACAATAATTGTCTCTACTTACTGTTTGTTTAAATTATTAACTAAATATGTCATTGATACCTAAAAACAGTAACGGAATACCGGTTCCGGGGATATCGGTATTTTAGTTTCGTTATTTTTCATACTATTTTATGGTGCGAAATTGCACATGCGAATTGCTTGGCTTTGCGAATCTTATTTGATATATTTTTTTAGGTATTCGGTACAAAACTGGCCCGTGAAAAGGAACTTTGGTATTATTTAGTTTCGTTTTCGTTGTGACAGTATAGTCCAATCATTTGGTAGTTTTACCTGGAAAGTTTTCCGGGAGTTTTGAAAATTGGTTTATTTATAAATTTGGGTATGCTCTTTTCGAATTTCAACTTTGCCACCTCGTACCACCGCCGCTCGCGCCGCCATATTGAAAAAATGGCGCCTAAAAACGGGTTTTTGGAAATATCTCTTTTCTGACGCATTTTACGACAAAAATATTTATGACAAAATTAAACTAGAGAAAATTTCCTACAATTTATGTATTAATATTTTTTTTCATAAAATCAATAGTTTTTGGCGTACGAGCGCCACAAAGTAGATTTCAATAGACGTTTTTAAAAAAAACTCATTTCCACACCACCTGTTTGTTTGAACGCGCTAATCTCAAGAACTACTGGTCCGATTTAAAAAAATCTTTTTGTAATGGATAGCCACATTCAACGGGAAGGTTATAGGATACTTTTCATCCAGAAATTCCCACGGGAACGGGTACAACGCGGGTAAAACCACGGAGCACTGCTAGTACTTATATAATAAATCTGAAGAGCTTGTTTGAACGCGCTAATCTCAGAAAATACCGATCCGATTTCAATAATTGTTTTTTTAATGGATAGCCACGTTCAACGGGAAGGTTATAGGATACTTTTCATCCAGAAATTCCCACGGGAACGGGTACAACGCGGGTAAAACCGCGGGGCACTGCTAGTATAATCCAGTCGAGTCCAATCGATTTCACGTGGGATAATTATTACAATCTGTTAGTTAATGCCTTGTTAGAGCGACCTTGATGCGTTGTGTTCGGAAGTATTTATGGAATTATGATCTCGTTGTTCACTGTACATTGTATATTATGGTAATCCTAACAAAATTGTAATGCGAAAGTTTGTGAGGATGTATGTATGTTTGTTACTCTTTCACGCAAAAACTAATGAACGGATTTGGATGAAACTTTGGATGAAACTACAGAAATATAGGTTATACATCAGAATAACACATGGGATATTTTTTATCCCGCATTTCTCGCGGGAATAGGTACAACGCGCGTAACAACACGTGACGGACACACTTCGCTTTTTTTTACCATTTTTATCTGTGCCCCGCGGTTTTACGCGTTGTGGCAGTTTTGGTGGGAATTTCGGGAATTTTTATACATATAAACCTTCCTCTTGAATCACTCTATCTATTTTAAAAACTGCATAAAAATCCGTTGCGTAGTTTTAAAGATCTAAGCATTGTTTGTTTTGCAGTGACTACTCGTACAAATGTCAAAGTTATATCTATCAACTAGCCGCGCCCCGCGGTTTTACCACTTAGTACCGGTTCCCGCGGGAATTTTGGGATAAAATGTATCCCATGTGGTATTCTAATGTATAACCTATATTACTGTAAAGTTACATACGAATCTCTTCAGTAGTTTTTTCCGTGAAAGAGCAACAAACATACATACATACATCTTCACAAACTTTCGCATTTATAATATTACTACGATAGGATATTTTATCCGTAAATTCCTTCAGAAATGATACAACACGTAAAACCGCGGCCGGTGCTAGTGTATACAAACATATGATGGTGTAATTGTTCCATATATAAAACCGGGATAGTTATGACGTTTGTAGGTCAATAGAGTTCTAATATAAAGTCGGAGTAACGTTAACTCGCGGTTAATATGTACTATACCTACTGTTTAATGTATACAAGACCCGGTTGTGCTTTGAGTAAACCAAATGAAATTATGAATCATGAAAGACTAGCACCGCCCGCGGTTTACCCGCGTTGTGCCCGTTCCCGTGGGAATATCGGGAATTTTTATACGTATAAACCTTCATCTTGAATCACTCTATCTATTTAAAAAATCCGCGTCAAAATCCGTGCAGTAGTATTTGAGTTTATCGCGAACAGATAGACAGACGCGGCCGGGGACTTTGTTTTATAATATGTAGTGATGAAAGATGATTGATTTTATGAAAAAAATTATTAATACATAAATTGTAGGAAATTTTCTCTAGTTTAATTTTGTACATAGATATTTTTGTCGTAAAATGCGTCGGAAAAGAGATATTTCCAAAAAACCGTTTTTAGGCGCCATTTTTTCAATATGGCGGCGCGAGCGGCGGGGTTACGAGGTGGCAAAGTTGAAATTCGAAAAGAGCATACCCAAATCTATAAATAAACCAATTTTCAAAACTCCCGGAAAACTTTCCAGGTAACCCCCTTTTTTTTTACCAAATGCTTGGACTAGTATAATGATTATTATTTTATGTTCGATTTAAAGTACAAAGTCCCATTTTGTTTTTTCGTGAATCTATACGGAAACCCCCACACTGATTCTGCCAAAGGACATAACGAAATGTCAATCCAGTCCGATTAAATGGAAATGGCACTAAAATAAATACTTATTGAATCTAAATAATCTTTCATTTTACTTTACTTTTTTGGAATCTAAATTCAAATAGACTTTGAGAGATTTGGCAGCATAGTTTTAGACCTTAAACGGTTTAAAAGAATAAAAAATTAAATTTACAAATCGAACAAAATACACTCGAATCAACTGTCAACTTTTAATTCAAATTCGAATTTCGAATCATTGTCTTGCAAACTGACTGACAACTGACAACTAAGTATTAAAATTTCTCATCACGGAGACTAACCAACAAATTGAATTAAAATCCTCAGAATTTAGCAGCGTGACTGTTCTCTCTAACCAGATTTGAATCCTGACTATTTGGAGATGGGTTTCCGCGGCGGCGGCGCCTTGGGGACCACTTCCCGAACCAAACGGATGCGTACCAGCTTCAAACACCATCAGCTAAGGACCATGAAGTCATACTTCGCAATCAATCACAACCCTGACGCGAAGGATTTGAAGCAACTCAGTCAGAAAACTGGACTACCCAAAAGGGTTTTACAGGTAACTATCAATTTTACCGCCTTTTGTTAAGTGTAAGGATTGTCTTAACCTAATTCTGCCTTTATTTCAGGTTTCGTAATGTTGGTAATGACAGGTTGTTCAAAGCGATTGTATAAAGAGAAAGTGCAAGGACACACTTGCGAAACGTGGATTGTGCAATTCTCAAATGTGTCCTAAACTTTCATCACTATAAAGCTTCGTGTACACGATCCGATTATTTGTCTATTTTTTAAGTCATCATTTAAACGTCTTGATGGAAGTCGTAAAAAGTCTTGAAAAGTCTTTTAGTGACTTGTCTACGATCCGAGATTATTTTTTGATAGAACGTAACGTATAGATTGCCGCTGGATTGAAAAAAATAAATTCAAACGGTGTAAGATCTGTTTGCTTCAAGTATTTGATATCGTAAGTGAAAACGTATACTATCAGCGGGCGACGCGTAGGCAGGGAGTTAATTAACATATCCACCGATCAACATATTTGCATAAACTAAAGCTAAGATTACAGATATCGAATTTATTTATTAAATCTATGAACGTTACTTTATTAATATCTTAAAATATACGTCTTTATATTGATTGATAAAATAATAATTGAGACATAAAATACTACCTATATTATTACAGATACTAACTTTGTTTTGATATATTTCGGTTTTTTTCAAAATGGCGGGTTTATAATATTATTTAACATAGGCCTTCTCATTATAAACTTGACATTCTCTTCTATACCCGCAAATAACAGTAACTATTATTGTATGTCAAATAAAAATAAGACTTCAAATAATAAAATAACATTGAGTCGAACCAAGAACCTCCTTCAAAGTCGGTAGAAACTAATCTTACTCGTTTTAATTGAAATGGAACAATTTGTTAAAAATACTTTTAATATTTCGTGTCCAATGTATCGGGTTACCTTAATCACTGGATATTTCAAACATTCGGTAGACATTTTGACTCGTAATGTGTTCGGGAGATCGACGAAGATACGAGATCAAAATCGAGTCTCCGGCAGTGTGCATTCACCTTAATTTACTTAAGTAAAGGTCGGGTTGTTTAAAAAAATAATGTTAGTTCTTATTTTGAATACGTTGACAATATTGATGAATTAAATGTATCTTTAGTATACAAAAAAAAGAATGCAAAAAAAGATCTGAGTAAAAAAGTTTCAATCTAAAAAAGTATGTCCGGCCAGTAACTGACTAATGTTTGAAAGTTGTTTGAAATGTTTGAATGTTTAAAACAAGATTTAGTACCTATGTAAAACTTTTCTTAAAAATATACATTACAATAACGAAAACCCCTTTAAAATAAATACAGAATAACAAACTTACACATAACTGAACATAATTATAGTCATTGTAAGTACCTACCTATACATACCTTCTTATTTGAGGTCGGGTAAATATTCAAATACCGCATTTCGTTTGTAAAATAAACGATAAGTCCGTATCTTCATTATTATACGCAAGAAATGCAAATTATAAAACTTGGAAACGATGCACGTCACCATCATTTAAATATTTTATTCGAGACAAAAGTTTTGAGGGCATTATTTTTATTATTTTAACGTATATATTTTTTTTTATTTTAACTTATATTTTTTTCTAAGCCTCCTTCACTGTATTGATATTCTTATTTATCTTCAGGCCTTTATAATTTTTGTCAATTAATCGTTAAAAAAACTTTATTTTTAATTATTTTTTTATTATTACTGCGTGTTAAAAAAAACAATTATTTTGAATTAATAATTTAGTGTGTGTAAAACAAATAACCTTATATCAATAGACCTCGGTTAATTGAAAAAAACGTCAACGTATAAATTGTCATTAATAAAACAGACTTTAAGGACGATGTCCTGGCAACTTTAATAGCTGTCAAACGATTGACAGTTTTGTCAAACGCCTTATGTTTACATTAAAAAATCAATACCTACGGTTAACTTAAAAAAACCACACAATTTATTCATAGAAATATTAATTTTCCGAGCAAGTTGAATACTCTTTTCATTACCTTTTTTCATACCTTCTCTTGACAATAGCTACACCACAGATTTAATCTACAGTGAGTACTGCACTTTAAAACTAATGCGAAATCGTTGTCCAGTGCTAGTTCAAGATATACCTCTGCGATTGTGTGCTCTGTACTTTATTGTTTATTTTGAATTTAGAATCATTGAAGAATGACAAGAATACACTGGCAGTATAGGTAAGTTTTTAAAAGATTCGATTCTACTATTTTTAAACGGCTTAAGATGAGGATAATACCTCCTTATAAAATTCGTTTAAAATCTTTTAGCTTTGTACGGAAAAAATAAATATAATCTTTAATGTACTATTGGTTGATCCACAACTTTTCACGTTGTTTCTATGTAAATTATTGGCAAATTTTCATCATCAATCAATCCCTCTATATCTCTCCCTTTGTCTCGGCATCTAACCCTGTAGTAGACTCTCCTTATGGACAGTCCGTTAGCACAACTGTCACCTGTATCCATAACATTTATTTCCCTAACTAACCACCTCAGCACCCTCTTAACAACGTACTCCTGTCACGATAATAGCCCGCTTTAAAGTTAAAGACACAGTGTCAATCTTAATAGCACAATTACATCCAATTTCACACAGTTAGCAAATTGCTTTACAGCGTTCTAATCTAGAAGTTCCCAGTATTACGAAGGTTTAATAAACACAATGATACAGGATGAACTCAATTGACAGAATCAAAAAATCAAAATAGCTTGATGTATTTTTTTGCAGTTCCTACCCTACATACGTAATGTCAACAGAGCGATGTAAACGGTTCTCAGTATTTGCGTGTTCGGTTTTCAAAAATTGCTACTTCTGTATGTAATTACGGCTTGCGTTATTATATGAACCGAGAGTTATGTTACAAATCGGTACCTTTTGGATGTTGCCTCGAACATCGCGTGTTCATTGCAATGGTGATTCGCGGACGTAGACGGTAAGTGGTTGGTCAGGCGGATTGACGACAATGTAAGGTATAGCATCTTAGATAGTTTCGGTTTTTGTCAAATAAAAAAGTTAAATATTTTAGTTGATTTTTTCATTATATTTTGTTAATTTTTATTATGCTGATAGTACTAGCACCGAATAATCAAGTCGACATTGTAGATTTTTGATCACCATAAGTTTTTTTGGGTTTAGTCGCCTAGAAGTACTTTTAAGGCTATCTTAGACCTCTAATATTTCCAACAAGAAAAAAGTATTAGCCTCTTACGTCGTCCCACTGCTGGGCAACGGCCTCTCGTCTCACCGAAGATATCAGTACAGTACAGGCGGATTAGTCGCAATCACCACGCTTGCCTAATGCAGGTTGGTGATCTCAAACCCGATCCATGTTGAAGTAGGAAACATGTTTTCGCTCGACCTGGGAATTGAACCTGGGACCTCAGTCTTGGCTGCCGCTAAACATACGACTCAATCTACCACCGGATAACATTCAAACGTACATGATCAAAAATCTACCAACAAAAAGGTTAGAGCCTCCAAAAAGGTGATAACACGCATTGATTTCTTAAAACGTCCAGAGTCCATAGAGAACAAACCATCGTGTGCTCTGCCATTGACACGTACCCTTGAAACAGTATGTTGTTCGTCTCCTCTAAGTAGAAGAACACACTTCGGTACTTTTAACCATTTAGGAGTACCCTTAATTTGTTTACCGCGGCCTTTTTAATGTAGGGCCGTTGCCGCTGTTTCAAAGACCTATTGTCTAATTATGTATTTGATTTAGCAATTTTTATTAAAGTTGAGTCATAACGGGTTTGAAGCGGGATCGATATTTTCTTATAAGTATTTTGTAAGTAATTTTCGAGTAGGTTTTTAGTCAAAAACTAACTTTTTCTTTACGCTGAAGATCGAAAATTGCATACTCTTGGTTAATCGTCTGCGGTAGCAGCATTTCAAGATTGGGCTTGGAAAGCGCTACCGACTCTAACTTATTAAATACACGCGTTGTGCCGGTTCCCATCGGAATTTCGGGATGAAAAATAGCCTATAACCTTCCCGTTGAATGTGGCTATCTATTACAAAAATAATTATTCCAATCGGACTGATAACTCCCAAAATTAGCTCGAACGTACAAACAAACAAACTAACAAATTTTACCTCTTTATAATATTAGTATAGATAGTATAGATACAGGACGATTCAAGGCTTTAGGTACTCATTTTAGGCGCTAAAACTCATACGGTTACAAGCGTCTTGTACTCACTATATATATTTTTATTTCTACAATTCTATCTAAAAGCATTACTACTAATGGGCTAGTATATTTCACTTAGTATCTTTTTTCGCTTAAACTTCTATCAACTACCTTAGGTATTAGAATACTGCCACCCACATTATAAACGCGTTATATAATACAGTATCTATCTAGACATGTCCTCAGTTTATACGAATACGTAGCCGGCAGTAAACACACTCAATTATAAAGCCTATGAATATCACAAGAATTCCGCCCCTATAAAACGCGACAAGATCGTAATCCGAACGTCGCCGAAGGTCCCCGGCGGAGCCCGAACGAAACCTCGCCCAATTATAGGCCCGTCGAATACTCCGAATATTGATCCAGATTTTTTTTACAAACGAAAACTTCGGCGGCAGTCGCCATTTTCGAGAACTTTTTTAAATCGCTCTCGAGAGCCTTGTTTTTTATTTTTGTTTACGATAAAATCGGTTTTGTGTTCTTATTTTGAATGAAAAGTTTGTACTTCAGATTAGTTGAAACAAAGTTTTGTGATACTATAGAACGTAATAAGTAGAATGTTGTATAAAATACTAGCAGTTTCTCGCGGTTTTGCCCGCCTGAATCCGTGAGAATGACCGCATACAATATTTCGTATAACTATCCTCTTAAATGTGGCTATCCGATACAAATATAGTTCTTCGAATAGGACTCCTAGTTCTTCAGATAAGGGCATTCAAACGAACAAAAAAGCAAAGTTTTCAGCTTTATTATATTAGTGTTAGGTGAAAATCTTTTTCATCCCGAAATTCTCACGAGAACAGTGGATAAAGCGCGAGGCTTTGCTAGTTTATATAAGTAAGTATCATTTCATTTGTAATACTTTCGAAATTCGTGTGACCTAATAAAGATGTGGTAAAGTTCTATATAAAAAAAACTATTACCGGAAAACAAATAATCGGGCGTTATTTTTAACCGTTACGTAACAATGTTAAGTATACCGTATCAATTAACAACAAATTAATCCGCCCTTAACGAAGCCGGGAGCCGCGCCATCAAACCAACATTTTTCAGTAACATAATTCGTTGACTGAAACCCTAAGATTAATGTCTCACCTATATTTAATAGACTAATTGCTTTGTACCGTGATATTGGACTTTATTTGTATAGCGATAAGGGCACGATGCAATTAGAGAAAGGCTCAAAGGTTTGCTTTCAAGTGTTGGTTCTGAAGCTGAATGGACCCGACCCGCCGCGGCAAAACGCGGCTTTAAAGCGGTGTACGCATCTGTGAGCGAGTAATTTAATATTATTTGATATATATATATCGCTCGAGAGTTCCGTTAGTGGATAGCGGGATCCGGGAATAGACGAGCACTGCATATATTTGAGAAATCGACGAGTTTAACTGTGTTTATGGAAAGTGAAGATTTATCGTCTGTATTGTTCATAAATCTCGACAGTAAAAGTACAGAGAATTACAAAGAAACCCCCGCGACAGGTGCGCGGTCCCCGACTGCGTCTAATTGCCGTCGCGGGCGCCCTCTCTAATATATAGGCGCGCTGTCACTCGGATTGCTCTGCGCCGGCGCATTTAGAACAAACCGCGCCATATTTCTCTCCTTGCGTCCGCAATTACGTGATTTGTCACTCGATACCTTTTTTTTTCAACCGCAACCATCTTGAAAAACGACCCCAATACAAGTAGCGAGGTAATTAGCCGACTGAAAAAGTGGCTTTCCCTGTTCTCATTATTGTGTGATCAATCGTCGAGGCTACCGGATTTTTAACCTTTATCGATGCGATTTTATTAATCGAACCATTTATTCGAATATCGAAGTGTTTAATTTCGAATTCCTTTTATTCGAAACTGTTAGTTATTAATAGCCAGCCAGTCGATTCGGTGTAATAAAGTTTTCTATAAAAAGCTGGCAGTTTTAACTTTTGTATTAATTAAAAGCGGTTCTATTTTTAAAAGTATTTTCACGGTGTGATCACAAGCGTAGTGCAGTTGCTCTCGACGGCACACAAATAAATTCAGGCGAGATTCCGCTCCAACCCCCGCAATTAGTATCGGATGGTCACACCTCGACATTCGCCCAGATAATAATTTTACTTTCTAAGTACATTTTGTGACAATAATAAGCTGATGAGCGCACGGGAATATGGACCGTGGGGTGTCGTCCCAAGGTCGGTATTGAGTGGCGCGCTGGGCTAAGATCACAATCAAACAGTCTAGTAATTAGTACGGGCGCAACGTTTTGGGATGCTCGGTTGGGCAGATAATTTCCGCCGTACGTTCAAAAGACGGCCATTTGTCATTGGACGGCGCGAAGTGAGACGGCGACCGGCCGAACACTCACCCCTCTTAATTTATTCCTATATTATTTATTTAAGGAATACGGTACTATTAATCACATCTCTACAGTTTTTATTTACGCGTACGCGGAATATTTGAGCGCCTTTGATCGTGTTTGGCTTGAATTTATTAGGGTCCTCCTGTGAGTTCACCGTTCATGGTTAGTTAACGGGCCCGATTTTTGTTGGAAAATTGTTGGTTTAATATTAACGTGTCTCATATTTCCTGTAATTAATAAATTTGACTTTATCATCACGATCTGAATCGTGATTTTTTCTTTGTATAATTAAATTTATGGTTATATTCGCTACCGAGCAATTAGGCGTATGAGTATTATTCATTTTTTGTTCACAATTAGTTAACTTACGTTCGGAGTGATGAAAAGTTGGTCTTGACAAGTCCAATTATAAAATATATAATTTAAGTTAAACAAATGGCTATCGTCGAACACAGAGTATTCCAATTTCAAATTTCGTAATTGCCAGTGCATCAAAATTGTCGTAACGCCTATTAGTGACAAATTGACATCCTGGATGTCAGATAGCTGTGCAATTATGACATATGACGTTTCAAAGGAGGCGGGTGAACGATGTAAGTCATTTGTTCTAGTATAACGCGCCCGATGGACTAGGGCCGAGTGTTAGCGAGCCATTACAGTAATAACGTGGCTAGTTACTCAATTGGCATGTTATTAGATTGTTGTAAATTTGTCATGATTCGTTAGGCATGAGCACGTTATTGAGTTGGCGTGTTTGGCGTTTTGTATTAATTTTGGATTTTTGGTTTTAGTTTTTTAGGGTTTAATTTTGCTGAATATTATGTTGCAGTTTTGCCGTGATAATCTTTTAAGGCGTTCTCATAAATTGGTGCTCTATTAGTTTATGTTAAGTAAAACTAGCAGCGCCCCGGGATTTGACCCACGTTGTGCCCGGTCTCTTAGGAATTTCGGAAAACGCGTCAAAATCCGTATTTGAGTTTATCGCGAACAGACAGACAGACGCGGCTGGGGACTTTGTCTTATAATAATGTAGTGAAGACAGCTCGGAATAATTTGGGTAGGTATCTATTTAACCTATTTGGTTATCAGTGATCTAGTCTAAATATAGTCTAAGAATAGACTGCCTAGTCTAGTACAATAACATTGAGACATCTCTATTAGTGGGCATATAAATAAACATTCGGGACGTTTTGTCAATGTCTGGGTAGAGCTACCGAGTTGCGAGTTCAGATCGTAATCGAGTTGAGTAATGATGCGTTCGTCTGTTTGGAAAAATGTAGACAAACCATTAGTTCGTAGGACTTTATTAATAACTAACTGTTATAAGAAGGACCTAGCTAATTAATTTTTGGACTGTAGGTACTACCTACCTATTTTTTCTAAGTAGTGAAAAGTTATACAGTTGTCAACTAGCCGCGCTCCGCGGTGTTACCCGCGTTGTACCCGTTCCCGCGGTAATTTCGGGATAAAATGTATTCTATGTGTTATTCTGATGTATAACCTATATTACTGTAAAGTTTCATCCAAAACTGTACAGTGGTTTTTGCGTGAAAGAGTAACAAATATCATACATACATCCTCCCAAAAATTTCTGTAAAATAAAAGCGTAGTGTATCCTTAAACGTAGTTTCAATTCAAAAGGTATAGTTAGGATAGTATAGTTATAGTAATTGGGATAATAAGAAAAATGTATTCTAAAATAACAATTTGCATAACAATATTTCATGCATTTCTCAAAAATATCAATGAACTAGCAGCGCCCCGCGGTTTTACCCGCGTTGTGCCCGTTCCCGTGGGAATTTCGGGATAAAATGTAGCCTATAGCCTTCCTCGATAAATAGACTATCTAACAGTGAAAGAATTATTCAAATCGGTTCAGTAGTTTCTGAGATTAGCGCGTTTAAACAAACAAACAAACAAACAAACAAACAAACAAACAAACAAACAAACAAAACAAACTCTTCAGCTTTATAATATTAGTATAGATAGTATCACTCTACTGTAAATATGAAATACTCTTCACGTCTCAATTGCGAACTAAATGTAATAAATAAAACTCGCACATTTTTCACTCCTCACTGAAAAATTGTTCGTGTGATCGTCTGAAGTCACTGGCTTCAGAGCAAATTGAGACGTAAATTATTGCAGCGTAGAGTTATTTTTGAACGGTATGATGTTTAATGTGACTGGCTAACAAATGGTTTGTGCCATTGGCAAGTATATATGGGACTCATGTAAATATAGATGTTTGGTCTAAACCGCGATTTATTACAATTATCGTATTCACGTTGAGATTTCGAAAATTTGTCAATATGGAAGTTGGTTTTACTCTTTGATATTATAGATAGATAGAGTAACCTAATCTATACTTTATGCCAAAATTATTGAACTCAGCATAGACATAATGCGCTAAAAATTACAAAACCTTATACAAGCTATAACTATCCAGTGGTATTTTTGTATGTATCCTAGTTTAGCTGTACCAAAAACTATTTACGAGCACTATTTAATGGTTAAACCAGGCGCTTATCTAGATCTCCTATTCATAAGCAAGTCCATAGTAAAACTTCAATGGCCCCGTGTCATTCATAATGAGTACATTGTATAGACCACCGAGTGTTATCGCAACTGTCAACGCTAGTTTTTGACGCGCAGTCATCAATCGTGCGCGCGCGCAACTCTCTTTACATTCCTTAGACGGTATCTGTTTGTTTTTACTAAGAACTTCATATTGAAAGGTACGTAGAAAGTTGGAGGTGTTTAAAACTGTGTTTAACAGCTAGAGGTCCAAATTGTAAAAATTTGGCGTGTCTTTTTTATTAGTACGTTTCTTACTTGTCCCAAGTGCAACGCGATAGCTTTTTTGTTATACTTTGGCCAGATAATCGAACATTCCCGTTGAGTTTGCAGGTCACTTTAAAAGATTATAAACAAGCAAGAAGCTATCGTCTAAATTTGGCATACGGCAATCGCAGCGGCCATGGCACGGGGGGCGGGGCCAAGTGAGCGGTCGCGCGCTATTGGCCGAGGGATTCGCACGTTGAAAACATTCGACGTTTGAATTCGAAGTGATTCTAATATAGCGTTCGGATTTTATCACTATCCTTGATCCTGAATTTGTCTCCATTGTTGGAATATCATATGGTTGTGTTTAAAAGTTTGTTTCTTTGGTCTGTTTAGGCGTTTGGCGAATATGAACTATGGAGCAGTACTGAACAAGAGCATGGTATGCGCGTGCGCCGGGTGGCGACAGCGCGCGTCACGCTTCGCGGCTCGCGCGCTAATCTTGTTAATTGCAGATAAAATCTGCACTTCAGAACGCAATCCTCGGAACCACATCCCCGGAACGTTGGCAAAAACTAAGCAAATATGTTGCATCAAACCTTCCGCGTTCAAATACTTCGGGGAACTCAACTAGAAAATACATGTTTTTTATTATAAGCATAGCATGTTCCTTACCTTAAGAGAGCCCAGCGAATTTATGTCAGCTACTGCGATTCTTCTTCACAGAAACAGGTTCCCAGCCAGCCCTGTTTCGCGTGGCGAGTCCAAAGCTCCTAATCGATGCCGAAACTCGTATTAACCTTGGGCTTTTTTGTTCGCAGGTATGGTTCCAGAATGCGAGGGCGAAATGGCGACGCATGGTGACCAAACAGGAAAACAAGATGGCAGACAAGTGCTCGCCGGACGCGTCGCTGGAAATGGACCTGTACCACGGCCCGATGGGGTCCATCCAGTCGCTGCCCTCCCACAGCCCCCCCTACAGCGTCATGGGGGGGCCGCCAAGCCCCAACTCTATGGAGTGTCCATAGCCACAATTTTGCGCTTTATGAGCGCCAGCCTACAATGGATTTTTTGACTAACAACCCTGTGCGTGCGGAAGTCGATGTGACTTCAAGGGTAGATGGTGACTTCGTTGGTCAATTGTGACTTGACGGTCAATAGTGACTTCAGGGTCAGAAGTGATTTCAATTGTCAAGCGTGACTTCAAAGGGTTGTGTGGTGTTCAAACATTGGAATTATCACGAAGATACAGTTTATGATGACAGCTGAATGGTGTATACTTATAAAGTGAATATTAGTTATTTAAAATTTAAATCTGTATTGGGCTTTTAAATTATTGTATAGTTAAAAAATATGGTAGAAATCGTAAAGGTACTTACGGAAAATTAGTACGGTCAGAAAATATTGCATCTACTTCATTTCGTTTTCTGAATATTGCTTGCTCGCTCTTTCATTCAATTAAAAAGCGAGAGAACAAGTGTTCGGAACTGTTCTGAGTACTACGTGACTATAATTTGAGTTAAAGAGCAATTAGTAACATTACACTACCAACGTAATGGTAGTTAATGGGTAAGCTATTTTGACCGTAATTTGTTCAACCGATAATTTCCCCGACCGTACTAATTGTATTAATGTAGTACATTGTCTTGTAGCCGTGCTGATAGTACCAATTGGCCTGTAGCGCGATAGGCTGCGTCCTGCAAGTAAAATTTCCCCCAAATATTGATATTATGAAATCGTGTCAATAGGTCTGAAATAAGAGTCTCAATGTTAAAGTATCCCATTAATGTTAACAACCTTAATTTGTGTTTTTTGATATTCAAAAAAAAAGTCAAATTTTTGAAAATATTTCCCTAACCTAATTTGACCATCCGTCCCATTCATTAATTTTTTCATTCCCATTCATTAGTTTTTTTATAACATTTCGGGAAAATAGAATTAGTTTATAACATACCAATCCATTGTGTACACACCTTAATGTTAGATTTTAAATGTTATATCAATAAATACGACACATCACTCTAATATAAGATTTGAATGCAGTAAAGATTTTATAATTAATATATACTATTTATTTATTAAATGATATTTGATTAAGTTAGAGTAAGTGGTAGGTAACATTAAAAATTTCCATAGCATATTAATTGTTAGAATAGATTATGTGTAACAAGGCGATAGAAGCCGGTTTCAAATATTTCGGTTTTAAACTTAAGGCTAGGAACAGACATGACACTTTATTTATAACGTCGTATTTCGTAATTACATGTTATATAACGCAACATTTGTATATAATAATATATTGAAATAAAATAAGGATAAAATAAACTTTCACTTAAAAAACAAAATTATTGCAATTCATATCTATAATAAGGTACTTCATCAAAATCTATAACGTTATAATATGTAGCGTTATAAAAGATTACACGCAATATCCTTAGAAATACATCTAAAAATGTTATCCTCAAGGTTTTGTTGAGCAAAATAATGTTATCTGGTAACAATTTTATATAACATCATATTTATTATAGGAAGTTATTAGGTACATAACATTTTTGATTATAAGCCCAGTCATATTGGTAAACATTACGTATACCTTTCAATGTCTTGGAACAAATGCTATTTTGCTATTAGCTCAACAAAACCGGTACCTACATAGCCACTAAAGTAAAAGAATTAGATGCACACTTAAGGAATATTAAAATATTATATTTACGTATAACCATAGTTGGTCATGTCCGTTAGTTAGTCAACTGAAAATAAATGTTAATTAGTATAATAGTTAATAATAATGTATTAATAATAATCCAGCTAAGTACCTACAAGCACTTCTAGTTCCTTTGTATAATTAATAATAGGTACTTACAATAAACTCTTTCATCAATGGTATTTTTACAGAGCTATCTTAATGATAACGTATTTTTTTCATAACAACCTATTAAATATTATTCATCACACACTTTTCTTTATAACGCTCTGTTAATTTATGTTATAATGTTCATTGTTATTTATCATTATTAAGTTTATTTTCCATCATTGTAGAGTGGTAAAGTTAACCTCAATATCGTTATATCTGGAATAGCTTTGTCAAATACCATTAGTTAGTACTTGCATACGTCTGCAACTGTTTTTATAATATTGTTATAAAATACATCTTCATTGGACGTTACTAAACTTTTTAAAGCAAATTTATTTCGTCTCGTGTGTGAGCTAAAACATTTAGTAACAAGTGAAAATATTTATAAATATTAAAATTGTCTAATGACTAGATTTATCAGGACAAGTCAGTACGTATTGTTATTTCAATGCATTCGTAAACATTAGTGCAATGATGTCAACGAATTGTTTATAACATTTTTAACAGGACGTTATATCAATGTTACAAAAACAGTTTATAAGAATTGTATTTATAACTGTAATTTATTGGGACGTGTGTGCGTTCATATTGTATTATACTTAATCGTATGTAAGTATAACAATGACTATGCCGATTAATGGATAATATTCGTGACTAAAAAATATAAAATTCTGTTAGTAAAATTATTCCAACTGTATTTTATGATATTTTTATTTATAACCCGTAAGAATACATTTAATTGTTAATTATCTTGTTAAAAGCAGTGCGATGCACTAGAAAATCATTCAAAAATAATTCAACACAAATGAATTTGTTGAATGTTCAAATTAAACATTTGACGATGATGAATTTTCGTAATTATATTTTTTTAAACTGGTATTTATTGCTAATTTATTCAGAGAATTCTTTCAATTAGACGCTCTTGAGTTACTAACGATATCATTCTTTTTAGCCTAATAAAGTTGATAATTTATGAATTAATTGTTGAGGAGGTGTTTTAATTTTAAGTAAACGAGAAATAACGAAAAAGTAAGTACTATAAAATACTACTAGAAAAAACACAATGATGTGTTTTAGCTTCAGATTTTGCATCTACTTGGTTGGTTAGCCTACAATGTCCCACCGCTGGGCATGTCACTGAAAATATCAGTACAGTAAGGAGCAACACTCCTGTACTTTTTTAAAGTTTCCTTCATGTTAGGTACTTTCAACTACCTACAGGCTCACTAACCCACTTCCAAGTCAAAACAATAAACAAAGCAATACGAACACATAAATAATGCGGAGACGAGGTAGTGTTCCATTGACACCAAAAGTTCAGCTCGAAAGCATGCTTAATTAATACAATAAATTAGTACCAAGGACAGCGACCAGGCCCCTGGGTGGTCCAAAGTGTTTTCGAAAAATACTTCGGAGTCATACCTTAAGCGGGCCCATTTATTCTTGGTATTTAATAAAGTGTGAACTGTCTTGTTGTAATTAATTTATATTCTGCTCAGCGTATGATGTATCGTATGGTGAATTTTGTAGACATGTTTTATTGCGGTCTACTGGGCTGTTGGGTGGAACTGGGCTTTGAGACTGCAGTTTTACGGCCAAGAAACCTTGGTGTCACCGCCGGTTGCGAAACAAAGAGTTTAGTGTGATAGAGGATACCTTACTAGGCATCAGGTCACCTTGGTTACGCAACTAATTTGTGATTTTTGCGTCGTGTCTGGTGAATACAATAAGAATTTTAGTTCAGCTGCCCGAATATAAAAGTGAAGGCAAAGGTTTTATCTTTACTTTTTAGACAAACTTACCTACATGCAAGTAAAACTCTCGTTTTTAGTGTCAAAGTGGAGACTAAATGCAAGTGGTTTTCTCATCTTTGGGATGTCTTTGGGAGTCTTCTCTACACTTTGTGTCAAATATCCAGCTGTCATAAAATATCCAGCTAATCCTAACAGAGTAAGTGGAACTAAAAACTCTCGGAAAGGAATCGAGTAGGAATCGAACACGCAACCTCCGACACAGTAAGCGCTGTCACTGCCACTGTACCAACGGGCTTGTCCAAAATAGTAATATTGATGTCTCCCGCTGAGGGTTGACCAGTTGACACGAGTCCGAGGATATTGGGTGCCGTCAATCGAGTCACCAGCGCAGATAAGATTCGTCCCGGTTACCTTTATAGTAAAAAAACCTAAGTTTAGCAATTATTAAATTCGGAACGACCCATTATTAGTACAGCATCCTTTAGAAGGACAAAGTTACTTTTTACAAAAGCTACCCAAGAAACTAGCCAACTATCTACCTCTAGAAGCCAGTGAGCAAGACTTGGCCCTCTGATGAAAATGTCTTACCTCTTGCTACTCTTCATAATATTTTTAATAGCTCAAAAAGTTTAATAACCCACCCTGGTGTCTAAGACCGCCTAAAGTCCTCGGAGGAGGTCTACCGATTGAATCAAAAATACACAATTTCACGTACCCTTCCAAGCACGGTAGCGTAACCCATCCCAATTGTTAAGCAACGTGCAGCTCGATCTCTACTTGGATGGGTGACTTATAGTGACATTTTCATCTAAGAGTTACCGCGCTTCGGAGGGCACGTTAAATTGTCAGTCCCGGTTGTTTCAAACGTCAGACCACGTCGAAGGCCTTGAGGTGGTCTAAAATCCACACCACTATTGGTCTATAAATAAACTACTCTTACTTAGCTTTCAGACCGAAATGCCACTATGGGCCACCCATCTTAATAATGTAAGTCGATTCGCTATACAAAATTATTTTAGTAACATCATTTTATCAAACTACGACTAGAAAATAACTTTGAATTACAGGCGCATAATGAACGCTCGGATTTAACCTCTGTTTAATTAATATTTGACCACATTATTACGTAGCTTCGTTGTGGTTGCATTACGCCAAGGATCGGCGAGGGTCAATGCAAATTAGATTTTATTATTATTAGATACAGAGTAATAATTATCCCGCAAAAACATTTTCATGGAAAATGTTGCAAGTGAATGACTGCACGTTCAAATGTTGTCAGTTCTCTTGTATAGCGAAGCTTCTACTTCACTAGCTCTATATGTACCTATATATATTATGTATATACGTATTTATATAATAACTAGCCGCGTCCCGCGGTGTTACCCGCGGAGATAATAATTTAATAATAATTAATTTAATATTCTGTAATAATTTCGGGATTAAAATAGCCCATAACCTTTGAAAGTGGCTATCCATTACAAAAATAATTATTCAAATTAGATAGGTAGAGGTAGATTAGTGCGTTCAAACAAACAAAAATGTGTACAAAAAAAAGAATAATAAAGCATAATCGTCGAACTGAGAAACCTCCTCCTTTTTTGAAGTCGGTAAAAAACAAATACCTAATCAAACTCTTCAGCTTTATACAATTTTTGTAGATTCCTTTATCCAATAAGTATTTAATATTTAAAAGTGATAGCAAATACAAACAAATTGTTACTATTTGTCAATATTCTTTCACCTGTTTGTTTAATTTAGGGGTGTCATTAAACCAATATTGGCGGGTAGTTGTGAAGGGTGCATTGTTGACCGACTATTAATAAAACGTGTTTGTTTATCGCTGTTTAACGAACAGATTAGCATTGTAATCCGAGACGAGGAATCAGATGTTTTGTTAAAGTCCCCTTTGAGTTTTTGTTTGTTTTTTTTTTGTTTTATTTATTGATATGATTACCATTTTTCTAAGACCTAAGATGACATGGTGACATAGACCTAATAGGTCTTGAAATAGAGATGAATATAAAGTTACTTAATCATCATCATTAAACTGAGAACTAAGCTGTTTCTAACTGATCCAGGCTGTCCATTTATATCTATTATTAGCATGTTCCTTAACACGTTAAGACGTTAGTCCCGGTTACTTTCTATGCTTAATAGTCGTTACATGAGCCATATCAGAGGCCTTTGGCGGCTCAATAACTCTGACACCAGGATTGGTCAGGTTGACCATCCACTCGATGAAGAAGAGTGTTCCTTTACATTACTATAAGACATGACTAGCGACCCGCCCTCGCATCGCTTCGGGTGAAATGGTCAGCTCTTGTTAGGGGTTGAATTTCGTAAAATCCTTTCTTAGTGTAAGGGTCCCTCTCATGGTGTAAGTGACGTAATGAAAGGAACCCCTTTCTCTAATGGCTTCCCATCCGAATAGGGATGTTTCTGAAATCATTGCAACATCGCTATGTTACTGAAATCATTGCAATTGTTTCAGTTTCATTACAATTATTTCAGTAGGACGAAATAAATAATCGGCCAGCACTGAAATCTGGATCCTGAAACCAAATTAAACAAAAAACATATTTGAAAAAATAAATGTTCATTTTATTTATTATCTTTTAGGTGGCATTATTAAACGCGAGTTTTAATTAAACTTTTATATTGCTTGCAGCTATAAACAATAAAAGATGTCATAACAAATAAAAACAAAAGACAATAACGGAATAGAGAAAAATACAAAGAAAAATTCACTCAACATTTTACTTTATTTCTCTCTTATTCCATTATCTTTGACCTAATTGCTCATCTATAATTGAAACTTGTTTACGGATACACTTTGCTTTTATTTCACATTTTTATTTAACTTTTCCCTTTTACAGGATCAGTGATCACAATCGACTGAGGTGTTATGCGTCTATACAATAAGTAGTAAGTATTAGCCTGTAATGTCCCACTGTTGGGCAAAGGTCTCTCGTCACACTGAAGATATCAGTACAGTGAGGAGGTTTCAGGCGTAATCACCACGCTTGCCTAATGCGGGTTGGTGATCTCAAACCCGAGCCATGTTTGAAAAGTAGGAAATATATTTTCGCTCGACCTGGGAATTGAACCCGGGACCTCAGTCTTGGCAGACCACCGAGGCGTTAAATAATAATGACAGAATAAAAAGTATAAAATATTAAAAAAACGTAGTTTCAATTCAGAATGAGTAGTGTTCGAACTTAAGATACTAATAATTACTCATTTTTTAAGACTCACTATGAGTGATAAGCATTGTTCAGCTCGGTCATAAGGATGGGAGGCCGATATTGGAATCTCTATCTGAGCTATATCGTGCTTTGCAGAGTATTTTAAGCGGTCGGTTCAAGTTATTTAACTGTTAGAGCATGTCAGTGGCTTTCAGAAATACTTCAACTTCCTACTAATATTATAAATGCGAAAGTTTGTGAGGATGGATGTATGTTTGTTGCTCTTTCACGCAAAAACTACTGAACAGATTTGGATGAAACTTTACAGTAATATAGGTTAAACATCAGAATAAAACATGGGATACATTTTATCCCGAAATTCCCGCGGGAACCGATACAACGCGGGTAACACCGCGGGGCGCGGCTAGTTTACTATAATTACTATAGCCTTTTTATGACTCATTCATTGGTTTTGAGTAGGTTAATGGCTAATCCTTGTTGCGGAGTTCATTTGAGACTGCCTAAAGGCCTCCGACATGATGGATTAGAACAACCAAGACTGACTGCTTAACGTGTTGTATCAATCCGTTGCGCTCAGATAGAAATGCCTCTAACGGCCATCCTTCAGGGGTTGGGCTGCACGATGCTTAACTATCGCTATGAACTAACGTACGTCGCTTACTCAAGCTACGCCACGAGCTAAAACTCTTGCACCTATACATTATGTACTCGTAATAATATGGCATGTCGTTTAACAATTGTTATCTACTTAGCTAAAGTGAGCGTTTAGTGAGGTTGGCGAGCAGCGAGTAGCAGATGGACCAAAGCGAGTAAGCGAGTAATTTAGATCCTGAGTCGAGAAATCTAAATTCTAAATGGATGTGGTTAATTCGTCGTGTTCAATTGAACTCGCCAACTCGCAGCTCTAACGACTCGCACAATCTTAATTCTAAGGGTCTAGACAGACGGACTGCAATTCAACTGCAATCCGACTGCCAAATGGCAGTTCAGATGCAGTTTGAATGCAGTTGGCTCGACTGCAATCAAACTGCACGTCGACGGGCAGTTGGCGTGCAGTTGGATTGCAGTCTGAGTGCAGTTAGTCGTTGTAATTGCAGTTGAATTGCAGTCCGTCTGTCTAGACCCTAAACGGACGTCTGTGGTTAGTTCTTTTGTATTGAAGAATACTTATTGCTCTTTGTATATGAGGATGTTCTGATATGGCTGGCCCGTGATTACACCTCGATATTAAATTTTCGTTGAAATTTCTGGATGGAAATGAGCTATGTACAATTACTTATTGACCTTTCCTTATCAAAGACTTCATATAAAGAAGGGCATTAAAAAGATGATTCATTGACTAAAGTTTTTCGCGCCACAGGAAATGTCTCAAATACTAAAGTATATTGTGTACATAAATATATTCAGTGACCGGACGATAACCAATTTTACCGAGAATTTATCGAAAACAAAAGACTGTCTACCGAAAAGATGCGAAACTCTTTTCCCGTTATGTTCCATTTCTATCTCTTTCTTCACCATTATATCTTCGGTCCTCTCTTTCCCTCTTCAATGGGCATTCGGACTGCATATTCTTTAGGACAAGTTTTTGCAATGACAAAAGTAGTTTTAAGAAGTTAAATTTGTAATGGATTCGAAGGTTTTTAAGGAACGGCAAAGACCAATTGGATGAGCAGATGGTGGGTATTTACGAACTAGTTTTTCTGGTTTCGAATCAAAGTATACGGAGGAACGAAACCTCGTAATATGACTAACGGTTCCCTTCGGTTTTCCCCGTAAAAACAAGAAAAAACTTATCCAAGTATGTTATTCCTTAAATATCAAGTATATTCCCATAACAAGCTATAATGCAGTAGAGTGGGATATAAGATCATTTTCTGTGTCAGTGGTTACGGGTTCGATTCCCTCGCGGGTCGGCAATATGTGCAGACATAGTTTTTGACGTCTGGGTGTTGATAGATATTATTATAAAGTATTTGCGTATGAGTGTCATTTAGATTTCATAATACTGTGTAAAATTGCTCAGGTTTTAGCTATATAATTATTAGAAAAACTAGCAGCGCCCCGCGGTATTACCCGCGTTGTTCCCGTTCCCGTGGGAATTTTGGAATGAAAAGTAGCCTATAACCTTCCCGTTGAATGTGGCTATCCATTTCAAAAAGAATTTTTCAAATCGGTTCAGTAGTTTCTGAGATTAGCGCGTTTAAACAAACAAACAAACTCTTCAGCTTTATAATATTACTAGCAGCGCCCCGCGGTTTTACCCGCGTTGTGCCCGTTCCCGTGGGAATTTCGGGATAAAATGTAGCCTATAGCCTTCCTCGATAAATAGACTATCTAACAGTGAAAGAATTATTCAAATCGGTTCAGTAGTTTCTGAGATTAGCGCGTTTAAACAAACAAACAAACAAAACAAACTCTTCAGCTTTATAATATTAGTATAGATAGTAAGTATAGATAAGCTGAAAACGAGAAACCTTAGTACGTAAGGTAGCTCGTGTAGGTTAGTTGGCCAACCCTGGTGACGGAGTTTTTAGACCTCCTAAAGGCCTCCAACAAGGTCTAACGATTTAAACAACCGGGACCGACAATTTAACGTGCCCTCCGAAGCACGGTAGCGCTCAGATAGAAATGCCACTATCGGCCACCCATCCAAATAGGGGTCGAGCTACACGTTGTTTAACAATCACAATGAGCTAACATCGCTTATCAAACTAACCACGAGAACTACTTTGTATTTTGGATAGCATTATTTCATGAAAAAGGAGGAGTTTTGTCTTTTGCCATTGCCCTGGAGGGAAAGGGTAACCAGTGAAATTTATAAAAAAATATACCCACCGAATTGAGAACCTCCTCCTTCAGTTTTTGAAGTCGGTTAAAAAAGGACCATTATAGTGTTAAAAAAATCGCTAGTCGTTGGCGTCAGCGCGGCGTAGGGGTAGACCAATACCCCTATAGAACATTCGACCTTCCCATTTTGTTCACTGTTAAAGAATATGTATTCCACAATCCAATTCTGTCCCAATCTCAAAGGTAGATTAAAATATATAAAATTCAAACAATTACGTAAACTTACTTATCAATATTGAATGCAATTAACTTCAAAAAGTGCAATTAAACGGGTTGGTTGAAACATTATAATGTTATCACACGTCAATGAACCGCGGACGCGTAATCAATTACTTAATTTATTTATTCAAATTAACAGAAGAAAAAAACCTTTTAAAGTTATCATATTTATTTCGTCGTATTTCGTCGTCGTTCGTCGTTCGCCGTTGTTGAAATGGCGAAACGCGATCTTGCTTTAATCTATTTTCATAACTATTTGATTTCTTTTACATTGAAGCAGAGCGAAGTTCAATCGACTAATGAAAACGCACCAATTTTTTACTATTTTCAATGTACAGAATTGACACTTCTACAGTTTTATTTTTCAGCTCTTTTACAGGAACGGTGGTCACAGAAGAATGAGTTGTTACGCGCCTATATTTACGTAGTAACTATTTAGTAATATGTGCCTATACTAGTACAAAAAGTATTAAAATTTCGTATAATTAAAATACCTAGCTTAGTTTGGGCCTAATAAACCGTGTGTGAATTTGTCTTGTAAATATTTATTTATTTTGTTCCTCATATAATAAATCTTAAGAATTTGATTTCATTATTCATTTTTGTTTACGATAGCTACATTCAAAGGGAAGGTTACATTACTGTAACAAACAAAAGACTATGCTCATGAAACATTCATGAAATACTATTTTAACACCACGTGCTTCGTTAAACCAAATCATAATCATATTTTCAGTTATATCAAAGGTACAATAAGGTCCACATTAGTTCAGCATATAAGTAAAATATAATTTTGTCATGGCGCACCGTTTTTGTGCGCCTGCGCATAAATCATGGTAATATTAAATGTTGCGTGCAGTTTTAAACTTTCGGGCGGCGCGGTGTCATGTGTCGTGTGAAGTGACATACGGACAGACGAATGTTTACGATACACTTGTTTATAGTTAAGCTGTTTGATGAGAGCTATACTTAGTTCTAGCATCGACCAAAATGCTGGTCCATGGTTATAGCTAGAGTAAGGAAAATAAAGAATTTGAATAATACGTCATACATTCATATATTTAGAGTAGGTTAGCGGTCAACCTTGGTGTAAAGGTTTTTAGACTGCCTAAACCGACTGCTTAATGTGTCTTCCGAAGCACGGTAGCGCTCAGATAGAAATGCCACTATCGGCCACCCATCCAAGTAGGGTTCGAAAAGGTAAGTAGCCAAAATTGGTGCAGGAGTTATTAATACCTGTTTTATATTGCTTTTAACATACTGCACAACAATATATTAACTTCTACCTCTTGAAAGATTTTGGTTAAAATGTATTAAAATCTTGCTTATGTATAAGTAACCTTTTTTGTTATTCTGATGATGATAACCTATATTGCTGTAAAGTTCCATCCAAAGACGTCCAGTAGTTTTTGCGTGAAAGAGTAACAAACATACTCGTACATACATCCATCCTCAAAAACTTTCGCATTTATATTAATTAGTAGGATAGAATGCAACCAAATCATATATGGAGTAAATAATGTGTCACTTTTAATAATTATACGAGTATATGTTTATTCTATGACCGAACTATGACGTATCGTACAATCGAACACAAAGCGCCGTCAGCAAAAAAAACTTAGTTCATAAATAGGTCGTGGCCCCACAGATTGATCCGACCACTTCCGGGCGCAAATCGACTGAAACGGGAGCAAAAAGAAACACGATGAGGGGAAACTGTTTTTGTGACTAACTGTACATTCGATTTTTGAAATAGTTTAAAGATGGCTGGTTTAGAAGTTATAGGTTGGTACGGTTGGGTGATATTGGAATTCCTGTAACTTTCTAAACTTTCGCATTTATAATATTAGTAGGATTAGTTTCTATGAGCGAGAAACTTGACTAGGCCTTAATTCCCTGAAAAACATATTGTTATATTACAGCGCACTTCAGTTCTTTATCTGCTATTTGAATATCTTCTTATCTTATATATAAAATTCTCGTGTCACGGTGTTCGTTCGTGTACTCCTCCGAAACGGCTTGACCGATTCTCATGAAATTTTGTGAGCATATTGAGTAGGTCTGAGAATCGGCCAACATCTATTTTTCATCCCGAAATTCCCGCGGGAACGGGTACAACGCGGGTGAAACCGCGGGGCGCAGCTAGTTGCTTATAAGAATTCCATTAAGGCAGATAAAATAATTATTTGCTGATAGCCTGAAACGGGGTCATTCCATATAGTAAAGAAAGCGTTCGCCGAACTTATTCCAATCATTTCGATCACCGAATATCGTATCACACTAGACTGTCCGCCTATAGTAGTTACTTATCTAGGAAAATGTCTAGATACATCGTATTCACACGTTGTAACTATTTAACAAGCCGCGCTCCGCGGTTTCACCCGCGTTGTACTCGTTTCTGAGATAATTTCAGGATAAAAAGTAGCCAATGTCCTCTCCCAGGCTCTGGACTAACTGTGTACCAAATTTCATTCAAATCGGTTCAATAGTTTTGACGTGAAAGCGTAACAAACAAACTTACATTCACATTTATAATATTAATAGTAGGATTCTAAAAAGGGAGTTTACGAAATAAACCCGACTTTAAATATGTGGTAAGGAACAAAAACCGACTCGTCTCTCCTTTATTTCTTCGGATCAACATTCAAATACCGACACAGAAGGAA
Organism: Cyclophora punctaria; assembly: GCA_951394245.1. NCBI lineage: Eukaryota > Metazoa > Arthropoda > Insecta > Lepidoptera > Geometridae > Cyclophora > Cyclophora punctaria. Next base: position 12,896,477 of record OX596167.1, read on the forward strand.
TTTACGCATAAAATTGTAAATCAGGCAAGTTTTTCATTGAGTCTCTTTTTACCGATGCTTGCCTAGAAAATGTTGGATATGTGTAGATGCAGTCGGGCGCCAATCAGTATGGTATTCCGTAACGAGAGCTGCTGTAAGAAATATATTAATTTAGAAGAGAAATATTGTAGCGGAAGTATGATAGAGAGGTTGTTGAATATGTTGTGATTAGTTTGAAGTTTGTTATGTTTACACTAGCTTTTACTAGCCGCTAGCAGCGCCCTGCGGTTTTGCCCGCGTTGTACCCGTTCCCGTGGAAATTTCGGAATAAAATGTATCCTATGTGTTATTCTGATGTATAACCTATATTACTGTAAAGTTTAAACCAAATCCGTTAAGTAGTTTTTGCGTGAAAGAAACGCACCCTGGAGACGCCACGGTGAAAGACGGCCACAGCAAATACGACGTTATTTTAACGTCCATTTAAATTATCTATACTATAGTGTTTTAATCGAAAAATCGCTGTCATCCACCTGCACCGTGGCATCTCCTTAAAGTTTTTCGTCATAAACAATTTAACGTTATAAATATGGATTGCACGTTTCGATTCTAACCAATAGCGGCAAGGAGGCAGTTGAATGTCATTTTATATCAATATACAATCTTTTATCAGACTTTGAATCTTAATTATGAGGTCTTGGATGCTTTTCATATACACATTTTTTATTATTTACTGTATTTAATTAGTTATACATAATTATATGCTGGCTACTGATTGTTAAGCGGCGTGCAGTTTAGCTCTTACATGGGGGTGGCCGAACGTAGCATTTCCATCTGAGCACTACCGTGCTTCGAGGGCAATTTAAGTCGGTCCCAATTGTTTCAATCGTTAGCCCATGTCGGAGGCCTTTGGGCGGTCTAAACTCCGACACCGGAGTTGGCCACTACTCGAAATGAATTAACGACTAATCACAGATCGCTTAACATATATGTATTATTTTTAGCTTATCTGAAAATTAAAAAAAAAATCAAAGGTAGGCACCCTTCCCATCCCCTTCCATCTGATCTAGCAATGATACGCTTTATATCCACCAACCATATTATACGTAGCGTAGAAACATTATGATCCAATCAAATCGATAGCAGCATCAACCTAGCTTAGCATTGCTTTGAAGGAACCACTACCTAATCTATCAAACATTCGCGTTAGTTTAGTAAAATTGATTCAACCGTGTCATGTGACAAAAGCTGGTGTCAATTTGTGGAAGCAACTAATTTAATATTTTGACACATCATCAGATCTCTATCGCGACGTTTATGATACGGCCCAACCCTAAAAACACTTCGACAGCTCAATATAACTGATCGATTCGATTTTGTTTTTGATAATTCTCTTTGACATAAAAACTAAAAATTCAAAAATCAAACCATTGAAATGTTTTCTCGCAAAAACTCTTACGTGTAATTTACCTAACTCGATTTTGTTAGAGCGGGAACGGGTGTTAAAACCGATAACGAACTTTGGCAGGCTAAAGTTTAGAGCTGATGTTGCCCTACATTAAACTTACAATGGTTTCATTCGAGTTGAGACACGTGGCGCCCTCCCGCCCTTTATTCGAGGGCCACAAACGAGCTGGCTCACGATATATTCCTATTAAAAACATGAACAATAGAACTCCAGTTCTTGGGAAAAACGAATGAAGTTTTGAAAAGGTATTGTTTTCTATGAAATCTTTGTTCCGAATTTTTCCCGTAGTTACGAACTTTTAACTTTTTAAAACTTGCATAAAAAGTTGCGGTTACTAGGGTTTTTACTTGGAATTGATATAGGGAGTGTTTTGTTTGTTTTTCTCACAGAGCACAGAAGCACCGCCGGGCCGGCCGCTACCAGAGACGCCTTTCTTAAAACTTTTCATACAAACTTAGCGTGTCGGGAGGCGTTACCGTTCACTCACACCATTACTCGCTCTACTTCAAATTTGACGTATTATGTAGAGATAAGGTTTGTCGATGAGTCGATGTTTTTATCGATATTATTTTTTATCAACAGAAATCGGACAAATTACTATTAAAATTTTAGGATTAGGGAATTTTAGTTTTTTATTTTATCATAATGATAATACATAGGAATGCTAGGCGTGAAAATAATAATAATAATCAGTGGTCAAACTTTTATTCAATCAATAGTAATTATCAATTATGATACAATAAGTGAAATCAATTAAAATACTAAAAATACATACAGTAAGCCGGTGTTATCGGGACATTTTTGAAATTATAAATGTAATACCTCGTCAATGCTTATATGAATGAATACTAGATTTCAATCTAATAATGGCATCGATTGATGATCTCCTTTTCATGAAACTTTCAGCTTCAAAATGGAAAGAGCAATTGGTATCATGTTTCTGAGGAAACCAGTTGTACTTTCCTGTAGCGAATATCCATTTATCTTTTATGAAAGGTTCATTAGGAAACCTTAAAATAATAGTTTGTATTATTTTAATATTAGTTACTAGTTAGCTGCAGAACATAAATCTCTAGTCTGGGTTCAATATAAGTAAAAAATGACAATTCTACAATATCGATTCCACACTACAATAGTACAAGCATACGATTGACACGCATTATCGACATTACGCCAACCAATGCATCACCTCACTAGCGCATTTTAATTTACTTATTATTAGAATAACACATGAAATATATTTTATCCCGAAATTCCCGCGGGAACGGGTACAACGTGGGTTAAACCGCGGGGCGCTGCTAGTTATATATATATGTAGTAGTTATCAGTGAGTTAGATTCCATATTACAAGCTTAGAGCTTACTTTGTGTCCTACAGTGTGTACATTTTCCAGGTATTTTGAAACACTATTATAATTGAACTATGTAGTGTAATGTAGCGCTCATGGCGTAGTTCGACTAAGCGATGTTATTTCATTGCGATTGTTAAGCAACGTGCAGCTCGACCCCTACTTGGATGGGTGGCCGATAGTGGCATTTCTATCCGAGCGCTACCATGCTTCGGAGGGACGTTTAATTGTCGGTCCCGGTTGTTTCAATCGTTAAACCATGTCGGAGGCCTTTCGGCGGTCTAAAGACTCCGACACCGGGGTTGGCCACTAACCTACTCGAACTTACTTACTGAGCTATTATTTTATCTATACTATACTATAATATTATAAAGCTGAAGAGTTTGTTTGTTTGTTTAAACGCGCTAATCTCAGAAACTACTGAACCGATTTGAAAAATTCTTTTTGTAATGGATAGCCACATTCAACGGGAAGGTTATAGGCTACTTTTCATTCCGAAATTCCCACGGGAACGGGAACAACGCGGGAAATACCGCGGGGCGCTGCTAGTAGGTTTATAAAAAGATCTAGATTCCTGTTTAACGCCAGGTGCCTTAGGTAATGGGACGTGATTACGCTTAGCACTAAATGGGTAACTTTATACACTAGATTGACCTAGTTCAGACTGTATACTAGAGTAGACTCTTTTACTCGTAGCTATACCTTTTATAGCTATACCTCTGTAACAATTTAACTTCAGTTTGAGTTTTCCGTACTTTAAGTACTGTCCAGGTTTTAAAATGAGTTTTGTTTGTTGTTTTTACTAGGCTTCATTTGTTTATGTAATTTTGAATAAGAAATATTTGAAACTAGCAGCGCCCCGCGGTTTTACCCGCGTTGTGCCCGTTCCCGTGGGAATTGCGGGATAAAATGTAGCCTATAGCCTTCCTCGATAAATAGACTATCTAACAGTGAAAGAATTATTCAAATCGGTTCAGTAGTTTCTGAGATTAGCGCGTTTAAACAAACAAACAAACAAACAAACAAACAAAACAAACTCTTTAGCTTTATAATATTAGTATAGATTAAAGTTTTCCAAAAAGGAAGGATATCAATTCGTCGGAATTTTTTATCGATATACTAATACAATAAAGCTGAAACTTTTGTTTGTTTGAAGCGCTAATTTCAGAAACTTCCCATCCGATAACAATAATTAGTTTTGTAATGGATAGTCACATTCAACTGGAACGTTTTATGCTATTTTCATCTCAAAATCCCCACGGGAACGGGCACAACACGAGTAAAACCGTGGGACATTGCTAGTTTATCTGTAAAGTTCACTTTGTCTACGTTTGTTCTTCATTTTATAATTCCAAAAATGTACGTAACTGTAAATACAATGTTCCAAATATAAAATTATAAAAGCATGAACTGGTCCAGTGGCCCCGTTCATTTGTGACTGTTGGTTGAATCCACCTGCGTCATTCACACTAACAATAAATTATGTCCTTTACAGACGAGTCAATGGATATAATCCAATTCATTATTAGCATTGTATATCATCCGCTGCCCGCGCAGGTGTTTCATACAATTTCAATTAACGACGCTCATTGATTTCCGAAAACGAATTTCCTTGATTGTAGGGAATAAAAACTTAACAAGATATTTAATAAACTATTTATTTACATACGGATAGCGCTCGTGGCCTAGTTTAACTGAGGTTAACTGCAAGGTACAGCTCGGCCCCTACTTGCATGGGTGGCCGATAGTGGCATTTCTATCTGAGCGCTACCGAGCTTCGGAGGGCACGTTAAATTGTCGGTCCCGGTTGTTTCAAACGGTAGACCATGTCGGAGGCGTTGGGCGGTCTAAAAACCCCGACACAAGGGTTGACCACTAACCTACCCGAACTTGGTAATAAATAAACACGCAATCAATAAAACTACATACCCTTATTAAATCAAAAACGTGAAATCCTCTCAACGCATTAGATCAAATAACAAATAGTGGTATAAAAAACTGAGAATATTATGCCGAATAAACATGTTAAATCATGTAAAAACAAATAATATGGGGTTTGCGGGTGGTTCGCACGAGGCGGCACGTGGCGGGGCTTCGGAGAGGCGGCGGCCGTTGGGGCGCAGGCCTAAGAACCACGTAATGAGCGCGTGGCCCCGACGAGGGCTTCCTACTGCGCCATCGAGCATGCGTTTAGTATTGTCGATTCTACTAGTTTTACTCATACTAATATTATTATAAATGCGAAAGTTTTTGAGAATATTTATAATATAAAAATGAATCGCTGAATCTGTTGCTAAGCGCATAACTTCAGGACGACTGCACCAAATTGGATGATTCTTTTTTTAATGTGTTCCTTATTGTCAGGACAAGGTTTTTATATAAGAAAAATAAGGAATAAAAATCTCAAAATTCCCACGGGAACAGGGGCGCTGCGGGTGAAACCTCGGGGCACAGCTAGTATATTATAAATATATTATGTTTGTTGTTCTTTCAGGCAAAATCTTTACGGATTTCGAAGAATCTTTACAGTAATGAAGGTTATGTAATATAATATAATACCCTGGATAAATTCACACACGGTTAATCAGTCCCAAATTAAGCTCTAAGCTTGTTTTATGGAATTTAACTAACTGATACTATTACATATATATACAAACACAAATACTTTATATGAATATTATTTGACACACAGGCCAACGACTAGGTTATATATCAGTATTGTGGGATACATTTTATTCTGAATTTCCCGCGGGAACGGGTATAACAGACGTAAGGTCGCGAGGTGCTGATATAATAAACACTATATGGGTAACTGGTGAACATCCCCTACAGTACCAACTAATACATATATCAAACACATGATAAATTGCATATATTCATATTAAGTCTTTGTGTATGTGTAAGTGTCAGTTAGTTAGATTCGATATTACAAGCTTAGAGCTTAGTTTGGGTCTGATTAACCGTGTGCGAATAAACAAGAAAATATATATATTTTATCGTGAAGACTGCTAGGTGCTAAACGTATAGGTAGGAAAATGGGAACTAGTGAACACCTCCTTATATATCACACTAGCAGCGCCCCGCGGTTTTACCCGCGTTGTGCCCGTTCCCGTAGGAATTTCAGGATAAAATGTAGCCTATAGCCTTCCTCGATAAATAGACTATCTAACAGTGAAAGAATTATTCAAATCGGTTCAGTAGTTTCAGAGATTAGCGCGTTTAAACAAACAAACAAACAAAACAAACTCTTCAGCTTTATAATATTAGTATAGATTCCAATTTAAGAGGAATTTTCAATGAATCGTTATCTACTATTATTGGAAATGCTCTATATTTGACTGTTGTTACGTGAAAACCTCCTTATTAGGAATTTCCGACTAATTGTGGAGTGATATTAAGCTAATGGCCGTAAAATAGTGTGGGAGTGCGCTCTTCTAAATTAGGAAATGTGTTTTGGAATTTTGGGTCTATTTTGAGTTTACTTTCTACTTAATACTTTTGAAGTTGTGGTGATATCTGTTTTGAGCCTCTTTTACATCTTTTTAAAGACCATCTAAGAAAAAAATATGTACTTAAAAAAGGCGTACGTAATATTAAATATTAAATATTAAGAACAAATTTTGTTCTTTATATAGGAAGGAGGACACAAAAGACAAATTGTCTCAGACTTTTTTACAGTTTTTCAAAGATTCCAACTCTGTCTTAGACTGACTTGGTTAGTCTACGCTCGGGCAAGGATGATCATGAAAACGCATAATCGTACTGTAGACATGAAGACATACACTTAGACATAATTAGTTGAAAGAATAAATCTTGACTCTTGAATAGTTTGTTAAAAACACTTCAATTGAGTTTCGAAGCTCACTTTCTTACTAAGCATAATCCATAGTTTAGATAACTTATGTTTACTAGTTAAGTTCAAGTTAAATTCAAGTTAAGTTCAAGTTAAGTTCAAGTTAAATTCATGTTCAAGTCTGAGCCGATGAACTGATCGTTTTACTAAGCTTTAAGGTGCGTATACATTGAAGCGGAGAGGAATTCCGTCAACCAATCACAATTCATTACGATAAGAGACATTTAAACAATGATAATGATGTTTGTTTGACGATTTGAATGAGTTGTGACAATGGTCCCATTAAACTTGCTCATTGTTAACAAACGCTCGTGACGTAGTTGAACTAAGCGATGTTAGTTCATTGCAATTGTTAAGTAACGTGCAGCTCACTCCCTACTTGGATGGTCGCCGATAGTGGCATTTCTATCTGAACGCTAACGTGCTTCGGAGGGCACGTTAAACAGTTGGTCCCGGTTGTTGCAATCTTTAGACCAAGCCGGAGGTCTTAAGGCGGTCTAAAAACACCGACACCAGAGTTGGCCACTAACCTACTCAAAATGAATTAATGAATGAGCGCCTAAATGCCTAAACGCCTAAATATAGTCAAGCTAAACGCCTGTACGTATCTAAGTCATTCAAATAACGCAGTACCCGCCTAAAACCAGCACAAAACAATTAACCCCTAAACGGCCGTTTATTCCGATCGAATCACATATCACTAATCCGTGATCGGATTACACTATTTTTTTATAGAATAATAATAATAATAAAACCGCTGCTAATAGGCACGTGTTGTAAAATAATAATGTTTGATAATGAAGACGGCACGTGACCTGACTGCAATGCTATTGAGAGTGGGCCCGACCGCTGTGCATTCTATACTACTATTTGAGTAGGCAAATATTTTTTTCTATTGAATGGGCTTGCAGTGGGAAGTACAAAAAGAAAAACTTAAATAAATATATTATTGATTGCTAAAATTTCGACAAATATCGTCGTTTTTGAATTGTTCGCAGAATTCCGTTTTTTATGTTTTGCAATGTGTAGGTATACAAAAGCTGTGTTTATTTGTTAGCACTGAAATGGACTATTGAAATTTGGGTTAGTCTCATAATATGTCAATATTCGATTTTTTAGATCTAGATCGCAAAAATTTGGACTCGCCGGCTCGCTCACAATTTACTTGTACTTATTACATAGTACTATCTTATATATAAAATTCTCGTGTCACAGTGTTCGTTTCCGTACTCCTCCGAAACGGCTTGACCGATTCTCATGAAATTTTGTGAGCATATTGAGTAGGTCTGAGAATCGGCCAACATCTATTTTTCATCCCGAAATTCCCGCGGGAACGGGTTCAACGCGGGTGAAACCGCGGGGCGCAGCTAGTTATTCTATACAATTTACTGGTTTCTTAAGTTTAAGCGAACATTATTAATTTTGAATTGAAGCTACGTTTACGGATACACTTCGATTTTATTTTACATTTTTATCTGACGTTTCGACTCCTTCACCGTGATCACAGCCTTCTGTGACCACGGTTGAATGTATTAATTTTATTAATTCCAATATTTTGACGCCACTCGTCTCGTGTTGAGCATGGCGTGTGGCTGGCCGTTTTGATTGTATACCAAAGACAATGTCACATGTCTTTTAACACTTTATTTATGATTCCCTTTTCGATTTCTTTAGTCGATTAATCAAATGTGGTCACCTGCGTCTTCAGTTTATTTTTGGTTTTATGTTTGGTGTCAAAACTCTTAATCCATCGCGTTAAAGGCTATGATCGATTGACATTCGAAACTTATTGAAAGGGTTGGGTGGGGCCATGAAGACAGCGGCGTAAATTATGACTCGTTGTCGTGTCTTAAGGTCTAGACAGACGGACTGCAATTCAACTGCAATCCGACTGCCAAATGGCAGTTCAGATGCAGTTTGAATGCAGTTGGCTCGACTGCAATCAAACTGCACGTCGACGGGCAGTTGGCGTGCAGTTGGATTGCAGTCTGAGTGCAGTTAGTCGTTGTAACTGCACAACATGCAGTTGGATTGCAGTCTGAGTGCAGTTAGTCGTTGTAACTGCACTCAGACTGCAATCCAACTGCACGCCAACTGCCCGTCGACGTGCAGTTTGATTGCAGTCGAGCCAACTGCATTCAAACTGCATCTGAACTGCCATTTGGCAGTCGGATTGCAGTTGAATTGCAGTCCGTCTGTCTAGACCCTTAAAGATTTCCAACATCGATTTTATATTTTTCACTTCAGTGAGCTGCGTTTTGTATTTTCTAGAAATTCAATTTCTCATATTTGCAATCACATTCAATTGTTTGCCGCATGCAAGTGTAGTAATTGTAATTTTGTATTCTGATTTTTCTTACAATCGTGGCTAGAAATGATTATTTTATTTCAGTTTATTTTTTAGTTAGAAAAAATATCTTAAATTTTTCGCTACCTCGCTTACGTTTGTGACGTACCTTAACCCTCCAACTGCGTAGCTCCAAACTAAAGGTGTCTAAGTTTACTCGACTTTTTTATAGCGAGATACAAACGGACATTTTGTTAGCGAGTGCACTGGTTTATCAGTAGAGGGACATCTTGACCGGCCTGCGATGACAGGGCCCATTGAAACTCGTTCACACGTAAGAAGATAGAGATGTTGGATAAAAACTTACGTTTTGATAAGCGGTTTCCGCTCCAATCGCGTTTTGGGCTAACGGCACTTTAAGGGTTAAAAATGTGGCGTTTGAAGAACGCTGTTGAAAAATGTTGGTATTGTGGGCATGGTTTGTTTTTATTAACATATAGTGTACTAGTAGAGGTCTACTGGGTCTCCCTCATCCAGCATTAAGCACTTAAAGGGTTAACTTATGTACGTACGTACGTTTGAACAATGGTCTAGAAATTTTCGGTTATTGTTATCGACCTTTTATGTCCCATTCGTATAAGACATTCAAAAAGTACCCTTTCTCATAAATCATAGGAAAATAATAACAACAGATTCCTAATATTAAGCATCGATGTATTAAGCTAGTTTACAAGCTGATGAGATACTTCTATAAAAGATTTTTTTCTCAGAAAAACACAATATTTATTTCAACTACAACATTTTAAAACTGTGACTTTTCGTTAACTTACATTTTCTTGCTCTGATAGAAATATCACTATCGGTCTCCCATCCGATTTCTACCTGAGCAGTACGTTGCAGTATGAATTACCTAACATAGACAGCAACTTGAGGTATTTCCCAATCACTGTAAGTTAAAACATTAAATTAGTAACACAAATATAACCAGTTTTATTAAAAATTTATAGGAGGGGAGCATGTTTGTACATTGTTATTTGAACAAGACATTATTTGCTAACAGTTTTTGTAAACTTGAACAATAATAGTCGGATTGGGAGCTTTTGTCATTTCATTGTGTTATTCAAATGACCTCTTGGAGCTTTTGTAAAGCTGTGGGGTTGAAAGCTTGCAAAGCCTAAAGTCATGTGTGATGTTTGATTGTAATTAATATTATTTTTTATTCAATAACTCTGACACCAGGATTGGTCAGGTTGACCATCCACTCGATGAAAAAGAAGAAGAATAATATTTTACGTTCTTGTGATCTTAATGAGACTCCAATTTCTTTCAATGTTTTCGTCTTAAGATTAAACAAAGACATATTAAATACTTATGAAAATTAATTAATTTATGATATATAATATGGGAATGTCGGGATGAAAAATAGCCTATAACCTTCCCGTTGAATGTCGCTAAATATTACAAAAAGAATTATTCAAATCGGACTGATAATTCCCGAGATTAGCTCGAACATACAAACAAACTTACACATTTTACCTCCTTATAATATTAGTATAGATATAATATTAGTATACATGAACCGTTAACCCTAAAAATATTCAATTATTTGATTATCAAGTGCTTTATCGGTTCTAATCTTGAAAAAATATCTTAATACCGAATTACCTCCAATTTTTTCGATTGAACCCTTCGCTAGAGTGGGGTCAGAGAGACCCCAAATATTGTTATAATTGAGGGAGGGATGCATCTCGAGCATATGTCCCCTACAGGTCGTTACTAACAATAAAAACGTGGGTATGTCTGTCAAATTTATATATTTTTTCATGCTTGTTATTTTTGCGAGTCCTCTGGGAAAATGTAGGGTGTGAAACATGACACCGGCCTAACGAGATCCCGTAATTAATGAACAAGTACTTAGTTAATGATGTATTTCAGTTCTGAATTTTATATTTCTAGTCCTTATGTTCTCATGTGGTTTGCTTTTTATTTCTATTCCAGAGTCAATAGATTTCAATGAAATTTTTATGTTTTCGACTAACAAATTGAAAATCGGGTTTTATAATAAAAAACTAACCAGTGAGGTACCGATACCGATGCATAAAGTTGATGTTTGTCAAAAAAAATTGAATGTCGTTCAGTTTGTTAAAAAATGATTCTTTTATATGAAACGTTTTAGGACCTTTCCTGCATATTGCTTTGCTGCGCAACACCATGTACAAATATAAATATATCTCCATAATGTTTTAACTGGAAGTATGTCCGAGAACACTCAAAATATAAATTTCCCCTTTTCACGCATGCAGTAGCTTCCCTTACATTGAGCGGACCAATCAACTCCACAACTACCTACTTAATTACTTAACGATGTTTAATTAATTCAAATTAAACCTTTCATAATTGTTGGCAGCCCCAAATAAAACACGATTCTTCGTTAACTGAATAACATAATAACACGGGCAATACTTCGCTCCATGTTACACAATTAGTACAAAATTTTTGATTATAATTTGACATCATTACATTTTATATTCGATAGTAAAACCCAACGAGCTTCACACAACAAAATATTACTTGGAAAAGATTAAATCTATACATAATAATAAAACTGGAACAGGGTCGGGTCTTGTTATGGAAAATATTGCATAATTGAACTTGTATATATTAATTTTGTGTGTCTATTTCTAATTTTTCTTATGCGCGTTAAAATGTAGACTAATGTGGTCGAAGCCGAAGACGATTCCTCGTGAAGAGGAAAAGGTTTAGTAATCCATTCTTACCTCATCATTGAACCAATCTCCTCAATGGAAGAAGTACCTAGACTTTGGTTGGAAAAGCAGCCATGTTGGATTATATTTAACATTCGTAAGAAAAATAGAATATATAATCTCTATAGAGACAGGAACTTAAAGTAAAATGTTCATTATATTTACTTACTCAGTCAGTAATGTCATTAAGCCATTTTTCAAATCACTAATACCAATATTAGTGTCATAAAATCATACAGCTTCATTACCTCTATGGCACATTTGTGCAGGCTCTGAAGATAGATACAATTTTCTCAGAAAAAGTATTACTAAAGTAAGTCATCACAATCAACGTATGTAACAGCGCTACAGTGTAAAAGAATACAGTAGTCTATCGCATTCGGCGAGCGGCTGCAGCTGTCAAATAAATTAGGTGGCCTCGGCAACCTAGGTAGTATAATGATATTTAGTGACCGGAGTAGAAACCACGTTTATGTCGCTTTTATTATCTGACGTTTCAGCCGCTTTGCAGGAACTGTGGTCATAGAAGACTCCACGGTTCCTTAATAGCGGTCTAAACATAATGGAAAAAACTTTAAAAAAATATTAGCCTGTAATGTCCCACTGCTAGCCAAAGGCCTCTCATCTCACTGAAGATATCAGTACAGTGAGGAGGATTAGGCATAACCACTATACTTGCCAAATGCGGGTTGGTGATCTCAAATCCGAGCTATGTTTAAAAATGTAGGAAATATTAGAATTCATTTAAAATGAGTAGTGTTCGCTTACACCAAAATACCAGTATTAACGAAGTAGACTACATTAGTGAACGTAATAGCATTCTGCTATTGTCTCTACTGTAAATATGACAACTGACGATCACACCACAAAATTACTTTCTAACCGAACACCTAACCTAACTACATAATTGAATAAAAGTCACGTATCATTTACTTCGCGGAAACACATAATAAACTCGATTCTTGGTTTTAAAGTTGACAACTAATAATTTATTTGTGATGATTAACATATCGCAAGGGTAGGGTTGTGGCCATTGAATAGGACAATTGCCCATCACGACAATAACTTCATTAGGGAAAATGATGTGAGTGGTTACGGGAGGGTTAACCAACCGTTTGGTGCTAAAGTTGATATTGTCATCAATTCGATATGGTGTCTAAGTTTTATAGTCACCAGTTTTGCGGTTATTACTGTGCTTTGTTTGTTTGTTTTTTATGTTGTCATGGAGGTGTTTTTGTAAATTTGCTGAAACTGGTTTTGTTAAATTGTTTTTGTTAACATTGTTGAGGTTGAAACTGGGATTAGTTATTGTGTTATTTTTTATGTAAACTCGACTACGGCCTGTTTTTTCATTACAATAAATAAGGACATCGAAAATAATAATCAATGTTTTTCTTATTATGTAAATATTAACATGTTTTCTTTTCTGATTTTTTTTTGTATTTATACGCTAATTAGACATACGTTAAATTGTTAACTTTTCTCAGAAATTTTGAAACCGAGACACATATTATAAAACACAGACAATAAATTCAATAATCATCGAATGAACAAAGACCGAAAATATTTTATTTGTATGTTCATTATAAGGGTGCTTTCAAATTATGCGTTTCGTGTCGGACCGCTGCGGTGCCGAAGCGGTGCGGCGTCGGTACCGCGAAATAATTTTAGTACGCACTGTTGCCGCACGGCTCGTTTTGTATGAAAACACACGATCATACGTTCACAACACGACAAACGCACCGCTTCGGCACCGCAGCGGTCCGACACGAAACGCATAATTTGAAAGCACCCTAATTAACCGAATAAAGTCCGAACATATGTGAATAATTGTATAACGTGATCGTAAATCAAAGGGCTCAGGTGATGGCTCGGGGGTTGTTTCAACCCTGTTTCAAACGTCATCCGAACAGATTTAACGGATTAGCGAAGAGGGTTCTTTGATATGGGAGATGAAAACTGATTTGCAACAATTTAAATTTAATAGGACATTTTTTGTTGTAATATAAATTTGGCTGAATTTCGAGTGGATTTTATAAGACATTTTGACTTTCTCTAAATGAAACTAAATCGGTAAATGCCTGAGACTATTATAGACAAGCCCGTTGGCACAGTGGCAGTGAAAGCGCTTACTGTGTCGGGGGTTGCGGGTTCGATTCCCGCCCGGAATCAACAATATGTGAACGCGGCCCGCGTTGTACCAGTTACCGCAATTTCGTGATAAAATGTATGCCATGTGTTATTCTGATGTATATACATACCAACCTATATTACTGTAACGTTTTGTTCAAATCAGCTAGTAGTTTTTTCGTGAAAGAGTTGTGGTTACAAGCATCCATACATCCATCCTCACAAACTTCCGTATGTATAATATTCGTAGGATGTGACGATTTTCCCTCGCAGCGTTAACACTCACTCAATGTCAACAATGTCTCGTTGATTGAAACGAGGGTTTTTGTAGTGGTTGCAGCCTATCATTTTGTATATCTACTCGTATACAGTAGTTTGGATATTGACATACAAACACTTGCTACATTTTCATCCCTTAAAAGTTATTTATTTATTTATTTAATAGTGGTTGCAGCCTTTCATTTTGTATATCTACGCGTATACAGTAGTTTGGATATTGACATACAAACACTTGCTACATTTTCATCCCTTAAAAAATCCAGAAATTTAGGTGTGTTCTTTGTAGGTAGGTTAAGCCTGTAATGTCCCACTGCTGGGCAAAGGCCTCTCATCTCACTGAAGATATCAGTACAGTGAGGATTCTTTGTAGTAGTTTTAATTTCTCAAGGCTTCTCTTTGGCATTAAAAGAGCGGATACGGGAAAAACGCTGCGCTGGTCTGATAAGTTACAAAGGTTAAAAATTTAGACTTCAATAATAAAAGTAACAATCTTTCATAATGTTCATCTATTTATACATAAAAAAATCCCTGAACTTGCGTTAAATAAAACAGAGATTAGTAAAGAAACGACAGAAAAAAACACTGAAAAAAATGACCAAAAAAAGCTTGCGTAAATATTGTTAATTAATTATTAAACCCAATACAGCAACAGGATAAAAATTTTCAATGATTGTTAATAAATTGTAAACGTAAGAGTACCTTTTAATCCGGACGAGTACCGGTGAGCAGTAAGCACCCTACGAGTTAAGCCGACACCCGTGAAATAGTCGAATAATTGGCTCTCCCTTCTATAGTGAGCTTTTGTAATGATGTACTTGTGTGAAGAATTCTGCTCTTTTATCTTCTATCATGTTTTGGGGTGTATTGATTTGTGACCGGCACAAGGGTTGAGATATGCACGGATGACTCTGTAGCGTTCGTAGTTCGACTAAGCGATGTTAGTTCATTACGATTGTTAAGGCAACGTGCAGCTCGACCCCTACTTGGATGGGTGGATGATAGTGGTATTTCTATTTGAGCGGTATCGTGCTTCGGAGGGCACGTTAAGCAGTCGGTCCCGGTTGTTTCAATCGTCAGACCATGTCGGAGGCCTTTAGGCGGTCTAAAAATTTCGACACCAGGGTTGGCCACTGACCCACTCAAACTTACTTTACAGGCCGTATAAAGCACTAGCAGCGCCCCGCGGTTTTACCCGCGTTGTGCCCGTTCCCGTGGGAATTTCGGGATAAAATGTAGCCTATAGCCTTCCTCGATAAATAGACTATCTAACAGTGAAAGAATTATTCAAATCGGTTCAGTAGTTTCTGAGATTAGCGCGTTTAAACAAACAAACAAACAAAACAAACTCTTCAGCTTTATAATATTAGTATAGATTAGAGCTTTCAAGACAACATACTTTTTAAACTCAATTTGCACATTTCAAAACAAGTTAAAATTATTCTTTTCTATAACCTCTTTTCTAATTCAAAGAATTCGATGACAAAATCCTTAGCCGCCAAATAAGGTGTATAAAAAAAAGAGTTCCGGTGTTCAACTCAAATTCTGTATAACATTTGAAAACCGCCAAGTCACGCGCCGACCTGCAATCAAGCCCTTCACAAATAATTTCATTCGTTCATAATTTGTGGTTTAAAAAAACCGAGTCTACCGAATAATGTAATTATGTGTGTTGGGTAAGGTAGCGGACTGAGTTGAGGCGGGAGAGAATGTGTTCTGTTATTGTACTTGTCGTTGTACGAGCGGATGTTCTATGTAAACCTGACTTGGAGAGCTTTGCAGTTATATCTTCATCTAATCTTTAATTACATTATATAACGTAGATCAGCATCAATCTTTCTTTTATCCACTTCCACGTAAGTATTAGATACTAACAGTGACCCGCGGTTTGTCCTTTCCTATGAGATTTTCACGGTGAAAAATACTTATAATCGAATGTGGTTATTCATTACAAAAATAATCATACTAATGTAGTAGTTTCTGAGTAGTTTCTGAGATGAGCGCATTCAAACATACAAAAAATAAAACATACTGATAAATGTTTGTTACTCTTTTACGTATAAGGGTGCTTTCAAATTATGCGTTTTGCGTCGGACCGCTGCGGTGCCGAAGCGGTGCGGCGTCGGTACCGCGAAATAATTTTAGTACGCACTGTTTCCGCACGGCTCGTTTTGTATGAAAACACACGATCGTACGTTCACAACACGACAAACGCACCGCTTCGGCACCGCAGCGGTCCGACACGAAACGCATAATTTGAAAGCACCCTAAACTGATGAATGAAAAACACGTGGAATACAATGCTCAAACGGGTGGAACGCGAGTGAAACTACTAGGCGCGACTAGTTAATTAAATAGACATCCTCACATCTTACAGCGCGTCTCAGCACCCTCCCTTATATAAAAAAATGGGCAGTTCAATAGAAAAGAAACAAGAAAATACACGAATCATTACATAAAAAACAATAAGGTTTCTTATTGAATTACAAGTATAACAGGTGAGACGGTTCCTTCGTTTTTATATTATTATATTTGTATAAGGCGGCGTTCACACTGAACAAGTATACACGCTTTTATAACTTTAACATGTATTCATAATTGAAATTGCGGTTAATGTAGTCTTCGAATGAGATTTCGTGTTTTCTTGATGAATATGCTAAGATGACTGGAAAAGTATTATAACTTTAAAGAAAATCTATACTAATATTATAAAGCTGAAGAGTTTGTTTTGTTTGTTTGTTTGTTTGTTTAAACGCGTTAATCTCAGAAACTACTGAACCGATTTGAATAATTCTTTCACTGTTAGATAGTCTATTTATCGAGGAAGGCTATAGGCTACATTTTATCCCGAAATTCCCACGGGAACGGGCACAACGCGGGTAAAACCGCGGGGCGCTGCTAGTATTTATATACATATATAAAATATTATCAGAGATTTTACTGGATTTTCTTGATTTGACTTGCTGTAGTTAGTAAATAATTATAATAGGTAAGTAAGTTCGACTCGGACGAACACTAACCTTACCGAGTTGTTTGAATAGGGTAGTGGCCAACCGTGTCAGAGTTTTTAAAGCCACCGCCCTACGATTACAACAACCAAGACCTACAATTTATCGCGCCTTCCATAGAACATTCTGAAATACGTAAACTGATTGAGAGAGTTAGTTGGCAAACTGTGAGTTACGAATCCAGTTCAATACAAGCGTCTTACTCGCCTGAATAAATAAGTCGGTTAGTTAGCGACCAAACTTCTGCTAGAGACGCCACAGTTCGTCTAAAGGCCTCCACAACACTATATAATAATACTAGCAGCGCCTCGCGGTTTCACCCACAGCGCATCCGTTCCCGTAGGAAATACGGGATAGTATCCTATGTCCGTCTCCTGGTTCTAAGCTACCTCCCCACCAATTTTTAGCCAAATTGGCTCAGATGTTCTCGAGTTATAAATAGTGTAACTGACACGACTTTCTTTTATATATATAGAAGACTAGCAGCGCCCCGCGGTTTTACCCGCGTTGTGCCCGTTCCCGTGGGAATTTCGGGATAAAATGTAGCCTATAGCCTTCCTCGATAAATAGACTATCTAACAGTGAAAGAATTATTCAAATCGGTTCAGTAGTTTCTGAGATTAGCGCGTTTAAACAAACAAACAAACAAACAAACAAAACAAACTCTTCAGCTTTATAATATTAGTATAGATTAACTAGCAGCGCCTCGCGGGTTAACCCGCGTATAACCTGTTCCAGAATTGATGAGCAGAGCCTATAAGCTTCCCGTTGAATATAGCTACCCAATACAAAAAGAATTATTCGAATCGGCCTGGTAAACGTTCACACAGAGACAGACAGAATGTCGATATGACATCAATGTTGTAAATTTTCTGATAGATATGTTTCTATACTTATATACGTATACTAATATTGTAACGAGTTAAAATTTGTAAGTTTGTATGTGGGAGGCAATCTCAGGAATTATCCGTCCGATATTAATAATAATTTTTGTAATAGCCACATTCAACGGGAAGGTTATAGGCTAATTTTCATCCCGAAATTCCCACGGAAACAGGCACAATGCGGGTAAAACCGCGGGGCGCTGTACTTTACATAAATTGTAGACAAGTAAAATTCGATAGGAAAATAACTCGTCTCGCCGTTGACAATAGTATTTTGCTTTCCACCACTGTTTCGCTACTACGTCTATACTTCTAAACTAATATTATTAAAAGGTAAAATTTGTAATTTGTTTGTTCTTATGATCGGCCTTATCTCGGGAACCACTAGTCCGATTTGAATAGTAATTTTTGATACGCATAGCCATATTCAACGGAAAGGTTATAGTCTATTTTCTGTTCTGAAATTCCCATGGGAACGGGCACAATACGTGGAAAACCGCGGGGCGTTCCTAGTTTCTTATAAGTACATGTAGGAGTAAAAATTAAATATTCTATATGTGTAGGCATGTACTTCACAGAGGTCGTACAATTCTGCGCGAATCTACGATGCTCAAGTTATCAGATAAGGGCACCCACGGGTCCACGTACAGCTGATATCAAAACTACCTCTACGTGTCTTGTGATGATGCTAATAGAAAGGAACATAATGTGGGTACTCACGTCTCATACATACTGGAGAATTCAACTTAAAAATAAAATATATTAATTGGCGTAATTAGTTTTGACAATCTACTGTAAAGTTTCATCCAAATCCGTCAAGTAACAAGACCGTTTTTTGTGAAAGAGTAACAAACATGCATGTATCCATCCTCACAAACTTTGTCATTTATAATATTAGTTGAATTCCAAGACTTAAAAGTACTCGAAAGTATTTCCATGGAAGAGCCTACATAAGGTGCTTATTTTATGTAAGCTTTTACATGGAAATACACTTGTTATGACTAAATTTAATCGTTTCGGCAAAATCTTCAAGTAGTTCCGGTAAAGAGGCCTGCTGCGAGAGTTGTTTATATGAATTACAGCTTATAAGAAGGGAAATCCCGTAGCAACACACACCCCTTAGTTACAGAAGAAGGGAGTGAGACTGTCTTCATCATGGCTATTGTACTCGCCAAGACGAAGATTACGTACTCGTTTACTCCAATGCTCTCTCTCTCCTTTTCTATATGAAGAAAAGAGATAATATATATTCGTGAGCATCTTTGTCCCTCTGGCCTATGGAAAGACGCCTTTTAGACTCGTTGGGCCATATAAATAAACGCGTATTAAGTAAGAACATTTTAGCTATCAAATGGTTTGTCACTTTCTGACACACGCAATTTCTGACAAGAGCAAAAGAGACAAAACACAGTATAACAGTGTTGATTGTGTCTTAGAACTAAGTTGCGTTGACAAAAACAAACCACGATTGATTTTTATATATACACTCGGAAATAATAAAAATGCCTTTTGTAAACAAAACAAAAGAAAATCCCGATAGTACGACCGAACTGGTCGACAGATCGTACACAGGAAACAAATGAACAACTTTATAGATAGAAATTCATTCATTCATATCGAGTTTGTATTTGACGAGCCCCGGTGTCGGAATTTTTAGACTGCCTAAAGGGCGACATGGCCTGACGATTGAAACAGCTCGCACCGACTTTCGAGAGATATTATTTTGTTTCAAATATCGAATATAATCAATATAGATAGAACAGTTAAAAAACTGGAAGCTAAAAAGGCAAAACATTGGCCTTTCCCGTCTTCATTCAGACGATTGAAAAGCTTTCAATAAAAATGGTGTTTGAATAGAAACATGCTTGTATTGTGGTGGGAGCGGCCATAATGGACGGGGCAGCTGGCAACTACTAGTGTTACATGTTTGATTTCAAATGTTACGGTGATTGCTCCTTGTTCTAGCTGATGACAGCGGGCTTGTGGTTTGGTACAAGTTATGCGCTTTACGCCCTTGCTCAGATACGTCAACCGCTTCTTTAGTAGAGATTTAATCAGTGATTTTAACATGTATGAAAAATTACGTCTATTAGTTATGGAACCCAGACTCTAGCAGAAGACGCCGCGGCAGACCAAAACGGAGATGGCGAGACGAGCTTGACATGTACTTGTCCGGTTGGTGTCAGGAAGGTCTTGACAGAGCTGAATGGAAGAAATGGGGGAGGCCTTTGCCCAACAATGGGACACTTAGGGCTTTAATAATAATAAAAAGTTAAGTGTTGATTTAATGGGTGACTCTGAGTGTAGAAGTCAGAGGACATTTATATCAAAACACAATCCGAGTATTGATTTGAAATCAACATGGCTACTTTTAAGAGAAATTTAACAGTGAAGCGAAGATAGAATGTATGGAGATAATGTTCCTGGTTCAGAGTTTATGAAAAACTAGAATAGCCCGAATAGAATGTGCCCGTTACTGTGGGAATTTTGGAATGTAAAATAGCTTATAACTTTCCCGAAGAATGTGGCTATCCATTACGACAATAATGATTCGAAGTTGACAGGTAATTCCTGAGATTAACCTGAACATACAAACTAAGAAAATAATAAATTTTATAATATTATAATTATGACGTAAGTTGGAGTATGTTGGTAGCCAATCCTGGAGGCGGAGTTTTTAGACATACTAAAGGACTCCGAAATAGTAGGTCGCCTAAGAAACGAGCGTCACACAGGTCTCAAAAGTTCATATTCATATTCATTTATTTTGCGTTATATTTCATATTTATATTCATTTATATTTGTCGAGTATTTGCCGACTCGCAGCTTGTAATTCCATGTTAGTACAATAAAACCCTCGACCGTCAAGTAATTATTGAAATCAGTAATCCTTAAATATTATTATTTAAGCCATTGCTGTCCCACTGCTGGCTAAAGGCCTATCTATCCCTCCATGCATCCCTTCAATACTTCATTTTGTTAAAAAGTGACATTTGTAAATTATACTAAACTAGCAGCGCCCCGCGGTTTTACCCGCGTTGTGCCCATTCCCGTGGGATATCGGGAATTTTTATACATACGAGTATAAACCTACCTCTTGAATCACTCTATCTATTTGAAAAAACCGTGTGAAAATCCGTGCAGTAGTTTTACAGATTTAAGCATACATAGAGAGAGACAGACAGACAGACAGACAGACGGGAAGCGACTTTGTTTTATACTATATAGTGATGACATGACGCAAAACTTGACAAATAAATATCACTATTCACAAAATTGTAAAGTTTTGTAAACCAGGCTCTAATGAAAGAATTAGTTGAAATACTACGATTAAATCTAAAAGGTTAAGTTTACACCAATCACCAAAACATGAAATATTATTTTAGACTTGAATATCACAAAATGAAGACATGTTGAGACGTCCCGATAGAAAGAACTCCGCTCATTTATCAACGACTGAGGATTATGACAGATCGAACGAAGATCAAACACCGCTGGATGGACTACACATAGTTGGTTCTATATTAAATTAATTATCTACTAATCTATACTAATATTATAAAGCTGAAGAGTTTGTTTTGTTTGTTTGTTTGTTTGTTTGTTTGTTTGTTTAAACGCGCTAATCTCAGAAACTACTGAACCGATTTGAATAATTCTTTCACTGTTAGATAGTCTATTTATCGAGGAAGGCTATAGGCTACATTTTATCCCGAAATTCCCACGGGAACGGGCACAACGCGGGTAAAACCGCGGGGCGCTGCTAGTCTATACTAATATTATAAAGCTGAAGAGTTTGTTTTGTTTGTGTGTTTGTTTGTTTAAACGCGCTAATCTCAGAAACTACTGAACCGATTTGAATAATTCTTTCACTGTTAGATAGTCTATTTATTGAGGAAGGCTATAGGCTACATTTTATCCCGAAATTCCCACGGGAACGGGCACAACGCGGGTAAAACCGCGGGGCGCTGCTAGTGCTTTATACGGCATGTAAAGTATGTTTGAGTGGGTCAGTGGCCAACCCTGGTGTCGGAGTCTTTAGACCGCCTAAAGGCCTCTGACATGGTCTAACGATTGAAACAACCGGGACCGACAATTTAACGTGCCCTCCGAAGTAGCGTTCAGATAGAAAACCCACTATCGGCCACCCATCCAAGTAGGGGTCGAGCTGCACGTTGCTTAACAATCGCAATGAGCTAACATCGCTTAGTCAAACTACGCCATGAGCGGTACTTTTACTTAAATCAAATTACTAATGTTGTTCGCTACTATGAAGATACGTCACTTAGAACATAAATTATTTGATTAAGTTAATTGTAAGTGCTAATATTGAAGTGCATAATATATTGTTGTAATGTTTAAAAAAGTAAATAATTACATTTAAGGTTAAATATTTATTTAAATAACTTTAGATTGAGCTACTTGATGACAGGCAATTTTGCTTGTTCGATACAACGCAAATAAGCTAGTTACTACACCTTTAAGAAGCTCAACAGGCCATCGCTTTTCTCCCTAAAGTTCAAAATTTTCTTATTTTGATGATAAATTGTTTAAAGATGTACCATACTACGCAAAGGCACAGCTTTCAGATCCACATCAATTTTAGATCCTAAATAGATATTGCTCTAATTCGCATTCAAACGCCCGTACTTAGATATGTCAAATGCTTTCTTAGTAGATATTTAATGAGAGATTTTGACAAGTAACATAAATGAAAAATTACGTCAATAATTTAAGCGTTGATTTAATAGTTGAATATAATGTGAATATAGTCTCTCAATTATTTAGGACCACTAAATTTTAGGCAGTTGACACAAATTGAACCATGCTCAATGAAACTACGCTGTCCCTATCTGTTCCATAAGTTGTATCTCGTGTAGTCATCGAATGATGGTGCAACTCGATTGAGTCGTCAGTGTTCGCCCGACTACTTGTTGCGTCTTAGCGACGTTATTGTTAAGTGTTCACTTGATAATTAATACAGAACTCTTCACGAACTGCTTTTGTTTGTCTCAAGTACAAAAATACTTAGTACAGTCTTGAGACTTTCAACAGATGCAATGGAATTTAATTTGTTGGGATAATAGTTTGATGTGTTTTGTCTTACGATGAAGGTTGATGCTTTTGTTCTGATGTTTTGGAATCTGTTACCCTGAATAGAGATAATGAGTTGGGAGTTAAGGTGAAATTGTGCAAACAAGAACTTGTTAGCTAAGAGCCAAATTTTATACTGAATATTATGTTCTTGGGCTCGAAAGTATACCTACCTATTGAAAATCATGTGTTTATAATTATAGATTAACTATGTCTATATAGATTAACTAGTTATTGTCTTAGCTGGAGGAGGCACTAGAGGTTTGCCAGAATGTAGAGATAACCACGAATACTTTAGTATGTGATTAAAAGCAAGTAAACCTTTTTGGAATTGATCAAATAATCTATAAAATGTACATCCGTTGTGAGCCGGCGAATAAAGTATGCACTTGTGTCGGTCACTCGTCAGTCGTCAGTCGTCAGGTCGTACGGATCTGATAATCATTATTGATGATTGCGACCTGACGTCAGGTTCACAGGTATTTTTTGTTCAACTCTTTGTGTGGTACAAGCTATGAGCAAATTGATATGATAGATAACCTCCTTGAAATTGTGCGGCAAATTGATGTTGGTTAGGGTTCTCAAAAAAATTACAAATGTGACTTGGTCAGCGAGATATATAGAAAGAATTGATTTAATTTGGAGTTCTACGACGCCATAAATTAACATATTTTTCGTAAACTTGTGTATTTAAACTTTGATAGTCTTTGGGTTAAATAAAATTACAGGAGATTAACTCCTAAAAAATAAAAATGCATTTCTGGATGGGATGGTAAACAAATTAAAAACTACGGTGTCTAAAAATGTCTCAAACGTAAAGATAAAGTTATTCAATCAAACGCAAATGTTAAAATAAAGTTATTTAAATTCAAAATAGACCGATTAAATTTCAAACTTGATACAAACAAGTCTCTTTTACAAGCTGAACCGTATTACCTTACCTTTCACCGCTTGGACCAAACGCATAGCAAAAGATGTGCTAACTCATTTCGGCTCCGTGCGTCTCTTTAGCTCATTCTAAGCTGTAATAAAGAGCTAACGCTTGTCTGATTGAGCGATTCACGTTCTCATGGCATCCGGCCAGGGTTTGGGTTCATAAAAAATGCCTTTCAAAGGTCTTCGGTAGGCAGATACGAGGCAAGGATGGAAAACTATGGCCTAGGGGTGTACAGTTGATAGAAAGGGGGTTATTTGTATTGTAAGGGTAAGATAAACCAGCTAATTGTCGTACTCAGAAATATGAATATGTCAAAACCCTTTATTTACCTCTTTGCAGACTTTGAATGCGGTAAGTCTAGATTAGTATAACTCTAAATACCTATTAAAATATTAGCCTGTAATAGCCCACTGCTGAGCAAAGGCTTCTCTCATTAAAGATATCAGCAAAGTGAGGAGGATTAGGCGTAATCAACCAGGCTTGCCTAATTCAGTTAGTGATCTCTAACCCGAGCGATGTTCCGAATTCCGAGATTTTCCGAATTCATTTATTTGCTAAGATTACTTATACAATGACGTCATGTTTAATATTTAACAAACTGTTATCTAAAACATCAAACTAAACATAACTAAGTATTGAACCAAGAATACTCATCAACTTCCTATTGCAATCCATCAAATCCAAAACTTAAAAAATGGAAAAAGGGTCTTCTACGGTCTAATGAATTACGGACACACAAACTTAGTTATAAACTATGAAAAAACAATTAGATCTTATCTTTAACAAAATAAGACTCATATTAGTTCATCAATCAGAGTAGGATACGCAAAAAAGACTGTAATATGACATCTCTGGATGTGAAGTAAATCTCAAGTTTACCGTTTAGTCGGTTAATGGTTTTTTTTTCTTTCAAAGGCGAATATATCATAAATTATGACATATAACACCCAGGAGGAGTGTGCGACATCAAATATTGGTTTCGAGGATTTTGAACCCTTACCACAAAAACTCGAACTTATCTCGCAAATACGACGCTCGGATGGGTGGCCGATAGTGGCATTTCTTACTAAGCGCTACAGGGCTTCGGAGGGCACGTTAATCAGCCGGTCCCGGTTGTTTCAAGCGTCAGACCATGTCGGAGGTATTTTAAGTCGGTCTAAAAACTCCGACACCAACCTACCACCAACCTACCACCAACCTACCACCAACCTACCACCAACCTACCACCAACCTACCACCAACCTACCACCAACCTACCACCAACCTACCACCAACCTACCACCAACCTACTATTACCACTAACCTACTCAAATGAATGTATGAATAATGAGCACGTGTACCACAAATTTATGTAAATGCATATTAATTTCAACAACGTTTTACGACTTAATATTAGCATTACATTTTATTACTCTAACTATTTGCATAATACTGTAAAAAGTATAAAGTCACTAGCTGCGCCCCGTGGTATCCCCCGCGTTGTACCCGTTCCCGCGGGAATTTCGGGATGAAAAATAGATGTTGTCCGATTCTCAGATCTACCCGTTATGCACACAAAATTTCATGAGAATCGGTCAAGCCGTTTCGGAGGAGTATGGGAACGAACATTGTGACACGAGAATTTTATATATTACATAGATAAACAAAACAATATCAGATAGCGTTTCATTCTATTTTGGGACAGTTATCCACTTTTTAGGGTTCCGTAGCCAAATGGCAAAAACGGAAACCTTATATAGTTTGTTTCTGCAAAATTAAGTTGTAGCTTGTAAAATCGCTACGTGTAGTGTCAAATCCTGGGGCCAGTATAGCCACAACAGCTTTATTGAGCGCGAACATAACTGTTAAACTATATGGTCGTAGCACACATATCAACTCGGAAAGGGATCGTCACCGTATCGCCTCGCCGTCAACCAGGCGTCAACCAGGCGTCAACCAGGCGTCAACCTATCGTAAGCGCGTCACCGTGCGATCAGCAGCTCCGAATCGACTCGGCTACGGCTAGGCGACGCCGCGCTTACGGCTCGCCGGTCGCTGGTTGACGACGGCTGGCACGTTCACAGCGCAGGCCGCGGCGCGGGGCCGGGGGCGGGAACGAAGAAACGCAAGCTAGGGTACGGAGAGTCGTAAGACAGCGTACGGAGAGACGTAAGCGCGGGTACGGCAAGTCGACCACGCACCGTACTGCGGTTTGTGAGCTTGTCTCGAGGCGAGGCGATTACGTTACGATTCCGATAAGTGTGCGTTGCAGTAGGGAGTTTCATACAAAGAATACTGAACGGCTCGAGTTGATACGTTTACGTTCCGTTTACGAGTTGATATGTGTGCTACGATAAGCGTAAGCCTCACAGAGTGCGGGCGTGGGCCGGTTGCGAAAATGACATTTTTATGTTAGACTTATGTGTACAGTGTGCTTATGTAAGTGTTGACATATTGCCTTTTTATGATTAAGTGAATTCTAACCATTTTCCATACGCTTTTATTTAAAACTTTATTTGACGTTTCGTCTCCTTTTCGGAACCATGATCACACAAGTCCTTCAGGAAAATTTCAGGACCCGTACTATATTTTGTCCAATGTCTAATTCCACCAAAAAATTACTATAATTTCGGTTGCTCAGGCTCTAAATGTATTTAAAACCGAATGTTCATTTGGTTCGAGTATCATTAGTAGGGGCCACGTTCGCCGGCCTAGCTTTGTAACCTGAAACCGCTCGCGCCCGGCGCCGTCTCCACGTTTTCATTCATGCGAAAATCGACAAAAACATATCCTTGAAATAATCGTTATGATTTGGAGTTCCTCAGGAGTTTAGAGAAACCCCTAATGAGGTAATAAAATGATCTCTTGATCAAAACAAAGAAAGCGAAAAAACTTCAATGTCCGAAAGTCGTACTTGTATAAAAAAATACACCTGAGCAAATTCACACGTTATTCAGACGTAAACTAAGCTCTAAGCTTGTATCATGGAATCTAACTATTTACGTAGACATACACAAATATTTTATAAGAATACACAATTAACACCCAGACGTCGTCAACAACTATGTGTGCACATAATTGTTGATTCCAAGCGGGAATCGCACCCGCAATCCGGGACACAACAAGCACATGTCACCGTGCCAACAGACTTGTACAAAAACACCTTCCTGAGGGAATATCAGGACAAATAGCGCAATTGCTCCAACACCCATTCTATTTAAATAACATTACATTCGATTAAGCAGTTATTGCCGCGATATACGAATAAATATAAATACAAATAATGAGTTCCACGTGTTTGCATTTACGATATTAATAAGACTAGTTATTTAGTTAATCTGTTTTAGTTTGATAATCATCTTACTATACGGAACCCAATAAATAAAAAAATCTCTGCCCCATTAACTTAAATATCATAAAGACGTGGTCTATGAATGATGGTTTAGTTGTAGCAACGTGACATTTTCGACTTTTTGTATGTCTGTATGTTTTGACTTGTCAAATGTAGTACCTGTG
The DNA here is from genome assembly GCA_951394245.1 of Cyclophora punctaria. Classification (NCBI taxonomy): domain Eukaryota; kingdom Metazoa; phylum Arthropoda; class Insecta; order Lepidoptera; family Geometridae; genus Cyclophora; species Cyclophora punctaria. Next base: position 12,923,998 of record OX596167.1, read on the forward strand.
TTAAAATGCAATGAAATTGAAACAAAAAGGAATGACTAACATTTTGTACATTTTATTCTTTGCTTTGTAAATAATTGGATTTTCAACATCTTAAAATCTGTTATTAGTATCCAGGGACCGCTTCTCAGGGATGGCGTCCATCTTAGTGAAAAGAGCAGATGGAAGAGGCTCCTTTAATTTAAAATAAAGTTTTTAAACGTCTGGCTAGACACCGCATTGGCAAACAGCAAGCGTGGACGTTCTTATGTTTTTCATACGAAATGCACACGGCAGAAAGTTTGAAAACACTTAAATTGAAAGAAGGTAACATAAAACAATGAATAAAATAATTGTGATTCACTAGAACGAATATAAATTCTTTTGCTATAATATAAGAGCGCGAATTTTTGGAAATAAACGAGCCATGAAGTATGGTGATTGAAAAAACGATAACTTTAAAAATAGTCATTATAAGGTTTTGTCTATTATTTCGTACATTTTTATAAAATATAAGAATAATGTTGTTGAACTCGGTATGAGTGGAACGTAGAAAAGATATCACCTTTTTAATTCTACTTGTCCTACTTCCTAGTATCCTAGTCCTAGTCCTACTAATCCTATCCTACTTATTATAAATGCGTAAGTTTGTGAGGATGGATGTATGTGTGGATGTATGGATGTATTTTTGTTGCTCTTTCACGCAAAAATTACTGAACGGATTTGAATGCAACTTTACAGTAATATAGGTTATAACATCAGAATAACACATGGGATACATTTTATCCCGAAATTCCCGCGGGAACCGATACAACGCGGGTAACACCGCGGGGCGCGGCTAGTCTTAATATAAAAACACAAACTTTAACAACATAATTTAAATTATTAACTAACATTTGTATCAAATCCTCTCCTCGTCTCAAGGAGCAAAGGCCTCTCATCTCAATAAAGATATCAGTACAGTGAGGAGGACAAGTCAAATAGAAAGAAAATAAAAAGTTGGCTAACTATTTCGCCCAGCACACGCCGGGATTTGAACCCGAGACCTCTCGCTGGGAGGCGAGCACTCTAACCACTGAGCTACATGTGCCATGGTATTGGGTGTTGAATTTAAGCAACAGTAGAAATTTTGTATGGGTTCATGAATATACGTAGGCTGAAAGGCTATTACGATAGGGTTCATTTTAAACGTAGAAAATATGAGCACAAAGAGCGCGTACTGCGCAGGTCTATGAGTGAGTTTATAATTATGAGAACGTCCCGCGGTTTTACTCGCGTTGTGCCCGGTCCGAGGGAATGGGGGATGAAATTAACTTGTTACCTTCTTCCTGAATGTGCCTATTCAATCCTACTCACATTATAAATGTGAAAGTTTGTGAGGATGGATGTATGGATGTATATATATGTATGGATGTATGTATGAATGTACGTATGTATGTATATTATGTATGTAGGTATGTATGTATGTACTCGTATGTTTGTTACCTTTCACAAATAACTACTGAACGGATTTGGATGAAAGTGGTTGCATTAGAACGCAAAAGCTTTCCAACTAGACTAGCTCGATCTAAACGTAAACATCAAATAAGGCGGTCATATAAAAATGTGGACTCGACCAGGAATTCCAATATCACCCAACCGAACCAACCTATAACTTCTAAACCAGCCAATTTTAAACTATTTCAAAAATCGAATGTACAGTTAGTCACAAAGTTTCTTTTTGCTCCCGTTTCAGTCGATTTGCGCCCGGAAGTGGTCGGTTCAATCTGTGGGGCCACGACCTATTTATGAACTACGATTTTTTTGCTGACGGCGCTTTGTGTTCGGTAGTACGATACGTCATAGTTCGGTCATAGAATAAATTATATATATTAGTAGTGACACATTATTTACTCCAATATGATTTGGTTGCATTCTATGCTACTAATATAAAAAGTAAATTAACCATGAGCAAAGTAACATCAGAACATTTTATTTAAAATTGCAAAAATAAATCGTTATTTTGAAATACTTGAGTGCGTCAGATTAAGATATATATGGTTCATCTTTATGTCCTAGACGTACAGTCTCATTATCTGTCGATCTAGAGGGGTTTGCCTAATCTGACAAAAAAAAAATTGAACTTAATTATTTGAAAAGCTCAGGAAATGGCATGCAATTAAAAAAGTGTATGTTTTTTAAGTAGAATACGTCTTGTATTTATAACAAAATATTTTTTTATAATTAATTGATTACATATACGGATAAACTTCGCTTTTTTACATTTTTATCTGAGGTTTCGGCCCCTTTACAGGAACTGTGGTCACAGAGACTGAGGTGTTATGCGTCTATACAAGAAACAGTAAAAATATCGCAGCTACCGCCAAATACATTTTGTTGGTCAAGGAACGTTTCGATTTACACAAAAAGAGCTAACAGTGTCTTGAGATTTTGCAGTGTTGGGATTTGCTTGTGGTTTCAGCTTGTTGATGATGGGATCCCAATCAGGTGGGAACTTCCAGCCATCTTCTCTATTGAAATTAGGGTGTTTTTTTTAATTTCAATAGCATCCCGATCAATCTAGGCACATATCGGTTTTCTCGAGCCAAGATTTTGGGTTTGTCAAATCTCAAGTAAGGGTTGTGCTTGTCCACAGTGTTCTCACATACTGCTGATTTCAAGTTAAGTCTGTGTTTGATGTCGGCTATATGTCCCTTAACCCTGGTGCCAATACTCCGCTTCATTTGACCGATATACTCGTAAGAGAGTCCACAGTCACAGTCAATTTTATAGACAGCAGCATCTTGCAATGGTATATTGCACTTGTCAGGTCTTAGAAATTGGTTGAGAGAGGAATAGGAACGCGTAGAGAGAAATATAGGCATCACGCAGCTGCACGCATCAAACTTTATCGACGAATTATTGTTACTTCGACTTGTGGAAATCGTCAGATTATATATTTTTCGTTATCCTTATATTATTTCCTTCAAAATAAAAATAAAATTAGCTACGCTCGAGAATGTCCAGATGGCGATGGCGTTTCTTTTTTACAATTTTGCTGCCCTCCCCTTTCTTTACGTCGCTCTCAAATTGTCAGATTAGTAGAATAAATACTTTTTTACATGTAATTAACTTTTACTTTAATCTGACGCGCTCGAGAATGTCTCATGATCAATTTTTTTTTACTAATCTCATCCTTTATAATTCACGACTGGCCTTATATATGGAGCTCATATTTGGTGGAGGTAATTAATCGGGTACAAGGTTTTCCCAGTATATTAATCTGCTTTAAAAAATCCCGAAATCTTCTTGGGCTCCTCTACTACACTGAGACTTCGCTGTCCGTCCGTCCGACTGTCTGTCATCGGGGTGTATCTCAAGAACGGTGATAGCTGACAGTTGTAATTTTATTTTACTTTTCCTTCATCTGCAAAGGTTTTAAGCATAATTAGAAACTTCATAGAGCTAGTTTGTTTGTCTTTCATTGTTTTCATTCCAGTGTCGACGGTTTCCACATTTAAATGATAAGGTAGACTAAACAATTGCTTTAACTAGACTTTAATTAAAGGACGTCATTTAAATGGGAGTAGTATTTTGATTTGATTTATTTTGAAGTATTTTATTTCTCTTGATTAAAATAAGAAATGATATTTTAAACCCTACGTATTTTTGGAAGATTTCGTAGTAAAAACATTGAAAATAAGTACGTTCAAGGTTTTACAAGCGAGCGCGGAAAGAGTGAATGACTTTTGTGACAGTTAAAACCACTTCGTTTTGGCTCACTTTCTGTAAACTCTACTTGAGTTTACAGAAACGTTCGGGGCCAACCCTGGAGTCGGAGTCTGCCTAAATGCCTCCGGCATGTTCTTACGATGGAAACAACCGGAATCGACAGTCTAACGTACCTCCGAGGCTATTATCGCTGAGATAGAAATGCTAACATCGGCCACCCATCCCAGTAGGGGCCGAGCTGCACGTTGCTTAACAATAACAACTCGAGCGTTACATTGTCGTCGTCAACCGCTCAATCTAAACGGAGGCGTGGTGGGATCAAGTCAAACAGATGGTGGCCCCGCGGTTTACCCGCATTGTGCCCGTTCCTGTGGGATTTTCGGGATTTTTTATACATCTTCTCTTGACACTCTATCTATTTAAAAAAACCGCGTCAATATCCATGCAGTAGTATTTGAGTTTATCGCGAACAGACAGACAGACGCGGCCGGGGACTTTGTTTCATAATGTGAAGTGATTATCACAAACATTAATTAAACATAAATTCATAAAAGTCCGCAAAATAAACATTCACCGTTCATTTTTTTTACCAAAATCATAAATCAAATTGAACCACATTATCAGGACACGATCGTTGTTCTAAATCTGTTTACGTTATGTAACTACGATACATTTCTTGTAACAACCATTTGTTTACATGAATGTGTATTTATAAAATACATAATAGTAAACATTGCTCAGTGGATTATTATGAATGAACCGACTATATGAGCAATCCTTATATGTCACAAGCGATATTGATACAAGTCACAAGTTGGTCAACCGTTACACTGGTTAGGACTTTGTCTCTTTAACAAGAAGATATATGAGAGTACGCTTAAGCATTAGATGAGAAGGATCTTACTTTGACAAGGTACTAAAGAGATAAATAAGTATAGTGGGCGAACACTTATACCCTAAGGGCGGTTTAAATCATAACGTCCACATCGGAGTAATAAATGTACAATAATTTGAATATGGTTACAAATATTTATTGTTTTGTTTTAAAATAATGTATTAGTATTTACTTTTGTTGGCTGTCTGTATGAATGAGCGAGTAAGTATGGTTCGGAGTAATAATGATGGTTCAAAAAACAAAAGTAAAATGCTCACCATTCAAATAATGACAAGCCCAGTGGCATTGAGAGCGCTTACTGTGTCGGGGGTTGCGGGTTCGATTCCCGCCCGGAGTCAACAATATGTGAAAACATAGTTGTTGACGACGACGTTTGGGTGTCAATAATATACTCGTATTCTTATAAAGTATTTGTGTATGTATATGTAGTAGTATCAGTGAGTTAGGTTAGATTACATATTATAAGTGAGCTAAGAGCTTAGTTTAGGTCTAATTAACAGTGAGTGAATTATATATTGTTTGTATTTTGTCAAACACATAAACCTTTTCTTCAAGTCGGGAATGTAGAAGTGTCAAATGTAAACAAAAGCGTTTAATTTTTAACCACTTCAATGGCTTTTCATGACTTAATTTCCAAAAGTCATAAAAAATAATCGAACCATTTACTATATTTCGACGAAGCTTCGTCGAGATTACAGCTCGACCGAGTGTTCAAAATTAAAAATATATTTGTTTCGGAATTATAGCCCGGGAGCCATAACCACTCATTTTATTATATTTAATACCATTTCATATATTGGTTTTGGAATTTGTTGTTTCAAATCGTTTATAACGTAACAGAGCCACGCGATTTTATACGTCTTGGAAAAAGGATTCACACAATGAGCTCGCAGAATCGGCTAACAGCCAAAAAAGCCTTTATATCTACGAAATAAGGGTGTTACTAATACATCGCATCGGCTGGGCTCGGTCGACGCGGCTCAACGCCCGGCCGACAGCGAAACAAGCCGTTTGCCGATTAGCTGATCGCATCCGTACGGCGCTGAATCAAGCGGACGTTACCGACTGCTACCGAACAAGCCGGCTGCTGATCGACGACAAGCCGAGTAGTGTGGTGATACGCACTCGGCTCAAGACAATTCCGCGTCGATAAATGTGGTGTCATGTCAAAATCACTCATTAAACATCACTACAAAGGAAGTATTTGACGTCTCTGAGTCAGAGTGTAAGTAAAGGTTTTACTACCATCTTGTCTAGCCTTACCTTTACCTAATCTATCTACCTAGGTCTTTCTCAAGTCCAACACAATCTAGTCCTATATTTATTGGAGTCCATCTTTCACCGTCTGTTCATTCAGCAAGTCATAACAAACAGACAAATGAACGGACCATTTTATATTAATACGATGCAGATTTATGTTTCCAGTGAAATATTGTGATTTTATTAACCCATAAGTTTAAACTCTAATTTGCATCCTCTAAAATTATGTTCGTATTGGTTTCTTTGATTATGATTGTTAATTTTAACGACTTTTGTTTTAATTTGAAAATGGAATAGTGTATTTTGTTTTACAGAATGAAGGTTTATCGATTATCGATCATTCTTAATAACCTTTTTCTTCAGCCAACGCGGATAGTAGTTACATTTTAAGGGTTCCGTACCCAAAGGGTAAAAACTGAACCCTATTAATGAGACTTCGGTGTCCGTCCGTCCGTCCGTCCGTCAACTAGCGTAGCTAGACAGTTGAAATTTTCCAGATAATGTATTTCTACTAAAAATAAAATAAAACAAATATTCTAGGGGGGCTCAAACGTGATTTATTGCCGTTTTTTAAAGTACGGAACCCTGTGTGCCCTAGTCCGACTCGCACTTAGTTCATTCGGTTACTGAACGAATACAGCTCCAGCGCTGAATCGGTCACTTATTAAACGGCTATCCGGTTAAGTTTATTCGATTGCAAACCGTATTAACCGATCCGGAGAAACCAAAAAGTTCGGGTTCGGTGGCTGGCCAAATGTAAACGCGCTATAAGAGCAAGTTGTTTATTGGTCCATTGTCCTATAAAAGCTCAGGCCATTTCAATTAGTTTATACACTAAAAGTAGAATCCATACAACCTGTGGATAACCGGACTAGATTTTATTAACAACTAGCAGCACCCCACGGTTTTACCCGCGTTGTGCAAGTTCCCGTGGGAATTTCAGGATGAAATATAGCTTATAACCTTCCCGTTGAATGTGGCTATCCATAACATAAAGAGTTATCCAAATCGGATTGGTAGTTTCTGAGATTAGCGCGGTAAAACAAACAAACTCTTCAGCTTTATTATATTACTAGCCGCGCCCCGCGTTGTATCGGTTCCCGCAGGAATTTCGGGATAAAACGTATCCCATGTGTTATTCTTATGTATAATATATATTACTGTAAAGTTTCATCCAAATCCGTCCAGTAGTTTTTACGTGAAAGAGTAACAAACATACATACATACATCCATTCTCACAAACTTTCGTATTTATAATATTAGTAGGAAGTAGGATAGTATAGACATAGATAACAACTCTCAACGAACTAGACTATGTAACACAGTTTTCAGGTTACCCTTTATGAACAAATGTATGAAACTAAAGATTTGATTATAGTCCGTTGTTCGCCGCACGCAACATGCGGACTGCGGTGGCTGCATGCGACGGTCGACTGCTGCTTTCAAATAATTAGGTGTTGGCAGTTGACAACTTTAAGAGAAAATTAAGTTTGGCGGTCGAAGTTTTAAATAACATTGGTGCAAGTACATGCGTTTCTATTGAAGTGAAGCTGAACTGTGCGGAGCTCAACTGACCAATCACAACGCATTTCAAAAATATTTTGACAATGTCAATGGGTTGTTTGACAATTTCAATTCGTTCTCATTGGCCGATTGATTACCACACTTCGCTCCGCACGCTAATGACGAGCGTAGTGTTGTGTTTATTTATTTATTTATTTATTTAGGACACTCAGTAAAAGTTACACTTTACACATACAATACTATACATAACATAAAATTTATAATTTATAGTAAAATTTATAAAAAGTGCATTTATATTTTAATTTTATGTTATGTGTAGTATTGTATGTGTTTAGAGCGTTATTATGTTAAGTTGGGAATAGAGTCTAGACGTCGGAATAGTTCTTAATTACTGCGTGTATTAAAACAAAGTTTTGCTGCCTGAACGAACATTCGCTTCACGCTTACCGAGGTTCAGCAACAATCGTTGCCTTTGTAACAACTAACAACTCTGTGAATCAACTTTGTATCGTACGTGAAGAGATATTTAGTATATACATATATTTAGTTGGTGTTTCATTGTCTGGATGTCTGTTTAAGTATATATAATCTGAGAAGATCTTAGTGAAGTCTGGAGTAAGAGAGTCTTGAGAATAATGTGCGTGTATACTAGAGATGAGACATGTAGCAGAATCGTTTGGTTAATAAACTTTTTATCTGTTAAAAACTGTTATACACTTTTGTGTCAAAGTCAGTTTAGAGAACAAAACACATAGAGCAGGTGTGGGTCAGCGGGCCAGTACCCGTACTAACAAAAGGAATACTGTCACGCGACCCGCAACCCGCCAGCTCCCTTCAACCCGCACTATGTGTGTGTCTTGGAATAAAATTTGCTTACGATCAAACTAAATGGATGGATTATACAAAGAAGTTGCATGCCTATTGGCAGACAAGTATCTACCACGAGCAGATACGAATAAAGTCTTTGCGTTAAAAATCGTTCACACTTTATTATATTTAACTAGCAGAGCCCCACGGTTTTACCTACGTTGTACCCGTTTCCGTGGGAATTTCGGGATGAAAAATAGCCTGTAACCTTCCCGTTGAATGAGGCTATCTATTACAAAAAAAATATTCAAATCGGACTGATAATTCCTGAGATTACCTCGAACATACAAACAAACAAATTTTACCTCTTTATAATATTATTATAGATTAAACAATCAAGCCAGAATGTCTCATAAATATGCAGCCAGGCTTTCACACCGGTGCTCTCGCGCGACCAAAACTCATAAGTCAGTTTCAAGCTTGTGATGCATCATGGTTTCAGTATCGCGTGTGGGAAACGATTAATGCAATCTATAATTAATACAAAAGGCAAATTATAAAGTGACATGTAATTGTATTGTTAGAGAAGTGACACAGCTCGTTAAAGGAATTGATGTTAAAATTGTTTTATCCAATCAGCATCAGGCGATTATGATGCAATAATTGTTGATGATTATTTAGAAATAGGTTGGCGCCTCCGGATGAGATCTTGTTGGATGGAAGGATATAGGTACGGAATGCGAGCCTGACCTGACCTAGTTCCTATCAATATTATAAATGCGAAGTGTAAAGAGAATCGTCTTCGACTGAAAAATCGACATTACCGACCTTCTGTAGTCCACATTTCCAGTCTCGTTAAAAATAGAGTATTTACCTATATGTACGTTTAAATTTTACGTTTACACGTTTCTTACTCTTTCACGCAAAAACTATGGAACGGATTTGAATGAAACTTAACAGGTAATCAAATAAAATCAATAAATTGTGAAATTGTTACCAGGGAAGTTGCGGGACATTCCCAATACAAGTATCCGATTACTTACTGGGAAGTCTCAGTGTATACACTGTTATGTGATTTTATTGAATAAACTCATTTTCATTTTTTATTTTTTTATTTTAATCTTAATATAATAAGTCATCAGAATAACATATGGTATAGAATTTACCCGAAATTTTCTCGGAAACAACGGCTACAAAGCAGGCCGCAAAGCGTCACTAGGATTTCATATTTATATTTGCTGATCATTGCTCTCAGAACAATGGTGTTACCGCAGTCCGAATGCTATTCAACTGCGATGATATTAATAAGGTGGGTTGCAGCAATGTGTTGCAGAATTGTCATTATGTTGCTAGAATACTTATATGTTGCTCGGCAATAGTGTGAGTGAGCAACAGTCGTTTTCCTATTGAATATTTCTGAAAATATTCCCAACTTCCGAATAATTATGATGAAGATTAATGTATAGATTTAGTGCAAACAATTTTTTGTGCACCTCTGGGCCTAATTCTGGCATTACCCTTTGAATCTAGATAAGTGGTAACATCTGCTTAGTAATTTTTGCTCATTACTCAACCAATACAATAAATAAGAAGATTTTATTTCAACAAGTCTTTTGATGTATGATTATTCATTTGTTTTTCTATTGCAGTGTGTGTTCATTTATTGACAGCAAGAGGCGCCGCATCCCAACTAAAGCAACGAACAAGTACCAATACGAGTTAAAGGAAGACGAATAAAAACAGACCAATTCAAAATTCGATTCCACCCTGCCGTAAAGTAATTAACCATCCAACTATCAAATTTTACAGCATAACAAAATCCGGCTCGATGTATGCTTTGCCGGCCGAATATACTCGTAAAATCACAGCATATAAAGGGGTCGGTCATTCCGACTGTCATAAAAACAACGGACTTTTTGTGAGTCGGTATCTTGACGCGAAGAAATCCTGATTCAGACTCACCCGGTAGCCGGCACCGGTAAAGCGAATACGATTTATGATCAAATCCTCTTTCAAATAGAACGTTTATTAATTTAGTCTGAAGTACCAGTTTCGGAAAGTGTGGAATGTTTATAGATTTTATTACCGCAGTTCCAACAGCGTTTTACCCGTTCCCGCGGGAAATTTGGGATAAAATGTATCCCATGTCTTATTATGATGTATAACCTAAAGTAATACTGTAAAGTTTCATTTAAATCCGTTCAGTAGTGTTTGCGTGAAAGAGTAACAAACATACATACATAAATACATCTTCACAAACTTTCGCATTTATAATATTAGTAGAATTTTTGTACAATGTTTGAAAAAGGAAACTTTCAAATTTTTTAAAAACTCCGAGTTCAGTGATTACTTGAACTCACTTATTCAGAAATTGTAATGGAAATTAGATGATGTGTCGTGATACCTACCTAATTTCAATTGAATTACCCCAATACCTATGTCCAAATGTGTCATCACCCACAGCCCCACAGCACAATATTCATGAAAACCATTTATCTTCGCAAAATCATTATTGTATTGTTTTGTTAACATGAACATCCATAATTTATCCACCAAGAACTCGAAGGCATAAATATTATGCACTAAAACAAAACATTTACATATCCAAAAAGAAATTACGATGAAATGAAGTGTTAATTGCTTGGAAGCATTGAAAAATGGTCAACATATGTTATATAAATAGTAATAAATAATGTTTCGAATTTCAGTTTAAATAATATGTGTAAGAGAATAAAAATTAAAAAGAATAACCATGTGTTATTAATTTCGTGGCCGAGTGAGGTGTGAGATGAGGTAACAGCAAAGCTATGGAGTCGACTTGCTTACAAAATATAAATATTTCTTATAAAGTGTGATTTATACTTAGAGCCGTTTTGCATCCAAACTTCTCTAAAACTTTCCTATGTAGGTAAAGGATTTTACTTTTGACTTCGCCTAAACCACCAAACCGATGTTTATATTTGGTATAGAAAATAAGGCATAAAAAAGTAAAAACGTTGCTGTGTTGATCTTCTAACGCATATCAAAATCTGCTTTCTTTCGTTATGATTTGAAATTATAATATGTATTTTATTTTGACTGATCCTCATTTTTTAAGAAATATGGCTAATTTTCCACCCAAACATTTCTTCAGTACACGAAAAACGTTTCATACATTATATTATTATGTAATATTAATAACTTTTTTCTTTTATAGACATAATTATAATCTTTGGTAAAAAAACGGACATGTTAGCTTAAATTATTATACACAGAGTACTAAACTCTTAAAAAGAAATAGATTACATTATATTTCGTTACGATCTAATATTGGAATTAATTTTCACATAAATCAATCAATAAAACGTCTCCATGCCTCTCTCTGTGCAGACTCCAATTCGAAACCAGAGTTTGACTTACGGCGCAGTTTTAAATAACTGCCGACCACTAATTATGTTTCCAATCGGGTATTTGCATAACTATTGGAATCTCTCCCAGTCTGTGTGTTTTGCTCTGACATATGACTTGTGAGCTGTGTGCAATGTGATTTATTATTAGACATATTCGCGCCAATGATAGGTGAAACAATTAAAGTGATGCGCGAAATGGTCGAAAGCATTATATCTATACAATCTATACTTATATTCTATAGAGGTACAATTTCTAACTTTGTTTTTATGTATGTTGGTTAGTTTGTTTGTTTGTAAGTGCTAACCTTAGGAACTATTCATCCGATTTCAAACATTCTTTCGCCTATAGGTAGAGTACACTTTAGACACAGACATAGGCTAGATATTATTTTTTTTTTAAATAGGGATCCCTACTCAAATTGCAATAATGTAATCCAAGGTTTGTAAAACATGCCTAAAAATTATTAGTTCTAGCTGTGCCCTGCGGTTTCACCTGCATTTTTTTCCTCACTGCTTACCGTTTAAACTTTCCCTGGACTTTCATGAATATTTCTAGACCAAAATTAGCCAAATCTGTTCAGCCGTTCTCGAGTTTTAAGCAGACTAACGAACAGCAATTCATTTTTATTATATAGATTGGTGTGCGCTTCTAAATCTATTGATGATACATAAAAACAATGTTCTAACTAATCAAAGTACTTCTTAGTGCCCACAATTAATCACGCTGTATATTAACAAAAGAAAATATCGCAGTTTTTTAAATCTAGACAAACGCCTTAGATATTTCCTTACCTTACTTATCTTTGAACTCAATTTGATCTTCTATTACTCATCTTAAGCAATCCTCAATCTATAAGTCAAGTTAAAATGCAACTAAAATTGATATATCCTCTCCTAGAACAATAAACAATTCTAAGCACCTTGCATTTAGGTCGAAAATGAATTGTCTCATACAATCTTATTGACCTCGGTGAGACTGCATGATTTACGGCACAAAATAAAACATAATTGTTTTAAATATACTTCGACATGTTAGAGAAATATTTACCCTATTTCTGAATTGATAAGGTTTAATATGGTTGTTTACATTTCGTGATTTATCGTGGTTTTTAAGAAAGCAACTTTGATTATTACCGGAGAAATAGATTAGTATTTTGGATTGAACTTATTGAAAGGTCGTGTCTTAATTATGTCGTTTTTTATTTATATACACTGGAGGTCACCTAATATTCACATTTGACTATAAAGGTATAAATATATTGAGCCGCAGACCGCAACCGCAGGTGGTTTGTTAACACTGGTGGGGCCTGCAACGTGATATCTTTCATACAAAAAGATAGAATACAACGTCATGCGACCCGAACCCGGCACGCATCCGGCCCGCATGCGGCCCGCATCTGGTCCGCATCCGGTCCGCACCCGCTCCGAACCCGAATTATGCATCTTGCGTTTAAAACATTATAAATTGTATCAGTTATAAATCGTAGTGTCATTAAAGTTTGCGTCGATTTGGTCCTAACATAACATAACCGTCGCTTTTGTTGACAAACAGGGTTCCTTTGGGTCGTAATTAAAACCATTTTTACTCTGTTTATAAAAAGATTTGATCTTCATTTTCTTTTGAAACTATTGATCGGATTTCCATGCGGATTCACCAACAGAGTAATTCAAGAGAAATGTTTTGGCAGTATCTTGACGACAGAATTCAGAAGACCGCAATTGCAGACGGTTTTCATTGGCGATACATTCTGCACGTGGCGTTCTGCGGCCCAACTTGGAATAGTGCGTTTAAGGATTTGTCACGTGGAATGCGTTCTACAGGCTGCGGTCAGGTCAAAGGGAATACAGCTCGCATCCTGTGTGAACAACATTGTCGGTCTCAATAATATAAGGTTGTATAAAGTTGCGGTATGACTGTACGGGCATGAGCCTGACGCCAAGCGCAGAAAGCGTCTATTGTGACGAGTCCTTTGACTTACAATTATTATACGTAGAACATTACCTAACTCTCGTACTCAGATACATCAACTATCTCCTTACCAAAGATATAATGAGCGATTTTGACAAGTAATGCTTCTCTGTTAAATATCTCTGAGTGCAGCAGGTAGTATACGAAATTGAATTAAAAATGTAGACAGAACCCTTCAGGTACTTCTACCGCTCTTGCTTCCTACTCATCCTAAGCTACCGAAGTGTCAAAAGTACAAAGTCTCCGCCGGGCCTCTTCAGGGCTCTTCAGAAATAAAAGACTAACATTTTTATTATCCACTGGCCCACTATTATTGGTAGCAAAAAACTACACAGCCCTCCAATAAAATGGGTGTTATGTCTTTATTCTGACTTTATTTCACAAAATTAATACAACGTTTCTCAGAATAATCTGTTGGGTTTTCTCACGATGGAAGCCGCTATGGCACTAATAAATGGTTGATTACCTCCACTTCAGCGTCGTAGGATTGTAAAACTATACAATAAGGTTTACAGCAATCGTAAATATGTATGTTTTTGTGTCAGGACTTTTTTAATGTTAAACTCTTTTGGATAATAGATTAGAGGTTATAAATGGTTTCGGTGAAGTGTTACCATTATATAATCTGTACGTTATATGTTTTATACTCGTAGAAATGCGTTTCTTCCCTTCTTTTTGGTGTATTAGAAAAGCTTTGGTGCATCCCCGACTGTTCGGAATAACCATCAGGGTATGAGGGTCACATCCCGACGCGATCACCATAAAATGTACAAAATATGTTTTATGTATTTTATTTTACATGGACTGTTCTAAGCGTGGCGATCATGCTTAATCTTCTTCGCTGTACTGATATCTTCAGTGAGACGAAAGGCCTTTGCCCAGCTGTGGGACATTACAGGCTAATAACACTTACTTACTTATTGTTTCCAAAGTTTATTTCCAATACATTAGAATCACATATCTTTGTCAATCAATGCCTATCATGGACCACGTTAGAATTATACGTCTTTGTACAATCCTATTATAGATAAGGTCTCTTCACTTTAAGCAAAATTTCACCATCAAAATCAGTTCAGCTTTTATTTAAACCAGACATTACATCTAAATATGAATATCTGATAGGATAGATATATAGGATAGATATTTTTGTGAAATAAAAAATATTTGTATTTGTATACATAGATGTGTAAAATATCATTCCACATTATTGATGCTTTATAATTTTATAATTTCACAATAACATTACAGTGCGGGACGAATCAATAAGCACATATGATAATGACACCCAAATTACGGTACCCAAAAATAATATCAAGAATAGTCCCGTTAACATAACAATACCTTAATTCCAAGCTACCTCTTTACGCATTTTTTCATTTAAAATAACATATTTGAGTGTAATCTGTGAGCTTGTCCTAAATAAATACTTACTATTGAAATTGGACATAACTTTGTCCTCGCCGAAAAATATCGATGTTATGGGTTTGATGTGTGTACCTGTGGCATCAAGATTCGAAATAATATAATCGGTTTTGATTTAGTTTTTTTACCTACCCTGCTTCAGGCGGCACGTTAAATTGTCGGTGTCCGTTGTTTCAATCGTTTTACCATGCCGGAGGGTTTAAGGTGTTCTAAATACTCCGACCTCAGGGTTGGCATGGACTGGATGAATTTACCTACTTTATTTGATTTACTAGCAGCGTCCGCGGTTTTACCCGCGTTGTGTCCGTTCCAGTAGAAATTTCTGAATAAAAAATAGCATATATAAGTCACCTTCCCGTTGAATGTGGCTATCTATATGTAGTTATGACTTTAGCCCTTACAAACAAACTTACAAATTGTACCTCTTAATAATATTATAATAGATTCACCAACTCATCGATGTAAAACCGCTCAGTAAAAATGTGAGTCGTAGAACTTGTATTCTATTGATTCCCGCTATCTGCCCGTTCCCGCGGGAATTCCAAGACAAAAAAAAATCTACAGCTATTACAAAAATAATCATTCAAATCGTACTGATCTGATTAGCGTAGCCGAACAAAAACAATCGAACTCTTCATTTTTATACACGGTGAGCCTTAATAACCCGAAAGATTTAAACCAACGATTTTAGAGCCTAATTAGAGTATATAAAGTTACACTTAGTTCAATCCCTCTAGTAGTTTTCAATCAATGGGAACCATAGAAACCTAATAACCATGATTGATGGTCCTCCACTGTACATGTTCCTAAGCAAAAACAAAGAACTAAGAATAAAAACATAAAAATTGATACATAATAAATAATGTTATAGGAGTGTTGCGTGGTAATGTGGTGGAATTAAACCATAAATATAATTTATCCAAGTTTATTATTCACAACACACACTATTTTAGAACACGGCACAATACAGTACATTATCTAACACAATTAATTAGAGTAAAAAGTAACAGTCCACGCGTGGGCAAAGCGAGTTCGCGGGGCAGCGAGTTGAACGTGTCTTTCGTAGCATACGCTGTGATCGACTCCCCGCGCGCGATGCGCCTGCGCCTCGCTTGACATTCCACACTAACTTAAAATGCAAGCTTTGCAGCTTTGCGGAACAACGCATATCGCGCGGGTTTGCTTACCGAATTATTGTTTGTTTACATTATGGTACAATTTATTTATTTAGTAATTTGTGTTATAATTGTTATGTTACTGGGATATGAATGTGTGATGTATGTAAGTGGTTTTTAATATATTTGGATAGTGTAGGGTTCCCCACACCACTCCCCTCCAGAGACCGTCACTACGGGCGATACAAATCCGGGAAACGGACATGTCTTCCCGACCGAGTAGTACGAATTGGAAGTTGTACTGACTGACCTGCAGGAATAGGCTCTGGAATGGAGACAGGATCGGGTGGCGGTGAAGTCGACAGTATGTAAGCTGGTTTCAGGCGGTCAATGGAGACTGTAGTTGGCTTACCATTAAATATAATTTTAAAGACTTTGTCACCGCGTTCGAGAATTTGGTGAGGACCAGAATAAGATGGACTAAATGCACCTCGTTGCATTTCTTCCCGAAGGAATACGTGCGATGAAGTAGCTAGATCCTTGTAGACGAAAAATTTGTTACTGCTATGTCGCGACGCTGGAGTGGGTTGAAGTCTACCTATAATTGAACGCAACCTAGCAGTAAAATCTGACAAATCAGTAGTTCCTGAAGCGGCTGAGTGGAAAAATTCGCCGGGGAGACGTAAAGGCTCGCCATAGACCAATTCTGCTGCAGATGAATTTAAATCTTCTTTGAAAGCGGTTCTAATACCTAAAAGGACTAAAGGCAATGATTCCACCCAATTACTGTCTGCATGGCAAGTTATGGCAGTTTTTAGCTGACGGTGGAATCTTTCCACCAGACCGTTGCTGGCTGGATGGTACGCGGTTGTTCTGCGATGTTTGAAACCTGCTATTTTCGACATAAAATCAAACAAAGTGGATTCAAATTGACGCCCCCTATCGGTCACGATGTCGGTTGGGCATCCGAATCTGGAGATCCAGCCTGACAGCAGAGCCTTCGCTACTGTCTCAGCGGTGATATCTACAATAGGAATGGCCTCCGGCCATCTCGTGAAGCGGTCCACGGCAGTAAGGCAGTAACGATAGCCATTGGAAATAGGCATTGGTCCAATGAGATCTATGTGGACAAAAGCGAATCTGGCTTTAGGTAAATTAAAAGTGCCTAACGGTGCGGAAACATGGCGGTTCACTTTTGACCGTTGACAAGCCAAGCAACTTCGTGTCCATTCGCGGCAGTCCTTTTTTACACCTGGCCAAACAAAACGCTGAGAAACCAGTTTAGCCGTAGCACTAGCGCCAGGGTGACTGAGGCTGTGAAGGCTGTCAAACACTTGCCTGCGCAAAGGTTTTGTGACAAACGGTCTAGTTGTGCCTGTACTCACATCGTAGTATATTTCAAACTTAGTGCCTGTTAGCCTAATTTTCTCCAAGCAAAGCGAAGATACTTTGTCTTGGATAAAGGAAGCTAACTCATCGTCTGATGCCTGCGATTTTGCGAGAGTTTCAAGGTCGACTGGGCTCTGGAGTTCCTCAACCCTAGACAACGTGTCCGCGACTACATTTTCTTTACCGGATATATGTCGGATATCGCTGGTGAACTGCGATATATAGTCCAGATGCCTGAATTGACGGGGAGAACAATTTTTCTTTCGATCGCTGAAGGCGAAACATAAAGGCTTATGATCGGTGTACACCGTGAAGTCTCTGGCCTCCAACATGTGTTTAAAGTATTTGATTCCCTCGTAAATTGCCAGAAGTTCGCGGTCATAGGGCGAGTACTTTTGTTGAGACGGACTGAGTTTGCGCGAAAAGAATGCCAAAGGCTCCCATACGCCATCATTATATTGCTGCAAAACGGCGCCTAACGCCACATCACTAGCGTCGGTAACTAAGGCTAATGCAGCGTTACAGTTAGGATGTGCCAGCAAGGCGGCATTGCTTAGGCTTTCCTTAGCCTGTTCAAATGCTTCCAGAGCTTCACCTGAAAGGGCAACTGGATCGGAAGGCTTTACTGAACCAGCCAGTAATGCGTTGAGGGGTGCTTGGATTTTGGCGGCGTCGGGAATGAACCGTCTATAAAAATTGAGCATCCCTAAGAATCGCCTTAACTGGCGTACAGTTTTAGGAATGGGAAACTCCTTGATAGCCTGGACCTTGGATTCCAGAGGCTTGGTACCAGCAGCTGAAATGTGATAGCCTAAAAATGTAACCTCTGAGGCTCCAAAGACGCATTTGGATGTGTTGATGACGATGCCATACTCCTGCATCCTCTGGAACAGCTGTCTCAGATGGCTTTCGTGCTCGGCGACCGATCGGCTGAAGACTAAAAAATCGTCAACAAAAGCGTAGCAAAAGTCTAAATTGCGAGTCAATTCGTCAACGAACCTCTGAAAAGTCTGCCCAGCGTTACGTAATCCGAATGTCATATACAAAAATTCGAAGAGACCGAATGGTGTTGTGATGGCTGTCTTCTGGATATCGTCCTCAAATACAGGAATCTGATTAAAAGCTTTTACCAGGTCTATTGTTGAGAATATTGTACATCCAGCAATGCTCTGAGCAAAGTCGTGGATGTGTTTAATGGGGTACCTGTCTGGTATGGTGCGTGCGTTGAGCAATCTGTAGTCTCCGCATGGACGCCAGCCACTATCTTTTTTGGGGGCTAAATGCAGCGGGGAAGACCATGGGCTTTCAGACGGACGCGCCGTACCATCGCTTAACATAGCGTCGAATTCCTGCTTCGCCACTTTGAGCTTGTCTGGAGCTAACCTGCGGGGAGAAGATGAGACAGGGGGACCTGGAGTGGTGCGTATGTGGTGTACCGTGTTATGCTTGTGTGCCTGATGTGTGCCAGCCGGTTTAGTTATGTCGGGGAAGTCAGCAAGAATTTTATGAAACAAGGTATCGCCAGATGGAACCTTGACAGAACATGTGTCAGATGCGTTAGCGTGGTAAGCATTAGATGACAATGATGTAAGGCTATCTACTATGCGACCTAAACGTTTGTTACGAATATCTACAGTAAGATTGTAGTGGTTTAGAAAATCTACCCCGATAATAGCTTTCGTTACATCGGCTACAATAAAATTCCACGGGAAGTTACGCCTAAGACCTAAATCTAAGTTTAACTGAATTGACCCGAAAGTACTAATTACGCTTCCGTTGGCTGCAGTCAACTCGTAGCTGGTCTTCACTCTTCGTTCCCGAAGCGCCGACCGAGGGAAAACACACACGTCGCTTCCAGTGTCCACGAGAAACGGGATCTTCGATATGCGGTCGGTGATGAAGAGACGACCAGATGGAACAGGGCAGTCGTCAGTCGCCATTACCGACCGCCCTTGGAGTTTACCGACTTCTCGTAGTCACACGGCTTGACGCATTTCGTTGCGTTGGCGCCGTGGCGATGGTGGTACCAACACAAAGGATACCGTCGATAGGTGGATTGAGAGCGGGACCTGGAACGCCTACGCTGGTTGTTGCGTCCACCGGAACGATCACGTGGCCTGGACTGATGATTGAGCTTCATAGACAAGTTCTTGACAGCTTCCTTCAGCTCAGCGATTTCATTGGCCATCGATTGCATAGAACCAGGAACAAGAGTGGTCGAAGATGTTGCAGCGACCTGGAAGTTGGGTGACACGATATCGTGAACTCTGTCAGCCAGGTCAGCGGAGGCTTCGAGGTTGCTCGCAGGTTGTGAGGCAATGAGCGCTTGAAGGTTGCTGGGGAGACGACTACACCAAATGCTTCTTATGAAGTCATCAGGCACAGATGAACCGGCCAGGCTTTGCAGGTGCCGTAGGAACTGTGAGGGCTTCCTATTTCCCAGCTCCTCATGCATAAGTAACTGCTGGATCTTGCGTTCGCGGGAGGCGGACAGGCGCTTTATTAATTCCTCCTTCAATTTTTCATACTTGTTCGCCGCGGGCGGTGAAGCTATAATATCCTTCACCTCTTTAGAATATTGAAGTTCGAGGTTACTTGTTACGTAGTAAAACTTTGTGGTGTCGGAAGTTATGTTAGACAAAGCAAACTGTCCTTCAATTTGAGCAAACCAGATTTCGGGCTCCTCCGGCCAAAAAGGTGGTACTCGCACGCCAACTTTGAATAATTCGGGCACTGCAGCTGGGACACGTGCTCCTCGCTTACGTGCAGTGGATGGTGCCGAAGCGCCGCCGTCTTCTGACGATTCCTCTGTACTCATTGCACCTTCTTATCTGTTGTTCTCGGGGTCACCAGTTATAGGAGTGTTGCGTGGTAATGTGGTGGAATTAAACCATAAATATAATTTATCCAAGTTTATTATTCACAACACACACTATTTTAGAACACGGCACAATACAGTACATTATCTAACACAATTAATTAGAGTAAAAAGTAACAGTCCACGCGTGGGCAAAGCGAGTTCGCGGGGCAGCGAGTTGAACGTGTCTTTCGTAGCATACGCTGTGATCGACTCCCCGCGCGCGATGCGCCTGCGCCTCGCTTGACATTCCACACTAACTTAAAATGCAAGCTTTGCAGCTTTGCGGAACAACGCATATCGCGCGGGTTTGCTTACCGAATTATTGTTTGTTTACATTATGGTACAATTTATTTATTTAGTAATTTGTGTTATAATTGTTATGTTACTGGGATATGAATGTGTGATGTATGTAAGTGGTTTTTAATATATTTGGATAGTGTAGGGTTCCCCACAATGTAATACACCATTGAAAATGGTCATTAATTTGCGCATCCATTCTATACATCCTCTTCTTTGATTAACGGCCTTTATCCCATTCCAATAATAGCATACCTTTATACAACCTTATCACATTAAAGAAACAGCAAAGCTCCATCGGATAGATCGACTTGGTTAACCAATTTGGTGCGACAAAGTTGTTAATTGATAAGTAATTAAATGAATGGTTAGCGCACGTCGGTATTTATTCGTTGTTGGTATTCTGTGATCATCTGGGACGGGGCTCGTCACATTCGCTATTAACCGACATCATAATAAGATGGTACTGGTCGTTAATGAGTTTTTGTCGAGTCTTAATGAACGAACTCGGGCGATACAGATTAAACAATATTTTCTAGGCGTTTACTTATTTTTAGACGGGTTTGAAGCAATTATAACGAAAACAATTGATAACAATTACCTAGTAATCTAGATTGTTGGACGTTTGTACATTTCGAACCTATTTATTGGCAGGACAACAGCCTCAAAAATATGTTTAAAACATAGTTTATTTTGGATAATATTATCGTACCTTAGTACAATAGTTCATATTCTATACGAGTCCATATATGTACTTATCAGTATAAGTTCAAAAATAGTCTTTTTCCAAAAATCGCATAGTCTTCAACTTCATATAATTTCAGTCATCATATTTATGCTCTACATACTAAAAAATATGTTCCATATACTAAAGTACTATACAAAGTGCCCAAACTAAAGTGTCTACACGTATAATTGTAACACCTTTCAATTAGCACAGTTACACACTAGCGAGCAGTTAGCGAGTCAGATAAAGATAACAACAAAACCCTTTGTGTAACAACACCTGCGGGGTTTTTCAATCAACAGTCTGTTTACACCCTAAATTGAATGCCTAAGAAATTGGAATATTGAAGCCGTTTTAGTGAGAAGTTAGTGTACCGTGGATTGGGAGAGTAAAGTGCAAGACATACGTGCGGGTGCGGGAAGGATGCGGGCCGGTTGCGGGTCGCATGACGTCATTGTTACGTGACGAGATGACATTGCAAAAGGCTCAATACTAATTTCATATGGTTCAGATAAAAATATTTAAAAAATACCGTCTTGAGCGCAAGATACACATAGTGCGGGTGCGGGCCGGGTGCGGGTCGGGTGCGGGCCAGGTGCGGGCCGGGTGCGGGCAAGTTACACCTATCATTCAAATGCAAGACATACAACGTGCCGCGACCGCACTCGCATTATACATGTCTTGCGCGATAACTAAGTTATTAGGCCCGGCCAGCGTTCAGTACACGTGACTTAGCGTAAGTCAAAGCTCCCAAAAATACCCTCACCCTTTATTTAGTATTCAGAGAATCATTACTGTAACTAGATCCGGATTCGAAGTCTCGACACGAGAAGAGTATCACGCGTTTCGGCCCCTTTGTAATACGAGCCCTCGGTCTGGTGACATTTGAGATTGGCGCGTGCCGACAGACGCAAAGTAAACACTTTGTAATAATAAATGGGTATTTTTACACTAATACTAATTGTCCTTAAGCTTTCACGGTGAGTAGTGCAGCGGAGACTGTGAATTAAGTTTTTTGCATTTGGATTACATAGTTCTATATATAACACTAGCTGCGCCCCGCGGCTTCACCCGCGTTGTACCCGTTCCCGCGGGAATTTCGGGATTAAAAATAGATGTTGGCCGATTCTCAGACCTACTCAATATGCTCACAAAATTTCATCAAAATCGGTCAAGCCGTTTCGGAGGAGTATGGCAACGAAAACTGTGACACGAGAATTTTATATATTAGACTAGCTGCGCCCCGCGGTTTCACCCGCGTTGTACCCGTTCCCGCGGGAATTTCGGGATGAAAAATAGACGTTGGCCGATTCTCAGACCTACTCAATATGCTCACAAAATTTCATGAGAATCGGTCGAGCCGTTTCGGAGGAGTACGCGAACGAACACTGTGACACGAGAATTTTATATATAAGATAATATATTTATTTATTTAAATATTTATATTTTATATCCTACTTCGTACCCGATCCTATTCTACTATCCTACTTAATGTTATAAATGCGAAAGTTTGTGAGGATGGATGTATGTTTGTTGCTCTTTCACGTAAAAACTACTTGACGGATTTAAATTAAACTTTACGGTAATATACGTTATACATCAGAATAACACGGGATAAACTTTATCCCGAAATTCCCGCAGGAACCGATACAACGCGGGTAACACCGCGGGGCGCGGCTAGTCTTAATATAAAAACACAAACTTTAACAACATAATTTAAATTATTAACTAACATTTGTATCAAATCCTCTCCTCGTCTCAAGGAGCAAAGGCCTCTCATCTCAATAAAGATATCAGTACAGTGAGGAGGACAAAAAGGGAAACAGTCTAATTTCTAGCAGACGCCGGGATTTGAACCCGAGACCTCTCGCTGTGAGGCGAGCACTCTACCACTGAGCCACGTCCGCTATGATACAGGGGTTGAATTTAAGCAACAGTAGAAATCTGGTATATTTATTGAATAAACGTAGACTCAAAGACTATTACGATAGGGTTCATTTTCCATAGTTAAACGTAGAAAATATGAGCACAAAGAGCGCGTACTGCGCAGGTCTATGACTGAGTTTATAATTAAGAGAGCGTCCCGCGGTACTCGCGTTGTGCCCGGTCCGAGGGAATTGGGGATAAAATTAACTTGTTATCTTCTTCTTGAATGTACTTATACAATCCTCTTCCCTTGTTACTCTTTCCGAATAACTACTGAACGGATTTGGATGAAACTTTACAGCAATACCTATAGGTGCTACATCAGAATAACACATGGGATACATTTTATCCCGAAATTCCCGCGGGAGTAGGTACAACGTGGGTAACACCGCGGGGCACGGCTAGTGTATACTAGAGCGAGTTTTAAAAATATATTTTAAAATTCACTATTCGATGTCATCTTTAACTCATACATTTGACAAAGCTCAAGTTTAAGAAAAGATGAATAAAAAAAAATATTTTGCACGTTTTTTTTTTTGTCTAGTATTGTCGTTATGGGTCGCTTTACATATACAATTACATATTTTTATGACATTTAACGATAACTTTGAAAATTTAATTCAATAATCATTTACAAAAACATTCCAAATAAAACACAAAACCTGAAATAACTAAAATATTCTCGGAGACAAAGTTAAAAACACTGTAACAATATGAAAATCCAATTAATTGCAATTAAGAATGAACCTTATACCGTTGTGTTAAAATACATTTAAGTGACATCGTCAATCGTCAAATATAGTTGTCACGCATAACGAGATGAAAGCTACCGAATTTATTTTAGGATATTCGAGACACACGGTCGTTAACGATGGTGAACATGCGCACTAAGGGCGCGATTTCATTTTTTGATCACACAAAAAAAGATAAAAACTTGGCTGGTCTTAATGAACGTAATAGAATACGAAATAAATTCCATAACAGTTTTAATTAGACTGCACTTATTAAAGGACGTAAAACGGTCTAGTGCACAAGCTTTATTTAGGTACTTTTAAAAGGGAACAACAAACGATTGACAGCTAATGAAAGCATCTTTTTTCGTACGAATATCGGTTTTTGCTACGAATTTATGATCAGAAACATTGATGCATGATATTCGAGATCGGAAGGGGAATTTTGAAAATAGAAGATTTTCGTACCTTTCCCGTACCTTCCTTTTGTATGAAGTATTGACGGCGGTTTTATTTTACGTTGTTTTGGTTTGTGCATGTTTCGATGGCCAGAGATACCGAATGTGCTTTACGCCAATATTATTAGGATATAAGAGTTCTTAATTCTCTCGTTAAACATTCAATTCTAAATTCATCTTGGTCCTATTTTCTTTGTCGTATATTGTATATTTACGAGTTGCTACACTTTCTTTGCTTTCGAACGAACGAAGTACAAACTGTCGGAAAAGTGTTCAGAAATAAGTTAAAAATGGAATGAAATCACTAAATCTGTTTTCTCTTTAAAAGGAATCGTCTTTGATTGGAAAATCGGCCATATTAGTCCACATAACACTCTTAAGAAAAATAGACATATATGCATAATCATAAAATATGGTTTGAACCGGTGTTCGTCACTGAGCGATTTCACTACAACTAGTCTCTCCGTCTTGAGAGCTGTGTGTATTATTCCTAATTATTATAAATCTGTCGTCGGCAGTGTGATGGGAGATTGTATAGTTTTTTGTGTAAAGAGAGATTTCACACAAGCATGTGTTAAGGATGTTAATTACAAGATTTTCTGTCACGCCGCACTTAATTAATCGAATAGATTTTTGCTTAGCGTGTTGTACAGCGTGTTACAGTAATCGATTGAGAAAGAGCACCGATTAAGGGCATCGCTAGCCTGTGACCTAAGTGAAGGGAGCAAGGACAAGTCCTAGCCTAGAAGCTTAGTGACCTAGAAGGGAGAGTTCGCGAAATGATAACTCTGAGCGTATTATTCAGATATTATTAACCTAGTTATTTTTACGTTCGAATAAACTGCGATCAAAATTATATGTTCTTTTGCACAAAAGAGAACATATTTGGAAATGAACGTAATTTGTTTAACCAAAAAATTTAAATGACATGCATTCCCGTAATGAACTAGTACGAGTATAAGTAATGTATGTATTATTTTTGACAAAATGGAATTACCAATACCTAGATAATATACAGCTATAAATACATAGGTTTCGATCTTAGTAGAACATTTTAATTAATAACATATGCGTGTGCGATGTATACATTTACATATGTAGTTAATTAAAAGTAAAAATATTTACATAAAGTTGACACTAAAATGATATTATTTTATTACAAGAATAGTTTGTTATCGGGGCGGAAGTCTGTCGATAGCTTATCAGTTTAGTGAGCGGCAACTCTTTACGAGTTGATTTTACCAGTTCAGCTACATTATTAACTGCTAATTATTATTTTAACACCATAGATGTAGGTCGCTGGTGATGCAATTTTAAACGCAAATAAAACTCCATAGGGTTCCAATTTACTTTTCAAACATGCCCCAGGATTGAGACCACTAACCCGCAAGTAGGCAAAGGAAGGTGATGACGCCTAGGCAATCCTCACTGTACTGATGTCATCAGTGAGGTGAAAGCCTTAGTCCAGCAGTAGAACATTATACTACTAATCTTTATTATAAATACGAAAGTTTGTGAGGACGGATTTATATTTGTTACTCTTTAACGAAAAGACTACTGGGCGGATTTGGATGAAACTTTACAGTAATATAGGTACACCAGTAGTCATATAGTAGTATATATATAGTAATATAGCAGTAGGTACTTTACACTAATATAGAAACTTTACACCGCGGGGCGCGACTAATTTGTTCATACTTTTATGTTACATTTTACTTTTTCTTCAATACTCAGAGACGTCAAACGATTCGATAGTAGAGGTAATTGATTGCTCTTCGCCATTTAATGTCTGCAAACTTTCGTCAATTAGATAACTATCGATTTGATTGGCGTCTTTAAATAACATTAGGATCCATTTCTATTGAAGCGGAGTGGAGTAGTGCGGAGTTCCTCGGCCAATCGACGACGTTTCCCGACCTTTCGCGGGGATTGAACGAAACGAAACGTCGGGAAGTAAAAAGTAAGTTATTACTTATTATTTGTGAAAACGGGAACTTACGAGTACGTACGACGGACGGACGCGCTCGCGACAGCGTCTCTCCCCGCACGCTGTCGCGAGCGCTTCACCCACCTCCTGATGAAGGTCACCGAATGTGACCGAAACGTGTAGAGGGACACTCAACAGTAACCTCCAGAGTACGTAAGTTCATTTTTACAAAATATAATGACATCAACGTACGTTTCAATGACAATGCCAAATCCGTTGGCACAGTGGCAGTGAGAGCGCTTACTGTGTCGGGGGTTGCGGGTTCGATTCCCGCCCGGAGTCAACAATATGTGCAGACATAGTTGTTGGCGACGACGTCTGGGTGTCAATTATATATTCTTATAAAATATTTGTGTATGTATATGTAGTAGTACCAGTTAATTAGATTCCATAACACAAGCTTACTAGAGCTTACTTTGGGTCTAATTAACCGTGTGTGAATTTGTCCAGGTATATTTATTTATTATTAATGAATAGTAAAATAAGTTTATTACTTGTTTTATTAACTTTCTAACGCGAAAAATCCCGTGCGTTTACTAATAAAGCTAATAACAACAAGAATACAATTTCAAATTAACATTTATTTGGTTTTGGCAAAACAATAAAATGGTCAACCAATAACGAAATGAATACTCTGTATTCGGTTATTGGTCAAACCACTGTTCGGCGCTTTCTATATCACTACATAGTATAAAACAAAGTCGCGTCTGTTTGTCTTCTGTTTGTCTGTTTGTCTGTTTGCTTAAATTTTTAAAATTACGCAACGGATTTTGATGTGGTTTTTGTAATAGGTAGAGTGATTAAAGAGGAAGGTTTTTATGTTAAAAAAAAACCGAAATTCCCACGGGAACGGGCACAACGCGGCTAAAACCGCGGGGCGCTGCTAGTATAACAATATAACACAGCCTGATGGTGCACAAACCGTGACAACGTTGTTTACAGTAAATAAATAAAAGTTGAAGCAATAATTAATTAAAAGAGAATTTCGTATTTCAAACGCAAACGGCGAGTTAACCGGGATGTGTTTGATTAATCTATACTAATATTATAAAGCTGAAGAGTTTGTTTTGTTTGTTTGTTTGTTTGTTTGTTTGTTTAAACGCGCTAATCTCAGAAACTACTGAACCGATTTGAATAATTCTTTTTGTAATGGATAACTACATTCAACGGGAAGGTTATAGGCTATTTTTTATCCCGAAATTCCCACGGGAACGGGCACAGCGCGGGTAAAACCGCGGGGCGCCGCTAGTTAAAAGTATATATAAATAACAGAAACAGGTTCCAATATTTCTTCTGTCAAGTTTTTATTGATTTTCTCTCAGGATGTTTAAGTTATGTAATATGGCCTGTAAAGTTATATACCGGATGTCAAT
Source organism: Cyclophora punctaria (assembly GCA_951394245.1). Taxonomy (NCBI): domain Eukaryota; kingdom Metazoa; phylum Arthropoda; class Insecta; order Lepidoptera; family Geometridae; genus Cyclophora; species Cyclophora punctaria. Next base: position 12,951,814 of record OX596167.1, read on the forward strand.
ATAATTGATAGTTATTATTGGTTTGGTTTATGATATTTTTTAACGCCTCTACATAGATTTCCACGGACCTGCCAAGCTTTTTGTACACAGCGTATATTCATTTTCAATGTGGCAATGTGACATGACATTTTAGTAAAAGTTGTCTTTTCACTATTTTTGATTTTTCTAACATTCGCGTAATTTCAAATAGGTTTATATTTCTATGGTTTTTATTATTTAAATGGCAATGTATCGGAAGACTACTGTGTTTCGGAAGGCACGTTAAATTGTCGGCCTGGGTTGTTCCAATCGTAACCATATTGGAGGGCTTTAGCAAGTCTAAAATGATTATTTATGCTATTGTTATTGTATTTTATATGAAGTTTATTGATTATGTGTTTATTAAGAAGCAATTCACAGCTTCGACTTGCATGGGGCCGATAGAGGAATCTATCTGAGCGCTACCGTGCTTCGGGGGTACGTAAATTTCCAGTCGCTGTTGTTTCAATCGATAGATCATGGCGGAGGCCTTTACGTGGTCTAACAACTCCGACGCCAGGGTTGGCCACAGATCTATTCGAACTTACATATTACTACTAGCAGCGCCCCGCGGTTTTACCCGCGTTGTACCCGTTCCCGTAGGAATTTCGGGATGAAAAATAGCCTATAACCTTCCCGTTGAATGTGGCTATCTATTACAAAAAGAATTATTCAAATCGGTTCAGTAGTTTCTGAGATTAGCGCGTTTAAACAAACAAACAAACAAACAAAACAAACTCTTCAGCTTTATAATATTAGTATAGATAAGGCCTTATTCATATTCAGCGATATTACTCGCTATAAACCGATGAGTTGAATACAACGCAAACACACACACATTGCTTTCAAACTACATAATGTCTTTCGAATTCTTAATGAAGTAGACTCCCTTCCCTTCCCGTCAAGTAGGTTGAACTCATGAGAGAATCGCTTGGTATAAACGGGGCCTTATACAAAAAATATTAAAATCTATAAATTAACTATAAACTACAGTTTATAAGGCAGATGTAGCGATCCTAGCGCCACCCACAGTGTCGAGCTTTCAAAGTAAGCTTTCAAATTATGATTGACGTTACAGATACCATTTTATGGGAATTAATTACGAAGATAAACATTTTTTTTCACAAAACACAGAGGAAAGTTATTTTTTTCTAAGAATAATGGATTCGTTGGTGGCTTTTTGTTATAATTAACTGTTTAATTCTGTTCATGTTTAAATGTAGCGAGATTTGTACGTTTTGTTATTGTTTTTTACGGATTAAATACGTGGAAAATGTTGCGTAATTCCTGTTACAATAGACGTTCTCGTACTATGTCTAGACAAGGTTAGAACTATGAAAGAAAATGCTTAGATGATGATGATGGTAGTAAATGAAATTATGAACTGTGATGATGAAATGGCGATGACGAAAATCTTTGTCATGACTTCTTATAGCTAGGCAAACGAGGAGGTAAGTAAGTGAGTAAGTTTGAATAGAACAGTATTTGCAATTTTGCTACGGAACCCTAAAAAGTCTCTAACCATATTTTTTAAATTTTGTTTTTAGAAATTTATCGTTAATTAATTTATCCTTAAATTTACAAACTCCTATTTCCGCATACAAAATTTTTTCTCTATTATAATTAGGAAGACATCATACAAGGAAAATAACGGATTACGAAATAATCGTCAGCACCTTTTATACTTAACATTACTAAGCTAATTTTCTTTATCGTCACCCACACATCCGACTGACTCCTACCGTTTCGCCAACATGTCAGTTTGACCTTGGCGAAATGCAGAGAAATACTCAAAGGAACACCAAGGTCACTTTCTTTACGTAGATGTCACCACGAGATAACCTAAACTCAGTCGTGATGTTACTGTAAAACATTTAAAGTAGTCAAAGTAAGCAAATTGCTTTTGGAATTGTTTTATAATTATTTTTAGGTATAAGGTTTCTCCTTGAGAGGATGTGTTTAAATTGAAGCAGAAATTAGCTGTGCGGAGCTCAATGGACCAATTACAACGCATTGAATTTTTGAAAAAGTAAAAAATCTTTTCGTAATGCGTCAATAGAAAAGCATCTTTAAGGAGAAACTTTATAAGTAATAATAGTAAAAAGTTTGTAAAAGTTTACATTCATATCGATATTATAACTACTTACATTTATTCACTTAAAACTATTTACATTGCATTGTAACCAAACTAAGCATAACTCATATCTTGAGAGACTTTTAAAAGTAAGTAGGTATTTGTACCTAGTACTTATTTCCATTTCTATATTATTTATAGTGCTTGGCGTACACTAAGTACGCAATCCTAAATACTTACCTACCGTCAAGTAACGAGACGTCGCGTCGATAAAAGCGTGGGCTTGTCTACATTTTACTTACAGTTCGGAGCGTCTTTAACTAAAGTATCATAAATAATAGCTTTTATTAAAAGGAACATTGAAAATCACAGTCCAATAAATAAGCTTCTATTCAGGTTGAAACTTTATATTGTTATTTACGGCAATGGAATCTCGTTCTTCGTTCTTTTAAATAACTTCGTTCTTTTAAATAACTACATTCACTTCAAAAGTGAATGTAGTTATTTAAAAGAACGAAAAACGGCTTTACATTAAATTCAATACGAGGGTTTCAATCATTAGCAATAATGTGAAATACAGTGAAGTTTTTGAGTGACTTTATATACCTACTACGCGAGCTTCTACAAATCGCAGGCTCGTACACTTTCGAACGATCCTAGCAACTTTATAAAAATACTCGAACTTCATACTGACTCTAACTTGGCTCCAAACTTTAAAAAATGATCATCATTTAACCCACTTAGAACTCAAAACACATCATTGTGCAGATACTGGGCTGCGATCAATCGAAACGTAAAACTTGCGGGTTTAAAATTTTTTGTCTCTGTCATTTCGAATGAGTATTTTGGTACGAGAGTGAGATAGCCGTGGTGCGTCATAGTCCCACGCTAAAACCGCGTTCGATAAACGCTGGTTTCTTATTCGCGAGTTGGCTGTGTAGGCGTGGCAACGCCGCAGTGCTAGTCGCCCCTAATGCCCGTCTACTAAGCTTGTACAGTACCGTGGTTGGGTCCCAACAGTCAAATGCGTATTGTAAACTGTTTGACAGCGTAGTGCGACGTTGCCAGTCCTAGCTAGGAATAGGAGGTAAAATTTAAAATTCGATTTTCGATTTATGGAATGATTTGTGTTTTAGGTGTAGAACCGTGAATGTTTAGCTTTATTTTAGTGATAGTGGCATGTTTTTATGTTGGCAATCTTATAAATAGGTTTGTTTTCTTTTCTATTTTTGTAGGAATATTTTTTTTGTTATAATCGTAGTAATCTTGACCTATCTAAAGGGAATGTTTACAAATTATCAGTACGTCGCTTCTTCTTGGAAATAGTCGCGTTAGTTCAAGGTTAAGTTCGGAAAGTTACCTAGTTCATATTTATGGGTATCGGCTTTCAGTTTCCTTTGTAATGAGCTTCAATATAGTGTAGATATTTCATATTGAAATAGTGATTGGTGATTTCTTTTATAGATCAGTTTAAGGCAAGAAATGAGCGATTGTATTTATTTTTTAGACATTATTAAAAAAAGCGGTATAACCAGAACACTGTTATAAGTACTGTGTTTTGTCTCTTGCTCTTTGGAGAACTGCGTATGTTAGAAAGTGACAAGCCATTTGATAGCTAAACTGTTCTGAATACGCGTTTATAAATACGTTTCGATTAGAGGATGCATTTTAAGAAATTATTAAAAAAAAAATGGAGCCTAAAATTCAATATGGCGACTAACGCTCACGTATACCAGTCCAACCCCTGAGGTGAACCTTAGGAAGTTTTATTAATACCATCATACCTGGACCATAAACGCGACACTTTGCCTTTTTCAAGGCAGACATTTTTTCTCCAAAATTGGTCTAGTACTTAGTTAAATAGACGTACCTACCTACCTATATACTTATAAAATACTATTCCCTCTACTCATACTTATATAAAATAATCATGTTACACTCTGTTAAGTAAATCAGTAAAAATAAGTAAAGGACAAGAAACAGTAAAGGAGAGGGTTAATAAGGGAATGTCTAGACAGTAGGTAGACAATACCTAACATCATTTTCTTCTTATATCAGCAATACGATATTCCAAGCAATACAAGCAATAAGGAAATGTTTACAACAACTCAACTATATAGGTATTGCTGCAACGGTGTCTATAATCAAATGTTTACCGTGTGTAGGTACGAGCGATTAGAGATGAGTTCACAGCTTACTTATTAGTATCTATGAGCCAAAAAAAACTTCAATTAATATCAAAATCATATAGTAAAGTATTAGCTTCTAGTGTCCCACTGCTGGCCAAAGAACTCTCATCTCACTGAAGATATCAGTACAGTGACAAAGATTTGATATCACCACGCTTGCCTACAGCGTGTTGTGATTTTAAACTTAAACCTTATATTGGAAAAAATAACAGTCATAAATACAATATTTTGTCACTAATGGTGCGTTTGCATTCGTTTCCAACTAAACTTACCCCTTGGTGTGCTTGAAATACTTCTTCGGAAGTAACGAACAAAATGACATGTTTACTTTCTACTTGGTTTACGCTTTTCTTGCCAACATGGCGGAATAAAACACCATAGATATTATAAGAAGTATTTAATCTCTATTATTTATGATTTGTTTGATATATTGATATATGAGAAGCTATCCACTTTTTAAATTTCGAACCAAATATATATATATACTAATATTATAAAAAGGTATTTATTTAATTTTGTTTGTTTGTATGTTAGGGCTAATCTCCGGAATCACCAGTTCGATTTGAATTTTTTTTTTGGCATTGCGTTGTTATATTCAAGAGGAAGGCTCCCGAAATTCCCACGGTAAAGAGCACAACGCAGGTAAAACCGCAGGGCGCGGCTAGAAGATCATATACATGTTTCATGTCAAGAGCACCCTTGGGCCATAATTTTGTAGACAATTGTACATACACCTTAACTTGCCATCATAGTCTTATTGGCATTCTTGATAGCATCATAGTTGTCAGAAGCCTGTCAGAATCGTCTTTAAAATATAGTATAATTTAAATTGGTTTGGTTAAAGAGGAAAAGCTTCGATCAACAATACACAACGGAAAAGTTATTCGATACCTACTTATTTACAGTAAGGTAGGTATGTCAAATGAACATACAATCCACTTACCGACACTACTAATACGCACACAAATACGCGTGTCTATACTCATTACAACTACAAGTACAGTTCAGGGTCGTTCGGGAAATAAAACCACTACACCACAAAATCACATTATTAATTGATTTGCTCGTAATAAAACTACGATTCATTTTAACCCTTTTTTACGTCTGATGTTAAATCATTATTCAATTTTTGACGTGAAGAGCGATAATTGACAATTCGAAAATTAAAATATGCCCCGAAGCCCGAATGGTGATTGTCAAGCACTTTATTGTCTTAAATATGCTGTTGCATTTAATGCATTTATTGAACATTGTTGATCTGTTATCCAATTAAATTGTACGAAGGAAAATGAGTAGAAATATAAACGCTTCCAATTAAAAGAGTACTTTGAAAGTAAAGTTGTATTAGTCCATTTGAGTTATGTAGTAGAGTCGTGAACACTGTATTTTTTCTCACGAGAGTAAAAATTTGGTCGCTTTTTCCGTCGAAGAAGATTCGTACAAAAGAGGAAAAAGATCTGCTGATTTCATTCCATTCTTACTTAACCGCTAAAATCTAAGTGGTCTATGTTCAACAACAGTTGTGATATTTTGAATTTTATCTCAAAAACAGAACATCATTTTCGACCCTCATGAGATTGCAGATTACTTGGCTCCACACTGATTGACCAAACTAACTAGGTATCTATAATAATACCTTGACTATGGGCAGACCAACTTTGCTGAGAATCTGAGGTGCTGGGTAATCATGTCCAGCTGACCCAACCAGGGAAACAGAGTTCGATACTTCGCGTATGCTAAGACGACCGTGTAAACAAGAAAAGTTATTCTGTAATTTCTCAGGGCAAATCTCAAAATTATATTGAAAAATATGAAACCTCTCTTAAATGGCACAGTTTTAACAAGACATACAAAAATTTAGGTAAAAACTGAGATTACACTTGTCAACTTTTAAATAAAGTTTTCAACATGCGTCTGTCAACCTCGGTCTTCTGTGGCAACAAGGTGGCAACGGTTCCAAAGGAGCTGAAACGTCTGATAAAAATGTAAAATAAAAGCGAAGTGTATCCGTAAAAGTAGTTTTAATTAAAAAATATTTTTTATATTTCAATATTCAATGCCTTTCTGTCTCCTATTAGTCATTCAAGTAGCAAAATCCTCTACTCTCACTATAAATAAGAGACCCATTTAAGAGAAGCTCCATTCGCTCCGCTTAATAACTCCAAAAACTAGGTCACGTGACAGCCACGCGGTCATGACAGCAAATGCGAGACGAATTCCAAGTTGTCTATGAAGGCAAGATACATAGTGTGATGTGATGAGGACAATAGGACAAGTATAACAAAGCTTTTGTCATCAAAGCTTTGTCCAAGCTATAATTAGACTATGCCTATTGAATATGTTGATTATTGAGGGCGATAATTAGAGACATGAGTGTACCTATATAATATAGAAGCGCTAACCTCGAGATATATAAGACAATACAAACCGAGGCATTATTAGACTGACCGATGTTAATTAATTAATTGCTAAGCAACGTGTGAAGTCCCTTAATGCTTGGATGGACAGCCAATAATGGTATTTCTGACTGAGCGCATACGATGCTTCGGAGGCCACGTAAAATTCTAAGTAGGCCCCGGTTGTGTCATCGTCTTTCATTGGTAGATGTATTCAATTTTATAATAAAAGGAGGTAACTGGGCTTAGTGAAGGTAAATTCAAATCGTACGTTAAAGACGTTTTATTGACTAAAGCATACTATAGCGTTACTGATTACATTGAGGACAAATATGTCTGGAGTCAAATTCCTGCACCAGCAAGTCAACCTGATTTTGACATGTAATCTTACTTACTAGTATTAAATTGTTTTAAACCTTGACTTAAAAAAAAAAAACCAGCAGAGTTTCTTGCCCATTCTTCTCTGCTGATGTTCTTCCGAATGGGTGGTACGTTCAAAAGAGCCTCTATGGGGCCAAAACTGAATAAAAATATTTGACTTTGACTTTGACTATATTATTATCATATCGGAGCGATTAGCCGGTCTGAAAACTTTGATACCTCTGGTATCTAAAATTTGGCCACTAACCTACAGGAACTTAAGCGCAAGTCACACACGGGTACGGGTCGTGTGACATTATATTCTTTGGTATCAAAACCTTGTACTCACACTGGCCAGTGAGACGCCTTCATTCTGACAAATAGGAATACAACGTAATTCGACACTCACCCGCACTATAATGTGTCTTGCGCCTTACCTAACCTGTCTCTGTAAACGCATGGTAAACTAGCTATTACCTCACGCCGTAGCCGTTGCAATCCGATCGAATGCGTCCTTAATTACACTCTACAGACAGTTTCTAATTACATGTCAACACGTACTTGAAATGACTATGTTGTAAATTGATGCTAAATGATTCGTACTTAACTAATTTGCTAGTAAATGGTTATTGTTTTTACATTACAGTTTCGTTTAATTGATGTACAGTATTGGTGTGTACATTAACTTAATGCGTAGAGACTTGTGAATGTGCGTATGGGGCGTAGTTTGATTAAGCGATGTCAATTCATCGCAATTTTTAAGCAACTGGGCGCCATCCAAATCATGGGTGGCCGGTAGTGGCAGCTTTATTGTCGCGATACCGTGCTTCGGAAGGCACGTTAAATTGTCGGCCCCGGTTGTTTAAATCGTTACATTATGTCATCGGTCTTAAGGCGACAAACTCCGATACCCAGGGGTTGGCTACTAATCTACTCGATTACAGAACAGATTAAGATAAGGAAGGATTCAATTTTAATATTACTTTGTTCAAACTTTTCATGAAAAATAAAATTTTGGCTTTCTATGCGTATGTACCTAATAATACTAGGGTAGCTTTAAGAAATTCAATACCAATACAATTCATTCATTCATTTCATGTAGTTCAGTGGCCAACCCTGAAGTCGGAGTCTTTAGACCGCCTAAAGGCCTCCGACATGGTCTGACGATTGAAACAACTGGGAGGCTTAACGTCCCTCCGTAGCACAATAGCCTTCGATCAACAATACACAACTAGATGTCGGGTCGGCGCAAAAAATACGTCTCGGTAAATAAGGCCTCATTTGAAAAGTGAGCTCTTATTTTATTTATAAGATTTGCTACTTTATTGCTGGGTGTCATGATTATAATTAGATTGAACTTCGAACTGTTTTAAAACTTTTGTTTCAGTTCGGTAGTAAACTCTGACACCAGGATTGGTCAGATTGACCATCCACTCGATAAGAAGAAGTAAACTAAATAAGCTGTCACACGTCATCCACGCGGACAGTATTTGGCTTTGATATTGTATGTGATCCGATATCTAGTTGTGTATTGTTGTTCGAAGACAATAGCGCTCAGATAAATATACCACTAGGGCGTAATAACGGCTATAGTTACCGTATTTCCAAAAATACCATCGCACATTGAACTATTAAATTTATTCGCTAGTTTTCGATTATTCAATGGAGGTACGATCATTGTTTTTGTTTTACCATGTATACCGATAAAAAGGTGGATTACGAAACGAAAATCACTACGAATATATCCAAATACTTATTGAAAAATAACACCATCGAAATATAAATTCAGTTTCGAATATATTAAGATACTAGCATCGCTCCATCGGTTTAACGTAGTTGTGCCCGCTCCCGTAAGAATTTCGGGATAAAAATTAACACAATACCTTCCCGTTGAAAGTGGCTATCCATCACAAAAATAATTATTCAAATCGGTTTGGTATTTTCTGAGATTAGCGCGTTCAAACAAACAAACTCTTCAGCTTTATTATATTAATATAGATTAGAAAATAAAAATGTATTTAATTTTAATCCACAATACAGGCATTCGTTAAGCCAAATCTAAAGTTACGAAATATAAGCTACGTCTATAAAAACGTACAAAGTGAATTTTCAGGAAACTCAAGTACGTAGCATAATTAAGGTTTCGTAGGGGTATGTTAAGACGAACCATCGGCAAACTTTAAGCTGTGCGACAGACGGGTGGGTCGCCCGAATAGGGTCTACCCCTTGTAAATGTATCTTTATACGTAACTAACTCTATTTATAAACGTGTAGGTATACGTTACGTTATTGTAGTGTGTTGTTTAATTACGGTATGTTTATGTTATGTAGTGATAGAATGTCTTGCCCAAGTAATACCCGTTCCTATAAGATATGTGGGATAAATCCTACTAATCCTACTAATATTATAAATGCGAAAGTTTGTGAGGATGGATGTATGTATGTTGCTCTTTCACACAAAAACTACAGAACGGATTTGGATGAACTTTACAGTAACGTAGGTTATACATCAGAATAACATATGGGACACATTTTATCCCGAAATTCCTGCGGGAACGGGTACAACGCGGGTAACACCGCGGGGAGCGGCTAGTATTATAAATGCGAAAGTTTGTGAGGATGGATGTATGTTTGTTGCTCTTTCACGTAAAAACTACTGAATGGATTTGGATGAAACTTTACAGTAATGTAGGTAATACATCAGAATAACACATGGGATACATTTTATCCCGAAATTCCCGCCGGAACCTAAAACGCGGGTAACATCGCGGGGCGCGGCTAATGCTCCCATATATGTAATTACTAGCCGAGCCTCGCGGTTTCACCCACGTTGTACCCGTTCCCGTGGGAATTTCGGGATAAAATGTATCCCATGTGTTATTCTAATGTATAACCTATATTACTGTAAAGTTTAATCCAAACCCGTTTAGTAGTGTCTGCGTGAAAGAGTAACAAACATGCATCCATCCTCACAAACTTTCGCATTTATAATATTAAATAAAAGATTCACGTTTTGCTGACGTCAAAGTTTTAAAATGCATCTCTGGAACCAAGTCAAGACCTAAGAGTTCCACATGGAAAGAAAACTTTTAACCTCGCGTTTCAATAAAAATATTAAATCGAACCTACTTTTTAAAAGTTGGCTGAAAGCTCAACTAACTCTCCTTAACAGCTGTAGTAAAAAGAGTGATTCGTTTACACTATCGAGCTTGTTCATTAATTTTATCGGGGTTCATTAAATGAAATGTTATCGGCAACTGTTGTGTGATAAAAAATGAAATAAAATTTATAAATAACTTTAAAGTTAGCTATCGGCTTGTTCCGTAGTTCTTTTCATCAAGAGTTACTGGTATTGTTACCTACTGTTTTGCTTAATATTGCTGAGTGTAATAAATTCATAATATCCTACCAGGTTATTGATATAACCGTGTGTTCTGTGCTTTATACTTCAGATCAATTTTTATTAAGGTAACATTTTTTTAAGACTGGGCGATTTTACCAGCTGTAGCTTAATGTAGAAAAAGTTTGTTTCACGTGTGTTATTCGCACATTCTCAGCTGATAAACTCACCGAATGTAACGCCGCGATGCTTGATATTTTTAAGAAGGTATCATTAATACAGCACTTTAGCTTCTCTCTCAGAGACGTGCATTCAATCAACAATTAGGTAATTAACGTATCCATCCAACATGTCAAAAATACTTATCTAAGGAAGTATTTGAGTACGGGCGCTGCTTTAGAACCCGGTCGCTTACTTGCAGTTCGTAAAATCGCTTAATTTTAACGACTCTGAGTAAGAGTGATTCTATTTATCAATAGTGTTTAATAGATATATTACCCTGTAATATCCCACTGCCGATCAAAGGCCTCTCGTCTCTCTCGTCTCGTTTTTATTTATCAACTAGCAGCGCCCCGCGGTTTTAACCGCGTTGTGCCCGTTCCCGTGGGAATTTCGGGAATTTTTTTACATAAAAACCTTCCTCTTGAATCACTCTACCTATAACAAAAAACCCGCATCAAAATCCGTTGCGTAAGTTTAAAGATTTAAGCATACAGACAAACAGACGCGACTTTGTTTTATACCATGAAGTGATTTGCAAATAAGATATTATACCAATTCTAAAAATCACTTACATTAATATATAATATTGCAAATAGCAAGACGTCGCGCGCATCAAAGCAAATTCAAAGTATATATTTAAATTGGATTTTTCATGAAAAAGTCTGCTTGTATGATTCCCCGACATAATATTATCAGATGTCTCATTAGTAAGGAGTAAATGTACATATTGAAGTAATTGAAAGTCTCGTCGGTATTTATATAATACTTGTGTGTTAGAAATTGTAGTTCTCTTAGTAGTTTCAATATGTTTTAATATACACGTCCTTTGGCACAGTGGTAGTGAGAGCGCTTACTTTGTTGGGGGTTGCGGGGTCGATTCCTGCCCGGAATCAATAATATGTAAAGGCATAGTTGTGTTTGGGTGTCAATTATATATTCTTTTACCTATACTGCACTGATATATGTAGTAGTATCAGTTAGTTACATTGCATATTATTTGAAGCTTAGAGTTTAGTTTGGGTGTAATTAACCGTGAGTGAATTTGTCCGAATATATACTCGTAAGTAAATTCAGTTTGAAATATGACTGATCAAAGTATTTTATCTATAACTAGCTGCGCCCCGCGGTTTCACCCGCGTTGTACCCGTTCCCGCGGGAATTTGGGGATAAAAAATAGATGTTGGCCGATTCTCATAGATACCGGATAAGCACAAAAAATTTCATCAAAATCGGTTAAGCCGTTTCGGAGGAGTATGGCAACGAAAACTGTGACACGAGAATTTTATTTATTAGATGTTAGCTTAATTGAACTTTGTTAATTCAGGAACATTAAAATATTAACAACAATATTAAGTTACCTGTAATCTAAACTAATATTATAAAGAGGTAAAATTTGTAAGTTTGTTTGTATGTTCGAGGTAATCTCAGGATTTATCAGTCCGATTTGAATAATTCTTTTTGTAATAGATAGCCACATTCAACGGGAAAGTTATAGGCTATTTTTTCCCCGAAATTCTCACAGGAACGGGTACAACGCGGGGCGCTGCTAGTTACCAATAAACAGTTCAACTCAACTTGCACGCGACTCTAGCTATGGAAATCTTTTTTAACCGACTTCAAAAAAGGAAATTTCTCAATTCGACCGTATAAATGCTTTTGGTACAAAAACATCGATAAAAACTTGCGGTTCATTTGTTTCCGAAAGTATAGTATACGTGTGAAACAAATGAAAGTTGTATAGGTATGTATTTACAAACAAACGCAATAGATTTAATTACCGTAACTGTGAAGTCAAAATAATGTTTATTCATTGGAAGAAAAATGAGATCATTTTGATCGAACAATAAAAATAAACCAACCCAAAATCAATTACAACTACTGAAAACGTGTACAGTCGGCCAAGAAAGTGGTCTACCACTTTTGACAAAAGTTTCTGCGAGATATAACGATCGCTGAGGTTGACTTTTCTATGCACAATTATGTTATGACGTTTTGTCTGTTATCTGAGATGCCTGACATTTGACATCATTGGGTGACTTAGTTGGACCTCTATTATTAAATGAAAATTGACCTTGTTGTTTCATGCATGACGTTCAAATGAATCTCTACCGTAGGGTGGTAGACCACATTTTTGGCTGACTGTACAAAAAAACAAAAGATTAATAAAAACATGCTTTTCCTCCCACAAAATATATTGGCAATTATACTTTATCTTATCGAGAAACAAAACTTTTTTGTTATCAAATAGGTTTTAACCGCACGTAGTATATATTTTATGACGCGCGTTAGTTTGATAAGGCCCACCAAAAGTTTATTAGCAGTTGTAAAACGGACCGTTTCTTTATAAAACGCGCACAATGAGCTGTGGACTGATGTTGTTTCAAACATTGTGTTATCGTTAGACCGGGTTTTGTTCGTCTATCTTAACTTCGTTTTTTTTACACTAGCAGCGCCCCGCGGTTTTACCCGCGTAGTGCCCGTACCCGTAAGAATTTTTCGGGATGACCATCCCGTTGAATGTGGCTATCCATTGCAAAAAGAATTATTCAAATCGGGCTGGTAATTTCCGAGGTTAAGTCGAACAAACAAACTTACAAATTTTACCTCTTTATATAACTCGATAAATAACTCGGTTTCATAAAGGAAAATACAATCGGGATTCCGAATACCTATCAGATGTTTATTTGCTGTATTGAAACCATTGATCGTATTTTTAATATAAATATGAAGCTTCATTAAAATTTATCATAATACCGAACTTCATAGGATAAAATGCTTTACACCGGTGAATGATTGAATTCATTGCGTATTTTCGAGTTGCATTTATATTCCGATTTCATTTTATCGGGAATCGTCGATATCAACAGCGAGCCGGCGAGTTCAATAGACTGACTTCGTTTTAAGAATACGCTGGGATGTGAACTCGCTTAATCTGAAAGCTGAAAAAGATTGTAAGGGTGCGTTTACATTGAAGTGAAGCGGAGCGGTGCGCATCCCGATTTACCAATCACAATGAATCCAAGGTATTGGTATTGTCAAAATATTTCCTTCATGCGCTGTGGTTGGTCGATTGAGCTCCGACTCCGCTCCTCTTTAATGGTATAACGCAACCTTAGGGAACATTAAAAAGTGCCGTTTTTTTCTTAAGTCTTGCCTCTAAGAACTGCGGGCGTCTACTAAGTACGTCTACGTTCACTATATTTTTTACGCCAGTTAAAACGTGGACTTATCTGGTCGATTTTCCAGCCGAAGACGATTCCTTCTTAAAAGGACAAGGTCTAGTCATTTCGTTCCATTACTCTATCATTTCCTCAATGAAAGAAGGCTTTGATTAAAAGTCCGTCTGATAGTTTGAATAACTCTGACACCAGGACTGGTCAGGTTGACCATCCATTCGACGAAGAAGAAGAAGTTTGAATATATCTACTGCTTGATATAGTTTCTGTTTGTATTTAGGTAAATGTGACTATTATTTACACGATTTCGTCAGTGCAAATGATTCTATTATTATTTATATGTATCATAGAAGTTGCGAAAAATATTGTACAAAGTGGCCTCTATTTTTTGTTAAATCTAATAGACAACTGTGTCAATGTTTTGAAAACGGATCAATCTATTAAGTAAGTTAACAAAATGGCTCTTTCTTTCTTAGTTACATCTCGGTCAAACCCATATAATCACTACATAGTATAAAACAAAGTCGCTTTCCGCTGTCTGGCTGTCCCTATGTATGCTTAGATCTTTGAAACTACGCAATCGGATGCCTTGTTTTTCCCGTAACTCATATAACAAACAGACAAACAGTTCGTCTTGTAAAATAAAAATATAAATTAACAGCTACCTGCTTGGCGCCATTTTATTATAATTTACTGTGTTCTGTGGTTCCACAATTGTTTAAATAATTAGGGTGTCGCTTCGTCATGGATGGTGGACACAAATTTAATTTAAAACAACGAAATATATTTGGTACTTTAATAGTTATGGCTAATTTGAATTAGTGGTTAAAACTTCTGGCCGTTAAGTTAGTTAAGTTTTTTACTTATTAAGCGATAAAATGTGCTTATTTATAGTGGAGTAAGTTTAAGAGAACTTTAAAGTTTTGTTCAGATGCACATGACTTACTTAAAGACATATTTACATTTTCGTAATTATGTTTACTTATACGTATAGTTGACATGACATTATGGGCGAGTTTCAAAATAAGTTAAATCGTTAAAGCGCAAGACTGTATAACTTGCGCTTGCGCACTATGTAAGTGCGGGTGCGGCCCGCTGCGGGCCAGTGTGACGACACCTTTAATTCAAATACAAGGTATACAAAGTCACGCAGCCCGCAACCGGCCCGCAACCGCACAATGTGAGTCTTGCGCTTAGGTACCAGTATAGAACCATAACCAAAGTAGGTACTATCGTACCAAAACCAAAGTACTACCGTACCATAACCAAAGTACAATTTTTAAAGAAAGAAGAAATTACAACTATCGTTCATTTTGTTACTAATTTTACTTATTTGATCAACATTTTAATTGGGACGTCATCTGTCGCTTGGCGTGTTAAAATACAAACAATATTATACTTATTACACTACCGATGTAAACTAGGCTTTACCTGTAATTTAATTCCATTTTTAGATTTCAATTAACCGTTATTAATGTAACTAAACATTGTTAATCTTTTCTATAATTCAATCTTAGTCAATAAAGTTTGAATTTGTTAGGTGAAACTAACAGGTGCCATAAAGCGAATGATTCAATAGGTTATATTTTTTATTATCCATTGATTGGCTATTATTGCTCTTGAAAACGGCTTGTTAGCAATTTTATTACAAGAAAATAAACTTGGTAATACATGGAATTAGTCCATTGAGGTATTATTTAATAATTAATCTTACGAAGTGAATTATAATTTCATTAACTGCTTTATTTGTGGCATTTTTGTAATAACAGTTAAATAGTTAGCGGTGGCAATTATATTGCCAAGGCAATTGTTGCCGTTTAACATGGGCTTTGCCTAGTTTGCCTTTACTGACTTCACGATATGATATTTTTTTATATGAACACGATTCGTGCATTCCCAAAAATTGCTTCGACTTTTCGGAATTTCCAATATGGCATATTTGATCAAACACATGAAAATCACTTAGGTTGCTTTTCATTGAATGCAGCGGAGCTCTGCGGAGCTCAACTAACCAATCACGATGCATTACAAAAAGATTTTGACAGTATCAATGCGTAGCTTGACATTATCAATGTGCTGTGATTGGTTAATAGGACGCCGCGCCGCTTCAATGGAAACGCTCCCTTAATGGCTATATACCTATATATATTAATAGCAGCACCGCCGCGGTTTTACCCACGTTGTGCCCGTTCCCGTGGGATATTCGGAAATTTTTATACTTATAAACCTTCCTCTTGAATCACTCTATTTATTAAAAAAACTGCATCAAAATCTGTTACGTAGTTTTAAAGATCTAAGCATACATAGGGACAGACAGCGGAAAGCTACTTTGTTTTATAATATGTAATTCATAGAGAGGTGTCAAAACCGGCCCGCTCCCACACTGTGTAACTACACCCGCACACTTCATCTAAATAAACCCTCATTATACAAAAGCACATTCCAACGGAAAAATATGAACTGAAAAATATCAGAAAAGTAAATAATGAACATAGAGAGCTCTAAGCGAAATAAAATGTTATTTATTTCTTTTAATAAGTGGGAGCTACAGGGATCGCTGAGTTCGGATGAAAACGACAGGTCACGACTTGCTACCGCCTTCGTCTGCAACCCGATTTAATATATGGAAATATTATTTGCTGGTAGAATAGACATTGACATATTATACTGTAGAGTTTCACTTTGTATATTGATTATAATATTATCATTATTGTGGTTTATATAATCTTTTATAATTATGTGTTCTTTTTCTTCGTATCTGTATAGTTTTGTAATAATCTAAAGTCCATGTGATTAAGGGTAGAAATTTGGTACACATTTTACTTTTTCTTTTACTTTTGCACGTGTTAACGTGCGTCTTCATTTATCATTACAAACTTAATTATCATTAAATTGTCAATTAATATTTTCAAAAGGAATAATGCCCTCCTCAATATTAGTAAATATCTACACGCAGTAAATGATAGCAGAAGTAACAAACTGAATTAAAAAACGACGCGGTACTCGACAGACGAAAAAAAACAAGATGAAGGTTCGCCATTGTTCCAAAGACTAAAAAGAGGTTTTGTATCCTACAGGAACCTATAGCGACGCCATTGTATACGGTCGTAGATTTGAAACGTCGCAGGAATAATAAATGATATGTAAAATAGTATATTAGGTGGATAAATTTTATATTTATGTACTTTGTTTCCCTTTTTTGGACTAGCGTTTGTATTGGTTGGATTTATTTCGATATGCTTGGGCATTTTTGATGCTTTATGTTTTTATAAGTTTAAGATTATATTTAATTGTTATGTTGTTAAAGTATTAATATTAAACTATGAAATGCAGTCTTTAAAAAGCTACAGAAATTAGAGCAAAACTCTAAGTGTTTTGCTGGCAAACCTGTTGGACAGTAGTTAAGACAGCTTTCTTTTTAGCAGATTGTAACTGTCAAGATTGATAACCAAATCGACAAAATTGAGGCCTTGAAGCAACAACTCGATGAAGAGATGGCTGTACCAAATGGCAACGGTGACGTAGACTCGAAGGAAGAACTAAACCTTGTTATTTGAGAAAGAGAGTCCGAATCGAATAGCAGTAGAGAAGCCATGCTGAAAGAACGCCAGAGTTCGGAGGGCTCTCCCAACTCGCCGGACGAATGCGCGGGCTGCGGAGGCAGGATTCAGGATCGGTAAGTGTGATAAATCCTACTGATATAAATGCGAAAGTTGTTAAGATGTATGTTTGTATGTTTGTTACTACTCATGGGATACATTTTATCCCGAAATTTTCGCGGGAACGGGTACAAAGTGGGATGCAGGGCGCGGTTATTAATAATAATTATTAGTAACATCAATCATCTTTGAACAAGTTTGATCTATACCTCTTGTAAAGTTTCCAAAGGACCGGGCTTGTGCCGAGTGACTTACGAAAACACTGCAATGTCAATTAAGAGGTACTTATTAATTAATTTCAATCTAGAGTAGAATGTCTGTGATTAAGTTATTTACATAAAAATACATAAGAATTAATTTCTAAGAACTGTATGTGAACTCTACTGTCTTAATTATTATGCCGCGGTATTAATTTAACTAACGTTAATTTCTCATTTTATGCATCTTTGGTACTCCTCATTGTACCGATATTTTCAGTGAGATGAGAGGCCTTTACGCAGCAGTTGGACATTATAGGCTAATCCTTTGTACCTCAGGTACTACCTCCTGGCGGTTGACCGTCAGTGGCACGGCTCCTGTCTCCGTTGCTGTGAGTGCCGCCTTCCGCTGGACTCGGAGCTCACCTGCTTTTCGAGAGATGGAAACATTTACTGCAAGGAGGATTATTATAGGTATGTTCTCTTTAATCTTAACCTTTTTACAGGATTTTTAAGTATCTATCAAAAGTACGTAATGTTTTTGCAAGTGCGAATAGTTAAATGCTCTTGCGAAGCGAAGGTTATTTGTTTTTCTTTGTAGCTTTTTGTTTTCTTAGAAGGGTGGCGTAAGTATAACATAAAATTATAAGTATGTAGGCACTAAAGTATGTATCTTATTAAAATGACCAAAATAATTTCATACAAAATATTGCAGAACCGATCTCCTACCACGTAAAAGTATACGAATCAGTTATCAGTTACAAAGATATTTTAAAATTACGTACGGCCTCCAATTAGGTTTCAAAATAGTTACCATTGGTTGTGAATTCTTTACACAGAACCGTTCGAGAAGTCCGCTACTGAATACACGTTGACGCGCGGTGTCAACACCATGGCGTTGTTAAGGGAGCCGTTTTGGGGCCGTCACTCATTGTCGTTCACACTTGTGATTTTCTCACACCTGTCGACTCGCTCGTTATGTTTCTACTTTAATATATTCATAGTTTGTACGCGTATTTTTATTTCTTTAACTAAAACACCGTTTGGGAGACATTGAAATCAACATACTATATAGCGGCTTTTTTTGTTTGTCAACTGTTGTTTGCATCAACAACAAAAAAACCCGGATATTTATACGAGTATTTTATGACACATAATATCATAAAACAAAATTCTAAAATAACAAAAGCAAACATGTGTAAACGTAAAATACAAAAAGATTTATAAAAATCCGGATCCACCCTTCAACGTAATCCATATGGTCTGTTAGTACCGCAACAAAAAAAGAATCACATTATTGGCCATCGAGATATAGTAATTGATATAATTGTTGATAACTAAATCTGTTGTCGAGGGTAGAGGTTCAAACACAAACGGGGCGATATGTCAGTGCCCCTGTGCCATATGGTGTGATTGTATGTGGATACCGCACACAAACACTGTCAAGATGGGCCCGATGATTACGCCTGATTGATTTTGCGAGGGCGCAGTTAAGTGGTTGTAGCTTTACGCCTTTTGGTATAGTAATTATATTTATGTCAAATCGGAAATTGACGCGGTTTTGTCAGTTTGTGATTTTAATCGCTTTCGTTCAAGTTGTTGTGTTTAACTCTTTTTATGGTCGGGTTAATGACCTATTGGGATAATATATTTATTACCGGTTAAAATAAAAAGAAATATTACGAATATGTGGGCGGAATGTGCTCGTTGGTTAGCGTTATTTCTGTCACGTTAATTTTAAAGTACTGGCACAATTACCGTTATTGTGGCAAAACTGTGACATTACATTATTATAACTACATTTGTAATAAAAAATACAGTCAAGGTACAGTTAACGTCATATACAATAGACACCACCCTAACTCACTAAATTAAGTTTCAGTAGGTTAAAGACCAACCCTAGTAACGGAGATTTAAACCACCTTAAGACCTCCAACATGGTCCAAAGATTGATTAGTCTTATCCCATTTTAATCTTATTACAACATTTATGACGTAAATACTAATCTAGACGGAACTTAATCGCGAATAAAACAACGTACCTATGACGTCAAATGTACCATTGACCATATAGTTTCCAGTAGCACGATAACTACATCTTGTTGCAGGTTATTCTGCGTCAAGCGCTGCGCCCGTTGCGGGAATGGAATTACACCCAACGAGCTGGTCATGAGAGCTAGGGACCTGGTCTACCACTTGTCCTGCTTCACTTGCGTAGCCTGCGGGACCCAGCTGTCTAAAGGAGATGTCTTCGGCATGAGAGACGGGCTGGTGTACTGCCGTCCGCACTATGACAGCGCATGCCTTGACGAGTACTGTGACGAAGATATTAACAGTGTTTACAGGTTGGTTGGCTTTTTTGAGGTTGATTGGTTTTACGGATTGTATATTAATTAGTAGGTAATTGGTTGGTACCTTCTGAATGAAATACAATTAATAAAAAAAACGTCTTTTATTTAACGCATTTTTAGGCGGGCAAAATCATTTGCGTTTATACTCGTTTATATATATAATAGTACCGCGGATATTGATCGAGTATACAAGCTACGTACCGGCGAACTCCAAAAACAAAGTTAGGTTGACATTTGTAAGCTCGATCAACGCTTCAGTAGAAAATATATTTTTTAGTAGAATATAGCTACTATTTCAAATAGCATAAAACAGAATTTACCGTAACATTATTCATTAAATTAAAACTTCTACTTTTAAAACTACAGGGTGTCTGTACATAGATTTGGTAATAAAACCTCGTGCACAGCAGAATACGAACTTTTACATAAAATGAACCCTAAGCCAACTGCCCAAAGCGGTGAAGTGCAACGTAATCAGTTTTTGCAACTCGGATAATAATGTAACTGCGAGCAAAATCAAGAGCGCAGCTGTTTCAGAGTTGACTACGTTATTTCGGAAATAAATTTTATTCTGATATTCAAAAAAGATCCGTAATTAACAGGGGAATATGTTTGAATCGATCTAGACCCAAAATGTGTTATCTAATAACGTTATAATCATATTAAATACCTTGACTTTTAACACAATTTTCATTCATTATAACTATAAAAAGAAACGGGATAGTTATAAAATAAGTTATCGTATCTACAAAATACTGTGACCACGTAACGTTGCATTTTTAATTAGAATCTTCCTTTATCTTGTCCACGTTAATTTAAAACAAATATAGTATAATATTCAATTTGAGACAGTTATTAAGATATATTTAGACCGATATAGAATGTAAATAGAAACCAGCTGTAAATGTACCGAATTGAAGTGTTATAATTCAAAGCTTACAGTCGGTCGAGCGCTTCCATTAATTGTGTTCCGTTGCTTAGTAACAGTGATCATCCATGCTTTAGGGTGAAACCAGAGCCTCGTGTAATCCGACGGTAATCGCTTCGCTTTCCACACGAATTGTAACTTCAGGCTTCCTGAAATTAAAGTTCATTTTGTTTAAGTGTGATCAAAATGAAACGACGCACTTGTAATGATAATTACAAACATAATTTTAGTGACATGAAGAGGCCTTTGCCCAATAGTGGGATATTACAGGCTTATATACTTACTTAATTTTACAAAAAAATTGGTAATATAAATTGTTCCAAAAAAACCAATGTTCTTGGGAAAAACTTCCTTATTTGTTAACATTTCAATCTCGTTAAAAGAAATAGACTGTAGTTTACTATTACAGGTGCCAAGAAATGCATAGTGAAGGTGACTCTCCTTCGCAGTACTACTCGGGGCCGACTACTAAAGGTCGTCCGCGAAAAAGGAAAATAGCCCATGGCTCACCCGAGGACATACAGGCACAAACCATGCGCATGGCCACCACAGCCCTAGGTAAGTCAGACACTCATTTCAGCCAACTGCGAATGAATTAAGAAAAGCGAATTCAGTAATTAAAATAATGTAAATACACGTCCGATTCTTTACTCTTATTCCTCGCATTCTTTCCGTTCGTTACTTATTATTTATGAGTTTATAGAAATGTAGGCATGTTACCGTGGATACCGAACCTCGCGTGGACCCTATAAATATTTCATCGAACGCCAGCTTAAAATTTAGCAGAAACCTCACAAGGGAAAGCGGCCTGGGTCCCAACCTCGCGCCGACGTCCCAGATGTCAATTCATCCCGTGCCGTAATCACGACTAATGAATAGACGTAGCAATGTCAAAACTGTTTTTGTCCCGCTCTGGCTTGGAAATTTTTCAAGGGTTAGAGCGAGAGGATCGTGTTTCAGCAAGTTGGGCCCTCGGCAGGGGTCGGCAGTTTGGATTATTCTTTATAGCGTCGAAATGCGAAGCACTCATTGAGGTAGATTCTGGCTGTGACTTCTCGACCCGATTACTCAGGGCGCTAGGCTGAATGGACCACGGAGCTGTTCGTTATAATTCACCTTTAAATATTATTTCGGTTGACAGTATTTACTATTCACAAGTCAATACTTCACGTTTTATTTAAAGTGTGCTTATGTTTTTGAGAGTAAGAGGTCTTTGTTTTGATGTTGATTTGTTTTTGTTTTATAGATATGAATTACTTTTGAGATGATTTGAGAGACTATTGTCTTTTGTTTTAAATATTTCTGACTGTTAATTGAAGGTTTATACACGTAAGTTCTGATTGCTGCATCATCAAGCGTAATTATATTAAAATTTTGTAAAATTAATATAAAATAATTATTACGAAATGAAAGCTCATTTGGGTACAAGTCGCTGTGATTGGGAAAATTCGGAGAACTGATTATTGCACGAAAAATAAAAGCTTCGTATATTCACCAATATTTTCCACGTTTCCAGTTAATATTTCCAGCGGTTAAACGAACATATTTCGTTTTAATATTTCATGGAAGGGATTATCATTTACAGTTCCAAGAATGGACTGTTAAATCATTTATAAGTATTTTTTAATAAAACATTTTCATTAATATTTTCATACCTACTCTTAAATAAAATAAAGAAAACAGTATTTTTTTGTAATTTTTCATCATAAATGCTTGTATTACATTAACAATAAAAAGTTTAATTCAAACTCCAATTCATTTGCAATTTCGAAAATGCCATTCCAAGTGAAGTAGTTGGCACAACAGCGCCACTTGAACCCGCGCGTGACGGCGATAATAAAAACTAAGTGGGTACTCTTGGGAGCCGTGCCTTATCAATACCGGGGGAGTGCCTTGGAAAATAAACAAGACAATAAAAAGTGTCAAGATGTGCAGCGAACTGTTACGAAAAAACATGTCTGTCAAATTTGGAACCTTTGACGTCATCATAGAAATTCTATTATTATTCAACCGCCAATCCGCCAATCGGTCTCAATTCCATCATTCATTCATTGCCAATAAGTTAATGGCCAACCCTGGCGTTGGCGTTATTAGACCGCCTAAGGGCCTCCGTGGTCTAATTGAAACAACCGGGACGGTTTGCTTAACGTGCCTTCCGATGCGAAGATAGAAATGCTATTATCGACCACATATTCAAGTATGGGCCGTGCTGCATGAAGCTCAACAATCGCAATGAACCAACATCGCTTAGTAACTACACTACAAGCACTATTAACATAATCGTACTAATATTATTAATGCGAAAGTTTGTGAAGATGTATGTATGTACATATATGTTTGTTACTCTTTCACGATAAAACTTCTGGACGGGTTTTAGATGAAACTTTACACTAATATATAGGTTATAAGTACATCAGAATAACACATGGAATACATTTTATCCCGAAATCCCCATGGGAACGGGTACAACGCGAGTAACACCGCGGGTCGCGGCTAGTATTATATAATGTAGAGACACCGATAATGCGATTTCAAACTGATTGCTTCGACGTAGTATGATGTTAGATGCCGAACGCACAGTTAAGATTGATCATAAGTGATGACCGCAAGTGTAAAAAGTAGTAGTCAACCGCAACCGGCCAGTGTCAGACACTTAGTCACGTTTGGTCATCGAAAAAAAATCGGTGAACGCATTTAACAATTATTTATTCCATGCATGCATGGCGTAGACTCACCATAAATATTTAGCATCCTGCAAGTCAACCTTCAATGAGTAACCAACAGTGGTATTCCTTTATGAAAGCTTCCGAGCTTCGAAATGCATTTCCCAGTAAAGCCCTTGACAATTGAACCAAGCGTGAACGAACCAACCGAACCAAAATATGATTTACAGATAGAAATGATAGCTCAGAAATGGCAATTGAATTTGCAATATTCGATATTCACAGCTCAATAAATATTTGCAGGAGAACGATGAATAGAACAACATTAACATTGTAATATTCAATTTGTATATTACATATTAATACACGATGCAATTAATCAAGGAATGTTTGACACGATTTTGGTATAACTGGAGCGAGTATACTCGGGTGCTTGCGGCTGGATCCTATCTTACTTCCTACTAATATAAATACGAAAGTTTGTTAGGATGGATGTATGTATGGATGTATGGATGTATGTTTGTTGCTCTTTCACGTAAAAACTACTTACTGGTCGGATTTGGATGAATCTTTACTACTGTAAAGCTATCCCATGTGTTATTCTGATGTCAACCTATATAGTTATATAGGTACTACATTTTATCCAAAAAATCCCGCGGGAACCGATACAACCCGGGTAACACCGCGGGGCGCGGCTAGTCTTAATATAAAAACACAAACTTTAACAACATAATTTAAATTATTAACTAACATTTGTATCAAATCTTCTCCTCGTCAGAAGAAGCAAAGGCCTCTCATCACGATAAAGATATCAGTGCAGTGAGGAGGACAAACGCTGGGAGGCGAGCACTCTAACCACTGAGCTACGTGTGCCATGATACAAGGGTTGAATTTAAGCAACAGTAGAAATCTGGTATAGTTAATGAATATAAACGTAGACTCAAAGGCTATGCCGATAGGGTTTATTTTCCATAGCACTGCGCAGGTCTATGCGTGAGTTTATAATTAAGAGTGGGTCCCGCGGTTTTACTCGCGTTGTGCCCGGTCCGAGGGAATTGGGGATAAAACTAACTTGTAACCTTCTTGAATGCACCTATCCAATCCTACTAATATTATAAATGCGAAAGTTTGTGAGGATGGATGTATGTATGTATGCTTGTTACATTTTCTCGAAAAAAACACTGGACGGATTTGGATGAAACCTTACAGTAATACATACAATAGTCTAACACATGGGATATATTTTATCCCGAAATTCCCGCGGGAACGGGTACAACGCGGGTAGCACGATTGTAGATCCGACAGTTGACATCCTAATTCATTCGATCTTAGCAAACTCGGATCACGTCTACCCGGTTATACATATTACGTAATTTTGAACATAGAATACACACCTATTCTATACACATCATTGTCAATACTCTATACATCCATCTATGGCTTAGGCTTTCCAAGGTAGTAGGCCGACTAGTCGAAACTTAGTACAGAAGTTATGAAACGCAGTAACTCTGTTATTCTACCGTCTGAAGTACCAAGCTTATATCTCCAAGGCAAACTTTAGTCCCCATTACATGTTTGGCCAAGTCGAGCTTCGGCAAATAGGCAGGCCCTGCCCCTACCAACAAGTATAGAAGTCTTTACAGTATGACAGAGAAAACGCTCTACTAAGAAAAGAGAAAGCGCTCTGCAAACTTGAAACACCATTTCCCCCATACGACAATGAAGGTATTTCGGTAATATTATGCCTCTACGTCTATGAACATATCAGGTAGTATAGATTGGACTTTTCTGCAATACGATGACGGTCTTTTGAATATTCGATACATTTAGCCTTTGTAACAAAGTCTTTGAAAACCTCTTTGGCTATACAGACTATATATGTTACTCCAATGGAATTTGAGACTTGAAAACTATTACATTGAATTTATAACATGACAATGTTACTACAAATAAAATATTTTATTCAGTTTTGCTCCCAAAGAGGCTGTTTTAAACGGACCACAATGATTTTATCCTGCTAAATACGATACGAGCTTTGAAAGAGATGTACAGATTGTTTATCTCTGAAATTACTAGTACTAAAAAGTACATTGTATACACCCCATATAAATAACAGGAATGTTATTTATATCTACGGTTGTTAAAAGCTTCTTTTTATACCAAATTTCCCCGAATTTTACTACCTTAACATATAGCCAAGTCACATTTATATAATTCACAACCCACAGCTTGTAAACGAACGTTAAATCTATACTTCTATACTAATTTCTTCTATAAAGAGGAAAAATTTGTAAGTTTGTTTGTTTGTATGTTCGAGCTAAGTTTGGGAATTACCAGTCCGATTTGAATATTTTTTGTAATAGCCACATTCAACGGGAAGGTTATAGGCTATTTTTCATCCCGAAATTCCCATAGGAACGGGCACAACGCGGGTAAAACCGCGGAGCACGGCTACTGGCTAATATTCTAAAACAAAAACCAACATTGTTAAGCACCGGTGAACTCTAACGTAGATGGGAGATCGATCGCATTAGTTTTGTTCTTAGTATTTCGCTTCGGAAAGCAACCTTGCAAGTGTCAAATGTTTCAGTCTTTAGACCATAATATCCTTTGAGCGATGTAACATCTCGTATGAACTTCCAATAATCGTTGCAAAGCATTTGGTTAATAATGTTGAACATACTAACTAGTACAATAACGTAAAGACGGCATTGGAACCATACAAACTACATCATAAGTAAGGGTCTAGACAGACGGACTGCAATTCAACTGCAATCCGACTGCCAAATGGCAGTTCAGATGCAGTTTGAATGCAGTTGGCTCGACTGCAATCAAACTGCACGTCGACGGGCAGTTGGCGTGCAGTTGGATTGCAGTCTGAGTGCAGTTACAACGACTAACTGCACTCAGACTGCAATCCAACTGCACGCCAACTGCCCGTCGACGTGCAGTTTGATTGCAGTCGAGCCAACTGCATTCAAACTGCATCTGAACTGCCATTTGGCAGTCGGATTGCAGTTGAATTGCAGTCCGTCTGTCTAGACCCTAAATGTTGAACAATTCTAGAAACTTTCTTTGACAGTATTGATATTCGTTAGACTTACTAGAAAGGCTTCTAATTTGCTGTTTGCACAACTTCAACAGATTGTCAAGTCAGTTACGTATTCTCAGTAGCATTTAAACTTGATACACTATTAACATCCAAGTAAACAGCGTTTGAACTTGAGCTGGCACAAGGAGCTTTCAATTATCGAATTCGAATTTCAATCTACACTAATATTATAAAGAGGAAAACTTTGTTTGTTTGGTTGTAAAGAATAGGCTCAAAAACAACTGGACCGTTTTTAAAAATTCTTTCACCATTCGAAAGCTACATTATCCACGAGTAACATAGACTATTTTTCATCCCGAAATTCCCACAGGAATGGACACAACGCGGGTAAAACCGCGGGGCGCTGCTAGTTTGTAATTATTTGACTCAAGATCCATAGAGAATAGAAGCAAACAAGGTGCTATTCCCGCCAAGTAACCACAAACGTATCAAGAATATTAATCTATTCTAATCGTTGTTAATTAAATCTAAAGCCGACCTACTCATTATGTAAGATTATCAATAAACAATAACATTTATCAGTTTAAACTTTAACAAAAAACATCCGTTAGTCTCTGGTCATTTATAAAAAGTTGATCACCTGTCGGTTTTAACGAAAAAAGATGTGAAATTGTGAAGGGATCGTAATGAACCTTCGAATTTGGTTTGAATTATCATTTTTAAAATGTTTCTTTGGTTTTATGATTTATACGGTTCACACTACAATTGTTTTTGGGTATCATGTAAAAAACTGCACTCAACTATATCTATAAAAAGCGAATAAATAAATGAAATTAAACTTTGTTAGTGGCCAACCCTGGTGACGGAGTTCTGAGACCGCCTAAAGGCCTCCGACATGGTCTGACGATTGAAACAGCCGGGACCGACTACTTAACGTGCCTTCCGAAGCACGGTAGCGCTCAGATAGAAATGCCGCTATCGGCCACCCATCCAAGTAGAGGCCGTTGCATAACAATCGCAATGAACTAACATCACTTAGTCAAGGAATAGAATAGGTCCATAACCTTACTTTGAAGTACACTGCTGCTCGAAAGTATCTCAATACTGTATCTCAAAAGATCTACGATGCATTTGGGACATTCTTCTGCTGACCGTAACCTCGGAACACTCAAAGGCGTAATGATTTTATTGCTGACGGTACCCGGGTGTGTTTTGTATAGCAATGACTTGATTACGACAAATACATCAACATACTCAGATACCAAGTTTCGTTTCATATTATTTTACAACGTCCAAAATTTTATTAACGTTTTGTGGTACAAGGAGTGAGAGATTTGCTGGTGACGTGTTCGGCGGGAAAGGTTTGAAACAAATATCCTCTATTTACTTTTACTGGCAGGTTTCAGCTTTTTAGGGCGGGCGCACGCGACCGGCGCACGCGTCGGTTCACTTTTATGTACGGTTTGAAACCGCGCGGGCACCCGCTTATCGCAGTTTCCGGCCCTTATAGTCAAGACGAGGCTTTACTTGCAGTGACCATCAACATTAGTTACTTCCAATCATAATTTTAGTGAGGCTTTAGCGTCGTCGATATTGAGGGACTTTTCAACCAATCAAGAGAACTCGAGCTTCAGAAAACCGTTTTTCACCTTTCTCTCCGTCTATTGAAATCAATTTCAAACTTTGACCTTTGATTTCGTAGATTTTATTATGATTTGTAGCGCTTTCAGTTCTATTTCCTCAAAGCCTCCCCTGAATGACGTCAGTCGCGCCAACAACAAGTGCGTAAGTGTGGCGATGTACTAAAGCGGTCCCATTTAAATTGTTTTATTTTTATGCCATCGACATAATAGAAGGAGAAGAAGTTATGTTTCTAGCCGTTTTAGCTTTTTTCTGTGTTGTGTGTGACGGACTGAGTAGTCAAGACTGTAACTTCCTCCGTGAGGCTTTAATAAAAAACTGTCAACTTTTCTAGCCGGTAGCTCTGTACATGGTCTAGCCTGTAAGCGCCTACATCATAAAACGCTATCTCTCATCCCTCGGGCCGCGCTCGCAGCGGCGCCTCCACCCGCCATAAAACACGTACGAGTATAGCCGCATAGCTCCTTTATTTTTTTTATAACCAATCGTTAATATCGAAGCCTTTACAGCCCAGATGCTTTATTACAGAGTTTTTAAGACGAAAAAACCTTTTTTCGACTTCTTAACATGTTAATTTCGATAATAAAAATAAAACATTTACTTACGGTAGGTTCGTTGTGGTGTATTTTTTATTGTTGGAGTACATACCAGCTTACTTTATTGGTTATCGGTTTTGGTCGGTGTAGGTTAAACTAGAAAACGGTATATTTTATACTTTCATGGCTATTTTGTAATGGCGTAGTTTTTGGATTGCAGTTGTTCGATCAATTGCTACACATAAAAGCTATCTAAATACATTAATATTTCACATTGTTTACATCTATATCTATATTATTTAAATATTACTAACAGCGCCCCGCGGTTTTACCCGCGTTGTGCCCGTTCCCGTGAGAATTTCGGGAATTTTTTTACATAAAAACCTTCCTCTTGAATCACTCTACCTATTACAAAAAACCGCATCAAAATCCGTTTCGTAATTTTAAAGATTTAAGCATACAGACAAACAGACAAACAGACGCGACTTTGTTTTATACTATGTAGTGATAATAAAGAGGTATACGAGTATGTAAGTTTGTTTGTTTAAATGTTCGAATCTCGGTAATTATCAGCCTGATTTCCGTAATTCTTCTTGCAACAGATAGCCATATTCAACGGGAAGGTTATAAGGCTGTTTTTCACCCCGAAATTCCCACGGAAATGGGTACTACGTGGGTAACGCCAGGTCGCGGCTAGTATAAAGGAAGTTAATACGAGTATACAATCTGTACAAAGCTCGTTTGAGCTTTCTGCAACATTTCCCGAAGTCAATATTGGCAACTAAATCACTTGTAAAATCGGATTTAAACTTTCAATTGCGCTGCGGATGTTCCACGATTCCTATTGAATAACGAAGTACACTGTTAACATAATGTTAACTAATGTTATGCAACCGAGGTTGCTGTTTTAATTATGCATTCGGAATTTATGGCTTACTAGTCGCGCTCCGCGGTGTTACCCGCGTTGTATCGGTTCCGGCGGGAATTTCGCGATAAAATATATCCCATGTGTTATTTTGATGTATAACATATATTACTGTAAAGTTTCATCCAAATCCGTCCAGTAGTTTTTGCGTGAAAGACAACAAACATCCATCCATACATACATCCATTCTCACAAACTTTCGCATTTATAATATTATAGTAGGTAAGGTATTCGCAGGATATAATAATTAAAGTTATCCAATAACTTAACTACGATAGAGTGATTCGATTCAACTCAAGTTATATCGTTCTAAGACTCGGATTGTATCAACCGATTCAAAAATCCAATTGTCACATTCAAGTGCGGCCAATTAAGTAAGAAAGTAAAGTTAGTAAATAACAGTAGGTTACTCGAGGTTAGTGGCCAATTAGCCTAGTTTAAGTATAAACACTGAGTGCCATATTCAAAAGACCAACCAACGTTATTAATGATAAAAAATAACACCCAATAGACGCCACCTCCATTTCACAGGCAGTTATGTCGTCTGTGACCGCATCCGCGGGCAATCAATCGCATTTGTGTTTCCTCTCAACAATACAAATGAGTAAAAAGTTTCGGATGTGGCTTCTCGCTTGCTGACCTTCGCAGCGGATTGACGGACATCCTTTAAAAAATTTAATACTTTTTTCTTGTTAGAAGTTTCGGAACATTGCAGATGTTAAGATAGTTGTAGAAATGGGTTCACCACGGATATAGGTAGGTACTTATGTGTATGTGTACTACTACACTAGTACGTGTATACTTCATTAATTAGTGGTTGGTTTAAAGTGATTTTTCGGCCGGTACCTAATGTTTATTCCTACCGGGAATCTCAGTCACCAGATCAAGCTTTGTCATTATTTGTTTAGTAAATAATAACATTTTTCCAAAACAGTAAATTTACTTCAGAAAAATCTTCACTTAAGAAAAATAATTTATGTAACCTTACCTTCTATCTTAGCTTAATGAGACAGGCCATTAGTTGTACTACTTAATAAGCTTTGCAATACCCACGAAATAGAGGAGGCAGTAAGTGCTTCGCTCTTTCGTGGCTATACCCAAGTGACAGTAGCGCGCAGTCATCCGCAGACGTTCTTTTGTTTTAGGTACATATTTTTCAAAAGGGACAGATCTCTAATTGTCAGTGTATCAACAGCAGTCATTAGTACTCCCTTCAGGAACCTCATAGTTTGACATTAGACGGATGTCAAAACAAATAATTGGAAATGATAAATGCTATGATAATTGTACATTTTTGATGGCACGATAAAATAGTAATGGTCACTTTGGGGTGCAAGGTGGTGGGTGGCGGAATATTTTTATGGCGGTGGTTCCGTATATGATTGTACAATGATAGTTTTAATGCATTAAAAATAGTACAATGCAATAAATAACCCCATTAAATCAGGTATGGAAAATATGCTAACTAAAAAGACAGTTTCATTTTAGTAGATCTAAAAATTAAAAAACTTTTTTCATCTATATACCAGCTTGCGTGGGACTTTCGGGATGAAAAATGACCTATTAATCTACACGTTGAATGTACCTTCATCTTCTTTTGACCTCTATCCTTTCGGTCTTGTGCGAAAGTAATCTCTAGTCTGCCCTTTGCATATCATGTTTAACTGAACTTCTACGGAACTCTCAAATATAAGAAAAAAACGAATTCCGGATTCACTTCAGTGGTTCGAAGCCGCAGACGCAACGACGCTAAACGGACTAATTAAAAAAACTTAATTAAATACTTTAATAGTAAGGGCGAGTTCTATTTTATTGTTTTTTCTAAAGGTGTGATGCTTTATATTTGTATATTTGATTCCTTATCTTTTGATCTGAAGCCAACTAATGAATTATATGTCGGTTAATATTGTTTCTGACTTTGTAGGGCCGGAAATTGGAGTCAATCCGATTTATATCCTGGCTATATAATATCTGTCTTATGAACTATTGTTTTTATAATATGCTTTAATGTATGTGTGAATACTGATTACGAATTATGCCGGAACGCAGATCCAAGCCAGACACAATAAATTTTCTATTGTGTCATGAATCCCGGCAAACAAAAGGTTAAAGGTGCGCGTTCGTCGTGGGCTGCAGTGTGGTAGCTACCCAGTGGTTGCGGCACCAAGCCTCTGATTGGCTGTCACCTGACAGCAGCACGCGACAGATAGCTCTAATTGGCTGCAGCCTGACAGAAACAAAACACAGAATAAAACACATAGTTCTGATTGCTGCAGTTTGACAGTACAGGGCGACACTTTCCCTTTGATAAACGAAAACCTCTTCTTTCCTGGCAGAACCTGGCGTCACCATGTCTCTGATTAGCTTTTAGTGCAGACATGTCAAAAAAGCCTTTGACTCGCGTAACTGCATACAATAACCTAGTCAAAACAATAATACTGAAGATAGATAGCCTTTTGCAATTCAGGTGCGCACACTAACGACGAGACGACCTCAGTATTTACAAAGATTATTTTCAGCACAAATCAGTATTCATTGTTGCAACTGCGCTAAACCGTAGTTAACCGTCAGTTAACGTAGCGTCAGTCATAATGGTATACATATTGAATATAGGTACCTTATTTAAAAAAAGAAGATAGTTGGTGCCGAGTTTCAATATAATTAGAGCCCCCGCAGACCACAGACTTTTTATCGGCCGATAGTTTGGTCGGGCTCTTGATCAGTACTCAGATGTAAGCAAGTGCGCACACTATGACGATTTGGTATCGGCCAATAAAGAAGTTTGATGGGCTTCCCGATTCAATTCAAACTAAACTGTCGGCAAACTATCGGCCGACCGTATAATCAGTATTGGCTCCCTACCACACGCGCACACACGACGATTTTTTAGTCGGCCGACTAAGCCGATAGTTCAGTTCGCTCCGAGCTTTGACAGCGAATGGTCGGCCGCGCGTGTTTTGTAAAATGGCGTCGCCCAATTCTCAGTCGCTTATTTCGGAATCTTCGATCATAACTTTGATCGAGGAAGTCGATAGGATGCACCCAATACTCTCGGGCTCTCTTTTTAATTTTCTCTTCCGGTGTATGAGAGCAATAATAACAATTCTATGCAATGTTTTATTAATTTTCATTGTCCGGTGCGACCACTCTTTTCAACAGTTGGTTAAAAACTAGCAAATAGAGAATAGTCGGCAGACTGTTGGATAGTTTGCGCACTCATCACCGACTGAACTGTTTAGTTGGTTCGGTGTGCGTACTAGCAGGCCAACCCGACTAAAATATCGGCCGATAAAAAGTCTGTGGTCTGCGGGGGCTCTTACGCAAACTAACGTCGATAAGCGCCGAACGTCATGGCCTGGTTCCACTGCACCAAGGCTAATCAGCTTAACCCGTAAGCTAAGGAATTCTTTCTTTATAGGTTAATCGCCATAATCAACGCTCTTTTACTAAAACACTGTTATAAAGTGTTTTGTCTCTTTTGCTCTTTGGAAAATAGCGTATGTTGGAAAAGGACAAACCAATTGACAGATAAAATGCTCTTAATAAAGCGTTTATGAATAAGGTCCTTAATAATAAACGTACCACTATTGGCACTGTGGCATATTAGAGCGCTTACTGTGCCGGGAGTTGCGGGTTCGATTTCCTCGCGGAGACAACAATATGTACAGACGTAGATGTTTGTCGACGAGAGTCTGGGTGTCTATACAAGTTGATTATTCATATAGAATATTTGTGTTGTATATGTTTTGGGTAAAAAATCTATACTCGTAGTACAAGCTTAGAGCTTAATTTGGGTTTAATTATCTGGTTGTATTCATCTTTCGAACAATTGAAAACATTTGGCGAGTTCTCAGCACATATTGAAACACTATCAACCAACGAACTCGCTTAACTAATTCCTCTTGTTCCAGAAATCCTTCAACGTGGGGACCTCTCATCTTCAATGGAATCCCTCGCCTACGATTCGTCCGTCGCTTCTCCAGGCAGTGTGTCAGGTCACAACCAGAGAACTAAACGGATGAGGACCAGCTTCAAACATCATCAGCTCAGAACCATGAAGTCGTACTTTGCCATCAATCAGAATCCTGATGCGAAGGATTTGAAGCAACTGGCGCAGAAGACTGGCTTGTCTAAGAGAGTTTTGCAGGTACCATTCTGACAAAATAATAAAATTTTGCTCTCAAATATCCTCTCAACTATCTCTATAAAAAGAAATACCATGGAATAGAAAACCTTCTCCTTTTTGAAGTAAAGTAATAAGAATGTCGGAGCTGTAGCTTGTAAGAAAAGTTTTCCGTACCGAAAATCAAACCCAAGTCTCCTGGGTAAAAGCCATTTCTTTCAAGCCAGTTTCTATTAAAAGAATTTTAGTAAAAAAAAAATCAAACTTGTAGTTGCAGACTAGCACGCTCTACCAAAAAAACAAAATGTACTATAAATATTAAATTGCGTTAATTTGTTACAGGTATGGTTCCAAAACGCTCGAGCAAAATGGCGTAGAAACATCATGAGGCAAGAGTCCAATGGAAACCCTGGACATGTCAACGGCAGCATCCCAGGGTCAGTGACCACGTCTTCCGTAGGTCCTGGGTCCATGATGATCTCGGAGACCCTCCAGCCGCTGGATGATATGAGAGTCAACTCTCACCCGCATCCGATGGTATTCAATGAAATATACTGAAGTTCTCACTTTTTCATAGTTTTATAGGTTGTTAGGCGACCGTTTTTTGGGATCTCCATTAAAGCTTTACATTTTTTTGAAGCGAACATTATTTTAAATTTTATGATGAATGGGTTACACTGCGGGACAAGTGATTTCGAATAGCTAAAAATATATTTTCACTGGCTGCATCTTGCCTCTTGTCTGAAACCAGCACACTAACCTTGTTAACTCGGTTACCTCATACACTTGGTACTTACTTATTTATTAGTTATTATTAATATCCTTTGAGTATTTGTCGTTAGATTTATTGAAAATGCAATTAAAATGCCAGTTCTTCAAACGGTCAAACGTTAACAAATTTTCAAAAACAACTAGTCTTTCCCGTTCTGTCTTTGGAGAGAGGAAGAGATGCCGCTATATGAACCGTTAGCGATGTCCGTATTGCAAGGATATTTTGTACTTAAATTAATTATTTATTTGCCTCAATCTAAATCATTCCATTGATATCAAGTAGATATTGTATATAAGTGATACTAGTCAAAAAATAGTATCTTCTATGTAGTAGGAGAAAAGAACCTATGTACTCGTAATAACGTGTGTATTAATATTACCCAAATGCTTTCAATGTACTAATATTATTTAAAAACTGAATGTTTTATGTAAAAAATATTTTTATTTGTTATATTATGTTATATGCCTTATTAATAAACCGGGTGTTACTAAAACGCTGTTATACTGTGTTTTGTCTCTTTTGCTCTTCGGAAAATTGCGTATATCAGAAAGAACAAACCATTTCATAGCTAACTGTTCTTAATACGCGTTTATTAATATGGCCCTATGTGTACACAGTAAACGTAGAATACTCTGCGTATCTATACTAATATTATAAAGCTGAAGAGTTTGTTTTGTTTGTTTGTTTGTTTAAACGCGCTAATCTCAGAAACTACTGAACCGATTTGAATAATTCTTTCACTGTTAGATAGTCTATTTATCGAGGAAGGCTATAGGCTACATTTTATCCCGAAATTCCCACGGGAACGGGCACAACGCGGGTAAAACCGCGGGGCGCTGCTAGTAATTCAATAAAGTGATCATTACAGTAAATGATATAATTGAAGATGTTTCGTGAAATTGTCGAAAGAAAATGATAAATAATCTTAAAGTAACATATTACTTACTTTCCAGGCTAATTATGATTTCAGCTGTTTTTTTATAACACAAAGTTTTGTTATGGCTCTCTCCTAAATATGCGCAAGCAAACTGTTAGGGCCGAAACTCTTCGATCAACAATACACAACTAGATGTCGGGTCGGCGCAAAAAATACGTCTCGGTGAATAAGGTCTCATTTGAAAAGTGAGATCTTATTTCATTCATAAGATTTGCTAGGTACTTTATTGCTAGGAGTCATGGTTGTAATTACGTTGAACTTCGAACTGTTTTAAAACTTTTTGTTTCAGTTCGGTAGTAAACAAAATAAGCTGTCACACGTCATCCACGCGGACAGTATTTAGCTTTGATTTTGTACGTGACCCGATATCTAGTTGTGTATTGTTGATCGAAGCTGAAACTACATTACTTACTGCATTACTGCGTGCGGCCGTCGTGGTTTCATGCAAAAGTGAATGGTTGCGGGTGCACGCGGCGGGTGCACGCGACGGGCGCACGCTTAACGCAGTTTCGGCCCATATAATGCACGGATCTGTACATTTCTTGTAGTTGTAAGTTGGCTTAAAGTAAAATAGAAAAGTTGTATTTATTTGTTAGTTTTTTATGTTACTTTTATCGTTTTTAAGAAGGAAAAAAGTTTTTTTTGACCAGTGTTTAACATTCCAATTATTATTTACGGATGAAACTATAATTAAATATATTTCGTAACTTACAGATAAGTTATCAAATAAATATATTTAAATTTTCCTCCTTTATTGTAAACAGAGGTTACGGTTTTGTTTGTTGTTTTAAGTTTTGAGCACAATAATTAAGTCCATGATAAACACCATGTCATAATTTTATTTAGAAGTAAAGGCGAAGACAAATAATATATATCATATATTTAAACATAATTATGGATCCTTAACATCATTCGGTTGGACCGAATTCGGTTTCGGTCATATTCGGTCACTGATTTATGTAAACAGTTTTTCGGTCAATGTGAGATCCCAGCTTCAAACCTATCTCAAATACTAGATCAGATTGTGCCAGTTGTAACATTTTCATCTATGTCAACTTAAAAACCGGCCAAGGGCGAGTCGGACTCGCACACGGAGGGTTTCGTACTTTAAAAATCGGCAAAAAAACACATTTGTTGTATGGGAGCCCCCATTAAAAAAATTTTTTGTTTTATTTTTAGTATTTCTTGTTATAGCGGCAATAGAAATACATTATCTGTGTAAATTTCAACTGTTTAGCTAGCTATCACCGTTTCTGAGATACAGCCTGGTGAAAGACGGACCGACGGACGGACAGACAGCGAAGTTTTAGTAATAGGGTCCCGTTTTTACCCTTTGTGTACGGAACCATAAAAACCAATTAAATATGTAAGATTGTTATTCAAAAAGCAAGATTGATGTAACTTGGTGAACTGCCGGAATTAAGTTAAATAAGTAAATGTTTTCCATATGTGTACCTAGACCTTGTAGTGTTAAATATATAGGTTATTTAATTTATGATTATCAAATAATTATCATATTCGTAACTTATTAATAGTCCTTAGGTTTATAATAACAATATTCTAGACGTTAGGAGTCCCATTATTGGATAAATATATTTATTATTTATATCCATTTATTATGTATTAGTAACGTAGATTAGATGTACAATGAAAATGATTTTAATATATCAAATACATATTCGGAGTAAATGTTTCGTTTTATTCGTAAACCGTAACCTTGTTAAAAATGGCTTTTCCAAAAACTATCAATTATAAAATCTGAAATCAATAGTAAGTATTAGCCTGTAATGTCCCACTGTTGGGCAAAGGCCTCTCGTCTCACTGAAGATATCAGTACAGTGAGGAGGTTTCAGGCGTAATCATCACGCTTGCCTAATGCGGGTTGGTGATCTCAATGTTTGAAAAGTAGGAAACATGTTTTCGCTCGACCTGGGAACTGAACCCGGGACCTCAGTCTTGGCAGGCGAGTGCACATACCACTAGACCACCGAGGCGTTCAATCAATAGTACAAACCGTTTTTAATTTGTTATCCAGAAATTCTTAATTTCATGGTTTTTCCCCAGATTTATTATATTAAGGTAGACAAAGATAATATAACTAGAATATCAAAATTCAGATACTGACATCTCACCGCCGTTTCAAAACGCCAGTAAATGTGGCTCAGCAACCGAAGGGTTGTGTAGAAACTTCTAACAAACCCACTGTTTGCACAGCTAATCGCCACAATCGAAAGAGTAACAACCATACATACATCATCCTCACAAACTTTCGTATTTATAATACTAGCCGCGCCCGCGGTGAAACAAGTGCTGAACCCGTTCCCGCGGGAATTTCGGGATACAATGTATTCTATGTGTTTCTGATGTATAACCTATATTACTGTAAAGTTTCATCCCAATCCGTGCCTTAGTTTTTTCGTGAAAGAGCAACAAACATCAATAATATTAGTAGGAAGGATAGGATTAGAAGTAGTCATGTCATGGTCCAACGTTACCATTACACACACAATGGACAAGTCGGCCACTACCTTTGAACATACAAAATTGATAACCTCCCAGTTTCATTAAAACCCGAAATCGAATAAAATAATAATATAGACCTCAACAGATAAATATCTATGGATACCCATTAGCATATTATTGGTAGTAGTCAACACATAACAAATTCCAATATAGGTTCATTAAAATAGTGATGGTTGGTTGTAAATCGATCCAAGATATTTTAACAAGCTGGTCGCAGTTTCGGCCACTATTGATATCGTATCGATAAATCACATTCTAATCGATATTGTAAATCTGTGAAACTATTCACATGAGACTTGTCACTGGGGTCATCGCGAAAGTAATCGATCAATATCAATCATATTGTCGTTTTGTAGTCGACTATTTAGAGTATTTAGTATAGCTGCTGTAATCGGAATATTTCTTTCGTTATATTAATTTCACCCTTGTATTTTCCATGATGGATCCTAAACCTGTGTCAGAACTAGACTATAGCATTTTTCACGATGAACCCTAGTTAAACCCATTGCTACCGTGGCGCACCCAGACCATGCAACATGTCCTGACATGATCTTCCTACCTTCAAGCTGCCTTGGAGTGGAGGTGACGGTGCCATGGCCAAGCATTGAAGGAAATTTAATCTAAACGTTGATATTATGTTTTTTAGATATGATGTGGAATTAAAACTCACATATACTTTTTCTTATTTTTAAATAAGGGTATGATCACTCTTCTTTTAGCTGCAAAAAGTTTTGATCAGCCAGTACCATAAATGCTATCCAATTTCCTCTGTCAACGTTGTCACAACAAATCAACGTCAAAGACTTTTACAAACGTGTACAAAACCAACAAACTTCTGATAACAAATATCGTCGCACGAATCGAAGATCGTCAGGAAGGTAATTGAATAATGAGTTCAATGCTTCAGATGGAGAAGCGAACCCGCCAAAGACAGAAATCGAAACAGGCACAAGTATTGTACAACCCGGAAGGCGAATACGAATATTTTCAGGTACCATTAAATTAAACTCATGCAATATTCATCTAGCTCCTTATTGGTCGGTTGTTTTTGCAATACAATGCGTAGTTATCATTCCGCTTCGAAATCGGATGCCTGACGAACCTCCGTTAAGAATCGAGAAATAATTGTTGGTAAAAAAGCTTTTTCTTTTACTTTTGATGGCGTAACTGTCTGAGTACGACCGTTATTTGTACTCTTCGGTCTTTTTGGCTCAATAACTCAGTCGATATTATATTTAACATTTGGCGAATGGAACAAAAAGACGCAATGATCGGCAAACTTGGCAAGTACATAAACGAATGAAGTATTCTATATAGACGCAATACATTCATTTTTTAAACTTATTACGAAGATATTACGTTATATGAAATATGTGAGTATTAATATTGAAGTCTGGAACGGAAAGCAAACCCGCAACTCCTGATTTTGAATATTATTCCAACTCGAATGTCAAATATCTGTTACAAGGTGCAAATAAGTGACTTCAATCGATTATTTCCATACTATACTAAGTATCGAGAAACTGACCGAGATCAGGGGAGCCAGCAGTACTTCATGAGCTCTAACAAATGAGATACTACTACCGTATCAAATGTATGCGTACTGTAATGGTGCAACCACACATGCCGCAGGCTTCAAGTCTCTCTTGCGGCTAAACGCCCGCGCCGCTTTTAGCCGCCAGCCCATGTCTGAATGCACCTTAAACATGACATTTACAGTACCATACCATGCACACACAGTATAATATATTATTCTACAGATATGTGTGAACATAATAGAAGCAAAGAAACTCTCTTGGTCCAACTCACAAAACACTTCCTATGTCATCGTCATACTCGGAAAGGAGAAACACAGAACTACTATCAAGAAACATATGGAAGAGCCACAATATAAAGAAGTAAGCAGCTTCTAGCATTTACTGACGGTCCCAGTAACCTATCCCTACCATAGTAATAGCGCTCGTGGCGTAGTTCACTGAGCAGTATTAACTCATTGCGATTAGCTCGCCCCCTCTCCTACTTGGCTGGGTGGCCGGTAGTGGCATTTCTATCTGAGCGCTACCATGTTTTGGAGTGCACGTTAAATTGTCGGTCTGGGTTGTATCAATCATCAGACTATATCGGAGGCCTTTAGGCGGTCTAAAAACTCCGACACCAGTGTTGGCTACTAACCTTTTCGAACTAACTTACTCACCATAATGATTCCCCATCAAAATGTCATTTTCTCAGTACTTCATCTTCGAATGGTACGCGACTCTAACGGAACTCCAGCAAGGTAATTTGTGGCTTGCTGTCATGGAACCAAGATGCTGTACATTACCCAAGATGCTGGGGGAAACTCACATCGACTTGGGAACTATATGGGACCAACCTAGTGAGGACTTGTTCTCAATTTCTTGTAGATTCATCGCAGATGGATAGTATAATCTGATGTTTAACTTTAAGTAAGCAAGTAGGTAAGTATAACTTTAGTGAAAAGCCACCTAATTCAGAGGTTAATTTTTTTTGATTTAGGCTTAATTGATCTTCAGTGAGATGAGAGGCCTTTGCCCATCTTTGGGACATTACAGGCTAAAACTTTACTTTCCTTGAGGGTTAGCCACTAATCTACTCGAACGTACTTATTGAGCTGAATTTCGCAGACCATCAAGTGTTCCACAAATGGGCCCAACTGAGTCTACCTCGAGAGCTGGAGGCAGGGACCGTGGGCTTCTTGAAGGTGGACATATCTATTGTCTGCAGGGACGAAATAGCGCCCAAAGTCGATATCCATACTTTTTACAAGTAAACACTATTCTTTTTTTTTTCAATTTCTACGGATTAAATCTCAGGAAGCTGGTTATTTCCGACGTTTAACAGCATAGATTAGTTAATAAGCTGTATAAGCGCCTTTCCGGGATTCTATCTGTATGCAACCGTGTACAGTAGTGGTTATAGAAACTGTAACTCCAAAGTCAGAAGACAAAAAGTTAAAATGTCTCACCACTAAAAAGGATTAAACTTCACTGATTAGAGATTTGAATTTGAACGTATCTTATTTTGATTAATATCTGCCGACCGGCGATTTTAAATGAGCTGTATAACCATTGACCCTTACAGTATTTTTCTTAGCACTTTACATAATATTGCAAACTTCGTCCTTTTATTTCGATTAAAAAAATGTTTCATTTTCAGTACAACAAATGACAGAAACAATCAAAATCATGTGTCTGAACAGCAAACGGCTAATTATTTGATTACCGTGTATGGAGCGTTCAGTCTCCCGCTTGGCTCGCGTTTCCACAAGGACCGTTGCTATGGGAAACCGCCAAATACTTATGTAAAAGTCTCTTTTTGTGGATTATCGGTAAAGTGTTTCTTTTATCTACCGTCACTTAACGCATTTAAAGCGCCTTATCCTTTTATGTATATTTCGAACCGAAATTCAAACGCCTATATGAATCATAAGAGCAATCGCTCTATGTTATATTGCTCATATAACAATTTTAGGCGCTTGCGTTAAATAATCTTAGCAAAGTTATAAATGCATTAATAGCATCCCGCGGTTCACTCGCAGCGTATTCTATCCCATTGGAATTTCGGGATAAAACCCTTGGGTATATCCGTCGCCAAACCACAATCTATATCAATCCATGAATATCAGTTCAGTGGTTGTGGTGTAAAACGTAACAGACGAACCGATAACAGAAGTCAGTTAAGTTGCATAATTTAATTTCATACCATTTAAGGCGAGAACTGCAATGCAATACCGCACAGTAAATCCAACTTACCATGAACAAATAACGATTGTAGAGATATTCCCCTACGTGTGTCCTTTGATACGTTTCGAGGTGTGCACATCGGATTTTGGTTTTAACAAGGTTTTGGCGAGCACAGACCTGAAGCTGTCCCATATATCGCATAATGGAGAAAACGGTACGTAAACGGAGTTTCAGGTATTGACAAAATAATGGAAGGTAGTATTTGTAAGCCCGCAATGGGAAGCGTGGTTGCGTCCATTGTCTCGCCTATTTCCAGTGAGATGAGACGCTTTTGTACTGTGGCGAACATGCTAATTGTTTGTAATTGACGAAATGACGACGAATTCAATTTAACAATTTAACCAATGATAATTAAGATCATCTGATTCCGATTATATTTTAATTTAAGGTTTTGTACCTACAATAAAAGTACATTTAAAATTTAAGTTTCTATTTCTCGCCAAAACGCTCGCCGGTGTCATGGCGTCTTCATTACGTCACGGCTCAGCAAAAATTTAGAAATCGCGTATACGCTTAAACGGAACAAAATGTCGTTTACTGAGACGTAACGTCATTTCTCTGATTGGCGTTTAAGCTATCATGGCGGATTGTTGTATTTCGTAGATTTATTTTAAAAATAAATTAATAATGTCGACATTAATAAGAGAATAAATACATTTTTCTAAATCTTTGAATCCTATTTCATTAGACCAGATACATATTTTGGCGATACTTTATTACGACCATGCTTATTATGATTCGTTAAGATAGCTGATGTTTTATTTGCCAGGCTTCGTACCAATTTTCGGGCCATGTCTGCTGCATATGTATGGAAATAACACTCAGAATACATTCTGCAATACCGACAATGGACCAAACTACAAAGGGGCTCTGTTAGTCTCCCTGAAGACGATCGTACCTTACACTCGACAGCAAATAAGGACCATTAATGTGGAACCCGTACTTCCTATTGAAGCAGTAAAGTCTCACAATATATACTTAAAATATACAGTAGAATCCGTTTATTATAACACCGCCTATTATGACTTAATTGCACAACAAAGTTTGGTTTACATCATCGTGAAATTATCATAGGTTATCCATTTTCAGGCGAATTTGTGGACAAGTGAAGACTTTTGTATTTACTGTCCGGTGTTAGAAGTGTCTTTGCTGGATCGACACATCTTTGGTAAAGTGTCTGGAGTTGCTATGAGCATCGGTGAGATACCGGTTACGTCCAATCGGGATCCAGGTGATTGACAGTTTAATATTTTCCTAGTAACCTCCCTAACCTAACCTAACCCCTCTGCTGTTTTGTCTTAGCTTCTCCTAAGCTTTATTTTACTAGCATACGCTTACAGTTTAACCCTTGTTCCTCTTATGCAAGTCATTTCACGATAATTTACTCCCAATGTCACCGTTACAACTGAACTCGAAATTTGAAGCTAATTTTAGATCATGAGCTAAAATGAGATCCAACTTCAATTTGGTTCACGATGTTTGAGATAGAAAGGTAAATTCAGCCTTGAATGTGGCTGTTTTTTTAAGTTCTGAATGATAATGTAGGTTCGAATAAACAGTCAAACTTTTTAGCTGAGTATATTAACTATGTAAGTGTAGAAGATTTCTTAATAACGCCATACCATTGCACCTGCGTTTGCGTTTTGCGTTTGTAATACAAATTTGTTAACTTTTGAGACTTTATAACCCTAAGGAATTGGTCTTGTGACCTAATTGACTTTAACAGTCTGTATTATATAAGTTCATAAATAACTTATTTAAATAAAACATTGTTTAGAAGGTAAGCAAAGTTTAATTGTTTTTCTATTTCCTTTCAGATTTTGCTCTATTAGTAAATGAAATAAGTGAGTATATCATGTACGTTATTTTTGTTTTATATACAAACTAGCAGCGTCCCGCGGTTTTGCCCGCGTTGTGCCCATTCTCATTAAAATTTCGGGATGAAAAATAGCCTTC
Organism: Cyclophora punctaria; assembly: GCA_951394245.1. NCBI lineage: Eukaryota > Metazoa > Arthropoda > Insecta > Lepidoptera > Geometridae > Cyclophora > Cyclophora punctaria. The sequence continues at coordinate 12,995,612 of OX596167.1, forward strand.
CCGTTGAATGTGGGTATCTGTGACAAAATTAATTATTCAAATCGGACTGATAATTCCCGAGATTAGCTCGGAGATTCAAACAAACAAACTTACAAATTTTACCTCTTTATAATATTTGTACAGATTAGATGCACTCTTAGGGTGCCTGACCATTTAAGCGGAGCGAGGCTGCGGACTGGAGAAACGGAGAAATATTAACCAATAGGATTGCATAAAATCTCCGGTCAGATATTTTATGCAATCCTATAGGTTAACAACATAACAGGCACCTTCTTTCACTCGTTACAGTCCTTGTTAAAAATCCATCGTTTTTAATTATTTTTCCATTTCCACAGGAACTAGGATACTCCACCACACAGGATCGTTGGACGTGCTCAAAACAAACAATTCGTTGGGATATTTAGACTTTTCTTCCGCATTTCCTGTTCTGCAACTTGGTATCACGTTACCAGACTTTAGATCCAGAATATTCAGAAATAATCTTATTTCTAATATCATCAGAGATTTGGTAAGAATTCATACCGTGTTAAAGTAAGAAATTAAGGTTTTCATGAAAATGACACTTGACTGATTTCTGGACCTCGCGTCTCAGTGCTGTCGCCTAGTGGGTTTCAGAAAACCCTCATTATATTTGAAGTTAGTGGACAAACCGAGGCCAACTCTGGCCAACCCTCGTCGGCGTGTTTAGACCTCTGAAAGGCCTCCGTCTTTATCATAATTGAAACGACCGGGATCGACCATTTAAAAAGCCTTGCAAAGCAAGCTAGTGCTCAGAAAAATGCCACTATCAGCTACCTTTACTATCAAGATCATATTATACAACATAACAATTAATGACCACATTACCACATTTTAATTGCAATACCAAGCAAAATTTTCATACAGTAACAACCTTTGCAGGAAATAATTCTACGAAAGATCGACCAGACACGCACGGTGGCCGATGGCTACCACAACCTGGATCTCCTTCAAGAGCTTTCTCAGGTCCTGGACGATACTGCAACTAACATAATGAAGTTTCTAGATTACATTCAAACTTTGTCATTCATAACTGGACAGGAAAACACCGATATGACATGCCATACTGAACTTGATAATAAACAGATAACTTTACAGAAGGAGGAGATGGTTTGTCTATTGCTTTTTTCTTATTCTTTCTTTTTTTTCTAACTCTAGCTGTAGTCCACGGTTTTACCCGCGTTGTGCCCGTTACCGGGGGAATTTCGCGAAGAAAAATAGCCTACAACCTTCCCGTTGAATGTTGCTATTCATTACAAAAATAATTATTGAAATCAGATGGGTAGTTTTTGAGATAAACGTGTGCAAACGAACAAAAAACAACAAAAAACAATCTCTTCAGCTTTATTATATTAGTGTACCTAGGTAGATATCTTAGGATATTTTTTATTGTTTAACTCATAAAGCCAAACTCACAAAAGTTTCCTGAACAAGGTAATTTTGTAGATTTAAAAACCCACGGTCTGAAACACACAAATAAACTTATAAAAGTAAAAGGGTTATTGATTACATTACATAACTCAAATAATTATGTTTAAGACATGTCTTCCGGAAATTCTTTCACAGAATGCTCACGTCAAATTATTTCCAGGAAAAAATATACAAGCAAGTGTCGAAGAAAATGCGTTGTGGATCCATCAGCAACCTGCGGTCCTCTTATAGGGTTTCCTTAGATAACTTCCAAGCTACCAAGAAAGAACTCAAAGTGCTCACCGCCGAAACCAGAGCTATAGTGCACAAACTAAAAAGTATTCTGTTTAAGGTAAATAGACACAGCATTGTATAGCAAATAATAGAACAGACCAGGTTGACTGCCGGTCAAACCTGAAAAACTGGGCGTAATATACTCCTGTCAGACCTTGTGTGACTGCGAGGCTCCAACGGACTACGCAGCATGTACCAACCCTCAAAGCTACTCGCTCCAATCAATTTGCAAGACTTATGATGAGCGCTGACGTTTCGAGTGTTCCCAATTTTTGAAGAAATAAAATTAATGCACAGGTAAAATGATCCTACTGTACTGCTTCGCCTCTTAATTATATCGCGGCATCAAAATCTGCAATAAAATTCCTTGGAGGCAGTACGCAAGCTGCGACGGGCGGAGTGGAGGTAAATGCTGTCATAACATACTTGCGCGCATCCTTGAATCATGGATTCATAAGGTCCGCTTAAAGGGTAATGAGTAAGGTCCAAAGTTTCAACACCTCACTTTCGTCAAAACCTTGTCAAAAGTATTTCGCGACAGCGCAGGAAGCAGTGGCAAGTGCAAAGTAAACGCACCTTACTCATGATCTATTTATTGAACTTAAAAAACTGAGTGGGATCATGTATTGTGGGATCGTCACTATAACCTAAAGCCTGGCAGCATTATTTTGACAGATGATTTAACGAGCAATCATTTCACTTCATCGAACTAAAAATAACCTATAAATGGTGCCTTAAAAGTAAGTTCAAGTAGGTAGTGGAAAACTCGATGACCCTGAGTCCTAACAAGTACGTTAAGGTGGCGATGCACTAGGGCGGCATGATACAAATTATTAGTATGTGCCCCATTGAATTTTACTATATATATTGTTCCATTGCTAAGGAAAAGTCTAAAACATCATCTACCGTCCCAGTCTTTCTACATTAACTATTCATATGGAGTTTTGTGATACTTCAAAAATCAAACAAAGAAACTATCCTTAAATTTTCTTAACATAGTGATGCAAAGATCTTTGCCTCGCAACAGTACGAGTATAATAACTTGCTTGTTATTTATTCTATCATACTTGAACTGTTAATTTCTTAGAACACAGAAGGCTGGCCTGATATAATCATTTGGTTGCTTCGCGGGTCCACGCGAGCGGCTTACTACAAGATGGCTCCCGGTGATATAATCCATTCAAATATCCCCGAGCAGAGTGGAAAGTATTGTGGACGAATTCAAACTGTTTACTTGAAGGTAAAGTTTTCCAAGCTGTCTTTACAAGGCTTAAAACATATAGAAAAGTTCAACAACTTCCAAGGAAGTTGTTGTTTTTAAATTTTGTTCGCTGCTGCTGTTTACATAAAATTACTATACAATTCTTGGAATTCTAGTGCACGTGGCACGTGCTGCCTTAACCCCATTTTCTCTACTTTTACTTGTTTATACTATTCTCTGCAGCCAATCAAATGCTCCAAACATTTGAATACATTACTAACCAGTTGCCACTGTATTACTGGAAAAATCGAGCTTATGATGTGGATGGGGCGTTATAGTGAGAAGAATCTCTTTGTCCAATGCATACCAAAAGGATATAAACTGAAGACGAAAGATTATGACATGTGCTTGAAGTCTATAAGTGCTCCGGCAGTAGGTTTAATCATTAATGCATTTATTACAACGTATTACCCAAGTATCGTTTTGTTAGTAACGTATGCCTCGTTAAGGGTACGTTTTCATTGAAGCTGAGCGCAGCCGTTCTGTGCTTAGTCGACCAATTACACCGTTGAACGAGATCGAGAGTGATCGATTGACCTTCGCACACCTCCGCTCTACTTCGAAAGAAGCGCACCCTAACTGTAGACTGATAACCATGAGACAAGCTGTACCTCTTTGATTTGTCTTGGTATCTGAATATTTTGGTTATATAAAGAAAAAAGTCGTTTTAAAGGATTTAATGCGGATGAGGACACAATTAGGACTTTATTTTTCTGAAATATTTTAAAAGGGTTATTAAGACTGATGACTCAGACGAAACAAAACTTCAATAATGTTAACATAATCCGTAATCTAAGATTGCCTCTTGTCACACACCTTCGATGCCACGAAAGTATTTGTTACTACGGTACTCGCGGCGAAGCTTAAAAGGTACAAGTTGGCTGCAGGCGACATGAGGCGGCGGCTGACGACGTATCGCAGCGACACTACTGGCACAGAATAATAAGTACTAAAAGTAGTACTACTGGTTTCTATGTATTTCTATGCCTCATGTCGCCCGCTGCCAACTTGTACCTTAACTTGTTAGTTCATTGCGATTGTTAAGCAACGTGCAGCCCGGCCTCTACTTACAACTGAGCGTTATGGTCCTTCGAAGGGCATATTAAGCAGTCGGTCCCGGTGTTTTCAATCATTAGGACCACGAACTAATTCCGACTAACCTACTCAAAATGAATGAATGAATAAACTACAACTAATCTTAAACTTTAAAAATGATTGTTAAAAATACAGATGATGGAGTGTCGTGCGTTCATTTACCAAGCGAAGCTAAGAGTTGAGTTGGATACAACAAGCCAACCATCCACCTACGTGAGAATGAGTATCCTTAATTCCGTCGTGGAGAGTAAGGTAACATTATTATATTACTAGAAGTGCCCCGCGAATACCCGCGCTGTTTCCGTCCAAAGTGATTCAAGAGACATCATTGACAATTTAGTGTAGCGCCACATCTGCGGAACGTACGGCGCCAAACCTTCCGCTAAATACGCTCGTAGTGTATTTCAAGTTATCTATGACACATCAGTCGAAATTACGCCGCGTTCTGCTTAGTGAGTACCTTCCTTCGGGCGGTTTTTTTCAGCTAAAACGCATTTAAATGTATTTTGCAAACTTGAAATACACTACGAGCGTATTTAGCGGAAGGTTCGGCGCCGTACGTTCCGCAGATGTGGCGCTACACTTAAAGATCGAATACTTGCTAAGCATATGCAAGTGGCACTTAAGATTCCAAAGCACCCTTGTCAAAGCTATAGCTACGCCCTTGACTATGTTCCTCTCTGTTCTCTGATGCATGACCATCTAGTTTTGCCCCATAGGTCCAGCAATGCACAGTATCTCCTACATGGAATCAGGTTCTGAAGATCAACACTCTGTCACTGACGTCTCATTGCCGGAACGCTTCTTCACCACCGGCAATGCTCATTGAAGTATATGAAAAAGATTATTCGGTAACTCTTTGTGTTATTGGTCTTTGTTTTGAACTCGATGGCATAGTTTTTGGTAAGCTGACTGGTAAAATTAAAAACGTTCTGTACAGCCATATATAAACTTTATGTAGTTAGCTTAGTGACCAAATTTACAGTAATGGTAGCTCTTTGAGGGATTTCGATAGGATTTGGGTTTAAAACTGAATTAAAAAAGGAAGAGATTTACAATTTGGTTTGGAAATTTTATTTTGTTACAAAGTTGTGTTTTGAACAATACCTTTTTATACGGTTTGGAATGAATATTATATGGTTTATTTTGTTGAAAATTTATTTAAATTATAGGGTAAATGCGAACTTATCGGTCGTGCTGAAATAAAGCCTGTTATTGATGACCGACCTGACTATCAGTACGCCCCTAAATTACAATGGCACTCGTTATGCAAAGGCACTGAAAACACAGGAAAAATATTAATGTCAGCGCAAATTATTCAGGTAACCTTTCCACTATCTATGTCTACCTGTCTATGCTACAATAAATCGGAATCGGAAGAGTTTGTTTGTTTGTTTGAACGCGCTAATCTCCGACTACCGATTCGGTTTAAATATTTCCACGGTAACGATCACAACGCAGGTAAAACCGGATGCTGCTAGATTTAGGTAAAACTTTAACACATTAGGCCAGGGGTTCCCAACCTTTTTCACCTCGCGGCGCAGTTACAAGTTTAGTTTTTTTGACGGCGCACTACCCAAGCATTGCTATTGGTGCGGGCGGTAAGCTTGTAGGCGCGCACGGAGCGGCAACGTGCACGGAACGGCAACGCGCACGACGTCGGCGTAAGTAGTTATCTACCTACCGTCGTTACCTAAAACTTTATTCACGATGCAAGCGCTCAGAAAGGTGCCGCGAATATTTGTAATTTTAAATTCAAATTCAAATAATTTATTTGCATAAAAACATGGTTTTCAAAGTTCTTAGGTCTTAGATCATATATATAATATTTCGGTTAATGATAAGGTTCAAACCCACGGCGCCCTTCTTTACTTCCTACGGCGCACCAGGGCGCCTCGGCGCACAGGTTGGGAACCCCTGCATTAGGCTAAGGTTACCTTCACCACTCCTTCACCGTGGTTCCTTACGTTATGTTAGCGTGTTACGTTAACGGTATCTATTAATCAACACCTACAAAAAGGTCTGAAGAAAAAACGGAAAAGATACTCCTAAAATTCAGTTAGTATCCTCTTACGAAGGAACCACTAGTAACGCCATCTATCAAAAACTTGTTGTACTAATTGATGACAAATGGCGATCGTGTTTTGTTTGGTAGTGTTAGGGTGGAGTAAGCAGGTCTTCTTACCATATGAAAGGTTTCCTCCACCACCCCACAGATGGCGTTGCTTTGAAATAACTATTTACTGTACAAATTATATTTTAAGTTATGTATAGGTACACATTCAGGTAAGGATTATTATAGTCTATTATTATTTAGGTTTTGGTCAGGATTACACACTTTTTACAAGGTTTTTGAATTAAAAACACATCGATGCTCAATAACACGTCAACTTAGAACAACGTCACAGGCGGGTATCAATACTTCATAATAACAATTCTATATAATACTAAACATGTCCCTGTAGCTTCTCTCACCATTTCAGATCCCTGAAACATTAATGAAATCGACCTTTTACGGTTCTGCAGAAGGTATTGAAGGAAAGGAACCAGTGCCTCATCTTAACTTGATTTCATCGTCAGCGATGCAGATGGTTGAGAAGATACCATCTAATCTTATACCAAAGTTTTCTAAATACAAGTATGTTTATTTATTTAGGAACTGGCTGTTATACTTGATTTTAGTAGCGCTGTAGTCGTTTTAGATGAATTTCAGGATAAAAGTAGCAAAATTATGTCATTTTAGCATAATAATGTGTTATTCTAAAGTTGTAAAAGTATTCATAGTGATTAGGTTGGATCTGGTAAACAAAAGAGCGAAGAAAATGCATGAATTAGCCGGTTCGTCTCCTAGGGTATTTATTATTTGATATCTAGTTTTATTCCGGCAAAGGTTCATGAAAATCAATTTAGTTTTATGTGAAATCTTATGTACATTAAAACCATGCGTGAACCCATCGTTACAAACTTTTGCACGATACATGCACAATATTTGTTGAAAAACCCTTAAACGAGTACCTTAGTTTAGTCAATTATACTCCACAGAAATAGTACCTCACTCTACTTCATATATTTTCTGATAACAAAAATAGCACTTATCTTTATCTTTTAGAGGTTAAGATAAAACATAAAAAAGTTCAGAGATATTAAGAAGGAATTTCAATTACTCTCATACTAAGACTGAAAACATAAATCATTTAATATTAGTCAAGTTTCTCTGTGCTGTAGACTTTTAGCTTTTATCAGGAAACCAAATTGGAAAAGGCTAAACGCAATTAATACTTAGAGTGTTTATAATGGAGCGCTTGATGATCAAGGAGCCTTCTTGGGTATTTGTTGATCAAGTGTCTTGGGAACTTTGCTCTATAATGAGACAGACACATTAAGATGGTGTGCTACCATAGCGGTAGTACCGTTTCTAAATTCTTTGATCTCCATTATCATATCAAACGTAGCTTACCAAATAAATAGCAATGGTGGATACCAATACTTGATATCAAATGTAATTTTACCAATTTATGTATCTAATTAAAAAGTAAAGTAAAATATTAGCCTGTAATGTCCCACTGTTGGGCAAATGCCTCTCGTCTCACTGAAGATATCAGTACAGTGAGGAGGTTTCAGGCGTAATCACCACGCTTGCCTAATGCGGGTTGGTGATCTCAAACCTGAGCCATGTTTGAAAAGTAGGAAACATGTTTTCGCTCGACCTAGGAATTGAACCCGGGACCTCAGTCTTGGCAGGTAAAAAGTAAGTATATTATTCTTATATTATCAGAATGGATGTCTACTGGTGGGGCCTCCGGGACGTCGAAATAACCAAAAAACCCTGCGCAGTTCTTGAAATAGAAGAAGTTGTGATCAAATCAGAGATCATAACAGACAAGAAAAATAATAGCAACTTTCCAAACGGAAGAATTTCCCAAGTATTCGAAGCTCCTCTGAATGAATTATACTGCCCTTCGTTGAAGATAAGACTTTTTGACAGTAACACTTTTGGTAGAACACTGTTTTTAGGAACTAATGTGGTTAAGAATCCCAAAAAATATGTCGTGAATTGGATGCCGAAAGTAATTCGAGAAGGTTCCTTGAAGTCCAATTCGATTATTTCATCGGATTTTTTTAGAGGTGAATATCTTATATATAAAATTCTCGTGTCACAGTGTTTGTTCGCGTACTCCTCCGAAACGGCTTGACCGATTCTCATGAAATTTTGTGAGCATATTGAGTAGGTCTGAGAATCGGCCAACATCTATTTTTCATCCCGAAACTCCCGCGGGAACGGGTACAACGCAGGTGAAACCGCGGGGCGCAGCTAGTTTTATATATTTTCTTTGGGAATATAGAACTATAGTTATGAATTCTATTGTTACGTGTTTAAAAATTATTATAGGTTAATTTGGGTATTACCTTGGTTCTTTAGCGGCTCTATGGAAAAAGCCATTTTATGTTGCAAGCTTTGTAACCGATTAATGTGTAAACATATTTACAGAAAATAATCAAATGTCCGTTTATAAGCGAGAGACTTGGGTTAGTGAGAAACCTCTTTAAGCAAAAAAAAGATCACATTTCCCACGACTCTCGCGTATCCAGGTTTGTCAGTACTATTCATTGTTCCAGTAAGCGATAGTCTATTTGTCAAAAGGAGTAGTAACGTAATAACAGTAAACAAAATGTCCAGCAAATCAATGGATTCTTTACAAAAGAATAACTTGCCGAAGAAACAACAGAAAAAAATGAGTTGGAGACGACTGTTCTGTCGCAAACAGAATGACGAGGAAGAATTTGTTTTGCTGCCGATTTACAACAAAGATAAACCGATACAAGACGATATTGGCCTTACTAAGACTAAGTTCGAATACCAGGATTGGTGGCTGAAATTCTATTCGTCATTGAAGGTAATAAGATCCTACTAATATTATAAATGCGTAAGTTTGTGAGTTGGACATTATGTATATATATTTGTTACTCGTTCACGAAAAATCTAATGGACGATGGATAGGTCTTCAAATAGTAATAATGTGCCGTCCCCCTCCTGTAACTTCTAAAATAAGAGACTGATAAAAGTTACCATGCAAACTTGTACCGAAAATTGGTTTGAACGAGATCTAGTAAGTAGTTTTTTTAAGTACGTCATAAATCGTAAACAAATCTTCTAACTACAAGAACTACAAGAAAAAGTTTAATATTATGTTATTTGCTGCGACGGAACCCTTCATGAGCGAGCCCGACTCGCACTTGGCCGCTTTTATTTGATCTTATGCGGAACTTGAGATTGATATTTTATAATTATCTATCATGTTTGATAATTATAATTGTCAATTATTATCTTGTTTCCTCTATTATTAAATGTATTAATTAATTGTTTTATTATTGTAGTGCGCAGCGGAACAAGGCGATATGAACCTATCGGAGAAAATAAAAGTTAGTAATCTTCTTCTCTTCTCTTAATATTTAGTTTAGTAAATTTTCTTGTTCTGGACTGTTTCATGTCACACTCAACAAGTCTAAAATGTTCTAGATATATGACTCAGAATTAGAAGTCCAACCAGAATTCTCAAAGTTCATGGATTGGTGTAAGACCCTGAAACTTTACAACGGGAACAAAACAGGTCTCCCAGATGAAGATGAGAAGATACAGTGCGGTTATTTGAAAGCTGGAATTGCTATTTACGAATGGCCACCTCCGCCGAAAACCATAGCTGTTAGTAATAACGGAACAGAATTGGATCGAGGGTAAGATTTAATTAATCAAGAGATAGAAGTTTGTCAACAGATTTTTTTGATTCATCGTGATGACAAAAATTTACGACGGTATCACTTAAAATTATGTTGTTTTATCTTGTGCGATCTTTGATCTGTTTCGATTTACTTTTCGAAAAAGGCTCTTATTTGATATCAGTAACTCTTAGTAGGCAAGTGGTGGTTACGCCTAATCCTCCGCACTGAACTGTTAACTACAGCAAGATATCAGCCTTTGCCTAACAGTAAGACTTTATAGGCTTATCTTATTAGGCTTAGCTTAAGTGTAAAGTATTGCTCTTATTCCAGATTTTTTGATGACTATCCCAATAACGACCCCAATACCTTTCTTGTTCGTGTGTACATCATAAGGGGTCTTGACTTGACACCCAAGGAATTTGTGGGTAAATCTGACCCGTATGTAGTTATCAAATGCGGCTCCAAAATCTCTGGCGACAGAAATCAGTTCATACCTAACAGTGTTAACCCTGTGTTTGGAAAGTAAGTATAACCATGGACCAACATATAATACTTAGATGTCACTAGTGTGAATCTAAACCATCCAAGGTCCACCCAAACGCATACAAAAAATCATTCAAATCGGTCCAGCCGTTTAATAGAAGTTCAGTGACATACACACGTACAATAGAATTATATATACAAAGATTAGTTTAACCTCATGACTATTGTTAGTCACGTGACCTCACCGAAGCTAATAGTAACGCGGCAAGCAAGAACCGAGACAGCTGCCGATAAATGCTCTCACTTACACTGCATATAAATTTCATTAATTTATAGATTGATTGATAGTGATACACTAGTCAGCGTCAGAGTATCATTATAAATGTCTGTATCATGTCAGTCCATTCAGATAATCATTGATTTTTTTGAAGACATATCGCCTATTTTTGACCCAGTGACGCTTTCGCCAAGTAGTGTATGCCTTTAGGTAAATCGTCCTTTTCAATAAAACCTTTTCCAGAATGCACGAGTTTCGTTGCACCCTTCCGGATGACTATTTGTTATCCGTGTCACTGTTCGTTCACTCCACTCTTAACGTCGACGAATTTATCGGAAGCACTGAAATAGATATTGAAAATAGAGTTTATACCAAACACAGAGCTCGAGTGGGATTAGCCTCGGAGTACAACAGGTATTATTTAAACGGTAGAAATTGCATCAGTAATTTTACGAGCGTGTGCGAGACCATTGCAGCAAAATGGCCTTTATTTTACAGACTAGAATGTCGGAATTGTTTGACCGCCTTCCTTCCTTCATCGAGTGGATGGCCAACCTGACCAATCCTGGTGTCAGAGTTATTGAGCCGCCAAAGACATGACTTTGACCGCCTAAAGAGTTCAGACCAGGTCCAACAATTTAACATGTCCTCTGATGTAGCTTACAAAGTAACTCTCAGATAGAATTGCCACTATAGGACCACTCATCAAAGTAGTCTATCGATAGCTATAGCATCATCGAGTGGATGGTCAACCTGACCAATCCTGGTGTCAGAGTGGCAATATGATGATAAGTCGTGATACATTGATCTGATAATATCATTAAAATGATTTTTTGTCCTTAATATATTTATCAAAGCGTTTGTACCTACTATTCCCAGCACCGGACCAGCAAAATGGCGAGATTGCATGAAACCATCAGCCATACTAGAAGAGGTTTGCCTCGACAATCACATGCCGTCTCCGATATTCCCTGACAACCACACTGTTATAGTCAACGGTGTTGAATATAAAGATGAAGATAGTAGTTGTGAGTTCTGTTGTCTTTTTACCCCTATACAAAATGAGAGGTATTATAAGTTTGACCGCAATGTCTTGTATGTTTTTGCAATGTAGTTTATAAAGAAGAACCCAGCTTTTTTTAAAATTTGTATCCTTGTTTTCTGGGAATCATTTTTTGACATATTTTGTCAAAATTGATTCAAGGAGTAATCAATTCGAGGTCATACAATTCTTTTTTCACATGTTAAACTTATTATAGTCAAAAATACAAACTTTTATAATACAATTAGTATTTTCAAAAAAAGTTGATTAAGGTTTTGATAAGTTTATTTTATTTCATTCAGGTAGAATTTACTCATCATCATCGGAGTGTAAAGAGAGTTTGTGTCTCATGATACTTCAGAAATGGCACACGTTGGCCAGTTTTGGGTATCATCTCGTGCCGGAACACGTGGAGACCAGAAAACTGTGGAACCCTGATAAGCCTGGACAAACTATGGTTAATACCACTTTGAATGTTTTCCATTAAAGAAAATAAGTAAATATTTTGCTTAGCTGTGGGGTCCAAAAATTATAGATAGTTTTATAAGCAAAAATACCTATCGTTTTTTTAAGGAAACTACTACTTTTTTAATGTTAAAATTCAGACGGACTAACCTACCCTTTCCATATCCTTTCACCAAATCCCTTCAGAGATATTGGGTATTGGAAAAAATGCATTAACATGAATGGAGAACACCTCTGTGAAGTCTGTTAAAATAACTTTGCGATATCTAGGGCAAAATACAGATGTGGGTGGATATCTTCCCTCTTGACGGTGGATACTACATTCCTCATCCAGTGAACATAACACCAAGAAAAGTAGAAGAATATGAGCTGAGGGTCATTATCTGGTCTGTACAGAATGTTGGAATGAAAAAGTTGAAGCTTAAGAAGAAAGGAATCGATATTTATGCTAAGGCGTAAGGTTTTGGGTTTTTTTTACTTTTAACAAGCAGCACATTTTAGTTGGACTCGTGTTGTACCCCTTTTACGACATATGTAGCCTATAACCTTCATCTCGAATGTAGCTATAGCAGAAAAACGTTTCACATCCGTTGGTAAATCGATTTACAGTGTTTAAAGCTGTGAAAAGCTGTTAAAGCTGTTTAAAGCTGTGTTTAAAGCTGTAAAAAAGGAAAAGAAAACTCTTCAGCTTTATAATATTAGTAAAGATATCAGTATAGATGCAGTAAAAAATGTGACGAATGATTTGTTTTGGACAGATGGATAGGATACGTAGAGCAAGCGCAGTACACGGACATACACTACCACAGCGCTCAGGGCGAGGGTTGCTTCAATTGGAGAATGATATTCAACTTCTCCTACTTGCATGCGGAAAGCATGGTATTTTTATGATCTTTTGCTATATTTAGTTAGATACACTGCAACCCACCGGTTCACCTCCGTAGTGTCTGTTTCTTTATGATCAACTAGCAGCGCCCCGCGGTTTTACCCGCGTTGTGCCCGTTCCTGATAAATAGACTATCTAACAGTGAAAGAATTATTCAAATCGGTTCAGTAGTTTCTGAGATTAGCGCGTTTAAACAAACAAACAAACAAACAAACAAAACAAACTCTTCAGCTTTATAATATTAGTATAGATTAAATATACTTAATTCGAATTGGTGACCAACCCTGATGTCGGAGTTTATAGACCGCCTAAAGGCGTCCGACGTGTTCTAACGGTTGAAACAACCGGCGCCAACAATTTTACGTGTCCTTATTTTTACAACTGATTTTATCAATAATTCTTTTTTCTTTCTGTTTTCAACCGAGTCTACAAAAATAGGTGTTATAAGAAAGTCGTGCCCGTAGGTTTGTCTATCTGTATCATCTTAAGTCGTGAACAAATGGAGCAAGCTAGTTTTTTGTTTTAAAGGTGCTTAAAATAATGAATTAAAAACATTTTGTTTTCAATTTCAGATTGTAAAAAAAGAAAAAGGCCCGTTTATAGAGAGCGAGGAACATGTGCCACCTATTTTTGTGATTCAAATTATTGACAATGATGCTACAACTTATGATGATTGTTTGGGTAAGAACTGTTGAATTTCGTGTTTGCGCGTCGTAATTACCTACTTACCTTTATCACTGAAGGTCAGATAGATCGAGATGGATAATAATCCAAACACAGCACCCAATAATTGGACAAGAAGTTAATGATGCCAAAATTCCAAAACATTATAATTTGCACCCACAACATTTTTGGATCTTCAATAGCTCTTCAATTTTCCAGGTTGACCATTCTGTACGATTATACGAGTATTGTCACAGAAAGTTTAACACTTTCATTTCCAGCTTCAGTAATGTTGGACCTTAATTCGTTACCCCTTGGCTCGAAATCAGGAAAATATTGCGCGGTTGACATACAAGAAATGTCGAAAAAGATTAATTTGTTTTCTGTCACCACCATTCGTGGCTGGTGGCCTCTAAAGCACGTGGACAGGAACAGTGGATTGTCAACGTTTGCAGTAAGTTTAGTATACTATAATCTTTACCTGAATGTACAAAATATCTGAGCCATAAGAATACATTTTGACTTGGAAAACTGCTATGCATCCATGGGAACGCCTCATGGAAAACCTCGATGCATCGATACAAATGAATGAATTAACAGTTTTTATTGAGATGTTATCTTTCTAGGGACTGATCGATTTGGAGCTAACCTTGATCCCGAAAGACAAAGCGCTGCTGATGCCCGTTGGAATAGGTAGAGAGCCGCCTTTTCCATTACCAGAGCCAAGGTAGCCAATAGTTTTAAAAAATTAAAGAAAAACTAGATCTTCGAATCCCCGTATTCAGGGTACATTACTTTAAAAAGGCCGTTGCAGTAACATGCCAATGGGGATCTTACAGATTTAATTAAGTGTAGCTTTCTCAACAGGGCGGCGGACTGCAACCGCAGGCGTCTCAAGAACATTAACTTTAATAACTGAATGTTCTTTGCATCCTTGTATATTGCTAAAAAGCGTATTGTTGCGTTGATCATTGCATGTTAAAAACTTTACGACCATTGAACGGGAAATTTTAATAAGCAGCTATTGTTTATCATATCTTTACCGTGAACATGTGACAGTTGAGAAACCCATTTTAAACTGTTCATTCGACATTTCAGCAGACCCGGGCTACGTCCTAAATCGGAGAATTCCCTCGTGAACGAAAAATCACTCGAAGTCTTCATAGTCCTTTTTGTAGTCGCTGGCATAATGTTTAGTGTGTACTACTGGCAACTTCCTGACATCCTACTTACGATTGCCAAGTCGGCAGCTTAAGAATCATGATATATCATGATATGACTATTCTGGTTCACAATATATGGTAGGTGTTGTAAAAGTTTATTAATGGCTTCATCATGGTTTCTTTCATTCATCATGTTAAAAAAACCTTTGCCTAAAAAGGTGTTTGACTTTTGATAGCCTTGGCAAAAGATTTTTCAGAAAATCTTGTACGGTTAAAGGTAAAAAGTTACATGAAACTTTTGCCTTATTAAACTACTTCAGTTCGCCAAATGAAAGGGTTATCATTTTATATAGTTTTTAATTTTGATTGTATTTTCTTAGACTAGTTTGGAACTTATTAGTTTGGTATGTAATTATTAATAAGCTATTCCTGTTAATAATATTTGTTTTTTAATAACATATTTGTTTAATTACTTCTCAGATTATTTCTTAACAGTTTACTTAAGTTCTACCTCCTGATCTCATTAGAAAGGAAAATTAAATAAACTAGGTTCAGCTCCTTAATAAAGGTGACCTTAGCATATTTTATAGCCCTTAGCCCTTTTAGATTGGAAGTTCCATTCATGCTGTCACCTGTATTTAAGTAGTGCATGAAAATGCTACTAGATGGCATTGAAAAAAGCTGGCTATAACAAGAGAAGATTCGCACTCTACAAAACGTCCAGTCGCCTTAGGGTCTTGGGCTAGGTACTTTCAACTATTTCAAATTCAAGCCCTGAAATTGTATAATGTGACAAAATACCAAACTACTCAATATTGTTTTGGACTCACTTACGTATTCTGGCCAAAACTAATAGGTATTGGTGTATTTGGATAAATGCTAATGTATGATTTTATGTGTAAGGGGTTTTTCGGCATATTACAGGCCACTGAGGCAAAATGGTTTTTATTACTTATAGTAGCAGCCATTTCTTGCAATCATAATTCGAGCAAGTACAGAATTGATGTAAAAATCCCACATTTTTGCAATCTTTTACTCTAATAATGAATCCCTAGCCGTGGGAATTCACTATAATTATAATTTTATAGATAATTTAGTAAACTCGTTTGGATTACATAATTACCTTTACCAATAAAAGTTCAAAAGGTATCATTTCACAATTCAACTTTACACAGAACATAATATATCCGACCATACACGTTCATACTTAATATCTTCCTAGAATCATTCCGTGTATGTATAAATGTATTATCAAGGTACCTAAGAAGCTATGGGAGCATTATGAGAGTATCGCACTGTATCACGCATGCCTAAACAGTGGCGAGTGCCAACTAACAACCGCTGACCATAGTTCCTATCAAGGGACGTAAACGCGAACACTGTAACTGCATTCGTTGTAAATGATGCGGTAAATGTAACGGTAAATGTAAATTGCAGTGAATTTGTGATTTTTTCCCGTTTTCATCCGATGAAGAGTGTTGGGTAAGATTTGTGTTTTGTTTGTATATTTTGATTTTTTTATTAGTTGTAATGTAACGTTTTAGTCCGTATTTGGAGACGTAAAATGTTTCCTTAGTAGATATTGAATGAGATATTTTGACTATGCATGGAAAGTTACGTTAATTAGTTAATTTGTCAATTTAATGGATGACTGAGTTAGGTAGTATGTAATATTTTGTGTTTAAAAAGTCCAGGAAAGCTCCTTTGCATGTTAAAATAATAAAGTGTGAAAATTGTAGTTTCATTTTAATACATTTATTTTATTATTCGAACAGGCAAGATTGTGCGAATGTAATGTAATTTGCTTTGTAATGACGAAATGTTATATTAAAAAAATAATTGCTTTTACGGACAGTACCTACTAAAAATTACAAGTAATAAGGAAATTTTATTTAGTATTACTCATTTTTTCCGCACATTTGGAATTGTGTGTAATTTCCTTATTAAATAACTAAGTATCTCTGTATAGTCGAGGAGATGCGTGCCGAAAAAACAGAACGGGATTTTTTAATATTAACTAGTATGACTTATTCTTGTAAGTAATATTGTCAGTTATTTAAAAGATTCGGTGATCGATTTTGATTTTGTTCTGAATGGGTTTGTTAATTTATTTATGGGTATTGGGTTAACTTTAATAATCATTAATTATAGTATTTCCCGATTTCAAAAACTTGCAATAAGTTATATTAATATTTTTTAAGTATTTTTAGTTTTTATTATAAGCACTAAGATCGTTTTTCGTTATTTATTTTTTAACCGACGCGATTTCATTATGTGAAAAGAGTAGATCCAAAAAAATACGTGGATGAGGTGCTTATCCTTACAGGATTACCTTGCTGTGGATTTATTATGAATAATCTGATATTTAGCATACAGGTGAAAAGACGGCGATAAAAAGTGCCGTACACTTCAATAAATACTAGCAGCGCCCCGCAATTTTACCCATGTCATGCCTGTTCCCGTTGAAATTCGGGATGAAAGATAGCCTATAACCATCCTGTTAAATATAACTATCCATTATAAAAAGAGTTATTCAAATCGTATAGGTTCTTTTCGAGATTAGCACGTTCAAACAAAATCAAACGCTTCAACTTTATACATTAGTACCTAAACTGTAGATATATTGGAAGTAGTATATATATTATACTAGCAGCACCCCGCGGTTTTACCCGCGTTGTACCCGTTCCCGTAGGAATTTCGGGATGAAAAATAGCCTATAACCTTCCCGTTGAATGTGGCTATCTATTACAAAAAGAATTATTCAAATCGGTTCAGTAGTTTCTGAGATTAGCGCGTTTAAACAAACAAACAAACAAACAAACAAAACAAACAAACTCTTCAGCTTTATAATATTAGTATAGATACATAGGTAGATTATAATCTTACTAATATTATAAATGCGAAAGTTTATGAGGATGGATATTATATTATGTATCTATGTTCACAAAAAACTACTAGCCAGACTTGGATGAAGCTTTACAGTTATATCTATACTAATACTAGCTGCGCCCCGCGGTTTCACCCGCGTTGTACCCGTTCCCGCGGGAATTTCGGGATGAAAAATAGATGTTGGCCGATTCTCAGCCCTACTCAATATGCTCACAAAATTTCATGAGAATCGGTCAAGCTGTTTCGGAGGAGTACGCGAACGAACACTGTGACACGAGAATTTTATATATAAGATTATAAAGAGGTAAAATTTTTAAGTTTGTTTGTTTGTTCGAGGTAATCTCAGGAATTAACAGTCCGATTTGAATAACTCTTTTTGTAATAGATAGCCACATTCAACGGGAACGTTATAGGCTATTTTTCATCCCGAAATTCCCACGGGAACGGGTACAACGCGGGTAAAACCGCGGAGCGCGGCTAATAGACAGATATAGATGAGTCATTGAGAGATATAATAATTTTGTTCTTTTTTTTCACTTTCTTGATAATTTTATGGAGGAATTGACTGAGCTACTTCTGATGTCATTTTAAAATAAAACAGCACCTATTTGGTTGCTCGCCTCTCGAACTACTTAACAAGTGATATATCATAATGTAGGCTAATACTTTTAAATTATAACACTATACAATTATAAAAATATTAAATAAATTTTTAAGTGGTGATAACATTAACAATTTCATAATTTATGGTCAGAAATTCCAATACGTAAGCATTCTTAGTGTTTCCCAGAGTAAAGGAATGTAAAATACAGGTTTTTTTATCTATATTTAATGAGATTATGTTATATTAATTTTTATTTATTTACTTTGTTAGTTGACGAAATAAGCTATTCTTGTTACATTTATTAACGTTATAACATTACTAGCCGCGCCCAGCGGTTTCACCCACGTTGTTCCCGTTCCCGCGGGAATTTCGGGATAAAATGTATCCTATGTGTTATTCTGATGTATAACCTACATTACTGTAAAGTTTCATCCAAATCCGTTTTGTTGTGTGAAAGAGCAACAAAAGTATATCCATATACATATACATCCATCCTCACAAATTTTCGCAATTATAATATTAGTAGGAAGTAGGATAAGTAGGATAGTAGGATAGGATAGGAAGGATTTATTTTCTATATTAGCGGTAAAGCTATACATAATAGCTTTATCTATACTAATATTATAAAGCTGAAGAGTTTGTTTTGTTTGTTTGTTTGTTTGTTTAAACGCGCTAATCTCAGAAACTACTGAACCGATTTGAATAATTCTTTCACTGTTAGATAGTCTATTTATCGAGGAAGGCTATAGGCTACATTTTATCCCGAAATTCCCACGGGAACGGGCACAACGCGGGTAAAACCGCGGGGCGCTGCTAGTATATAATAAAGCTATAATGTAGGAAACATTATAGCTTTTAGGGTCTAGACAGACGGACTGCAATTCAACTGCAATCCGACTGCCAAATGGCAGTTCAGATGCAGTTTGAATGCAGTTGGCTCGACTGCAATCAAACTGCACGTCGACGGGCAGTTGGCGTGCAGTTGGATTGCAGTCTGAGTGCAGTTACAACGACTAACTAGACCCTTAGACTTTATGATTACAACTATAGGGTTGATATTGACACAATATTAGTTAGGTAAAAAAGCAACACCTTAATTGAAACGAATTCCATTTTTCCAAGCCCTTTTTGTGCCCTTGAAAACAAATTATACTCATATCTTAAGTACATACCTACTACTTTTAGTTCTCATTGTTTAACCATATTCTCAGGTCTAGTGGTATATGCGAAACTGGGATCCCGGGTTCGATTTCCGGGTCAACCTAAAACATGATTCTTGTTACTTTTAAATATGGTTCGGGTTTGAGATCACCAATCAACAGAAGTCAAGCATACTTCTAATTTTTCATCAAAAATTTTTCTGTAAGATGAGACGTCTATGCCCACTAGTGGGACATTACGCGCTGATACTTTACTTTTACTTTATTAGCCCTCGTAAAGGCCTTAGGCAGACATTTACGATTTAATATCATCTGATCAAAGACTTCACCTAATCTTTACATGATAGGCCTAGCAGTGGCACATTACGCCCTACTATTTATACTTAAACTAGCAGCGCCCCGCGGTTTTACCCGCGTTGTGCTCGTTCCCGTGGGAATTTTGGGATTTTTTTTACATAAAAAACCTTTCTCTTGAATCACTCTACCTATTACAAAAAACCGCATCAAAATCCGTTGCGTAATTTTAAAGATTTAAGCATACAGACAAACAAACAGACAAAAATAGCGACTTTGTTTTATACTATGTAGTGACTAATCGCCTTACGATATTCACCTTCATCTTTTAATTGATATGCACCTAACTATAACTACATCCCGTACAGTTTTACATGAATTTATCTAACAGGTCGCTAACCTGTCTACCGATACAATAGAATACATAACTTGTACGGTTACTTAACTTCGAATCTATTTCTATACTATACTTAAGAGGTAATTTTTTTAGTTTGTATGTTCGAGCTAATCTCGGGAATTATTAGTCCGATTTGATTTTTGTAATTGATAGCCATATTCAACGGAAAGGTTATAAGCTATTCATCCCAAAATTCTCATGGGAACGGGCACAACGCGGGTAAAACTGCGGGGCGTTGTTAGTCTAAAATACCTATATATATTCTACTAGCTGTGCTCCGCGGTTTCACCCACAGCGCACCCGTTTCCGTAGGAAATACGGGATAAATAGTATCCTATATCCGCCTCCTGGTTCTAAACTACCTCCCCATCAGTTTTCAGCCAAATCGGTTCAGCCGTTCTCGAGTTATAAGTGTTGTAACAAACCCGTCTTTGTTTTATATATATAGATTCTATTAGTAATGCCAATACAAATTTATTTTGGGAAGAATGAAAATCAGCATAAATTAGTATCGTTGCAATTCGTTCTACATAACTTTTGTAAAGAATCTACCTTATTTGCGCATATGGAAAAACTCAGTCAAGAATAATAAATCTAATTGACATGTACGACAAGTGTATATCTATAGAGAGGGTAATCAGTATACAAAGACGAGTTGCTGACTTTACTGTTCAATGCCACGAAACGTGAAGCCACCAGTTCAAACATAATGCATGAAAAATAACAAACGTGCGTTTATAACCCGCTATTAACATCTTATCTTATAATTTGTGAATGTGGTAATGAGAAATCTTAATACTTTTCATGCCGTTTAACATGTTATAATATCGTCTATTGTGAGGAAATTATTTATACAGCTAACAGCAGCCGCGAAGTATACCACTCGGTAGAGAAAAATAATAATTAAAACATCGAGCAACAAAATGATTTATAAAAAAAACAAAAGTGGTTCCGAAGATGGACAAGAAGTGGATTACGATGAAATATTATCTTCCGTGGGACAATTTGGTATATACCAATTTAAGCTGCTCTTTCTTATTGGCCCATTTTTCATATTTGGTGCCTTCGTGTACATGTCCCAAATATTCCTCACGGAAGTGTCCCCGAACCATTGGTGCTGGATACCTGAACTGGAAAACCTGACGGAGATAGAGAGAAGGAACTTGGCCATCCCGCCTGAAGACTCAATCTTCGGATATTCTCAGTGCACATCTTACGTAGCCAACTGGAGTGAAGTCCTGGCAATTGGAGCTAAACCCGATGCTTCGTGGAAGGTTGAGAAGTGCCAAAATGGATGGGAGTTCAATAAGACTGAAATACCTTATCCGACAATTTCTAGTGAATTGGGATGGGTGTGCGAGAAAGATGGCTATGCGACCACAGCTCAGTCTTTATTCTTCGTCGGATCTATCATTGGAGGATTCTTGGTTGGAGCCGTCGGTGACCATTTTGGAAGAGTCCCAGCAGCAGTATTCGCCAACGTAATTGGATGTGTAGCTGGTATCGCCACTATTTTTGCAAAAAACTTCCTAGGATTTGCCATCTGCCGTATCTTTGCTGGCATGGCATATGACAACTGCATGATGATGGTTTTCCTTCTAATTCTGGAATACACAGTCCCAAAATATAGAACCGCCGCATCTAATCTAATGTTTGCTCTCTTTTTCACTTTTGGAATCGCTTCTCTACCCTGGATATCGTTAGCGTGTGGACATTGGAAAATCATAGCCTTGGTTACAAGTGCTCCGTTAGGCATCACCATAATAGCTCCATTCGTACTACCAGAAAGCTCTAGATGGTTGCTGTCTAAAGGTAGAATCGACGAAGTAGTCAACAACTTGTATAAAATAGCGAAAGTAAACAAGAAGACCATAAACCCAGAACAAGTAGAGCAATTCAGAATTACCTGCGCAAACAAAAGCAAAGAAGAATCGGGCAACATTTTCCAGCTATTCAAAAGGCCTTTACTCAGAAAAATGTTCATATTGACCTGCATTGATTTCATTGCTGTAGTAACTGTGTTTGATGCTCTTGTCAGAACTATAGGATCTTTGCAGTTCAACTATTTCATTTCATTCACATTGCTGGCTTTGACAGAGTTGCCTTCACTGTGTATACTGTCGTTTATCTTGGATTATACTGGGAGAAAGTGGTTGATGAATGTGTGCATGACAATTTGTGCTGTGTTTAGTTGTATGACACCATTTGTTGGTGGTGGACTACCAGCGGTTGGGTGTGCAGTTGTTGCAAGGTTCTTTGTCAATATGGCGTTTAATACTGTGCTCCAATGGACTGCTGAGCTGATGCCTACTCCAGTCAGAGGGGTAGCTTCATCAGCAGTTCATATCTTTGGTTATGTCGCTACTGTAGTGTCACCGTTCATAGCATACTTAGACCGCTACGTCAGTTGGCTTTCTTTAGTAGTTGTTGGACTTATAGCAGCTCTCGCGGCGATTATCAGTCTGTTTCTACCAGAAACAGCTAGGAAAGAAATGCCACAAACATTTGAAGATGCCGATATGTTGATGAGGTCCCGAAAAATGTTTGATATGCCGTGGTTGAAATCGAGTACGCCTGCTAAAGGAGAAATCAATCAATTGAACAATGCTCATGTGAATGAATCTTTTGAAATGAATTGATCGGCCATCATTTTATATACCTTTTGTGTTTATTTTGTAATCATTTCTTTATTTCAAGTGATAAGGATTTATATTGTGCGAATGTTTTTTTTACTTTGTACTATAATTTTAGATGGGTACTGGATAAGTACCTATAGTGTTGCTTCTAAATCGTCTAAACGGGTACATAACAATTTGCGAACGAATTACTATTAACACTGTTAAATATATTTTAATACTAATCTTAGCTTAATTGATGTATTCCTTTTTACTTGTTTCTTTAATTTATTCTTAAATTTGCGATACCATTGCCTTTATTCGATGTTTTGTAATCTATGTTATATGTATTCTAATTATACTTGAATGATGTTGAAATACTTGTTTTCTTGATATCCTGTTGCGACCTGTCCTTGATAAATGAATCTAAATGTCATGACCATTATTTGCTCTCATAATCTCCTCATGGCCCCTTACTGCCTTATTCATAAACGCGCTTGAACTGTTATTAAGTGTTTTGTCTCTTTTGCTCTTTGGAAAATAGAGAATGTCGGAAAGGGATAAACCATTTGATAGTTATGCTGTAAGCGGTTATGAATAAGCCTTTGATATCTTTTAATTTCTATTATAATTTGTAACCATATTATTGGTATTTAACTCTATTCTTAAGTATCATCGCCTGACAAGACTGAGGTCCCGGGTTCAATTCCCGGGTCGAGCGAAAAATCATGTTTCCTACTTTTCAAACATGGTTCGGGTTTGAGATCACCAACCCGCATTTGGCAAGCGTGGTGATTATGGCTAATCCTCCTCACTGTACTGATATCTTGAGTGAGATGAGAGGCCTTTTCCCAGCAGTGGGACATTACAGGCTAATGCTACTACTACTACGTATCATCTTTACTTTTTGAATACTTCAGAGCGAGCATTGTTTATCGGTTACTCGGTATTCGGTAAATGGGTTAAGGTTTTCGTTTTTATCATTTGACTAGCAGCGCCCCACGGTTTTACCCCCGTTGTGTCCATTCCTGTGGGAATTTTGGGATGAAAAATAGCCTATGTTACTCGTGGATAATGTAGCTTTCGAATGGTGAAAGAATTTTTAAAAACGGTCCGGTAATTTTTGAGCCTATTCATTACAACCAAACAAACAAAGTAGATATATTTATAATATTAGTGTAGATAACGGATCCCTAAAAAGGCCTAACGTAGCTAATCTAAAAAATCATAGTTCAAGAACCTTTCAACGTGATTCGAAAGATAAAGCGTATTGTGTCCCCATTTTGATAATATACCATCATTTCGTTATCTTATTATATTTTTATCTGCCT
Source organism: Cyclophora punctaria (assembly GCA_951394245.1). Lineage (NCBI taxonomy): Eukaryota > Metazoa > Arthropoda > Insecta > Lepidoptera > Geometridae > Cyclophora > Cyclophora punctaria. Next base: position 13,019,677 of record OX596167.1, read on the forward strand.
TGTTTAAATAGTAAACGGTTGCGTATTACACAGTACGAAAAAAACTAACATTTGTACATACTTAGTTGATGCTAAAACATATTTATTTGTGACGGCGATTTTACTTTTTTCGGTTATGCCGAATTCGGTTCAAAACCCATGTTTGGTCATCCGCTTCTATAAAGGGGTATTCCGTTTAAGCCCTTGGCTGACGAGAGGAGACTAGATGCTCGCCGGGATTCGGTGATTCAATCAATTAAGTAAATCAATCCCGTTAATGGCCAGTCCTTATAACCCATCTTTACCGTCCCAATAACCTATATATCAATCTCTGATCTCACACATTGTTTTTTTGTACCTAAATTATCTTCTTTATTAATAACTAGCTGTGCCCTGCGGTTTCACCCGCATTTAGTTAGTCAATGCTTACCGTTTAAACCTTCCCTGGACTTTCATGAATATTTCAAGACCAAAATTAGCCAAATCGGTTCAGCCGTTCTCGAGTGTTAAGCAGACTAACGAACAGCAATTCATTTTTATTTAAGAATATTATCTTTCAATACCATCAAGGTATCCATCATCAAGAAAAAGTGTGAACACTTGATCTGATTATTCCATCATATAAAGTACCAGCAGTGCCCGCGGTTTTACCTGTGCTTCAAGTCCTGTGGGAATTTTGGGATGAAAAATAGCCTATAACCTTTCCGTTGAATATGGCTATTCATCACATGAGATTATGGCGTTCAAACAAACTCTTCAGCTTTATTATATTAGTATAGGTGGATTGGTTAGAAGTGATCGAGCCTTGGTCGCCTAGGTAGGGCTTGCTATCGGCGCTTCTTCTTCTTCTTATCGAGTGGATGGTCAACCTGACCGGCGCTATGGGGCTAACATGCTAGGAATCTTCTATAAGTCTCAAGATTGTCCAGTGAGTGATTTTCTGGAAGTGCTTAGATACGTACCGCCTTCTCATCGACTATATAACTTTATTGTTACCTCGTGTTATCACTCACACTAAGTGTCTAACAAACAGCCATTATTGTAATCAAATTTCAAAACAATTTCTTTGATAAAATGGGTTAGTTAATGTACCGTAAAATAACATAATTTTAAGAGCTATTTCAAAAACAATTCAATTTTTTTCTACGGAATATACGAGTATGAGTTTCCATACCATGCCATCTTATATTTATAAATATATCTTGTACCTGTATCCTTCCGGTATTTTTAGCAATCGACGATTACGTCGATTGCTAAAAATACCGGAAGGATATTATTTATATATTTATATCAAAAAAGGCATACATAACCTATTAAGGTTATGTATGCCTTTTTTGATATAAATATATATATATATACTTAAATATATACTTGGGACAAATTCACACACGGTTAATTAGACCCAAAGTAAGCTCTAAGCTTGTGTTATGGAATCTAATTCACTGATACATACATACACAAATACTTTATAAGAATATATAATTGACAACCAGACGTCGTCGCCAACAACTATGTCTGCACATATTGTTGACTCCGGGCGGGAATCGAACCCGCAACCCCCGACACAGTAAGCGCTCTCACTGCCACTGTGCCAACGGGCTTGTTGATGGAACAGTATACGTGAGTAGGTATGGTGGCAACCTTCCCTTCAACAACGATTTTTTTTCATTCATAGCGATTATTTACAACTCAGTGTCGAGACGTACAGTCGTGGTAGGGGCCATGGGAAGAGACCTTAAGGCAGCGTCATTCGGACTAAAGTAGCTTGGCATAAACCCAGACAGAGGCAAAAATCCCCTGTCTACAACCTACTCGTAACGTAATGTCAAGTTCCGCAGAAAAAAACATGTTTACATCGTAATCTTAACGTCCGAAAATGAGGAATATAATAGGAGAAATAATCTTCTTTCTTTTCTTTCTACTGGCAACCCAAATAACTTTAACAGCCAAAATAATATTTTTTTTACAAAATTTCCGCGGTAACTGATACGACACGGGTAACACCGTGGGGCGCGGTTAGTCTTAATAAAATCATGTTGGAATTACTTTATTTTTTTATTATTTACCGTTATTATATTAAAATCGTGAGTTTACTCATTGTTGTTCGTTATTAATTCTAAGTATGTTGTTTATAGACCTAGAGCCCGTGAACCCCAGACCTTCGTTATTTTATAAAAGCTGAAAGTTTGTCAGCGCATGCTCCCACACACAGGTAAGAACGATGGACTATTATGAAGTTTGGGTTATCGTGGCTTTGGCAGATAAACGGTACTAAAGGTGTGTAAAATACCGATCTAAATTCATCAAATAATAAAGTGTGATTTGTGACATGACATATGTCATTTGAAAGCTCTTGAAGAGTTGTACAAGTCACCCTTTGACGGTGATATCGAAATCGACGGCCAACTTGGTGTTTTCGACCATTGAAGATTGGAGTTGACCTATGTTATGGACGCTGATCCTAATGCTCAACAGTGACATGACCTATATCATTTGAAAGCTCTTGACAAGTTGTACAAGTCACCTTTTGACGGTGATATCGAAATCGACGGCCAACTTGGTGTTTTCGACCATTGAAGATTGGAGTTGACCTATGCTATGGACGCTGATCCTAAGTGACATGACCTATGTCATTTGAAAGCTCTTGAGGAGTTGTACAAGTCACCCTTTGACGGTGACATCGAAATCGACGGCCAACTTGGTGTTTTCGACCACCGAAGATTGGAGTTGGCCTATGCCATAGACGCTGATCCTAATGCTCAACAGTGACATGACCTATGTCATTTGAAAGCTCTTGAGGAGTTGTACAAGTCACCCTTTGACGGTGATATCGAAATCGATGGCCAACTTGGTGTTTTCGACCATTGACCTTTAGTACCGTATACCTGCCAAAGCCACGATAACCCAAACTTCATAATAGTCCATCGTTCTTACCTGGTGTTGGGAGCATGCGCTGACAAACTTTCAGCTTTTATAAAATGACGAAGGTCTGGGGTTCGCGGGCTCTTGGTCCATTAAGTACGGATTTTTATATTTTTAGTGTTTAAGGTTCAGTGCGTGAAGGGACTGGCTTGTCTTGTTTCAAAAAACCTACTCTTAGTTATGATTAATCATTTTGTTATAGTTTATCGTTTATCTTTCCTCGCAAACTTTCCCATTTAATATCATTAGTGGGGCTTAGTTAACATGAAGATGTATTGGGTAGATATTTCATCGGTAACAGAGTTTTTTAAGAAATTTCTACTCGTATGCTTCATACTTTAGTTGTAACGTTAACTTTATATGTACAGTCGACGTCATAATTATATTCACACTTATTTATATCACTACATAGTATAAAACAAAGTCGCTATTTTTGTCTGTTTGTTTGTCTGTTTGTCTGTATGCTTAAATCTTTAAAATTACGCAACGGATTTTGATGCGGTTTTTTGTAATAGGTAGAGTGATTCAAGAGGAAGGTTTTTTTGTAAAAAAATTCCCGAAATTCCCACGGGAACGGGCACAACGCGGGTAAAACCGCGGGGCGCTGCTAGTAATTTAATTACTAGCAGCGCCCCGTGGGAGTAGGATTGGATTGGTACATTCAAGAAAAAGGTTACAAGTTATTTTTAACCGACTTCAGAAAAAGGAGGAGGTTCTCAATTCGGATGTTTGTATCCCCCATTCCCTCGGAGCGGGCACAACGCGAGTAGCACCGCGGGACGCTCTCTTAATTATAAACTCAGTCAATGGTCACACGCATGCGCAGTACGCGCTTTTGTGTTCTACTGTTGCTTAAATTCAACCCCCGTATCAAGAGCAGGCGTGGCTCAGGGGTAGAGTGCTCGCCTCACAGAGGCGAGAGGTCTCGGGTTCGAATCCCGACGTCTGCAAGATGAAGTTGGTTGATATCGTTTTTATTTTCTTTCTATTTGATTAGTCCTCCTCACTGTAATGATATCTTTATTGAGATGAGAGGTCTTTAATATTATAATCATGCAGATTAAAAGAACCGTTTCTGTTTATGACGTCACCAAAGTACTGTTCATTCACTGGACAATTTTTCGCCGTTACCTTTTTGCGTCACTGTACTTATTTTGTTGGTGACTGTACATTTTATACCCCTTTTACTCGTTTTCCTTGAATAAAACATTATTTATTTTACAAGGTTTTCTTCGCGCTGGAGAAAAGTCGAATTATGGTTGTTTCCACCGAAGATAAAAGTGGAAAAAATCACTAAAGTCCTAGTGGTTCCTTGGTTTTGATACGAATATATTGACGGTTATTTCAATCCTAGGTTTATCTCTAATAAATAAAATTCTCGTGTCGCGATGTTTGTAGTCTGAAACGGCTCGACCGATTCTAATGAAATTTTGTGTGCATATCGGGTAGGTCTGAAAATCGGACAACATCTATTCATTAGGGGTCTATTCACCCCTAATTTTTTAAGTGGCAAATCAACGTTTTCTTGGCCAGCTAGTAGTAAATAAAAAAATATCGGTATTTAAAAAATACTATGTTTCAATAAACGCTATGAGTATCAAAATTGTAATTATTATTTGAAATGCGCTGTTCTGATTTCGGTCCAATCGCACTGATCTGAAATTAACCTTTAATTATAAAGGCTATATTTTATTAACAATTAATAAATTATAATTTACATATATGTAATTGGTTTGGGGAGGTGGTAGTAAAGCCTTGGTAGGGGTTGGTTTAAAAGAGGAACATTTTGTTTTGAGAAACTAGGCGCCCCACGGTGTAACCCGCTTTGTACCCGTTCCCACGAGAATTTCGGGATGAAATGTAAGCGTTATTCTGATGTAGGTATAACCTATATTACTGTAAAGTTTCCACATCCATCCAGTAGGTAGTTTTTTTGTGAAAGAATTACAAATATACATACATACATCTATCCTCACAAACTTTCGCATTTATAATATTAGTGGGGTTTTCCTCTCTGAAACCGCACCCTTACTTTTATATTTTCATCATGTACTCACATGTTTATAGTATAATATGAGAGCCACGATGTTATTGTGCATACACCTTTTTATTAGGGGTCTTTATAATAATGTGCGGGCGAAATTACCTTGAGTATCTTCTGACAAAGAATACTTATTATGTAGGTTAAGTCTTGTACAGTGTACACACAACCCATAAATGTTAAGCGTTATTAGAACCTTGTCTTATTTACACTTCTACTAAACTTACTGATATGTCAATGAGATGTTCCGATTTTAAATTGTCAGACAGTACTATGTGCTATATACTATTAGCTGACTCGGCAAGCGTTGTTTTGCCATATAAAATTAAAAAAATGAAGGATAGACACCTTTAACATTTAAAGGTACGAAAAATAGACGTTAACACGTTCATTGCGGCAGTCAGTTTTGTGAACTTTACATTGGTGCTGTATCAGGTACATTAGATCTGTTACTTAACTTTTCATTATAGCGTCTTAGGGTCGAATGGATCTGTTCGAGATGCAAGTCTTTAAGTGCAAGTTACTGGCTAGTAGTAATTATTTGTGTGATTTTTTTTATAGGAACTTACTTTCGATGAACATATTAACATAATATTTTAGCCGTTTTGAAATAGAATAGTCGGAAGACTATGAAATAAAATTAAAAATCTGTCAGATCCTTTCGACCCTATGTCCGTCCTGAATGATAGTCTTATCGATAAAAAATTAGGGTTGTAAAAATAAAATATCGATAAACTATGAAATAAATGTTTTATTTAAAACATAAAGAATAAACTCAAAAAAATCAAGAATGCACGTACACATAAATCGAACATTTGCAACTTCGCAACAACAAAGTGATTATCCTCTTTTTAATTATATAGTCATAGATTTTTGTTTAAAAAAAGTTTACACAATATTTGACGAATGTTTTTTGTTAAAACATTCGCGACATAATGTTTTATTACAAGCGTCACACATAGTTTTCACTTTCTTAACCTTAACAAATGTCCGAGAGAGATTGTTTATTGTATTCGAGATTGCACTTTATTCACTCGTAATTATTCACACTAAATAGTCTATCGAGTATTGTTTACACCGACTGCACTTGAGGGCGGCACTAGATAAACTAATCCTAATTCTAGTGCCGTTATCAGGTCATCGGGTATCAGGTCGAAAAGATCCGATATCCGCACTAGGTGAAAAAAAAATCTTTTCTGTCGGTATCAGATACAATCGACCCGATAGGGTTTTAGTATGCCGACATAAAATATTCAAAGAGACAATTTCAAATATATATTTATCTCGTTCCTATTCCTTTGAAAATTAAAGATACCTGTCCCGTACCAGCGGTAAGAACAGAACATTGAGTGCCGCCCCGCGGGATAGTTCATCATCGGATCTTGCAGACCTGATACCGCAATGAACGTGTTAACCGATTCGAGACGTTGGCACAGTGGCAGTGAGAGCGCTTACTGTGTCGGGGTTGCGGGTTAGATTCCAGCCCGGAGTCAACAATATGTGAAGATATGGTTGTTGGCGACGTCGTCTGGGTGTTAATTATATTTTCTTATAAAGTATTTGTGTATGTATATGAAGTAACTAGTATCAGTTAGTTAGATTACATAATACAAGCTTAGAGCTTAGTTTGGGTCTAATTAACCGTGTGTGAATTTGTCCGATCCTAAAAAGATCCCCCTTCCAATTACGACTACATGAGGTAACATTTTGCAATACATTGGTGAGTAAGTAATTGCAGCGCTTACTCCTAATCTAATCTATTGCTATCAGACTATGGAATGATAGATTAATTCCGTTATTTCCCGTTTATTACTTACAGGGAAAATGCGATTGGAGTTTTTCATATTGATTTTTGTACTTTAGGTTTACGTTTCTATCATAATACGCAATATTATCCTGAGAATGTCATTCTTCACACATATAATATACAAAAAACAGCCTTACCTACGTATATAAACCTACACCACCTTTTTACTAAACACAGTGTAATTAAAACACTCTTATAATGTGTTTTGTCTGCGCATGAAGAGTTAGTACAAGTCACCCCTTATCCAAGTCCTTCGGTGGGGGAGGGGAATGACTGATAATAGAGACTGGCAACATCAATCATATTGTAGCCGGGGACTACTATAATACATAATATCAGAAGTCGGAATGCGGTCTGCATATTTTGCAAACGAAAACCCCATTAGAGCTTACACTGAATATGGCCCGCAAAGTTTAAAAGTGCTTAACATCATGGGCTTACTGAATACAGTAAATAACATACACAGTTGACAATAAACAAAATGAAATATACATGTAATTATTTAAGTCGTAAAGGCACAGAGGTAGTGCCTTGATTAGCATATTGAATTTAAATTTTTTATTTAGGGTTCCCTAATTAGAAGTCGACAAACCCTTTGGCTCAGTGGCAGTGAAAGAGAGAGTTACTGTGCAGGAGGTTGCGAGTACTCTTACTTGTAAGTAACATATCATATTGTCATTTTGGTATTATATACGGAACCATTAATTTTATAAGTAAGTTTCACACGTATCTATCACTAAGCCCAACTGGTAAATACTCACAAAATAACGTGACTTTGGATTGGATCGGTGTTAACAACCGATGTTAATCGTCAAATTAAGAATTTTAATTAACTAATGAATCCACTAACTGAAACTGAAAATGTAAACACATGGCAGGGCACGTTATATGTACGTTGAGTGTTGAAAACGTTTGGATGCGGTAACTCGCCATCCATCGCTCTTCATTCAATTATTAAGTCTCTGGAACTAGCAATAAATTTTGAATACCTAATTCTTTTTGTGTATAATCACATTTAAGAGCAAGGTTTTAAGCTACTTTTCATGACCTAAATTCTTACGATAACTGGTACATATCAATTAAAGCTGCAGGGCGTACATAGTTTTGAAATGAATTCTTGACGTTGTGTGATGTCGCATCTAAAGTTTCGTGCGTGAATGATCCACTATGATTGATCAAGATTAATCAGGGAGGAAGCCTTTTACACGACATAATTATGTTTTCTTCTTTCGACAGCGAAACAGGGTGTTTTAAATGAAAATAATCACATTGAATCCCCTCATTCAAGGGGGTATTTTATACATAACTAGCAGCGCTCCGCGGTTTTACTCGCGTTGTACCCGTTCCCGTTGAATGTGGCTATTCATCACAAAAAGAATTATTCAAATCGGATTTGCGTCTTTTTCTTGCGCGGATTTGGATGGGAATTTACAATATTATAGGTTAATATGTACATTAGAATAACACATGGAATACATTTGATCCCGAAATTCCCGCGGGAACGGGTACAACGTGGGTATCACTGCAGGGCGCAGCTAGTAACTAAATATAGCTTAACTGTAGGCAATATACAAAAGCTAAAAAGTTTTTTGATTGTCAGAACAAGCTGAATGTAGAATTCCATGTAAAAATACGTTATTTTTCGATTTGTATACCAATTATTTTAATGAATCATTACAGTAAAACTGTATTAAGACCTCGTTACTTAAATACTAGCGCTCATGGGGTAGTTTGACTAAACAATGCTAGTTCATTGCGATTGTTAAGCAACGTGCAACTCGGATGGATGGACTTGGATGGGTGGCCAATAGTGGCATTTCTATCTGAGCGCTACCGTGCTTCGGAGGGACGTTTAATTTTCGGTCCCGGTTGTTTCAATCGTTAGACGTGTCGGAGGTCTTAAGGCGGTCTTAAAACTCTGACACCAGGGTTGGACACTAACATACTCGAATAAGTAAGTCTCATCTATACTAATATTATAAAGCTGAAGAGTTTGTTTTGTTTGTTTGTTTGTTTGTTTGTTTGTTTGTTTGTTTGTTTGTTTGTTTGTTTAAACGCGCTAATCTCAGAAACTACTGAACCGATTTGAATAATTCTTTTTGTAATAGATAGCCACATTCAACGGGAAGGTTAGGTATAGGCTATTTTTCATCCCGAAATTCCTACGGGAACGGGTACAACGCGGGTAAAACCGCGGGGCGCTGCTAGTCTATACTAATATTATAAAGCTGAAGAGTTTGTTTTGTTTGTTTGTTTGTTTGTTTAAACGCGCTAATCTCAGAAACTACTGAACCGATTTGAATAATTCTTTCACTGTTAGATAGTCTATTTATCGAGGAAGGCTATAGGCTACATTTTATCCCGAAATTCCCACGGGAACGGGAACAACGCGGGTAATACCGCGGGGCGCTGCTAGTCTACTAATATTATAAAGCTGCAGAGTTCGTTTTTGTTTGTTTGAACGCGCCAATCTCAAGAACTACTGCTCCGATTGGAAAAAATCTTTCAGTGTTGGATAGTCCACTTATCGAGGAAGGCTTTAGGCTATTTATCATCTCAAAATTCCTACGGAAACGGGAACAGCGCGGGTAAAACCGCGCGGCACTGGTAGTAGTAAATAAACCATCAATTTGAATCCAACTACTTTCGCAATAGGTTTTCAGCACTTAGATATCGATTTTAATCCGAGAACCCATACAGAAAGTGGGTACTATCAGAGGTGTGGTCCATTTGTACAATTAACGATGGCAGCGGAGATATGTCCAGTGTAATTACTCCGCAAATTGACTCATATTTTTAAATTGCGCAACTGTATCTTGGCAATTTAAATGCAAAGGGCCATATTAATAAGCGCGTATTAAGACCATAACTATCAAATGGTTTGTCTTTTTCTGACATACGCAACTTTCCGAAGAGCAATAGAGACAAATCACGGTGTGACAGTTCATGTTTTAGTTACAGAGCATCATCACTACATAGTATAAAACAAAGTCGCGTCTGTTTGTCTTATGGTTGTCTGTTTGTCTGTATACTTAAATCTTTAAAATTACGCAACGGATTTTGATGCGGTTTTTTTTAATAGGTAGAGTGATTCAAGAGGAAGGTTTTTATGTAAAAAAATTCCCGAAATTCCCACGGGAACGGGCACAACGCGGGTAAAACCGCGGGGCGCTGTTAGTTTATTAATAAGACGGACGATGTTTTAAGTGCTTTCGCGGTGACTGTACAGCGTTTTTGACTGCATACCGTTGTTCTTACTGACTTTACTGATATCTTCAGTGAGATGAGATGCCTTGCCCAGCAGTGGGACATTACAGGCTAACTTTACTTTACTTTTACTTTATTAAGGAACTTTTGCACAGGCAGGCACGCCAGCCCCATCATTCCCTTAATCTTAGAAAACAATCTTTTCTAATATAGAGTGAAGAGTAAGATTATTGTTTGTTTTTAGCTTGTTTGAGACCTTTGTCACTAGCTGCTGTGCCCCGCGGTTTCACCCGCAGCACACCTATTCCCGTGGGAATTTCAGAATTTTTATTACTTATCATCCTATTCCTGACCAAGATACAACGCGGGTAAAACCGCGGGGCGCTGCTAGTACAGTATACAACTATTGTGCAGCTCGACCCCTATTTGGATGGCTGGCAGAAAGATGCAATTCTGAGCGCTACCGTGCTTCGGAGGCCACCGCAGTTAGTCCCGGTTGTTTCAATCGCAAAACCATGTCGGGGGCCTTTAGGCGACACCAGGGTTGGCCACCATCATACTCGAAATGAAGGAATGAATAAGTACAACACCTTTGCTTTAGTATGCTGACAGCTTTATATGTAGCTCGCTACTCTATAGTGGACAAGCAACTTTATAACCAGTGTGTTCGTGTATAAAATTATATTTCAATTTTTTTAAACGTTTAAGCTTCTAATATCCAGAGTATGTTATAATGCAAACCGCAAACGCCACTATTTTTTATGAATCGCTATGAAATTTCGAGCGCAGGGACTCTTCCGCTTACGGCCGGTAGTTACTGATGCTGCGGTCCCTTCCGAAGTCTGATTTAAAAGCTAACACTCTCAAAAAGTAGTATAGTTTTGATAGATCCAATTTAAGCATTTACTTTTTACTATAAAATCAAAGGAAGAGCGAAGTATTTCCACTTTTCTAATTCGTGTATAAAACAAACGTATTCTGCTATATCAGTATATGTACTAAAATGTAAGGAGTACCTAAATTATTAAATTACACAGCTCCACTCCTCGATAACTTTATCAAATATGAAAGTAACTTTTGCAAACTTTTATCCTATTACCGGTAAAAGGTTAAACCGATTTGATCCCTATATATTCAGGTAAATGCTAAAGTTACTCTGTATGTGTTTTCTGCTGAGTTTTTGTATTAGGTAGATATGATGCAGGTAGATACAGTGTGCGCTACATGTAGGATCGCGGGGAAAAGATAGTTAATATCATATATGATGTGTATGCTTGCCTTTCCCATGGTCATACTTTCAATGAGTCTGGTTTCTGGGGAGGGAGGTTTATTAACCCCAAAAGGGTTCCAACACGGAAAACTTATTCTTTGGTAAACTCAGAAATCAAAACACAAGAGCATTCCCAAAGGAAAATTCCTCTACTTAATTCCTCACTGTTTTATTACAGTTTCTAACGGAATGCCAAGCAAATGGTTGCTCGGTACGGGGCCTGTACGACCTCAACAACGGCCTGTAGGACCGGCCGTCCTGTCTTCAGACATACCAGCAGTACAAGTCGTCAGTAACAGTTACTGCCACGTGCCCAGGAAGAAGGGTTTAACTGTAAGTATAATTAGATTTATTAGAAAAATAAATAAATACACACGGACAAATTCACGCACGGTTAAGTAGACCCAAAGTAAGCTCTAAGCTTGTACTATGAAATCTAATTAAGTGATCTAATTACATATAGTCGTACACATACAAATCTATACTAATATTATAAAGCTGAAGTGTTTGTTTTGTTTGTTTGTTTGTTTAAACGCGCTAATCTCAGAAACTACTGAACCGATTTGAATAATTCTTTTTGTAATGGATAACTACATTCAACGGGAAGGTTATAGGCTATTTTTTTATCCCGAAATTCCCACGGGAACGGGCACAGCGTGGGTAAAACCGCGGGGCGCCGCTAGTACTTTATAAAGACTAAGGTGCCTGTCCATTGAAGCTGAGCGAGGCTACGGAGCGGAGAAACGGAGAAATATTAACTTAACTGGAGAAATTGTATGCCACCCTATTGGTTAATATTTGGCGTCGCCAACAACTACATAATATGAACACAGTAAGCGCTCTCACATGCCAATGGTTCGTCAAAAAGTTAAAAAAATGCCTATAAGGGCTCTGGAGATGTCCCTCCATAGCCTTTATAGGAATTTTTTTGGGGGAGACCTTTGCCCAGTCCCTTTGCCCAGTAGGACGATATAGGTTAAAAAAGGACCTCTCTAAGGCGTAATCACTTGCCTTTAGCGGTATGATGATCTTAAACCAGAGCTAAGTTTGAAAAGTAAATTGGAAATATGCTTTGCTTGACAATCTCTAAAAAACATTATTTGTACGTCTACGTAACATATTTAAAAACAAATATTTTAACCATTTATTCCGTCACACTCTGTAAAACCCAACCCAAACTACATCAAAGTATAAGCTTTTAGCTTGTTAAGCTAATTATCTCTTCAGTTCAACAAATAGGCGGAGTGTAGGTATATCAGCGCGAAGGTATATCAGTATGAACCTATCATAATTCGTATTAAGTAGACTTTATAAGGCATCTTTTTAACAAGGTAAGCAAATGTTGGTTCCGTATAAATTCTACTAATATTATAAATGCGACAGTTTGTGAGGATGGATGTATGTTTGTTACTCTTTCACGCAAAAACTACTGAACGGATTTGGATGAAACTATACAGTAATACAGGTTATACATCATAATAACACATGGGATACATTTTATCCCGAAATTCCCGCGGGAATGGATACAAAGCGGGTAACACCGCGGGCGCGGATAGTCCTTAATAAAAAGTTCACAACGAGAGCTCAAGTGACTCACATAGTTTAAGGTTAACCTTGGCAATGTAGTTTCTAGGCATACAATAAAAGGTAATTTGAGAAATTTCCATTCCATTCTTGAAACAGAAAATACCCTCACAATACACACACTCCTTTAAGTGAAATACCAATTTATTAACGCGGTACAAATAAAACGTACAAACGACATGAGCCAGGCTATTATTTTGTTTTCAGTACGAAAAGAAGACATTTTTAACTCTCTTCCTCGCACGTGTAAGAATACAATTTGCTGAAAGAAATATAACAGACGTAATGTGTTATAGCGAACGTGGAATTTTAAATATTCCAATGTTCGGTGAAAGGGTAAAGGCGGCCATACACTGTGCGGGCGAAGTCGATAATGAAAACATACTGCTTGACCGCACAATGACAACAATGGGATACTGATTGCTTGGATATGTAATATCTAAGTATACTTATACGAGTATAATAAAGCTAAATAATTTGAATTTTGGTCTGTTTGAATTTGCTTATCGCACAAACTGCCAATCCAATTTGTATAATTTATTTATGTAATGCCACATTCAACGGGAAAGTTATCACTATCACTACATAGTTTAAAACTAATTCCCGAAATTCCCACGGGAACGTGCACAACGCGGGTAAACTAACCTATATTACTGTAAAGTTTCATCCAAATCCACCCAGTAGTTCTTCGTAAAATAATAACAAACACATACTCCTCACAAATTTTCGGATTTATATTCTAGCAGGGGTCATTGGGTTCAGTGCTTTCCGGGCGTGTATGGACGGCCTTAGTTTATTATAACGTTATTGTTTATTTTTTATAATTGGTATCTTAACTACTTTGCTTGTTTTATCGAAGACAACATATAACGACGTTATATGATAAAACTCGTAGTCTCACATGAAAAGACTCTGTATAGGTACTCGTATATAGGTCGAGACATGATTTCTTTATAAAAACAACTAATATACCAATTTACCAATTTAATTTACTTTTTTGGGTAGTTATTTTTTGTTTTTAACATATTTTTCCCGTAATCATATAAGAAAATATAAGTGGAGCTTCTTAATCTACATAAATAAGAATGAATTGCTGTTCGTTAGTCTGCTTAAAACTCGAGAACGGCTGAACCGATTTGGCTAATTTTGGTCTTGAAATGTTTGTCGTAATCTAGGAAAGGTTTAAACGGTAAGCAGTGAAGCAAAAATGCTGGTGAAACCGCAGGGCACAGCTAGTATATTATATAAATCTGAACAGTTCGGTTTTTCATTTTTTGGTTTGTTATAACGCGCTAATCTCCAAAAATATTAATCCTACTTCAATAATTATTTTTGAAATTGATAGCTACATTCAACAGTAAGGTTTATCACGGCTTATTATTCCGCAGTTTCCACGGGAACGAGCACAACCGCGGGGCGTTGCTTGTGTTTAAATAAAAGTCGTACGTTCAAATTATCAGTAACTAATTTTGATGAAATGTAACTGAAAAGGATCATTACTCACACCTAATGAATGTGAATATTTGTCAATTCATTAAGTGATGACGATGAACCGATGTGATCAAATTCTGCATCGATACGAATACTAAGATCAAACTTACTTTAAAAATTAAATTTACACTATGCTTTAAAAAAATCCTAATCAGTGAATAAGAATATTTCAATCCCAAAGATTTACAATCATTTCACACTTTTGAACTTACTAGGTAACCTGTATCAATCTAAGACCTTTTATGGGCCTATCCACGGAAGGGCGAAGCACTTACTGCGTTAACTTCTATAATTCATGGGTCTATCGCACTACTTTTCAATCGGTGCACAGTCATTAAAGATGAGATTACAAACAAAGTTCGATATTGAATACAAAGTCCTAGTTTGACAAGAATTGAGAACCTAAAGTTTTTGAAGTCGGCTAAAATGACAAGACGTCCTTGACAGTCTATTGGCGATAGCAAAGGGCAGCAATATAGGGCATATTGCCTTAATTTACGCAACAGGAGGTCGTCTCACTGGGGAGGTAATACATTTCATATTGTCACTACGCAGACGCGGCGTGAGACGTAACCAATTAAGATGAATGGTTAGTTACGGTTTTTATAAGATTTTGGACGTTATGTAGTAGAACATAAGCAAGTTAAATTGGGTTTGTCTACTTGAAAGGTTACGTGTATAGTTGTTTTATGTCACAAGTGCCCTTGAGTCGTATTTGTAGTTGTAATGAGCGTTTACTCCCACCTGTTCTGTTGACAGAACTACTGGGACGTTTTTTACCATTAGTTCTGTGACTTAAAAGACTATGCTTTACACCTGACTTTTATCAAGTAAAAAAAAAATAACCCTAACCTACCGAATAGTTAGTATTGTCAACAGAACTACTCAACAGAACAAGTGAGAATTGTATTCCCAATTGTTTTGTGGACAAAACTAATGGAAAAAAAAGTCCCAGTAGTTCTGTCAACAGAACTACTCAACAGAACAGGTGGGAGTAAACTGTAATGAGTTTAAATATTGGGTCTTTGTGTACGATACTGAGTACCATCGGCAAGATCATTGTTTGTATTCATTCGTTTACTCAAATCAACTATGCTGTCACTACTTCAGAGACAATTTTGAAAGGATTTTGATGCGGATCATTATACATACCACGGAAGAGCGAAGTACCCTTCTCTATTTCGTGAAACACACTAAGTGCATGTGCAATTACCTACACAAGTATGACTCGGGGGCGCACGTGAGATAAAACTACTATATCAGTAAAAAGGAAAGGCACTTGGCCGAATTAAAATTTGATGTATGCTTAACCTTTCCACAGCACTCAACATTTCAACTTTCTAATTCTCTTAGTATTTACTAGCGGCGCCCCGCGGTTTTACCCGCGTTGTGCCCGTATCCCGCGGAAGTTTCGGGATATAATGTACCCCATATGTTGTTCTGATGTATAACCAATATTAGTTTAAAGTTTCATCAAAATCCGTCCAGTAGTTTTTTCGTGAAAAAGTAACAAACATACATCCATCCTCACAAACTTTCGCATATATAATACTAGCAGCGCCCCGCGGTATTACCCGCGTTGTTCCCGTTCCCGTGGGAATTTCGGAATGAAAAGTAGCCTATAACCTTCCCGTTGAATGTGGCTATCCATTACAAAAAGAATTTTTCAAATCGGTTCAGTAGTTTCTGAGATTAGCGCGTTTAAACAAACAAACAAACAAACAAACAAACAAACAAACAAAACAAACTCTTCAGCTTTATAATATTAGTATAGATTAGTAGAATACGATAAATACGGCATACAAAATAACGTACTGCTTTCGTCTAAAAAATGCAATTTTTATTGAACCACCTATGAACATATCGTTTCACATGTACCTAGGTACAATGATACTAGATAAGTTAATTATTAAACTAGTTGTTACTTGTTCGTATGTTTGTTCAGCCAAGCCTTAGGGTGGGAACACACAGTTGCACCACTGCGATATTAATTCTAATTAGATTAACATGTGCGATCCATCAATCAAATAAGTAACTTGATGTATTGTTAATTAGGTCACAATTAGACTGACTGTTCATGGAAACTTCGACTGCTAATTGGCATGAGAATTTGCGAGTAGAGCGCAAAACACCTGACACACATAGTGCGGATGCGGGCCGGTTGCGGATCGCGTGACGGTGTGTTCTATGTATTTGTATGAAAGGTCACAGTAGCCCGCAGCGGGACCGCAGCGGGTTTAAATGGAATTAAGTGAGCCATTTAAGAGCATTGTTTTTGGGGAGTCTTATCAATGAACTAGAGCCACCAATATCAGTTAAAAGATAAACGCTCTTTCGATATCTAAAGGTGGACCTAGTCTCTTATATTTTCTTAAATATAATTTTGTTTTGAAGAATGCACTGAAGGGTTAGTCCGAGTAATGAACACCTTGATAGTAGGACACAATAAATTAACACGTTTCTCATATTTTAACCTTTGTTTCTTGGTACGATATTAAGATCACCAACCTGCGGTAGACAAGCGTGGTGATTACGCCAAATCCTCGTCACATTTTTAATTAAATACTCGTACTACACTGATTCAGTACAATGAGAGGCCATTCCAGCATAATAGTCTTAATCGTCTTAGTCTTATAACTGACACCAGGGTAGGATACCCGGACAAATTCACGCACGGTTAATTAGACCCAAAGTAAGCTCTAAGCTGGCCACTTAGGTACCTACTCGAACTTACATTTTTCTTTTTTTCTCAGGAATGGATGTGGAGAATAACTGGTAGAGCCCGACAGCCCCGAGAGAAGGTAGACGTTGGCGGTGAGCTGCAGATAATGTTGCCGGCCCTGGGCAATGAGCGGATCAACTCCGGGGATGTGTGCTTGCTGGCTGAGAGCCCGTTCAGGATCCTTAGGGTAGGTTTTCCTTTATTTATCCCAACGGGAATATTGAATCTCTCTCCCTCTTCCTGCCTATGTTCGCTCTATCGTCAATGTATAAAAGGGATTATTAAATGTACAAAGACATTCAATAGATGTATGTATGTTACTCTTTGACGAAAATCTACTGGACGGTTTGGATGAAACTTTACAGTTATATAGGTTAAACATCAGAATAACACATGGGATACATTTTCTCCCGAAATCCTTGCGCGAACGGGTACAACGCGGGGCAAGGCTAGTAACATTATAAATGCGTAAGTTTGTGAGAATGTATGTTTTTTACTCTTTCACGCAAAAACTTCTGAATGGATTTAGATGAAACAAAATCCTATGCAAATAGCCAATACGTCGATAGATCGATTTTGATCGCATAATGGACGGGCAAATAACGATAAGTTATCAATATAAATAGCGGAGTTAATCTTTAGTTTAGATAACGAGGCTTAAAGCCTGACTTTCAGGTCATGACTTGGTATACCATGAATCAACGTTCAAACACATTAACACACCCATAATACCTAACTACTACAATGTAATATAATATATTTAAATATACCCGGACAAATTCACACACTACACAGTTAATTAGACCCAAAGTAAGCTCTAAGTCTGTGTTATGGAATCTAACTAACTGATACTACTACACATACATACACAAATACTGTATAAGGATATATAATTGACACCCAGACGTCGTCGCCATCAACTATGTTAACAATATAACTTAACTTAAATTAATTATGTCACATATTGTTTCGGACAGGTAATTCCAAAGATTAGCTCGAACATACAATGTAAACAAACAAACAAAATTTTCCTCGTTGTAATATTAGTTTAGACTGGCAGAGCCCTAGGGCTTTTCCCGTATTCCTCCCTTCCTTGTAAGAATTTTGGATTATACTCATACATAATCAACCTATCCCATGATAGTACATGATTATGCAAAGCAACATAATGTTTCAGATCCAACTGGGAAGACAGAGACAACTCCAGATATAGCGAGTTGGAACAAATAAAAAACCTTTTGTAACAAACAAAAAAATACACGATAAATGTGAAAATGTCAATGTCACTCGATCGACGATGACTCTTGTTTTGATCCTATTTTTGTGAAAGATTTTGATTTATATCTCAATAGTGTAATAATTGAATCTTCAGAAGGTATTGTCGGAGTAAAACACGAAAATATAAAAAAACATATTACTTAGGAGACTTAAGGTGCTTATAATATAAATATAATTAGAAAAGCTTGCAATCGTTTTTCCTGGCAAAAGCTCTATTATAAGCTTAGAAAGAAAATCTCGATCGCACTACCATGAAACATAAAAAGCTCTCTGCGGTGAACGCAAAGCAAAGTAGGCGCCTCGGGCGAAGGTTTGTTAAGAAAGGGGCTTGGAATTACCAAGAACCTCCGGGGTTGTTTGCGTCTAGAGGGGCCAGGCAGTATCTCAATCCATACACCCCCATCGGAAATACGATGACACAGACTTACCCCTCTTCTATGCTTACAAAGCGGGCTAAATATACTGAAACATCTATTCATTCTTTTGGGTTTTAGACCAATTAAATTGAAATGGAAAATCTTGATTGATGTATAAAGCCTATGGAGCTTTCTACTAATATTATAAATGAGAACAGGTACCTACAACGCGGGTAACACCGCGGGGCGCGGCTAGTTAGTACGAGTACATAAAGATAAATACAAACATATTCAATGATAAAACCTCGTATATATCATTTGTTTATCAAGACTGTTGCAGCAATGTTTTCCAAAAATACCGGGTACACGACAAGAATGGATCCCAAATAAATAACAGCTCAAAAACTGATTTACATAATTTTTCATTCGAGACTAGATCGAATAATCATGATCCAGAATCGTGACACTTTATTATCTAATTTTAAAACACGACTAGGAGTTGCTCTGTTTCGTATTTTATTTTAGTAGATATTTACCACAAAATCCGCTAAAGCCGTTTACAGACGAGCATTTTTTCAAGATACCTATTAATATGGTTTTGAGGATAGTGAACTATTTTTGGACCTTCAAAGTCAACTTCAACACTGACTTATTCAGGCAATATGCTTGCTTGTTATACTAGCTGTTCCGCGCGGTGGTCTCGCCCGCAACCCAAGAGATGACGCTAGTATAAAAAAAAATTGTTATCGTGATGTAATTTTTTCATTATAGAAGATCCCAAGTCCCACTCGAGTAAGTACACGATTAGCACATAAAGCTATACTACCATATCTATAACGGTAGTGGTTAACGGTGGACACTTAATACAGCTGTGTGTGTTGCGTGTGTTGTAAACTTCGATCAACAATACACAACTAGATATCGGGTCATGTACAAAATCAAAGCTAAATACTGTCCGCGTGAATGACGTGTGACAGCTTATTTTGTTTACTACCGAACTGAAAAAAAAGTTTTAAAACAGTTCGAACTTCAACCTAATTACAACCATGACACCTAGCAATAAAGTAACAAATCTTATGAATAAAATAAGTGAGAATAACGCCTCACTTTTCAAATGACTCGTTATTCACCGAGACGTATTTTTTGCGCCGACCCGACATCTAGTTGTGTATTGTTGATCGGAGGTTGTAAAAGAGTATACGCACATGCACGCGTTATAAAATGTTGTTCTAAAACCGCCCTAATAATGACGCGTACATTTTCAAACAAGTAAACAAGCTTTTGGAAGTAAACAACATTACGTAATAATATTGTCAAATCCATAAACGATTGCCATTTACACTCATAGATTACAGAAATGTAAGTGAAATGTTCTTTACAGACAGATGAAACTACGTATGAAGACTATCCTACTACTAATATTATAAACTAGCAGCGCCCCGCGATTTTACCCGCGTTGTGCCCGTTCCCGTGGGAATTTCGGGATAAAATGTAGCCTATAGCCTTCCTCGATAAATAGACTATCTAACAGTGAAAGAATTATTCAAATCGGTTCAGTAGTTTCTGAGATTAGCGCGTTTAAACAAACAAACAAACAAACAAACAAACAAACAAACAAACAAACAAAACAAACTCTTCAGCTTTATAATATTAGTATAGATTTATGCGAAAGTTTGTGAGGATGGATGTATGTACGAGTATGTATGGATATATGGATGTATGTTCGTTGCTCTTCAATAACTACTGAACGGATTTGGATGAAAATTTACAGTAATATAGGTAATACATCAGAATAACACATGGGATACTTTTTATCCTGAATTTCCTTCGGGAACGGGTACAACGCGGGTAACACCGCCGGGCGCAGCTAGTAAACTATATATGATAAGTCCACTTCAGTTATTGTCGCCCACATAGTAAAGTAGTATTTAACCTGCAATGTCCCACAGCTGGGGCAGGCTTTTTATCTCACTGAAGATATCAGTACAGTGAGGATAGGGTAATCACTAGGCTTGCCCAATGCGTGTTGGTGTCAAACCCGAGCCGTGCTTTAAAAATAAATCGGAAACACGGTTCGCTAGACTTGCTAGAATTGAACCCGGTACCTCAGTCTTGGCAGACGAATGCACATTCCACTAGGTTATCATAGCATCACATAGTAAATAACAAACTTATCTGCAAACCGCATGTCATAAACCGCATGAAGCTTTTGACAGACACACAGACTTTGTTTTATAATATAAGTAAAGATCGTTAGAGTGTTAACTCTAGTTCTGGAGCCAAGGAAACTTTGCTCCGACCAATAGGTACTGAAATTACAGTAAATCCGTTCCGCACTTCGTCAGTATAATCAAGTTACCCTGTGACTTTATTAGGGAGAGAGCCCGGTAATTCGATAGGCGATAAGCGGCGTTTATGAGCGGAAGTGGGAGTTAAAACTACCTTGTGATTGGTCAATTTAAGACACTGTGTTATATTCGTATATATACCATAGCTAATTTCATCTGTGAAAATATTTTATAATATTTTGCAGCTTTTCATGTACAGTCATCTATAAAAGTTGTTGAACCAATTAATTATTACAAAATGCCTGAACACACTCATGTATTGTCATAGATTTTACTTTATCATTTTCATGATGCGTGACAGGCTGTTCTGAGCCAAACAAATAACATTTTACGAATGTTAATTTTTGTCTTTGTAAATAAATAAAACAAAGTATTGTACCAAATAAGTTAAAATTTGAAATACGTAACGAATTTGAAATCAACTTTATATCTAAGCTTAAACTACATATACAAAAACATTACACAAATCTTCAAAATTACCCGCTCCGCTTATGCTAGCAACCACACATTTACCAAAAGTCCAAAGCCAAAGTCTGCCCGCTCCGCTTACATAATAAAAGCACACCCTGCTCGGTGATTGTGGCTATAGTTCAGATAATACTTCGAACTTGTTAAACGGTAATGGGCTTACGATGTACGAACATAATTGATGATAAGCACAATGTCTGATATCAGATCATGGGTAAAACTTTGTCATACAACAATGATGTCTAACGTGCGTAAAGTTTTGATATGTGAATGAATATGTGGATGTTTCGAAGAGCCCATACGGTTCCAGTTTTGCCAGTGAATTCTTCAGCTATAAGCACCGTAAGTTATATAATTAGATATTAGTATAGATTACGCACGTACTTAGAGACGTCAAAGTCCTTAGTAGAGATTTAATCGTTTATTTTGATGTGATGAAAATTACGTCTATTAGTTAAGTGTCGAATTAATGAACGTCTCTGAGTTCGACTTAGTGTTACTTAATGTAGCTTAAGCAGCTGAAAAGGATGGCTGTTCTGTGACCATGGTTCCTGTGAAGGGGCGAAACGTTAGATAAAAATAAAAAACAAAAACGAAGTGTGTTTGTAAATATAGCTTCATTTAATAAAAGATGGTTGAGGTTCGAGGAAAGTGTAAGGAACGCCATTGACTGAGCTGAGCTGTTAAAAATATCAGACTAGAGAAGTGATTACGCTTCTCGCTGTGGTGTATTTATCAGAAAAGTTTAAGGTTTATTGGAATATAGTGCAGGCTAAAAGCTTGGACTTGTATGAAAATTTCTCAGATTTTCATAAGCTAATCTTTGCTAGAAACTATGCTGTATATGATTTGTTTGTAGCTAAAGCAGTACCACACTCAAATGATACTTTTGAAAAAAAAAACATTAAGTAGGTTAGAACTTTATCACGAACGACATACCCACTGCCGTCCGTGCGGGATTTTGGTAATCTTTTGGTAACAAATATAAAGTTACAATAGGGAGGTTCCCTAACCTAACCTATATTAATGTAAAGTTTCATCCAAATCCGTCTAGTAGTTTTTACGTGAAAGAGCAACAAACATACATCCATACATCCATACATACCTCCTACCATCCATCCTCAAAAACTTTCACATTTATAATATTATTAGTAGGTATTTTGAAGGTCGTTAAAATTAGAGACAAATTGTTAAAAAATCAGTCTAGGAGCTTTTCTTTTATTTCAAACGCATATTTAACGTCAAAGTATTAGAACCAGAATCTTTATTTAGTTAGGATAGGTAAATTTAAACTTCTTTAATCCGAGAGTTTTGATTAAGAAATCGGTCTTTCCATTGATCTAACAAGCTGTAACATACGGGTAGTTTGTTTATAAGTTTTATTAAGCTAAAACCTTAAAATGCTCTTTGATATACTTTGACAATGGGATTAAAGGTTGAAATAATTTTAGATACTGGTGAATCAACGAAGGGACAAAGGCAAACAAAACTATGACACGTGAATTGAAAGGTCCCTATTGGATTTTAAAGTCCTTTGTCAAAACTAGATGATTGATTTTCACCCCTAGTATACTGACTGAGGGCTTAACAACAGTAAACGCAGGTCATTTTGTAGTAATAAGTAGAATATTTCACTGATATTAAAAGTGTACAATTTGAGATATTAGTTTAGTAAAATAACTAAAATTATGATCTCAACTGAAATCGGTATCAAAATCGATTAAAAAACAAGGAAATTATAATGGTATACCTTCCTCTTAACATTGAAATAAACATCATGATCGAATGTTATCTAAGAATTTTTTTTTCTTTGAATATCGAAATAACACTCCTTTTTGGGAAACCCTTTACAAACAAAGGACACTCGTAATAAAATAAAACTGTTGCTAAACGCGTAACTGTTCTTTAACTTTTCGAACAACAATTTGCAATTCAAATTGAATACAGTCAACTATATGCTAATGCTGTTTTGTAGAGAATAGTATATTTATGACAGTTTCATTGGATGTTATGAGAGTCTTAAAATGTATATCTATAATAATCTATACTATCTATACTTATACTTATACTTATATACTTATATATAATATAATATATAATATAATATAATAATATATATATAATATTATAAAGAGGAAAGGTTTGATTTTTTGTTTGTTTGTTTGTCTCGAATAGGCTCTGAAACTACTGCACCGAATTAAAAAATTCTTTCACCATTCGAAAGCTACACTATCCCTGAGTGACATAGGCTATTTTTCACCCCGAATTTCCCACATGAATGGGCACAACGCGGGTGAAACCGCGGGGCGCTGCTAGTAATATGATAAAGCTGAAAAGTTTGTTTATTTGAACGCGCTAATATCAAAAACTACCCATCCGATTGGAATCATTCTTTTTGTAATGGATGGCCACATTCAACGGGAAGGTTATAAGCTATTTTTAAAAGTGAAATTCTTACAGGAAAAGGCGTAACGCGGCTGAAACCAAGGGCGCTGCTAGTTAATTATATAGCAGCGCACCGCAGTTTCACTCGCAATTTTGGGATAAAAACTGCTGTTAATTTTCCTCTTGAATTTAACTATCATTTCTAATACTATAAGAATCTTTGTTATGACTGTCTGACTGAATGACTTACTTAGATACAACGTCCAGCTTAAACCGACTTGAAACTGAAAAACCACATTTGTCTTACTACCTAAGCTTGTAAAAATACAACTAGCAGTGCCCCACGGTTTTACCCGCATCCTGTCCGTTCCCGTGGGAATGTCGGGATGAAACACAGTCTATAGCCTTTCCGTTGTATGTGGCTATCCATTACTAAAATAATTATTCAAATCGGACTAGTAGTTCCTAAGATTAGCGCGTTCAAAATAAATGAAAACATAAAAAAATTATATTTTACCTACCCTGAATAGAGAGTAAAATGAAATAAAATAATAAATGTTAATAAAATATGCCAATGAAATCCATTTAAGTTATTTTCGTCAGTTAAAAATACAAAATCATGCCTCTAAATTGCTGTCAGCTCTCTGATATTATTCAGAATAACCCAGTCACGACACACATGGTTCATTTGGTTGTATAAAGTAGGACATTAGAATAATATTGTAGTCTTAAATTACCACCCTCGCTTTTCCTTCGCAGTATTCAGTTTGGTAGTAAGAAAGTGTATGTGTGAGTGGGAATGTCTAAACCTACTACAAGGCTAAGCTGGCTTTAGAGTCTCATTAAGCGATATACAATGCTTTGTCCTGAAAGAATGATAGATTCATATAAAGTACTTTGCCTTCAATGATTGATGGATCATCCACATCGCATAGCCCAAACCGAGTGTGTTATTTTTATGACATTAGCCGTGCCCTGCGGCTTCACGCGCGTTGTACCCATTCCAGCGGTAATTTTGGGATAAAATGTATTCTATATGTTATTCTGATGTATAGCCTATATTACTGTAAAGTTTCATTCATATCCGTTCAGTAGTTTTGGCGTGAAAGAGTAACAAACATACATACATTAGTAGCTCCGTAGTTTTACCGGCTCTGTGTCCGTGAAAACGAGATTACAACCTTTCCGTTGAACGTGTCTATCCATTACAAAAAGAATAATTGAAGTCGATGTCTGTCACTGCACTATAGCACTCTTTGTACGACACATTGTTGCATTATTTCCGTTGATCGACAGACTATAGTCTTAGAAGATCATGATCTCTTTTTATCTATCAAGACTGCAATATTTTATATATGAAACTAATATCTTAAAAGCTTGGAATCAGCATTAACAATACAAACTGCCTTACAGGAATCAAATACAGAGTCCCTGGCACTGAATCTATTGCAAATAGTAACACGTCATCAAAAAACAAAAGGTCTTGCTTGAGAGACAGAAAAATACTAAAATGGACGTGTCACACGTGTCCGACACTAAGTTGTTATGAGTGACACGAATATCAATAAAGTTAGTAAGTTCGAGTAGGTTAGTTAGCCAAGTGACGGACTTTTTAGACCGCCTAAAGGCCCGATATAAACAACCGGGACCGACAATTTAACGCAGCCTCCGAAGAAAGGAAGCGCTCAGATTCTTCTTCATCGAGTGGATGGTCAACCTGACCAATCCTGGTGTCAGAGTTATTGAACCGCCAAAGGCCTGTGACATGGCTCATATAACGACTACTATCCGGAGAAAGTAACCGGGACCGACGGTTTAACGTGCCCTACGAAGCGTATAAAAGCCACTATCGAACAATGTAAATAACATGACATGGATAAATTAGTTAGACCTAAACTAAGCTTGTATTTTGGAATCTAATGCTATTACATAGACATACACAAAAGTTTAGTTAAAAGAAGCTGCTCCTGTGAACTTCATATCGGTAGTTATGTTGTCCCTAAACCTTGGGCCTTCCCTGGAGTTCAATTTAGACACATCAAGGTCAAAATGAGTCAATTCGAAGCTAAGTCTCGCATTTGAGCGTGACAAACATACATACATTGATTTTTATAGATATTTTTATAGTGTGACGTTTTTAAATCGGTCAGCATGGACAAGTATAATAATAATATATAATAATATATCCAGACAAATTCACACACGGTTAATTAGACCCAAAGTAAGCTCTAAGCTCGTGTTATGGAATCTAACTAACTTATACTACTTAATATACATACACAAATACTTTATAAGAATATATAATTGACACCCAGACGTCGTCGCCAACCACCATATCTTCACATATTGTTGAATCCGGGCGGGAATCGAACTCGCAACCCCTGACACTCACTGCCACTGTGCCAACGGGCTTGTCTTGTATTGTCTAAAAGAGATACGAAGATCTTTCATAACTCCATCCATCACAATCACCCATCGAACTAAAAAACTAAACAAAATTGGGTACACTCACACATGATCACGAAACAGACACACTTACACACACACGTCAAAGTTATTGGAGCCCTCGTCAAAAAAATAATCTGATATTTATCTACGTTCACTTACTATGATTGTATAACTGTTAACCCAAGTATAAGTTATAAAACATACGTAATATTAGGTAACACAGCTAATAAAATGTTTTAACCATTTTAAATATAATAAAAAATATATTTACAAGTCAATTTAAAGTAAAAACCCGAAAAGTACGTCTCGTTTTATTCAAAAACTTGGCTTTATAACTTTTACAATTTAAATTACAGTATTTGAAAGAAAACTTATCAAAAATTGGGGATATAATTTTGTTTGTTTACCTTTTAAATTGAGAGAAATGTTGGGAGGGAAACGAAAGATGGTTAGGGGTTGAATCCACCGCGCAGTCACGACGATGACGCCGCGCGGAGCAGTCGCCCTACAAACCGTAACCAAGGACGATTTAAACTGATTCTCATACCTTTCACATAAAAGTTTAATTCCGGTCAAGTTATGGGTTCTTTAAATACAAATAAACGTTTGAAAAACTTGCAAAGTTTAAAGACGGGTGCGATTAAATTGCCGAGACATTGGTCTAAGATGTTGGGATTTGTTAACGCCGCCAAAGCTTCAGTTGAAGAAGTCCTAGAGGTTTGTTTTCACAGTTTTCAATAGATAGTAGGTTTACGACAACACTTTACTTGACACTATACTTCCTTTGTCAATTCAGTTATCTATCTTAGCTGATAAAATAAAATCGAGAAGTTTTTGTTTCGCTTTACTTGTTTGGTCACTTTACTGTGCTTTAATCTCTAAACTTACTAGTCGGATTTGATTGATTCTTTTTGTATATGATAGCCAAACTCAATAGGAAGGCCATAGACTATATTACATCCTGTAACTTACAGAAGAGCGACTACAGGACGGAACCAACTGCGAAGCGTTGCTAGTTCCAGTTAGCTTATACATAGTATCTATTAGTTAGTATTTATTACTAATTACCTTTTGCAAAGTACCTTTTGAATAGAGCTTTGTTTGGGTATTAGTTTGGCTTAAAATTTATAATTTTACATATTTTTATCTGACATATCGACCTAAATGGTCGACGTATAACATAATTGGTACTATAGATGCATGATTACAAAGTCACTTCTTTATTAAGCGAAGTTTCGCTTTAAATAAATGTTAAATACATGTTTTTAAGAGTACATTTCATAAAGGAGTGAGAATAAATGAGTTCAATCCGTCAGCAAGTCATTTGACATACGTGTTTGTCATGCTTTATTGGCAGTTTGGCGGAGACGACTACACGCCGCCTATTAAAAAAATAACACAATATTATACTTCAATAGGCAATATTTTTTCATAAAAATCGCTGTAGCCATCTTAACTTCACCTTCTCTAAGAACCGATGTAATTACCCACTTATCAATGTAGTTTTAATAATAAAATATACCCGGGCAATTTCGCTCAATCAAATGTAGGATTGAAATCGATATTTATTGTAGAGAGATATATAATGGATGAGTATACGAAACGTACCTCTCACCTAACTATGTACTTTGTAGGTATATATATCATAATTGGTGAAGGGAGAAGGGAATCGATGTATGCTGGTAACGAGGAGCCGACATTGTGGCGATCTCTATGAAGCTTATTGACTAATGAAGGTATCGTCGTAAGTCTATCGGAGGCAATAATAATTGAATTGTTGTCAAATCATTGTTCTACGAGTACATGAAAATTTTTGCTTTTTGGTTTGTTTGAACAGTTCTCAGAAACTACGAATCCGATTTGAATAATTCTTTTTGTAATAGATAGCCACATTCAACGTATTATTTACTGGCTATTTGTCATCCCGAAATTCCCCCGGGAACGGACACTACGCGGGTTAAATCGCGGGATGCTGCTAATAATTTATAATGATACACATTGTAAATATACATTGTAAGGCTGTTTTTTGAAATGATTGGGTATGTTTAATGGATTTCACCCCGTTCTCTTAACAATCAAGATATTAGTTATTATTAAGGATTCCTAATCCTAACTAATATTATAAATACCAAAAGTAACTCTGTCTGACTGTCTGTTACGCTTTCACGCCAAAACTACTGAACCGATTCGAATGAAATTTGGTACACAGTTAGTCCAGAGCCTGAGAAAGGACATAGGCTACTTTTTATCGCGAAAATACTGCGGGAACGGGTACAACGCGGGGGAAACCGCGGGGTTCTGCTTTTAAACCGATAATTATGGCCTAAATATTCTTCATACCAAGTACACACAACTATTTTAGGTATATAATACACACATTATTTAGAGTGAGTTTAAGTCTCACAAACCAGGTGTGAATTATCAATTGACATACATACGAGTACATATTTATTTGATTTCAGTTCATCTCACTGAACTCCATAATAATGCGTCATATTTTTGTTTGTTTACATAAGTAATGTTTATTTTTGTTTTTCCTCTTCACTGTACTGATGTCTTCATAGAGGTGGGAGGCCAGTAGTGGGACGAGGGGCCTTATTCATAAACTCTTACTAAAAGTATTTAGTTATCAAATGGTTTGTCCCTTTCCCACATACACTATTTGCCAAAGAGTAAAAGAGACACTTTAAAGCAGTGTTCTAGTTATAGAGTTTTTATGAATAAGGCGGTAACGCTTTACTATTTATTTTCATTTTAAAGTAGATAATGGAAGTCGAGTACACGAACAACGAAGGCTGATCCCACCACAATGGACACAGCCAAGAAGAAAGAGAGAGAGGGAGAGATAGGGAATAGGTCTTTAGGTTTTAGTAGGCCTTTGCCCAACAATGGGATGAAACAGGCTAACAGTAACAGTAAATGTTCAAAATATTAATCAATATTATTCATTAATTCATTCGCCTCGGTGGTCTAGTGGTATGTGCACTCGCCTGCCAAGACTGAGGTCCCGGGTTCAATTCCAAAGTCGAGCGAAAACATGTTTCCTACTTTTCAAACATGGCTTGGGTTTGAGATCACCAACCCGCATTAGGCAAGCGTGGTGATTACGCCTGAAACCTCCTTACTGTACCGATATCTTCAGTGAGACGAGAGGCCTTTGCCCAACAGTGGGACATTACAGGCTAATACTTACTTACTTACTTAATTCATCCATTTTGAGTAGATTAGTGGCCAACGATTACCTATATTGTCCCACAGCTGGGCAAAGGTCTCCCCCAAACACCGCCGCCCGTCTCTATCTTTCACCTTCTCCCACCAATCTCTATCTAAGCCTCTAAAGGCGATAAGATCGTCCCGCCAACGCTTCCTCGGCCGACATCAACATTGGCCAATATCCTCCTTGGGGAACCCACAAAGTTGTAATGTGGGCCCATTTCTCCGGGTTCATGTCCACTTATCGACACTTTACATGTCAAAATCACTAATAAATTTTCTACTAAGAAAACATTTGACGTCTCTTGATGAATGTTGCCAGGAAGAAAAATCATGAGTTATCCACTCTAGAGGCAGTCTCAACCTCGGGTCGAGCAGCCTCAACTTGAGGCAGCATCAAGAATTACAGAGAATGAGAGAAATAATGAACAGCCTATAAGAATTTATAACAGAGTATACATCATGTAGCGGCCACCTCAGTTTAAGGCAGCATCTTCACCAGTGCAGCCTCAAGGGTAGCCAGCTCAACCCGGGACTGTCCCTAGTGGAGAACCAGCTTTATGGTTTTCATTGTCCTTCAAGTTGTCTTTGACATGAGACGGCAAGAATCTTATAAGCTCCCTCAATGTCACCGAGGCTTTGGCTTGTGCTTGCCTTGTTATTTTCTTATTCTTGATAATGAATGGCTTCAGTTATTCAGTAAGGCGATAACAGATCAGCGTTTAATACACGCGTGATAGCTCGTCTATGCGCTCGTCTTTTAAGGCACACGCAACCCGTTTTTCAATTTGAAATTAATTTGGCGTTAAGAGGAATAAGTTACTTCGTGTAGGTTAGTAACGAACCGGAGTTTTTAGACCTCCTTCAGGCAATAATTTAACATACTTCCGAAGCACGGTAACTCAGAAAGAAATGCCACAATCGGCCACCCATCCAAGTAGCGGTGGAGATGTACATTGCTTTACATTAGCAGTAAGTTAACATTGTTTGGCTAAACTACGCTTTAAGCGTTACAAACTGCGTTCTGTAACGCATATACGCAAAACAATCGCTTGTCAGTAAGCCCCTTGCGGTAGAAATACGGAATATTTTGAGGTCAAGGTTCACTGTAACCACGGAAACTGGTACAGCCATAAGCTAGTTACAATTTCCGATACGGCATTTAATATTTTTAGTTCCGCGTTCGCAGATCGTTTTTACCGGCCCAATAGTTTTAACTTAATTACGTTGCACCGCCACCGCAACCACCGAGCTTTTAGCATAATGGAAGGTCGACCTACGCGTCGCGCAGTTCATAATTTTATTTTTGGAACGTTCCATAAGTGCATTTGGTATAATTTACCTGTTTTTTTATAGCGGACATTTTTACAAAGGTTAAACTTAAAATTATTTTATCGATATGGCGAGAAATTGCTCAAAAGCCACAATTCAAAAGATCGTTAAGACGTACTTAGTAAAATGGTTTAATAGAAGCAATATTAATACCATAGAAAGGCAATTTGATTCCTTTATTGAGCACTCAGAAAGATTAATTTATTAGACATAGTTTGTAATAAAACTTTATAAATATTTTAAATTAGCAGCTCCCTGCGGTTCTACCCACTTTGTGCCCGTTCCCGTGGGAATGCCGGTATGAAAAAAAGCCTATAACTTTTCCGTTGAATGTTGCTATCTATTGTCAAAAGAATTATTCAAATCCGAGTCATATCATACAAACAAACAAAACAACAAAAAATCAATAAACATACTTTTAAGCTTTATTATTAGTATAGTTGGAGACCAGTAAATGAATAAAAAAAGAGAAAAAAGAAAGAAAATTGAGACAGAAATGTTTTGCCGTCTCACTCTCTTTCTCTCTCGTCACAGAAGTAATGTTTACTACTAGCCATCTGGATTCCTGTTATCTTCTAAGGTCGACCTTTATAACAATAATAGTTAGAACCTGCATTCAATGAATGTGTACTTCTAGTCAATTCTTTGAACTCTCCTGAACTGTGGAAATAAACTGTTCTGTCTATGTGTTCTTCTCTATTCCCTTATGTATTGGTTTTCTATTAAGCTAATGCCTGTGACATTTAAAGAGAGTGAGCGATATTATTTTGAAAAGAGAATTGATATTTGAGACCTTTTTGGTTTAACCTATTGGTTTAACTATCTTTTAGTGAAAGAAGTGTTTCGACATACGAGTACATATACATACAACATACTTATACGTATGTAACAAATAACAGAATCAATCATTCAAAGAAATCAATTAAAAAGATAACAATTAAAAAAGGAACAATCTTTTATTCCATTTTCAAACAATGTCATTGTCTTTGGAACTCAAATACCGGCACACCGCCAATGTAACCACAATCCGGAATTTATCTTTAATTATTCAGTTTATTCACTGAACGTTGCCGATTTAACGACGATTAGTGAATTACATTTGTTGAATAAACGACTATTAATTGTGTGAGGAATCAATCAATGGGCACACGTACCCTCAGAATCACGAACTTAAATTGTCGAATGAATATCGAAATTCTGAATATACCCATTTGAAATCCGGTGTCAATTTGACCTCTAAATCCTTGTACGGGGTAGGATACAAAAGGATTCTGGTTTGATCCTTTTGGTAGACATTTATTTGGTGATAGGCAAATAACAATATGATTGTGTAACATTTTTTAAGGGTACAAACGTACAGGCTTTCTTTCTTGGCGCCAAGAGCCTCGCTAGTTATCTAGGTCGAGAAGAAGAAGAAGAAGATAAATAATACAAACAAAACATAAACACCTATGTCGTGCTAAACGACAATTAAACTGAATTTCATTTACTTAGTCTTAATCGTTTTTATTATCACTGAAAGGTATTTTTCATTGAAAGATAGAAACGAGTGATAGGTTAGCGAAAATTGGATTAGTTATTAGACATAATTGTTTTTTAGAACATTGTTTGATTGATAATACTATCTTTTGATACTACTTCCTTTTAATTTATACTAATATTATAAAGCTGAAGAGTTTGTTTTGTTTGTTTGTTTGTTTAAACGCGCTAATCTCAGAAACTACTGAACCGATTTGAATAATTCTTTCACTGTTAGATAGTCTATTTATCGAGGAAGGCTATAGGCTACATTTTATCCCGAAATTCCCACGGGAACGGGCACAACGCGGGTAAAACCGCGGGGCGCTGCTAGTGTTACTATGTTTTGGGATCTGCTTAGATAAAGTAAGTTCGGGTAGGTTAGTTGGCCAACTCTGGTTTTTGGAGTTTTTAGACCGCCCAAAGACCTCCAGCATGGTCTAACGATTGCAAAACCGGGACCGACAATTTAACATGCCCTTTGGAAACACGGTAGCGCTCAGATAGAAATGCCACTATCATCCACCCATCCAAGTAGGGGTCGAGCTGCACGTTGCTTAACAATCGCAATGAGCTAACATTGCTTAGTCAAACTATTCCACGAGCGCTACTGAAAGAATGAAAAAGCTCACGTTTCTTTATGCTGAAAAGTTTCATATTTCACAAGGAAATCCGAAACTAGTCCTTAGACACGCCACGTGATAGTTACGAGGTCATTCTCGTTCATTTTTATATTTATTAACAGACAAAATGAACATGACCTTGTTTACACTTTTCTTAAAACATTAAATAATAGTATAAAATGTCAACTCTCTTTTAAATAAAGGAATTTTACACATTACATTCCAAATCGAACACGTACTTAATAAATTAATTATAATTAGATTTGTCGCCTGTCATTGCTACGATGCTACGACCACTTGCTACGATTCGCTACGAGATACAGTTGCCTTTTCATACTGTCAGATAAATAATACTTATATCATTTTTCTAGCTGCAATCTAGATGAATGAGTCTGAAACATAGCGATATGTCTGTCTCTTTTAATACCTAGGGGATGACTGCAAGGGTGTACAAATTCGTATATACGTCTAGCTATCTAGAGGTATAGGGGCAGTAACTTAGAGTGCAGGAACGGAATAAAACACGATTTGTGGTTTTCAACTCTAAACTTTTAAGAATACAAGTTATAATCTAACTTGTTCTTGAAATACGCTATGGAGGATGCAAATGTTATCATTAAAGTTAATGTTTCTCTAGAGTAAGTACTCGTATCAATAACCGAGAATATTACCGGTAATATTAATATTTGTAGCGGGGCGCATTTAGTATAATTATTATAAGAGTAGATAGAATTGAAGATAGATCTGTAAAGGACAAATTGGATTATAACCGGATTCGTAGAGCTCGTGGCGTACCTTGACTATGCAAAGTTAGTTAATTGCGATTGTTAAGCAACGTGCACCTCGGTCCTACTCAGATGGGTGACCGATCGCATTTCTATCTGAGCGTTTCTAGACACGTCAAATTGTCGGTCCGGGTTGTTTCAACCATTAGACCAAGGTCTCAAGTCGGAGGCCTTAAGGCCTTAACAACTCCGACACCAGAGTTGACCACAGAACTTATCAATTACTTACTATATTCTTTAATGTTTCGGCTGCTTATTTGGACCATTACTCCACAGGGTAGTGTTAAGCGTCTGTCTTCATTATTCATCTTGTTTGAACTTTGCTTCGCATCTTTTAAAACAGTTGTTCTTGTCGAAAGATGTAAGTGGATCAGTTACAGCTCTAGCGCTTGTGGAGTAGTTGAACTACTTTTAAGTACATTTTACTGCTCGGTAACGCCTCGGTGGTCTAGTGGTATGTGCACTCGCCTGCCAAGACTGAGGTCCCGGGTTCAATTCCCAGGTCGAGCGAAAACATGTTTCCTACTTTTTAAACATGGCTCGGGTTTGAGATCACCAACCCGCATTAGGCAAGCGTGGTGATTACGCCTGAAACCTCCTCACTGTACTGATATCTTCAGTGAGACGAGAGGCCTTTGCCCAACAGGTGGGACATTACAGGCTAATACTTTTTTTTACTGCTTAAGTGATGTTCACTGATCTTGATTATGGGTACCTTTAAAAGTATTTACTCGTAGTTGATTTAAAAGAGAAAATCGTTATCCAGAATTATAAATATCATTAAAACGCAAGACGTGTATAGTGCGGGTGCGGGCCGGTTGCGGTTCCCGTGACGTTATTCCTTGTATTCGTATCAAAGACTAGCAGCGCCCTGCGGCTTTGCCCGCGTTGAGCCCGTTCCCGTAAGAATTTTCGAAAATCCTTTCTTAGTGTGCACTTACGTCACTTGAAGAACTTTCCTGCCAAATTTCATGTTTGTAGGTGTAGCGGTTGAGGCTGTGCGTTGATTATCAGTCAGTCAGTCAGTCAGGACTTTAGATGTCACACTGACCCGCTGCAGTCCCGCTCGAGCCCGCACCCGTTCTGTGGCTTGCCCTTTAGTTAGCTACTTGCGACACTGGCATCCGAATTATTCGATTTATTTTAGAAATCAGTTTTGAAAGTTTGGTCGTCTTTACGATCCAGACCAATTTCATACAATGTTCTACAAATGTATTTATTAAAAATGTAATATTATGCTAATAGGGATTTTTTACAACTCCAACTTTAATGATTATATTGATTTGATTTTCAGTGAAGTTTCAAAAATAACATTAAATTTAACGTTTTCATAAAATTTATTTTAAACATTTATGTAGACAGATTCCTAGACGTAACATAGATGATGACCCGACGCAAATAAATGGTTATATTCAAGCTGAGTAAATTAATTTAGGCATCAACCCTTCTCAATATAACGTACGTATATAATTTCTTATGTACTAAACAAACTAAGAAACAAACTTATTTATAATATTGAGTACACTATGGGCTCGACGCTAGGGGCGTAGTATGACTAAACGATGTTAGTTCATTGTAATTGTTAAGCAACGTGCAGCTTGACTTCTACTTGGATGGGTGGCCGATAGTGGCATTTCTATCTGAGTGCTACCGTGCTTCGGAGGGCACGTTAAGCCGTCGTTCCCAGTTACTTTCTACGGATAGTAGTCGTTACTTGAGCCATGTCAGAGGCCTTTGGCGGCTCAATAACTCTGACACCAGAATTGGTCAGGTTGACCATCCACTCGATGAAGAAGAGGAAGAAGATTTTATTATAATTGCGATTTTCTTTCTAATTACGTATTTCGAAGCCAAAACATTCAACGAATTCAATTACAACGGGCTGTTAAATTTTACTTTTGTTTTTGTAAGCCATTTAGACTTTTGTTACTGGTTAGCTTACGCAAAAAACATATTTAATAAAATGAAAGTTGTTCAATTATATTATTTCAGTACAGTAAGTGATATTATTGTTTTCATTTTGTAATAATTTATTAATATCTAAACAATCCCAATTAATAGTGGTGCGTAGTAGGAGTTACTTCACTACATAGTATAAAACAAAGTCGCTTTCCGCTGTCTGTCCCTATGTATGCTTAGATCTTTAAAACTACGCAACGGATTTTAACGCGGTTTTTTTCAAATAGAAAAAGTGATTCAAGAGGAAAGGTTATATGTAAAAAAAAAACTGATATTCTCACGGGAAAGGGCACGACGCGGGTAAAACCGCGGGGCGCTGCTAGCTAACAATTAGGATTGTATGATGAGTGATTTCTGACATTAATGTATGTGTAATTACGTTCTATCTTCGTTTTAATCGAGAGACGTCAACATACATAGATAGAAACCTACATACAAACATACATAGAAACCGCTCCGCTGTGCTTTGCCTAATGTTTATTAAGGCGAGGATATGTGGCGCTCGGACAGATCAGAGGGGGTGTTCTTAATTCCATAAAATAAGGTTGAGTTTTGTGAAGCAAGAAACGAGTGCGTGATACGTGGCGGGCGAATATTTAGACTCTTTTGCGTTTTTATAGAAATTGGCGCGTCAAATGAAAAATGTAACTGATTTAAAATCTAAGTGAGTATTAGGAAATAGATATTCCTAAAAAAAAAAACTAGGATTATCGCTTCAAATAACGAGATCTAGGACGAGAAAATAATATTTGGTGCTACTTTTACATAATCTTGTGCATCTTATTTCTACATTATTATAATGAATTTTAAAATTTTACTCGATTTAAAATTTTATTAAGGATATATTCTTTTAATTGGTGTTTTTATTTTATTTATAGAATCGATAGAAGTGTTGATATTTGATCGTCAAAGTAGCGACTATGTGCGTTATTTTCACATATCCTCGCCTTAATGAGTGATTTATGACATGTAATGTATGAAAAATTACGTCGCTTAGAGCGAATTGTTCAACCATTATTAATTTAATTTAAAACTTAAGTATTATTAATATGATTAATAATTAATAAAAAAATATAATACGGTCGAATTGAGAAACCTTTTCCTTTTTTTGAAGTCTGTTAAAAGAACGTTCGTTTCATAAAGTGTTATTTGCTATATAAAATACGAATTTGAACGAACCGCTTTTGTTTCATAAACATATTTAAGTACTAAATAGACATAAAAATGGTATATTGCTATTACTATAACATCTTGTAATACCTTCGTACGTATGATAATTGCACAATAGATTTAATTTCAGAGTTCTTATGCAAACTTTTAGTTAATATTTGTCGATTAAATCGACGTCTCAGAGTACTGCAGTTAGTTGTTAAATACACGTCTCTGCGTGAGAAAAAGAGTCACAAAATCACAGATGGATGATCCATTTTGATGTTTTGTTCGTAGGCGGCGGAGAGTGGTAATGTGGAAGATTTCATGCGACTCTACCTGAGTGAGCCGTCGCGACTGACTGTGAGAGACGCACGAGGACGCACGGCAGCGCACCAGGCAGCAGCCAGGAACAACAACAATATACTGCACTTCATCAACAATTACGGAGGTGGTGAGTACAATCTAATATATAAAATTCTCGTGTGTCGCCGTGTTCGTACTTAAATTCCTCCGAAACAGCTAGACCGATTCTCATGAAATTTTGTGTGCATATCGGGTAAGTCTGAGAATGGGATAACATCTATTTTTCATCCCCCTAAATTTTAAGGGTAGTCCGCCACTTAATTTTTTTTAGGGCATAACAACTTTGGTGTGTCAGCTAGTATCGATATAATTATTAGAGTTTAATGTCCCGCAATACAAAGGTGCGGTTCGGGAGATCGAATAGATATGACAGTCTATAAGAAATCTCCTTTTTTAATAGCCGTGCCCCGCGGTGTTACCCAATGAATTTCGGGAAAAAATGTATCCAATGTGTTATTCTTATATATAACCTATGTATTACTGTAAAGTTTCATCCAGATCCGTCTAGTAGTTATTCATGAAAAAGTAACAAACATACATACATACATACATACATACATCCTAACAAACTTTCGCGTTTATAATATTAGTAGGATTGGATAGGTACATTCAGGAAGAAGGTAATAAGTTAATTTCATCCCCCATTCCCTCGGACCGGGCACAACGCGAGTAAAACCGCGGGACCCACTCTTGATTATAAACTCACGCATAGACCTGCGCAGTACGCGCTCTTTGTGCTCATATTTTCTACGTTTAACTATGGAAAATGAACCCTATCGTAGTAGCCTTTGAGCTTACGTTTATTCATTTAATATACAGTTTTCTACTGTTGCTTAAATTCAACACCCATTACCATGGCACATGTAGCTCAGTGGTTAGAGTGCTCGCCTCCCAGCGAGAGGTCTCGGGTTCAAATCCCGGCGTGTGCTGGGCGAAATAGTTAGCCAACTTTTTATTTTCTTTCTATTTGACTTGTCCTCCTCACTGTACTGATATCTTTATTGAGATGAGAGGCCTTTGCTCCTTGAGACGAGGAGAGGATTTGATACAAATGTTAGTTAATAATTTAAATTATGTTGTTAAAGTTTGTGTTTTTATATTAAGACTAGCCGCGCCCCGCGGTGTTACCCGGGTTGTATCGGGTCCCGCGGGAATTTCGGGATAAAATGTATCCCATGTGTGATTCCTATTCATTACCTATATTACTGTAAAGTTTCATTCAAATCCGTCCAGCAGGTTTTACGTGAAAGAGCAACAAACATACATATATACATACATCGATCCTCAAAAACTTTTGCATTTATAATAATAGTGGGATCAATATTTTAAGTTACATCGTGGAGTACACAGTAAGGACCCTTTACTTAGAGTGGATACGTCATGGAAACATGTTTTATTCTCTTTTCACAAATGGTATAATGTATTTCAAATTTTCCTTGTAAAAATAATATTTTTTTATTTATGTATTACTAGCTGCGCCCCGCGGTTTCACCCATGCTGTACCCATTCCCGCAGAAATTTCGGGACTAAATGTATCCCATGTGTTATTCTGATGTGTAACCTATATTACTATAAAGTTTCATCCAAATCCATTCAGTAGTTTTTGCGTGAAAGAGCAACAAACATACATCCATCCTCACAAACTTTCGCATTTATAATATTAAGTAGGAAGTAGGATTTACGAAACTGGAACCTTTAAATATTAATGTTAGGGAATATTACTTCGTAATTCAAACAAAAGGTTATGTCGAAAGATAAAGAAGGGTCTACACACGGTAGATCTAAGTACTTACAGGTTCTCTGTTTCGTGGGAATACATAATACTGTAAAACTTAGCAGTTATAAGCATGTTAGAGGCTTTCGTCAAGATTGAGCAAGCTCACGCTGGTGAGTTTAATGAACGCGAGAATGCAATTGTGACGCGTTCTTTTCAAGGCCTTTGGCCAGCAGTGGGACATTACAGGTTAACGCTATATTTAGGTTTTAGGTTTTAAATGTAGCCCAATTCTTCTCCAAAGTTTACTGAACCAGGTTGTGCTTAAATATTTTTTCTTTGTGCTAATCTTCTCTTGATCCTTGTAGTTTTGATTTTGATAATTTGCTTCCCATGAGTTTAATTCCTGTGAGATGCGAAAATGACATTACGGTCTAGTATAGCTCATTCTTTTTAGTACATTTTTTATTATCTTTTGCAACAGTAGAAAAAACTGTAAAAAATTCTTTTCAAAATATTATCTTAACGAAAATTTCATTTCTTGTCCGTCCCATTTTTCTCAGTTAGGATGAGACGCTGTTACGTAAATCTGTCTGCAATTGTCATAAAATTGTAAACATAACAAATAATCTATGAATATTATGCCCCTCTGACCTCAATAGTACATCAAATAATGTTTTAATCTATACTAATATTATAAAGCTGAAGAGTTTGTTTTGTTTGTTTGTTTGTTTGTTTGTTTGTTTGTTTGTTTGTTTGTTTGTTTAAACGCGCTAATCTCAGAAACTACTGAACTGATTTGAAAAATTATTTTTGAAATGGATAGCCACATTCAACGGGAAGGTTATAGGCTACTTTTCATTCCGAAATTCCCACGGGAACGGGAACAACGCGGGTAATACCGCGGGGCGCTGCTAGTTATTTATATGTTTTACCCTTTCATGTCCATTCATGACACTCAATGTTTTCCCCTAAAGGGTTGTGTTGAACCCTCTCTATCAACAACAAAGTAAAATGAACCTTGATATGAAAAATAAACCCCTATTAATCGGGACCCCTTTATACTACACTAGCGGCGCCCCGCGGTTTTACCCGCGTTGTGCCCGTTCCCGTGGGAATTCCAGGATGAAAAATAGCCTATAACCTTCCCGTTGAATGTGGCTATACATTACAAAAAGAATTTTTCAAATCGGACCAGTAGTTCCTGAGATTAGCGCGTTTAAACAAACAAACAAACAAACAAACAAACAAACAAAACAAACTCTTCAGCTTTATAATATTAGTATAGATTATAGTAAATGAAACGGCTATGTACCGCGTTAGAAAATTAAATGCGAAAGTTTGTGAGGATGTATGTACATATATCTGTATAGAATGTATGTTTGATACTGTTTTACGAAAAAAACTACTAGACGGATTTGGATGAAACTTTGCAGTAATATAGGTTATATCAGAATAACACATGGGATACATTTAGTCCCGAAATTTCTGCGGGAACGGGTACAACGTGGGTGAAACCGCGGGGCGCAGCTAGTAATACGTAAGGGAGGAGGTCCCCAAAACACAGGCTGACCTAGTTTGGGGACCAAGAAATCATTTGATGTACCATGTAATTTATTCAATAAAAACCTTTATTATTATTACTAGCAGCGCCCCGCGGTATTACCCGCGTTGTTCCCGTTCCCGTGGGAATTTCGGAATGAAAAGTAGCCTATAACCTTCCCGTTGAATGTGGCTATCCATTACAAAAAGAATTTTTCAAATCGGTTCAGTAGTTTCTGAGATTAGCGCGTTTAAACAAACAAACAAACAAACAAACAAACAAACAAACAAACAAAACAAACTCTTCAGCTTTATAATATTAGTATAGATTATATGAGATATATTTTACTCCAAGTACTCGCGGCAACGGGTACAACGCGGGTAACACCGTGAGACCAGAAGAAGTCATAAATGATACGTTGACATCGATTATTACGCATATAACAGACAAATTCCAAGACCATTTAAAATTATGTATACTTGATTTTTCACTTGCTGAATGGCAAGTCGCCAACTCGTATAATGTCAACAACCCTTATAAATGTTTAACGAAACGAACCGTCGGAGCCCACGAGCGAAATGTCGAAGTAAATAAGTGGACGCTAAAAATAAACTGAAAAAGTAAAGGATTAGTTTATAAACGTGCCTGTTGTTATATTAGAAGGATCGTTGAATTGTGTTAGAAAATAATGCTGGAAAATATTTGTTGAAACGTGCAATTAAAGGATTAGCTATTTCCTTTTTATGCATTACTAGCTGTGCCCCGCGGTTTCACCCGCAGTGCCCCCGTTCCCGTGGGAATTTTGAGATTTTTATTCCCTATAAACCTCACGGAGCCCGAGACCTTTCCAACGAATGCAAAACCGTGGAAATCGGTCCAGCCATTCACGCGTGATGCCTTGACCAAGGAAAACGGGTTTCATTTTTATATATATAGATTAGTACGCCCCGAGAGATTTACCTTTGTTGTGCTTGTTCCCGTGGGAATATGGGTTATGTAAAAAAGCCTTTAAGGCCCTTTGGATGTTTATTATATTATTTAAATTGGATTAGTCGTTAGTGGGATAAGCGCGTTTAAAGTTAGCTAAGAACTAAGATGCTTTGTCTCTGGTTCAGTATTATATTTTTTACTCTACCCATGTTTGCCTACAGTGTGCAGTGTGCAAAAAACAAGTGTTTTTATTCATCGAGACACAATATTTTCGTTTCCTCTGAAACCACACTGAACAAACAAGTCTGCTCTCTCTAGTTCTTATTTACCGCAGTATCAAACAATTGCTCGCGTAAAATTTATAAATAAAAAGCAGCTGCAGATTTAGCGAGTCGGTGAGTTCAATAGAACCTAAGAGACTCCGTAGAAGTAAAGTGGAGCTGTGCGGAGCTCAACTTTGGCACCCAGACGTCGCGTCGTCGCCAATAACTATGTCTTCACATATTGTTGACTCCGGGCGGGAATCGAACCCGCAACCCTCGACACAGTAAGCCCCCTCACTGCCACTGTGCCAGCGGGCTTGTCAAAATACGTGATATACATTTGTGGATATACCTGGATTCCACTCAAATAAATCCTACACCGATAACGAGATCATCATCATCATTTCGGTTAGTGGACAACCCTGGTCTCAGAAATTTTCGACCGTCTAAAAGCCGGTCATGGTCAGACGGTTGAAACAACCGGGACCGACTGCTTAACGTGCCCTCCGAAGCACGATAACGCTCAGATAGAAATAAAAGAGTAGGAAGGTACAACATACTCGTACAGTATATCTGTACGAGTATACAGGGTGAGCAATCCAAATGGGTCAGTATGGAGGTTTTGGAAACCATAACAGATAGCGAAATCTTGGCTTAGGAACCATGACGTTGATTTTAGTAAAAAGAAAAACTGCATTCATATACTTACAAAAATACGTGTACTCGGCCCAGGAATCGAACCTGGACTTTTTGAAAAAATTAAATTTCGTTATTTTCCTTTGAATATCTGTTATGTAGCTCTTAAATAGTAAATGTTACTAAGAAACATGATATCTA
This sequence comes from Cyclophora punctaria, assembly GCA_951394245.1. Classification (NCBI taxonomy): domain Eukaryota; kingdom Metazoa; phylum Arthropoda; class Insecta; order Lepidoptera; family Geometridae; genus Cyclophora; species Cyclophora punctaria. The sequence continues at coordinate 13,062,215 of OX596167.1, forward strand.
AAACTAATAAAATGCATTGTTTTTAAACAACGAAGTTTTATTTTTCAATACTTCAGTGCCGCCGCCGGCCCTTTGACTTTGTATGGGGAAGTTTTAATATTGTTTAAGTAATTGAACAAAAACACAACAAAAAGATAATTATTTTATTTCAGTAAATGGTAACCATTTTCCTGGATGCAAAGATTAATTCTATTGGGTAACGATTTCATTATTGCATTTCGTATTTTTGTGGGGTGTATCTGTGTTAAGTCAAAGGGCCGGCGGCGGCACTTAAGTATTGAAAAATAAAACTTCGTTGTTTAAAAACAATGCATTTTATTAGTTTTAGATATCATGTTTCTTAGTAACATTTACTATTTAAGAGCTACATAACCGATATTCAAAGGAAAATAACGAAATTTAATTTTTCAAAAAGTCCAGGTTCGATTCCTGGGCCGAGTACACGTATTTTTGTAAGTATATGAATGCAGTTTTTCTTTTTACTAAAATCAACGTCATGGTTCCTAAGCCAAGATTTCGCTACCTATCTGTTATGGTTTCCAAAACCTCCATACTGACCCGTTTGGATTGCTCACCCTGTATACCTTCCACTGTTATCTAGAAAATTTTTCTTGATCCTCCCATTAAAATGAATTTATTTCAAAGACCAGCTACTCTCTGAAGTCACCTTTGAGGGTTTCTTGAGGATTTCGTTCCGCAAAACAGAAGCCACGAGATGTTTTCCAAAAATAAATTGCAATAAAGATAAACTATAGCAATAAGTTGGGAGGGATTACTTCAAACACTACTAAGGGTACGTTACGATTGAACCGGAGCGGAGCCCGATTGCCAATCACCGTGCATTGTGATTGTCAAACAACGCATTGACATATTGTCAAAATATGTTCGTAATGCGTAGTGATTGGTCAGTTGAGCTCCGCACATCTCCTCTCCTTTTCAATCGATAGGGTCTCTTTTTACTAAAACTATGATATTCTACGTTGATATAATATGTTTCATATAATATTACTTACTTAATCTTTTGTGAAAACAATGACCACGACGGTGGAGTCTGACTTCCAAGACACAGATACCCTCTAGCTCGGAAGTCAGAGGTTTTTGTAAAATAGGTTAAGTTTTTGAACAATAAATTATTCTTATTCTTATTCATATGATTGGTGGATACTAAACATTAGTCGCCTTATTCATATACGATATTTAACTTAAACAGTGATTTAAAGTGTTTTGTCTCTTTCGCTCTTTGACAAAAGGCGTACGTCGGAAAGGGACAAACCATTTGATAACTCTAAAGTGCTGTTAATAAGCGTTCATGAATAAAACCCTACGACTTTACAACCCCTATTCCCTTAACTCACCCTCATCCCTGGGGATTGTAATACGTTTATCAAGATATCAAGGCACATTTAAGCCATATTTCAAACTTTTAACCAACTTCAAACAAAGGAGAAGGTTTCTCAATTTGACCGTACATACATGCTTTTTATTATATTCTTACTATCTGGTTTACCATACTGATATCTTCAGTGAGATGACAAGGCTTTTCCCAGCAATGGGTTATTACAGGCTAATACGAACTTATGGACTTATTTACCAAAGTAGACTTCACGTAATACAAATATATTTAAACTAGCAGCGCCCCGCGGTTTGACCCGCGTTGTGCCCATACCCGGGGGAGTTTCCGGAATGTTTATACACATAAACCTTCCACTTGAAACACTCTATCTATTTAAAAAAACCGTATGAAAATCCGTGGCGTAGTTTTAAAGATCTAAGCATATATACAGATAGCGGAAAGCGACTTACCAACAATAAATTTATAAGACACTAGCAGCGCCCCGCGGTTTTACCCGCGTTGTGTCCATTCCTGTGGGAATTTCGGAATGAAAAATAGCTTAAGTTTGCTCGTGGATAATGTAGCTCTCGAATGGTGAAAGAGTTTTTAAAAACAGTCCAGTAGTTTTTGAGCCTATTCATTACAACCAAACAAAGTTTTCCTCTTTATAATATTAGTGTAGATGTTTGTGTGTGTGTATTTCATATAGTGGTCGATTTTCATCTAATTTGAACTGATAAGTGTAAACTTGTGTACAGATTTGAATACCAAAGACAACTTGGGCAACACTCCACTACACATCGCTGTGGAAAACGAAGCTTTGGATGCAGTTGAATTTCTACTTCAACAGTAAGTATAAATTAAATGGAACGAAACCACTATATTCGCCAACTACATATATATACAAAAACATTAATAATAACATAATATAATATACCCGGACAAATTCACACACGGTTAATTAGACCCAAACTAAGCTCTAAGCTTGTATTATTGAATCTAACTAACTAATACTACTACATATACATACACAAATACTTTTTATACGTCGCGTCGTCGCCAACAACTATGTCTGCACATTATTGTTGAATCGAATCGACTCGGAATCGAACCCGCCACCCCCGACACAGTAAGCGCTCTCACTGCCTCTGTGCCAACGGGCTTGTCAAAATTACTAAATTATAATGATAAACAAATATGTAATGTTAGTATCGTATTTTCTACTGCTATGAGCTTTGTTTATAACAAACAGCAAGATGAAAAGGAAATAAAAAGAAAATGGTTACTACTTATGTCAATATTTAAAGGACGCTAACTAAACGAGCACATTGCGATGTGATGAGATGCTATATCTATAGGTCAACGACACTTTCTTATTTCACGGCTACTGAATCGATTAACATGAAAAAGGAATAGTTTTGGGTCTACAGAAGGATAGCTTTGAGCGAACTTTGAATCCCATAACGACGTTAGAACGATATGATACATTCTATTTTTGTCTTATTAGAGTTCAAATTAGTGTAATGGATTTTCAAGTTAAGACTATTCTGAAGAGGAAAAATATTTAAAAATAATACACTGAGGTTTCTTCCTCAGTGAAAGTTGAAAAATCTGTCATGATGGTATGAATTTTGACTTTTGTAATTTTTTAAATTGAATTTGCATAAATAAGATAGATGGATGCTCACTCTATATTAACCCTAGCGGTCCGCCCTCGCTTCGTTTAGGGAGGAGGGGGATGGGGCCCTATAGGGGTTGAATTTCAAAAAGCCGTTTTAGCGAGCACCTACGTCCTCAAAGGCCCGTGCTAATTATAAATAGTCTGTGAATAAGATTGATAATGAAAACCAGTAAAACTAAACGTTGGTCGAAATAAACTATTTAAAGAGTGAAATTCGATATCTACTAGGGATCAACACACTTGACTTTGTCTCGCGTGAAAATTGATATTTACCTCCAGTCGAGAGGCTGGAGGTTCATAGTGACCGCAATATTATTGTAGCTGATTACTGCACAATGGAAGAAAGAAGTCAATTGTAGAAGCGAACTTTGATTTTATGTATCGATTTTATAAATGTTAGGCCACGTTAAGTAGTCCATCATGGTTGTTTTAATCGTATTACCATGTCTGAGGCCTTTAGGCGTTAGTGTCGGGAGTTTTTTAGACCACCTAGAAGCCTCCAACATGATCTAACGATTGAAAAAACTGGGACTGACTGCGTAATGTTCCCTCCGAAGCACGATAGCCCTCAAATAGAAATGCCACTATCGGCCAACCGTCCAAGTAGGGGTCGCTCTGAACGTTGCATAACAATTGAAGTGAAGAAACAAAGTATCATAAATTCAGGTCATGACTTCAATTATATTAAAATATCTGTAGGACAATATTTCTCAATAACTTTAGTTTAAGTATTCTACGGCAATAGAGTTTTTAAGTGGGTCATTTAGTAGAACCTGAATCTATTTCACATTGCAGGCACGTCGATACCGATGTTTTGAATGAAAAGACGCAGGCCCCGATCCATTTAGCAACAGAACTTAACAAGGTAAGAATTTAAAGTGTTTTTGTACAGTTCATAGATAATATGGGTCTTTGTATCTATCTCGATACTGGAACTCTCAAACAGGTGAATGGACTGACATTGATTAATTTTGTTTTATTGAAAGTTTGGCTGCAGATCGTAACTGCAGAAAGCTTGCCAACCGCGTGGCGCCGCTAGATGTCATATTTTAGTCAAAGTTCATTGCAACCGTGGACAGATTTTACCAAAGCGTATTGATATATTTCAGGTTTCTGTTCTGCAAGTGTTCGTGAAGTACAAGAACCAGATCAACGTGAACCTGGGCGGCGAGCACGGACGCACTGCGTTGCATTTCGCAGCTATACACGACCATGATAAGTGCGCTAAAGTTCTGGTAAGTTGGTTGGTCTTTTGTCTGATTAAATGGATCTATTTGGAAAATAAATATATTATTCACTAAAGGTATAGCTGTACTGATATCATCAGAGAGATGATAATTAGGTCTTTTCCCAGAAATAGGACATTACAGGCTAATACATACTATAATATTGCCACGAATGTTTCAGCACATATAATCGTGATGACCTTTAAATACATTTTATAAACATGCATATTTTTTGTAGTATATGTAGGCTAGCGTGGTTATAATTAATTTTAATACTCCTACAAAAATTCAATACTGTCCATGATTTATCCTCATGCTCATCTTCAGTGAGATGAAAGGCCTTCGCCCAGCAGTGGGACCATTACAGGCTAATTTTTTTTTTTTTTCATAACACCCTCATCAGATAACGGACCTAGAAGCCGAGTGGAAACGCCCTTGCAACAACGGATACTACCCTATCCACGAAGCAGCGAAGAACGCATCATCCAGGACCATGGAAGTGTTTCTCCAATGGGGGGAATCCAAGGGATGTACCAGGGAATCAATGATCTCCTTGTATGACAATGAAGGGAATGTACCGTTGCATTCAGCTGTTCACGGTGGCGATATTAAGGCAGTTGAACTATGTTTGAGGTCTGGAGCCAAGATATCAACTCAGCAACATGATCTGTCTACTCCAGTACATTTGGCTTGCGCCCAGGTAAGCTTAAGATATAAAGAGCCTTGCTCTTAAATTTATGATGATGATTTCTTCAACAATGGTTTCCTCTTCCTCTTCAGGCTGTGATTGCTCTTCCTCCATCCTCTTTTCGCCATCTTCAGCCGTCTCCTCTCTGTCTTTAGGATAACTAGTGTCTTCCTTCTCCTCTATTGTAGTATCCAGCATGACTAACTGCTCCTTCTGATTTTCACCTCTTTCTAGAAATACAACGTCTCTTTTCACTTCAATACTGTTCTTTTTAGGGAAAAATATCCTGTATCCCTTGACATCTTCACCATAACCGACCATTACTCCTTTCTCTCCTTTAGGATCCCATTTTTTCCTCTTCTCCTTTGGAATATGGACATACACGGGGTTTCCAAAGATTTTAAGAGCCGATATGTCAAATTGCTTGCCTGTCCATGTTTCATATGGGGTCTTTCCAGTTTCATTGCTCTTACTTGTTCTATTTAGTACATATGTCGCAGTATGAACAGCTTCTGCCCACAGCTTCTTAGGTAGACCTGCCGCACACAACATAGTACGTGCTGATTCTATTAGAGTTCGATTTTCTCGCTCTGCCTTGCCATTTTGTTCAGGTGTATATGGCACCGTGGTTTGATGAGTTATTCCACGTTTCTCAAACAGATTTTGTACTTCTTTGTTCACGAACTCTAATCCGTTATCACTTCTAAATGTCAGTACCTTGTTTTTGGTTACGTTTTCGGCCTTGTACAAAAAGTTTTCAATGCACTTCTTCACTTCATCTTTGCCTTTAACAAAGTACACTGACCTGTAGTTGGAGTAGTCATCTTTCAGAATCACAAAGTATCTGGAGCCTCCCACGGACGGCACCTCCATGGGTCCGCACGTATCTGCGTGTATCAATTCACATGGTCTACTTGTTTTATTTTCACTGGCACTGAAAGGTAAACGATGTATTTTGCCCTCCAAGCAACCCTCACACTTATAGTCCGAGTCTTTCACTTCAATGTTGTTGTTTTTAAGCACCATTCTCACATATTGTAAGTTTTGATGAGCAAGTCTTTCGTGCCACTCTTTTAGTCCAGATTTCACTTCAGTCGCGTTCGCTATCTCACACTTGTAACGCACGTCCATGTAGTACATATTTCCGTTACAATTCGCCACGGCACACACCGTATTTTCCTTGTAGAATTTACACAAGTTATTGTCCATTTTCACAACATAACCTCTCTCTGTCGCGCATTTGACAGAAAACAAGTTTGTTTTTAATTCCGGAACGAAAAGTACATTATCTATGGTTGTATTTACCCATCTGTGGCCATTATAGACCTGTACCGCCACCTGTCCGCACCCGAGCGCACTAATTTCCTCACCATTTCCAATTATCACTGTTTTATTGTTCAACGACAAATATGTTGTAAATAAGTTACGATCACAACACATATGTTGACTAGCGCCCGAGTCCACTAACCACTTTGATTGTTGAACTTGTCTATTTGAGTTCATCACAATAAATGCGTTACTCTTACTGTCCTTTTCCCGATTCTTCTTGAAATAACACTCACTTTTTGTATGTCCTATTTTCTTACAGAAATAACACTTTTTAACCGGTCTATTGTCATTTCTCGAGCCCCCTTTTTGATCACACTCGATTTGATAATGTCCCAGCTTATTGCACTTGTAACACTTAATGTTTTTCTTCGCTACAAACGCTGATGCTGACGAATTCTGAGGTTCCTTTTCGATAATACGTTCTTCTTCAATCAACAATCTTGCAACGAGATTATCTAGTGTTTGTTTCTCGTCCGGCGCGGACTCCCACGCCGATACAAAATGTTTATATGTATCTGGAAGTGACATTAGCACTTTCGTTATGACGAATTTATCTGAAATCTCTTCTCCCATCTGTTTAAGCTGGTTTCTTATTTCTTCTATTTTAGACAAGAACGTAGACATCGCGGTGCCCTCCTCGTACTTGTATTGGAAGAAACGTTGTTGTATTATATGGATACTCGTTTCTGACTTTTGCTCATACACACTCGCTAGTTTTCTCCACATTTCCGCTGAAGTATTACATGTAATGATATGCATCATCACGCTTTCTGTCATCCTCGTAACAAGCCATGACTGAGCCTTCGCGTCTTTCTTTTCCCATACAGCTTTCTCAACCGCTGCCTCTGGTTTCACACTGCTTCCGTCTGCCACTTCTAGTAAGCCTTGACTCCGTAATAAAACGATAGTTTGGAATTTCCAAACATTCCAATTTGATGCTCCTTCGAGCTTTATGTGCGTCTGGAGTTTGAAAATGCTATCGTCGGCCATCTTTTCTGAACGCCACAAAAGCACCAAAATTCACCGGCAGTATTTTTTCTTTTTATGACGAAGAACAACTATTTCTTACTATCACCGATGTGCCTGGGCCCATAACCTATTGTTATAAGTAAAATAACGATGGAATTTAACGAAAACTTTATTCTTTATATTAAACTATTACAACGCACACCTAGAGCCGTTGGCGGCCATGACGAGAAGAAAGTGTTGCCATTATAATAAAACTAATCTACCTATTACATTGCCACAACAGCCTCAATCATTAATTCATTCATTGAATCGTGCACAGTACACATCAATTCAATCAAAAATACATAATAATATCAATGTTAACATACAGTTACACTTACACATCATTGAAGTTATATTGCGTCATAACTCCATAATTGGTCTTTTGAAAAAAAATTTTTTTTGTGATAAATGGAAAGATTATATATATTAGTTTTATAACTAAACTATTTTTATTTTATTTTTTTCGCATAAATTCAAAAGTTATTTCAAAATAAAAATTAATTTTTGAATCCAGTACCGAAAACACTCGGACAACTCCCGAACAAACCCGAGCGCGTGTGACGTCATAATGTGTAAGCCGTAAACGCTGTACGTACTTATGGCACAGATTACTAAATAGTTACTACGTCTTATGGTTAAATAGCTATAACATTATCATGTCACAACCACGGTGACCAATTATGTCGCGTTTATAGTCACGTGATTTTTATTCAATTTTTAATTGTTTATAATTAATTGAAAAAATATATTTTTTAAGTTTTTTGCATTAAATATCAATATTATTAATAATAAAGTTTTAAAAAACATAAAAAAAATCAATTTTTATTTTTTTTCAAAAGCCCAATTGAAGATTTTGATAAAAGTCCTGGTTGCATCAATCGTAAGACCAAGTCGGATGCCTTTAGGCGTTCTATCTATAAACTCTGACACGATGGTTGGCCTCTAACCCATGCCTCTAACCTATTCGAAATGAATGAATGTTTGACGCATTCAGATCAGCTGTCTATATAATGGTTTCACAAAAAAGTCTACAGACAAACAAAAATTCAGTTCGAGGTCTTATCTCTAGTTTTATTCCTTCTTAGACAGAAAAACAGTAACAGGAAGTCTTAAAAGTCATTCTCAATTTACAGGGGGCCCTGGACATAGTGAAATTGATGTTCGAAATGCAGCCAAAGGAAAAGCTGGCTTGTCTAACATCCTGCGACGTCCAGAAGATGACACCAATCCACTGCGCGGCCATGTTCGACCACCCGGACATCGTCAACTATCTGATCAATGAGGGGTCTGACATCAATCCTTTGGACAGAGAGAGGCGATCCCCTCTGCTGCTGGCTGCCTCTAGAGCTGGTTGGAGGACAGTGCATACTTTGGTGAGATTTTTCCTTCACATGTTATCACTAGTATCTGACAATTAAACAAACAACCAAACCGAGGGGACGTTTAGAACACCGATGTCCCCACTCGTATTGGTAGAGCGACACTGCTCACAACAATAGGAATAAAACATTAATTTATTTTTTAAACTCGCACGATTTGTACTCATTATACTAAAACGGGTATATATTGCGTTAGAATATATAACGTATTTATTAAAATACGTACCCGACGATTCAAGTGGATTTCGTGGTCACAGCATGACTTAATTTTTGAATTTCTCAATGTCCTTACCAGCGTCGCCTAGGTGGTGTAGTGATAAGACTAAGGTATTTTTCTTACTGTTACTTACTTCCCAACAGTATTAATACTGTTGAAGTTGATATTCTTATAACTGCTACATAGAATGCTACATAGCAACAAACATGTCACCCTCTCATGCAAATGAAAAACTATCAAAGGATAAAGGACCTTATAGTATTTCGAACTTGTAAACCAATTATTTTATCAAATTCTTCCCATTTTATGATAGATTCGCCTCGGAGCTGACATCCAACTAAAGGACATTAACAGTCGTAACGTCCTTCACCTCGTCGTGATGAATGGAGGCCGACTTGAGGACTTTGCTGCCAGTTGCAAGGTAGGCTATGTTCGTTTATTTAATTGCCTTTAATTGGAAGTTACTGAATCCTTACTAATTTAAATGCGGAAGTAACTCTGTCTGTGTGTTACACAATCACGCCTAAACTACTGAACCGATTTAAATGATGAATTAAATTTGGTACAGATAACATGGAACCTAGGCTGCGAAGCCGCGGGGCACAGCTAGTTATAATACGTACTGGACCAAAGTATTAAATACATGTTGCAATATCAGAGGTCTCACAAATATTTATTCATAATAAACCATTTGTCTGCATAAAATAATGATGTGTTGCCATTGTATTGCATTAAATAGAACTAAGACAAAACACATAACATAAAAAGGGTGATAGAAAAATGTCACTAATTAAATACCGTACAATTAGTTCTTTTACCACCAGGACCGATGCGAGATCAGCTTGGCACAACTTCTGAACGAGAAAGACAGCACTGGATGCTCTCCCCTTCACTACGCCAGTCGGGAAGGCCATATCAGGTCTCTGGAGAATCTGATAAGACTTGGAGCCTGCATCAATTTGAAGAACAACAATAATGAGAGTCCCCTGCACTTTGCAGCCAGGTGATTTGTTTACCAACATTATATTAAACAGTAGTATTTTTATCTTTCTAATGTTTTCTTCTTTTTTATGTCTCTCTGCTCTCCTATTAATGAAAGTTAGCTTTCACGTGCACTCTCAATAAACGATTCAATATTTAATCTTGAGCTCTTTGAGGTTTATGCGAGCCATTATAACTCATTATGTGCCTGGGTCAGTTAAGACCTATCATAGTGCAGTAGCCCCATTTAACAAACTGTCTCGGTTAAATCAATTGTTACTATCTGAAAGTATTTGAGCAGTCAGCTGCATTAATTAAATTATGATTTTACTTAAGCCATAAAGGTTGATTAATCGGTTATATGGAATTAAACTTATCGTCTACATTTTCAGGTATGGCCGTTATCACACAGCCTGCCAACTCCTGGACTCAGACAAAGGCACCTTTATCATCAACGAGAGTGATGGGGAAGGCCTAACCCCTCTTCACATTGCTTCCCGTGAAGGACACACTAGGGTTGTCCAACTACTTCTCAACAGAGGCGCTCTGCTCCATAGAGATCATAACGGACGTAATCCTCTCCATTTGGCTGCAATGAGCGGTTACACTCAGACTATTGAGCTGCTGCATTCAGTGCACTCACATCTTCTGGATCAAGTGGATAAGGATGGGGTAAGTGATCTGAGTTTTTTAAGGAAAAAACGAAGGTGGTTTGTTCTTGGTATGGATAGTCTTCTACATTGCACTTAGTCGGGTGCTTTCAAATTATGCGTTTCGTGTCGGACCGCTGCGGTGCCGAATACAAATCGAGCAGTGCGGCAACAGTGCGTACTAAAATTATTTCGCGGTACCGACGCCGCACTGTTGCCGCACTGCTCGATTTGTATGAAAAAACACGATCGTACGTTCACAATACGACAAACGCACCGCTTCGGCACCGCAGCGGTCCGACACGAAACGCATAATTTGAAAGCACCCTTATAGGCAGCCTTGAAAAAAAAACTTCTTCAAATCTTTGATAAAGCATTCATTTTAAGTTTATTATAATTGAACTTTTTATTATCCTTTTACATTACCTTATTGTTTTATTATTATTATTTTAATCAAAACGTCACATTTCAGAACACGCCTCTACATCTAGCGACCATGGAAAACAAGCCCAACTCCATCGCTCTGCTCCTCTCAATGGGATGCCGCCTCAGCTACAACAATATGGACATGAGTGCTATCGACTACGCCATCTACTACAAGTTCCCTGAAGCTGCTTTGGCTATGGTCACTCATGAACAAAGGTAGATCAGAAATAGGCAAAATAGAAGGAGGGTAATGGTTCAGTCTGCGGTCTCGACACGTCGCGATATTGATGATCGTGACTGCGCTTGCGTCTGTCACCAAATCGGACAGGTTGAGGCACCTGTCCGATTTGCTGTGCTGTCATCTATTGACGAAACTTATAATCAGGAAAGGCGTGTTCAAACCACCTATTACATGCTTATAAGTTCGGGTGTACCTATTACAATATACAGTATTTTACACACGAAATAAAAATAAAAAGTGTAAGCGCAAAATTTCTCCACATTTATGCAGTTAGGCCAAGCTACAGTAAGCGATCATTTATAACATTCTAGAGCTAAAGAAGTGATGGCCCTCCGCTCCGACCGTCACCCCTGCGTGACCTTGGCTCTCATCGCCTACATGCCGCGAGTCTTCGAAGCTGTGCAAGACAAGTGCATCACCAAAGCTAACTGCAAGAAAGACTCCAAGAGTTTTTACGTGAGTAATTTTGTAAATTATAAGATGATGCAATATGGTTATGAGAATCGAAATTTATGAATGATATCAAGGTTTGTGAGTATGATATTATAGGAATACTATTTTAAAATTCGTTGGTGTCTGGAGAAGGATGGGACCTTTGGCCTTTGCTGGACATCGAGACGGTATAACCACGGGTATAAAACTGAAGAAGAAAAGCTGTTTGATAATTAATGTAGGAAACTTCTGGATATAGATATAAACCTTTCAGTCATTTTTTTAATAATGTAACGTTTTTAAAATTTAGATCAAGTACAGTTTTGATGCATTATGCCCACAAGTAGTTGAGGATGGAACTAAAAAGAGCGACAACGTCCCAAATTCACAGAAAATCCCATTGCCTGCTCTGAACGTAAGTCCCTTTGTAATTTCAATTGATACTTATATAATTTTACTTTTATACAGATTAAGTACTCTTTCAAATTCTACCAACATTCAAAGTTTGAGATTGACGCGCTGAGACTAGCGCTAAATGATCCTAAGTTCAGACCAGAACCGTTGAGTGTGATCAACGTGAGTGAAATCCATTGGTGACTTGGAAACTCGCTTCAGTGATTAAAATAATTGTACTTGTAACTGTAAAATTGTACTCAGCTTTTGCGGTACTGGTTCCAATACTTTTGATACATAAATACTATGATAGACCCTTCTTAGACATTTTGTTACCCTTGAATATGTACAGTCAGAGCAACAAAGCTTTTAACAAAAAAAGTATAGATTTTCTGAGGAAACATTAATAAGTAGATGTATCAAAAATATTTGACCAAACCCTTTTATGGACAATACTAAACACAGAGCTTCAAGACGTATTGGTCGTGATAAACATTGGTGGTGGAATCATACTCGTTATGCCGCTTTTGAACTGTAAATACATTAACTGCACTGCAGTCCGCCCGTACAACTGTTTGCTGTTTCTATTTCTGATAACAACTTCTAAAATTCCAGGCAATGGTAGCTCATGGACGTGTAGAGCTATTGGCCCATCCATTGAGCCAAAAATATCTTCAAATGAAGTGGAACTCCTATGGAAAATACTTCCATCTAGTCAACCTGCTATTTTACTGCATCTTTCTTATCTTTGTCACCGTCTATACCTACTTGTTGATGGCCAATGTGAACCCTAGCTCGATGGTCAACAAAACCACCAAGGGTATGGAAGACAGTGTTTATGGAAACGATTCGGATGTTGATAATAAAACACGTTTGGGGTCTGCTGCTAGTATTGAACCAGGTAATCATTTTGATACAATAAAAAAACATGCTTAATTAAACCACGTTAAACTGGCGAGCACCGTTATGGTGAGGAGCCTGGTCGGAATAGTGACGTAACCAGTCATTTAAAAGCTGTTAAAGACTTGTATGAGTCACTCCTTGATTGGCATATCGGAGTTATGCCTGGCACAACTCTTCAAAAGCTTTAAAATTGTGTGTTTCCTCACTGTTAGTATTTAGAACAGGCTCCATAGTATAAACCTGCCCAAGGTCCTTTTAAGTTCTAAATTACGAAAAATTCACATGAGTATCGCTAGTCAGTTAAATATTAAACATTATTCCAGATTTCGAAGCAAAACTAGCTATGTACACTAGCACAGTGGCTATTCTGGTTTATAACTGCATCTGTCTGGTTCGTGAGGTGTATAACATCAAGCAGCAGAAATGGCATTACTTGGTGGACCCTGCGAACCTCGTCTCTTGGATGCTCTACATCAGCTCCACGCTCACGGTCTATCCTACAATTTTTGGCAACTACAGTGATGTTCAGGTATGAAAATAATATAATGATAATATTCTGATACCTGATGATGGTGATGATGATGATGATTCCTACCAAGGTTTCCGAGCCCATTGGTATTTTAAACTTTGAATATGTGTTGTGTTCGTAATCAGCAATGAGAATTTCAGAGATCCTAAGTATGGACTTGACACTCTGAAGTTTCAATTATATTTTCTAAAAAGAAAGTTCGAGTTGTGGCTTTAACCCTGGTGTTGGATATATTAGGCTACCTTAAGGCCGCTATAAGTCTTCTCTTACGATGAAAACAACGAAGACCAACAATTAAAAATACAAATGTCTTGTAATTCACAGTGGCGCTCGGATGAAAATGCCTTCATCGGCACTCACCGAAGGAGAGGCCGAGTTGCACATTACATAACAATCTTGATCAGTTATTATTTCTGAGATTAATATTTTTACAAATGAAGAACACATTATTCTGGCCTGAACACACAGTTTTATTTGCTCTGATCTAATCACATGCTATACATGCCGTTATGCGTTTTTCAGTTTTCAGCAGCAGCTATAACAGTATTCTTGTCCTGGTTCGAACTTCTGCTCCTGCTACAACGATTTGACCAAGTTGGCATATACGTGGTGATGTTTCTGGAAATCCTGCAAACCCTCATAAAAGTCCTGATGGTGTTCTCGATACTGATCATCGCGTTTGGATTGGCATTTTTCATTCTGCTCTCTAAAGTGGGTTCTACTGAAACGGTATTTACATTGAATTTGAATTTAGGTGTTGTCTTGCTAGAATGTTCTGGGTTATAGACAACCTTAGCGGATTGGCATTAACTTCTTTGAAACTATAACATTTTATCGCTCAGCGTTCATGACGTCATGAAATCTTTTCCAAATTTTTCGATTCAACTAAGCACTGCGACTGCAAAGATGCTTCAAGCGATTGTGAAACTTTGGTGATGGTTTGTATTCTAACTTTTTATTTTTCCAGGGGCAGCATTTGTCTTTCAATAGCATCCCGATGTCTTTGATGAGGACTTTTGCCATGATGTTAGGAGAACTTGACTTCGTGGGGACTTACGTTCAGCCCTACTACAAATCTGAGACGGATATTGCTCTTCCCTTCCCAATGCCGACATTCCTGATACTCTGTCTGTTTATGGTGCTGATGCCGATTTTGCTGATGAACCTCCTTATTGGTTTGGCTGTTGGTGACATTGAGAGCGTCAGGCGAAATGCTCAGCTGAAGAGGTTGGCTATGCAGGTAAGAACCTGGGTAGTACGTACCATTGTTCGCATATCTTATATCAATACACAAAATGATAATATATATTCCAAATAATATTAAAAGGATATTTGTTTTTCTTCAGGTGGTACTGCACACAGAATTGGAACGTAAACTACCGGCGTTCTTACTGGAAAAAGTCGACAAAAATGAGCTGATTGAATATCCGAACAACAAGAAATGCAAACTGGGCTTCTTAGATCTGATACTTCGTAAATGGTTCTGCAACCCTTTCACTGATGATGGTATGTCTTTAAAAACTTCCTAAAATATGAGATTTACGCCTCTTTTAGTCGTCAGGCTACCCGTAATGTGCAGGACGTTTGGAAACACTTCAATTGAACGAGTAACCCTAACCCTAAGGGTACCTTTTTATAGCTCTTTTTGCTGCTTTATGCTACATTTCCATCAATCTCATTAAACATAGTTAAAAAGGTATAGGAACATAACATAGCAATGATAGGCATCCACCAATCATATCATGGTATAGCAACTCACCTCACCATAGATCTGGAATGGCACACTGTCATCTCCAATATTGCATAGATCTCGTAGATGTGTCTATCTATTAATGTTATTGGTTTTGGCCCTTTCTAGCTGGTCTAGATTTGGTGTTGGAAAGCAGCGAGGACTACATCACGCAAGAATTGGAGAAACAGAAGCGTCGACTTCGCGAGATAAACCAGACATTGGACCAACAGCACACTTTGATTCGACTTATTGTTCAGGTAAGTTTGTAATGAAGAATGTTTGTATTTGTTACTTATTTTCCGATCTTCACCACACGTGTATGTGATATTAGACTTTATAACTTCAAATTGTAATAAATACCTAGTTTTGACTCCATCTTCCATTGGGATGCCACCTAAATTACAAACCTCATCCTTCACATTACAGCACCACCAAGGCTGTATGTTAACTCCGTTACCATAATCAAAATTACTAATATAACTGGCTTCTAAATACAAATATTGACTTAGCAAAAGTTTTTTTCAGAAAATGGAGATCAAAACCGAGGCCGACGACGTTGATGAAGGAGTATCCCCGTACGATACCCGCGTAGTGCCCCGCTGGAGTTCCCCCAGAATCCGTAAGAAGCTGCGATCTGCCCAGTCCTTTAACAAAGGCGGCTGATGCCCTCATTGCCCCTGCCTGTACCTGGATACCAAATTGTACCAGATAAGCAGAATTGCAGAGTAAAACAGACAAAACAGTTATGTGACAAGATAGCAGTTATTATTTGTGACAGAGATTGGTATTTGAAATGTTTAGTGCTCTTCTTACTAGACTATAGCGAAGCCAAAACGAAGGTTTATGTTTTACTGTCCTGTATTGGGAAAATTGACATTTTACTGTGGACTACGTAAATTGGGTTTTCCTCCCCTGGAATGGAACCCTTTAGATTAGGAATATTTGTCTTGCATAGAAAATAGCAAATAGTAGGAATATTTTCCATTTTACATTACTCCTCGTTCATTTAATTATTCATCTTGTCACATTCAATATCCTCCCCATCAAAATATCAATACTGTATCGTAAATTTAATCAAATCTTGTACCTTAGTAACGTGCTTATTTTAAATATTATTGTCTAGCAGGATCACCCAAATATGTTAAGATTTTGTATAAAAACCAACTAAAACTAAAAAAAAAAAAATATTATTACATTTCATTGTACTGCAGGATCACCCAAATATGTATGTTAAAATTTTGTATAAAAACAAACAAAAAATCCAAAAAAAATGTTCCACTTTTTAGAACGTAAGTATTTGTGTTAGTTGAACTATAATTTAAGGAGTGTACGAGTATCTAGTCTTCTGTATATTAGAGATTCTAATCAATGTAGCAGGTTTCTATTGATGTGCTAAGGATATGGTTTTATATGTATGTCTCACCTGGGCAAAAATCTTTAAAATATTGCCAACTTCAAGTGCGTTAATCGTGCCAATTATTAATAAATTCTTCCAATATACATCATAATATTCGTAAAGTATATTACGAATAAGTATTTATTATATATTACATTTATATACACTGAAAAATTAAGAAACAGTAAGCAAGCAATTAAGTCTTTTGTAAATAAAAGGTCTCTGGCTTGCTTATATACGGATATATTGTAATATGTAAGCTATATATTTTTATATCAAGATTCATAATAAATTGATAAACATTTATGACATTTGACGTAGTAAAGAAAATATTCAGAGAAAATATTGAATCAATGATTTTAAATCATTATAAAACTTAACTATAAAAAATATAAAGAAATTTATATTTTTATGCACCATCAATAAAGGATAATTACGTCATATCGTGAGCGCCATTTTGTAAACAAATATGGTGGAATTCAACTGAGAAATGTGATATGAATAACGTTATATATTTGTTATATATTTCTCTTCTTAGTGGTTTTATCTCTATTATATTTAATATTATATATCACAAAATAACAGATATTTCAGCGTTATCAAATATGTATGTACTAGTTTTACTATAGAACGAAAAATATGTTAGAAGAACAGTCAAATCAGATGTTTATGTAATGATCTAAATATGAATAATCAAAATAGGAATTTAATAGCATTATATTAGAACCAGATCGATTTAAAATCGTTATATGTTGTAGATTTATGTCTAGCTATAAGTAAAAATACATATTGATGTAATTTTAAATGTATTAAGTCTCTTCGGCGAATTTATCAGTCTAAACAAAATTCACATTGAACTCGTTTTGTTGCTGAAGAACGAACAGTTGATTGCTCAGAACAGTTCTGAAGAACCAAGTGAAAACACAGCTATTTAGTTCACCGAAGTTTTTGTCTCTGATGATATAATCAAACATATTCTAGTCATATTGTCTGTACGAAAAAGTAGAAATTACAAAAATAAATTAAGTTGTGTTATAGCCTGTACATAACAGGACCATTCTATGATCTGGTAGAATCTAACTGTTTCTAGTAAATAATATTATGACATGCCTAGTATTGGACTCTACCTTTGACGATGCGACTATGTGAGATTTTGTTTTTGAACAGATTGTAGAGAAGTATAGGCACCTGATTAATTATATGTCAATTTAATGTTAGATTATATTTAAGGGGTGTTATATATTTGGCAATATTGTTTTCTTTTAGCCGTCCTGAGAAAAAACGGACACTTTTAACAAAATATCAAAATTGCTTTAATTACTAACACTTTTACACACTTTTACATATATATTTATAAAAACAGAAAAAAGTGCAATTTAATACTACAATACACATGGATCCCTTTCATTAGTCATCATGGTTGAAATCATGCCGCTTATAAACACCTTCCTAGTTTTAAATATTAAGGACATATGTACTTGATATAAGAAATATATTGAAAAAGGTTTTGTAAAGACTACAATGTTGAAATTATGAAAGTGATTTTCGAGAATGATATATTAAAAATAAACTTATTGATGTTGATTTTAGTATTATTTGAATAATTAATAAGTATACGCATACCTATAGCTGAAATACTTGTGAACCCGGTGTTTGCATGCACCAATATTTTACCACTGTTTCGTTTTACGTAGATACTAAAATTAGTGCTGTAGATATCAACGGAAAGATAAAGGTTTGAATAGGCAAAAATAACAGGGAAGAAACATTGATTGTAGATCATGACCTTAGTAAAGTCTAGGGAGGCATAACTGTCGAAACGACAGCGTCACCACCTTCTTCTATAGAATTTATCTGTATTGTAAGCATGCATACGAGTGAGAAAAATATGATTTATTGAAGCTAAGTCTCCGAAAACTAGGCCCCAAATTTATTCTAAGAAATAAAACAAAAATATTATTAAATAACCGTCATTATTACAAAAATAAAACCATACAAACACAACGAGATGCTAATGAACATACCGACACTGGCGAGAATAATCATGTTCTCTTTCAAAAAGTCCCACGGCACTGTAAGGACATAATTCAGAGATTGGAAGAAGTTATTATGAATGGAAGTGCCTACTAATACGTTCTCTACCTTATCTTTACCCAAAATGATAGGATCGTGAAACGGCTTCAAAACTTCCATCAGCTCTTCCAGAATCTTTGGCCTCAATTTTGATAAAGACACTGACGGTTTCGCAGTTGCTAACTTACTAGGATCCTTGCATATTTTTTGCATAATCTTGTCAATTCTTATGTTATCAATCAGACTGCATTGCAAGTTCTCACTCACTTTTGGCAAAAGTGTCTCAACAGGTTCATTTGTGTTCGTATAATCACCGCCCAATTCTAGATCTTGATTCTTTGGAAATCTTGTCATTTCCATGTCTTTAAATGATCTGTTTATTTCTTTTATAATCTTTTCTGGTATGGAATCTTCTATACTTTTTAATGATATATTGAGAACAATTAAAAACTTCTCCCACATTTCGTTTACGCTACATACATTCGTCGCTTCCATGGCACAGTTTTTATGTAATATCTCTTTATCAGTACAAAGTTTTTCAAATTCAGCAAAATTGGGTGTGATCTTAGACTTACGTTTTACATCATTGGTGTCTTGTTTTATCGACTTATGAAGTACATTTACAAAACTGTTCATAAAAGGTTCTGGTGACTTTTCATTCACTGTAATCTTCGCAATTCGTTGTTTACTTTTCTTAATTCCATAGTCACAATCTTTAGGAGAACTCGTAGAAGGAGTGACTTCAAAATCGTTTACAGTAATAATTGTATCTGTACTTTTAAAAACAGTGGTAGTTTGTCCATTTTGACTCGTTCGTGCACTAATATCCTCTTTCTCAACATCAGAGTCTATAATTGGTGACGTATACGTAAATGCAGAGCTAAAACTATATTGTCCACAATCTGAACTGTTTAGATCTGAATCAGACATATGTTTAAAACTATTTGATATATTGTTAACCAATATTACGTCTGATGGAGGATCAGATCTTGCAGGAGAATTTCGTCCTGAGGAAGTGTCCAATTGCTTTTTATTTATGAGCGGCTCATATTTGTTAACTCTTTTGGTAGTAACATCTAGTGCATTCAATGTTTTTGATGAGCTTGTTTGAGCTGTAGCAATAGTTACGTCATTGTTGTAAGTAGTGTCGTTTTTGAAAGATATAATTTCTATGACAGAATTAACTGCCTCAGTTTCACATTCATTGTTATCAGAAGACTTGCTAGCTTTACCCGTCAGAGTATTGTTAGAAAGTGATTCGCCGGTATTAAAAGGATATGATGTAATTCGTCGGCTAGAACAGCTTCCTATAAAGTTATTGTAAATAAGAGACATTTGATCTGAATCGCTCGACAAATTAGTATTCTCAAAAACATTCTTTACTTTAGAATTAATTTTAGACATACCGACATTTTTACTATAGAGAACCTTTTTAAATTTTTTAGACAACTTGCAATGGTAATGAACTTTTCCCGCAGTCATTTTTCTTTTTATTTTAGGTTTTCTACAAACCTTACATTCAGGTTTGGTATGATCAACTGATTTCTTGAATATGATTTCTGAACTCTGATTATTTTCTGCTGTAGGTTCTTCGTTCTCAACAATCTCTGTACAATCCCCTAGGGCTTTACTATTATTTACTTCAGAAGGAATAGAAGAGTTATATATCATTAACATTGCGCCACTGTTCAATTGTTGATTAGAAAGTTGATCTGAAGCGTCATCTTCCTTTAGTATTTCAATTATTTTGTCATCAACTTTACTTTCAAGGGGACAGTCAAATTGTGTAGCACTACCGTAACTGGGTTTTGGAGTATCAATTAGGCAACCAAAAAAGCTTGTATTATCTCCCGTAAAATTGTTTTCATACTGAGATATGCATGGTGTGTCACACTGTAAGTGTCTTCCAGTATTAGGCTGCAGCATCGGTAAAGCGCTATCACTGTTTAATTCATAACAAACATTGAGTGTAGTATCAGGTACTACATCATTTACATTGGTATCAATCATACTTTCAAGAGGGCTATAAAAATTTAGCATTTTATCATCAGAAGAAGTATTTTCTAATTTAAATGCATCACTAGCTTTCTTTAACTCTTCATTATTTGTTACATCAAGATCTGATGCCAAGAGGTATTTCGAGTCGCCTTTGAGCGTAGTATTGGAGTCTAAACTTTTATTTTCCTCTTCACAGAATCCTAATGAAGTTGTAGGAGACATTGAATTGGTATTTTCTAGCGAACTGTGTTTCTTACAAATCATTTGTTGAGCTGTGACAAGGTCGTCATAGGTCTCGCGTAGAGAAAATCCAACCACATAAGATGTTTTAAAACGAGGGTTTTTATTCTTATTATCCTTTTCTTTGCCTTTCTCCATGTGTACTTATCGCTGCAAGAAACCAAAAATCTATAATAATAAAAAAAGTGTTAGCCTGTAATGTCCCACTGCTGGGCAAAAACCCCTCGTTTCACTGAATATATCAGTACAACAAAATCACCATGTAGTTCTAATATTTAAATAACATGAGTTCTCAATTTGAACTTTGTACCTTTGTGTTTGACAAAGAAATTATTTTCTTGGATACAATCTACATTGAACAAAAGTATGGAAACCATATATAAAACAAGGATATGGTATATCCTGCAAGCTGTATTGTTAGGAAGAAAAGTATGGTACAGCAGCATTATCTTCGCGCTCGACTTGGTGTGGGTATTGCCGTGCCTCCAGATGTACTATTAAAATAAATTACTTACGATGTCAATCGACCACGTGTATAACTTTTTTAGAGGTTTACATAAATATATCTTCAAAATATAAGGTTGAGTACAACGTTAAATTTGGTTATTTCATAATTATTCTATTTTGATTCTTCTGCATTAAAAATTATTTTGACTTGTATAAATGACAGTTTATTCGCAACCACAGTCTTTGAGGATTCGTTCTTAATTTATTTTATTTTATTGAAGTGAACAAAAGAGTATTATCAAACTCTTGCACAAAATTACCTAAAAAAGGTTTTGCCACAAAAATAAATTAAAAACATATAAGTAGGTGTTCTAAACTTAAGAGCTGGGCTCTTGTCGATGGAGCCCAGCTCTTAAGTTTAGAAGAAGAAGTAGGTGTTCTGTTATTGTCATGGTTATTGTTTTATGTACTTGAATTGTAAAGATGAGATGAGAGGCCTTTGACCGGCAGAAGGACATTAGGCTTATCATTTGACTGTTACATTTACTAGAATAACTCGTACAAATTGGTGTGTATAACAGTGGTATGGGTTGCTGAAGAACCCCAATTATTTTTGTAATAGATTCATTTAACAAATCCACAAATATAAACATTCCATGTGACATATGTCACACAATGTCCTTACAGCTCTGTTAGGCAATACCTAAAGTACCCATACACAAGCTAAATCACGCACATTAACACATAAAAATATAAAAAAAGTTAATAGAGTAAAACGTACTTAAAACGGATGTGAAAATATAAACGAGGCCCGTCATAAATAGCGTTATTGCATCAAACTATCATACAATTATATTGTAAAGTACACTGACTAACAATATGAAATATGTAGGTACTATTGTCTTGATCTGTTTCCTAACTTAGGGTGTGTTTCTATTGCAGCGGAGTGGAGTGCGGAGCTCAATCGTCTAATTACAGTACATTGAAATTGTCAAACAACGCTTTGACCAAATCTTTTCGTAATGCGTCGTTGCTGGTCAATTGAGCTGTGCACAGCTCGGATGCACTTCAAACGTGCCCTTTACCATAGAAATTGATTATATTGATCGGCAGATTTAAGCTATTAAGTATGCTCTATCGATGGATAAGCTTTTTCGTTTTTCTTTCATACTATTTGAAAGAGACTAATTTACTATTTTCTTTGAAGTATTCTGTGAATGAAACCATAAAAATGGTTTTACGCCGTTCCGAGCCGGTACGTGTTAAACGCACAATTATCGCAACGGACGCATTGTGTCTACATAATAGGTGAAAATAGTGATTGTTCTCTCTTCCTTTAAAATGTTATATATAAATGTTCCTTCCTATTTGTAAATTGACTTCAAGTTACAACTCTAAATAGATAGGACATTTTTTAAGGCATACAATATTTAAATGATTGCCGTTGTTAAAAAAATATTCATAAGCATTAAATTGATTCCCTGCAGTGAGACGTTACATGCTCCAAATAATAGAAAACCTTAATTTCTGGATCACTGTGTTCAACAAAACCTTAACTAAACATAATTTTATTCCATATCAGTAAAAAACATAACAATGAAAATATTTCTACTATGTTTCGTGGCGCTAAAACTGTCGGTAGCAAATGATTATAAAGAGAAATATGGTAACCTCAGACTGTCTTCGAAATGGAGCCACTCTGGCAACAAAAAGATTCAAACCACTTCTAATGTGAAGTTCTGGCCTCCAGTACAAAAAGAAAGTAGATGTAAGTACCTTTATTATTATATTTTTAACTATTATTCCTCTGAATTCACCCATATTATAAGTGTAAGTCTTGCGAATGCTTAAGCGAATATTGTAACGTTATGCCTATTATTGCTTGCATTAATTTCTTTAATTTTTTCCTTAATAATATATATTACGTCTTTGTTTAAATAGACCCAATAAATAACATGACTGGGGGTGACTCTAGACTCGCGTGTTACCCTTCCCCTTTTTGTATATGTATAAACAATGTATAACCAATAATTACTGTATAGTTTCATCAAAATTCGCTTAGCAGTTTTTGCATGAAAGAGTAACAAACATACACGCAAACAAACTCACAAATCTTCGCATTTATAATATTAGTCTAAGAGGGGGGCTAACCCCCTTATTGCTATTGTACTATTGCATTTCTTGTCCCCCCCCCCCTGCCATTTAGTTGCTTATAATTTAAATTACCAACTAATCTGTCTTTATGTTCGCTAAGCCCACAAACTACTAAATTGATTCATGCGTTTTTCCACAACCTCGCGATAAAAGATCTCTGCCCAATTGTAGGATATTAGAGGCGGATTTTTTTTTCACTAGTCTCCTAGCAATTCAGAACTCTAGGGAACGAGAAAAGATCGCTAACAGAAATATAGTTCGCTAGATACCAAACTAACCTATTTCCAGTCTTATCATTGTTCACGGTAGTGACGTTTCCGAACGGCGCGTGCGCCGCCGCATCGGGCGATAACGGCACCTGCATGACGGCGCGGGAGTGCACGGCGCGCTCAGGCTCCGCCAACGGGTACTGCGCCAACGGCTTCGGGCTCTGCTGTATTTGTAAGTACTAACAACTCCTACTAATACTAATTTTAAAACTAACTATTTAACTTTAAGATAACGTTTTAGGCGGATTGCACAAAAACTCTTAAATCTCTTTAGTCCTTAAATATGTTTAAGAAACCAAAGTTGTTCGTTCAAAATTGTATTTTACCTTCCACGAAATAGAACATAATTTAAAACGAACGTCACTTGTTTTTTAAACATATTGAAGCCCTAAATAGATTTAGGATTTCTAAATATTCGCTCTTATTCCTAAAACAAATCCTAAAATATAATTTAATAATCACTGTTTGATCCATATTTTATTTATATTTCAATTGAAAAAACCAGTTCCCGCAGGAATTTCGGGATAAAATGTGTCCCATGTGCTATTTTGATGTATAACCTATATTACTGTAAAGTTTCATCCAAATCCGTCCAGTAGTTATCTCGTGAAAGAGTAACAAACATAATACATATCTCTTATATCCTAACTAATATTATAAATGCGAAAGTAACTCTGTCTGTCTGTCTGTCTGTTACGCTTTCACGCTAAAACTACTGAACCGATTTGAATGTTTGGTACGCAGTTAGTCCAGAGCCTGAGAAAGGACATAGGCTACTTTTTATCGCGAAATTCCTGCGGAAACGGGTACAACGCGGGTAAAACCGCGGGGCGCTGCTAGTAATATATAAAATTCTCGTGTCACAGTGTTCGTTCCCGTACTCCTCCGAAACGGCTTGACCGATTCTCATGAAATTTTGTGAGCATATTGAGTAGGTCTGAGAATCGGCCAACATCTATTTTTCATCCCCAAATTCCCGCGGGAACGGGTACAACGCGAGTGAAACCGCGGGGCGCAGCTAGTATACATATATAATTTCAGATATTATTCTACTAATATTATAAATGCGAAAGTTTGTGAGGATGGATGTATGTATGGATGTATGTTTGTTGCTCACGCAAAAACTACGTTCTTTCTGTATTCTGAGCATATATACATACATGCAGACATACATACACATATGCAGAGATACATACATACATCCTCAGAAACCTTCGCATTTATATTATTAGTAAGATAAAGCAAACCAAATGTTTTATAAGCTCTGCTAGGTACAAGCCTAAGGAAACTTGAAACCCTAGGTAAGATATACCTAAAACAACCATAATTTCATGGTTTTAGGTATATTTCAGATGAATGTATTTTATGAAGCTGTTTTTTAGGCAGCTTTCAAAAATTATCTCTAAGCGATCTTTATTCTTTAACCCTATCCTATCCTTAAACTATTCAGTCTCATGATTCAGACTTAACATGCAATTTATCTTCACCGGGTAGTCGTCAATCTTCAGAGAATAACGTTATCGTGTTCTAACTCCGTACAGTGACATCTAGTGAAATTTTGTAACAATTACTCCTGTATGCACCCATTTGGAAAGTATTTTAATCAAAGATATTTACTATGCGAACAAACACAAACAAATAATACCCAAAAACACACGAAAAATATAATAATACAGATATTTTATGTTTTTCCGAAATTTACATTATTTTAAGCTAATTTTTGAAATGATATTGTCCAACCGGGTGCTTACATGAGTAGTTTCTCAGGAAATTTCCCTAGATGTCACTGTACGGAGTTAGAAAACGATGACGTTATCTTCTGAAGATTGATGACTATAGGCGAAGCTAATTTTCATTTAAGTCTGAATTATAAGTCTGATTAGTATACGTTAGTATAAGCATAGGTTAAGATTTCGTTGACTGCTTCAAGTCATTTTTTGAAAAGCTGTCTGAAAAACAGCTTCCTATAATATATACCTGATAAGTACTAACGAAGTACTTACTGCCTTCTCTAATTCGTGGTAATCTATATATACATATAAAAATGAAACCCGTTTTCGTTGGTCAAGGCATCACGCGTGAATGGCTGGACCGATTTCCACGGTTTTGCATTCGTTGGAAAGGTCTCGGGCTCCGTGAGGTTTATAGGGAATAAAAATCTCAAAATTCCCACGGGAACGGGGGCGCTGCGGGTGAAACCGCAGGGCACAGCTAGTAAATATGATAAAGCTGAAGAGTTGGTTGTTGTGATTTATGTTTGTTACTTTGAACTATTATTTTTAACCTACTTCATACAAGTAAGTTCTGTATGTATCTACAGTTTGATTTGATCTTTTGAGCGTCCTCAATTTTCTATAACTACTGATCTCATTTGCGGTTTAATAAACAGGTAAATTTTTTATATACTGAAGTAATAAAACCTTAAAAAATGTGAGTGTGCTAATCACAGAAATGACTAATCCGATTTGAACAACTCTTTTGTAATGGATTACCACATTCAACGGGAAGGTTATTTAAAGGCTATTTTAAATCCTGAAATTCCCACAGGAACGGCCACAAATCGGGTAGGAGCCTGGGGCGTTGTAATATCCCACTGATGGGCAAAAGTCTGTCATCTCACTGAATATCACAGTAATCTGAAGAGGATATGCCGTAATTACCATGGTTGGTGATCTCAAATCCGAGCCATGTTTGAAAGTAGGAAACATTATTTGTTATCTTAGCAGGTGAATGCACATACCACTAGACCTCCGGGCGTATTTAACTAGCAGTGCCCCGTGGTTTTACCCGCGATGTGCTCGTTTTCCTCGTATAAAAATAGCCTTCCCGTTGAATGTGGCTATCAGTTACAAAAACAATTATTCAAATCCGATTTTTAGTTTCTGAGATTACCCTTACAAACATAGTTAGAAACTTTACCTATTTATAATATTAGTATAGATTGATTATTATATATTCTCTTGTATACAATTTAATTCCAGTTATGGCCTCATGTGGGAGCGAGACATCAGAGAATGGAACATATTTCGTCAACTCCGGGTACCCATCTTCCTATGATGGCACCGGTTCGTGCGAGCTGACTGTCACAAAGGCACATCCTGATGTTTGTCAGATCAGGTGAGATCTTCGACTTAGGAAGTTACTGGGCAACATAAAATGTGATCTGTTATTGAACATTATATAAGTCAACAGAATTATATAATGTTCAACAATAGATCACAGGAAAAGTAAAGTAAATGATACAGACCATCAAAATCACTATTACAAATCCTACTAATAATAAAAATGAAAGTTTGTGAGGATTATTATGTTTGTTTGTTTGTATGTATGTATTTATTGAATTGTTACATTAATAATTTAGTAGGAACACATATGTATCTACCTATGTGTGTATGTATGTTTGTTACTCTTTCACGCAAAACCTACCAAACAGATTTGGAAGAAGCTTAACAGTAATATAGGTTATACATCACAATAACACATGAGATACATTTTATCCCCAAATTCCCACGGGAACGGACACAAAGGGTTAAGACCGTGAGGCACTGCAAATCCTTTATAAAAGCTAGATTTATAAGGAAAAGTTCATACATGTATATAAATACTTTCACTATCACCACAGATCACGATCATAATCTAGCAGAATAGTCAACAACTTTGATATATATTATTTTGTCATTACAGATTGGATTTCGACAGATTCACAATAGCAGGTCCTGAACAAATGAACCACGTCTGCAATCAAGATCAGTTCATAGTATCCGGTGGCAACCCTGTGCCGGCTATATGTGGAGTTAACCAAGGAAATCACAGTATGTACTTAATGTCTCAAGGACAAACGAAGGACATGGGATCAGCTGTAACCCTAGAGTTCCCAAGATCTCTTGGATTTACCTACAACGTATATTTTTTCATTATTTTTTAGAACAGGGTCTACTGATAGACTGTTGTCCTTTAGACATCTGTTAGACTAAACCCATCTAAACCATTGTACCAGCAATTGCTCGGTTGACAGTCTAATCAGGCGCATGCGGCGGGCGCACGCGACGGCTCACTTTTGTATAAAGCCGCACGCAACGGGCGCACGCGATAGGCGCACGGGGCGGGTGCACGGGGTGGGCGCATACGGCGGGCGCATGCGACGGGCGCACGCTTAACGCAGTTTCGGCCCATAGAAATAGATTTAATGTTCTCTATATAAAAAAATCCCATCGCTCCACCCTCCTTCTAAAAGAAGATCACCCAACAATAATCAGAACAAAAACTACTAGCCGACTGTTCACTTCTGTTTTCAGTGTATATAGACGCCGGCATCGGGACCACAAACCCGGTGAAACTGACCTTCGTGACCAGCGGCAACTCCTACGAGAGGACGTGGAAGGTCAAAGTGACACAAATCCCGTGCAGCACCATTTATAAAGGTTTTCAAGAATTGTTTTACTTTTCATAATAATACACGCCTCTTGCTCTCTTATAGCGCTCGTGGAGTAGTTTAACCAAGCGATGTCAGTTGCGATTGTTAAGCAACGTGCAGCTCACCCCCTACTTGGATGGGTGGCCTATAGTGGCATTTCTGTATGAACGCTACCGTACTCCGGAGGGCACGTAAAGCAGTCGGTCCCGGTTGTTTCAATCGCTAACCATGTCGGAGGCCTTTAGACGGTCTAAAAACTCGGGATGGCCCCTAACCGACCCGAAATGAATGAATGAATGCTATGACAGAATTGGGGAGACTTTGCCCAGCAGTACCAAGATATAGGTTGAGGCAAAAACAATATACATTTTCCTACGATTATGATGGTAAGTGAGATTGAGAAGGTTAGTAGCACATACTGGCCATTGGAGTTTTTAGACAACGTTAAGACATCACAAATGGTTTAAGATTTGACTAGAACCAACAATAGACAATTTCAGATAGAAAAGCCAATACTCACTATAAAAATAAAAATAAAATAAATATACCTGGACAAATTCACACACGGTTAATTAGACCCAAAGTAAGCTCTAAGCTTGGGTTATGGAATCTAATTAACTGGTACTACTACACAAATATTTTATAAGAATATATAATTGACACCCAGACGTCGTCGCCAACAACTACGAGTATGTCTGCACATATTGTTGACTCCGGGCGGGAATCGAACCCGCAACCCCCGACACAGTAAGCGCTCTCACTGCCACTGTGCCAACGGGCTTGTCAAACTATGATGTTAGGTATACCATATTTTAAATATGAAGGTTACCATAATAGTAACTACGCTATAAACTCAATATTGTTCTATTAGAACGAGGCATTTAACTCCTACGGTAATGACATTCACGTGAGTGGCACGACAGTTCGCCGATACTTCAAAAAACCCACCATCATTTACTTCCCCAATCAATAGTTAGGCACAATCATAAATATGTAACCTAAGCCTTGACCGGTCTGACGTAGAACGACACGACTATAATTATTGGTGGGGGACGTTGAATTACTAACTACTGTTTGACAACAAAACATTGTTTTTACATGTCCAAGACAAATGTGGCTATTATATGATTGATCGGAGTGACGTGCTTCGGAACAATTTAAAGCTAAGCGTTTTGCAAAGTTACAGTAGTCAGAGTTGAACCGCAGACTGCAACCGCAGCCGATTCTCTAATATTGACATCTATCTGCGCTCGCGAAAGTCATGCAGACTTACATAGCATACTATGATTCTGGACGCCTAAGGTTTATTCCTTATACCAGGAGATATATAAATCCAAATAATTATAAACGATCATATTTTTCACCAGCTGATGAAGGTTGTCTCCAATACTTCACGGGAGTGTCAGGGCAGCTCCGTTCCTTCAACTATGACGCGGCATCAGGAAGACAACTGAGCAACCAAGACTACGGCGTCTGTGTCAGGAAGGAGAGGAACTTCTGCGGTATACAGTATACGGCATGTCCCGATAACGGTACTACTAGTTCTGGATATATTTTTACTTTTAATAGTTTAGTAGTGGCTAGAGGCACTTGAGATACGGTATTTTTTAAACTTACGCGATTAGAACACATTGTAACAATTTCTACCACGGAAAAAACCCTTGTCAGTACAAGGGCTTTTTCTAAATTTTAGAGCATTCCCTTGTCCTTGTTGGAACCATCATGTGCTGTTACTAATATTAGTGGTAATGAAACCCTTCTGATGCTTGATGGTATTCTGCGCACGAATACCTTTATAACCGACTTCAAAAAAGGAGGAGGTTTCTCAACCGTATCTATGCTTTTTATATAATTTTTTATCAAAAAAGAGTTTAGGAAATTGAATAGATAGAACGGTTGTTGAAGGAATATGTTTCATATTTTTACCTAAACAGTGAACAGCTCTTAAAGCACAATTTGAACAAAAAACAGTGTTTAAAACGTCCGAGTTCAAACCAAATGGCTCTAAGTTTCAATTTCTACAACTCATAGCGTTTATTACCCCGCTCAATATCAATTACCGACACTTTCCTCACTTTGATAGCCTCACTAATAACCTCAATCAAACTATAATGTCAGGGATAAAGTAACAATTAACTGTATTAATACTTCAGGCGTCCACCTGTGAACAGGGGACATGGTTCTCATATTTATTTTTCATTATAGGTCAATCTATACTAATATCAAAAAGAGGTAATGTTTCTAACCTTGTTTATTTGTAAGGGATAATCTCAGGAAATACCGGTCCGATTTGAATATATTTTTTGTAATGGCTAGCCACATTTGACGGGAAGGTCATGGTCTATTTTTTTATCCCGAAATTTCCACGGGATAGGCATATTGCGGGTAAAACTGCGGGGCACTGCTAGTAGGTGATAAGGCGAGGTCATTGGGGCAGTATTGACACGTATTGGATAAAGTGTAAGAAAAACTTTGTTTCAAAAGTTGCTGTTGAGGGAAGTTTTTTCAATAATAATGTAGTATCTAGAGTAGCTTGTTCTTTAGTAGCTTGAATAAATAAAAGTCTGCATATGTTACAAACTGACACGCCTGCCTCTGGTCTATTTATTAATTGGTCCGCAGTGGCGGCCCTTACATGTCTGGTTGCACTGAACTTAAGAACTATCGAACAGATTTTCATCCCAAACTTCTATTACTCTAGCAGTGTAATAAATATAACGATCCTTCTATTCCAGTAAACAACCGCTCCCGCGCCTTCACCATTTCCGGGAACAGTAACACTCCAGTCAACTCCATGATAGGATCCGGTGCTGGCCCAAACAATTGCGCCAATGATTGGCTGTTGGTCCCATGCGCGGCCAACGTTGGACGAATCCAACCCAACCAAGCACTCTGTACTGATAGGATCTGTGGAGGGACTTTTGCCGCTGATCTTTCTATGCAGAATACGCCGGTGCTCAGTAAGTATATCTTAGTTTGATGTAGTGATTGAATATCACAGTGTGAGTACATTTCCCTAAGGATAATTCTTTAATTAAAGAGCTTGTAACATTAACAAAGAACTTCTGATTACAGGTACAGTGAAGCCGTTTCGATTGTGGTACCACACGGACAATATAGAAGCCCCAATCGACGTCGGGAATAGAGGGTTCTGTCTAAACTACGTACAGCAACCGTGCACAAATAACGTGTTATAAATTTAGTTTTGTGCACGTTCATTAGTTTTTAGGTAATAGCTAATAGTGTGTTCTATTAGTTCAGTTTAGTATTGTATTCGCAAAATAAATGTGAATCTTGATCTATGTATTTTATTGACCTTCTTCCTCTATGATGTCATTAACTTTTTCAAACAATTCGCTGTACGATATCACTGTCGCTGCTCCGTGGCACCCCATTATGTTATTAAATGTTACGTCAGTGTATGTCAAGTTGCATAGTCTCATCTTAGCAATCAATTGGTTTGTCCATTTCCGACATACACTATTTTCCAAAGAGCAAAAGAGACAAAACTCTTTATATGATTACATTATCAAAATACTTCATAAAGGGCGTTTTTGGATATAGCTCTATAGCTCTTTAATTAATTATCTATTTATTTAAATATACATGTTTCCTACTTTTCGAACATGGCTCGCATTTAAGATCACCAACCCGCATTTGGCAAGCGATGTGATTACGCCTAATCTTCCTCACTGCACTGATATCTTCAGTGAAATGAGAGGCCTTTGCCCAGCAGTGGGTCATTATAGGCTAATACACGGCTTTACCGTTGTGCCCCTTCCTGTGAGAATTCAATCAAACATACAAAAAAGCAAAAAATCTAACTGTTCAGCTTTATATAATAGTAAGTCCTTCTAATACCAATAAATGCGAAAGCTTGTGAGGATATGTTTGTATGGATGTATGGATGTTTGTATGGATGAATGGATGTTTGTTACTCTTTCACGAATAAACTGCTGGACGGACTTGGATGAAACTTTATAGTAATACAGTTTATACATCATAACAACACATGGCTTACATTTTATCCCGAAATTTCCCCAGGAACGGGAACAACGCAGGTAACACCGCGGGCATGGCTGGTAAAGTATAGAAAGATATACTGATATCTCTATAGGTATATAAAAATCAATACCACTTTTCGTTGTAATTTTATAACTCAAGAACGGGCTCACCTATCCAAACCAAATGTTTAGGCTTTGTTCGGACTATTTAGTAAATGGTTTATGTGAAGTTTGCACAAAATAAGTCGAGCAGTTCTTAAATTCACAAACGAGCAGAACGCGGGTAAAATCGCGGGGCGCAGCTAGTAAAGTATAAATTTAGATTGCTGACGTCATTAGTTCTGTTTTAATTAAAAAGTTCTAGCAGGAAATAGAATGTTATATCTGTACTTATATAAAAACAATAGCGTTGAAAAGTTCTTGTGTTTGTAAGTACTACAATGGTATGGAAGTTAAAGACGTAGTAACTATTTAGTAATCTGTGGTTAAAGTAAGTTATGTAGATTGAGCAACCGTTGTGTCAAATTTTTCAGATCATCTAAGATCTCGCCCCGTTGGTCCAGTGGTATATGCATTCGCCTGCCAAGACTGGGGTACGGGTTCAATTCCCGTGTCGTGCGAAGCATGTTTCTAATCTCTTCAAACATAGCTCGGGTTTAAGATCACCAACCCACATAGACAAGGATGAACATTGAACATTGGGTCTTATCTTATCTTACCTTTGACTAGTCTGACGATTGAAATAAATGAGAACTGACTCATATAAAACTATTAGTGCCGTAGTTTTACTAAGTGATGTTTACTCATCGCATAAATTAAGTTATTGCAGCTCGGCCCCTACTTGGATGGATAGCTGGTAATCGTATTTATATCTATGCGCTACCGTGCTTCGGGAGAAATTGTTGCAGACCATGTCCATGTCAGACTATGTCCAAGGCATTTAAGCAGTTTAAAAACTCCGATACCAGGGTTGGCTACTTGCTCCAGTTATGCACCGTGTACAAGCACTCTAACCTACTCGAGCTAATTTATTATAAAGGTTGACTGGTTAAAGAAATGGCCCTTTTGTATATTACTTTACATTGTAAGCCACCAGACGCCAAGCAAGCCGCCTGCCTATGCGTTCACAGCCTTAAGCAAATAGTACCTAGTTAGTATGTGCCTTGAGCGTAGTATCGAACGTTTGTCGTCGTGAGTTACTAGCGCAAGGCAAGTTTAAAATAATATTAGAAAGATATATTACAAATATTAGAAAGCGAGTGAAACCTTATTACGTTACTAGTATACACGTTAAACGTAGTTGCCTTTCATCACATTTATATTCCCACGTTAATATTGAATTGGTAGGGTGTGTAGTTCGTTTTATTTTCAGGCGTTTGGTCAGTTTGAGCGGTCCATGCATAGCGTACGGACGATCAACGTTTACACTGTCCAGGGTGGACGGAATAATATGATGTTAGAGATGTCCAGCCGGCAACATTTGTACCCTACAATTACTTCTAGTGAGTCTATACTTAGTTAACCTACCGAGGGAAACGTGTATGACGTGTTTTACTGTGTTATCTGACGTCATAGTTTTTTAAAGGATGATTACGAATTCGTTTTGCAATTCAATAACTATGTAGGTTCTTAGATCTGATCGAAGCTCTTTTTTGTTTGTAAGTTCACTTGATGGATATTCTGTGATGTCATAAGTTTTAATTGTTTTTAAGCTAAATGAAAATATATAGTTTAACTTCTCGTCTGATTTCGAAATAATACTCGGAAGTACCTACTTAATGAATAGAATATTTTTACCAAGTTTAGATAATGATTTAGACCCCGGGGAAGAGAGTTAACCGGGTCAAAAACTAAATTTAAACCCTAAACCAGTTAGTTAGATTCCATATAGAGCTTAGTTTGGGTCTGGCGCGTGAATAATTCCTGAACATATTTTTTAAATTGAACATTTTTCAGACAACGATAACTCGTCATCTGAAAGTGCTACTTGCGGGAAAATACTCATTGCTCTGTCATGGGTACTGATAGTGCTGACTATGCCTTTCTCACTGTTCATCTGCTTCAAAGTAAGTATCAAACTTTTCCTTAAACGAACAACTGAAATTGGGAATTCCATGAAGATTATTTTGATCCGTATTAGCCCCCTAAACTATTCATGCATATCTGAAATTTTATTTTGTAACTAGCAGCGCCCCGCGGTTTTACCCGCGTTGTGCCCGTTCCCGTGGGAATTTCGGGATAAAATGTAGCCTATAGCCTTCCTCGATAAATAGACTATCTAACAGTGAAAGAATTATTCAAATCGGTTCAGTAGTTTCTGAGATTAGCGCGTTTAAACAAACAAACAAACAAACAAACAAACAAACAAACAAACAAACAAACAAACAAACAAACAAAACAAACTCTTCAGCTTTATAATATTAGTATAGATTTTTGAAATTCTTAACTACTATTAACTAGTAGATAAAAACCATTAAAAAATTAGTTTGAGTATCTAATCGTTTTGTTAAAACCACTAGCAATGCCCCGCGGGTTTACTCGCGTTATGCCAATTGCCGTGGGAATTTCGGGAAGAAAAACAGCCTATAACCTTTCCGTTGAATGTGGCTATCTATTATAAAAAGATTAATTCAATCTGATTGGTAGTTTCTCATATTAGCGCGTTATCAAAACAAACAAAGAATCGCTACGTCCGCGCGTAAACATAGACTCCGTAAATTTATTATATTAGATTGTAAGTTTTTTATAGTTTAAGACGTAGCACCCTAACTCCCAGTTCCCGCACAACACCTTAGGGAACAGGGGTGGCTGAAAATCAGCACTGCCCGGGGTGTCTCGCCCTGGGCAGCAAAAGCTGAACCATCGCCTTTTGCTAAATGTTATTAAAATTGTGATTCTGTGTTTGATTTATTTAAAAAGCAATAAATGTTTTTTTATTTTATTTTATTTTAAACTCTTCAGCTTTATTATATTAGTATCAACAGTTTATATCCAACACGAGCCATGCGAAGTCATCATAACCCTGAACTAGTAAAGCAGAAAGCGAATTAATATTAACGTGTTTAGCGGCAAAGAAGGGGGTACAATAAGGACCTAATGTTAGGTACATCTCAGCGATGGTATTGTATTTTCAAAAAACTTAAAGCATCGTTCATGTCAGGTACTTACAGTTTATTTTCCCGATTCGTCTGTCAGCATCGGATTTTGATAGGCTATTTCAGTGGCAGAACAATTCGTATGAAGCATGTTTAAGTATGTATAAGCATGTATATGCATGTATAAGCATGTATCTGACCTCGATATTGTGTCGGCGCCCTTAGGAAATTAAAGAGGCATCTGCTATTCAACTCGGATTCGACATCTGATAAGTGGGAACAACCTCTTAGTTGGTAGTTTAGCCTAGTCCATCATCAATGCCTGCTATCTCATAAAACTGCTGGAAAATCCTACTCAAGGATTGCAGAAGTTACAGATAAAAATAAACTATTAACCTGTAATACTCCAGAGCTGGGTAAAGCCTTCTTTTCCCACCAAAAATATCAGTATAGTGAGGAGGATAAAATAGTAAAAGATAAGTAATATATTACTTTTTCCATAGGTGGTACAAGAATATGAGAGAGCAGTGATATTCCGTTTGGGACGCCTGCTTTCAGGAGGAGCTAAAGGTCCAGGTTGGTGAAAATTGATTTAAATCAACGAATTCCAACAATAGTAGAATCTAGTAGTAGAATTTCAAATATGTGACTAAAGGGCAAGACAAACAGAGCTGCGGCTATCGGACGGGTGCTGGCCACTACAGGCATCGAGTGTGATTGCTTTCATACACATACAAGGAATACAACGTCACGTGACCCGCATCCGGCCCGCACCCGCACTAAATAGTGCGGGTTAATTATTTTTAACACCTTCATAGACTGTCTGTTTTCTCCTAACCAGGTATATTTTTCATACTGCCGTGTATTGACACCTACGCTCGTGTGGATCTTCGGACAAGAACCTACGATGTTCCACCACAAGAGGTAAGTCGGTACACTGATTAGGATGTACATATATGGCCATAGTATTTTTTTGAAAATCGAGTCGAGTCGAGAGAGCAATTAATATAGACAGTCAGAGTCATTAAGAGAATCAGGTAAGGAGGAATAGAGGCGCAGAGTTCTTAACAGAGTCAGAGAGAGACGTCAAAACAAAGAGTGTCATTGTAAGAGTCAGAGAGATGACCTCTCTCTTGATGACTCAAGACATAGAGAGTCACCGAGAAAAAGATCATAGAGATTCATAGAACCTATGATAGTCAATAAAATGCTCTACACATCGGAATTATCACAATACTAAGGAGATATATGCCTTAGTCTTAAGGAGCGCTAACACAACACTCACTATATTTTTAGTAAGGCACTTTGGTACTTACTATAAGTATTAAGACCAGTTTATCACTTACCAGAGCCAGTAACAATAACCCTTAATCACCAAACCACAATCACCACCAATACGTTCAAAACAGCCTCTATGGGGCCAAAACTGAATAAAAATATTTGACTTTGACTTTGACTTTGAATAACCAGCCAAACCCTTTCAGGTCCTCACCAAAGACAGCGTGACCGTGTCAGTAGACGCCGTGGTATACTACAGAGTCCATAACGCCACTATCTCCATTGCCAACGTGGAGAACGCCCATCATTCCACCAGGCTCCTGGCGCAGACGACTCTTCGCAACACCATGGGGACGAGACCTCTACACGAGATCCTGAGCGAACGGGAAACCATTTCAGGGAACATGCAGATCTCGTTGGATGAGGCTACTGAAGCTTGGGGCATTAAAGTGGAGAGAGTTGAGATGTGAGTATAGTTAAGGAAATTCAGAATAAAATGTACTTAAAAACAATAGTTTAAAAAATAAATCACTCGTATTAGCCTGTAATGTACCACTGCTGAGCAAAGGCCTCTCATCTCACTGAAGATATCAGTACAGTGAGGAGGATAAGGCATAATCGCCATGCTTGCCAAACGCTCAGCACCCGACCAAGTAGTGCTGGCAAGCTTTCTTTCGATACATATCTTGTGTAAATATACGTAGCACTGTATTCTATATATATTATAAACCCCAAAGTTTGGGAGTAGAGTAGGTCAGTGGACACACTTTGGTGTTCGGAGATTTTGAACCAAAACTAAAACAGGAGTTAAAATAAACATAACAGTCCAATTACACAATGCCATTACGTTTTACAAAATAATGAATTCATTTAACTACATAATGGGACAAACGATTAAAATGAATTAAAATATCGTTATCAAATTAACAACGATAATACTTCGTGTAGCTTTTCAATCGTGGGATCAATATTTTGACATCAAAGCGGTAGGAGTTGATAAAGCTGTGCTTCCACCGTGAGACAAGCCATATCCTTTTAAATTTAACTTTAAATGGAAAAATTTTAATATATCCTAAGGCCTTAGCCATAAACGCTTATTAACTGTATTTTGCTATCGAACGGTTTGTCCCTTTCCGACATACGCAATTTTACAAAGTGAAAAAGAGACGCAATACTTTGTTTTAGTTAGAGCGTTGGTGAATAAGGCGGTAAATACGTATATTCATTATCATACATTTAAGAGCTCGTCTCTTGTCGGCGAGTCCGATGCAGACTTCTCCATCTATTCCTGTTCAGACAAGGTCCTTCACATCTATATACGACATGAGACACTTTTTCTTTAATCTGACTCATGTAACTGATTTTACGCCTTTTTTTATGGATGGGGAATGTGTTTACGCATCCCCGGTTGTTTGGGGAAACAACCGGGGTATGTGGGGCTCAACCCCGGCACAATCGTGTCGGGTAATACCTACTAAACCCCATCCGTGTTCCGTACTTATGGCCTAGGCTGAAGTCACGGGGCTACCTTTCGGCATACCCAGATGTCCGCTTCTTCAGCCACGCCAACAGCTCACGTGGGCGAGCACGCCTCGGAGGGGAAGGGAGAGGCAAAGCACCTCATCACCCCTCATCGCGTCTGCCGAGC
Source organism: Cyclophora punctaria (assembly GCA_951394245.1). Classification (NCBI taxonomy): domain Eukaryota; kingdom Metazoa; phylum Arthropoda; class Insecta; order Lepidoptera; family Geometridae; genus Cyclophora; species Cyclophora punctaria. The sequence goes on from OX596167.1 coordinate 13,100,382, forward strand.
GGCACACTCAGAACACCTAGCGCGCCGCTCGCCTCCGTGGGACTCCGCTCCCAAAAAGGGACGTGATCCCCTAACTCTATGTCTGGTGATTTACATAATCCTCGTATACCTCAATAGATCCTCGTATACCTCGTATACCTCGTATAGATCCTCGGTATACACATTTCATTGCTAGATCAATAAATATCCCATTTCAAAAAATATTTTTATTATATGCCACCCTTGTTTTTGCTATTAGACCTAGAGCCCGTGAACCCCAGACTTTCGTCATTTTATAAAAGCTGAAAGTTTGTCAGCGCATGCTCCCACACACAGGTAAGAACGATGGACTATTATGAAGTTTGGGGTATCGTGGCTTTGGCAGATAAACGGTACTAAAGGTGTGTAAAATACCGATCTAAATTCATCAAATAATTAAGTGTGATTTGTGACATGACATATGTCATTTGAAAGCTCTTGAAGAGTTGTACAAGTCACCCTTTGACGGTGATATCGAAATCGACGGCCAACTTGGTGTTTTCGACCATTGAAGATTGGAGTTGACCTATGCTATGGACGCTGATCCTAATGCTCAACAGTGACATGACCTATATCATTTGAAAGCTCTTGACAAGTTGTACAAGTCACCCTTTGACGGTGATATCGAAATCGACGGCCAACTTGGTGTTTTCGACCATTGAAGATTGGAGTTGGCCTATGCTATGGACGCTGATCCTAAGTGACATGACCTATGTCATTTGAAAGCTCTTGACAAGTTGTACAAGTCACCCTTTGACGGTGACATCGAAATCGACGGCCAACTTGGTGTTTTCGACCACCGAAGATTGGAGTTGGCCTATGCCATGGACGCTGATCCTAATGCTCAACAGTGACATGACCTATGTCATTTGAAAGCTCTTGAGGAGTTGTACAAGTCACCCTTTGACGGTGATATCGAAATCGATGGCCAACTTGGTGTTTTCGACCATTGACATTTAGTACCGTATACCTGCCAAAGCCACGATAACCCAAACTTCATAATAGTCCATCGTTCTTACCTGTATGTGGGAGCATGCGCTGACAAACTTTCAGCTTTTATAAAATAACGAAGGTCTGGGGTTCGCGGGCTCTTGGTCCATATGTGGTGGTATCTGTACAACATTTCAATCTGGCTTATCAAAATGGCTCTGGTTTGGGATATCGATTACGCCTACTCGTATTTACTGTACTGAAATCTTCTCTTCTCTCTCTTAGCCCAGCTGTGGAACATTAGAAGCTAATACTTTACTTTTAAGTTTCGATTGTTTAAAAATATTAAAAATAAATGAAACCGCGAATCATCTCAGTCTATCCATCGAATACCAAAATAATAGTAATTACTGATAAACGTAGAAAACTCAAACATGGCAAAAACCACCACCCTCAAGTTTTTCAAAAATCTATAAAAAATGCTTGCTGTTCCACGCGGTGGTTCCATCCGCACCAACAGATGGCGCGCTAGTATACAAATTTTGTGGATTCCGCTTATACCTATTATTTTTCCAGATTTAGTGGGGCATCCATACATTTTGTAGAGAAGGAAAGATTATGCTCTTTAAAAAATTAGTATTAAGTATACAAGTTCAACAAAGTATGTAGACCTTGGCTAACAGTGGAAAGCTATCGTAATATTGATTCTACGACGTATTGAATAATAAATAAGGATCAAAATAGGTAACGTGTATTAGCTTTCGAATGATGGACATGTTACAATTACAGCTTTATTGAATACAGCCTTTTGTGTTGTTATTAAATGAATGCCATAGATGTTTATGTTTCCAATAATAAGTTGGTAGCTCTTTAAGGGTGGGTATTAACGAATTCAAACTTAATGTTTTCGAGATTTTTTTTATGAAATCTTATACTTATATCAAATTCTCATGCGTGTCGCGGTATTTGTAGTTAAACTCCTCCAAACGGCATTACTGATTCTCATGAAATTTTGTGTGGGGTAGGTCTGAGAATCGGATAACATCTATTTTTCATCCTCCTAAATGTTAAGGGTGGTCTACCCTTACTTTTTATATGGCAAAACAACATTTGCCGGGACTGCTAGTCATTTATAAATCATATACATGTTTAGCTAGCATATGTAGGTACCCTTTATTATGCCAACGATGTTTCAAAAAGGTCGGAATTATGGGGTTAACAAACATTTAAAAAACACCCCCTACGGAAGAACGGCTGGAACGATGTTTACCAAACATAGTTGAAAACCACCGCAAGAAAACTTGCTTTCAAATGCAAAAAATGTATCAAAATTTGTCCATCTGCGTCCGTCTATAATATAGACTCTATCACTCATACGTTTACGTCAAACTATACATCTCTCTTGACACTTTTAATAAATAATGAACACTTTTTTATATTAGTTTAATTCTATTACTTTACTTAGATACCACAACTATTTTTGCTTCAGGACATAAAACTTTATATTTTTCAGTAGAAAATGAAGTCAATTACATTAGGACACTCCTCGTATCGATTTCAGTGAATGACGTCACTTGTTTATTTACAACGTTTTGTTTCGATGTCACAGAAAAGTAGTATTTGAGGTAAAACCCGCGGGAATTTCGGAATTAAAAATAGCCTAGTTCACCATCCCGTTGAATGTGGCTATCCATTACAAAAATAATTATTGAACTCGGATTAATAGTATATGAAATTCGCGCTTTCAAAGTTCAAGCCAACCAAAAATACAAAAAATCATGCTCTTTAGCTTATTCTTTTAAAATTCGCGTGTTACAATGTTAGTACCATATCTCCGAAACGGCTCAACCGATTTTTTGAAATTTTGTATTCACATCCGGTAGGTGTGAGAATCGGTCATCATTATATTTTTCATACTCCTAAATGTTAAGGGTGGTCCATCCCTTAATTTATATGGCAAAACAATGTATGCTGGGGCAGCTAGTATTAGTATAGACATCCAACTGACACACGTAAAATGACAAAGAGTCATTTGCAAACTAAACTAACACACAAATATTCACTTCATGGATTCACTTTAACCAATATTAACGTCGTTATTCTAACCTGACAATCCATAAATCGATGACATCAGAAACTCCACTATAACTCTTATTCCTTATACCATAAAGCATCTATTCGCAGCGAAGCTTATTTTAATAACGTTGGCATGGGAAATAGAACAACAGTGGGTATTTGATGACAATAATGATTGTCATGTTCGATGTCTTGCGGGCAGCCATTAGGTAATTGCTAACATAATTATAGGTTGTCCTGATGTAGTGCATTTGTATTATTCAACAGGCAAATTTTCTATGCATGTGGTGCACGCTTCTTTACGGATTTGTACGGTAAATACAAGGAATAAAGTATCTTTGTCGTGCAGGAGTAGGTAGTCGCGTTTTTACTTAAACAGCTTAAGTTAGATGGGATTAATCAAAATCCAAGTTTCGATGTCGGAATGTCAATGAATGTACATGAGAATAACACATGGGATACAGGTTATCCAGAAATTTCAGCGGAATCGGATACATAGCGGGGCGTGGCTAGTTTTTTTTTAAATTATTCATTTTTTTTATTCACACACGGTTAATCAGACCCAAACTAAGCTCTAAGCTTCTAAGCTTGTAATATAGAATCTAATTACCTGGTACTAATACATATACAGACACAAATACTTTATTACTTTATAAGAATATATAATTGACACCCAGACGTCGTCGCCAACAACTATGTCTGCACATATTGTTGACTCCGTTGAATCGAACCCGCAACCCCCGACACAGTAAGCTCTCTCCTTGCCACTGTGCCAACGGGCTTGTCATAATTTACATATGTCGCAAATTGGAATTACAAGAATTTTATTCCAACCAAATGGTCGAACTTCTAAGATTAAAGATACACCCCACTTTGCAGCAAAGACGTACGGCTCCCAGTGCAGCTGCAAAGAGCAATGGCGGCTGAAGCCGAGGCGGCAAGAGAAGCTCGGGCTAAGGTCATTGCGGCTGAAGGGGAGCAGAAAGCTTCGCGCGCTCTTCGAGAAGCTTCCGAAGTTATCGGCGACAGTCCTGCTGCGCTGCAACTTCGGTACTTACAGGTATGTAACCTGTATGTAAACCAACATGGCATATCGAACTGAGACACCTTCTCCTTTTTTGAAGTTGGTTAAAAAGTAACTTTTGACGTATGTATTGGGGATGGATCATTTTGGGGTCAACGGACTCATCATAGAATCCTACTTCCTACTAATAAATGCGAAAGTGAGGATGGACGTACTCGTATGTATGTATGTTTGTTACTCATTTACGAATAACTACTGCTGGACGAATTTGGATGAAACTTTTCAGTAATATAGAATAATATATGGGAAACATTTTATCCCGAAATTGGTACGGGAACGGGTACAGCGCGGGTAACACCGCGCGGAGCGGGTAGTAATACAAATGCGGAATAAGGATATCTTTGATAGCATTTCACGTAAAAACTAGGTACTGAACGGATTTGGATGAAACTTTACAGTATAATAAGATTACTGATAATAGCTTTTACATCAGAATAGTGCATAAGATCGTGAGTACCTTTTATCGACTCTACTAGAATAGTAGAAATAATCACACATCTCTCTATCAATGTTATTATCCAAAAACAACTAAATAGATTTTATTGCGGTTTCCACCGATATTCAAACATAGGTCGGGTTTGAGATCACCAACCCGCATTTGGCTAGCGTGGTGATTACACCTAATCCTCCTCACTGTACTGATATCATCAGTGAGATGAGAGGCCTTTGCCCAGCAGTGGGACATTACAGGCTAATACTTACTTATACTTATTTACTTTTTTTCACCAACATACAGAGTGATTCAATGGGAAGGTTTGTGACTTTCATGCAAAAGTTCTCGCAGGAACAAGTACCACGCGGGTATAACCCCGGGGTACTGCTAGTTACCAATATTTTCTTATCTTATTATTAAGCTATTGCATAGCTTCTATCGCGGGCCTTGAGCGCGGGGACCGAATCCAGAAATTCCGTAACGAAAAAACCTCACGCAAAAAACCTAACGCTCTCCACTAACGCCATCTAGTGATAGAAAAAATAACTATGCAATAGCTTTACCGCGGCAGTCCCCGAGTGCCACACGTCTTTTTAGGGTTCCGTAGCCAAATGGCAAAAACGGAACCCTTATAGATTCGTCATGTCTGTCTGTCTGTCTGTCCGTCCGTCTGTCTGTCTGTCTGTCCGTATGTCACAGCCTTTTTTCTCCGAAACTATAAGAGCTATGTTGTTGAAACTTAGTGTGTAGATGTATTCTGTGAACCGCATTAATATTTTCACACTAAAATAGAAAAAAAATAAAATTTTAGGGGGGTCTCCCATACTTAGAAATGAAAAAAATATTTTTTTTTTCATCAAACCCATACGTGTGGGGTATCTATGGATAGGTCTTCAAAAATGGTATTGAGGTTTCTAATATCATTTTTTTCTAAACTGAATAGTTTGCGCGAGAGACTCTTCCAAAGTGGTAAAATGTGTGTCCCCCCCCCTGTAACTTCTAAAATAAGAGAATGATAAAACTAAAAAAAATATATGATGTACATAACAATGTAATCTAACACCGAAAATTGGTTTGAACGAGGTCTAGTTAGTAGTTTTTTTTTACGACATAAATCGTAAACCGCAAAAAAATACTGATTATTCATTCAATAACTCAAATGTAAATAAAAAAACATTTATTTCAAGAACTTCTTTATTATGTTACTCGCTGCTACGGAACCCTTCATGGGCGAGTCCGACTCGCACTTGGCCGCTTTTTTTGCTTAAACGGGAACTTACGTACGACGGAGGCTACTGAGTTCCTCAACACGTTTCGGTCACATACGGTTACCTTCATCAGGAGGTGGGTGAAGCGCTCGCGACAGCGTCTCTCCCCACACTGATGGTAAAATTCAATTTTCCATTAATAGTAAAATTTTCTTATCTTTCCAGACTCTCAACACCATATCGGCGGAGAAAAACTCTACAATAGTATTCCCATTGCCGATTGATATCTTAACATATTTCATGAAGGCCAGGGAAGCAAGTGTCTAATTATAATTCCAACAAGAAATATTAGAGTCAGAAAACAAAAGTACTTATGTTATTAGTATGAAGAAATAAAAAGTGGATTTTAAAAAAAGAATAATGTTTTATTTGCGTTATGCAGTAAAAATAATAACTTAGGTTCAGTAAAGAAGTTGAATCAAACTTAAAAATAACTTAGGTAAATAAGCATATTATTTATTCTTCTGATAGATAAAAATTAAAGTCTTATATAGAATACACCTAAGTACAGGTATGTTAACTATAGCTGGCACGTTCAACACATTTACACGTTGCGCTTGTGTAGAGTCTGTGAAAATGCGCGCGACGTGAAGTCGTCGTCGCATCATGAAAAGTCTGCCCGTCTCTCTCATGCGCGGTCTAGCTTATGAGTGTGAAGGGGACAGTTATTGGTTTGCTTTTGCTACTGTTTTATATCTACAGCGTGGTCTTATTATATTACTTTACTTAATAAATAAGAAATAAAAAGTGATTAAAAAAATTGTTAGTAGGTAGTTACCGGAAGTTACCGTTTTTATTTGTTACGTTTTAGTTGTGTTGTATTTCTTTCTAAACTTATTTAAGTAAGTTATGATTTTGAAGTACTGTATAGTGAAATTGCATAAGTCTGAACTGTGAACGTGCCAGCTTTAGTTAACCGACCTGTACATAAGTAGCACAATCACACCCAAATTCAAAAATATGGTAAATATATAACAAAAAAAGTTTTTTAAACTAAATGTCATCTGTCAAATTAACTTTTAACTTATACTTGAAACATTGCTCTACTTCAAACATAAATCTATGTACATGTATATAAAAGAAAGTCGTGTTAGTTAAACTATTTACAAATCCAGAACGGCTGAACCGATTTGGCTGAAAATTGGTGGGGAAGTAGTTTAGAACCACGAGACGGATATAGGATACTATTTATTTCTTGCGCTGTGGGTGAAACCGCGGGGCACAGCTAGTGTTAAGTTATTTATGGAAGTTCAGGGGTAGATGAATCGTGCACTTCTTAATGGATTTTTAATCTAGTGTTTGGATCGCAGCAGTGCACTAAAGCCTTATTGCCTATTAATTGAAAGCTTATCTATATCTATACTAATATTAAAAAGATGTAAATGTAAATTTGTTTGTTTGTATGTTCGAGCTAATCTCCAGAATTACCTGTCCGATTTGAATAATTATTTTTGTAATAGATAGCCACTTTCAACGGGAAAGTTATAGGCTATTTTTCATCCCGAAAGTCCCATGGGCAGGGGCACAACGTGGGTAAAGCCGCGGGGCGCTGCTAGTCTTTAAATAAAACCACTCTGTAAATATCTATGCAAGTGACAGAAAATCAATATTGGGTATAGTTCTAACTACACTTACCTTTTTATCTTCTACTATATAAAAATAAGTCGGGTTTTCCTCCCTGACGCTATAACTCCAGAACGCACGAACCGATTTCCACGGTTTTGCATTCGTTGGAAAGGTCTCGGGCTCCGTGAGGTTTATAGGGAATAAAAATCTCAAAATTCCCACGGGAACGGGGGCGCTGCGGGTGAAACCGCGGGGCACAGCTAATTGATTATATTATTTGCGTAATTGTATGAGAACGTACAATTATTGCTTGAAGAAGAATATGTCACTCATGTTTCATGCTTAATTAAGGATGACAAAGATTGTGGGTCTGTTGTTTGGTACAAGAGTGAGTCCGAATCCTACTAATAAGTATTATAAATGCGAAAGTTTGTGAGGATGTATGTGTGTATGGTTGTTACTGTCATAAAAAACTACTAGACGGATTTGGATGCAACTTTACAATAATATAGGTTGTACATCAGAATAAGGCGTGGGATACATTTTATCCCGAAATTCCCGAGGGAACAGGTACAACGCGGGTAACAACGCTTGGCTAGTAATAGAATAAATGGTAGTATAATGGTGGTTTCTGAAAGTAAAGAAGGTCACAGCAAAACTTCTTTGCTGCTACTGAGCTCTTCATAAGGGAGTCCGACTAGCTTTTGGCCGGTTTTATCCTAAGGATGAACAAAAAAAAACAAAAAAATATTCATCTTCTCTAACATAACTAAGTGAATATTTCTTAAACTCAAGTTCTTCTACGCATTTTTCTGCCAATTCTTTTTGCCCCATCCACCGTCTTCTGAATGTCCCATACGCTTTCAGTTTTCGCCGGTACTTTATCAACTGGAGTAGTAACAGTACCCCAAGTAGAAGTGTCCATATCAATAATTTCTGAGTTGTCCAATGCCATGCCCAAATACATTCTGATCGAAGTGGTCCCGGCTTTAAATGAGAGGGTTATATTACCTTGATCAACGATACGTAGTGAAAAGTATTTGTTCAATGTGCAAGCTTTCATTTTAATTTGAAATGGTTTGAACTCTTGTGCCAATTTCAAATATTTCGCTTTGATCGCATTGCTTTGTTCAATCTTTAGCATGTCTTCGTCACAATATCTGATGTTCCTCTCTGATATGTTATTGGTTTCTATCAATTTCTCAATGCATGGATCCCGCTTCCTGATAATCATGTCATTGAACACCGTGTTTATATCAGGAGGATCGTTTAAGGAATGCCACTTCCATAGGCCCGGTGAACCTATTTTACTGTCCAGAACTTCTCCTTCAGATTGATTGTATTTCAGTCTGGGAAATTTAGAATAAGTACTTTGAGTATAAACTATAATACCTAAAAAACATTTTAAAGTAGCATTTGTACGTACAAATATGGTTATATCCTTCAAACATTTTGTCTATAGCTAGGTAAATAGCAAAAATAAAATTGTTATGTTTGTAAGGTAGAAAATCTGAAACTTTTAAACAAAGGCATCTTTTAAAACGATGCCTTGTACGATTTTCTCCGCAAGCCTTTAGAGGTATTACATCCGTCTTTCGAGGATCTGACGACGCCTAGTTGGAGTCTGATTTCAACGCCAAAGGCGTAAAAATAACTCAGAGAAGGACTTAAAAAGACTCAATAAATTACTAAAATGGTGTGACTTAGAGGCCAAGTGGAATGATTCAACGAATTATAAAAATATTTTTAACCTTTCACATCCATAATGGTCATAGACAACGCCATTCCCAAGATAGTCGAAGCAAGCCAAAACTGTCCTAGGAACTCGTATACCATCGATTATTTCATCAGCCATGCTGTACACAACGACTCTTTTGTTTATGTTTGCTTCTATGGGCAAAATTTGTAAAGAAAGCCATAATATATTTAACAAAAACCTGAGAGATTCCATATTATGAAGTAGTTGAAATACAGCACTACGGAAATTACTCTTAGGATTATAACGTTGGTTTGGTCCAGGAAATTTAAATGTCTGAGGAGCACTATACTATTCGCACCATATTAATAATAAATAAAGTTTCTCTATTCAACCGTATATTTGATTTTATTATATTCAACTTTACCTTCAGCACGGTAGTACTTCAATGCAACAGAACCGTCTTCATAAAATAATTTTCCATTACATTCGCTGTCAATTTCAGCTAATACCTTACCAGTATTGTAGAATACTGGGCCTTTGGAGCAGTGTCTTTTGAACCAATCGTGTCCTGCGTTAGTTGGCTCCATTTTATATATATTCATCTGTAAAAAAGAAAAGACATTAACAAAGAAATAATTAACATTATAACAAAGAATAATTAACAAAGAAACAATTAGCATTATTTCTTTGGAAAATTTTTGAAGAAATACCTAATTAACATTATTTCTTTGGAGTGTTGTCGTTTATTTTATCGATTTTTCATGTATTTTCTAAATGACTCACTTTATAAAAATATCTTTACATTGCCGTTTGCAGGCTATTACGTACACTCGTCCTGTGCAAATACTAAACATACTAAGAATCTTGTCATATTCAAACTTCTTTAAACTTTACTTGCTTTTTTATTATGAGAATTTTCGAATTTACTTACAATTTTGATAAAGTGCCAAAGTGCTATACACATGTGATATGCGGAACAGGGGGGTTGCTTCAGCTTACGCTCACGCACCGGTTATCGTTGACATGAAATGTCAGTTTCAGCAGAGGTAAGAAAATGAAAAAAGTGGCCATCCACTGGCCGCCCGAATTACTATACAATAAGAAAGTGTTTTAAATGGGAGGTTTCCTAACCTTTCTCATGGTACTCATTGAAGGCAGACACGTCCATCCATTATTAATGAAATATGGATCCGATAAACGATAATGGATAACTGCACGCTTATTAGACGATTGCTCGCTGTTTTCCGAATTGTTTGGAGTTTTCATTATCCGATGATCTTTCTCTGATAGTGTCTGTTCTTCTTCGGAAAACAGACTCCTTTCATAATCAACTTGTACACGAAGTGGACGATAAGGCACTATTTTAGTTCCTAACACCATTTCAGTATTATTGTCAACAGGTTCATTACATATCATTGCGTTAGTTAATGTATTAACACTCGAACTCGTATTTATTTCTTTTAATGGTAGTTGTGGTAGTTGTGGCATTTCATTACTTTTAAAAACTGTTGTAGATGTAACATCTTTTACGTGTGGCACAGCTTTTGCCTTTTTTTTCTCCCTAATAAGATTTCTAATCGTGTCTGATTTATTCTTTGAATTGTCTGGCTGCCTAGAAGATAATTGGTTAGACGACTTTGTTGTTGAATCTTTTACTTTTGTTGACTCTTTTACTTTTGTTGACTCTTTTCCTTTTGTTGACTCTTTTCCTTTTGTTGACTCTTTTCCTTTTGTAAACTCTTTTAGTTTTGTTGACTCTTTTAGTTTTGTTGACTCTTTTCCTTTTGTAGACTCTTTTAGTTTTGTTGACTCTTTTCCTTTTTTTGACTCTTTTTCTTTTGTAGACTCTTTTACTTTTGTAGACTCTTTTACTTTTGTAGACTCTTTTACTTTTGTTGACTCTTTTACTTTTGTTGACTCTTTTCCTTTTGTAGACTCTTTTAGTTTTGCAGACGTTATTGCAGACAAATTACCTTTAGTTCCACCAGATGTATCAATTCCAGGCAACACATCATTGATTTTGCCTGATGCTGTGCGTTGTTTCATACCTACGCCATCTAGACCTTCTTTAGCGTCTATGCTGCTTCGGCGAGATTTGTTTTGAATATCATCTTTGCTACTTTTGAAGGACTCTGAATATTTACCTTCACCTGTCTTGGCCAGCAGCTTGTCTCTGAGATATCTACAAATGCAACTACTCTCACTATCTCTGAAACCGATGACACCACTAGTGCTACGTTGCCCTATACTCGGATCAGATTTAATGAGCTTTAAAACAGTTTCAAGCTTAGCTTTGTTTTGTTTAAGGCTTTCTAAGAATAGTTCATCGTCGTCTTCTGGTATGAAACTGGTTATTTGCGATTGGTATCTCTGTTTAAAAGGCTTGAGTTCTTGTAACAACTTTTCTAATTCGGAAGTGTAAACGGACTTGGGAGCGCCGTGATGTTGGCAATCTTCCGAACATAGTGAGAATATGTAGTTAATTAGTTCGTTGACTTCGGCTATCCAAACCCTGAACTGCTCTTGTCTTCGTTGGTACTGCTTCATCTGGTTCCCAAAGAACGTCTTCACGATCGAAGTACACCGAGGGCATTGACCTGATGGGTTCACATACTTACAAACCTCACAAATGCCGAGAACCTCTCTGTGTTTCAACTCATTGATTTTACCCAGGAGATTACGAACTTTCTTGACGAGCATTTTGCATTGTGTACATTTTGTTCTATATTTTTCTATAACAATACATTAATTTTACTATTTGTAATGTATGTAGCGCAGATACGGACATAACGCTTTGGATAAAGTTACGAATGGAACCTGCCCAAAGCACAAGTCATAAATCAATACGTTTGGATTACGTTGAATGGAGCTCTTTGGATCCAAAACTGAATAAAAAATATTTGACTTTAACTGAATATTGTATCCCTACATGACATTTCATCTTAAGCTGTGTACAGACCGGCCCAACGAACGCCAACGAACGGGTTTCGTTGACCTTCGTTGCTGCAATCTGGACGGTTTAGCGAAATGCTATCCTATCTATCTATCTATCCTATCTATCTAGATCCTCAATTCTCCGTTAGGCATTCGCTAAGCCGTCCAGATTGCAGCAACGAAGGTCAACGAAACCCGTTCGTTGGCGTTCGTTGGGCCGGTCTGTACACAGCTTTAGACCATGCTTGGGCTGTTAAAACATGTGAAATGTGAAGTGGGCCTAATGACTTTGAAATAGGTAATAAGTAATAATCCTCTTGTCTACTATATAAAAATAAGTCGGGTTTTCCTCCCTGACGCTATAACTCCAGAACGTACGAACCGATTTCCACGGTTTTGCATTCGTTTGAAAGGTCTCGGGCTCTGTGAGGTTTATAGCAAAGAAAATTCAGGAAATTCCCACGGGAACGGTGGCGCTGCGGGTGAAACCGCGGGGCACAGCTAGTTTGTTATAAAATTAGCATTAAGAGCATTTTGAACTCACCCATTTCTGATACGTAATCATATCTTTTAAGATTGTTATCGCTTGAGTTGTACACAATATAGCTGTTACTAGATACTCGTGTTTCTTGCTGTTAGAATTAAAATAGGTGATTGAAATCGAAAAAGGCGAAAATTTGTACTATGACGTTGAGATAGTCAGGTAATTTTTCAGTTACATATGTACTGCGTTACACCCCGGAGCATAACGATCGTCACTGTAGGCGACAAGATAAAACATGACATGATAAATAAATAATGTGTTAAACATTGACGAAAAATCTAATTGTAAACATTCCACCAATCAGCTCACAGTATTTATTATATCAAGTCTTGTCGCCTTCTGTAGACTTCGTTGTGCTAGAAGGGCTGGTTACAGTTTCTCCTGTGTCTTATTTAAAGTAGGAGTGAAAGAGATAAAAAATCACTCTACCACTATAGCCAAAATGCTACTATGGCTTTACCGAAAAACCAACTTAACAATTGACTGTTACTTACCGCCCCTTTATGAGCGAATATTTGGACGCCACAGTATTTCAACTCGGCTATTTGTTTGAATTCTCCTTTGTAACCCTGAGTACATAGCCCACGGCAAACACTTCTGTAATTGAAATAGGTACTTACTTAAAGTCACTTGCCTTCCTGTTTATGGATTCAAACGGCTTCTAAGTAGGTCTGTATATCTAAACGGTAGCCGAAGAAGCGGTTCATAAAGCAATGCCAAGGTAGTCAAAAATAAAGGCCTCTCGTCTCACTGAAGATATCAGTACAGTGAGGAGTTTTTAGGCGCTATCACCACGCTTGCCTAATGCGGGTTGGTGATCTCAAACCCGAGCCAAAGTAGGATACACGTTTTCGCCCGACCCGGGAATTGAACCCGGGACCTCAGTCTTGACAGGCGAGTGCACATACCAGTAGAATACCGAGGCGTTAGTCCAAGGTAGTAATACCCATAAAAACTTTCCCAAGGAGATAACGAGGTTTGGCACAGAGAGGGCGCGGCGCAAGCCAGGAGAATGTATGGTAGGTTGTACATAAGTAAGTTGGAGTCAGTTAGGTGGACAAACTACGTGTGGCAATTGTAGTAAGACCACGGTGGACTCCGTGCCGCGCCCGCTCTCATGTGAAACATTCTTACGAACTGTCAGCTGTCATCCGTGAGCACCAACTATCTTATGACCGTATGAACCCATTCGGTGTTTCAGATTCATATTTTATCAATCTCTTCAGAAACATTTTAAAGCTTACCCTTTATTAGCACAATCCAGATTCTCTTCTGTCTTTTCGTCGCTATCCATTGTTATATTATTACTCTTAACTCAGTACTCAAATCTTATAGGTTATAGATATTTTAAAATTCTTACTACAACCTAGATACATTCTATAATTAGTTTTGGTTTACTTATTAAACATAATATTTCAAAAGCCTAAATGCTAAAAACATAATGTTATCAAACCATTGTTAGGTTCAATAAATTATTAACAGAATTTTGTATGTTTTAAAGAAAATAGGTTTATATGTTTATGAAAAGAGGTTCGGTTACATCGCAAACTTTTTATATGTTTATGAAAAGAGGTTCAGTTACATCGCAAACTTTTGGAGGAAAAGAGAATAAAAGGGCGGGAATCTTGATTGAACTCTAGATGGACACGGACGTGTGGGAAAAGGGATTGAAAGAATTAAAGTAAGGATTCAAGTGTAAGAATTAATTAATAATAAGGTAATTATAACGATATAAAGTTTATATATCTTTATGTTAAATTCAAAGGAATGTCTGTTATGTTCATGTATTAAAATGTGTGTGTAAATATATTATGTTTTAAAGTATACAGTGGTTTTATATATTCAATTACCCATGGAATAGAATGGAAGTAGCCTCATTCGGTTACATTTCAGAAGTGGGATACCGCCTGCTTTGTGTATTGCATGTTTTAGTATGTATTCAGAAAAATAATTAAAAGATATTTCTTGGATTTTTATCACGTTGAATTGTGTGGGCGTTTACGACAATTTCTAACTGCGAAGCAACGGGTCTGATCTGAATTTAACCCCTAATAACGAGTTTCAGATAAATGCCACGCGGAAATGACACCTTACCTCGACGCTGGTCGATAACACCGGACCACGCTCGAGGTGATGTCGGCGCGAGGGCTGAAGGGTCAAGGTTTAGTCGGAGCAGGAGTCGACGTGCAAGTCGGCGCCGGTTGAGGACACCGGATCATTGGCGTCGTAAGCGGTCTAGAGTGGGGGATGAAGATGATCGTGGCAGAAGTCGTCCTACGAGAGCGCGCAGTCCCAGCCCGGTTTTCAAGCGGCCCCGGCGTTCAGAAGAACAGGACCGCACGCGCGATGGACGGAGTGGCAGTGGACCTTCAAGCAACCGCGTAGAGGAACTACTGCAATGACGGAAACAGCTGTGCAGGCTTGAAGAGGGAATCAGTCAGGAACGCATGCGAAGTCGCCAGCGTGAACGTGGTCTAGCGGCCGGCGCGGCCCCGGCAGCGGCGGCGCGACAGGAAGACAAAAGGTCACGTAGTCCTTCTTTTTCTGTTAAAGATGTTTTTAATATCATATAGTGATCAGACTCAATGAGGTAGTAACCGAAACAAGAGATAATACGATGCTAGTTATAAGAGAATCGGTCAAGAATAACATTGATGCCGCACAGGTAAAGCAGAAAGAACGATAATATGAGCAAAATAGGCGACCTTCTAAACAATATAATGAGGGGGATATCGTAAAGCTGACCAAGGCTAATTTTAACAATGATGGTAGAAGCAAAAGTAGTTACCTTCATATGTAGGGCCGTATAGAGTTGTTGAAATATAAGGGTTATGACCGTTACCGAGTTGCAGCTGTGCCGGGGCTCACCAGTAAAACAACAGTTGCAGCTGATCGCATGTCGTTCTGGATTCATGTGGCTGCCTTACAAGTAAATGATGATGATGATATGTACATGATGATGATGATATGTACATGATGATGATGATATATACATGATGATGATGATATGTACATGATAATGATGATATGTACGTGATGATGATGATATATACATGATGATGATGATATATACATGATGATGATGATATGTACATGATGATGATAATATATATACATGATGATGATGATATTTACATGGTGATGATGATATATACATGATGATGATATATACATGATGATGATGATATGTACATGATGATGATGATATGTACATGATGATGATGATATATACATGGTGATGATGATATGTACCTACATGATGATGATGATATATACGTGATGATGATGATATATACATGATGATGATGATATATACATGATGATGATGATATGTACATGATGATGATGATATTTACATGGTGATGATGATATATACATGATGATGATGATATATACATGATGATGATGATGACATGTACATGATGATGATGATGATATGTACATGATGATGGTGATATATACATGATGATGATATATACATGATGATGATGATATATACATGATGATGATGATGATGATGATGATACCTTTGATTGAAATTGTGTTTGTGATGTTAGCTGTGAGAATAGAGGGTTCACACTAACATGACAAGCACACTCGAATGGGCATGTTAATATGATTTGTTTGCAAGAATTGAGGGTTTGCAAATACATATTAATATATACATGATGATGATGATGATGATACCTTTGATTGAAATTGTGTTTGTGATGTTAGCTGTGAGAATAGAGGGTTCACACTAATATGACAAGCACACTCGAATGGGCATGTTAATATGATTTGTTTGCAAGAATTGAGGGTTTGCAAATACATATTAATATATACATGATGATGATGATGATGATACCTTTGATTGAAATTGTGTTTGTGATGTTAGCTGTGAGAATAGAGGGTTCACACTAATATGACAAGCACACTCGATTGGGCATGTTAATATGATTTGTTTGCAAGAATTGAGGGTTTGCAAATACATATTAATATATACATGATGATGATGATGATGATGATGATGATGATGATACCTTTGATTGAAATTGTGTTTGTGATGTTAGCTGTGAGAATAGAGGGTTCACACTAATATGACAAGCACACTCGAATGGGCATGTTAATATGATTTGTTTGCAAGAATTGAGGGTTTGCAAATACATATTAATATAAATAATTTAGTAAGTAGATATGAATATTCTGTAATAAGCATTTTTTTCTTCTTCGAGTTTAATCAAGAAAGCCGAGTGTTAGGTTAGCTACCTACATGATGATCGTCCTGAGGACGTGCGTACACGAGGACGTGTACGTTGTCAGGATGGTCGAGTGTTAGGTTCAATAAATTATTAACAGAATTTTGTATGTTTTAAAGAAAATAGGTTTATATGTTTATGAAAAGAGGTTCGGTTACATCGCAAACTTTTTATATGTTTATGAAAAGAGGTTCAGTTACATCGCAAACTTTTGGAGGAAAAGAGAATAAAAGGGCGGGAATCTTGATTGAACTCTAGATGGACACGGACGTGTGGGAAAAGGGATTGAAAGAATTAAAGTAAGGATTCAAGTGTAAGAATCTATATATATAAAAGAAAGTCGTGTTAGTTACACCACTTATAACTCAAGAACGGCAGAACAGATTAGGCTGAAAATTGGTAGGGAGGTAGCTTAGAGCCAGGAGATGGACATAGGATACTTTTTATCCCGTTCGATTGGTAGGGAGGTAGCTTATAGGGATACTTTTTATCCCGTTTGTGGCAATTTGAAGCGCCCCTACGAGTTTCCCGAGAACTAATTTTGACGTTCACTGCAAGCAAATATTATGGGTACACAGTCGACTTATGACATAACTAATTTTAGTTCCATGGAAATTCGTATCTGCCTACAGTGGCCTACAGCGCCAAAATGGCGACACTCTGGCAATTTGAAGCGCCCCTACGAGTTTCCCGAGAACTAATTCTGACGTTCACTGCAAGCAAATATGGGTACACAGTCGACTTATGACATAACTAATTTTAGTTCCATGGAAATTCGTATCTGCCTACAGTGGCCTACAGCGCCAAAATGGCGACACTCAAATAGGCAGAACATTATAAAGACTGCAGCCAGTCCATACCATAGGTATAGTAGAGGTCAGTGAACAAAACGCTAATGACAGCTATGTAATTGACGTAAAATGACAGCTATGTATTGACGTAATAGAAATCAATATTAAAACTATTTCTATTAAATAAATAATTAACAAGTGGATTGAAGTGAAGTGAAGTTTAATTAATAATGCCGCGACCAAGACGATCGAATCTTTCCCGACAAAGCCGTAATGCAACAAGAATACAAAATACTGCAAATGAAAGGACTGAAGAAGAACAAGAAATTGCACGTGAACAGCGCCGCGATAGTATGGCTCGACTTCGTGCTGCTCAATCACGAGAGCAAAGTGAAGCAGCCCGTGAAACAGCTCGGTTGGCAATGCAGAATCGTATTTCTGTAATTTTGTCTCATCAAAAGACGAACTTATCAACAATGTATTTCCAAATATTATTTCTAACTACAAAAATAATGAATGGTTGAGTGAGCGAGCAATTTTAGCGGCTAAGAATAAAGATGTAGATGACCTGAACTACATAATTCAAAATAAGATCATTGGAACAATGCATTCATTCAAATCTATTGACTGCGTCACAAATGAAGATGAAGCCACCAACTATCCAATTGAATTTTTAAACTCTTTGGACGTGCCTGGCTTACCACCGCACAATTTACGCCTAAAGGTTGGCTCCGTAGTAATCATGCTTCGAAACATAAACCAACCAAAACTGTGCAACGGTACGCGTTTGGTGGTTAGTAAATTGATGAACAATGTAATTTACGCTACGATAATGATAGGAAAATTCAAAGGTGAGGAAGTTCTCATTCCGAGGATCCCGATGATCCCAACCGATATGCCGTTTGAATTTAAAAGACTTCAATTTCCGATACGTCTTGCATTTGCCATGACCATAAACAAATCACAAGGCCAATCCTTAAAAGTTTGTGGTTTAAATCTAGAACATTCATGTTTTTCACATGGTCAATTATACGTGGCATGTTCACGGGTCGGAAGACCATCTGCGTTGTTTGTTTTTGCGCCTGATAATAAAACAAAAAATGTCGTGTATCACAAGGTACTTAAGTGAAGAGCAACCTATGTACTAAAATACAGAAATAATAATGAATGATTAATGTAGTTATTTAATTTTTTTTTGTATTTTTTCAAAAAAAAAAAAAAAAATCTGCTTATTTATTGCCATTAAGGCGGAACAAAGTTCGCCGGGTCAGCTAGTTAATTAATAATAAGGTAATTATAACGATATAAAGTTTATATATCTTTATGTTAAATTCAAAGGAATGTCTGTTATGTTCATGTATTAAAATGTGTGTGTAAATATATTATGTTTTAAAGTATACAGTGGTTTTATATATTCAATTACCCATGGAATAGAATGGAAGTAGCCTCATTCGGTTACACCATATTATTATTAGTAGTAGTAGGTAAAACGCAAGCAAAACGTCATTACAGAAACTCTGACATACCTTACCTAGGTACTTATTTTTTTTTTACATTGGTGATCGCAGCCACCGATAATAAAGTGTGAGTAAGTATATCAAGGTTGGCTTCATATTAGGTAGGTAGGTAGGTGCGGAATCCGCTGCTTCACGATGGCGATTTTATATTTCATGTTTACACATTTGTTTACATCTAGGTACCTATACTATGCG
Source organism: Cyclophora punctaria (assembly GCA_951394245.1). NCBI lineage: Eukaryota > Metazoa > Arthropoda > Insecta > Lepidoptera > Geometridae > Cyclophora > Cyclophora punctaria. The sequence continues at coordinate 13,119,675 of OX596167.1, forward strand.
TCTACTGTGTGAAGGAAGGTCTTTACGGAGCCGCGGCGGTGTGTGTCGCGCCACACCACGCCACCCGCGAGACGCGATACTCCACGTCTTCGTAATCTGGCCTTCGCAAGCTGTACTGTTAATGATATAGACAGTTAACAATCTTATTAGTTGGATTATATAGTATAATATTACCTAATAAAAGTACTTGTTACAAGTTATTTTGAAATTCAACTTAAATATTTACCTACATAAAATTTGTGCAATAACCATAAACCAAATAATTCCAATTATACTTTCTAAAAGTCATGGTTCCCAAAGGAATTTCGATATGTAGCTACTTAGGTAAGTGAAGGAGTATAATAATGTATTTGAGTCCGATATGGATCCGGTGTGTGTATTATATTTTTATGATACTACATCCATGGTCATCCGTCAGTTGTGCTATTTGTCAATTAGTTGTCATCTAACCAGATGGCAGTTCTGTCACCAAGTATCAATCCAGTCACTGTCATTCATTCATAGGCTGTGCATTAGCTTGCTTGGTGATTGCCATTTGTTTCCTGGTCTGTGGTGATTGCTTGCTTGCTGTGCTTGCTTGTTTGTCTGGCTGGTCGCTGTTTGGCAGTGTTCCGTTCCGTTCGGCTCTTCTACTAAATTAAAAACCTAAATACATTATTTGAAATAATACCTACTTTAACAAAATGCAGATATTCCGAATATCTGTGTATACTAATCCAATTTTACAAAGCAGTCTTTCGAAGTCAATTCTGAATAAAAGTTTTGAACAGCCTTTAAAGAATGGGTGAGTTAAAAAGTTTGATAATATTATTCATCCTTCGTAATACAATATCGTAAACAACTCCCGGGCTAGCCAAAAATATGTTTTTGTTTATGAAGAATCTGTCTCTACAAATATAAAACCGGACTTCTTTGTTCAAATTAACAGTAAACATGTTTTGAAATTGTGTTACGAAATAACCATTAAGTATGCTGTAACTCAGTATTTAAAAAAATTAAGTACCTACACCTTGCTATATTTACACATTACCTAGTTATTATATAAAACATGTTAAGCTGACGGTCCTGGTTGTTTCAAACGTTATACCAGGTCGGGGTGACCCAAAAACCAAGGCACTGGGCTTGGTCACTAACCTATGTATATAAAATTAAAGAATTAATATCAGTAGGTATTTAAATATATCATAATATAAGTCAAAGTCAAATATTTTATTACATTTTAGACCCAAATAAGCTCTTTTGGCATACCACCAGTTATAGAACCAATAATAATATCACTACATTTCCTACATACTTCCAAAAAAAGCTGATACATCTCCAAGCAATAGTAACCAATGATCAAAAGTTAACATCCCTAAATCTACTAGACAGGAACACCCAAAAAAATCAAGTACAGACGGACAGACAGACACTGTTTAGAGAATGGGCCCAGAAGTCCCTGCACGGGATACTCTCCAAGACTTGAGTTATCCAGACATCTATAGAAAGGCATCGAACGAATGGCTCCGTTGTGGAAAACTATTCCTGGAAACTGAAGGGTACATGCTCGTAATTCAAGATCAGGTGATTGAGACCCGTAATTACCAGAAGTATATATCATAAAAATGCCTTACCTACTACAGACCTATGTACCAGATATAACTCTCATCAACAATAACCGCAAATCAGCCATCATTTGCATCACATCCACAATTTGCAAACCACCATCACAGTAAAACTAACAAAATCAGGATTTCAACATGGTTTCATTACTCTCTTCACTGATAGCTTAGGTGAGATGAGAGGTCCAGCGGTGGGAGATTACAGGTTAATACTTTTACTTTTTTCTCATTAGATAACTCCCGTAATCAAATACCTTTTAATTATATATTACAGGTTAACAATTCATGTGGCCAACAAACACAACATTGCATTCAAGAAGGAACAACAAAAACTTCGCACATACGTAGTACAGAAATACATAGACTATGTCAAGAACTACACAAAGTTCCTTGAAGAGAGGTTCCCAACTGCGATGAACATGTATAGAGTATTCAGTGTCGGTATCAAAGAGTTTCTAATGGATTTGAAGAAATACATAACCCTTCAGTTAAGAGTTATGAAGGACCGAGGCTTTTCAAACATGACAAGAAAAGATATTGAGTTGTTTCAGAAAATGCCCTCCGATATGTTAAAGATTGCTCCGGTCCTGTTACTGTCTGCGATACCTTTCGGGAATTATGTCATATTTCCTTTAGCGTAAGTATTAAATGGTAAACTTTATTTATTTATCTAATTAATTAAAGATTTAATTGATGAATACTTGTCCAATTACAGTACAAATCAAATCAACAAACATATATTCCTCTTAAAATCATTTTGCTGTTTTATAAATGTATAATATACAATACCAGTCACACTCAAGACCAACACTGGATAATTAGAAGTCTGTAAAAGAATAAGTTATTTGATCATGCTCCAATCTGGTTTTAGTTTACAGACCATACAGTATAGAATAAACAGTATCTATTTCATCTATTTACAGATTTTGGAAACCAAAAATACTGTTATGTTCCCACTTCTGGTCCATACAACAGAGAGCAGAATTCTCGACACAAGAGCTCTGTGAAAGGCTCAAATACAACAAACCGGTGTTCCGAGCTCTTCAGGCAAAACTACACACTATAAAAGACGAATCTATGAAGGAAAAGTTTCAGGAAATAGTCGGAATGCTCGGGTCGGGAGTACATCCCACACCAAACCACTTGTTGTTATGTAAACCATTGTTTACGGAAGGCCCTTTCCAGTTAAATAATTTAACCTTTGCACATTTGGTGAGTTTGAGAAATTAATATATATAATGTCGGGGAAACAGCGATATTTATCCCACTATCGGGGACATGTCACATCAGGATAAGCACGAGCATTATACCGCCAATACAACATCAGATATCTTAGGATTCCTAGGTCTTGATCTTGAAATAATAACTCACAGGACTTCATTACAATGACATTGCTTGTATTTTACACACGATCATCATGGATTACAGATTACAGTTAGGATACGTCTAGATTCAGTTAATTGATGGAACCTAAACGACCTCCCTTCACCCCATTAGTCGTCCTGTCCACGCCATAGAATATCTTTTCCCTATTCTATACTCGATTCGCAATACGATCGTGATGTCGTCAACACCTCATCCTTCCAATCTACGTTTCCCATCTGATCACAATCCAACCGTCTCCATTTCCCTCCAAAACTCGAATGTCTCATCTTTTCATATCATAGACTCACTCACTCACTCACTGCCACAGACCACCAAACAAGCTCACATCCCTCTATCGAACAACTGTCATCTGTCATAGTGCGTAACACCACAGACTTAACATAGTCTATTCTCATACCACAGACTACACCACGAAGGTAGAACTCACGTCACGGAATAACAACACTACCGATTCCATCAGTCAACTGAATTTACAAACTACTCTTAAACTTCTACAGACTAAAACTAATGTAGTGACGTTATAAACCGCTATCTGGTGTGGCGCCACTGATGCCACGCTCCGACACGGCCATCCTGCTAGCACACGTCCTCGTGTGTTGGCTAACCTGCACAGAAATAACCAACGAGAGTATTTGTTCGCCTCGGCCACTTCTGACCAATCATATTTCTACACACAACTCAAAGAAACTTCGTAACTGTATAGTTTTTTTCTTTTAAATTACTCGAATAAAACCATAAAAGAGCCATAAGAAAATATCAACCAGAGCCATGTACCACTGTCGCTTGTAACAACAAATTAACACAATTTAATTAACCACACAAATCGAAACGTCACACTAGTAAGCCCCTCTATCGCCACGGCTCTCCGGCCGGCCAGCAATCGCAATTGCTCTCTCACTATGCATATCCATCAAGTGGATCGCCCATGTGCATCACCCTGTGACTGCCGAGTCTACTCCTGGACTCTATGGTTCCTCCAGAACCCGACCTCCGCCAGAGTTGCCTGCTACCGCGTACTCACGGACTACAATGTAGACACCGATTTCTACTGAGCTACGGCTACACGACAACCTCGGGTACGGTCCAACACAATACGGCCGATAGAGTCCTTACTAGAGTTTCCACCAAAACAAGTTTACTCATCCTCATCAGGATCACTATTAACATCAACTTCGACTGGTACATGACCTACTGGCATCTTTCGTAATCTATCGTGTTCAGATCAATAATCATTAGAATCAAATAGCGTAAGAAATCACAAAGTAAATTATGATAACGTTTCATCTACCAAAACCCTGAGGCCAGTAACAGTGACAGACTCTGGTTCATTATTCACATACAATTAACAATTTAATCATAATTGATTTACTACTGAGCCCTTATTCGTGGTCACAACACAAGATTTAGCAAACGCATTTGCCCTTTATGCACTTCCATTTCGGAATGCCGAGTCGTCCCATGACTCTACGGTCTTCGCTACCAGGCAAGACCCGACCACACTACCCAGGGCTACCGCCTACTGCCTACCCACGGACTACTACAAGTAGTAGACACCGATTTCTAACGGGCTACAGCTACGGCACCCTGGTGCGGTCTCAGACTGACCCACCGACATAAAAACCCAGTAACAATCAACAGCTTAATCAACCTCACTGTCTCCACCTTCGTCTGAGTCAGCTGTTACCCGCCCCACAGGCATCTTCCTAACGCGATCATGTGCATACTTGTAAGTACGTTTAGAGTTCAAAGCTTTTCAACGTGTAACGATCACCATCGTTCGGTCACTCCTGACCTAAATAACTACTTCAACGAAAGACTTAGTAAAGCTCAAACTATTATTCTTTTCCAATGAACAAATTAACTACCTCAATATTCATAATCACATTGCTTATCTCAACATAATACTAGAACATCGTCAGGCACAAGTACCCATTAAAAATCAAATTAATCTCAAATCAAAGTAAAGGTCAAGTGTGTGTGTCTCTATTGTCCGGCTATCCCCGTAGCCCTAATACGCAGTCATCCCTGTGACTGGCTGTGATCATCCCAGTGATCACCCATAACCCTGATCATCCCTGTGATCAGCCACTCTCGTGATCATCCCAGTGACCACCCGTGATCATCCCCGTGACCACCCAGACTCAAGAGGACACGCACAACTAGTTACCACACAGTCAAAAGTGACTACAGTTCATCATCACAAGGCTCAGAATTACTACCAATGGGTACTTGCCCTTCAGGCATTTTCCTATACCAGTCAATGACACTATATTGTGTACTCGTTCTCCTCTAAACCTCGCGGCCACAGTAATTTGCACTCGCTCGGTCAACCTGACTATTAAGAAGCTAGTTCTTCCTTAAATTCTTGATTTCAATCAAAAGTTAATTTCAATTATTATCAATCGGGAATCTTCAATGCTATGTAACACATGAATACTAGGTACCACGTCATTTTCAACTTTAACTTCAATAGACTATTAATCTCAAATGCACATTACAATATGAGCCATGAGTAAGTAACAGTAAGCTTGTCTAGTCACGTCTAGTCACGGCAACCAGCCGACGAGCAATCACATTGCTCAACAACACACGGTCTCAGCAGACCACTCCACAGTACGGTCAATCCAGACCACGACCATCGCCGAGTTCGAACATTGAACTCAATAAGTCACATAGTCACATGAAACCCTTACTCATACTCTCATATTTTACATCGGAATAAACATCCAAAATACTTTCAATAAGCTTTCTACTTTATCAAGTGGTACGAAGATTCACTACAAAACTCTCAATGTTAACTGACTCAAATATCACAAAATAGCTCACCGGATATTTCCCAACAAACCAATCAATACCGCAATACATCACCAATTTAACATCCAATGTGAATTTGTCGTGATAGATTCTTGAATAATTTGGAATACCGCAATCCCTCATATTCCTCAGGTAACAGGACCGAGAAGAGAACCACGCTCCTCCCTAGACGAGGTTCATCAACGCTCGCAATAATTACCAGCATTGAACCAACATGAAAATAAGAAAACATATTAGAACATATCACATTACGTACAAGATTAAACTTGACTCTTTCGGAAGCTCATAATTACCTTCTTAACTCCACAATAGAGTAGAAAACTAACTAACTATACTCACAGAACATTCCAAGTTTTATAACCAATTGCAAAATAAACATTACGTAAAGCACCATAGTCGTTGGGATGATGATTCAGACATATCTCTGAATACCACGAGCTTCATAATCCAGTGGAAGGTACATGAATTTCAATCCCGTCGTCGTCGTCGCCGTCGTCCATTCCAGTAACAAATAACAAATCTTAAATTTCTTTCTCAAATCATAAGAAGCCATTTTTCCATCAACGCCGTAGTTATGTGGACTACATCGTTTATGTTTCGTCCACCCGTGGGAATATAGCATCCAAATTCCAAATACCACACCATGGCGATATGATATTCAGCACCTGAGAGATTGGTGCAATGGTGAAATTTATCATTCTCTGCTGGAAGCCCAGTGGGCAACAGCGATCCTTATCATTCTCTGTTGGACGCTCGGTGGACAATAGCGATCTTTATCATTCTCTGCTGAACGCTCGGTGGGCAATAGCGATCTTAATCCCACTTCTGATGTCGGGGAAACAGCGATATTTATCCCACTATCGGGGACATGTCACATCAGGATAAGCACGAGCATTATACCGCCAATACAACATCAGATATCTTAGGATTCCTAGGTCTTGATCTTGAAATAATAACTCACAGGACTTCATTACAATGACATTGCTTGTATTTTACACACGATCATCATGGATTACAGATTACAGTTAGGATACGTCTAGATTCAGTTAATTGATGGAACCTAAACGACCTCCCTTCACCCCATTAGTCGTCCTGTCCACGCCATAGAATATCTTTTCCCTATTCTATACTCGATTCGCAATACGATCGTGATGTCGTCAACACCTCATCCTTCCAATCTACGTTTCCCATCTGATCACAATCCAACCGTCTCCATTTCCCTCCAAAACTCGAATGTCTCATCTTTTCATATCATAGACTCACTCACTCACTCACTGCCACAGACCACCAAACAAGCTCACATCCCTCTATCGAACAACTGTCATCTGTCATAGTGCGTAACACCACAGACTTAACATAGTCTATTCTCATACCACAGACTACACCACGAAGGTAGAACTCACGTCACGGAATAACAACACTACCGATTCCATCAGTCAACTGAATTTACAAACTACTCTTAAACTTCTACAGACTAAAACTAATGTAGTGACGTTATAAACCGCTATCTGGTGTGGCGCCACTGATGCCACGCTCCGACATATATATAAATCTTATGATTGTTGTTTGAGCAGTGCCCCGCGGTTTTACCCGCGTTGTGGCTGTTTCCGTGAGAATTATGGTATGACAAGTAGCCTTGAACCTTCTCCGTGATTAACTCGTCGTAAATCGCAAATGTAGTTTCTGAAATTAGAATGTTCAAGCTAACAAAAATCAAATTCTTCTAGTGGTTTTTGTATATCCTAGCCACAATCAACAGGAAGGTATCCCTACACGTAAAGGGGCATTCCTGTAGCGATACCTACCTCTTGAATGGGGTGTCAAATTGGTAATTTATTTCAGTTCAGACCCAATGGGAGAGGTAATATTCCATTCGGAAGAGCCTTTATGGAATGAAACATTATTTAAAACAGATCTGAAGTCTGAAGAATAACTGATTTATGTTATACAAAAATAACAATTTCATTTTCCAGGGTTCTTTACTACGAATGCACGGCCTTAGAAAATCACTGTTCAGGACAAACAAGTTGAAATATCGAGCGTTTTTATTATTAGAAATGGATAAAGCTATTATGAGAGAAGGAGGCGTAGACGCATTGAATACGGAATCATTAAGAAATGCTTGCAGAATTCGAGGGTTACATGAGACTCATCTATCGAATAAGGACATGAAGGAATGGCTCACTAAGTGGCTGACCGTCTCATTGAATGTTGACAAGTCTTCTTACTCACTCTTATTGCACTGCCCTATTTTCTTAGCGTACAACCATCCACAGAATTGGGTTCTAATTTATTAAAAAAAAGTGGATATTATAGTACAAAAGAAAAATTGTTACGATGCTTTTTCACTGTGCTCTGAACATGAGTTAATGAGTATTGTCTTGTATGCTGTTCTGCTAATATACACTCATTCAGTGTGAGCATGATTTGTTATCAGCTCATTACTGAACAAATTTTAGCTCGCTCAAGCGCGAACGACACTCGCTCACATCTGTTCAGAGCACTAATGGAAAACGCAGCTTTATTGACCATGGTTGAAATATCTTCCAATATTGCAAATGTGATTATTTGAAATAGCGTTTAAAGCGTCAATTATTTTTTGTCTTTAAATCAAAAAGTACAAAATGTTTATAGTCCAATTAAAGAACAACTCAAAGGAGGGTATAGAGTGCGAGAGGGTCTCAATTTTCTCTTACAAGTCACTTTTTGAAATCGCTTAGGTTCCCCTCACGCACTCTATAACTACTTTATTAAGTGGAACATATAGTTTTCAAACATTTATACATGCTTAAATCGCAGTCAGCACTCAAAAGGTTTATACAAAGATAAAACTTAATAAAAAATGTTATATATGTATAGTTTATGGCGCGTTAGTCAGTATAAGGTATTCAATACCTTCATATAGAAATGTAATAATTATAACGAAACAGATACTCGGATTGAAAATATATTTTGTATACGATAGCCACATTTATGAGGAAGGCTATATTTTATCTTGAATTTCCCACGGGAATAGTTAGAGAGCGGGAAAACCGAGGGGTGCTGCTAGTTATACATTATGTTTCTATTTTAAAAAATACGAGCATTACTTTCTATGTATTATTTATTTATTTTAAATCGCCAAAAAAGCTTAGCTTGGCTTGCTTGTGATATTAACTCAATTTTTGTTGTGTATTTAACTGCAATATTAATGTATTTCTGTCTCTTGTTTGTTGGTTTGTTGTTATTATATACCTATTTTATTCCTGTATTTTGTCGGGGATCCTGTAAGAATTTCTTATACTTTAATTAAGTGTGCGAATTCAATGAGTCTACTTCTTAGTATAAGATTATACTTTCTACATTCTGTCACCATACACGCTGATTGATCTGAATTCAGATTTTAGAATTATTAGAATTTCGGGACCTTTCACTTACACATACCTGAAAATCATGTTGAAAGCATTTCGGAGGTATTCTTACGGATTGTTCTGAAAAATATGAATGCGTGTGGTACTCGTTAAATTCTTGCAATACTGCGCGTTCTCATCATGTATGGTGCCGGCTTAAGGCTGTGTTTCCATTGAAGAAGAGTGGAGCTGTGCGGAGCGTCAATTGTCCAATCGTAATGCATAACGAAACAATTTACAATATCGATGCATTGTTTGCCCCTAATGCGCTATAATTGTGAATCAGGCTCCGCACACCTCCACTCTGCTACAATGTAAACGCAAGGTATCAGAGTGCGGCAGTAGACCGCCAACGTAAGCGGTTAACGACCATCAGTCTGCCGTCATTTGTTGCTGTTACCGCAGACTGCACCAGCAAATCGCCTGCAGCTACATTGTACGGCAGAACTCTGAATGCCACGTAGGATACCTTTCGAACAGGGCTATGTTAAGTTGTTATGCTACATTTGATATAATTGGTGGATATAGTAGTTTTATCTCACGAGTATCCTGGAGTCATACTTTATAAATTAATAAACGCGTATTAAGAATGTTTATACGCAGTTTACCGAAGAGCAAAAGATACCAAACACAGTGTAAGGGTGCCTGTCCACTGACGCGGAGCGAACTGGCGGAGCGGAGAAACGGACAAATATTAACCAATAGGATTGCATAAAATATCTGACCGGAGATTGTATGCAATCCTATTGGTTAGTATTTGTCCGTTTCTCCGCTCCGCCAGCTCGCTCCGCGTCAATGGACAGGCACCCTAACAGTGCTTTAATTACACCGCCTTAATTAATAAGGGCCTTAAGGTTTACTAAATGAATATGAACAATGAACATGTTGTACTGATAGTTACGCAACATAAACGTGTATCAGCACATTACAAGTAGAAGTATGACGCAGGGGCGCTCCTTGTGGAATAAACCAACTAACTTACCTTAAATTATTGTAGTCTGTAACATACTTAGCATAGCATATACCTCATGAGCCACATCAACTGTACAATATGTACGTACTTGATTCATCCTTTATGAATATATGTTTCTCAATGTTTGTTAAATATAATATTCTATTTGCTTTGTGAATTGTGATATTATGTTAAATTATTTAAAACGTTACCTCCTGTACACGTGTTAGCACAATTGCTTTTATTTTTTAATATCTAACACCGAAGTGTGTGATGTAGATGAAAGTACCTATAATGTACGAGATTTCTGAATTCCAGATATTTTTTGTAAACAAATGTGATATCAGTGCACAAAAGCTGCGGGAAATCGTGCAGTTGTTAATTTGACGATTTCACGGTATTTATTTATTTTATAAAAATAAGGGGATAGCTATAATTATTCAAAAAAATCGTATAAAAGTCAATACTGCATAATCGATGCAGTATCGTATAAAAGTCAATACTGCATAATCCATGCAGTATTGACTTTTATACGATTGTTATTCTGACGAAAATTTAAATTATCAAAAGCTTTTTTGTGCAGTTTATTTATGTATACATACTTGGAACAATACAGAGACGCAGAACATTTTTAAGAGTCGCCATTTTATTTTAAAATAAAAATAAAAAAATAAAATAGACGTTTATTGCTACAAGAATACAAAAAGACAACTAAAGAACAAAATTAAAATAAAAATTTATTCGTGGTTCGTATTTCGGACTCCAAAAAAAGCGCTAAGTACACTACCTCATAGGTAGCGTGGAAACGTGTTCATTAATATGTACACGTTGGTCATAATTGACCATTACAACTTTACAACTTTTTGAATCGTTCTATCTCAAAAAGAGTGGCTCGTGGGAAAAAAAGTATGAATACATTTTTTGCAGATAATTTTATGATCTACAATTTTGTGTGAGGTATTTTTATGATAAAACTTACCGTTTTGCTGAAAATCACGAAAGTTACAGGTGCAGAATCTTAACTGAATGTATGTAATGAACTTGCAGTGTTTTTAATGTCCTAATTTCGAATAAAATATGTTTTTTTGTTGTAGTAAATAATAAAAACAAGTCTTAACAGTACATACAGACATATTTATATATTTTTATAAATTAATAATATTAATATTTTTAAATGAAATTACCCGAAGGTTCGACACATCATCTGACCTCCTACATTGACAGTGACAAATCTTGAATTTACTTTGTTTACAAAAAATATCTGGAATTCAGAAATACATTAAAGTACAATTTTGTATTTAAGTGTAGGGCCACATCTGCGGAACGTACGGCGCCGAACCTTCCGCTCTATGACACATCAGTAGAAATTACGCCGCGTACTCATGTGTCATAGATAACTTGAAATACACTACGAGCGTATTTAGCGGAAGGTTCGGCGCCGTACGTTCCGCAGATGTGGCCCTACACTAACATAGCTTTTTATTATTCGATTGTGTGTATTCAGTATTATGTTGAATATATTTTTTAAGATAATTTGTTAGCTTTGTTTTATTTTACATAGGCTAAAAACTAAAGGGCTAATACCTTCTTTACCAAGGTTATTTATATAGCAGCTATATAAAGGTTTAATAATTATCTTGTATAGATCAGCCCGCAAAACAGAGAAACTCACGCTACTCCGTACTAAATATTATTCCCGTGCTCTGCTCTACGTAAGTCAACTAGCCAAGTTCAAACTTAACATGTAGCGATTAATCCGACAAAGAAACTGGGTGAATGGTTAATAAAATATTATCAACCACGAATTAGTGCGAAGCAAGGATAGACACGATATAGAGCTTCAGACGACCGTGGTGCAACTAGAAAATGGAAAACAGAATTTTTATTTTCTGTACTCTTTAATCTGTTTATCATCTCTTTGTCTATGATTTTATATTTCTCTATGTGTTAATGACTTGCTTTGAAAACATGTGGTTCTTCTTTTACGTCTTGTACTTCACGAATGTGGTAATTGAGAGCAGAAAACCAATTAGTGGGAGGCAGCAGGCAGTATGGCGTTTAGAATGCGAGTTAGGTGTAGTCACCGACCCTGAATGCCCAGTGGATGGCGGGTGGAGTCCTTGGAGCGCCTGGACCAGTTGCCACGGGCCCTGCGACGACGTAGGGCGTCGCCGAAGGGCCAGAGAATGTATCAACCCTATTCCCTCGCACGACGGCCTCCCCTGCATGGGCCCAGAATACCAAATCGAACCATGCGACATCAAAAACTGCACCATCCACGACTTCATAAACATCACAGCCGAAGACCCCGTCAGAACCGAAGCCCTACGACAACTATCCACCGTCCCGTCAATCATGGAAAGCTGCCTACAAAGAGATTGCTCATTCGAAGCTATAGAGAGCGCCCTGTCAGAAGAAAACACGTGGCAAATAGTTCCGGAGGCTTGGTGGAATGCGCTTTGGTGTGTAAAACGTAATTTGGGATGTCCCGTACCTGGCGAATGGGGGCCTTGGGGACCGTGGTCCGCTTGTGGCGCTCGATGCGGTTATGGACTGACGTGGCGATTGCGGAGATGTGATACTCCGCCCCCATCAAATGCCCAACTCATATGCGCCGGAACTCCTCTACAAGCCAATGAATGTCTCGGTGATCAGTGTGCTGTTAAGAAACGTGATTCGGCTGGTCAGTGGGGAGAGTGGGGGACTTGGACTTCATGTTCTGAAAGTTGTGGAGCTGGAGTAAGACGAAGAAAGCGGAACTGCTTCGAGATGACTACGCTACAGCTGTACGGTTCGTGGGGCACTCACTGTCGCGGGCAACATGATCAGATGGAGGTGTGTCAGAACAAGCAGTGCCTGCTGAATGGAGGCTGGTCGACCTGGAGCTCCTGGGGCCCATGCTCTGAGACTTGCGGCAGTGGGAAGCGGTTACGATTCCGTTCATGCACACGTCCAGTTCCCTCCGGAAATGGTACGCACTGCGTCGGAAATAAAGTAGAAACAAATTTCTGCAATTTAATACCTTGCGACGCTTACGTTCATAAGGTAGCCATATTCAACGGGGAATCATTTTTACATTACAATTTTCCAAACAAACGGTCGACATTATTTCATTTTTATATACGTTTTTTACCTCTGGCACCACATGGCATTTTAGTGCGTAGAGGCAGAGTTAATGACCCGCTAGTAAGATTGAGTATGCAGAAGTGGCATATTTGTCTAGATGCGAGTGGTACCGATGGATCGTGTAATATTCCAAGAATTTGCTCACAAGAAAACCTGGAACCAGCCGTATGGCATTCTGCCCTGATAACGATCACTAGTGAAGCAATATCAATGAGAATAGATGACGCCATAGCTACCACCAAAAGTACGTTCATCTGCGACCCCGATTTACCAGATGCAAAATTAGATATCTATATTGGTGAAAGGTTTCATGGTGAAATCCAAGAGGTGATACTAAACTTCATTCCTCTATCTATAGTTTATGAACAACATTCCAAAGACAAAGAAAACAAGTCAACATCTGGTCCAACTAAAGGAATAAATGTTTTCTATGAGAAAGGTAATGTTGAGGAAGCGTATTTGAACTTGCAATATGGCTATTACTTACGTTTGCCATGTTTCGCTCACCAGCCGGACTGGCAAGTGTCGCTAAACTTGAAATCAATAAAAGATAGTGGGACTATAATATTTTTCCACGACAAATTATCGCCTCAAACGTGGCTGTTACTGACACTGGAAAATATGAGACTCAAGATGAAGTTATCAGTCCAAGGTGTTAAATCCCAGTCTATGAGTACTTCTCAAATGCCTTTGGATCAATGGTTCAACGTAACTATGGTGAAGCAACAAGATAAACGAATAATTGACTGCATCCTCAATGGTGGGGAGCATTTACATGTGACATATCTGGACAATCCGAAGTCAAGTACTTTGGACTTGTGTGAAGATGAGTATTTCATTGGAGGTGTCCCTCTGGAGATGAGTAATCGGGTAACAGAGGATGTAGAACCGTTTTCAGGTATATTAGCTTCAGTCAGTGTAAATAATGTTCTTTTAAATTTTCATGAGTTTGGAGTTGAGCGGCAGCAAGATACCTTGGTCCAGATGTCATCTCGCACCGCGAGCGTTTCAGGTTACTACCACGAGGTCACTTGGGGCTGGTCCAATCACCTTAACCTAACCTGCCTTCACGCTCGCTCTGCAAAGGCTCCTAACAACACCGCCTACTGGCTATACCTAGATTTGACAATAACTAGTCCACTAATGAACCCAATAAATGAAATGATCAACACCGTAGTGGTGAAAGAACAAAAATTGCATTACATTGATGATGGAAGAGTGCTAAGACTTGTAGCAAATGCTAATAATAACTTGAGGGGTTTCTATACTTGCCGTGCCCACACCAATAGAAGAACAAGGAATATTGTCACTTACGGTGTTGTAGGAAAGATGAGAAACACATTTATCAATCCAGACATAACGACAGCAATAGCGGTTATAACGACCTGCACCCTAGTCATATTAACGCTGAGCTGGTTGTTTATTGAAGGCATTCACGACATAAGAAATGGTTACGGGTTCTTCCGAGAAAGTCACATGAATCCCGAAGATAAAGCCGAGGCCATATGCAAGTTTATCGACCAGAACTTAGATTTGATTGGAAGTCGGAGCAAAGCTGATATAGCTAAAGCAAAAGCGCGTCGAATTGGAAAATATATGTCTTCTCATGTAAGTACGAGGCCTTCAGGTGGGTGTTGTATTATATCGAGTAATGACAATAATGAGTCTTCAGGGGAAGAGAACACTGGGCCCGAAACATCTAAACATGAGGACTCTAAAATTAATACCTTCCTTGCTTGTGCCCCCAGCTATGTAAGTTCGCCGCGACATGGGTCATTAACCTCGCAAAGAACCAAGCTATCGTCGTCGACGTACACCGAGTCCCCAAGAGCTATTTGTCCAAGATTTCTAAGATCAACGCGAGGAATGTCACCCAGGGCGATATCGTCTAAGATCAACAAATCGCGAATAATGCAAAAGGGAAACAACCTAATGGCGATTAAATCATCTCGTTTCGTATCTAATTCACCGGCATTGAAAATATTGGAAAAATTTCAACAACTTAAAAAATCGGATGATACGTGAATTAACAATAAGATATTGTATTCTTAAGATTTTAATTAAATTAAAGTAAGAAAATAAAACAAACAATTTCCATTTATTCTATGAGATTATTTTATTTTAATATTTCATGAACTAAACTCTAAAACATCAATTCTACCACCAATCATTTGGCACATTTAAATATTATAAAATGCCTGTAAATGGCACAAAATACATGATAGGATTATACCTTTTGTTGGTTCACAATAAAATAGATATTCATAGGTGATATAATGCTATCTTATTGTTTGTACCTATACTATACAGTCACACTTTCCCAATAACCTTTACCACGTTTGCAATCGTTAAACAACATCTCTCATTCTTCGAGTGACTGCACTTGATATCTTATAGATAATAATAAAATGCCTTAACCTAGTTTTCCAAACAATAAAATGTCTTTTATGCCTCTAACGATTATAACTAAATAAGCTCATGCTAAAATACAGAAATCCTTTAACTTAGTCATGACGAATGGTGACTGACGATGCTGATAATGATTCGTGACAAAACGGTGATTGAATAATGATGATTAAAAAATCGCTAAAAATAAAATCAGTTGATATAAATAACTTACTCCTCAAATAATAAGTATTGGTTATAAATATCGCATTAGGAAATGTTCGAATCACAGCACGGTCAGCAAATAAATATTAATATCAAACTGTAAATAGAGTTGATGACACTTCTGATACAGATTGCAAAACGATGACTAGAACAATTATACAAATATAATATAGATATTTTGATTTTCAACTTTGACAATATCAAAACGGTCCGTTCGATATTTGTGCGTCACTATGATTTACGATTAAATATGTGAGTTAAACTATCGAGTACATTGATAATTAAACTTACTCTACTTGTATTATTATGCTGAATAAAAAAGCTATGTATACACTTGTCAACATTTGAAACGCAACATGTGCATCAAAACTAATACTGAATGTCATACGGATGAAGCCGTGTAAAGTTGATGTCACTTGTCATACACAAAGTTTACGTCTATGATATAAAGCAATTATGTTGCTTAAAAGTTGCGTGAAACATGTGCGTAATTTGTTGCCAGGTGAATACAAGGCCTATACTAAGTTAAACATATATAACATCGTTTGACGATCCTGACCAAATGTCATCATAACCTACGTCAAACCAAACGTTGAACAACGTTCTTCAACGTTAGCCGTATCGACATACGGCCCAAGGCAAGGGTTGTACCCGTTGCCAATTGCAATCCAGTTTACTCGAAAAAACAAAGAGTTGTAATTCAATATCCTTATCACCTCCCAGTAAATGGCCTCGCCAAATATAACTCTTTCTGTATTCGTAATACGAATTCCCTATTTCAGGAGTACTGAATGATCCAACTCAACTTAAAACGTAATTACTTGCACTGCGCTCTCTTCTTTTGCTAGACCTACGTGAAGGTGGCGCAATGCGAACAAAATAATAACCGCCTTCTTCAAGTATATACCTCGACATAAAGCCTACATGGTGGTGACTGCTGTGGCCTGAGATGTGGAAGAAATTCATTCAGAGTCGCCCTCGACACTCTCCCGCCGCTTCATGCGCTTACGACGCTTTCTAGCACTTTCGTTGTTGTGCTTCTGGATAGCCATTTCTTGAGCTTTCTGCGCTTGCAGTATATTGCGCTCCTTTCTGCTCATAACAACGGTTTTCCTTTTGGCGTCGTCTCGCTTGCTCCGCGGTCGTCGAGCCGGTTTCTTTGGCTGAATGCTTTTAGGGAGGGGTTGTTCCTCCTCTTCCTCTATCTCAGGCGGCTGTTGTATGTCGGAGTCGAAAGGTATATACCCGGTGTCCAGACGGTCCGAGTAATACTGGAATGCAATTTGGTTGTCGTTCTAGTCGTTGTGACTGCGGCGGCGTACGGATTTGCGGGTCTCGCGGTGGGGGGTGCAGCAGACGGTCTTCTGGTAATACAGAGCTGTGCCTAACACGCCGGAGCTGAGAATGGTCGAGATGAAGAAGTTCAACATCAGCTTCTTGTCAGCAGAGTCCACGTACACGGTGAATATGCGAGCTGCAGTAAAAAAGATTGTTAATCCCCTGTAAAATTATACAACAGGCAACGAACTAAACCAAACTTTTTTACGTACCGAGGTTGGTCAGCATGGATATTATCCAGGTGGTGATAGACACATTTTCGGCGGTTTCTGATTTGATGATGCCGTACATGTAGGTCACTTTGGCGAAGCCGCTCAGCGGGGTGCAAAGTGGCTGGAAAGGAAATTAAGTTAATTTTCTGACCCATCGAATACTTGTCTTGTGAAACAAGATTGCAGTTTAGTAAATAACAGTTGACTATTACAATATGTAAACGAGCCTAGGTGCTTTAGATATTACTTGAACACCTACTAAAATCAATTCAACAACCCACAAAGCTTGATAAGCAATGGAGCTTTTTGACTTGTAATTTCCTTTATAATTATAATATTTGTTTTGTGGAGTACCAACCAACTTATATTTGAATGTTCCCTTTTTACTGATATGGTGGGTTTTATTTGCATGACCTTTGAATCATCTAATATTGCAAAATAGAGGGGAATTCGTAGTTTTTGTTTAAATAAGTAGACAAGACAATTTGACCTTTTTTTGAAGCCCTGTGCCTTAGGGTGCGTTTCCTTTGAGGCGGAGCTGTGCGGATCCCATCAACCAAAAAAAACGCTATAAAATTGTCAAAAAACGCATCGACCTTGTCAAAATCTTATTGCATTGTGATTTCTCAATTAATCTCCGCCCAGCCTCGATCCGCTTCAACGGAAACGCTCGCTTACTCTAAATTACCTAGTCTAAAATACAACCTAAAAACTTACCACCAAATAAGACAGCGAGCATTTGGGCAAAATCTCCAGCAGATACCCAGCAACGGCCGCGAAGTATATCGCAATGATCAGCGGGACTACTGGCATGTCCATCATGCCTCTGTACTTGATGACATAGTACATCATAGCGTACACTTGGAACAGGATGATTGGGTATTCCATGTACGTCATGGCCGCATAGTTGTTGCTGTAGTTGTAAAGCGTCATGATGGTAAACCTGCGGGAAAATCGGTGCTTGAAGCAGGTTCATTGCCACAAGGAAGGAAGAGCTACGGCACGAGGGAGCCCCTCCCCCCTCCCTAGAGTCCCGAAAACCTCCTGATTTATTTTTTAAATCATCAACTGTTTCCTCCTATGGGCTTCTAGGCCTCCAGCTTTGCCCCCCGTGCCTAAGTCCCAAACTGCCAACATCGTTGGCAAGTAACATAAATAGTATAACGGACATAAAGACTACTACACACATGCCGGCGGCAATGCCGCCGGGTTCATGCCGAGCGGCTATGCCGCCGGCAATACGAGCCGCCGGCACAAGCCGCACAAAGCCGTCAAGCATCATTCCGGTTCGGCGGCCATGCCGGCGGCTCCTTTGTGCGGCAAAGCCGGCGGCTTTGTATGCCGCCGGGTGCACGGCGGCTTGGCCGGCGGCTTACCCGGCGGCACTGCCGCCGGCACTGTGTGTAGGAGCCTTTATGTGACTATAACCAGTGTGGATCTACATTTTGGAAAGGATATCCAGTAGGATGCAAAAGCCTGTTCGCTCAATAAAGATTTCAAAACATTGGGATGGCGTAATCACCTTCCTGCCTACCGAGGGATGATAAACATTTGTTACCTTCAAAATAAAACCTTGAAACATAACTTGATCAAAACAAAGTCTGTTATGTCTGGATATTTTCCACTTAACATATTGTTGTTGTAAGCTACTACGCGTGATATCCACGCTTCTCTTCATCATAATCTATTTTAAACGGTTACGTAATATACTTTTATCTGAATGTAAACATTTCTACCGAACTAAGACAACTTTAATTGTAAGTACCTAGGTACTAAAATTACTCTTAGTATAACACATTGTTTCTATATTTGGCTTTATTTTCTATATTTAAAGTTTCGCCACCATTTCCTACATATGACGCAGTATGGTCAAACATCTGTTGACATCACGTGATAAAACTTGAATTTTTGTATTCTCCCTATTTTTTGTGGCAATAAATTTTAATTTATTTTATTTTTTTATTTATAACAATAATAGTAGATCATGAGCTCATCACAATGGTCCAAATGAAAACGATTTTAAATACTTTTTACAAAAAATCTAGATATTACTTGTTACCGCGCATTAAGGTACTACAGGCTTAGTTTATGATTCCAAAGAAATGTACGGAATATAACTAGGGATGTGGGCGTCAGCCGCCGTATTGGATCAAAGATTCAGATTCAGAGTACCGATTCGATTACCTTAATAAAGTAGAGTGGAGACAGAGAGAAACAAAATACGGGTGTTAAAATAAATTTAAACCGTTGATCGTATTAAATGTCTCAATGAGGAGAATAAAGACAACATTGCATATTGATTGCATTCGCACCCATTCTATAACTCTCTCAGTTTATTTATAAATAACAATAAATTGCTGTTCGTTAGTCTGCTTAAAACTCGAGAACGACTGAACCGATTTGGCTAATTTTGGTCTTGAAATATTCATGAAAGTCCAGGGAAGGTTTAAACGGTAAGCATTGACTGAATAAATGCGGGTGAAACCGCAGGGCACAGCTAGTTTGTAATAAGAAAAAGTCTGAACATAAATATGACGCCGATTGTACCTATACGGTGAGCATATATTTATTATCTGCGCATTGCAGCGCATTCCATTTACGAGTATTACTACTTTTTTTATTTGCTACTGCGAGGCGTAAATAAACTTGCATTACCTATATGAGCTACTAACCGATTAACGCCCGAGGAATTATTGTATTGACCTTGCCATTAAAAAAAACAATTTGTAGGCATTATATTAAACCTTACTTTCCTATCTAACCTAACCTATCCCGATGCCTGTCTGTAATAAAACCTTACTTTAATACACATTAATTAACAAAAGCTTGATAAAACAATCATGTGAAATCATTTCTAAAGTGATAAGCACAATAGCCGGACGCCTAGATGGTCTAGTGGTGCTGAGGTCTCGGGTTCAATTCCCGGAACGGGAAAAAACATGTATACAAATTTTCAAACTAAACTCGGGTTTGAGATCACTAACCCGCAATAGGCAAGCGTGGTGATTACGCCTAATCTTCCTCACTGTACTGATATCTTCGGAGAGATAAGAGGCCTTTGCCCAGCAGTGGGACAGTATTTTACCCGTTTCTATTCTGACTTCTCACCCCTGGATCAATAATTACACCTAATGTTAAACTCAGACACCAGGACGGTAATTTACCTTTACGAAAAGAATGAATAACCCTAGAGTCTAGGGTTATTCGTCTAGGGCCTAGACGATCGAAGATTTACCCTGATAAGGCCCTCCTCACTGTACTGATATCTTCAGTGAGATGAGAGGCCTTTGTAAACAAAGGCAGTGTAAACAAAGGTAGTAGGCTAATACTACTACTACTTACTTACCCAAAGATCTCCATAGCCATCGCTTGGATGTAGATCCCCTCGGCACACTTCCTCTCCTTGATGTACATAATTTGGGGCACCTTCAGGCACAGGCAGGACAGTATGCAGAACATGCTTAAAGTGTTGGAGAGCAGTTGGACCGCCGTCGGCGAGTAAGCCGCCATCGCGCTGAAGATGGGGTACAGGTTGAAGTACTCCATGTTTAGGTAGTCCATCTCGTACCTTAGGACAAAGAATGAAGGTATGATAATACTGGGATATAATGCAAACTGTAATGGGAGCTTGGTTTTGGGGACATGTGTTGGGCCTTTGTGAAATGAGGGCTCATGGTGAACAAATCTTGAAAAAATTACCAATAGAAGTCGCAGAGCAAAGATGGCAGTTAAATCGCGATAGACAGGTATGAGAATTAAATCGCTAGTAGTAGAGAAATAAATATAACAAGATCAGTAATGATTCCGATCAACAACAAACAAACACGGGCATTATTTTAAAGCGAAAAACCGAGTCTAAGCCGGGTTTAAATGATACCTACCTTTATTGAGTCGGATAAACACGGGACTGGAACCTCAGGAACCTTTAATTACCGAAACAATTTTCGAAATAGTTTCATAATCGATGGAGATATCAGGTAACATACGAACAAAGAAAACCAAGTCGAGGTGAGAACCAAACGAGGTTCTCAATCAGATAACTTTTCAAGCCGGTTAAAAACACTAAGTTCGATTAAATATTGTCCAATACCCACATAAAACTCCTAAGTCAACCGCCTATTCTCCAGACTGGAGAAATAAAACACATGGAAGAGCTATTAAAATCGATTTCGCGACACTGTTTCCAATATGGACGCAAATCAAATCGCGCCGGTCATCAAAACGAAGCTTCATCGGCAAAAGTTCACCGGGCATGCGCGGTACCGCCCGGTACCGCGCACCCGCGCGCGCGTATTGCGCGGCTTTTGCTCAATGCTACCAAATGCCAAAGTTCACGATTTGGTAGAATGTTGAAATCATGTTAAATGGCAAATTTGGTAGAAAATTGAACTGATTTTCATGTAATATATGTTATTGAGCACATTGCAAGGCAAATTGACTTAAAAGACCAAAAGGGGTCGAAAACACTAAATATTGTGAAATTTTGACATATTATAAGAGATGTAAGAGAAAGAAGAGTCCTTTTTCAAAATGGAGGCTTTTCTTTAAAAAGTACTTTTTATTAGTCACCATTTTACCCACTTTGTAAATGATGATGAATGAATCTCTATTTATTAAGGACACTATAACTGAATTCAAATCTGTTCCGTATTATATTTTATTCCTGTGAACAGGGTGTGGCCATTTTATTTCCATACCACTGTCACAAATTCAGTGACTGTATTTCAATTATTTATACTCAGTATATGTATACTAAATACCTCATTACCAGTGAAAGAATTGTCTCTGCCAAATGAATTTGGACGATACCCAAAATTAAAATGTAGTCACGTCAGGTATTTTTTAATTATTTAAAGTCAATACTGTTTTTCATTTAAGATTTGTTAGTTCTTTGTTGATTATTTGGATATAGAACTAACATAATTTTGGATTAAGTCTTGCCCGATAACATTGAGAAGAGAAGTTAAAATAAGCGAGAATGCCTCGACACTATAGGTATATTTCCATAGAAACCAAGGCTAACGATGTGGAGCTCAGTTGACCATCACAATGAACTATGAATATATTTTGTCAAATTCATTGCGATTGGTTGATTGAGCTCCGCATCGCTTCCGTCTGCTTTCATGGCAACATACCCCAAAGCTGCTTGTATACTAGAGTAGAGTGAAGAGGCATATCAAAGCAAGGTAAAAGCCGAACAATATTATTGCATATAAGAACAAAGCATATATGTAATTGTATTGAAGGATTTTTACCTCCCCGACCACACCCTTTTCACCCTCTTGGTAGACAACCTTAACAAACCACACAGTTAAACAAAGAAAAAGCAGAAACTAGTGAAATATTAATAAAATAGTATCACACACAATAATTTAAAAAACTAAGAACAGCCATGCAACACAAAGAAGTAATCACTATAATTATGGATTATGGTCTACCTTCTAATAACGCCCAAATTAGCCATAAAGTAAAAGAATACCAGTGAACAGTGATTTGATTTTCGCATTTTTCATTTAAAAAGAACTATTAAAAGCAAAATTAATTGAACAACTGACCAGACACACCTCTATCGAAGACTCCCTTGCAGTAACTAGATGGCTGCAATATTGATTTGAGTCAAAATGCATGCGCGGCGGCGACCCCCACCTCTACCTAACGCACCAGCCAGCTTTCCCAGGTACCCTAGGTAATAAGTTATTGATTTGTACCACCCTCGCAACTGCGCAGAGCGATAAGGACAAATATATACAGAACGGCACATGTATGAAAGAGACAACAATAACGGAATAATGAGAAAAAAACCTATAAAATATGAAATCAGGCCGTTTGATACCTAACTAATTACGTTTACGAGATCTGTAAATGACGAATTTAGGTACATAAAATACGATTTAAAGAACGAAACTCAGAATACAGCTTTTTTATTACAAGATCATTGCGCCAATTGTTTGATTAATTTATAACGAATCCAAATACATCAATTATGCCGCCAAATAAAGTGATTTTACAACAAGGTCATACAACGTAACTTGGGTTTTCAGAAAACTTACCGGTCAGACGGGCAACGTTGACTCGGAACACACGATAATCAAGAAATGTTCGTTCAGCTTTAGATGTATTTAATTTATATTCACAAAGTTTTTCATACACATTTTCACTTAGGTTTTATCTAAGCTACATGCGCGAACTGTCTGTACTGTAATTCAGGTTTCGTTTCGGCTCCTCTGAAAGGCAGAGGGGAGTGAAAGCCCGCGGGAGAGGGCATTTTGTGGAGCATTTCATCAATACTTTCATGACTTTGACATTTTAACAATGACATTGACAGTATAAATGTTGCCCACTAATAGTAACATTTTCTACCATTTATTTTAAAAAGTTAGAGATTTGATGAATTATTTCTGTTAATATTATGCTGGATTTGACGTAATAAAATGAACCGAAACTTACATAAAACTAACTAACTACTACGAAGTGCTCATCGAGTGTACAACTGTTGTTTTGGGTAACTGATTTTACAAATAATCTTCATTTAGTAGATTCTTCTTCTTTGGTAAATTAAAATATTATGCATGGTAGAAAATGTATTAATAATTGTAAATGTTACCATCCGCTAAAATTTACTTTAATAATAAATTATGATTATAGGTTCCTTATTAAGATAAATAAATAAACCGAAATGGTTGGAGAAAAGGATGTTAAAGAAGTGTTTGCTTCGCAATGATTAAATCCTAGTGGGGGCACTGCGTAGATTCCCATTGATTTTTGACATCATCATTAAATTTATAACGGCGTTTAATTAAATACCGTATCACACAGATTCGTATCTTACCTGCATATGAGCTCATCTATATTTAACGAATGTGTTGCCGCATTCCGAGTAAAATCATTATTTCTCTTATAGTTAAAAAGAAGGTTAAAAGTAAAATCACTCTTCACGTGCAAAATGTAGTTACCTACCATTTACCTACCTATTAATTATTGGGGTTTGTTCGAGAAAAGGAATTATTTAACATTTGGATACGGATTCCAGTTTGAGACATCAGCTTTCATTGGACAGATAAATAGCCAAGTAGGTAGTTATAGTACGCGGCGAAACAATGTCTCGTCCACATCTATAATGTATTTCTGAATTCCAGATATTTTTTGTAAACAAATGTGATACCATTGCACAAAACCTGCACGAAAATCGTGCAGTTGTTAATTTGACGATTTCACGGTAGGTATTTATTTAACTTATAAAAATAAGGGGATTGCTATAATTATTCAAACGATTATACAGTATTGACTTTTATAACACTGTTATTCTCAAGAAAATTAAAATTATTTAAAGCTATTTTGTGCAGTTTATTCATGTATAAGTATGTACTTGGAACACTACAGAGATGCTGAACATTTTATAGAGTCGCTTTTTTTAAAATTATTTCTTTAAACGGGAACTTGCGTACGGCGCGACGGAGGTTACTGTTGAGAGTTCCTCAACACGTTTCGGTCACATCCTGTGCTATATTAATATACCTGGACAAATATTATTTACACTTTTACAACTTTTTGAATCTTTATATCTCAAAAAGAGTGGCTCGTGGGAAAAAAGTGTTGATATATTTTTTTTAGATAATTTTATGATCTACAATTTTGTCTCTGGTATTTTTATAATAAAACTTACCGTCTCACTGAAAATCGTGAAAAATATTTTTTTGACCTTTGGCCTTAAATAAAATAAAATCCATTCAGGGGAAAGATGGGGAACTTTAAAATTTTATTTTTAAACAATTTTAATGTTTTTTTTTACAAATATGTTGTGGATGAGTTGGCTGCCCTGCACGGTGTAACCATACAACGTCTCCCCCCCTACCATTGTGAGCTCAATCCTATAGAGACTTTTAAAATGGCGGAATTAAAGCCGTTGTTAGAAGAAGCCTTGGCACAGGTGACTTCGCAGAAATGGGCAGACTGTATTGAGCACACAATCAAAGAGGAAGACAAAATGTTACAACTTGACCACATCATTGATGAACTTAGTGATCGTTTTATTATAAATGTGAATGACTCAGATTCCGAATGTGAACTCTCTTCGGATAGTGAATAAATTGATGTAATGAACTTGCAGTGTTTTTAATGTCATAATTTTGAATAAAATATCATCTTAATGTTTTTTATTGTTGTGTTAAGTACTTAAAAAATTAAAGTTCATACAGAAATATTTAATATTTTTTATAATTTTATAATATTTATGTATATTTATATTAAACCTATATTGTCCCACTGCTGGGCAAAAATATTATTATATTTAAATGATATTACCCGAAGGTTCGACACATCTGACCTCCTACATTGACAGTGACAAATCTTGACATAACTTTGTTTACAAGAATTATCTGCGATTTTGGTATAGATTATAGTACTAGCCACGCCCCGCGGTTTTACCCGCGTTGTGCCCGTTCCCGCGGGAATTTCGGGATAAAATGTATTCCATGTGTTATTCTGATGTGTAACTGTATTACTGTACTATATTACTGTAAAGTTTCATCCAAATCCATTCAGTAGTTTTTGCGTGAAAGAGCAACAAACATACTTCCATACATCCATCCAAACATCCATCCATACATCCATCCATACATACATCCATCCTCACAAACTTTCGCATTTATAATATAAGTAGGACTAGCTGCGCCCCGTGGTGTTACCCGCGCTGTACCGTAGGAATTTCGGGATAAAATGTATCGCATATTATGTAAATATGATGTATAACCTACATTACTGTTAAGTTTCATCCAAATCCGTGCAGTAGTTTTTTCGTGAAAGAGCAACAAACATAGATCCATACATCCATCCATTCATACATCCATCCTCACAAACTTTGGCATGTATAATATTAGTAGGATAGGATAATATTAGTAGGATAGATAGGATAGCTAAAGGTATGAATTTTAATCTCGTAAGAAAAAATATAATATAGATAGGTACCTATGTATCTACTGCCAATCAATAAGAAAGCAATAACTCTGTATTTTTACCACGAAATAAATCTCTTTGTGTCTACCTAAATAAAAGATGTCGGATGGTGGATGGTGGTCGGATAGAGATAATTTAATTTATCGGTCGTACCTATTGACCGCGTTGTCGCTGTCATATCTTCTACGAGTAGGTGTATTTACCTGGCACTAATGGAGTCTAGGTAGAATGTTTTCCAAATCACTGAACACTGTTATTCTCCATCAAGCTTTAATTAAAGATGTTCATTCATGTCATGTTATATCATGCGTGCTTAATGTAACGTCAAAACAAGTCATCGTAGTGTTAAATATAGGTACGCAGAGATAATGCTTTCTAAGTATTCAGAAAGGACACATATATTACTGTTTAAATACCGCGGTTTTATCCGCTTTGTTATTTTTTTT
Organism: Cyclophora punctaria; assembly: GCA_951394245.1. Classification (NCBI taxonomy): domain Eukaryota; kingdom Metazoa; phylum Arthropoda; class Insecta; order Lepidoptera; family Geometridae; genus Cyclophora; species Cyclophora punctaria. Next base: position 13,146,501 of record OX596167.1, read on the forward strand.
TTATAAAAATCGCTATTTGAGTTTTGTATGCTTTTGTATGCTGACAAAATATATCCAAACGTTTTAGATATTAGTTGGAATAGTTTGACAGAAAAGTAAAAGCTAAAATAAAATCAAAATATGTAGTTAAATTGATTAAATTATCGTCAAAAGTTAATTAACAAACGGACATTTTAATATTTAACATCTAGATATAAGATAAACAAAGGGACCAAACACCCATAGATCCCACACATCTTATGTCGCTATACGCCAAGCTATTAATCAGTTTTATAGTTTTTTTCCATTGATGTCATGTACATAAAAATATACGTTAGTATAAACTTGGATGTGAATGTATGTAACTAGGTACTCATAGACATCTCAGTATGGCGTCATTACACCGCCTGCTAGACGCCTTATTCCTCCTGAAATTCGTGATAGCAACTGCGCAAAGCGTCAATTGAACCCCACAGCGCAGGTTTCGCCCCGTCTCCAACCCTAAACCGTCAAAATATTCCATACAGCCACCAGTTTCTAAAATTGTATCTCAATCTGCATAGATCGTGGCTAACTAACAACGTAAAGGCTAATCCAATCGTAAAGTTGATCTCTTTACGATTCTATCATTCTTTCTTACCGGTATTACTAGTTAAAAAAATGTTTTATATTTTTATCAGTTTCACGGTGTTTAGATATTATATTTTAGTACGACTTTATATTATTCGTGGATAATTAAATGTGAATGGCAGATTCGGATTTTTATGGTAAGTAAATAATTAATGATTCCAATAGTGATACTTAATACTTATCATTAATACCTGTAATACAAATAAATAAATATCGGATAGGTAAGCAATTCGATCTTAGTCACTTTGTAAACAATGTTGATAAATAATAAGCAATGGAAGATTTCGTTTACAAGTGCGTTGTTGATAAGTTATTTTTAAACCTTTCTAGGTACAATTAAATGAAAGATAAAGTTTCCTTGTTATGATCAAGTAAACAAGACTTAACATCTGTAATATAGTCGGATTTACCTATGCATCATTACCACTACATAGTATAAAACAAAGTAGCTTCCCGCTGTCTGTCTGTCAATATGTATGCTAAGATCTTTAAAACTACGCATCGGATTTTGACGTGGTTTTTTTAAATACATATAGTGATTCAAGAGGAAGGTATGTATATATAAAAATTCCCGTAACTCCCACAGGAACGGGCACAACGGATGTAAAACCACGGGGCGCTGCTAGTAACTCAATAACATCGATATATCCACCCACATTATTATACACATACTGAGTCTAGTAAAAATGTCTTTCAATTTTATTTTTTGATAATGATCTACCCGCCGTTTAGAAAAGATGACACTTGTACTTTTTCAATCTAATTTTTGGGACTAGAAAAGGTATCACCTACTTATGATACCCCCATCACATTACTTGCGCCTATGCGATAGCCGAACATATTTAAAGAATTCGGTCGCCGACACACTACTACTTATCGTCCACACGACTTCACACGAGGTACCAACACCTAAATTCGCATTATTTTAACAATACCCTTTTAGGGTTCCGTAGCCAAATGGCAAAAAACAGAACCCTTATAGATTCGTCATGTCTGTCTGTCTGTCCGTCCGTAAGTCACAGCCATTTTTTTCCGAAACTTTAAGACCTATACTGTTGAAACTTAGTAAGTAGATGTATTCTGTGAAACGCATTAAGATTTTCTTACAAAATAAAAAAAAGCATTAAAATTTGTTGCTGGAAATCGAAACTCAAATTCGTTTTGTTCCTATTTGGGTAAAAAGTTTTAAATTTTCACCGTTAAAAGTATGTATTTTAATATTTTTTTATTTCAATGCACTTAGCTCGTTCTGTTCCTGCTGTAAAACAAAGAAAAAATAGAAAGCAAGCGCGCAGCGCGAACGAGATTTTCCACTTTATAAATGTGCTTGTTTTTGTCGCATTGCGATGCTTAGGTTGTATATTTCTTTTTAACAAAATATGTGCCCAACCTTGAAGGAGCTCACAGTAGCATCCTACCAATTAACAAAAAGCTTGCCTACGGCATAATTATATTGACGTTTTCTTGTAGGTACTTACTACTATACGTGAGTTTGAAGTAGGTATTATTCGTTTGGTATGAATTGTCATTTTTTAAAATAATTGTCATATTTTCCTTGGCGGCCCCTAAACGATTAATTAAGACTGCGCAATGATTGAACGAAAGTTTGAGCGAGTTTAATTTTAATTGCTCCATATTTTTTTATTGCTTCGTGTAGGGTCAGTACTGCGCAATATTTGACATGTTGCTCGGGATCAAACTATTCTCCGACTGAACAAGAAAACATTGCACAATTTTCTTATTGTGCTGTGCAATATAATTGACCGTTTGGATTCAAAACGCAATTCAATCTTATTGCTCAATTAAATTTATTGTACAATGTTATTGTAGGTCTAGGGGTCGCCTTATTTAATATTTAATTTTGTTTACTACGCGCCTTCTTCTACTCGGCGCGCTGCCTGTGGCGCTGGGCACTGATGCATTATTCCATCGTTCTTATGTTATTATGTTTACAATGAGGCTGTGATAAGTGAGTTACTACAGATTTTCCATAAACGAAACTAAACGGGAAGTGATGTAGGCGGGAAACGTAAAAATTTTGTTCAAAACCAGGACTGCAGGGGACAATTGCCCTCAGTGCCCCTCCCCCTGTATCCGCGCCTGATTACCTATGTTATTTACTGCTACGGAACCCTTCATGGGCGAGTCCGACTCGCACTTGCCCGTTTTTAAACTTACGCTATAAGCAGACTAGCCGCGCCCCGCGATGTTACCCACGTTGTACCCGTTCCTACGGGAATTTCGGGATAAAATATATCCCATGTGTTATTACTATAAAGTTTCATCCAAATCCCATCCAAGTCCAGTAGTTTTTTCGTGAAAGAGTAACAAACTACATACATCCTCACAAATTTTCGCGTTTATAAATATATAATATACGTAATAATAACATAATATAAGTACCCGGACAAATTCACACACGGTTAATTAGACCCAAACTTAGCTTTAATAGTAGGATACATACATACATACATCCTCACAAACTTTCTCATTTATATTAGTTTAGTAGGATAGTAAACGCACTCACACGAGCCCGCCCGGGGCCATAAGTATTGCAATCCACTAGAAAAATTGAGAAATAAAAAGTAAGACCTGTTTACTTGCTTAAATAAACAAACAACATGCCACGTGAGCACGTTTCCTTAACTTGTTTTAAAACTTTTTGTTTCCAATTGTGTTAAAAAGTTCGCAACTTTTTGCAGTTTTAAAGCTTCGCCTCCCACCACCCTTTAGGGAGATCAAGGGGATGAAGGGGAGATGTGGTCGAACCGCAAGCACCATCTTGAATTATGTTTAGGTTTAGAATTTTAGAAAACACTTTAGAAATAATTATTACACATCATTATCATAAGGATGCCCAAAAAAGTGTATTGTATCGATAGGTATATCGCATCGTAACTGTATCGAACTTGGTTGTATCGATACGCGATATTATCGATTTCCTTTGTATCGATATATCGTATCGTAACCGTATCGCATGCCTTTCAATTAATATGCGATATAATGAGTATATATCGTGCAAAGGGTTATCTTTTTAGTAGTTTACTATATTCTTTTATTTTTTTAAAAGAAACAAATCATTATAATTATGTATTTATTTAAAATAGTTTTATTCAACAAAAAAAATCACAATTGCCATTAATCAGCACTTAAACAACGCAAAAATAATATTTTTGATAAGCGCTGTGGATTTAACCTATTACGGCTTTCGGAAAGTGTGTGTCCAGCTAAAGGAAAAAGAAAAGAAAACAGGCGTTCAGAAGGAACTGAAGTTAAAATTATACAAATTAATCACCGACATCGTTTGATACGATACGGTAATGCGATATTTTTATAAGAATGCGATATATCGAAGCGTATCGTATGGTCAAAATATCGCATCAAATATCGCTATATCGTATAGTGCTGTATCGATATTCCGATATATGGTATCGTAACGGGCATCCCTACATTATCATCATTACAATCGAGTGAGAACCAGTTGAATACCTACTGTTCATCTAATATCTTCTATATGGTATAGGCTATTATCTCTAACACCCCCCCCCCCCTTGTAAAAGTATACATAAAGGATAGAGAATAGGTACATTATATCGTCTTAAGCCATCAAAACCACACATGCATCAAAATTATTACTTACTTTTTATTAGTTTCTCCTTTCCATTTTGTAATAGCAATGCCCTTATTGCGCATTGCTATTACTATTATAATAAAGCTTTTGGAAAATAGTTTAAATACTAAACTCTTGTCTAAGCATAAGAATAAGTGATTTAAAATAAGAATAGATAATTTATTTAGTTTCTTATTTTAGTGTGTTAGTCTGTCATAACTATAACGTACCTACCTGATACAACTGTAAGATGCTGAAGCGATTTCGGTCTATGTACTTATTTGATATTTGGCACCGCGATAATTGAAACGTGCGATTTCATACGTTTTTATCCTTCTTCAAAAAGTAGGAAGATTCGGATATTTGAATATTTTAATGTAACTCAATTACTGACAACAGCCTCCGTGGTCTAGTGGTTTGAGCGCTCGGCTCGCGATCCGGAGGTCCTGGGTTCGATTCCCGGTGGGGATATCTCACAAAAATCACTTTGTGAGACTGTCCTCAGTTTGGTAAAGGCATTGCAGACTGAATCACCTGATTGCCCGAAAAGTAAGATGATTCCGTGCTTCGGAGGGCACGTTAAGCCGTCGGTCCCGGTTACATTCTACGGATAGTAGTCGTTACATGAGCCATGTCAGTGGCCTTTGGCGGCTCAATAACTCTGACACCAGGATTGGTCAGGTTTACCATCCACTCGATAAGAAGAAGACTGACAAACCAATTTTCACTATTCTTTACCATTCGTCGGAGATTGTCACAGTTCTTAGCGCACGTACAGTATTGTCTAACGATTGAAATAACCGGGGCCGATTGTTTAACGTACCCTCCGGTCGGTCGCACGTGCAAGTTGTTTAACAACTTTACTAACTACGCCACGAGCGCAATTTTTTCTTGAAAGAGGCTATATGTATTCCGAAATGGTTCCTTTACCTATATTTATACTAACACTAGCAGCGCCCCGCAGTTTTACCCGGGTTGTGCATGTTCCCGTGGGAATTTCGGGAATCTTTATACATATAAACCTTCCTCTTGAATCACTCTACCTTTTAAAAAAACCGCATCAAAATATAGTTTTAAAGATCTAAGCATACATAGGGACAGACAGACAGCGGAAAGCGACTTTGTTTTATTGTATGTAGTGATAATAAAGCTCAAGAGTTTGTTTTGTTTGTGTGAACGCGTTAATTTCAGAAACTACCATTCCAATTTGAATTATTCTTTTTGTAATTTATAGCCTCATTAAACGGGAAGGTTATAAAGAAAGAAGGACTATGTTTTCTGTGCTTTTATTCGATCGAACGCGCTAATCTCAAGACCTACCGGTCCGATTTGAATAATTCTTTTGTGATAGCCACATTCCTCGGGCAGATAATAGGCTATTTTTTATCCCAAAATTCTCACTGTAGCGGGCACAATGCGGGCGGAACACCGAGGCACTGCTAGTATACGAGTATTCAATAAAGGAAAACGGAGACATTATGTTATTACAAAGCAATTTACAACAAAGGTGAAATTAAATCTACTTATGCATTTTAAATAGCCGTCCATTTTCCTTGAAAACAGAGACATTATGTTCTTACTTAGCAATTTACAAAATACATAGGTGCAATTAAATCTGTATGCATTTGAAATATAGCCGTCCATTTTGCTATCCTTTGAATCAAAGCTAGCGTTAGTAATTAACTGGCGACAGCTTATAATTTCCTATGATTATATCTGTATTAATAATATACGAGTTATCGATGACATGTATCCTAATAGCTAGATCGTATTGTATGTTAGTTTAGTAGGTACCTTATAGGTACCTATGTCTTAATCGAACTGAGCGATCCAAATTGATGAATTGTTTAAGTGCTTGGCTTAGGTATATTATAGGCTTTGAGAACGGTATCGAAGACTTACTTATTTATACTTAAGTTATGTTATATCATGGGCCAATATCCACTTTAATATTAAAGAGGTATTTGTAATTCTTTGTTTGTATGTTCGGGCTAATCTCGATAATTACCAGTCCGATTAGAATAATTATTTTTGTAATGGATAGCTATGTTCAACAGGAAAGTTGTAGGCTTTTAAATTATCTCGAAATTCCTACAACGCGGGTAAAACCGCGGGCAGCTGCTTGTATAAAGCTAAAAAGTTTGATACGGGCTAATCTCAGGAATAGATCTTTTTGTATTGGATAGCTTCAGTATTCAAGAGCAAGGTTTACTTGTTGTCAAATTCCCACGGGAAAGGGTACAAAGCAGGAAAATCACTACATATACTACCTACATACAATTTAATTCACTACATAGGTACCTACAATAGGTACGTATAGTTTAAATATCATAGTTCGCATCTCCGAGACCCGGAGAGATGCAATATAAATCAATAAAGCTTCATATCCGGACAGCCAGTACTGTTTTTGATACCTGCGCAATGCAACCCATCAGTTGCCTAGGTGGGACCTAGGCCCGCACTTCTAGTTTGCACTTTGGATGGAACACCAGTGTCCAACATTTTCATCCAATGACAATAGAATCTTAGTGCGCCTAATCTCGATTTCTTTTGTGTTGTTCCTGACACGCCTAAAAGAAGATTTTGCTCGTCGGCGAATTTTGAATTTACAGAAACGTGAGTCCTATCATTTAATGCCATTTCTATTTTTAGACATTGTTTGCTATCATATTGATGAATTATTTTTGACTATTTTGCTAGCTAAATTTCTTAGAGCAATACGCATTGGGCCTCTGCGATTGAATTTGAGTACAATTTGGATTAGATTAGTGTTTAATTTAGCTACAAAACTTTGTTTAAGTTGGTTTAAGATGCCGCGAAACTTTTTCTTACAGAGCGAGAGACTTGAACGCAACAAGTTGAGGCATTATCTACCCTTATCTTTAGTATAGGAGCTTAGGTGTCGGTTTAGAAACTTGTTTACTACCCTTCGGAGGCTGGTTGGTCGAATTCTATTTTTAGATTCGTCATAGATCAAAGGTGATCTGGGAGTGAGCATGCGCTGAAAGCGGAAAACATAAGGAGCTATCGGGAATTATTTATTATGACGTAATACGAACTTGGTGCTGAAATATGGAAACAAATTGTGAAATTAATTTTGTTTGAAAGAGGTTTTTGTAGGGAATCATAATGAAAGGAAGTACTTGGCAAACTTTATGAAGTTTTGAAAATTTTTATTCAATTTGTAATGAACGTCTTGGGTAAAGGTCACAGGTCACTATTACGTAGGTAACTTGAACACCACCGGCCATTTTCTAATTGATTATTGTTTAGTTTTTGAAAAGAAAACTTTACGACATTGACTTTGATTTTTCAATATATTTAAATTTTTTTCAAATAAGTAAATCTGCACCTTATCCTTTAAATCTGCAACTTAAATTTTGTAAGAACAAATCAAATAACAGTTAACTTGAAGTTTTTTGAAGAAAAAACATTAACTATTTTATAAGAAACTAGCAGCGCCCGCGGTTTAACCGGCGTTGTGCCCGTTCCCGTGGGAATTTCGGGAATTTTTATACATATAAACCTTCCTCTTGAATTACTCTATCTGTTTAAAAAATCCGTTGCTTAGTTTTAAAGATCTAAGCATACATAGGGACAGACAGATAGACAGACAGTGGAAAGCGACTTTGTTTTATACTAGGTGATAGTGAAGCTGACTTCTATCTAGGTTTTATATTTTGAACTTTTTTAGAACCAGATAAAAATAGGACCTATTATGTAACCAAATCAAATCTATACTCTTTCACATACCAAAACAATTTTTAAAATCGGTCGAATTGAGAGCTTCCTCCAATTAAATGGGGTCGATTGAAACCAGGAAAGATCCAACAAAAGAGGTCCTTTTACTTGTGTCGTAAGTAGACACTTAATAATAGAGGATTAGGTAAACATATTATTCGCAAAGGAGGGTCATGAGAAAGGCATGACAAATATTAGGCGCCGGCAGTCGAATAACAGCGAATCGATTTAGCACGTCTCTTGACGTATCGACTTGGTGACAAAACAGTCGAGTTTTAGATAAATCACTTATCGAAATTTAAACTACCTGTGGCCATAGCCTATGGCCAATAGCGTACTGTTATAAACCCTACTTGTTACCAATCGCGCTTACCTATCCTTACTCATTCCCACGAACTCATTCCGCACTGTCAGCATTTCTCATCCTTTGGTAACTCCCACATCCATCCATAACCTCAGTCGTCTCTCAATCCTCATCCCGGACGGTTGTCTCAAATCCAATTCGCGTTTTAATTAATTTCTAATTCTAATTTCTAGTTCATTAATAAAATATATTTTTTTAAAGTCGTTGGTCAAAACCCTCATAACAGTACGCATTCGCCGAGCGGCTGCACCGGCTGACATCTTAGTTGTTCGCAATCGGTTTCAGCAGCCTTTTCAGTAGGTTCGCAGTCAGTAGCCATTACGAACTTGTGTCGACGAACTCCGAACGTTCGGTAAGCAAAGTAGATTGGAACATGTTCGGCAACTGAATAAGGTGAAAGACTTAATAAAATTACACCTTAAGACATTATCAGCTACATGGTGTAATTTTATTATACGGCATCGATCATTATATTATTGATTCGGCGTAAAGCTGTGGTATATACATTTGGTATATCTACTAGCGGCGCCCCGCGGTTTTACCACCGTTGTGCCCATTCCCGAGGGAATTTCGGGATTTATTATACATTTATAAACCTTCCTCTTGCATCACTCTATCTTTTAAAGGGAAACCGCACTAAAATCCGTTGCGTAGTTTTAAAGGTCTAAGCGTACATAGAGACAGACAGCGGAAAGCGACTTTGTTTTATACTATGTACTGATGATATACTAATAAGTCAATTATCTATACTACATACTAATATTATAAAGATTGCAATTTTGGTTGGGCTAATCTCAGGAATTACCAGTCCGATTCGAATAATTCTTTTTGTAATAGATAGACACATTCTATAAGAAGTTAAAGGCTATTTTCTATCCCGAACGAAACGGAAACGGGCACAACGCGGGTAAAACCGCGGGTTGCTGCAAGTCGCCTATATAGGCCTGTATAGTGAATATTACATTATATTACCGGCCACGCGACGGCAATTTTTCAAGACAAAACAGTTTAGTTATTCATTCATAAAACAATTCAAAATTCATCATCGACGTCGATCGATATCGAGCAATTGTCACCGTAAACTAATAGTCTAGAGCAATTAGACCATGCACGTAGGAAAATGACCGTCGTACACTTAAAATGTAATAGTCCAGTGAAATAAGAGTGAACTGTTCGACTAGTCAAGTCTATATTGAATCAGTGTGTTTAAGCCATAAAAAAAGGAACAGACGGAAAAGTCTAACGGCTTTATTCATAAACGCTTATTAACAGCATTTTCGTTATCAAATAGTTTGTCTCTTTCCGACATACGCTACTTTCCATAAGAACAAAAGAGATAAAACACTTTATAACAGTGTTATGGAGCGTTTATGCATAGGACGGCGAGTATAGTGCGCGCTCCTTTATACATTTTCATAGACTAGCAAGACTATCTTACAGTCTTATGGTCTAACAGTTAAGACGGTCACCAGGTAGTCTAGGTATATTATGTAAGGCCTGATCTTATGGTGTATGTCAGTACAGATAGTGGTTAGGTAGTCTAGGCATTTATTGTCTGGGCTGATCTTATGGTGTATCAGTCCAAACAGTAACCACTGACAAGGTACTTTATATAGTTCCTTCTTCTCGTGACTGATCTGGAATGATCCAATAGCCTTTCAGTTCAGACAATGACCAGGTAGTTTATTTATTTTGGTTTAAAGACAGTCCAGAGAAAAAGGAACTTTAAGATAAGAATATTGTACTGAATGAACGACTACCTCCTGAGATACAGTGCTACACTAGTTCAGGAGGTAGGGATTTATTTCTTGTAAACCTATGTACAATTTTTTGTTTCGTGTAAGTTTAATAATGTTTGTATTTAGGTTTTTTTTTGGTAATAAATATTTTTTATTATTTTATTTTTTTTTATTTATATAAATACACTAGAAGGAGGAAGGAAGGGAGATTTCGTTAACCAAAAAATCCATTTTCAGCGACCATGGCCCCCATCAGTGGCATTTCTGCTATTGAACCTGGGGTCCACCATGTTTTGGGGGAGATGATGGGCCTAAACGCCACCCGGATGTTCTCTCCGATCACGATGAACAGCTCCTGGTCTACCCTCGGCCGGTTGACCGTCATTCTGTTCCTCACGACTTCCGGAACGATGACCAACAGCTTTTTCATCGCCTCCTTCTTCATCGAGCGCCCTTTGGAGCAACTGGGTTTGTATTTGAGTATTCCTGTATGGAAGTAATTTTTTTTCATACGGCGAATGTAAATTCTTTTTTATACCTATGAAATTCGGTCTAACGTGTTTCATACTTTGTTAGGGCAAGTTTGGTTTAGAAGCATCTTTAGTGGTCAACTATGGTGTCAAAGTTTTAGACCGACTACGACATGGTTTAACGATGACCGGGCACCCAGGATCTAAAATTATGTTAATCAGAAGGGACTCCAAAATATTTTGGGTTCAGGCTTGGCATTGGCATAGAACACCGAATCGCTTACCACTTCTCTTTTTCATATAAATTGACATTGTTTCTTTTTCAGGAAACGTATATTTAGCTAGTGCTGGGCTCGCCGACATGCTTATCACCACGATTGTGATGCCGACATCCGCTGTCGTTCTGATATCTCGACAGTGGGACATCCCTCCGGTCTGCTACACCCTACAATTCCTAAGCCAGGCTTCGGCGTACATTTATAGCTTGCTCTACTTGGTAATTATATACATCAAATAATGCATTATTTTTCATAATCATCCATAATTCATCACTCATGTCTTTAGTAGCAAACCCTGAAAAAGTTAGTTCGAATTGGTCTCAGTGTCAGAATTTTTAAATTGCCCAAAATTAACTCTAACGATTGAAATAACCGGGACTGCTAATTTAGGCTAGAAATGCCACAATGGCCACCCATCCAAGTGGCTGAGCTGCAAGTTACTTAACAATCAGGAAGAGCTAACATCGGTAATTCAAACATCGCTAAGTGATAATAATGCTTTAAAACTATATTAACACGTTTCCTTTGTTCACAGTGCGTCGGATTGGAGAACCACTTCAGGCTGTGCCGCAGCTACCGCGGCTATAAGGCATTTATGTCATTCCCGGTAGCGCTCGTCACCATTATGACTTACATCATCGGATTTATCGTATCTGGAATTGGCGTTTTTTGGGAAAAAGATTATGACTATTGCTACCGCCACCATGAAGGGGACTTTGTCTTCAGGATTGTGACACTAGTAACGTTCCATGTTATTCCATTTGTAGTGACTACTACTTTATTGGTCTCTACGTCGTTGTCGCTTAAGATGCGAGCTCGCAAGATGGCGCAGTATCGGCGATCTCTGCAGTTCGATCAAGATTACTCTTTTGTTAACGTCAACATCATATGCTTCATTGTGTTCATCCTCGCTTGGCTGCCGTACGTCGTGGTGGTAAACATTTTCCCGAATGCTAGCGATACTGTGTACTATAACTGCGTATGCCTGGGTCTATCGCGGTCAATCATCACCAGCTTGATTTATAGTGGCTTGAATAAAAATTTTCGACAGGGTTTCGCGCACCTTTTCTACTACTGTTGCTGCAAGAGTAGCTTGAGCGTTCCTTATAACCACCGACATCGACGTGCTATGGAACTGAGGGGAACAGGTCCGTTCGAGGTAAGTGTCCATATCCTACATAACGCAAGCCTCAACAATACGCAAAGGTCCCAAAGACAAAACCGTACATTGGAGCTGCTGTAAAGCGATGAAAATGGACCTATAGATTGATTGACCAGACCTCTGCGAACCAAGGCTTTTACAACATGGACTTTTTATTTTTGTGGCCAAGTGGTCAATAGATGGTTATTTGGACTGGAACTTATTTGAAAATAACAACTGTAGTGAAATCGATCGACAGTGGTTTGACATTTTTGGAGTAGGTTTTGAAAAAATACATATATAAAGATATTACGTTGTATCATAACAATTTACATTATATTAAAAATAGTTGAAATTTATTGAGTTTTATATGTATCTGGTGAGATTATATTAGGTTTCGTCATTTCAAGTCAAATCACTGCATTGAATGATTTGTAGAATTGTATTTATTGTTATTTTTCAAGTAAAGTAAAAATGTGATGTGCACTGCTTGAAGAACATCTACGGAGAATATTATTCTGACTGAACTCGGATTTAAAGATATGATAACGAACAAAGTAATGAAGTACTAATTTGAAGGAATATTTACGTCGAGGGTATAGTAATGGCTTTGACAAGTTTTTGGAAATTTTACTCAGTAGATAATATTTAAAAAATCTAGTCATTTTAAAAAGTACGTAGTGTACTTTCAGGGCTTTAATATCTCTAAGAAGATATCATCTTGACTGTTTTGGGATCTTTAAAAAACATCTCGTGTTTGTTCAACGAAAAAAAATACAAATAACTGAAATCGTAGCGTATTAAACTGTAGGTATGTATCATCAAATCAAATGAAGATTGATGAAATAAAAAAAAACAAAAAAAAATGTAGCGTAATTAAACAGTAATTTACGTCGTAAACTAAATTAAAGTTGTTCACAACTTTTAGTTGCTTAAACCGAGAAAAAATATTAAATTCTGAGAAAAAATAAAGTCGCAGTGATCTGACACAATATTCCATAGATCGGCAGACTTTGTAATTATCTGAAGTGCTCATACAAATATAAAGTAAAGTATAGCATATTTGCTTTTTTGAAAAACAGCCGAGCAAGAGAGATAAAATAATTGATTTCACTGCTTTTCCAAATTATAATATCGGTGTTATCAGATACTGCACTGTCTGTTTATTGAAATAACTTGAAAAATCTTTAATGTTATAAATTAAGTAAATGTTATTAAATAGCAATTATTAGGAAAGATTAAATGAAAACTAATGCTCGCTCAGAACAATAAGAAAGAACGCAGTTTGCGCAAGAACAAACTATCGCTTGCGCAAGAACAGACTATCGCTTGCTCAGAACTACTCAGAACAATAACTGTAAACGAATTTTTAGATATTTGGGATATATCGGATAAAGTCGTTTACACAATTTGGGGTCTCTATTTATTGGAGATGTTAACTTATTTAAATATTATCAAGTAACTTCTTAAAATTATGTGTATTAGTTTAATAAATAGGGATTAAGAAATAAATGCGTGTTCAATGAATGACGCACAAGCTATCTTTTCACAAGATACGGAATTGATAATTAAAATGTATTTATTCGGAAAATGCTTACTGTTTTTCGTTGCTATATTTCACTGCTGCTTAATTTTTTTTTAATTTGTAGGTAAAATTCCCTCAAAATATTTTTTGTCGTAAACACTAATCTAGACGGGACTTAATCGCGAATTAAACATTAAATGCATACCTCAACGTTTCGGTCGTGTCGCAACGGCCGTGTTCACGAGGGTACTGGATTGCGAGTGTTGTTTACACTATTTGGTTGAAGGGGCGCAATCTACCCACATCAACCAAAATGTTGTTAGGTCCGTACTCCACTGCACTATTTTTTTAAGGTCCACGACACACTACACTGACAACGTCCGAAGGTGTCCTACACTTAACCCCGCGATGTGTACACTTGTTTATCACTGGATTCCATGCAGGCGAAAGTTTGAAACCGCTTTCCCGGTTGAAATTTTTGTGTTTCTTAATTTCAACCGCTTCACGTACAAGTCTTGAGAAATAGTGACGTTCGTTGGAAAGTACTTTCGGCCTGTGGAGTTCGATCCAGTGGTTAGTGCCAGACTCCAGCAAGTGTTCTGCCACCGCGGATTTTTCCACCTGGCGATTCTTGACAGCTGCGATATGTTCCTTGACCCGCTCGGCAATAGTTCGCTTGGTCTGTCCGATATAAGAGCTACCGCAACTGCAATCTATCTTGTAAACGCCCGGTGTCTGGTAGGGTATGCTGTCCTTGGGTGTGCCCACTTGCTCCGATACTTTTGATAGAGGGGTATAAATGGTTTTAATCGAGTACTCCTTGAGCAGCGATCCGATTTTATCCGTTACCCCCCTAACATATGGCAAGAATGCAGGTTTCCTCAGGACCTCTTGCTGTTTCACCCTCGGTTTGTGTCCAGAATGCGTTTTCCCTATTCTGTAACCATTCTTCTTGAGTACCTCCTGAACATGAGCCAGCTCCTCCTCCAAATGTTCACGGTCACACAGTGCATGAGCTCTATTTATTAAAGACGTGGCTACAGAACGTAAATGTCTCGGGTGGTGATGAGACAACGCATTCAGGTATTTGTCTGTGTGTGTAGGCTTCCTGTAGACCGTGTGCGATAAGGAACCATCCGATCTCGCCATTACCTTGACATCCAAGAAAGCCAAGCTGCGGTTCATCTCCAGTTCATATGTGAACTGTATTCTTGGATGGATGGAGTTCAGGAGTTCAAGGAACTGTTCGACTTCTGGCTTATTACCTTTGAAAATGCAAAATACATCGTCTACGTACCGCTTCCATACCTTAATTCTTGTCCGTGGTATAAGAGTTTCCATATGTTCCATCCAGATGTTGGCCAATATCGGTGCGACGGGGCTTCCCATGGCGACACCATCAATCTGGAGGTAGTGTTGTCCGCGGTACACAAAGTAATTGCCCTCTAAACAGTTCCTTAATAATGTGATGAAACCATCAGGTATTGAGTTTTCCTCAAACTTTCCTCTAATTAAGTCCACACATTCTCCTATGGGAACATTAGTGAACAACGATTCGACATCGAAGCTCACCATTAGTTCATCTGGTTCCAGGGTAATGTCCTCAATTATGTCAATGAAATGGCGAGAATCTTTTACGAAAGAAGATGTATTACCTACTAATGGTTTAAGTACAGATGTCATATACTTTGCGAGCTTTGAAGTAGGTGAGTTAATTTGACTCACAATTGGTCGCAGTGGTACACCGGCTTTATGTACTTTCGGCAAACCATATAATTTCGGTGATTGGACGATACTTGGCCTGTGCACTCTGTCATAATCTTCCTCCGTAAATAAGCCCCTGTTGTCTCTGATCACCGCGCGTATACGCCGCGTCACTCTGGCAGTTGGATCATATGACACTGGTTTGTACACAGCTGTGTCACTCAACAACCCACGTACCTTACAGTCATAGTCTTCGGCGTCGATTACGACTGTGGCGTTGCCCTTATCAGCCTTAAGAACATGGACTCCAGTGTTGTTTCTTATGTTCTTCAGGGCTGCTCGTTCCTCCACGGTAATATTGCTCGTAGGTAATTTTGCTTTGCGTAACACTACTGCAACATCTTGTCTTAGTGTATCCGAGTCACTGGGCGGCACTTTGTTGCAAATCAACGCTTCCTCCACACTACTTATAACTTTTTCGTAAGGAATTTTATTGGGGGTAGTTGCGAAATTCAATCCTTTTTTCAAAACGCTTTGAGTTGCATCGTCCAATGCCATGCTAGAAAGATTAATCACATCCGTAACGTCCGTATTTTGAATCACCGTGTTTCGATGTTGCCGAGCAATCAATCTCTCCAACTTTCGCTCATGGGTAACATTGCACAGGTCATACACTCGTTCGGCTTGTAAATAGGTTATCCTGTCGCACAAGTTGAAATCGTCATAGGATAACACAGCACCGCACTCACAATGCAACTTGTATAACGCACTATTGATCAGGTTCAACTCACTGTACTTGTTCCTAATTAACAGTTTTAACAAACGAACACTCGCACTGCTTAGGATAACTGCCGAATGAGCAATATCGTATCGCGGCGTAATTCGAACACAAGATGGAATTATGTTATTGTCACGACACTTTTTTAAAAAGTTCAACGATGACTTTAACCGCACGATTTTCTTTCGGTAGTTTCCAAGATCTCGAACTGTTCTAACAATCTCCGGCCCGTACCGGGTTGCAATTACACTATTTAAACTATCACGATATGAACACATTGTAAACACTAATCTAGACGGGACTTAATCGCGAATTAAACATTAAATGCATACCTCAACGTTTCGGTCGTGTCGCAACGGCCGTGTTCACGAGGGTACTGGATTGCGAGTGTTGTTTACACTATTTGGTTGAAGGGGCGCAATCTACCCACATCAACCAAAATGTTGTTAGGTCCGTACTCCACTGCACTATTTTTTTAAGGTCCACGACACACTACACTGACAACGTCCGAAGGTGTCCTACACTTAACCCAAGCACACCCAAGGACAGCATACCCTACCAGACACCGGGCGTTTACAAGATAGATTGCAGTTGCGGTAGCTCTTATATCGGACAGACCAAGCGAACTATTGCCGAGCGGGTCAAGGAACATATCGCAGCTGTCAAGAATCGCCAGGTGGAAAAATCCGCGGTGGCAGAACACTTGCTGGAGTCTGGCACTAACCACTGGATCGAACTCCACAGGCCGAAAGTACTTTCCAACGAACGTCACTATTTCTCAAGACTTGTACGTGAAGCGGTTGAAATTAAGAAACACAAAAATTTCAACCGGGAAAGCGGTTTCAAACTTTCGCCTGCATGGAATCCAGTGATAAACAAGTGTACACATCGCGGGGTTAAGTGTAGGACACCTTCGGACGTTGTCAGTGTAGTGTGTCGTGGACCTTAAAAAAATAGTGCAGTGGAGTACGGACCTAACAACATTTTGGTTGATGTGGGTAGATTGCGCCCCTTCAACCAAATAGTGTAAACAACACTCGCAATCCAGTACCCTCGTGAACACGGCCGTTGCGACACGACCGAAACGTTGAGGTATGCATTTAATGTTTAATTCGCGATTAAGTCCCGTCTAGATTAGTGTTTACAATGTGTTCATATCGTGATAGTTTAAATAGTGTAATATTTTTTGTCCACAAAATGTTGGCCTAAGTGAAATTAAGGCTGAAATGTCGACCTTAGCAAAGGGTTTAAAGGGAAATGATGAATTGAAAATTTATACAAAAGTATTGGCATAAGGAAGTATATATATAGATGGTGCTAAAGAAAAGATTGTTAACAATCGATTTTGTAATGGTAATGCCCTTCTTTTGAAGATATCGGGTAAGGAATGTTATCTGAAATATATATAACGTAAATTTTTAATATGAACGGGGATAATAATTTTGAAAACCTTTACGTAAATAACATTTAAACAGGGACTTTTGGAAGCGAATCTTTATATATATATAGCATAAAAATTTAAAAAAGCCAACATTTCGAATCTGTTATCAAATTTTTGGAATAATACGTGTTAAAATAATTTTAAATAATCCAAAAAACTGATGAAAAACTGCTATACTATGGCTATACTTAGAAATTTTTTGCTTACTTCGCCACCATGCTTTTGCGCAGTGCCGTCCTAAAAGACGCAATTCGTAGGGTTAAGTAACATAACATAAGAACTTAAAATAGGTTTAGAATTATAATACAATCTCACTCGGTCGTTGTTTTAGAATTAAATCTAAAGTACATAATTACAAATGGCAGTTGTCATCCAAAGACTACAATTTGAGATAACTTAAAATCAAAAAGTATAGACGCGGAAATCGAATGAATGAACTTAATAATTGAATGGATAATCAACTGACGTTCTTTGAACGAAATAATCATTCACTTTCTGAACAGATTGAAGTAGTAACATGAAAAATAATTTCAGGCCAGTATAGATTTTCGTATATCAGTACCAATACAAAACAATTTTAAAATGTTTTAAAATAACGACGTTTTAGACTTTAATTGGGGTCTTTAATAAGTCCCAGACCATATTGAGGTCTGTAGATGAGCAAAGTACTCAGATTTAATATTTGTAGTAGATACTTTTTAAAATAATATTTAATGTTTACGGTAGATTTTAAACTTTTAAGAATGAATTTTTTTTGCAAAAGAAGGATTATATTTGTCTAACAGGAATGTACTGTATACGAAGGTTTGCTCGCTAATAGTACGGGAGGCTACCGTGCTGATCGTGTTTTACTCGAGCAAGATATATCAATATCTAAATATGGAAATTAACCTAACTTTTTTAACTCAATACAGATTAAAATCAAAAAAAATTTTTTCGTCGTTGATGATTTTATATAAAATTTTTTCAAATTTGTGTCAAACTCAATGGTGTTAAAATTCGTGTGCCCTTAATTCTATCACTATGGTAGAAATTTTAAACTTATTCTTGTTTTGGTCCCAGTCTTTACATTCCTAATGACGCTCAAGCATCGATTAGCATGATGGTCTCTCGTACTATAATATATAGTCGTGGGAGATATACATCTTGGTCTAGTAGTTGCAAATGTTAAAAGAACTTAAATTGTATTTTTAGTAAGTATTGATGTTTTAAAATAATTCTTCAATCTAAATGTTACATTAAATCTTAGTTAATATCGATGTTTGCCCATCTGTGGGACTATAGGTTAAACTAATTGGAAATTATAAATGTTTGTAGTTTTAAAATAACAATATCAAGTAGAAAGATGTTAAATTTCGATTCAAATATCAATTTTAAACTTCTGATAACGTTTTTCTTATTATTTAGCTGTTTATCTATGACTATCCACTTTTAACACTTTTACTTAATTTATTATTTATATACAAATACACTAGGATTTTCATGATGTCAACCTCAGATGTCAACAGAACTTAAAAATATGACAGATGTCATTTCTATACAATCTATATCGTATATTAATGTCAGAGAATAAATGTTGTAATGTAATTTTCGAAAAAATTCTTATATCCTATCTACTCGTGAATAAACATTATTCGAAAAACACGCTCAAAATAAAGATTTTAAATTTTAATATATATATATTATATTAAAATTTAATTTTTATATGTTTATATATGTTACGTTCAGAGATCGATTTAGTAAACTTGGTCTTTTACTACATATATCATTTTTCACTTTTTAAATATGTATATGTACTACCTAAATTGGAATTTGAAAGACAATTTATTTTTTACTCTATAAAGCATACCAACATTTTTGGACCATGTATTGTATACTTCATATCTTTACAACTGAATTTATCTGAATCAAAAACCGTGTAATTTTATAAACTTTACTTGTTTGTTTACCAAAAAAACGTCCGTATTTTTTAAAATGTATTTCTATATATATATGAAACTCACTTTTAAGAACTTAGATGTTATATTAAAATAGAGTTAAGGAAATGTTTAGGAATTAAATTTATTGGTGTCAAATAAATGGCTGTTTTATTGTTTTCTCCTAGACTATCCAGTCTCCTTCCTCATGAAAATTAATACCTTTAAAATCAGGTCAGGCATACACAACAGAATTGTACTGACTGACTGCTGAGCAAAATCTATACTAATACTAGCTGCGCCCCGCGGTTTCACCCGCGTTGTACCCGTTCCCGCGGGAATTTCGGGATGAAAAATAGATGTTGGCCGATTCTCAGACCTACTCAATATGCTCACAAAATTTCATGAGAATCGGTCAAGCCGTTTCTCTCGTGTCACAGTGTTCGTTCCCGTACTCCTCGTACGGGAACGAACACTGTGACACGAGTACGGGAACGAACACTGTGACACGAGAATCTATACTAATATTATAAAGCTGAAGAGTTTGTTTTGTTTGTTTGTTTGTTTGTTTAAACGCGCTAATCTCAGAAACTACTGAACCGATTTGAAAAATTCTTTTTGTAATGGATAGCCACATTCAACGGGAAGGTTATAGGCTACTTTTCATTTCGAAATTCCCACGGGAACGGGAACAACGAGGGTAATACCGCGGGGCGCTGCTAGTTTTATATATAAGAATATTACAAGAACTAAAGTTTCAAACTTTGCTTGTTTGAAAGGGCTAATCTCAGGAACTACTGATCCGATTTGAATAATTCTTGTTGTAATGGATAGCCACATTCAACAGAAAGGTCATAGGCTATTTTTCATCACAAAATTCCTATCTGAACGGGTTAAAAGCGGGTAAAACCGCGAGTCGCTGCTAGTGTTTAAATATGTTTATTGATCTCCAGATGTACCTACGCATCAACCTTTTTCGGTGTATGCAAATAACTAAGTGACATGTGATTATAGGTATTTTATATAGTATCAGCCTGTAATGTCCCACTGTTGGGCAAAGGCTCATCTCGATAAAATACTGTGGGGGTGCAGTTGTGATTGGGCGGTTGAGTCCGCACCTCTCTGCTCTGCATCATTGGAAACGCGCCCTAAGGGGCAAAGGGGCTAAGCCCTAATGGCCAGAGCCGAGTCATCGTGTTTGTATCATCAATACCGTTTCATTACCAAATCATCACTATATAGTATAAAACAAAGTCGCGTCTGTTTGTCTGTTTGTCTGTATGCTTAAATCTTTAAAATTACGCAACGAATTTTGATGCGGTTTTTTGTAAGAGTGATCCAAGAGGAAGGTTTTTATGTAAAAAAAATCCTGAAATTCCAACGGGAACGGGCACAACGCGGGTAAAACCGCGGGGCGCTGCTAGTTACTATATAATAAGGAATATTGTTTTAGAAGCATAATGTCAATACAAAAAGCTATCTACCCTCCTTTATTGATACTCTATTTTCTTCGTGATTCATTGCATAACGTCAATTTATCAATCACTTGTCAACCTTCAAGATATGTTAGGGTTTTTACACACTATATTTTTGGCAGCGGTTTTATGGTTGCGCGCAATCACCTAAATGTTACTAAGTAAGTAAGTTCGAGTAAGCCAGTGCCCAACCCTGGTGCCGTAGTTTTTAGACCACCTAAAGGTTTCCACTTTGTTCTGACGATGAAACCACCAGGACCGACAGTTTAATGTGCCCTTCGAAGCACGGTAGCACGGTAGCACTCGACAGAAATGTACAGTATCAAACAGTATCGGCCACCCTTCCAAGTAGGGGCCGCCGATCTGCATGTTGCACTAAGGGTCATATTATTAACACGTATTAAGAACATTTTAGCTATCACATGGTTTGTCACTTTCTGACATGTGTACTTTTCCGAAGAGCAAAAGAGATAAAACACTTTATATCAGTGTTTTAGTTTCAGAGCGTTTATTAACAAGGGAGTAGGGGTGTAAAGAAATATCATCGAGGTACAACTTACTGTATTCGACTCCTGCGTATCATACGTCGCGCCCGGGTGGATGAAACACATTACAGACCTCGCGTCCACTTACCACCATGACGTCACGGGCAGATCCGCCAATTTTTTTCACCCGCCACCTAAAACGCCCGTGTGCAAGGACCCTTATCAAAAATGACAAACATTTCAAACAAACAAATGTGTTCTTAAAAGTGTATTTATGAGAAAAAGAAATACTCCATAAATAATCATAGAAATACTACCGATACCTGAAAACACTCAATTTAAAACTTCCACACGCAACTTGCTGAAGATAAATAGATTTCCTAGAAGATTTATGTGGCCTGGAAGATTTGAACTTGAGGAAAACCTTGTTAGATCTCAGAGGTACTAGCTAATAGGCTTAAAGTAGAAAAAGGAATGTGTTTTAATAATCTAAGGTCAGCTGTAAGAATAGAGTACAGAGAATAAGTCTCAGGATTGTGAACATACTATTTCCGTATGGTTAGCAGGCCGTTTTTGTTGAATGTCAATCGTCATACAGCCTTGCTCAACACTGTGTTTCGGGTTACGAATTGTAACGGTGAAAGGCGGAGCGCGAGTGGGGGCTAGCGACTCAGTCAGTCCCTCGACGGCATCTGACGGAAACCACGCCTCAACTCGCTCCAACAAACTTTTACTTTCGCGCGGAATTTTAAACATCGAACTGTGTGTGCAGTGCGTGATGCCATGTGAAAAAAGGTTTTTAAAAAAAGTTTTGTAAAGACTATTTCAAAATGTTAAGTGTTTGCATTTTAATTTGGAGCTCCGTTCTCATGCCGGCTTTGGCCCAAGGTGAGTGGAACAATGAATTCTTGTTATTACTTACGCGAAAAAGCGTGTGTAAGTTGCTTAAAGTTGTACAAGTCAACGTTTAAATTGACCGAAGTTTAGAATCGATTCAACAAGTTCAAAAGTGCGCGTGCGCATACAAGTAACTGAGATGTGTGACGCTCGTATGTATAATCATACTCGCCGGTTCACCAGCTTGCAAGCTAGCCCAATCTAAACGAGACCTTAGTAACCTCTACATACCTGCTTATAGACCTATCAAACTGTGTTATTACGAAACTTTGTCCTTATATAAAATTATAATCAGGGCGGTGAATGTAAGGTGCCCTCGAGATTATGTTTATAAAATGAATGGTCCGTTAGTAAGTGCTCTATTATATGATGCGTGGTTCCGTAGATTATCTAATAGTTAGTGCGTTTTATAATCCAAAACCACTGCCTACTTAATTCACATTTTTATTAGTATCTATAATCTGTTTCTTCCGACGAAACCTGAAATGTAAATTTATTTAATCGATTTCTGTCTATTCTCTCTTTAAAGTCTTCAATTCCTTCAAAAGGACATTAACGGTAAAATTAAATAACTAAGCTTTTACCTGCACAGTAGCACTAATTTTCTGTGGATGGAAAATCGGTCATAGTTACTTTTCATTTTAGAAGTTGAATGAATAAATATATTTAAACAAACTTGCCATTGAAATAGCGAATATATTCTTATGTTATTATACCATGAGACCATGACATATACACAACTATATGTCATGGCATGTTATGATTCACCGTCCGAGTCCTGATTGTTGTCCACTCTGAATAGACGACACGCCAAGTGGCAGCCATGCGAAATACCTCGGGTTCCGTACATTAGTTTTATTATTATTCTAAAATAATAATAACTAATTATGAATAATCTTATTTTGATCTTGTTCTCTTATTATTGATCTCCGGATTGAAGTAAATTGTGGGTGACGGATTTGGTGCGAATTTTGGGGATTGGGGGAATTTTGAATTTTGAAAAGTGTAAATTCAGAGTCAGAAATCTGCCTCTTGAATCACTCTGTATGTTGGTGAAAACCGCATCAAAATCCGTTAAGTAGTTTATGAAAAAATCAATTACTTATACAGATAGCTTTAAGGGACTTCGTTTTATAATTATGTAAGATTCCTTCTCACAGTAAGTAGTTTCAAAACGTTGCACCTAGCTTTGTACTTTGAAAATTGTCCAAAACTTTTATTGCACGAACGGATGCGAATAATTTCAGACCCCACATTGTGGCGGGATGTCCTTGAATATGTTGGTACTCGAGTTACTTAAGTCTTCCCCTATACATTAGTCCTTAAAATGTGTTCACATCACACGAACAACACAAATATCCATAAATAACAACATGCAGTAAGTATTGTAGTACTTGGACTTGTGGCGAAGCTTGACTAAGCGATGTGAGTTCATAGCAGGGTGCAGCTCCGCCCTTACTTGGATGGGTTGATCTACCGTGCGTCGTATGGCACGTTAAGCAGTCGTCCCGGTTGTTTCAACCTTTAGGCCATGACGGACGCTTTAAGGCGGTTTAAGAACTCCGACACCAGAGTTGGCAGTTACTAGTTTATAAAAAAATAACGTAATTGTCTAGAACTCAATCTACTTTTTATATACTATACTAATGTTTCTTTGAACGCGCTAATCTCAGAAACTACCGATTCGCTTTAAACTATTATCTTTGTAAATAATAGCCACATTCAACGGGAAGGTTATAGGCTATTTTTTCACCCAGAAATTTCTACAGGAACGAACACAACGCGTGTAAAAGCGCGGGGCGTTGCTAGTACAATATAAATAAATAAATGCAATTGTGTAGAACTGAACTACATTTAAATACATATCTATACTAATATTATAAAGCTGAAGAGTTTGTTTTGTTTGTTTGTTTGTTTAAACGCGCTAATCTCAGAAACTACTGAACCGATTTGAATAATTCTTTTTGTAATAGATAGCCACATTCAACGGGAAGGTTATAGGCTATTTTTCATCCCGAAATTCCTACGGGAACGGGTACAACGCGGGTAAAACCGCGGGGCGCTGCTAGTTATTTGATATATACTCGTATAACATACGACATGTGCAAAAACGGAAAGAAACAAAAGAATTTCGTAACAAAAACGCGGAATTCAGAAACCGGGTTGTCTTTTTAATTGCTGAACCCAATTTGAGTATTCTCACGCGATCACTTGACGTATTCTCGGTCGTTTGATCAAATTGTCAGCTTCACTTGCTCCCGCTGTTATCTCATAAGTGAAATTTGGATTTAGTTTACACGACCATTGTAATAGTTTAATGATTTCATTTAATCACAGATTGTTAGAGAAACTTCTTAGTGTGTAAGACAAGATGGCCGATAGACATGGCTGTATAATAATGGCGAATTATGTGTAAAATACTAAACATTGCCTTTCATAAAAAAAAATATATTCATATCACTAGTTTGAATGATTTTTTGTTATTTTGAACTAGTTTGTGTTTGTGTTCAAACATCAAAGTAGCGAGGATATGTTCCGATCTTATATCGAGTGAGCAAATTTTATGTCTTAGTTAAAATCCGAGTGGAATGTTAACAACAGTATTCTAACTTGGTTACCAATAGGTTATATTGTAATATGCTGAACATGAAAAAAAGTAAGTATACTTTAACTTAACAGCCTCCGTGGTCTAATGGTTTGAGCGCTCGGCTCACGATCCGGAGGTTCCGGGTTCGATTCCCGGTGGGGATATCTCACAAAAATCACTTTGTGAGACTGTCCTCAGTTTGGTTAGGGCATTGCAGGCTGAATCACCTGATTGCCCGAAAAGTAAGATGATTCCGTGCTTCGGAGGGCACGTTAAGCCGTCGGTCCCGGTTACTTTCTACGGATAGTAGTCGTTACATGAGCCATGTCAGAGGCCTTTGGCGGCTCTATAACTCTGACACCAGGGTTGGTCAAGTTGACCATCCACTCGATAAGAAGAAGACTTATTAGTACTCATTTATTCATTAAATTGGAGTAGGTTAGTTGCCAACCGTGGTATCAGAGTTTTTGGACAGTCAGAACACCTACGACATAGTATATCGACTGCAACAACCGGGACCGACTGCTTAACGCGCCTTCCGAAGTTGCAGTTGATCCCAGTTGCAAGTATATTAGTACCTACTACATACAATACATTTAAAAATTTACGACTGAGTGTTCGCATTCTCCAGTTTGACCCTGAAAATGCTGAGCGTGCGATCCGACCCGGAAAAGAGCATTAACGTCCTCAGTGCGCTAAATAGCCTATAAAAATAATTGATCCATTCTAATAGTAAACAATATCGTTTATAAGATCAGCGGCATGAAAGTGAGATTAAAACTTACGACATAAATACTAAAACACAATAATAAACACAATACGATCAATCCAGATTAATTTTTCGTGATAGCGAGTATGCGCCGGCGCAGCTTGCTTTCACTTATCCTTACTACAAGCACACATGTAAAGTTTACAATGTGTGAGTTCGCGTATTGAGGCAAGCGTACCAATATTGAGGCAATTTTGTTTCTCTTTTACACCGAAACTATTGAACGTATTTCAATGAAATTTTGAATACCGATAGCTTGAATGTTTTATTTAAATACTGCATACTTTTTATACCATATTTCTTACGGGATAGTGAGAAAAATAGGTTACAGTGAATCTAGTTATTGCAGGGTTCGCGTCTGTGATAGTGTGCTACAAAGTTGTAGTTACATGGGAATGTTTACGCACACATACAAACCAGCTTTCAATGGCTTGTTTGCTGTTTGGTTGTTCCACTGAACGATATTTAGAACCGGTATGGGAAGGGAAGGGAATGCAGGGCTACTTTGGCCACATGGCGTGTTTTTGCGGGAAAAGTGGCGTGGCTTACAAGATGTCACGTGTGTGCCGAATGTTGCCATTTTTTTCAACTTTGTCTCACAAGCTCGCCCTGTCTTTTAGAGATTTTATAAAATAAAATCGGTTTAATAATGCATCTTCTTATTTACATCAATGTTTATTGTTCTGTTTCCCACGTCTGACTTTTGTGATTGTTATCTTAATTTTTCAAAATAAATCAACTTGTTTTTGCTTAATTATGTTATTAAATTACCAAATGTAGATACGTGTTATGGAAATAAGTATTTTGAAGTACATACGAAACAAAATTGGACGTTGTTTTGATATTATGTATACTCGTATGTATAACGAACTATTAACCCGCCATTGTAGCGAAGTTTTTTAAATTGTAACAAAGTACTGATAACTTCAGTGTGATGAGATACCTTTGCCCAATAGTGACACATCACAGGTTAATATTAAAAGTACCTAACAGTACAGTGAACAGGACGAAGCTTCAACATACACATTAAGTAAATTCGAATAGTTTAGTGACCAAACCTGGTGTCGGTTTTGGCCCGCGTAAAGGCCTGCGACAAGCTTTACCATCAACAAACACTATCAATAAGGTTAGGAATGAATCGAAATGAACGCAGCATTTACTTAACGCAATGTCTTTAAAAAGTGCAGGCGAATATTGACCTTAAGAACTCTACTCTTAACTTCCCTAATAGTACCACCATAAACTCTTTCGAAACGTTTAAATATTTTTACTATTAGTGTTGTGAGATCACGCAACAACGATAAATAAGTGTTATGCAATTATTATCGAATTAAACAAATATCCCATTGTAGGGCAAAGACTTACGAAAGAAACGATGAATATTCAAACATACTTAGTATTTAAATATCCTCCTACCGATTAGATTGCAAACTTGGCTATAAACCAATTGACAAGAGGAAGTCGAGAGAAAGTTGACTTTTAAACAAGCTGAGAGATAAAATTAATAACCAGTAGATACTAGTTTATGCGGAGAAAATATAGTTTGAGGTCTTTGCACTCTGCTTTGATCTAAAGGCCGCTCTGAAATAAATTGCGATCGATAAGCTTTGACATAAAAGTGCGTTGAATGCAACTGACGCCAGTATTATTTGTTTTAGCACTGTTTTGATAATATTTCGTTCGACGTTCAATCTAGTGATAGAATTAACCAAGTTCATATTAAGGATCTGGACTTTGATGCCGGCTACTGTATAAATAAGTCTCGAATGTTATATTGAGAACTTTGCAGTAGTACGCACCAACCTTTACCGTTTGTTAGGAAATAATTCAATGTAAGGCCATGTCAGAGACCTTTGGCGGCTCAATAACTCTGACACCAGGATTGGTCAGGTTGACCATCCACTCGATGAAGAAGAAGATTGAAATTATATAACTTATTTATTTTATTTTGTAACTTTCAATTAATTTGTTTTGCACTTTATACAAATTAGTCATTAGGAGTAGCAAATAAAGCTTTATTTTGTGTTGGAAGGTACCCATAACAAAGTTGTATAAAGGCTTCAATACTAATATCAATAAATAAAATCCGAGGTATATTGAAGACTTTTTCAAACCTGCATTCGCTCTAGTGAGGACAGGCCTCAAACGATACAACTCAAGACATTCATTATAGTTCTTTTCTGTGATACTTAGTACAATTTAAAAAAGTGTACGGTTTTTGTAACAAAAATACATGTTCAGACAAATAGTCGTTGTCCTTTAGAAATGTTTACTTTGTAATCGATGCGAAAACAGTTTTGATGTTTTTTGCTATGGTTGATATTATTAGTAGACTAGCCCGCAGCGCACCCGTTCCCATGGGAATTCGGGATTCTTATTACAACTTATTATCCCATTCCTGGCCAAGATAAATAAAATAAACAAAGAATCATTAATTCGACCTAAACCTTCTCGGGTTATAAATGATGTAACTAACACGACTTTCTTTTATATATATTGATTACTATTTGTATTATGTACTAGTATTGTCCGCGGTCTCACCTGCGTTGTTCCCGCGGGAATTTCGGGATAAAAAGAAGCTTTCTGTGTTGAATTTCAAACTCTTATCAATCTCTGGGTAAAAAAGAGGAATTCCTATATTTAAAGATACAATCCTTGGAAACTTTCGCATTACTTATGATGTTCGTAGGATTAGTAGGAAGTAATTTTTTGTGGTATGCAATCGCCTGCCAAGACTAAGGTCTCGCGTTCAATGCCCGGATCGAGCGAAAACATGTTTTCTACCTTTCAAACATGGCTGGGGTTTAAGATCACCAACCCGCATTTGGCAAGCGTGGTGATTATGCCTTATCTTCAGTGGGATGAGAGGTCTTTGCCCAGCTGTGGGACAATACAGTCTATTACTTTTTTTTATTAAGCTAAGCTTATAGGTGTAGGTTACTACAAATGATTTACTTAGTTCCGTTGTCCAAACAAGATGTTGAAAAAAAAGACGTGTGGCACTCGGGGACTGTCGCGGTAAAGCTATTGCATAGTTATTTTTTGTATCACTAGATGGCGTTAGTGGGGAGCGTGAGGTCTTTTCACATGAGGTTTTTTCGTTACGGAATTTCTGGATTAGGTCCCCGCGCTCAAGGCCCGCGATAGAAGCTATGCAATAGCTTAATAATATATTAAAAGAGCCGACCGCATCCAGCTTCAGTTTTAAGGTTTAATCTATCATTAAGTAATTTTTGAAGGCCTTATGACATCACTAAAAAACACGATAAACACAACACTTTATTTACCACCTTACTAAATCAAAATAGACCTTACCTACATTCACATAAAGATCAGATTCAAAACAGACACAAACACAACACTGTCCTACCCATTAATCTTTGCCAAATTGCACTTTATGTCAATAACGTTAAGAGTTGCATTAAATAATAAATATTTCAAATTGTCAGTAATTCACTTCGATATTGCATCTCAAAGTTTGTTCAATGTTTTAATGTACTTACTTTCACTAACGTAATAACGAAAGTATTAAGTGTTTCAAAATTGACTGCGACTGTTACGTGTTGAAATAAAAACTGTTTTTAACCCCTGATGCAAAGCGGGATGTTATAGCTTTGACGTGTGTCAGACTGAACTCCTGGTTAATTTCAACCGAGACGTCAAAAACTGATAGATTCTCAATTCGACTGTTTGTCTGTTGTGTAATGTTACCGTCGTTCGAACGGATTGCAAAAATTCTTTCGGTGGGCATACAGTAATCTGATGTAATGGGTATATAATAAGGCTTGCTTACAATAAGGTCCCTTTATAACTTATTTAAAAAGGTAGGTACCTACGTAGGTAGTTCTCATTAAATTGTGGTTCGAAGTCGGGTTCTCGCTATCTTCTTTAAGAGTCATATATAGGTAGGTAGGTACCTATATGACATATATCATTGAGGTAAACCTTATGCTCTTTAGGTACATAGGTATCTGCTCTTTGTCGTTTTAGTTGATATTCGTATTTTACCCGTATTAGGTACTTAAAGTATTTATCAATATGCAAGTTTTGATTCGTTGGTTTTCAAGTTGCAATACCATTTGGAGAACCGGTCCGGTCACTAATGACGTCACTGACGGCGACAATCACATCCAAATAAAGGCATAGTGGCTTTTATTAATATTGTATTTACCGAGTGAATTAACGAAT
This sequence comes from Cyclophora punctaria, assembly GCA_951394245.1. Taxonomy (NCBI): domain Eukaryota; kingdom Metazoa; phylum Arthropoda; class Insecta; order Lepidoptera; family Geometridae; genus Cyclophora; species Cyclophora punctaria. Next base: position 13,176,218 of record OX596167.1, read on the forward strand.
AACGTTTTAGTGATTTAATAGCAGTGTCCCGTGTTTTACCCGATTTGTACCCGTTCGCGGTAGGAATTTTGTGATGAAAAGAGTACTAGAACATTTGTACTGAATGTGGCTATCAAACATAAAAAGGTTTTTGCAATTCCGACTGGTAATAACTGAGTTCCAGGGCTTACAAACAAAACTCTATTTTATATTACATATTTTTTAAGTTCAAAATCGAAAGTATAAACCAAAAGAATCCGATAATAAATAGATAGTCGTCAAATTATCGGTCCCGCTAGACCGTGTCGGAGGCTTTTAGGCCACCTACACGAACTTACTTAAGTAGGTATGTACTTACTTATAAAAAGTACCTTATACTATTCGCGATTTTCGACTATTACTATTGTGTTGTACTGATATCTTCAGTGAGAAGAGAGGCTTTGCCCAGCAGGACATTACAGGTTAATAGTTACTTTACAAGTCGACATTTTGATCTATGTAACTAAGCAATAGTACCCATATTTTTAGTAGTTTAAAAGTCGGAAATTAACAATTGTTGTTGCCAACTTTCGCTTAAGAATACTTAAGTAATATATCGTACATTACCTACAATAGGTACTTAAGTAATGAACCTACAATGATAAGTTCTTGCAACACACAAACCGTGTTTTAATACGTATTATGTACGGAGACAACCACAATATTATCGAGCTACCAATCTGGACTGAACTCGCCGACCGTGGTCGAAGGCCAACCACTCCGGTTATCCAGTTCAGTATCATTTTATTTAATATTTTATAGTGCAAACTATCATTAAGTTGTTACATGTTAGTACATAGTTTTATTGGTGGTATCATTCCCAAAAGAATTATTAGAAATCATAAATCAAATTTTGTAGTGTATTCAATGTAATTTTTTTTTGTTAGATACCTTACCTGTCACAATTTGACTTATACACAGAAAACTTGACAGAACATGATTTGTTAAGCTTGGTGGATATTATTGGAACCGCTCGCACTACCTATGTGTGTCTTGCACTATAGTAGACTAACTTTAAATATATCTTATCACTAATGTCCGATCAAGTGTAAAAAGTATATAAATACTAGCTGCGCCTCGCGGTTTCACCCGCGTTGTACCCGTTCCCGCGGGAATTTCGGGATGAAAAATAGATGATGTCCGATTCTCAGGCTTACCCGATATGTACACAAAATTTCATGAGAATCGGTCGAGCCGTTTCGGAGGAGTATGGGAACGAACATTGTGACACGAGAATTTTATATATTAGAAGATACCTATCTACTTTCTATGTTGTATATGTGTGGTCATTGGCTATATTCTATCTCTAACGGACGCGGTTTTGATGTAAATTAGCTGTCAAAAACAGCGGGTTTAATCATCTTTTCTACGACACTTTTATCTTAACTCGATATCCCTGGATATCCCTTGACTATCCTTACGAAAAGCGAGTTAGGAAAATTAGCATTTACCTACTTGATTGTAATTAGCCTGTAATGTCCCACTGCTGGGCAAAAGCTTCTCATCTCACTGAAGATAACAGAACAGTGAGGAGAATTAGGGGTAATCACCAGGCTTGCCTAATACCGGTTACTGATTTGAAACCCGGGCCATGTTTTGAAGTAGGAAACATGTTTTCGGGAATTGGACCCGGGACCTCCGTCTTGGCAGGCGAGTGCGCAGACCACTATACCACCGAGGCGTGTATAATTGATTTCCTAGAATAGTTATTCTTGAAATCGGTGTCACACGAGTCAAGTGATCAACAAGGTGTACCGTTCGACCAATCTACGGTCCGAGTGCCAATCAACAACCGCGGTTAACATTCAAAAACTACCATGTACCGCTACACAGCACCAATACTAGAGCTATTGACCAAGATCGGTGCTTTTTTCCTATTTTTAAAACTAATTTCAACTGTAAAATGGTCATTTTGCTTCGTGATGGTATTGACCAATATATTGAACATATAGAAGTACTTTGAAATTGTATGCAGTCACTTCAAATATTTGTTTGTTTAAGTTCTATGCATAGGTCACCTAGCCTAGCTATCACAACGAATGTCCAGTATTAATTATATACAAGAACTAGCAGCGCCCCGCGGTTTTACCCGCGTTGTGCCCGTTCCCGTGGGAATTTCGGGAATTTTTTTACATAAAAACCTTCCTCTTGAATCACTCTACCTATTACAAAAAACCGCATCAAAATCCGTTGCGTAATTTTAAAGATTTAAGAATACAGACAAACATACTAACAGAAGACAAACAGACGCGACTTTGTTTTATACTAGGTATGAAGTGAAGCTTTATGATTGATTTATTAAAGTATAGAATAGGCCTTTGCCCTCCAAACGAGACATTACTTTTTTAATACCACTGACCTCGTAAAATCTCTGCAGGCTTCTTCACTTAACGTATCAGTGCAGTGAGTACGATTAGGCAAACTAACTAAAATAAAGCCTAAAGTCAACATGGTTATGAAAACTAATAAAAACTGACAAACACACTAACCTTTCAGTTTGTAAAAGAAACAAAAAGGTCTAGTCTGCACCGTGTTAAGTAACAACGTGTCGCAACTTTATCAAAATAAGACAAGCGTTTTTGCCTCTTTTATTTTTTGTTAGGTCAGGAGAAACCTCGTACGACAAAGGCCTTCGAACCAGTTCAGATTATAACGTGTTTCTAATTTAATTGATATCATTAGGTATATTAAGGTTGTTTTTTGAATGCTACCAGATAATTGTGTGAATTTTGTGTGCATTATAAAGTCGCTGTTTAAATTGTTTCGTGCGTTTGGTAAAAAACCGGCCATTGCAAGTCGGAGTCGCGCACGGAGGGGGATACTTTAAAAAACGGGAAAAATCACGTTTATTGTATGGGAGCCCCCTTGAATATTTGTTTTATTTTATTTTTAGTATTTGTTGTTATATTAGAACGGGGAACGGAAAACCGCGGGGCACTGAGCTAGTTTCCTATAGCTTTTTAAAAAATATTACCTATAAATAAGTAATTTAAATTGTTAATTTTAAAATTAATTTTATTTCAGTTTTCCGTAATAAAATCATCGTCTGTCATAATTTATATCCTCAATTTCATATTTCCAATTTACATGAAAAAATATTGTTCTCTATACCCGAAGTAAAGCAAAGACGGGTCGCTAGTTACAAAACAAAACAAAGAAGGTGAAAGATAACCGTGACGTCACATTATTTCGCCATACAACACAACGCTCATACAAATGCCATATTACGGACATACAAGAACATAGACGGACTGACAACAATCTTCACTCTTTTAATAAGTACCTATTATATTTTTGTTACGAAATTAGATTAATAATTAATTGATGCTGTTTTATATTGCTATGGTTCGGTTTATATCTAGGTAGGTACTTCTATACTAATTCTCCTCACTGTACTGATATCTTCAGTGAGAAGAGAAGCCTTTGCCCAGATGTGGGACATTACAGGCATTACTCGCTTACTTCTATACTAATCTATCCTACTAATATTATAAACGCGTAAGTAAGTACGGACATATGTATTGTATGTAATATGTTTGTTACTTTCACGCAAAAACTACTGAATGAAACTTTACAGTAATATAGGATATAGGTACATCTGACTAAGACTTGTGATACATTTTATCCCGAAATTCCCGCAGGAACGGGTACAATGCGGGTAAGATAGTGAGGCGCTACTATATGTATAATTAAGATGAAGAGTATGTTTGAACACGATAATCTTTAGAATTACTACTCTCAATTAAAATATTATTGTTGGATTCATTAGCGAAGAGAAATATTATTCAAAACAAAGGTTATAAATACAAAATTTTGGGACAAAAACGGGCATAATTCAGGTAGACCAGGGAGCATTGCTAATTCACCTCTCTCTCTCTCTTTCCCTCTCTCTATTTCTCTCTCTTTCATGCTATATGTCCCACATGGTGGGGTGAGCCTTCTTTGTTTTTCTCCACCACTTCGCTCTATAGTCGATATCTTGCACTTCCATCTATGTGACTAAAATGCAAATAAAATTGTATTTTGAATTTTGTTCATATGTTCAATGAAGCGAAAGCGTACCTTAAGGTTACAAAGGGAAAAGCGTCGATAGCTAGTTTACCTAACGAAAATCTATACCTAGGTAATTATTTGAACGAGTGCCACGGATGGGACGGAACGGATGGGCCCGCCAACACGCCACATTCAGTTGTAACATCATTAAAATATATGAAATACCTAACTTGAATGCTTCAACTTGAACTTGAAATAACTTAACATCAATTGTAGTCCATATGAAACGACGTAGGTGTAGGTAATTTGTTGATGTTCGTAGCTTTATTGTTTTCAATAGTCGAGATGTTTTAGGAAGTATGCAATGGTACCTATATGTTTTAGTACCTACCTATGTGGTATTTTGTGGTTATGCAGCTACAATATAGAAGCTTTAGCTGCGACCCGCAGTTCTGCCCGCGTTGTGCCCGTTCCTTTAAGAATTTCAGTATGAAAAATAGCTTAAAACCTTCCCGTTGAATGTGACTATCCATTACTAAAAGAATTATTCAAATCGGATTGGTAGTTCCTGAGATAAGCGCCTTAATAAAAACAAATAAAGTTGTATACTTAGATAACTTCTAAGTTAACGTAGTAATAACTTTATGTTATGTTAACGTAGTAAGTTATAGGTACTTGTAGTGATTCATTAAGTAAGGATCAAAAAGAAGGATCTTGAAGGGATCATAAACGATGTAATAAGTGATAGGACAGGATGACCCAGGATATGGAGTATAGACAGACGGACGAGAGGTCTTTGCCCAGCATTTGGGACACACGCTATTCAAAATAATAGAGTTGGATCTAACTGTCAAAAAAACATGGCATGTCCCGTGATTAGAAAGAAAAATACTAATTTTTTTTTTACGTAACCTCGCTGTCCCACTGCTGGGCAAAGGTCTCCCCCAATTCTTTCCATTTATCTTTTTCCATAGCCAACTCCTTCCAACCCTTTTTAAAATCGTCCAGCTCTTTCCGCCACCGAGTCGGAATAACAATATAAATAAGCTAAGTATACAATAGCAATAAATTCAATACTTATTCATACGAATTCTGGTAACAATCGTGCTATATCTGACCTACTTTTGCTAATTAGCACCATTTGCTAAATCGCCATACATATGTCTGCCACAAAAACAGCGGCACAGTTCTCAAACTATCATTATTTATTAACCATTATTTAAGTATGACTCAGAACTCAGAAGCATCCTGTTCAAAACTGTTTTTAATTTAATTAACTTCGCAGACTAAGTACCCAAACTTGGTACATCTAAATATCTAGTATGTTACGCCATTCCTCAAACGTTTGGCATTACAGCGGCGTGGACCAAAAGGATAATTTAAGTTATGAGCGAATAGAAACTGTAAAATTATATATACAAAGTTTTCTTACAGATATAGTTTAATTTAATACATTTTTTTAATTCACGAGGAAGATTTAAAATCGATGAACAATTGCGAGTTTCAAATTGTTTGTTTTTTGGGGTTGCGGATTAGATTCCCGCCCGGAGTCAACAGTATGAGCAGACACAGTTGTTGGCGATGTCTGGGTGTCAATTATACATTCTTATAAAGTATTTGTGTATGTATATGTAATAGTATCAGTGAGATAGATTCCATAAAATATAACAAACTTATACCTTAATTTAGGTCTAACTAACCGTGTGTGAATTTGTACGAATATCTTATTGTTATATATAAAATTCTCGTGTCACAGTATTCGTTCTCGTACTCCTCCGAAACGGCTTGACCGATTCTCATGAAATTTTGTGAGCATATTGAGTAGGTCTGAGAATCGGCCAACATCTATTTTTCATCCCGAAATTCCCGCGGGAACGGGTACAACGCGGTTGAAACCGCGGGGCGCAGCTAGTATATTATATATCTGTATATAAATCGCCTTAAGCTTATGACCTACATCCTCAAACACTGTACATTTCGGCCTCAATTAATTTGTTCTCATGCATAAAGTGTTTGCGAACAAGGACGTAGCTTAGAATTAACTGTTACAATTATTAAAATGTTTCGTTAATTAACACGTATGCTCCTTAATGGTTATTGCAAGCAACGTACATGAAATAATCAAGATAATTAATTGTACTTGGGTACTGCAGAGGATTTTATTGAGATCATTATTCGAGATGTTTTTATAGTCTATTACGAAGTATAATACAAAAATCAAAAAAACTATCATACGATTGCCTAACTAACGTAAGATTGTCTGTCTCAATTGTTTCAATTGATAGACCGGAGGCCTTTCGGCGGTAAAAACTTCGACACTGGGGCCACTACTTCAAACTTACTTATTTTTTTCTTTCATTAAGCCACGTTTTTCGTTAGAGAGAGAAGCCTTAGAATCTTAGAATACAGATTTGTGATGCGAAAGTTCACAAACATTAACAACATAAATTAAATTATATTAACTAACATTTACTGTAACTGTTACTGTTAGCCCGTAATGTCCCACTGCCGGACAAAAAACTAACTAACATTTAATAATTTAAATTATGTTGAGCAAAGGCCTCTCATCTCAATAAAGATATCAGTACAGTGAGGAGGACAAATCAAATAGAAAGAAAAAAAGATTACACTGATCAATCAAGTGAAATGCAGACGCCGGGATTTGAACCCGAGACCTCTCGCTGTGAGGCGAGCACTCTAACCACTGAGCTACGTTTGCTTCGATGTAGGGGTTGAATTTAAGCAACAGTAGAAATCTGGTATGGATTCATGAATATACGTAGGCTCAAAGGCTATTACGATAGAGTTCATGTTAAACGTAGAAAATATGAGCACAATGAACGCGTACTGCGCAGGTCTATGAGTGAGTTTATAATTAAGAGAGCGTCCCACGGTAGTCGCGTTGTGCCCGGTCCGAGGGAATGGGGGATAAAATGTATCCCATATAGGACTCTTCTAACACAGGTTTAAATAAACTTAAAAGAAGGGTTCCCAAAACTTCTCAAACAAATGTATTTGTAAATAAACGATTTTTATTTTATTTATTTTTTTATATGTTATTCCGATGTATAACCTATATTACTGTAAAGTTTAATCCAAATCCCTCTAGTAGTTTTTGCGTGAAATAGTAACAAACATACATTCAAACATCCATCTTCACAAACTTTCGCATTTATAATATTATAGGTAGTAGGATTAGTATATTACTCGAAGTTACGCGATAGAGCGGCTTTTCCACTTCGGATTTGATGATGTAGTAGCTGAATGTAATTATAACATTAGCACAAACAATATTATCGTCGATCAGAGTGTCACAATAGTAGCATAGAGTTATATTGTTTGACGTCGGCCATTTTTTCATCAGTCAATGTACAAGGAGAGCCCACGCGAATGCCTTTTGGCGTAACGCACTAAAATGCTGCTTTATTAGTTTCACTATAACCTGACTTTTAGCTGCTGTAAATAAACTCGGTTCGGCTGAATTTTGTAAACACAGGCTATAAATAATTGAAAAAAGTCTTTTTGTTGAATATAAAATCGATACAAACTCTGGAAAGTTACGAAGCCATACAAACACCTCAAGTTTCTTCAACCTCAAGGGGTTTAAAAATATCCTGGAATATTCCAAAGTACTTACTAATCATTAAAATTATTTAGTTTTAAAATTATTGATGAGTTATTATTTAATTGACTGAGTAATTCTTTGAATAAGTTAATATATTATAAAAGTTACGTTATATATTTTTGTACACCAGCTTAGTAGCCATTATCAGGTGCGAAGCGCCATTTTAGCGTCATACCCAGTATAGTGATTTTTAAAGCATGTAAACCGTAGGCGAACAAGTACGTACAATGCACCCAATATCCTTGACTTTTCATTAAACTGTCGTGTACAGTTCGACAGTCCGTGTTTGTGGGCGTTTTGGACAAAGCTGGGAAGGTTTGGTCACTGTATGACGTCATTGTGGCATTTTGATTGATGACGTCGGCATTGAAATGTCTAGTGGCATTGTATAATAGACGGAAGTGAGAAGAATGTTTAATTTCTTCGATTTAATAGTCGTTAATTTTTAAAAGGACTACCTAGTATGTTCTAAATTCAAATTATATTAGTCTATGCGCGTTGTCAACAGATGTCGGACACAATTGGTCAAACACATGTTTCTAAATGACCATTATTTTTTGTCACACTGTGGTCTTTGACAAATTATTTTCGGTCACATTTCGAATTTGGAACGGCTCAACCTTCAAGCGTCCGGTTACTTTTTCTTTATTTTCGCAACGTTGCTATTATTTGAAACGGAATTTAATTTGACTCGATTTAATTCGAAAACAATGATAAATTGGTTTTGATGCTTCGATTTCGAATGGGTATCTTAACATTTTATTTGAATTTCGCTGAATTATTGTATGTTTACGACTTAATTATTTAACATTATAGGGTGAATCTTATAATGATAAATACAATTATTAATTTTGATTTACATTTAAAGAAGTAGTATGATATTGACTATATTTTTTTAATAAACTCTTGAGTCCCACGGCAAACTTCTCAACCGTAGACATCAATCGTGTTTTCCAAGGTCCACTCTGATCCACTCGCTCTAAAATCTCTAAATAATTGACTTTCTTGCTATTAAAAGGGGTGAGTAAAAAGTGAAGGCAAAACAGATGTTTATTACGACCCCTTATTTATTAGCTCCCCTTCGTGTATGTTACATTACAAGGGGTTTACATTCAATAATATACACTTACGTCACAATTTGCAAACTGAGCCACCTGCCTGTAGCAATGACCTAAAGCATACAAAAGTCATTCGAGTTCATCAAACGGTTAAGGAAAGTAATGAGAAAAAAACTGATTTTTTGTTGTAAAACAAGATTTTATTAACAGACTTATGTCCCAATTGTGGACAAAGATCTCCCTCAACATGTACTAAAGCATCCCTGTAAAGCTAAAATGCATATCATAGACTCTATCTTTTATCTCTTCTCTTCATATAGAATTGAAAAGAGCGAGATTTCTTCAGCGAAAAGAATAATAAGACATACCTATACTAAGTGGTGTTCGCCCTAGGCCATCTAGATCAGACCGCCCCATCTTTATTACTGTTTATCTCTACTAGTGTTTATCTGTACCTTCGCAGGTGAAGTGGCAACTTAATAATCTCTACACATAAATAACTGGGTTTATCTACACTAATATTATAAAGAGGAAAACTTTGTTTGTTTGTAATGAATAGGCTCAAAAACTACAGGACCGTTTTTTAAAATTCTTTCACCATTCGTAAGCTACATTATCCACGAGTAACATAGGCTTTTTTTCATCCCGAAATTCCCACGGGAACGGGTACAGGCGGGTAAAACCGCGGGGCGTTGCTAGTTATGAATATAACAAAAAACTTGAAATAATCGCCCTAAAGATATCAGTACAGTGAGGAGACAAACAAACAAACAAACAAATAAATATAAGCACGGATTGACAATCTTATCGACATTAATATTATAAAGGGCAAGCAAACCTCAGAAACTACCAGTCCGATTTGAATAATTCTTTTTGTATTGGATAGCCACATTCAACGGGAAGGTTATAGGCTATATACCGTCCTGAAATTCCTTCGAGAAAGGGCACAACGTCGGTAAAATCGCGGGGCTAGTGACTTTATAAAGTCGGTAAAAACTTAAAACGAAATTAAATCGTATTGTAACACATACAAACTCTAACGCTAAGTGTGGTCATAAAATGAAACAATGGTCCTTTTGACCACATGTGGCCCGCTCGGGTGTACATTATAATGGGACATAAAGGCCCAAAACTAAGGAACTGACAATAAATCTTTTTACTAGTCCCGCAGATGGCTCAGTCAGTGTCTATTGATTCATTTGTAGAGTGTCTTTCGTTTCTAGATAAGAGGAATACTTGTATTACTTAATGTTACTGAAACGAAAATAAATAAAAGTAAAATCTATAATATAAAAATGAATCGCAAAATGTGTTGGTAAGCGAAACTTCAGAACGACTGCACCAAATTGGATGATTCTTTTTTTAATGTGTTCCTAATTGCCAGGAAAAGGTTTTTATATAAGAAAAATAAGGAATAAAAATCTCAAAATTCCCACGGGAACGGGGGCGCTGCGGGTGAAACCGCGGGGCACAGCACATATAAACAAAAGAGATTAAGAAAATGTACATCTACTATCCAAGTAGTGGTCGAGCTGTACATTGCAATGAGTCGAATGCATAATGTTACTCAAAGAAAAATAAATAAAAGTAACATTTGTAATGTAAACAAAAGAGATTAAGCAAATGTAAACAAAATAAACAGTTGAGCGTAAACGATGACAGTTTACGATAGTTTTTGTTTTCGAAGATGTTGACGTGTTTGTACTCGAATATGTTGTCTAACAGACACCCTACTTATGAATGAAGAAGGGACAGCTAAAGGATGGTGGTAACATGCGAGTTGACTCGCGTTATATCTGTTTGTGAAAGATCCAGCATCTACGTAAATAAATTATTACAATTAATTATATTTACTTACAATTATAGCTAGATATATGATTATGTCACTACATCATTACATAGTATAAAACAAAGTCGCGTCTGTTTGTCGTTTGTCTGTTTGTCTGTATGCTTAAATCTTTAAAATTACGCAACGGATTTTGATGCGGTTTTTTGTAATAGGTAGCGTGATTCAAGAGGAAGGTTTTTATGTTAAAAAATTCCCGAAATTCCCACGGGATCGGGCACAACGCGGGTAAAACTGCGGGGCGCTGCTAGTAATATTATAAAACAAAGTCCCCGGCCGAGTCTGCCGTCTGTCCGCGATAAACTAAAAAAAGCGCTTATTTTAATATTGCAAACAGACACTCCAATTTTATTTATATGTACCTACTTCCTACTTATATGATAAAGGCGAAAGTTGTTTATGCATGTTTGTTTGTTACTCGTTCACGCCAAAACTACAGAACGGATTTGGATGAAACTTTACAGTAATATAGGTTATACATCAGACTAACACATGGGATATATGTTATCTCGCAATTCCCGCAGGAACGGGTACAACGCGGGTAACACCGCGGGACTAATATGTATATAGAAGTACTAACATAACTCAATAACTTAAGGTCATATAGCATAAGTTACGAGGCATTTACATATACATCTAGGAGGCACCAAGGGCGGGCGAGGTCCCCAGTCAATTGTTTTAAAGTTCTCACAAGATTGTTGTATCTTTTAGATAACACTATACGAGTATTTCATTGTATTCAAGTTGTTGGTGAATACTTATATAACATTTAATTGTTTTATTCTTGAGCTTAATGTACTGGTTAGTGTTAAAGTGTTTTCTAATTATAGGATACCGAATGTTATGGTGATTTATAGTAGCTGTATCTTGCGGATTTACCTATGTTGTATCCGTTAACTAATATAAAGGTGGGTACAGACTGGTGAAACGTAACATGAAATGTATTATTCTGCCTTTCATTGCATGTTCGCTGCAAGCGTGGACGCATAGCGCGCTCTTAACGCGCATTCACTACGAAGCTCCCGCGTTCGTCTGTTTCCGCCCTTTGTGTTCGTTCGAAAAATCACGGATCGCTCCGCGCGCGGGTTGTATGCTCGTAGCGTGCGCGTGAAATGCACATTTCGCGCGCACAAGACGTCCAAACTATGAGAAATTGATACAAAGTGTGTTACCTTTCATGATACATTGCAGCAATGTGTACGGTGAATTCTTTCATTGCATGACACATTGCATGTTACGTTTCACCAGTCTGTACCCACCTTAAGGGTAACAGTAGCAAATTAGTAAGCCTTTTGAATACGTCTATTACATTTATACATCGTTTTCACATATAAACATCTTGGTGGTATTTCACTTGTCAAGACTGTGTTCCCGGATCCAATTCCCGGGTCGAGCGGAAAAGAGTTTTCTATACCTTTAAATGTGGCTCCGGATGACCTACCCGCAGTAGGTAGTAGTAGGCCAAATCCTCCTCACTGTACTGATATCTTCAGTGAGTTGAGAGGCCTTTGCCCAACACTGGGACAGTTTAACACTTTACTACTTACATAATCATTTTGGGATATAAAACAAAACCTGCTCTTCGCTATTGCTGTCGCTGTCGCTCCACCGTGGCACTCCCATACAGTCAAATAATGTATTTTCTCTATATTTTCTGAGTATAGCTTGATTTAGGTCCTAATTGACAATTTACCGTAATCAAATCTGTTACTCGGTGTAATGTCATCGGATGATTTAAATATAATGAATGACATGACTATTATATTAACCATTGTTGAATTGTTATAAGTTTTTTGGGATCCGTAGCCAAATGGCAAATAGATTCGTCTCGATAAATGTATTCTGTGAACCGCATTAAGATTTTTACACATACTTAAATAGAAAAAAAACGCTTCAGTGTTGTTCCAATATTGAAAACTGAAACTAAAAAAAAAAAACATCAAACCCATACGTTTGGGGTACCTATGGATAGGTCTTCAAAAATTATATTGAGGTTTCTAATATTCCAAATAGGTAAAATGTGTGCCACCCCCTGTAACTTCTAAAATACTTCTACGTCATAAATCGTAAACAGCAATTTACCTTTCATTCAATCATCTCAAATCTTCTAACTACAAGAAGAAGTTTTATATTATGTTATTTGCTGCTACGGAACCCTTCACGGGCGAGTCCGACTCGCACTTGGCCGCTTTTTAAATAATGAGACATAGATACCAAGCGAACCGTACTCATTGCTAGTGCTAATGATTCACCAACTACCATGGTTAATGCCATTATTGAAATTTGACTAACTAATATACATATACATATATACAAGCCAGTCACCTCCAAAATTGATGTATGAATACTAAAGGTCCATTCACACAGACCGGCACGGAGAGAAGAGTAGATTTTTATTACGTTGGAAACAGAGTTTTGAGTAGTTGTACCAAGGTTTATTTTTGCATGTGCACTTGATTTGTTATTAATAATGCTTGAACGCGCTTTGTGTGAAGTAATAAGAGGAGGTCGGCTCCGATTGCGTGCTCTTTCTTATTTGGCCAATTCCAAGCGTATGCGGTCCGTTCTGTGTGTAAAGAAAAACGCGGGCCGATGCTCTCCGAGCCGGGCTGTGTGAACGGACCCTAAGTTGGTATTTTTAACCATCCTCTTCACTGTACTGATATCTTCATTTCAATGAAAGGCCTTTGCCCGGCATAGGTCAATATTTTACTTTCTTTTTTAACATGAATGGTATAAGATTACTAATACAAGATTTCGATAATAATTATTTCTAAGACATCGAAATATGGCTGTATAATGGTGTTTTTAAGCTTTTAACCGACTTCGAAAATAATAGTTACATCCCAATGAGCGACACGAACGAAACGTTGAATTTAGGATTAGGTTCCGTCTAGTAAGATAAGTAGTTTTGTTTGTATACTAAATACTAAAAGGGAAGGAAGGAAAGGGAGAGAGATAGAAAGAGAGCGAGAAGGAGGGAGTGGAATAGAGAGAGATGGTTTTATTGACGAGAGAAACAAAGAAAAGAATAATTGTCAGGAGAAATAAGGTTGTATGTATGTAATATTTTTCATTGTCGACGTCACAACACCTCATTCGTTTTTACACACATTGAACCTTCATAAGATGTAAGTAGTACATACAAACATACGAGTGAGCCGTGTGAGCCATTCAAGTACAGCATTCTTGACCAAAGCTGCGGCCCAAGTTTTGAGATGATAGGGATAGATTTGAAGCTTAAAGCATGATATTACGCAAGTATCTGTAAAAGAAAATGGAAGTAATTGTTAATGTAACAATTATTGTTACATATATTCGTAGAATCGATACCATAGTGCCCTCCGAAGCACGTTAGCGCTCAGATATAATATCGCCCACCAATCCAAAAAGGGACCGAGGTTTACGTTGCTTAACAATTGCATTGAGTTAACATCGTTTAGTCAAACTACGCCACATGCTACTATCGGCCACCCATCCAAGTAGTGGCCGAGCTGCACGTTGCTTAACAATTCCAATGAGTCGGACTACGCCACGAGCGCTACGATATAGATGTTATCTTACATACAACTTAGCTCTACAAGTCTACACTTTGATACGACACTACAGGTTTCATCGCGACTGTTGGCAGTAGTACACTTAACATACAAATTGCTTGGCGCTTGTACCTTAAACCGCATGTACAAGTAGGCCACGCGTCTCCACGTATAGGTTTTTGTGTTTAGAACAATCGGTCACCGTTATATTAATGTAGGACACGTAGCCATTCGGACCCAGCTGAGGTCCCTGCACGGAACAAAAAGACGTTGTTTACCTCACGTTGGGTCATATTGACCTACCAATTGGGTCATAAATGGAAACTGTGAACTAAGTGGCTGACATAGTTATTTTTGGACAGTCGAAGGCCGTTCGCAGCGCGTTTTTTGTCCTGAAAAAAACTATGGCAATTCAGTTAACGTAGCTAGACACTGCTGTTTTAATATTCGTTGTCGAATATTACGCCGAAAATCGTTATTTGACGTTGAAAGTAACCAGTATCGATGATTTCAAGAATACTACAATTGTACTTTCCAAACCAATTAGCGCTCAGATGTTATTAAAATACTTGTTCCATTAATTCGATTTATTCGTCAATTATTTTGATAGTTCTACTGTTCTGTAAATCTATATTTTATCGGATTTATTACACTCTCATTGCTGAAATAACGGCTACACTTAATAGTTTACACGTAAATGTATTGGCCCACTGACCAACACAGGTGGTGGCCCATATTCTGCCACTGTGGTCAACACTTGTGTGACTGATTAGTAATCTGTGACGGCGGCCGCTGATCTTCGCGAGGTGACTGTGAATTCGACTCGCTCTAGTGGCTTGTACGTGACTTTACCGCTTTTGAGAATTGGTCTAATATCCTCCATGTGTTAGAGTGTTGTTGGTTATTGTTAGGACGTTGTTGTGTTTGAGAGAAATGCTTTATTTGATAAATGCTCGCGCCCCGCGGTCTTACCTGCGTTGAACCCATTACCGTAGGAATTTGGGGATAAAATGTATCCCATGTGTTTATCACAGAAAATTTCAAAGTTTATTGTTTCATAAAAGAAAAAAACTTTTGCCATGCGATATCTACACTCTAAGATATTGCACTGCTTATAATCCCTACCATTATAATATCTTTTTCCAACCAATTCATCTTTAACACTTATTTATACTTTCTTTCACTACAACAAGGTATTAATTTGACCGGCGCAATTTTCCGCACGCCCAACCAATAAGTTCACTGGGCCTTGAAGATATTTCCTCACTGTCACACAAACACGACCAATTCTAAAATGAACACGACCAAATCGAAAATAAACACAACCAAATTGAGATGGTAACCCACGTACTGCGACAGGTTGTGAAATAATTGTAACATCGTTCACACGTAATTTGGTTACGTGTAAGTGCATTGTGCACACATACGTACGTAATTGTGATTGATTCGTGTTATCTGTGTGTTGAACTGTGTGTGTGAGTTCGTGTTTGTGCTTTTGCGTTACTTTTTTTGCGAAGTAATAATATTGGATGCTTATTCACATGGAATACATAAATATAGTTCATAGATTTGTAGAAGAACATAATGGGTTTTCTTTACATAACTTACTTGAAGTAGGTTAAAGAGTTTGTTTAGTTATGGAAGACTCGCCGCGCCCAGCGGTGTTACCCGATTTGTACCCGATCCCGCGGTAATTTCGGGATAAACTGTTCCATGTGTTATTCTAATGTATAACCTATATTGCTGTAAAGTTTCATCCAAAACCGTCCAGTAGTTTTTCGTGGAAGAGTAATAAACAAACGAAGTTCATTTTAAATAATGTTCGTTTTCTTGCAATACAAAATACTTACAATTTTTATCAGCTTATTGCTTACATATTTTTGTACTAAATAGATTTTTATTTTAACATCTATCTGTAATACTTATCAATAAGATTGAGAGATAATTTATCCTGCATTAAGACCCTATCATATTTTTCATATATATCTGTTATTATGCTATTATTACGCTATACGATAACGAAGTGAATAACCTTACAAATCTCTACCTCAAGACGATGATAGTGACATCTCGACAACATAATCACGCAGATTCCAAGTGTATGAACACGCAGAGGGCATCAAACGGTTGTCCGGTTAATTTAACCATCGCGTGATTGGGCGGCGTGTTAAGGGTTATAAAGCAACTGCATTGTTGGCTGCAAATAGTAATAAGTAATTGTATGTGAGTCATGTTTCGTGATTGTTTAATATATTGTTTTTATTGGTGTTATTTTATAATCGTGATGAGATGTTAAGGTTGTAATATTTAATTGCTTGTAGGATGCCAATAATACTCTTTTAACGGACTTAGGGTGAATTGCACAAAGATTCTTAATTTGATTTAACTTATTTAAAAATCAAATGACGTTTGTTTAAAATGGTCTTCTATTTGATGCACTATAAAGTACAATTTTGAAGGGATAGCTTTTGTTTCTTAAACATAGAGTTTTTGTTCAAGCCGCCCGTAGTGTTTAGCATTTGATTCGCAATATCTATACTAATATTATAAACCTGCATAGTTTGTTTGAACGCGCTAATCTTAGGAACTACTGGTCCGATTTGAAAAATTCTTTCAGTGTTGGATATTCCACTTATCGAGGAAGGCTTTAGGGTTTTTTCATCCCGAAATTCCCACGGGAACGGGTACAATGCGGGTAAAACTACGGGCAGTACTTGTATCTAAATAAAGTGAACTAGTACGCATCCAGTTCAGTCCATTACTGCCTAGAGCCGTGTTCTAGATATCTTTAGACACTTCAGACAAAGTGAACTTGCGATAGATTTATCAAACAGGTATCACAAACAACCTTACCTATTAAAGACGTATTTTTATTCATAATTTCGTAACAAAGTCCACAAAGGTTGAATACAACAATAACTATGGTCAAAATGTCAGTGCGGCCTTCGCTAACCACGAAGTTAAACAAGTAGATATAACGTTGGAGAGTTTCTCAACGGCTTATCTCTTGGAAGCTTTGTACGAATCGGTTTAAATGGTACGAATTGATATAGTTCGATTATTTGTAGTTCAGTATACTATTAATATTGTGAGTTGGTTACTGACCTATTCGAACTTAATAGGTACAGTCAGCCAAAAATGTGGTCTACCACCCTACGGTTGAGATTCATTTGAACGTCATGAAACAACAAGGTCAATTTTCATTTAATAATAGAGGTCCAACTAAGTCACCCAATGATGTCAAATGTCAGGCATCTCAGATAACAGACAAAACGTCATAACATAATTGTGCATAGAAAAGTCAACCTTAGCGATCGTTACATCTCGCAGAAACTTTTGTCAAAAGTGGTAGACCACTTTCTTGGCCGACTGTACATTGAACTAATTTCTGTACTGACTTATGATATTGTAATAATCCCTACTTCCCTACTATCATACTAATCTATACTAATATTATAAAGCTGAAGAGTTTGTTTTGTTTGTTTGTTTGTTTAAACGCGCTAATCTCAGAAACTACTGAACCGATTTGAATAATTCTTTTTGTAATAGATAGCCACATTCAACGGGAAGGTTATAGGCTATTTTTCATCCCGAAATTCCTACGGGAACGGGTACAACGCGGGTAAAACCGCGGGGCGCTGCTAGTAATATTATAAGTGTGAATGTAAGTCTGTCTGTCACGCTTTCACGCCAATACTACTGAACTGATTTGAACGAAATTTGGTACACAGTTAGTCTGAAAAAGGACATAGGCTACATTTTATCGCGAAATTCCCGCGGGAACGGGTACAACGCGGCTGAAACCGCGGGGCGCTGCTAGTGTGTAAATAAGTTCCAAAAACAGACCTTAGCACCACGTATTAAGCGTTTGATACCGTTAACCGTAAAACGTCATACATTGCTCTTTTTTAAGGATTACCGATAGCGATGTATTAATTAATCACGCAATGTATTCGTACCGATGAGGTTATGTAACATAAACGTTTGTGCTATTCTTATCTAACTTATTCCGCGTTTCTTTTCGCATACATTAACATGGCAAGTATTATTTTATGATCTAGATTCTGTATAGTTTTGAGACTTAAGTACATTGACTTAAGACTTACGTTACACACTTAAGTAAAAGTTACTTGTTTTTGTTCCTACCAAAAAATTTGTTACTTTATCATGACTATATTATTTGACTAGCAGCGGCCCGTGGTTTTACTCGCGTGGGAATTTCAAAATTTAAAATCGCCTTTATCCTTCCCGTTGAATGTGGCTATCCATTACAAAAGGAATCATTCAAATCGGACGGGTAGTTTCTGAGATTAGCCCATACAAACAAAAATAGAGACTTTACCTCCTTATTGTATTAGTTTTAGTATAGATACTATATTATATTACTACATTACCTATACAATGTATATATACTCTAATTTTATATTACTTTATTACATAACATAATATTAAAACTATTCTTATTTCTCAGGCGACCGTCGCTGTGGTCACCCGGGGGTGCCGCCCAACGCCAGGGTGTCTCTGCCCAAAGGAGACGACATCGTCCCCGGGGCCGTGGCTGCCTACGAGTGCGACGACGGCTACGAACTCTTTGGATCGGCACTGAGGGAGTGCACCCTCAAGGGAGACTGGACTAATGAACCGCCATTTTGTGGTAAGTATCAAATTACTAAAAAAGTAAGTTCGTGTAACTTATGTCGCCAACACTGGTGACGCCTTTTATAGACCGCCTAAAGGACTTCAGTTTTGTCTATCGATTGAAAAAACTGGGACCGACATTTATACGTGCCTTTCGAAGCACGGTAGCATTCAGATAGAAATGCCAAAAAAAAAAACTAAACAACAGCTTTGCTTTATAGCTTTAGAGTTTATTTTTTTGCTTGTTTGAACGCCATAATCTCCTGTGGAAAACCCACGGAACAATGCTTGTTTTGCATAAAGACAAAGGTTGTTGACAACACTATAGTTGGCCACTAACCTAGTGGCCAACTATGGTGTCGAAGTTAGACTTAAAGTCTTCGATATGACTCGACCAGTGTCTACTCGTACAACATAAAGCAAAGCAACAAAAATCCGAAGCAAAATAACGTCGAACAGAAATTCTATCCATCCAAGTAGTGACCGAGCCCTTTATTCATAGATCCGCCAACATTTAAGCCTCTGTCAATCCCAAACTCCTTATCAACCCCTCAACTTACAAATCCTAATCAGACTAACCAATTCTCCAACAGGCACGAACGTAGCATTCCGAAAACCAGCCAACCAATCAACGACCGTCCGCGGTGGCGCCGCAGCCAATGGGAACGATGGAGAACGAACCACGGAGCATGATGGAAAGAGATGCACAGAGACGCAGAGAGAAGCTTCACCGTGGTGGCAGGTGGATCTACTGCGGCATTACGCCGTGAAGGTGGTCCGGGTCACCACTAGAGGATGTTGTGGTAGGTTTACTTGACCTTCTATTCAAGATGATCTCTGTCTTCAAAATAATCTACACACCCTTTAAAAAAGAAAAAGACGCATTCGCCTGGATCTTCATTCTTCCACAGCCTTGAAAAAAGTGAGACGAGCTCTCAATAGAGGAAGGTGGAAATTTTTCTCCCGGTAAAATGACTTATAAAGAAACTAGGTAACTTGTTTTCCCACAGTGTAAGTCCCACCCTCTCACTAAAACATAAGATAGGTTAAAATGCCAGTAAAACCTACAGGGCACTACGACTTCTTTAAACTTTCATTAAAATCTTGTACCAAGCGTACAGAACCACAGTCACTGCTAGACTTATCACATTTTGTGCAAACATGTCCATTCTGTCGAGATGAACAGTTAGCCGTCCCAGTGACATGACTAATGGCGTCAACTTTTACCATAATTGTTGTTTTATTACCATCTCCGACGAGCATTTTATGTCATAAAATTATCCGTAATTACTGTTATTTTCTACGAGTTTAATTGAAATTATTATTGCGAAGATATTAGTCGTGATGTTGTTTGGTTTGTAGGAAAATGATTTAAGTGATTAGAGAGGTTCTGTGTTAGATTGTGTTTGTTTGCATCTAGGTGTACGAGTATCTAGGAGCCTTCACATAGGTCCGTAAATAACAAAGCGAAAATGTTATTTTATATTTTAACACGCTAATTTCTAGAACTATGGATATGAAAATTTAGGATATTAATTAGGCTTACTAATCATCCCTATATCTGGTACAACACACCTAAAACTACCTGAAGATGAGTCACTGTTCTTCATTACATTTCAAATGCATCCTATTCGCATACCTACTATGTGCTAACACATTTCGAAGTAGGTTAGGTTAGAAACATATGTTTCGCCAATACATTCCCTCGGTTCGTAAATGTATGGGTATATTCAGTATTCGGTTGAACGATTCGTCACATATGATCTGAGAATGTCGTAACACTTGCAAACTTATTGCTACATATTTTTAAATACATAGATGGGTATGAGCGTGAATGTATATTGGTTTCTACAGGTTAGGAAGTAATGTTTTGCTTGTAGGATTTAGTAGGTAGATAGTCTGCTAGTTTTGGTCTTATATATCTAAACTGTATAGCAAATTATCCCGTCTACTCTTTGGGAAGGGTCTGTCGTATCTCTAGAGTTGGGTGTATTAGGATTAAGGAAGTCATTCATCATTATTTTCCGATCTTTTTAATTAGAATTTATTTATATTATCTATCTCTAACAAAACAAAGGTGTACAATAGACTATATTTTTCCGACCTCTTTTGTTAAAACTATTTATGTAAATTTCTATTTCTGTCCACAGGCCATCAACCCCTCCAGGACTTGGAGATCCGTGTCGGGAACAGCAGTTCAGACCTTCAACGGAACCCGCTCTGTGCCTGGTTTCCCGGAACTATTGGTAAGCTTACTTATAAGAGTACTTTCTTACTGATAAGAGGAAATAGTTCATTAGTTTGCTTTCGTTAAAACGTGCTTATATCTGGGACTACGAGTCGCAATGTTTTCTTAATTAAATACCTATATAAATTATATTTAAAAGGAAGTAATGAAGCTAAACTTTAAGGCTTTTTCTTCATCATGGCTTACGAAGGGCTACAAGTTAGGATTGAACAGCTTTCTAACATCCTACTAATATTATAAATGCGACAGTTTGTGAGGATGTATGTGTACCTACATATGTTTGTTTGTTACTCTTTCACGCAAAAACTATTGAACGGATTTGGACGAAACTTTGACAGACACATAACATGCTTAGGACTAGCAAAGTGTGAAAATCCTACCAATATTATAAATGCGACAGTTTGTGAGGATATGTATGTATGTTTGTTACTCTTTCACGCAAAAACTACTGGACGGATTTGGACGAAACAAAATTTGGACGATTTACGCGGTCAATTTTCACGCTAACTCCATCTAGTACATCGCGGGTAACCTCAGCATGAAACGGCTACTTAGAAAGATACATTTAAGTTTAGACTTTGGTCTGTTCCGACATGCATTTCAAGTAGACTTAACTAGAACCAGCTGTAGGTTTATTATCCGTTTTAAACCTACTTATGGTGGTTAACGATCACACTCAGACTGAAATGACCTAGTTTTAGAGATGGCTTATGTAAGTTGTTAAAGCAATGTCCTGACAAATACTATATTTTCTGAAGTACTCAGCAAATACTTTCAGAGCGAATTACATAAGCACTCTTCAAATTATTCCGGGGATATGTTTAAAAACAAATGACGATCGTTTTAAAATGTGTTCTATTTGGTGCTATATAAAAAACAATTTTGTACGGACAGCTTTCGTTTCCTGAACATATTGAGGGACTAATTTTTTACACAACTGCTATCTATTAACCACCGCGTGGAACAGCTAATACGATTATATTGGGACAGGTGAAACTAAATAAAAGCTTTGTGCCCGTTCCCGTGGGAATTTCGGGATTTTTTTAACATAAAAACCTTCCTCTTGAATCACTCTACCTATTACAAAAAACCGCATCAAAATCCGTTGCGTAATTTTAAAGATTTAAGCATACAGACAAACAGACAAACAAACAAACAGACGCGAATTTGTTTTATACTATGTAATGATTGGTAGGATTTCCACACTTTGCCAGCCCTAAGCGTGTTAAGTGTCTACAATAAACCTGCTATATTGCGTACGAGTAACAAAACAAAACCATGACCCATATTACTTGAGCAACTAGCCCAGTATAGTCCAGATCAGAGGATTTTCTCGGATTTAGTATAACAGTTGAGCAACGGTGGTGCAAGCGAAAGTAGTTACTTCAATCACTTCAACCTATATTCTATTATTATGTGTTTGGAACGTAATTGTTGGGTATTAGTGGTGCTGTTAACCGATTTTTATAGTAGTAGTACTTAACTGTATGTGTTTGTCCAACTAATTTTATAAATGCGAAAGTTTGTGAGGATACATGTATGATGCATGTATGTTTGTTACTCTTTCACGAAAACACTACAGGATGGATTTGAATGAAACTTTACAGTAATATAGGTTATACAGCAGATAGGTTATACAGCATTTTAGACCGCCGGAAGACCTTTCGTAAAGAACATGGTCAATCGATTGAAAAAATGGGACCAACAGATATCTATACTAATATTATAAAGCTGCAGAGTTTGTTTGTTTGAACGCGCTAATCTCAGGAACTACTGGTCCGTTTTGAACAATTCGCTATTTTTCATCCCGAAATTTCTAAGGGAACTGGCACTACGCGGGTAAAAGCGCGGGGTGCTGCTAGTAAATGATTTATGGGGTACTTGCTGTTACCAAGTTGCCATCTTGATTCACAACCCTTAAATTGACATAAACCCAAGTGTTTCTTCAAACCCGCACACCCAACCTATCTACACGCCACGGAGTGACGTCACGATCGACGCACGCGCACCAACTAGCGTTGAGTCCACTAGAGAGCATGTGAAACTCTCGCGACACGATTTCCACTTTCGTTCGATCGAGCGTCGTGTGTGAACCATAGACTCTACATAATCTATATATTGCTCTACTGATATTTATGTGAGTAGTTTGTACTGTGTGCACCTTTTTGTAGTTTATGCAGACTTGTTTATGTCTTGTTAGTTAAAAGTTTGTAATGTGACATTTTTTAATGATAATTTTACCTATATATTAGACTAGCAGCGCCCCGCGGTTTTCCTTCCTCTTGAATCACTCTACTTAATACAAAAAACCGCATCAAAATCCGTTGCGTAATTTTAAAGATTTAAGCATACAGACAAACAGACAAACAAACAAACAGACAAATAACGACTTTGTTTTATACTATGTAGTGATTGGCATCCTAACTAATATTGTAAATGCGAAAGTAACTCTGTCTGTCTGTAACGCTTTCACGCCAAAACTACTGAACCGATTTGAATGAAATTTAGTAGACAGTTAGTCCAGAGTCTGAAAAAGGTCATAGGCTCCTTTTTATCGCGAAATGCCTGCGAGAGCGGGTACAATGCGGGTGAAACAGCGGGGCGCTGCTAGTAGATACTAAAGATAAAAACATTAATGCTCACGAATTATTACTTAACTTACCAATATATATAGTAGGTACCTACTGTTTCTTGCATTACGTAAACATTACAATTTAAAATATATTATATTGTATACATACTAAGTGGTCACTATGTTCCATTACTGATCTAACTACGTGAGATGTATGTGAAAGGAATTGCTTGAATTTAATTAAATGACCTTTTCTTCTAGGGGTCTGGATTGAGAAACAAATTACGATTGAAGTGTTTTGGCATCTGTTGGAAGTGGTAATGCTTTGTGAATGTTAAGTCACGGTCTTCGCGGTTAGGTATTGGATTGGTGGCCGATATTATTTACTAGCCGTGCCCCGCGGTTTCACCCGCGTTGTACCCGTTCCCGCAGGAATTTCGGGATAAAATGAATCCCATGTTTTATTCTTATGTATAACCTATATTACTGTAAAGTTATATCCAAATCCGTTTGGTAGTTTTTACGTGAAAGAGTAACAAAGATACATACATAATACATACTAGCAGCGCCCCGCGATTTTACCCGTATTGTGCCCATTCCCATGGTAATTTCGGGATGAAAAATAGCCTATAACTTTCCCGTTGAATGTGACTATCTATTACAAAAAGAACTATTCAAATCGGACTAGTAGTTTCTGACAAACAAAGTTACAAACTTTATCTCTTTATATTATTCGTATAGATCGTAATACGAGTATAAACAAACATATCCCCACACATAAAGCATGCACACTTTAACACCGAAACAAAAATGTTGCTACATTTTGCCCTTCACGGGCTGTCAAGTAAAAAACAACCGAAACCCATTGAAGTGAAAATAAGTTACGCAACCGACGTAGAATAGAATATAATTACATTTTTACATAATTATTATGCACGCGTCACACTCACTAATTATTTAGCGCAAGCATTAAATTATTTTAATTGTCTTGATTGATGCGAACAAGTTTACGCGCCCATTTCCGACTGAACTTGGATTCAGTTAATTAAGTAGTTAAGACCTTTACTAGAGTTAACCGATCTTTATGGGTATGCGTTTCCGAAAGCTTGGAATTGCTTCCTCTTCCTAAAATCGGGCATTGAAATTTTTATTAGTTACTAGCTGTGCCCTGCGGTTTCACCTGCATTTTTTCCTCACTGCTTACCGTTTAAACCTTCCCTGGACTTTCATGAATATTTCTAGACCACAATTAGCCAAATCGGTTCAGCCGTTCTCGAGTTTTAAGCAGACTAACGAACAGCAATTCATTTTTATTTATATAGATTTTTACTTTGGAAAATTGAATAGCTAATACTTTTTCCGAATATCTCAAGGAACGGAAAGGTCTCTTAATTCACTACAAGATATCAGAACGATGAGGAAGATTGAGTTTTTTCCAACTAGCCCTGCCTCGCGGTGTTACCCACGTTGTACGCTCTCCCGCGGGAATTTCATGATAAAATGTATCCCATGTGTTACTCTGATATATAACCTATTTTACTGTAAAGTTTAGTTTTTCATGAAAGAATTACAAACATACATCACACATGCATACATACATTACATCCATACATACATACATTCATACAAACTTTCTACTTCTTACTTTGTAACATTCAAGAAGAAGGTAGGTAGCATGTTAATTTTATCCCCCATTCCCTCGGACCGGGCACAACGCGACTACCGCGGGACGCTCTCTTAATTATAAACTCAGTCATAGACCTGCGCAGTACGCGTTCATTGTGCTCATATTTTCTACTTTTAAAATGAACTCTATCGTAATAGCCTTTCAGCCTACGTATATTCATGAACCCATATCAGTTTTCTACTGTTGCTTAAATTCAACACCCAATACCATGGCACATGTAGCTCAGTGGTTAGAGTGCTCGCCTCCCAGCGAGAGGTCTCGGGTTCAAATCCCGGCGTGTGCTGGGCGAAATAGTTAGCCAACTTTTTATTTTCTTTCTATTTGACTTGTCCTCCTCACTGTACTGATATCTTTATTGAGATGAGAGGCCTTTGCTCAACATAATTTAAATTATTAAATGTTAGTTAATTTTTTGCCCAGCAGTGGGACAGTGGCTAACAGTAACAGTTACAGTAAATGTTAGTAAGTAATTTAAATTATGTTGTTAATGTTTGTGGTTTTAGATTAAAACTAGCCGGGTTGTATCTGTTCCCGCGGGAATTTCGGGATAAAATGTATCCCATGTGTTATTCTGATGCATAAAATATTTTACGGTAAAGTTTCATTCGAATCCGTTTAGAAGGAAGTTTTTTCGTGAAAGATATTGGAAGAATATCTCTTCTTTTTATGAAAATTGAAAAACCTGAAGATGTGAGATATGATCAGTGACTTATGCTTGCAGATACACTAGTTCCTGAGATCCAACGTCCTATTTCTAAAAGATCGCTTAGTGAAAAACCTATTTTTTTCAGTAGACGTAAAAAGGTTTCAAATGTAGATTTTTAGACTTGTATAATCTTCGATCAACAATACACAACTGTATAATACTTACAGTCAACATTTATATATTAAAACTAGCCGCGCCCCGCGGACCGCGGTGTTACCCGCGTTGTACCAGTTCCCGCGAAAATTTAGGGATGAAAGTAGCCTAAAATACTCCTTGTTACATCACTTATCTGCTGGTGAAAGTCCCGTCATAATCAATCCAGCCATTTCAAAGAATAGTCGGAACAGAAATGTTGTTTTGGTATATATATATCATGTGTATCTATCTATATGTACTTAGTAAAAAGCGGTTATTTTAATGTTACAAACAGACACTTAAATTTTATTTATTTGTAGTAGTATATCGTTTTATTTGAAGTATTGTAGTATAGATAGTTTTCTTTAATACCCATTCATCAGACTATTAGCCATAAAACAACAAATTTTAATCACGACATTAAAAGTAACAACAAATGTAATTATCAAGACTTGAAAGTGGTATGAACTTACACTTTCTAAAGCACATAGGCAACCGCGGCCGTTCGAAAAAAACTTGGCAATACTTTGTCGTTAGAAATTATTCCCACAAGTTTTATTGTTCCAAGTTTTAAACCTAATGGTCTACTTACGAGGCCACGTTTATACAGAAACGTAATGATGTAATTCATGCGTAACAATGGTACGCGATAGTTTTAATAATTATTCCGTTTCGGTGTCAATTTGGGCTTCCTATTTCCTAAAATGTAGTTATATAATGACTCAAATGAGCTTAGGGTCATTAAGAATTATGATGTTATTCATTTCTATAAGATTTGAATAATATTTGTATTATGTAAGTGTTTTGTAAAAAGTCTGTTTGTATTTTTAATTTTTTTTACAAACTTTGTGATCTCAAACCCGAGTTTGGCAAGCGTGGTATTTGCCTAATCCTCCTCACTGTACTGATACCATCAGTGAGATGAGAGGCCTTTGCCCAGCGGTGGGAATATAGGGCATTATAGTCATTATAGTCATTATAGTCATTATAGTCATTATAGTCATTATAGGCGCATACTTTTTTTTATAATCTTGCCATACTTGTTCAAGGGTTCTTAACGTGTTATTTCCCACTGCTGGGCCAAGAACTCTCATTTCATTGAATACTTTAGTACAGTGAGGAGGTTTACGCGTATAAAACCATACTAATTGTAATTCTTCGTATTTTTAGGCGGTTTAAAGATAACATGATTGAATTTATCAAATTGATTGAAATTTAAGAGGTACTCAACATTTTGGCAACAATTTGCAAACCCAACATTACAACAATGAATTTAATCAATGTATTGAGATAAGTCTACTAGACTTTATCTCAATTACATTTTATCTAGACTCGAGATAAATTGATTTCTTTAAATAACGATATGAGTAAAGATACTCGTAAAAGATAACATTATTGGTGAATTTACCAGTTTGTACATTTTCTTCATTTCAAAATACGTACTCAGTGTCATTGCGATGGTTCTTAGTTATATTAAGGAGTAATACATTTTGTGTTTTTATACCAAACCAACTATGAGTCTTATGTAGATAGGCGAAGCAGCGGCGAGTCACTAGTGGTATAGTGGTATAACCTGTCTTGAAACCAACCCCGAAACCAAGAAAACTAAGTTAACCGTTAGTAACTTAAACTAAGTAAACTAAGCACCGTGTAAAAACTAAGTAACCTGAAACTCTTCACCACCTTTCATAAATTTGGTAGTAGTCAACCTCGAGTAGTCAACCTCGATGTTAGAATTTTTAGACCGCCTAAAAGCCTGCAAAGACGATAAAAACAACCGGGACCGATTGCTTAACGTGCCCTCCGAAGCACGGTAGCGCTCAGATAGAAATGTCACTATCGGCCACCCATCCAAGTAGTGGTCAAGCTGCGCGTTGCTTAACAATCGCAATGAACAAACTCTCGGACAAACTAAGCGGTTTCATTACCAAAGCCCACAAAGAATCCTTAGTCCATGCCTTTAATTGTAAACTCAATGAAATCTAACCGATGTTTTCTTTTGTAACAGATGAAGGTGTGACGAAAACCTTCACGTGTGCACGCCCACTGGTGGGACAACACGTGTTCCTGCAGCTGGTGGGCGTCGAGGGGTCCCTGTCCTTGTGCGAAGTGGAAGTCTTCACTACTGAAGGTAAAGTTAGATGTAAAAATTATTAGCCTGTAATGTCCCACTACTGGCCTAAGGCCTGTAATCTCACCAAAGATATCAGAACAGTCACATGTATAGTGAAATAATAACCTCATCTGCCTTAAAAGCTGAAAAGTTATGCCTGTAATGTTTGTAATTGACTGTCAACATTTTTATTCATCAATCCTATACACATTTCCAAAATGGTGAACTGTGCCCCCCCCCCCTGTAACTTCTAAAACATTTTATCGCACGGATGATAGCAGTACAGTGAGAAACATTGGTAATTTTATAAAAAACATATTTGCCATATATTTATAGTCATAGCACGCATAGTATGAATTTCACATTCGCACTCGCTGTGTTACATTGTTACACCACATTTATGGCGTGTCGGTTATCTGATGCCCACTGGACACAGACTATGGCCTGGATAAGCAACAGAAACAAGTATGTACGGTGATGCTTAACAACTACTGTTTTGTTATAAATGTTACCAGTATATTTTTTTTTTGGAAGTGTTGCAAATTCTGTTAAATAATTATTATTAAATAGTAGTAGTAACTCTCAACGGTCTTAAAATCCGGGGTTTCTACTGGCAATTCGAATAACGTTACAGACTGACATATAAGTCAAACAACGCTTTGTATTAAACAGATAGGTATTGAACAGCGTACGTATTCGTGAACTTTTAACGAACGTATGTTAAAATAACCAACCGTTTGTAACAACCCATCCTTGGTTCGGTGTGTGTATACTACCAGAGTACCATGGTAAGGACTAGTGTGGTACCCAAACTTCAAGAAACTCCATCGATCAAGAAATTGAACCAGTATTCTGTTCCAGAGTTCTCAAACGATCGCTGCGCTCCTGTCTCGGCACCAGCGGACATAGAACTAGCTGCTTTCTCCAGGAACTGCTATGAGTTCAATGTGGCCAGAGGAGGATCCTTTGAGGAAGCCAGGAAGCAATGTCAGAATCACGGCGGCGATCTAATACATGGGTTTCAGGTGAGGGATGCAGATGAAATAACGTGTGTATGAATAAGTAATAGTAGCCGTGCCCCGCGGTTTTACCCGCGTTATACCCGTTCCAGTGGGAATTTCGGGATGAAAATTAGCCTATAACCTTACCGTTGAAACTGGCAATCAGTTACAAAAAAAAAATTCAAATCGGACGGGTAGTTCTTGAGATTAGCCCTTACAAACAAACAAATAAAGATACAAACTTTACTTCTGTATATTAAGTACAGATAGACTATCCGTTAGTCAGATTCCATAATACAAAAGCTTAGGTCGGGTCTAATTAACCGCGTGTGAATTTTTCTTGTATATTTATATAAATAGTAAAAAGTATTAGCCTGTAATGTCCCACTGCTGGGCAAAGGCATCTCATCTAACTAACGATATCTGTACAGTGAGGTGAGATTACTGCGTATTGGTTAAGGTAAACCCGGGCTAACCAGAGTTAACTACATTTGCTGTACCAACGTAACTTAGTTCCATTAACTCAACTATAACACGCTCAACTACCCTCAATACAAATTGAATTGTGAGGTTATATATAAAATATAATTGAACAGAACATATTTTTTTATGTACTAGATTTTCAGTCGTTAATTTTTTTACTGGTACTAGTTTTTGAGTCGATTTGTTTTTCAAAAGATTTTTGTTACACTCCTCAATACGCTGTGAGGCCGAAAAGGAAACTGTATAAAAAAAAATATATATTTTACAGGGTGCCACTTCGAGTTTCCTTACCCAAGAGTTGGAGAGGAGAAAAACTCAGTTGAAGACCCAAATGGTCTGGATTGGGGCTCAGAAGGAACCGGGACTCACCTCAAGGACGTGGAAATGGGTCGATGGTACTTATTTATTTATTTTACGAGTAATAAATACGGTAACAATATTATCACTTCCACCTCCATTAAAAAAAAGTAAAAGTATTATCCTATAATGTCCAACTGCTGGGCAAAGGCCTCTCATCTCACTGCTATCGATGTAACCAAAGGTCTCCAGAACAAAGTAGGTAAACATGGTTTTGAGAAAGTTTTTTATTATTTTTTAATAGTATAGCAAATAACCATTTTAATAACAATTCCATATGAACCTTATTACATGAAGGTTAAGTTCCAGTTTACTAGAGACATCATCGATCATTATTTTCCACCTCCTTCATATTACGCACATAACATTCACAATCATGTTTCCCAGGCGAAGTGGTATCCAAGCCTACTTGGGGCAAAGACCAGCCGAACAACTACAATGGTGAGCAGAACTGCGTGGTCCTCGACGGCGGACGGGGCTGGTTGTGGAACGATGTCGGCTGTAATCTGGACTATCTACACTGGATCTGCCAGTATAGTGAGTGTCATATATAGGTACATATCCGTTTTATTATGCCAACGGCCGAGCGAAGGTATTGCGACTGTACCTTTAGCTTGTTGCTGTAAGTGTACCTGCGTTGCAATTGTGGTGCAGGAAAGTATACATGTGAGGGTATATCATGTTGAATTGGTTGCAATTAGGACAATGGCGGACATTTTGTCTTTGCGTTATGTGTGGTTAGACTAGAACTTAATATTTTCTTTAATGAAACTACCTTTTCAGTAAACCCCAGAGTCAGTTGAAAAGAAAATCCGTATATATTTTTATTGTTGTAACTCAACCTAGCATGTTGCATTAAATACTAAGGTTTGCTATATGTAAGCTTCTTACTCTAGTGAATTTTACAATGGTACTGTGATACTCCGTTGTTGCCGTTGTTGCCTGTACCTTAATCTTCAGGTACCTTTCCCTTTGCTCATAATAATTGTGAAATAAAATATAAAACAACTATAAAATCTAAATATTCTCACGTGAATCGTTAATATTTTTCGAAAGGCCGCAATAGATTTTTATACTAATAAGTACTTTATATTGTATTTTCTATTTATTTCTTAACCAATTAATTCATAACACTGTATGCAATGCGAAGTGATTTCCTAATATAATGCTAATTAGATATACATTTTATACTTATTTATCCTTACTATGCGATAGTTATATTTCATGTTTTCCAAAGTTATAACAACATATTCAGCGAATTCGAAAGTTTTCGAACAAAGTTTGAATTAACTGCTTTTTTTAGTGCCGCCATCTTGTGGAAGTCCCGACAAACTTCTGAACACTACGATTGAAGGCACTGATTATAAAGTGGGAGCCAAGATTGAGTACAAATGTCCTGAAGGGCACATGCTCCTTGGAACCAGGGCTAGAGAATGTATGAAGCATGGGTTCTGGAGCGGGGTAGCGCCTAGTTGTAAATGTGAGTACAATTTGTTACTTAATTAATGTCTTACCGCATTATTAATAAACGCGATGTTACTATACACTGTTAAACTATGTTTTGTCTCTTTTGCCCTTCGGAAAATTGCGTATGTCAGAAAGTGACAAACCATTTGATAGCTAAACTGTTCTTAATACGCCTTTATTAATATGGCCCTTATAGTTTCTAGCATAACAGCTTTTCTATTTAATTTTTGACTAGTAATATTCGGAAACGATATGCTCCATAAAGTTTATTTCTTTAGAGCCAAAGATGTAATAAATAGCAAAAGTACTAGTTTTTTTGCTGTATGGGATTACAGGACGTCCGTAAATAAAACACAACAACCTACGACCAAATTGACTTATTTCCTGTCATGTTTCAGACGTGGACTGCGGTGGTCTAACTCCAATCCAAGACGGTGAAGTCACCCTAGTCGATGGGCGGTCTACTCACGGAGCCAACGCTGTATACTCCTGCAAAGAGAACTACACGCTGGTCGGTTCTCCTTCGAGGCAGTGCGGAGATCAGGGAACGTGGGATGGGGAGGCTCCGAAGTGTCTCTTCGACTGGTGCCCCGAACCGCCCCCGGTTGCGGGAGCCATTGTCCAAGTCAGTGGAAGAACGGCGGGATCGCTAGCTACCTACACATGCCAGAATGGATTCATCTTGTTCGGTTTACCGGTAAGATTATTAGCAGTGCTTAAAATACCTACTTAATGATTTATGAATGGCATTGCAAAGCAATTTCTATGGCTGAAGATACCAATACACAGACCATATTTGCGAAGATACAGTTTAAATAAAACTTTATGACCGGTTTGATAAGGTTACTCATGTAATACATAACAAAAAATTGCATGACCTGTGTCTATCATCTGTGGCTGTCATCGGTTAATGTGCTTTACTTTTACTTTACTTTACCCGCATTAGGCATAATTCTTCTAATCCTTACTTCATCGAACCAGGGACCCCTGGATCTGACTGGCTATTTCTTTACTAGTCATTGGTTGTTTCAGAGTGTGACTTGCACTCTGGGCGGGTCCTGGTCGGGCACCCCTCCATCGTGTAAGTACGTGGACTGCGGCACCCCCGCCGTCGTCCACAAAGGCTCCTTCCAACTCCTGAACGGCACCACCACATATGGCTCCATCGCTCTGTTCTCGTGTGAACAGGACTATTGGCTGGCTGGTTCCGAGCAGCTTACCTGCAACAGAGACGGGAAATGGTCTCATGATATTCCTTCTTGCGAACGTGAGTTTTTAAATGTTTCAATGATGTCATTTTTTAATGGTTAATAAATTGGTTTTTAGGATAGACTTTTTTTAATATTATCATTTCAGAATGAACTTTTATAATCCTGTTGTATCTTACAGTGATCACTTGTCCGGATCCCGAAGTGCCTTCTGGCGGCTACATGGAGGCGTTCGACTACAACGTGCACTCAACCATCGACTTCCACTGCGAGAAAGGACACAAGCTGGTCGGAGAACAGAGTCTCATCTGTCAGCCGGACGGAGAGTGGTCAGGAGAGTCTCCTAAATGCGAATGTGAGGGAAAATTATATGTGGATTATAATGGACTAGCAGTGCCCCGCGGTTTTACCCGCGTTGTGTCCGTTCCCA
This sequence comes from Cyclophora punctaria, assembly GCA_951394245.1. Classification (NCBI taxonomy): domain Eukaryota; kingdom Metazoa; phylum Arthropoda; class Insecta; order Lepidoptera; family Geometridae; genus Cyclophora; species Cyclophora punctaria. Next base: position 13,209,339 of record OX596167.1, read on the forward strand.
TGGGAATTTCGGAGTGAAACATAGACCTTAACTTTTCCGTTGAATGTGGCTATCTATTACAAAAACAATTATTCAAATCGGATTGCTAGTTTCTGGGATTAGTCCTTACAAACAAACAATATGAGAAATTACCTGATTATGATATTAGTATAAGTATAGTTTAGCTTGGAAGTAAATAACATTTTACTTAATTTTTCGAAAATTTGAAGCAATTTAAACTTAGTTTCAAAGGTTTCATCTTTTGTTTGCAAAGTAAACTTGTAAACTTATTATTATATTACGAGATCTTTTTGTGAGCAAGACAGTATTTTAGTTAGACCATTACGAGGCCGTTTGATCGGTCTGAAAACTGCGACACCAGGGTCCACCCTGGACTGGAGAAGGTTAGTAGTCCACTACTAACCTTCTTGACCTTAGTTACTTTTACAGTGTAGTAGTCACTACTTTAATTGGTTAATATTTGTCAGATGTGGACTGCGGCAAGCTTCCCTCCCTCCCCTACGGCTCGACCGTGCTGCTCAACGACACCACTCATCTAGGCAGCATCATTCAGTACTCCTGCACTAGTCACTACCGCCTTGTTGGTCCGGTGAGAAGGATCTGCACCGAAGACTTCACCTGGAGCGACTCCTCACCTAGATGTGAAGGTACGTCTTGTGTTTTTACTGTTGACTATGGGTTGGTACAAACGATTGGTTAACGTAACATACGTTTGTTGAAAATTTGACGACTACATACTATGAACTTCTTAATGTCACTTACGGACCTAAACGAAAAGGCTCCCATCAATCATCTACCGGCTAAGCACATCACTCATTACGTCTTATAATTTTAAACAAAAATATTCCAGAAATCCGTTGCCCAGACCCAATAGTTCCTGAGAACAGCATTGTGTCAGTGACTGGCAACGATCGTATGCACGGAAGAACTCTCATCAGGACATCAGTGAACACACACAGTGGCAGCACGTACCGCATAGGGGCTCTCGTCAAGTACAGGTGTGAACGAGGATACAAGGTGGAAGGCGAGAGCCTTTCCACTTGCGAGGACAACGGCCAATGGGGAGGAGTCACGCCTAGATGTCAATGTAAGTCAAAGACAGAATTCTAAATCTATGCATATATTAAAAACGTTGTTTATAAATCTGTTTTGGCTTCAATATGATTGGCTCTTTTGTGACTCCTAAATGATCTTTTGACTTCAAAGACAATTCTCATTTCGCACTAATATCACCGTTTGTGGGCGTTTAGGGTGGAATACCTTTGTTAACACACGTAAATTACAACTTCTTGCAAGTTTCGCCTATCTTATGTTAACGGTAAAGCAGGCCAGTACCTGACAAATGCCTTTGAATGCTTTTGTTTCTTTATTGCTTGCATCGCTTGCATATTATTTGAGTTAGACAAATTCTAAATACTTGTACAAAACATAGCACAATATGATAAATCTAATAATACCAATTTCTAACCAGACGTTGACTGCGGCAACCCTGGACGCATCCAGAACGGAATAGTCACCCTGGCAACTAATGCGACCTACTACGGAGCCGCAGCTCTTTACGAGTGCCACGAACATTGGCAGCTGGATGGAGTCTCCCGGAGACTGTGCCAGGACAACGGCACTTGGAGTTCAGAGGCACCGGAGTGTAAAGGTATGATGACTGGGCCAAGCTTACTAAAGTACTATAGTTTTTAAGCCATGGCGACTATGAAGTGATCAAGCTACAGGGTGGTCATAATTTACTAGTGTATGGCCACTCCGTCCAGAGGAAATTGACGCCGGCCTTAAAAGATTACGTCACAGTTTGTGAGGCCTGTCTAATAGAATTGACCAAGGGCCTCAAGTGATTATAGTCACTGTGACCACGGCTTTCATCCAGTCAGTGGTTCCGATGTTCACTTCCTGGATAGTAAACCTTATATCACAATGTATGAACCATAATCTACTCATAACATACTTACTCAAAAAAACCTTCTTTTCCACAATAACGGATTTACTTATGAACGATTTTTTATCTTACGTTATAGACATACCTAATAGTAACAAAAATGTGTTTATTTCTTTTCAGAAATCACGTGCACTGACCCATCGATCCAGATCAAAGGCAGCGTCGGACTCCTGGTGGCAACCTCCACGCTCAGCATTGGAGGAGAGGCTCACTATAGGTGTGAACGAGGGTACACCATCAAGGGAAACCAGACCAGAACCTGCTTGCCCAAGGGACAGTGGAACGGAGCGCCGCCTGTTTGCATTCGTAAGTTTTGCGCTGCCAAAGAAGTTTACTCAAGTAAAGTTTTGGTAAAGGATTTTTGTCCAAAGATTTGTCTCCTGTCGGGAACCAGTTTAGATAGTTTGACTCATCGTCGCACGGAGATCTACGTATGGGTAAAGTTTTCATCAATGTGTAGTTACTGCCAAACAATTAACGAAAGCTATATCATATCACGAAGGCACACATACCGCCCCGCGGAATACGATGAGTTCAACTATTTATACCTTTGCATTATGCTTTCCTATCTAATTCGAGTAACCTGACCTAAATTTCTAGTAAATATTACAGATGTTTGTCTAACTAACAATTACCTCCGCAGCTATCGACTGCAAGTCTCCGGGAACCATCGAGAATGGCCGCATCATCATATCCAACAGCTCCACTCTGTTCGGCAGCTCGATTGAGTACCACTGCCTGCCCCAGTTCCATAGAGTCGGTCCTTTCTTGAGGAAGTGCATGGACGACGGCCATTGGTCCGCGGAGGAGCCCAGCTGTGAGCTCGCGACCAATGAGGCGGCCGATAGTGGGACGCTGCCTCTGAGCGTCGGCGTTGGGTGCGGTGTGGTGCTGTTCTTGCTAATGTTGCTGGGAGTCATTTATTTGCGACTGTGAGTATATTCTACGAACTTAATCTTTTCACTCATTCATTTTTTATTTAGAACAACTTTGTATAGAATAAAACAGCAAATTAGTAATATCCGGTAGTAATATCCGGTAGTAATAGCCCACTCTCTTACAGCCGGAAAGCAACACCAGTTAAGAACACAGAAAACATAGAAGGAGCTGAAAGGAAGGAGGACCAGAACGCTGCCGTGATGAGCTACGCGACTCTGCACGACACCAACGGACGACACATCTACGACCACGTGTCGGACAACGTGTACGACTCTCCGTACAGCGACCACCTGTCCGATAACGTCGCGTACGGCCGCCGAAGCGACACCGATTCGGCGTACGAACCGGAACCTCAGCGCCCCAGCGCTATCGTCACTATCAACGGAGTAGCCGTCCGTTGATCAACAACTAACTGTTACTGTTAACACAACATTGCTATATCATACAATTTTGTGACTGGTTTCTTAGGTTTATGCGCTGAACAAATTGAATCACTGAAGAGATGTTAGTTAAGTCGTCGATTCAATTTGGACATAAGCTTCGCTTTGAATAAGCTATACACATTTTTGTTGATAGCTTTTTCAATATACTGAAAGAAGTTTATCCGTTTCAGAAACAACAGTGTAACAACCAAAAACTATATTGTTGTGGAAAATAATATGATTTAATTTTGTGTCATAAATTGGTCATACGTTCCTTTGTGTGCGAAAATAAAATTGTTACCCAAAATTGTTGAAGTGGTTACCACAAGCGAATGTTTTAAAAAAAATATTGTATTTTATTGTAGATTGTGTTCGCTGCGATAGCCAAATTTAGTAGGCATCGTACCAAAGATGTAAATGTGTTGGATTGGTGTAAGTAGATAGAGATTGATCTAAGTAGATAGGGGTCGGTATAAGTAGATAGAGATCGATGTAAGTAGATAGGAATCCTTCAAATAACTCACTGTATGTGTAACTTGAGCTTAATATGGAATAAATTCGAATGTACGGATATGGCAGTTGACTATTATCCGCTTTTGAGCGAAAATGTGCGGTGACAAAAAATATCGTTAATGTTAATCAACTATCGCGCTCTGTATGCCAGGTAGCCAAAAAGTCGTCAACTAGCAAGTTTCTTGAATGTACTTACCTGCAGTTTTCACTGTTATTTAAAACAATTACTACGTACCTTACGTGCCTAAAACATATCTTAAACATCACAACTTTAAAATCATTCCTGACCTCACGTACATTTCCTTTAAGAAATTCGATTTTATACCATATTTTTCGTTTTATAACACATCGCTTCACTATTAATAAAATTATGTTCTTAATTGTACCTTTTAAATTAAAACGAATCTTTATTTTATTCTCATTGTGTAAATATTATTTAATTTTAAATTAGCTTTATTACGCTTAGTTCATATTGGATTATTATGGTTATATCTCTATAGTTTTTGTAGATTATTCGAAATCTGATTTACGAGGAATGTTTTTAACCTCCTACGACCCATTTTCAACTGATAACAAAGCATTATCCTTCTCCAACTCACGCCGTCGGGTAAAGAAAACTTCTATGTAAAATGTTAGCCTGTATTTCCATTATCTTGTTACTCTTCTTAACTGTATGAACAAACCAGATATTATATGTTCAGATTTAAATTCACAGATTTAAACAAAACGAATGTCATTTTTAAGTGAAGAGTAGAATAATTATACGAATAAACTGTTAAATAAATTTACTTTTACGAAACTGTTCATGATAATTGGAATCCCCTCCCTTACGAATTATGAAAGCAATGACATTCACCAAAATATGTTTTAAATTTTACTTAGGCCCTGAGAGATAATGAGATATGAGAAGCTGTAAATACTATTTAAACTCACACAATTTGCACTCATTAATACTCGTACTCATTATCTATAATATAAAAATGAATCGCTGAATCTGTTGCTAAGCGCATAACTTCAGAACGACTGCACCAATTTGAATGTTTCTTTCTTTTATGTGTTCCTTATTTTAAATGATATATTTTTCATTTTTTGTTTATTTGAAATGTAAATTAATTATACTTCCTTAAAATAAACATAATAATTCATTTTTACTGCAATAATTTGTGATCTTTGCCTGGTATTCGTTTTGTACTCATAACATTCGCAGTGATGTGCGTTTGCGTTGAAATAGAGCGGAGTGGTGCCGAAATCAACGGACCAATCAGAACGCATTGATTGAAGTTGCCACTTCATCATGCAATGTGATTGGTCAATTAAGCCCGCACTACTCCGCTTCGCTTTTAATGGAACTCATTCTTAAGCGATTTAAGCGGAACACTGCGGTGCTGGATTGACCAATGGCGACGCATAACGGAAGTTGTTATGAAACACTTCCTAACAGATTATATGTACGAAAATAACAACGTGAGATGAAGATTTAACACTTACCTATTTAAGACTTTCACAATACAACTTAACAATAAATAGCTTAGAACATTTAAATAAATAACAAATACAATAATCAACATGATAAAAATTCAACATGAATCTCACAGATGAATCTAGTTAGTTGAATTAGAAAAAGTATCGATGACATGTATTTTGGCGGGCGCACAGATACAGTATTCGTGCCACAGATCTTCACACTCGCTCACGGCGGCTGCTAGTTTATAACTTGTAACACCATATTTTCTCGTCTTTAATAAAACTCGTTGAACAATTATGTTTTTTATTATACCTATCAATTTCTTATTTATGTTTTACTAACCGCGCCCCGCGGTGTTACCCGCGGTGTACCCGTTCCCGCGGGAATTTCGGAATAAAATGTTTCCCATGTGTTATTCTGATGCATAACCTATATACTGTAAAGTTTTATTCAAATCTGTTCAGTTGTGAAAGAGTAACAAACTTACATGCATACATCCATCCTCACAAACTTTTGCATTTATAATAGGATTTCATTGATAACATTTTTATTGTTACATTTTATTCCTAAAATATTGCTTTTTGTATATGTAATGTAATATGTAATGTAAAATAGTGTTTTACTTTACTTATTTTAAAATGAAAATTCATGCGACGTTTGTTTTAACTTTTATGGCTATATTAAATGGATTTAGTAAGTAAAGAACTTGTTTTCAACAGCCTGTATTTATAATACAAACATACAATAATGCCTGTACTAAAATCGTAGGTACATAATTTTTAGTCAGATTCCAAATTAAAAGAAACAGCTCTAAGATATTTTTATCAATTTTATTCTTAGGTTCAGAATATGACTCAGACAAAGAGAGAATGGTGAACCAAAGTAAGTAAAATCATTTTAGTAATAATGATGAGGAAATAGTAGAAAAAATAACACCAAAGGATCTTCACTATTAAGGTACATTGACAAAATGGTGCAACAAAAGTATCCTACTATTGACGATGAAAAAAAAATACACCAAAATCCTATTACAAATTATCAGAAAATTATAAAACTTTACTGCCAATAATGACGATGAAACAGTTTTGTATCAATGAGAAAACTACAATCCCATTAGCAAGAATAAAACGATGATGGAGTAAAATAATCCCATTAATAATGATCAGAAAACAATTGACCAATACACTCCCGCCAATAACAATGGAACAGTCGTGGAAAAAAATAATTTAACGGATTTTTTTTTATTACAAATGCATAATAATGAAACAATAATGGAACCAGACTATAACTATGACATAGAGACGGGAGAAGTAAGCAACAGTTGCAAATTATATTCTTGAGTTTTTAAAAGATATTATCGTTGAAATGCACTTAAATCCGCGGTGTTACCCGCATTGTACCAGTTCCCGCGGGTATTTTAGGATAAAATGTATCCTATATTTTATTCTGATGTATTACCTATATTACTGTAAAGTTTCATCCAAATCAGTTCTGTAGTTTTTGCATGAAAGAGTAACAAACATACATGCAATACATCATACATCCATCCTCACAAACTTTAGCATTTATAATATTTGTAGGATAGTTTAATTTGACATGTCTCTATGTATGAACCATTTGTGAGGCCGTTTTCTATTTTAAAGGTGCTTTTTAACCGTAATAAATCCCGTCGCAGTACCATATTGTTCAATGTTTCTTTTTCAGAACGATGGAACTTCGATAGAAAGCGATTATCAAGCATATTTGAGAACAATAGTGATTGACAGAAATTTCGTAAGGCCTATTTTATCGTCACTGATAAAATTACAAAACATAAATCTATCTGAAAGGGTCTTTTTGCCTATATCAAAAGAATTTTCAAAATGGGGTACCTAATAACTGGCCGAGACATAAAAGTAATTAAGTCAGAACCATATCTGCCTGGCCCCAGCGAACTCGGACATGCGCTCATTTGAAAATAACTTCACGTTCATTAACCAAGCGCCTATACAATATTTATATATTGTGTAATCTTCCATTTAAGGCGTATTAAGGGTAAAGCCCGGTTTCCACCGCAAGCGGAGCGGGCTCATTAATGACTCCGTTTGGCAGCCATTACGTGTTTTTGTGTCTTTTGTGTGTTATGCGTCTATACAAGTAACGCAATGGTCATTAAATGGAGTCATTAATGAGCCCGCTCCGCTTGCGGTGGAAACCGGGCTTTAGGGTGCGTCTCCATTGAAGCGGAGCGGAGCTGTGCGGAGCCCGATTAACCAATCACAGCGCGTTGAGATTGTCAAACAACGCATTGACATTGTCAAAATCTTTTCGTAACGCATTGTGATTGGTCAGTCGAGCTCCGCACAGCTCCGCTCCGCTTCAATGGAGACGCACCCATAAGGTTTAGCTTGGTTGCTATGTAAACAAATGATAAATCTATATATATAAAACAAAGACGGGTTTGTTACAACACTTATAACTCGAGATCGGCAGGATCAATTTTCATGGTTTTTGTTTCGTTGGATTTGTCTCCGCCCTGAATAGCAGAATACATTTTAAAAACAATGAAAATTTGGAATAAAAATCTCAAAATTCCCACGGGAACGGGGGCGCTGCGGGTGAGACCGCGGGGCACAGCTAGTAATAAGATAAATCGAAGTGCTCTCTCACTGCTACTGCGCCAACGGGCTTGTCAAAAAATTGAAATCCTACTAATATTATAAATGCGAAAGTTTACGAGGATGTACGTATGAATGTATGTATGTTTGTTACTCTTTCACGAAGAAACTACTAGACGGATTTGGATTAAACTTTACAGTAATATAGGTTATACATCAGAATAACACATGGAATACATTTTATCCCGAAATTCTTGCGGGAACGGGAACGGCAACGGTACTCTTATCTAATAATCGAGCCTACTCAACTAACCTGCATCTTATTTTATTGTTCGGACTTATGTATGTGCGTTGTGCATTATTAAAATACTTGTTTCAGAGCTACTGTGGCCATCCATACCCGAATTTCTGCTATCGTCAATTATGGGTAAACTGCAATAAATTTAAGATTTAACTTTAGTGAATCCGAATTCAAACTAGCATGTTTTGAAATTTGTAAAAAGTGGTCTTTACGTCGGCATAGCCATTCAAACGATGTCAAGAAGAAGAAAGACAAGGAATATACAAAGAAGAAATATACAAAGAAACGACCACTCGACTTGCGAACCCATTATATCTATTAACCGACTTCAAACAGTAAACAATTAAGTAAATAATTGAGCTGATATGAAAATATATCCTTACTAGCACCGCCCAGTAGTTTAACTTACGTTGTGCCGGTTTCCCTGGGAATTTGGGGATGAAAAAGTTAATTATTGCAGATACCAGAAGATATATGGAGAAACGGGTTGAAGAAAATTTGGCCATAATGATGAGTAGCCCCCGACGGTTCCTGGACAAATCGGAACTAACCCTACTTCCTCGAGGACTAGGTGGTGACCATCGCAATGTTTCAAGTAAGTTACGTGTATCTTCAACGCGTAATAAATTAAACATAGATATTTGTTTCGTTCGCGGTCATAGAGTATTGTAAAATGTCTTATTTTAAAAGATTCTTGCCTCATTCAGAATCAGATTGTGTCCCTTCGTATCTCTGTGCACTCATCCCTATTTTGTCAATAAGTTTGATGTTTGTAATACCTTTTTCCCACTCGTTATACAATAAAATCTACATAGATGATCATGAGCCAATGAATTGGGTAATATTTCCTACAGCTTATACTTGAACATGATGATTTTCGTATTGATTTTCGTAAAAATCAATATTTTTTGCTTAACAGCAATGAGTCCGCTGTACATAAGAAATAAGAATAAGAAATTAGAGTAACCAGAAATAAATAAATATCTTTACAAGCTACAACCAACCAACTCTTTTGTTTAATCAAATATAAATAAAGAATAATAATTGCAGCAAAAATCGAGAAATCTGAAGAATTAACAGAAACTGATCTAGACAAAGAGTATTTTTCGAGAAGCGCTTTAAAGATTATTAAAATTATTAAGAATAAAAGCTGGACTGAGATAACTGAGTTACTGCTAGACTTTTCGACTTTAATGTACAGGTATGGCTGGTCACATTGTTTTCTTTTTCATATATTTTTTGGGGGCCACATGGGGGTTACATGGGAAGTCCCTTCTGTATCAACCGTTAATCCAAGTAGAAGGGTATCGCATCCGCTCAAGCTGCCTAGTGGATTGGCAGTTTATTTACAGTCCTATGAGTTTTTAGGCTGCCTATACTCTTTGAGTGGAGTGTGGTAAATGAACGATGGAAAAAGACAAAGTCCGCCAATATAATTTAAGCATTAAAAAATTAACATCATCATCAAAAAAAGTTATTTTTAAGTAGAGGATTTTCTCCTTTTTATTTTATCCATTAATTTCAGGTTAAATGGAAAACAATCGAAAAAACAATTTATAAATAAAATTAAAAGTGCTTTAGTGGAAATGGCTGAGCACTTTCAAGACACACTGATGTTTTATAGTAAGTGAACTACTTGAGACGGGCATAACTAAATCAGTCAGCCGCCATATTGATTTGAAGTTATTTGTTTTTAAGAAACACCCTCCGTCTTTAAAAAATATCGCTATCCCTAATATTTACTGTGAGAGTATGAGACACACGATACTACATTTTTATTTCTCATGTTACCGTCCCGGCAGTCGACATTGTGACGTGACCGTGTTTTTTACGTGACAGTGAGGTCATGAGAGTTGGCATTTGTCCATTGGCAAGCACACTGGCGAGCCCCTGCCCTCATCTCAATAGCTTCATCTAATTCCCTCTGTATTATATGTTTGTCCACGGTACCATGCTGAATCCTGAAATTTTCTTTATCTTTACAGAACAACTCTACATAATAGAAGATATACTCGTCGGAAACCGAAGCTGTAGTCTAGTCGAGAATGCTGTGCGAGAGCTGGACTCCATCTTCAATGAAACAGCCGATGACTTCGCAGCGCCGATCGCCTCGCTGAAGGGCTACCCTCAGAATGGCGTGCCACCACGCCTGGTGGTGAGGGCACTGGTGGACAAAGTGGCGACGAAGCTATCACGCCATGACAGCGTTCAAACGAAAAATCTATTCAAAATATTTAGTGAAATCATCGACCAAGTCCATAAGTTTAATGACGGTATGTGAGTCTAAATCCTTTTAATATAGTTTGTGTGTATTTTATGAAGTTTGTTCCCTTTTACGCAAAACTTATTTATCCCACGGGAACGGGTACAACGCGAGTAAGACGACGAGGCACTTAGTAGTAAATTATATCTCTCTTTTGTGCTCTTCTAGCTAACATAGAAGGATACGACTTCTTTGAAAAAACGGTTTCACGTCTTTCGTAATAAATCGTCACTGAATTAGCTTGAACTATGTATTCCGAAAATTTTGTAAGCGTGCATCTGTGGCGGGCGTTTATTTTAGACCTCAGTTTGTAGACTTCGTAGTAAGCCTATCTAGTAGCACAAATAGCTACGCCAACACCAGGATTGGACAATCACCGACTCGAACTTATTTACTTTTGTATGCTATCAGCTGCATGAGAATTATTAATTTGAGAGCGTAAGCTACTCCAACCTATTTACTTCATTACAAGGCTCTGGTTTGAGATCACTGACGCGCATTAGACAAGCGTGGTGATAACGCCTAATCACATCACTGTGCTGATATCTTCAGTTAATTGAGAGGCCTTTGGTAAGGAGACATTACAGGCTAATTGTTTACTATTACGGTATCACAGCTACATGTCGTCACATGAGCCATATCAGAGGCTTTTGGAGTTTTAACTCTGACATCAGGATTGATCAGGTTGACCATCCACTCGATGAAGAAGAAGACAGCTACATGTGACTGAGTTTACTTTATAGGGTGTGTGTTGGTTGCAGGTGGCGTGTGGCGATGTGACATGCCGGAGCTGCCGAGCATACTAAAACCCGGTGCGCACGCGCTCCCCTCCAAAGGACGCCACCGCTCTAGACGAGACTTCTTCCAGAATAATACCATCAAATTGTTTGGTATCCTATCCAACACGAGTTCTTCTGTTTTTAGGGATTTCGCGAACATCACACTTGAGTGAGCATACTATAAGATACCATCTTAATTATTATTTAATCTTTTTCCCAAATTATTTAGGTATGAATAGTAAGTTTAATAGTTGATCTTGTTTGTGTATCTCAGTAGTTTGTACATACTATTTCTAAATTAGGTTCAATCTCTTGTCCGCGTTTTAACCGCGTTGTACCTGTTTCCGTGGGCATTTTGGGATAAAAAATAACCTTTCCCTTGGTATTCTGTTGGTAATTGGTAGTTACTGAGATAAGCGCGTTCAAACAATTATAGAACAAAGTAACATTACTAAAGCTTAATTATATAAGTATATAGCTTCTTCACAAAACATTCAGTTACAAAATAAAGAAATATATAGGCATATTACAATGTGAGAGGCCTTTTACACGAGTGTACAACATTTTTGCAATGTATTGTAATCATATCAAAAAGTAGTAACTAATAAAATTCTAAAGACTTAAAAATTAGTAACAAAATTATCTTTATAATTATGAGATCACAAAATAGAAATCTAAGTATAGGTAGATGTGTTATATAATTGCAGATTGGACAAGGACAATAAACTGGATGTGGTGGGATCCAAGCTGAGGGTACTGATCCTGTATATCGTTGATAATTATATGGAAGATGTTAATTATTTAAAAGGTGAGAGTGATTCCGCTAATAAAGGATGATAGTTTAAAATGACTACTAAGGTAGAATCCACTACCAGAAATTATATCCGACTATAAGTTTGACGTGGCAGGAGAAGAAAGACATCTCTCTTTCTCCCTCTTTCTCTATATCGTTTTCCTTCTTTCTTTATGAAGAAACGAGATTATTTCATCTGATACTAATATTAGCAGCGCCCCGCAGTTTTACCCATGTTGTGCCCGCTGCTTTGGGAATTTCGCAATGAAAAATTCCACATTTCTATCGGAGCGCTACCGTGCTTCGGAGGGCACGTTAAATTGTCGGTCCTGGTTGTTTCAATCGTTAGACCATGTCGAAGGCCTTTAGGTGGTCTAAAAACTGCAACAGCAGGGTTGGCCACTAACCCACTCGAACTTATTTTAGTAAAAATCAATGAACTTTACAACAAGTTACTGCGCAATGAAACCTCACCGGCGTTACGGAAGGTATTCCGTCTCCTGGATGGAGTGTTCTCTGACCAGCTCAGCGATGCCGTCGACGAGCTCGGAAACTGTTCCTCGCCCGAGGAGTCTTGCTATCAGCCGGTGGGGTATTTGGTTGAAGAGTTGGTGGAACCTTTCGCGTCCAATGACGTCAAGATTACTGATGTGCTCGTAGCCATCAATGAGGCAATCGGAACTTTGACTGATAATTTTGATCACAATGTAAGTTTTAGTATGTTTAAAAGTCGTTGGTTGACGGTTTCAAATGAACTATATTTTATAGACAACTAGACAATTCTAACAATAAGTTTCACCTCATAGAATGGTTAGTTACATTATATCTTACGAGTATATATAAAATTCTCGTGTCACAGTGTTCGTTCGCGTACTCCTCCGAAACGGCTTGACCGATTCTCATGAAATTTTGTGAGCATATTGAGTAGGTCTGAGAATCGGCCAACGTCTATTTTTCATCCCGAAATTCCCGCGGGAACGGGTACAACGCGGGTGAAACCGCGGGGCGCAGCTAGTTTTGATATAACATTCTAACAGTGTTACTGTAGATTTTGGTGTGGGACATGTGGGACATTAAAGTGGGACATTAAAGGCCTAAGTATACTTTTTTTAAAGATGCAACCGATGACGGAGGGATACCATTCCCAGTCTACTGAATATGATAAGGCTAATGAGAGTAATATTACTTCTACAACTACATATCCTTCGAGCACAATACAAGTTACAAATGAAACAGTGAGTATTTGGTTTTGCGCTTGCACTATACAATACTGGTCACGCCCTGTGGGTTTACCCGCGGTTCCCTTTGGATTTCCTTTCCCTAAATTAAAAGTTGGGCAAGCGTGGTGATTACACCTAATCCTCCTGAACTGATGTCTTCGGTGGGTCGACCTTTGCCCAGCACTAGGACTTTACAGGCTAACACTTTTTTTAATGACATTTCTCTTGAATGTAGTTGTCAAATCACTACATAGTATAAAATAAAGTCGTCTCTGTTTCGTGTCTGTTTGTCTGTTTGTCTGTATGCTTAAATCTTTAAAATTACGCAACGGATTTTGATGCGGTTTATTGTAATAGGTAGAGTGATTCAAGAGGAAGGTTTTTATGCAAAAAAAATCCCGAAATTCCCACGGGAACGGACACAACGCGGGTAAAACCGCGGGGCGCTGCTAGTACAACAATAAATTATTCTATTTAGACTGGTATTTTTGCCTTAGCAAACTTAACAAACTTCAGCTTTACTATGTTAGTAGATATACAATTTATTTTTGTGCTATGAATTATAAATATTAATTCAGAGACTTCAAATGCGTCCTTGGTCAGTGTCGATTTAATAGACGTACGTCTCTGAGTGCGGGAGTAATGGCCAAAACTGCGGTAAGCGGGCGCACGCAACGGTTCACTTATGTATGAAACCGCACGCGACGGTTCACTTTTGTATGAAACCGCACGCGACGGTTCACTTTTGTATGAAACCGCACGCGACGGTTCACTTATGTATGAAACCGCACGCGACGGTTCACTTATGTATGAAACCGCACGGGCACCCACTTATCGCAGTTTCGGCCCTAAGGGTCTAGACAGACGGACTGCAATTCAACTGCAATCCGACTGCCAAATGGCAGTTCAGATGCAGTTTGAATGCAGTTGGCTCGACTGCAATCAAACTGCACGTCGACGGGCAGTTGGCGTGCAGTTTGATTGCAGTCGAGCCAACTGCATTCAAACTGCATCTGAACTGCCATTTAGCAGTCGGATTGCAGTTGAATTGCAGTCCGTCTGTCTAGACCCTAAGACGTCAACGTTATTAATCAATGTTAACATATTTTAGACGCCGTAGCAGGGAATCACTGTGACTTCGCAATCACCGGGTGCGGAGATATCAAGATGGTGAAGGTCGCTTTGTATACTTAGTCAAAACTGAGACATTATGATAGCAAAATAGAATATAATCCAAATGGCAGTGTTATGTTTTGTCAACACCTACACGCCCGTACACAGAGACGTCAAATGCTTTGTTGATGGTTGGTCGAGTATAAATCTACACTAATATTATAAAGAGTTTAAACTTTGTTTGTTTGGTTGTAATGAATAGGCTCAAAAACCACTGGACAGTTTTTAAAAATTCTTTTACCATTCGAAAGCTACATTATCCACGAGTAACATAGGCTATTTATCATCCCGAAATTCCCACAGGAATGGACACAACGCGGGTAAAACCGCGGGGCGCTGCTAGTAATGTATAAAAAATTACGTCAATTAGTTAGTTATGAGTAGATTTAATGGACGGATAAATTAGTACGAAGGCAACTCTTAATTACTAGCTTTTCAGATATTGCTTGGTCAGCTCGGTTACACTATGCTATGGCTATAGAGAAAAGATAGACAGTGTAACTAAACCAGTAAGCCGTAAAAAATCATTTTAGAATGAATGTGAGGACAAAGAAATGAAAGGATGGTTTTAAAACTTGTATATTTTTCACTATATTTTAAATAAACGGGTCCGTATCGCGTAAGAATATATTATAACGTATTTATTAAAATACGTACCCGACGTCGGATTGCACCGTGAGTGATCCTGTGACCACTGGACAATAAAGAGTCCAAATCGAGTGAGTTTAAAAAGTTTCTACATTTTTCGTTTCTCAAATTCCTCCTAAAATGGGATGGCACTCGTGTTTCACATGTGTTTTAAAGTATCGTTAAAACGTATGATTTACAATTATTTTTTACAGAGGCTTACAACTGCAGTGGTCCTATCAATTTATTTAATAGTTATATTGAAGCGAATAAATCTGAAAAACTTGCAAACATCCCTCGATATACAAAGAATTAAAGGGCAGTTAAGATGCTTGATAATTTTATATAAGTTATATAATCATTTTAACATAAGGAAACTCTCCATACCAATGATTGGAGATGAACACCCAAAAAATTATGTCAAAGTGGTCAAAAATACCATAAAACATTATTATTAGTTCAAACGGGAACTTACGTACGACGGAGGTTGCCGTCGAGTGTTCCCTAGCACGCTTCGGGCACGTCCGGCGACCTTCATCAGGAGGTGGGTGAACCGCTCACGGCAGCGTCTCTCCCCGCACTGAGTGCTTTACTCACTCCTTTTTAATTAACCATAAAACATGTTATTTAAAAGTTATTTTTTTGTGTTTTTATTTCAACATAATGTGCTGGTTTATGAAGTAAATCATAGAAATACAACAGTTCTCGAATCTTATGTTAGTGAAACAGGTCATTGTACTTGCACAATATTTATTTCTTAAAATAATTTAACACTTGAAACGCCACTGTACATCACTAGCACTCGCCGTTCTAAGCAACAGTGTACGCATAGAAGTAAGATGTTGATGCCTTATTTTCTTTCCAGAAGCGACGTATAATTTTTTCTTTACTTAAAATCGGACTGACCCTTATTTCAACTTTTTGATCAGTGGGAGCGGCCTTCTTCACCTGAGGCCATGCAGAGAAGCCTGGAGTATTTGTATTTGCGTTCTTGTACCGAGGGAAGCCTTGAGTATTTGTATTTGCGTTCTTGTACTGAGGGAAGCCTTGAGTATTTGTATTTGTGTTCTTGTACTGAGGGTTGTGTTTCACCAGTGTCCCGTAGTATCCCACCATCTCATCGTCTCTGATATACGAATGGCGTCTGGTCGTTTGGTCATAACTCTTAACGGTGTGATCCTGTCTAATTTTTTTATTCAAATATCCATTGCCACGTGGTATTTTCTTTAGATTGTCCTTGGATGGGCCCAACATCATAATTGAGTAATCGTTTAAAAAAAACTGATGGTCTTGTCCTATATATTTTACGTCGCTCTTAAACATTGGGTTCTCGGAAGGCCATTTTGACGATTTTTGTTGGTTGTCAAATTTCCTCCCCTTATTTGCAGCATCTGTGGGTTTAATACGAATCTAACGTTTTGCAAAATAGCTAAATTTTTTGTAATGTATTTGTAAACTGGCCAAATCGAAGTTCTACGTCTCTGCAAAGCACCCGTTAGTTTATTATTATTAGGGGTTGCTAATGGGGAACAGGCGTCGCCAAGCCCACAGCGGCACCAGCCGGACTACCGACATTCCACCACGACGATAGGGGCTAGTGGGGTGCACCCAGTCAAGAGCTCGCACAAACGAATAACTTCCGCCATATTATTAAGGTACAACTTAGCTTTACTTACTGAATCCTGGTGTAACACATACGATTACTGTTACAGAAATTGTTAACTTTTGAATGTATTGTTTTATACGAAAATACGGTATTTGCATTTTTATTTTTTATTGGATATTTTTATAAGACTATATTCGCAGCAATAAAAATCTTTCGAATTTATACATTTATGTAGTACCTAAACTTGAAATATATTTCTTGCGTAAATGTTTTATTATAACCATGTTTACTCGCAACGTATATAAAACTCTTCTCTGAAATATTACATTTTATAAACCAAATACAATAGAAATGCACACAAGGTTATTCGTGGTATTTATTGTTGTGGTTAATGGATACAGTAAGATATTATTCCTGTTTAGTACTAACTTAGAGTTCTTAGAGACGACCGTCAAGTTGTGAGCAGCAGAGGCTACTTCAGCCGTCGCCACTTGTCAACGACAGTCGTCAACGCGTCGGCGGCAGCAGTCAATACGTCGACGGCTGCTGATAAACAAAACAGAATCAACTAAATTGGTCCAGCTGCTCTCGAGTTTTAGCGAGACAGGACCACGATTGATATTTATATACTCGTACCTATCTATACCAATATTATAAAGAGGTACAATTTGCAAGTTTGTTTGTTTGTATGTTCGAGCTAATCTCGGAAATTATCTATACTAATATTATAAAGCTGAAGAGTTTGTTTTGTTTGTTTGTTTAAACGCGCTAATATCAGAAACTACTGAACCGATTTGAATAATTCTTTTTGTAATAGAAAGCCACATTCAACGGGAAGGTTATAGGCTATTTTTCATCCCGAAACGGGATCGGGTACAGCGCGGGTAAAACCGCGGGGCACTGCTAGTCTATTAATAATTATTTTTGTAATGGATAGCCACATTCAACGGGACCATTTTACATTCCGAAATTCCCACGAGCACGGACACAACGCGGGTAAATCCGCGGGGCGCTCCTAGTGGTATATAAAATCCGCACTCATATAAAAAGTTAAGTCACTAGGGCACGTTCGGAGATCGATGCGCGTAGGTATAGGTAACTCGAGTTTCGTGCGTTTGTATGGAGTTGGAAATTTGTCAGATTCTATTACCGTGCCTTTGCTAAGCATTGGGACATTTCGTGCGATATTTAAATATTCCAACATAAGCTATTAATTAAACGAATATTCCTAAATCAGGAACAATGAACTAATTCGATTTCTATGAATTTTGTAGATACAAGTGAAAATATAAACAGGACTCGAAATTGGCCACCTAGACAAACAGTAAAAGAGAAGAATGAAGAATATAAGGATTCACTTAGTCCAAGAGACCAAATCAATAAAGAAAACAATGAGTGGGTACCTGCTAGTAAATATTTCATGTTTACCTTAAGTATTACCCAGGAAATAGGGAAGAGTAGTCTTCCGTGGTATACTCACGGAAGAGAGAAGCACTTACTGATCTCTATTTCGTGGTATTACCCTCTAAATACCTATCCTATTTTAATGCGAAAGTTTGTGAGGATAGATGTATATATGGATGTATTTTTGTTACTCTTTCACGTAAAAACTACTGGACGGATTTAAATGAAACTTTACAGTAATAATTATAGGTTATACATCAGAATAACAATGGGATTTTTTCTCGAAATTCCCGTGGGAACCGATACAACGCCAGTAACACCGCGGAGCGCGGCTAGTCCTAATATAAAAACAAAATTTAACAACATAATTTAAATTATTAACTAACATTTGTATCAAATCTTCACTACGTCACAAGGAGCGAAGGCCTCTCATCACAATAAAGATATCAGTACAGTGAGGAGGACAAATCAAATAGAAAGAAAATAAAAAGTACGCCAATTGCTCAGTTAAGCACACGCCGGGTTTTAAACCCGAGACCTCTCGCTGTGAGGCGAGCACTCTAACCACTGAGCTACGTGTGCCATGATAAGAGGTTTGAATTTAAGCAACAGTAGAAATCTGGTATAGTTAATGAATATAAACGTAGACTCAAAGGTTATTACAATAGGGTTCATTTTCCATAGTTAAACGTAGAAAATATGAGCACAAAGAACGCGTACTGCGCAGGTCTATAATTACCGCGGTTTTACTCGCGTTGTGCACGTTCCGAGGGAATTGGGAATAAAATTAACTTGTAACCTTCTTCTTGAATGTACCTATCCAATCCTACTCATATTATAAATGCAAAAGTTTGTGAGAATGGATGTATGGATGGATGGATGTATGTATGCACACTTTTCTTTAGATTATTCGCATGAGCCTACAACGACTTTTTATCATTCTTATAAACTCTTGTACATCATATTTTCTTTCCAAGGCCATAAGCGCTCTATTCCCAACTTCCAGTGTTCAGAGAACACCACTGCTTGATGAAGATACTGCGTTAAAGCTAGTCTGTGAACTTACTAGATGTATATAATCGGTTTAAGGTGTTTTTACAGTAGCGACTGAAGCAGCAATGTCAACGCGCTTAAAATTTAATGAAGATTCATTGAAACCAGTAGAGGCGCTTGCAGTCGGCAGTTGCTACCTGCTACTGCGATCGCTATTATTTCGCCATTATTTATTATTTTCCAGCACCTTTTTGAGGTATATATCTCCCATACGAAGAATGTTGCCTAAACCCACTTATTTCAACAACAAACACAGGTTTCAAAAAGTTGAAAATATAGGAAGAGGAGATGAGGGTGGAATCCGCAGCGATACTATAGTAGAAAGTCCGAGAGAAACAATCACAACTGCTGCAACAGAACTGATGGATCAGACATCTACAAACAGCAGTTTAGCGTTTCCAATTGGTGTAACCGCAGAGAGCGGTATACAATTTCCAAGTGATTTTTCAGAAAGTCCAGAAAGTCCAGTAGACATTGAAAAAATTGCTGCAACAGAACTGATAGATGACATATCCTCTAACAACGATGTAACGCAAGTTCCAGGTGCCCATAACGTGAACTCAACAGAAGAAATATCTAAACCGATTCCTTATGTCATGAAACTGTTTAACGTTGGTCCATTCACAGCATTTTGTCTCAAAGTGTTGTATTTATTATCTCTCGATGAGTTTCGTTTCTACTTCGGACCTCTGCTCTATGATGCTTATGAAACTGAAATAAAATAGTAAGTAAGGTAACCGATTGAACAGAAAAGACTGAAATAGACCGAAGTTTCTTCACAACAGCTTAAACAATCTGTTTGACTATTCGGTTGCAACCAATTAGCCGACTTTACACAGACACTCTATTGTATGTGAAACAGTATTCGTATACGAACGAACTCGAACGTAAAGGTAGGAGCAAGCATTCCGGCGAGCAATCCTGGATACACCTAAGAACACATCATAGAGTGACCGTTGAAAGGAAGCAATTAGGCAATAGTTTAATACCTCAAACATTTGCAGCTTAGACGTCAACAATAAGCTTCAAGTCCTGGGGAAAGACTTTTACTATGTCGTCACTAATTTGTTCACAATTATTAGGAAAGTGGACGGTAAGTAAAGTAAAGTAAAATATTAGCTTAATGTCCAACTGTTTGACAAGCCCGTTGGCACAGTGGCAGTGAGAGCGTTTACTGTGTCGGGGGTTGCAAATTCCATTCCCGCCCGGAGTCAACAATATGTTTATAGACATAGTTGTTGGCGACGAACGTCTGTCTGTCAATTTTATATTCTTACTACCTGCGCCCCGCGGTTTCGCCCGCTTTGTACCCGTTCCCGCGGGAATTTCGGGATGAAAAATAGATGTTGTCCGATTCTCAGGCCTACCCGATATGTTCACAAAATTTCATGAGAATCGGTCGAGCCGTTTCAGAGGAGTTCAACCACGGTACCCGTTCCCGCGAGAATTTCGGGATAAAAAATAGACGTTGTCCGATTCTCAGGTCTACCCGATATGTACACAAAATTTCATGAGAATCGGTCGAGCCGTTTCAGAGGAGTTCAATTACGCACAACGTGACACGAGAATTTTATATATTAGATAAAGTGTTTGTGTTGTAGAAAAACATTCACTGTTGGGCTCAGACGCTGCTAATAATAAGTACCTTAATCATTTTTAGTGAAAAAAATTGCGACGGAAAAAATGAATATGCTTATGAATTTCCCTTCAATGCCTTCGGGAATCAAAATGATATTCATGCAGCTGGACTCCATCTATGAGGATCGCCACAATATGTCATACGCGGCGGATTCCCTAGAGAAACTCTTGGACACCCCAACAGACATGATTCCTAAGACAATGTCAGATATCTTAAACATGACCCTGACACCTGCTTATGATGAAGCGACCAAAAATAAAACTAGCAAAGTAATAAGTGATATAAACGCTTTATTACGGTCATCTAATTACGGCGACCCGGATTATGACTTAAATTATAGTAAGTCGTTTAAGTTATACTAAGGTACCTACTAGCAGCTACCACGGCAAACGTTGTTTTGCTTATATACAAATTTAGGGAAGGACTACCCTTAACTTTAGGGGGATGTAAAATAGATGTTGTCCGATTCTCAGACCTACCCGATATGCACTCTAAACTCCAAATTTCATGAGAATCGGTCAAGCCGTTTCGGAGGGGTTTAACTACAAACACCGCGACAGGAGAATTTTATATATTAGACTAGCAGTGCCCTCGGTTTCACCCGCGTTGTACCCGTTCCCGCAGGAATTTCGCGATAAAAAGTAGCCTATGTCCTATCTCAGGCTCTGGACTAACTGAGTACCAAATTTCATTCAAATCGGTTCAGTAGTTTTGGCGTGAAAGCGTAACAGACAGACAGTCAGAGTTACTTTCGCATTTATAATATTAGTTAGGATTAAAGCGATAAATTATCGTGGTTAGTATGACTGATCCTGGTTCGGCTTTCTCTGATTTTTTTTTTGATAATTCGAGGATTGTTGTCAAATAGGTTTGGAATTTTTAATGTTATTGTGCTCACCAGATGGTCCGAGTGAGCCATCAATGGCCGGTGAAGGTTCCACCGCGCAACTGACACTGCCAATAAAACCGGTCCATGTGAGATCGTTCTATCAAGTATTAAAGTACTATGATGTTGGATTTTTTACGGCGTTTTGCATTAACTTGATGCACATTTTACAAAATCCGAGTTTCAAACACTGGGCAGAGCATAAGTTGTCATATAACCTTTTGGAAATACTGTTGCAGTAAGTACCTATTATTACTGTTAGTGTTAGCCCGTATTGTCCCACTGCTGGGCAAAGGCCTCCACCCAATCCCGCCACTCTTCTCGATTTTGGGCCACCAATTGCCCTCTTGTAGGAGTCCAGCTCGTCCCGCCACCGCCTGCGCGGTCTGCCGCGACGTCGCGTCGCCTCGCTATCTCCGGGCACCACACAGTGGAAATTTACCTATTATTAATTTAGATAAATAAAATAATAGATGGTGTGACTTAAGTAAACAACATTCGATGAATTTGCGCGACTATCAATATTACTTTCTTTCAATTCATAAACTAAGTACGTATTACTTATTATGTTTGAAGTCAAATCAACCATACTTTCACGTGATGTGGACATGATTTGGAAGAACAATAATTAAAATAAGAAGCATTCAGAAAAATAGTTTGTGAAACATACATTAATAATTCGCTTAATAATTAGGAGGAAAATATAATATCCGAAAGAACGTTAATTAATCCGTTGTCGGTCCCGGTTTCAACCGATCATAAATCGGAAGCCTTTACTCGATCTAAGAACCGACAAAAACGTTGGCCACTTAACTACACGAACTTACTTACTTCGTACTTTATGCTTTATCTTTCTGTGTAAAGTTAAAAATTACTAAAATACTATTTCAGGTTAAATGATAGACACAAATTGGATTTTCTCGGAACTAGAATCAAAGATGTCATCACAAATCAAATAAAGAATCCCATCCTTTCACGTAAGCTTTATGCAGTAACTAGAAACTATCGTGACCTAGGAGAGCGGTACATTCTAGATCTAGGTTGTCAGTAGGTCCTAATTTTACTTATGACTAGCCGTGCCCGTGGTTTTACCCGTAATGTGCCCGTTCCCATGAGAATTCCGGGATGAAAAATAGCCTATAACCTTCCCGTTAAATGTGGCTATCTATTACAAAAAGAATTATTCAAATCGGACGGGTAATTCCCGAGATTAGCTCGAACATACTAACAAACTTTACAAATTTTACCTCTTTATAAAGAATCTAATAATTTTTTGGGACACTCATAGTTATTATTATAAATATCTATCGTTTTTTACGAGGTTTTACCAAAGTTGAATAATTTGCCCAACCTCACAAACTTAATCATTTATTGATAACTAGCGTCCCGCGGTTTTACCCGCGTTGTGCCCGTTCCCGTGGGAATTTCGGGATCAAAAATAGTCTACCTTTCTGTTGAATGTTGCTATACATTACAAAAAGAATTATTAAAATCAGTTTGGTAGTTTCTGAGATTAGTGCTTTCAAACTAACAAGTATAATGTTAAGTATAGATTAAATTAAAAATTCCAGACTAATGACTCTTTGCATAATCGTATACGAGAACTTCTGATTTTTCGAACTTAAACCGTCCTTCTACTAAATTCCACAAAATTCTTACAGTTAAAAATCACTACGAGACAATAAAAACAGCACTTGTCAATTTTGATTATTTGGAGCACGATATCAGAGTGATATTGTCTGAGTTGGACGATATTTTTTATATGAACATGAGGCTGATGATGATTCTCCGGCGTATAAGAGAGTATCCAGAATCAGAGACGCCAGACAAAGAACCAGCTAATATCATGGGACAACTGGTACAGACACTACTGCAGCCTTGTACCAACGTAAATCTCACCGAGAAAGTAAGCAGAGTTATTACCCACATCGATGAAGCCTTACGCGTCCGTGGTATAGATGGTAGATGGAATAGAAAAGTTAGATTTTAAACGAAGTCTGATTTTTCGACCAAGTTCCTTATGACGTCCTTGATTTTTTTACCTGGTACATAGTTTGAGTTAGTTAAGTATGTATATTATTATTATTTTCAATGTTACTTTCTATGTATTCTTTCAATGTTAGCTCTCGTAGCTCTCGTGGCGTTGTTTGACTAAGCCATGTCATTGCTTGCGATTGTTAAGCTACTTGCAGCTCGTCCCCTACTTGGATGGGGACCGATAGTGGCATTTCTATTTGAGCGCTACCGTGCTTGGGAAGGTACGTTAAGTTGTCGGTCCTGGTTGTTACAGACCATGTCAGAGGCGTTTAGGCGGGCGGTCTAAAAACTCCCAATACCAGGGTTGGCCGCTAACTTTCACGAATTTACTTACTTTTGTTACTTTCCTGCCTGTTTCTTACTTGTAGCAATATTTAAATGGTGATGAAATATCCTTGCGAAAGAAATTATGAATAACCGTGTAAACCATTAGTTAGTAGTAGCAGTTAAGTAGAGTTATGACGTACGAGTCCCATCACTCCAATGTAGTTGTGGTTATAAATAAAATAATCAAATGAATCCAACGTTATGTAGTTTCAAATCATTTATTTCAAATTGACATAATAAGAACAACTTACAAATTCCTTTATGTAGTTAGATATAGTAATTATATTGATTATCCGTAATTTATATTTTGAAAATAAGTTACCATTATATAGTTCGGTATCTAGATATTATTTCAACAAGTACCAGGAGAACATAGGTAAACAAGAGGTAAAAGAAATACTGCAGGAGCCTGAGTTATTGTCTATTCTATCTTCTATCTTAGGGTGAAAGGGCCACCCCTTGTTAGGAGTTGAACTTCGCAAAATCCTTTCTTAGTGCTCACTTACATCATGAAAGGAATCTCTGCACCCAACAATTTTCTAGGTACATCAGTTTTGTTTGTGCGTTGAAATATAGGTATAATCAGTCTGTCAGGTTGCCTTTTATATACTCGTATATAGGCAATAGACCAGAAGCTTTACATTTACATAGATTGTCTAACTAAAGTCGTGATTATCATGTAACTCTTCTGATTTTGGGTGCCGCGCGTTAAATGTAGGACCATTGGACCTAGGAGCCCGAAACGATATACTCATTAATTGAAGGTATACTAGTAACAAATATATAGATAGATTCATCATAGTACAAACTACAATCGAAACCATATTCGCATAATGTTTATTATGTTCTATTACAATGGTCTTTTTACTTAAAGAGTGAGTTAAACCAATGCCCTCTGAAAAAACTAAAGGACTATAATTTTTCTGTGAAGAACAATGACTTTCTCCCAGAGGTTTTGGTTTGTACTTACCCTGTATACATAAACCTTATGTTACAGTGAAGAATATCGCTTTTTGTTTTATTGGCCATGCAATACCTCCTGAAATTGGAGTCTGGCTGTGTTTGATTCACCATCATAATTGGAAATTGGTAGATCAAACGACTTCTCTGCCCAATTGTATTTTAGATATCAATACGTACTTATATAAGTTAAAAGATTGGAGAAGTTTTAGCCTGCAATGTCCTACAGCTGTACTTCGAAGAAGAATAAGTTAAAAAATACTTTTTTTTGCTTTTACACTGCAATTTGACGGCCTATTCCCAGTAGTCTTACCGCGTAGTCTTACCAGTTAGACTACTGGGAATTTCCTTCCCAATAGACTTACTAGTAAGACTTGATCGTTATTATATGTTCTAAATTGAAAAATACTTTAGGTACATTTTGCTAGGCCACGAACATTTAATCAATAATTATGATTACTATCTAACATTACATCTAAGTATTTAAACAGAGTACAAACTTAGTAGTTCTGCGTATGTATGTATATCTGTAGCAGGAAAATATCTTAACCAGTTTAAAGTAGCAATGACTGCTATAGATTAACATGAATGTTGAACACATTAATTTTACTGTATCTGATACATACAGAAGTAAATATAATATTCGGGGTCGATATTTTTATTGTTGTTTCTTGGTCACTCTAACAATTAAACAAATACAACATAATTGATTAAAAAAGTTAAGCGCTGGCTTTCATTCCAACCCCTTTTTAACATTAAAATGTACTAATTACGCTTATTTTTAAATTACACACAATTCAAAATCACGTCTCTTATAAAAATAATATATTGAAAATTACAATTTCTTGGTTAATTTATATTTCAACTAAGTGTTTCACAACTGAAGTGAATAATAAACAAATAATAATCGTCATTCAATACAATATTAATCAAATGAATGTCCAAAAGATTTGCAATAATGGCTATTGCATGCTATTTCCGTGATACTACAGAAGTTCATGTATGAGAAGGTATAATCGAAGTTTCAGACCGTTTGTAATAACAATAACAATTATAAAAGGAAATATATTAGTAAAGGACTTCCTAATAGTAGCGTAAGCTTGTATGGAAATTCACCCTTATAGCTTAAGGGTGCATTTTCATACAAAGCGTTACGAAAATAGTTCGACAAATTTAATGTCGATTTTGACTAAGCCGATTCGCTGGTCACTAGAGGTCGATTGCGTTTACTACCAAGTTTTGGATGTGTTAAACATCCATCAGCATCGTTGGTGCTCCAACAGATGTATATATATATATATATATATATATATAATTAAGGCTAAAATTAGCCTGTTTGTTTTCTGATGCGAATATGTCGGTGGTAACGCGTTAAAAGTTAAAACATACAAAAGGCACACTTCAGCGTTTATATTATAACTTTGTATAGATTAATGCAATCTGAACATGCGTGAATAATGCTTTGTGCCCCAGTTTATTCCCAGATGCCACCTTGGTTCCGTATGGGAATAACCAATAGCCATTTTATTCCGTTTACTCCCACCTGTTCTGTTGAGTAGTCATCGCCATGCGAGTATATTTTACTAACTACAAATTAATTCAGGTGCTCTTAATAATGATTTTCAATAGATATTTGCAATTCGTTTAAAGGTTATAATAGATTAGTAGCGCCGATTTGCTCGTTCCCGTGGGAATTCCAGAATAAAATAGCCTTCCTTTTTAACGTAGCTATTCAAGACAACAATAATGATACTAATCGGATTGGCAGTTTCTGAGATTAGCGCGCTCAAACAAACATACATCAAACTCTTCGGCTTTATTATTAGTATAGATAGATGTATAGCATAAATAACCGTAGAAACAAGTTACTACTTGTATTTATAGTCACTTCTATATCAAAGCGAGTCTTAAGTTTACCGAATTTGGAAGATTTCCGCGTCACGCTTCGTCTGTATACACTAAACACCGACTTACAAAGACCTTATGGCAGTTCTACAATGTATAAAAGGCACTGCTCACTTATAGTCCATAATAATCGCTAGTCAATGTTGGGACGATATCTTGGAAGTACTTCAGATTCACAAGTTCATAATACAATATACAAATAAACTAGAAACGTCAAAAAATATTTAAAATTGAGTTTTTTTTAAAATTGTATGATTGTTATGATTCCAAAAATAAATATAAAAACGAAAGGAGTAACAAAAAAACAAATAAAAATGAAGAAATGTGTTTTATTCAACTCTTAACTCTTGAAATAAATAATAAATGAACAAGAATTTCGTAAAAATTATATACTATTTTTAATTACTATTTAAAGCAATAATAATTAAAAATAATCGAAGATCATCATCATAAATCCAATTATACAATACAACAATCTTACAAAATGCTACGTTTACATGACCTGTTCTAATATAACATTCAATAGTACATATTCTGAGATTTAGGACAATAACAGGTGAACCGACACGCGACAACGACAAATAAAAACAAACTCTACAGAAAGTGTTTTAAAGACGACATTCAATTAAAATCACAAACAATTAATCATACTTCACATGTCACATCATAACATGGGACACGGTTTTGGTTTTACTTGTCCCTGAATCAATTTGCCCTATATAAGTTTATTAACCAATTTGTATTTGTATATAACCGAAAAAAATAGTTAGTACACTTAAATTATTAATTTTTGTATAATATATAACACAAAATACTGTTCGAATCGACTTCAATGACAATTTAACAGAATAGACTCGAAGCACTTCAAATAAAATGAACGGGAGAAACGAATCAAATACGTTTTGAAGTCGATTAGATCATTAGTTAAATAGAATAATAAAAATACATTTTCACTTCATAAATGGTATAAATAATTTGGTTTGAGGACATTTGTGATATTATTTAATACTAAAACATTATGTGATTCGCTGACACTAGTGCGTCGTGTAATAACGTCATCATCAATCGTCAAATAATTCAAAATACTGTCGCATATTTACCTGCAAATAACAATCTGAGGGTTGTACTTATAATAAATAAACAATCTTACTATGATACATAATAGTTACGCAACGTATGACACATATCAATAAATTAAAATAAACATTAGGTCGGCCTCCGACTCGACGGCGGAAAGAGCTGGACGATTTTGATAAGTTTTGATAATAATTTGGCGGAGACCTTTGCCCAGCAGTGGGACAGCGAGGTTACGTGAAAAAAACATTTCATTGTCAATTGAAAATAAAAAGTTGAAAAGGAAAAGATAATACATTGAAATCAACAATTACATCAACAAGTTAAAATAGGTTGTATGTATTAGGACATACATAGTCAATATAAAAAGAACATAGAATAGGCCTTCAATCTGTCCTCGCAATAACATCTTCAGTACGAAGAAAGCCTCTGTCCTGAAAGACCGGCCATCACTATATTATTTTGTATATTACGCTGCAAGTAACATAAATACATAGGGTGGTGTACACCTCACATCTATAATAACAATAAGACTATAAATACATATTATTATCTACATTACACTTATTTAGGAATATTAAAGTAACAATTTATTTCCATACCTATACAATAATAAGTATATGTTTATTCGATCACCGCCACTTGCTCATTTGGTCTTTGTGAGATGAACATTGTAGTTAAAAAAATTTAGGACAATTCAAACCAAGTAAATATTAGTATATTATCCGAAACAAAGATATTGCATTGAAAATATAAGAAACACATATTTTAAGGTACGGAACCCAAAGAAAACATCTACTTCTAGAAAAAGTGGTTGGTTACTGTTTGTCACTAAAACTGTCATTGACACAAACACTGCCTAATTAGCGATCGGTACTGTGTGACAAGTTGACACAAAGCTATTAATATTCCTCAGTGTCTTCAAGTGATTGTTTGGACACTTTGGATATTAGACTGTTACGTTAGACTGTAGTACATAAGGCAAGTAAAACGAAAAAAATAATGTCCAGACATAAGTTGCGTAGTATTTTAGATGCTTGTGACAAAATATGCATGTGACAAGATGTGCGTGGAAATTATGACACAACCCTATTGCGAGTTTGAAATACATAAATATATCAGTATAAAATATAGTAATTGGAAAATAGTTAGTCACTTTAGGAACTTTATTATGCATTACTTATATGGAATTGAATATTTAAATAACTGTTTATGATTAATGTGATGCCAACCCTGGTGTCGGATTTTTAAGCCGCCTAAACGCCTCCGACATGGTCTAACGATGAAAACAACCGGGACAGACAAATTAACGTGCCCTCCGAAGCACGGTACCGCTCAGATAGAAATGCCACTATCGGCCACCCATACAAGTAGGGGTCGATCTGCATCTTGCTTAACAATTGCAATGAACTGACATCGCTTAGTCAAACTACGCCACGAGCTCTAATTGTTAAAAGGTATTTTGTTTAAATATCATCGCTAATTATTTAAAGGTATAATTTCTGAAGAGCTATAATTATTGAAATATCGTATTGAATATGAAGATTGGGAAGTAAACAAAATTTATCGTATAGGGAAGGGAAAAGCAAATGGAAAACCGAGACCTATTCTATTCTCTTTTGTAAGTGCATGGAAGAAAAATGAAGTGATGAAGACCAAGAAAAACCTTAAAGATATACAAATTTCAGAAGATTTTACTAAGGAAGTTTTAGAAAAAAGAAAGGTATTACAAGCCCAACTTATAGAAGAAAGAAACAAAGGCAACGTAGCATATTTGAAATTCGATAAGTTGATAGTAAAAGAAACTAAGAACACAAATAATGAAAAACGCAAAAGAGAATGGTCTACATCACCACGAAATACAGCTCAACCAAGAAAACAACAAACGTTGATGTCATCGGGCACCAACAAAGTTAATGCTTACGATATAATGAGGATTAGATCTAATTCTCTGTCCTCTAATTATACTACAGCGGGTAAACAATAACAACTACCTATCGGGAAACGGAAAACACAACAACCAGGTAACATAAAAGAAAACGAACCAACAAAAAAGCACACTCCCCCAAGCCGACTGGTCCTCGTGGGGGAAAATGACCACGACCCTCTAAAGAAGGAAGGAAATTCACAACACATTCACACAACAAAGAAAACAAACGATAAACATATAGCGACTATTAATTGTCGATCTTTAAGAACACCAGAAAAACTAAAAGAATTAGAACTAGCATTAAAAGAAATCAAATGGGATATCATCGGGATCAGTGAAATCAGAAGATTTGGGGAAAATATAGAAGATCATGGAGACTATATATTACACTACAAAGGAGAGACACTTGGATTATATGGAGTCGGATTCATGATTAAAAATAAATTTAAAAACAAAATAGAAGAAATAAGAGGAATATCAGAGCGCATAGCAATGCTAAATATAAAACTATCTGTTAATGGAGAAAAGGAAGAAAAATGGTCTATTATCCAAGCGTACTCACCAACGGAGTCGGATAAAAAGGAAGACATCATAAAAATTGAAAAATTTTATGAAGACCTCCAAAATACCATCGAGGTAGCTTACAAAAATGTAATTGTAATGGGTGATTTTAACGGCCAAATCGGAACACAAAGTAATGGAGAAGAGTATACAGTGGGAAAACATGGATTTGGTGTAAGAAGCAATAATGGTAAAAGAATCGTAAATTTTGCTTTGGAAAATAACTTGGGTATATTAAATAGCTTCTATAAAAAGAAACCATCAAAAAAATGGACATGGAGGTCACCTAACGGAATTTATAAGAACGAAATAGACTTCATTATGTCTAACAATAGGAATGCCTTTAAGGATGTGTCCGTCCTTAATAATTTAAATTTTAATACAGACCACAGGATGGTTCGGGCTACATTGACTGGTACCCGTCAAAAGAAAGCAAGGAAATTCCATAATAAATACACACCCATCCAATGCACAGGCAACAAGGAAATTTTGCTTAGTAATCTCCAAAAATCACTAGATATGATTGATAACGAAGAATATAAATCAATACAAGAAAAATACAATACATTTCTAAATGAGCTGAAAACTGTCACTAGGAAAACAAACTTGAACATTAAAAAGGATAACGAAATCTCACATGAAATTAAACAACTACTATTGGAAAGAAAAGAACTCATTCGACAAAGGAATGGAAAAGAAAACCAAAGAAGAATAGCAGAAATAAGTAAAATAATAAGCGAACAACTTAGGAAAGAGAGGAAAACAAAAAGATTCGATACAATAAAAAAATATATAGAAAAGACAGGAGGAATTAAAAAGGCTCTGAAAGAACTTAATCGCATAAAAGATTGGATACCAAATATGAAGAAAAAGAAAGGGAAAATAACTGGTAAAAGACTAGAGATATTGGAAATTGCTACTGACTTTTATCGCAAATTATATCAAAGTCAAAAGCCGAGACAAGTTTTTAAAGAACATGATACCACAAATGATGAGGATCCAATACCGGAAATATTGAAGGAAGAAACCACGAAAGCCATTAGTTCACAGAAGTCCGACAAATCACCTGGATCAGATCTCATCACAAACGAATTACTAAAAACTACATCTCCAGTAATTGCTCAAAAGCTCACAGATTTATTTAATGAAATTATCAACTCGGAACAGATTCCTGAGGATTGGACCAAATCGACAATTACACTTATTCACAAAAAGGGTGACAAAGCAGACATAACTAATTATAGACCTATTAGTTTAATGTCGAACGTTTACAAAGTATTTTCGAAAATAATATTATCCAGAATTACTAACACCCTTGAAGAAAATCAGCCTAAAGAACAAGCGGGATTCCGCAAAAATTACTCGACGATAGATCACATCCACGCATTAAGACAAATTCTACAAAAATTTAAAGAGTACAACAAAACGTACTATATAGCGTTTGTTGATTTTAAAAAGGCATTCGACACATTAGAGCATTGTTTTTTATGGAACGCATTAAAATCACAAGGCGTTCACTCAAAATACATTCGGATACTTAAAAAAATATACGCAAATAGCACTGCGCAAGTAAAGTTGGAGACTATAGGTGAAGAATTTTTCATTAAAAGAGGTGTACGACAAGGAGACCCAATATCGCCTAAGTTATTTGCAGCTGTACTAGAAACAATATTCAGGAATCTAGATTGGGCGAATATGGGAATAAATATTAACGGCGAATACTTGACCCACTTACGCTTCGCAGATGATCTAATATTATTTGCTGACAGCCCGGAATCCCTTGAAATAATGTTACAACAACTTGCAATTGAAAGTGAAAAGGCAGGGTTGTCAATGAACTTAACAAAAACAAAGATAATGTCGAATTCTTTACAAAAAGGGACTATAAGCGTAAACAATGAGGAAATAGAATATGTACAAGAATATATATACTTGGGACAATTAATATCTACCGAAGACGGAATGCAGAAAGAAGTAGAAAGAAGGATTGTTAATACATGGAAACGATTTTGGTCTCTTAGTGAAGTTATGAAGAATACAGAAATGCCTATGAAGGAAAAGAGAAGAGTATATAACCTATGTATTCAGCCTTGTCTACTATACGGATGCCAAACCTGGGCA
Source organism: Cyclophora punctaria (assembly GCA_951394245.1). NCBI lineage: Eukaryota > Metazoa > Arthropoda > Insecta > Lepidoptera > Geometridae > Cyclophora > Cyclophora punctaria. The sequence goes on from OX596167.1 coordinate 13,241,882, forward strand.
TTGACAGAAAAACTAGCAAATAAAATAAAAACTTGTCAAAACGGAATGGAGCGAAGTATAATAGGAATTAAAAGGAAAGACAGAATAAAAATAAAAGACATAAAAAGTAAAACAAATTTTAAAAATGCATTCACAACCTACAGACAATTAAAATGGAGGTGGACAGGGCATATGATGAGAGAAAAGAAGGAAAAATGGACAAGACAAATAACCGAATGGTATCCACGAGATGGCAAAAGAAACAGAGGGAGACAGAATAAAAGATGGGAGGACGATATCAAAAAAATAGCGGGTCCGGCGTGGACTCGGATAGCAAAGGACAGAACAGAATGGAAATCTTTAGAGGAGGCCTATGTCGGAGGACAAGCTGCAAATAATTACCGTTTGCCGATATAAACTTTCAACTTTCAAATAAATGTTATTAACTAAAACTAGGCATAATTTAATTTTATTAACTTTCATGTAAACTTTAAGTAGCAATAAAGGCTTTTTTATTTTTATTTTTATTTTATTTATTTATTGAATATCCATCTCACAAACCCGCCAAACGCTATAAGTACGACGGCTTAACACATCATAATAAGTACACATAATACATTACAGTGTCATAATTATACATCAAAAGAATACTATTTCAAAGGCACTTTCAATAAATAAAAAACAATATTTTGATCGCGGAATACAGACCCTAAAACTATTTTTATATATTTATACAAAAAAACACTACAAATTAATAAAATCGGAAACAACTAATAGAAACGTTTCATTTAATTTAGATTTAAATAATATTCCTTAATTATTTTAACCTTTTTTTATTTATTTTATTATGGCCGAAGAGAAAATACGGGGACTTGTTAGAACACGATTATTGTAATGTCAAATAATAATAAAGACGTGACATTTCTGAGCTGTAAGGAAGCCTTTGTCCTGCATTGGGTTCTTACAGACGAGCTGAGAATAGTTTTTATGTTATATTTTTGTGATATTTTTACAGTGTCCCGACGTATATTAGAATACCTTACTACACCCTTACTTCGATAGTTTGCTGATGACTCTTATTAATGCACCGTTTTCATCTTTCAGCCGCTGATTTTCGGCCTGTAACGCTTGATGGTACTGAAAAACGTTAACAAGACACAGGTTAGTAAACAATTATTATTATTATATTACAAATAACAACCAAAGAAGCATGCTAATCAAAGTTAATAAGGATCAAACAATGGACAAAGGGGGCTTCGAAAAATCGGTAATTCAAATACTATAAAAGTTAAATTATAAAAGTGAAAATACATTTATATTTCTTTTTATTTCAATTGTTCGTCGATTCATTGACTAATAACATATATTCACAGTAAGACTCATACAATATAATTAACTATCCACATTGTATATTTAAAAGGTTTCAGTTATATCTGCAAACCTTATTTATTTTCTGTATTTATGTACAATGGGTTACCTAAAAAACGAGTATATACATTTATTTCAACACGGAAACAAGTTACGTTAATTAAAAACGTAACTATAGTTAGTTAAAACATAGAATATTTCAAAGTAATCATAATTGAATACAACTGTCTTTGGGTCCAATATGACATGGCAACTCATATTAATTGTCATTTGACCAAGGATCGCAATGTCTTATCTTATATTCGTTTCCCAATAGTTGTGGCTGTCAATTGAAGCTATTTCATTATTCCTCATAATTAATAATGATGTTGTATGAAAAACAAAAGAGCATCCGTGCGCGCGGATGACTGCTCGCTACTGCGGTGCGTAGCCGGACGACTAAATTGAAAGAGGCCTCTTACTTGTCATTGTTATATCAATCTTTGCTTAGCTTAACTAGATTCCATGTTGAAAAAAGTATTGATACCTGTAATTGGTACACTGGGCAATGCCACTTTTATTAGCTATAATTTACAAATTGTAACAATCGCTATCAAAATGGACCGATAGGACCAATAGCACATTCAAAATTGAGTAAATCATTGCCGAGGGTACCTTTAGTATATAAAAGCTATATGTACACAGTATGCAGTGTGTGTTAATAAAAAATAACAAACCTAAAACATGTTAATGTATGTTTCGTGTACAAACTAGTGACGTTGTGTAATGATCCTAATATTGTAATATCTATATGGAATGAGTGTTTAATCTAAACTACTAAAAATAATTTATTTATATTTATTGCACTTTTGTTTTAAACTTCTATATTGCATGCATCACACTATAAACATGTTTGTTTAGGCATTGTATTTAATTCATATTACTCAATTAATATGTTTATTCAAATAAAGTATCGCTTGAAGCTATGAGTAACGAAGATACCTTACACAATACATTGGGGAAGGAAACACATTCAATAAAGTATGTATCAAAAACTATTGGTATCGTAGGAAAAACTATATAAATCCTTACTTATGTTACAAATACGAAAGTAAACTGAGGGATACACGAGGATAAAAGAGGATTTAAACCTATGTAAACTTAATCAGGATGTCAGAGGGCTTTTTAAATTTAAACATAGCCCTATTAACGCCTTTTAGATGACTTCGTAAAAGTAGTGATAGCGTCATAGTACGCACGTAATACTACGTATACGAGTACGTGCATTGCTGCGCCCCGCGGATTGATCCGCGTTCCCGTGGGAATTTCGGAATCTTCTCAGGCACTAATACGACAAAACCAGAAATCTTTGTGATTACAGTCACATCTGAAAGTACGCTATCTAAAATTGACCGAACGAAAAACCTCAAAAACCATCGCTTCATTTCTAAGCTTACGTTTAACATTTTTGGTGGACACCAAACTTTGCAGAGCGTTGCTTTGGTGCAAGAACACCGTAGAACACCCAAAGCTATGTATCTTTAGGAATACAATAACCCTTATATCAAACGTAATACAAACGCATAGTTCTATCAAAAGGTGTTCTAAGTAACATTTCTGTCTCCTAATGACAATACGGCCATCTATTTGATAACATAGATCGTTTCTATGACATGTGACTGTATAACAGTGATGCATGCGCAAAAGCTCGCTTGTCGCGGTCAATGCACGTTAGACACGAAAACATGCTCGCCATAGCACACTGGTTAAGGGAACGCGATTATGACAATATTTATTGACGATGCTCTCTTGTACTGTGTACCAACATAAAGCTAAAGAGTAACGTTATCGATAGCAAGGTCAACTCTAAGGCCTAGAGTAAGGGTGAGTTAAGGGCGTGTTTCTATTGAAGCGGAGTGGGGCTGGGCGAAGAATCACAACGCATTGGTTAAATCTTTTCGTAATGCATTTTGATTGGTTGATCTCCGCATAGCTCCAATGTGTTCCAATAGAAACGAACCCTTAGTCATGAAGTTAGCAGGAACGGAGCGGCAGCGGCAGGAGCAGGGGCGTGAATAGATCAATAACAGTCCTTGAAATCTTGAGGCTAAATCGTTTCAGGCACTGTGATTGGTCATTACCGCCACCGCCACCGCACACCGCAGCTTTAGTCCCGGTAACTTCGTAACCAAGGTAGATTGATTGCTTAGATGCAGCGCAGTCAACACAGCTTGTGTGGGGAAAAGATAAAACGCTTTCGCGGTCTACCAATTTGCAACCAACACAATAAGCTACCTTAGGTTGGTAACAAGTATCTGCATTCTGCAGTCAACTAATATTTTGGCTAATTAACGTCACATAATAGATATTATTTTGACGTTTAAATAACATCAATTGGTTAGTATGTGCTGTACTTATTCAATAACTAATGAACATAGGTACTTTACACTTATCAATGAAGCCAAGATTAGATTTTTTATTAGGATGTGTTCCTGGTACACACAGATAGTACCAATCTGCGCTGTTTATTGAATAGACTGATTGTACTACAGCATTTCTTTGTGAGTAAAATCCATTTTATAGATAAAATAGATTGGAAGAAATTGAACCGATACAATTTTATGCAATGACATGCGTCAAGAGAGATAGGTACACAGTATAAGCGAGACAAAATATAGCTGGCCTTGCACTGTACGAGTAGTTTGTATTGATATATATGAAAGAAACGTATATATTTAAAATCGAATTAACATAAATAATAACCTAGCATTTGATTGATGCTATTTTATATTTCAATATTATTTTAATAATAAGTCCTTCAACATTCTTTAAAGTTGTTACTATTACGGTCAAACATATCTTTAACACTTTTACTGTGACATCATAAAGTTGCCATTAATCCGTAGGTAATTGAACAGTACGTGGCAATCTAATACACCGACAGATGGGAAAGTAAATTCATGATTGGCGATGTTTAGTGTCTTTCAGGACAAGTAGTGGGTACATAGACTATGTGGGGAAAAACTTATTTAGAATTTCATTTTCTGTAATGTTAAGAACAATTACATAATTATTAATTTTATAGTAGGTTTTTATCAGTACAAACATCCCAGTACAGTGCAAGCCGCTCGCGCCGGCGTACGTCAGTGGGTCAACGCTCAAAGTTACCTATTTGGCGGCAGAGTTGGTCAGTTTGCTCACGACCCGAGTAAGGGCCCGATTCTCAGCCCTCAGCCTTTCATTCTCAGCTTTTAACTTTTGTAATTGCTAAAAAACACCATTTAACTGTCAATAAATGTACCAGCGGCGGGGGCCATGTTGAATTCCGCCATTTGGTTGTTGCCGTTGCCGCCATTTTGTGTCCACAAAAAGAAACATACTAATTACATACATACTATTGTAGTGTGCTTGTGTGTTCTATGTCATGTAAGTGAATACTGTGTGTGTAAACATTGTTAGGAAACATATAACAAAACGATACCTTAAGTTCCTCCTCCATTTCGGAGAGCTTTCTCTCCATGGCTCTCTTTTCTCGCTTCTCGATTTCAGATAGTGAATTTTGATTCTGTAATGAAATACGTACATTATGTAGATTCTGAATAATATGTTCAAAGTACATCGCTTGGCTATAAATAAGTATTCGCAATGAATTTCGCTAAATGCGGCAATGTAATTACAGAAACATTATATATAGAGGGGGGAACTCGCGCCAGAATCGCGGCAGCTTTATGCACTTAATTAGAATAATTTAGTTGGCGTGGGCGAGCGCTAAAATATACGTGATTACATCACTACTCTTGGGGCGGCTTGTGGTTGTACACTCTTATATGTAGTTTAGGACTACAAATGTCTAAAAACAATATCAATTGCGTGTTTGTATTTAGTACTGAACTAACGACATAGTAACAAGGTATGTGTCAGACCTATATCATTTTTCTTGCACCTACTTTATTTTAGAATATTAGCCAAAAACAGAAAAGCCACTAATTAACAATAAATATTATTTATAACTCGCTTTCAGGGAAAGAATTGACTTTCAGGGAAGGTTTGAAACACTGAATTCAGGGAGAAAAAATGGTGCTTAGCTTTTCGAATTAATAATATTTTTAATAATACCGAGAAATGTAATATTAAGTAATAACATTCGACGTATACATAATGAGTTACTGTTTTTTGGGTATTTAGTACAATTATGGATATTCAGGTTCCCCTTAATATATCTATTTCTTCAGACGGAAATAAATCCTACGTACATTGTATTAAAACTACATTCACAGTGACACTACACTTTCTTTAACATTTACATCCGCCTTTTTTGCTACGCATTAGCGAATGTAAACTTTGAATGTTAATAAATCAACGTTGAACACTAAATGTACACAATTTGGCTTGCAATCAAACGGTAAACATATCAATTAAGACAGATCGGAACAGTGCTCGTATCACGTGAATGTAACGAAACCGTTAAACAATTCGCTGTTTTAATAAATAATAAGTTGGGAACAGTTGTGATGATAAATAAACGAAGATTCATCGTAAGATTTTACCCATACACAAAATAGTGATAGCATTTCCTTTGATCGTAATTATTGTACCGCCAAAAATGACAATTCTAATGTTGGTATGATACGGCCTCAAACACAAAAGTCAAGACAATGCGACAGAGCGTGTTTTATTGACGTTAGAAAAACTGATATGAGTTGTACTTTGGACACCGCGCTCAGAGTTTAATAACAAACTTCGTACAACGATCGTCCTGCATTATTCTCAGCACTTTGTCTTGATTATTTATATGGTTTGGCTATATATACTAAGCTGTGGAGTCGTTACAGTAAACTAAGGATACAAAAGCTATCATACCACTTGTGTAAGCCTAGTGATGGTGGAGCGCGCGTCACGCAGCTGTTGCTCGGAGGTCGACAGCAGGGCGCGCAGGCGTCGCACTTCGGTTGCCGACGCTTCGTACAACGCCTTGTAGTCCAAGCATTCCTCGCCCTCTTCCGTGCGTTCGCTTCCAGACTAAAATCATACAAAAGAAAAGCATAAACCAGTAATGTCCAACTGCTGGGAAAAGGCCTCTCATCTCACTGAAGATAACAGTACAGTGAGGAGAAAACAAAAAACAAATTATTTATTTATTCAAATTCTAACAGCAGCAGTAGTTATATCCCTGTCCTAGCTGATCCCGCGGGATTTCTGGATAAACCCTATGTGATGGTAAACTGTTAACTGTAAAGTGTATATGTGCCAATTTCCATCGAAATTCGTTTAATAGTTTTTGTGTAAAAGTGTAACAAATATACATGGTGAGTAATTCATCTGTGCAATGTTACTGGCACTAGGTATGAGGACGTTGAAGGTTCAACAGGTAATATATGGTAACAGGTAAAAACCAATGGCAGGCTTCTCAATTCAAAAAAATAAAATTACATATAGACATCTACTTAAATCTGAAGTGAGTATGACCCTGCTTAGTAAACTACTTCTTTATTTTGAAAATAGTTCCTTAAATCATAGTCAAGAACAGTCCTGATGAAGATAATTCGAATGATAACAATTTTTTTAGAGTGTACCTCTTGTACAACTGCAGCATTGCGAGACAATACCATGTAGAAAATACAATCAGTGAGAATGAAAACAACTTCATACTGAATCCCTTTTCTACGCTAGCAGCGCCCGCGGGTGTACCGGCGTTGTGCCCGTTCCCGTAGGAATTTCGGGGTGAATAATTACCTATATCCTTGCCTTTACAAGTGGCTATCCATTACAAAAAGAATTATTCAAATCGGATTGGTAGTTTCTGATATTATGGCGTTCAAACACACAAAAATCTAACTTTTCAGCATTATTATATTAGTATAGATTCTCGTACAAATATTGTCGTTTGAACAGGTAGTCCACAAAACCAAATCATTACTCTTTCCTTCTCTCTAGTACATAAGTATATTATTCCTTTGTTCGCCAATACAGTAGTTAACACAAGCGTATACTACCCCAAACAATACATTTAGAATATCAATTGAAATAGATCCTAATGGAATCTTTATTTTGTGCGGACTGCATTAACGTTCGTTTCTTTTTAAAGCTAATTGTTGTTGTACCGATAAATTGACGCATCATTGGCGTAATAAATTGAGCAATAATTCAATAACGCCATTGAATTAAAGTCTCGAGATCAAAAGGCACAACCGTATCACTAAAACAAACTCGTAAAATTATAATAAAATACAATTTATGACTTTAATAAGTAGTTTTTACGATTACTTTTGTATTGGAATCGTAATAAATGTACTGAAATCTATTCTGTAATGTTGGATACTTTATTACTTTTTACTTTTAATAGTTGTAGAGTGTAACACATCGTTGTACTGTAATATGTACTAATATAATAAAGCTGAAGAGTTTGTTTTTTGATTGTTTGTTTGATCTCAGAAACTACCAATCCGATTTGGATGATTCTTTTTGCAATTGATGGCCACATTCAACAAGACGGTTACAGGTTATTTTGCATCCTGAAATTTCCTCGGGAACAGGTACAACGCCGGTAAAAGTGCGGGGCGCTGCTAGTAGTGTTATTTTAAAAATAATAGTGTGTGTTGCATTTTGTCAAAAATTTCACGATTGTTTGAACGTGTTTGGTGTGAATGTAGTTTAAAGTCTTCAAAATGGCAACTATCAAGTAAAATAATACACCTACTGGCAGTAAAGTCAAGATAAGTGCTACCGTTATATTGACATATTACTCCTCTCGGACGGGGTCACACCTGGAGTTAATAGAGCCCTGAAGAAAGACTTGGTCTAAATATGACAAAACATGTTGCAAGATAAACAAACATACGCAATATCCATCTGAAGCTAACGAGTTGAGGGAGAGAGACCGCGAGTTGAGCTGGTGCATCGAGTCCAGGGAGGTGAGCGAGCGGGAGCGCTCCTTGTCGAGGGCGGAGGAGCGCGCGGCGCGGGGGCGGCGCTGCGGCCGCACCGGCGGCGCCTCGGCCTCCGCCCCCGCCCCCGCGGCCGCCGGGGCCTCCGCCGGCACCTCCACCGCCTCCGCCGCTTTCACAGTCAGTATCGGCACGGCCTTCGCCTTAAAGTTCTTTTGACTAGCCAGAATTTTTTTATCCAGCTTTTTTAGCACTGGTGTCATCAAATTCAAGGAACCTAAAGAGGCTCCGCTCAAGTAAACCCCTCCATAGCCCGAGCTCGTCCCTCCATATATGCCGAGGTTGGAGGAAGGCCGGCCGAAGCCCGCCGAGTAAGGGTTGTAGTTTCTGTATTTGCTTGGACTGTAGTTGGAGTAATTGTTCCCGTAGGAGTACTGGGAGCCGAGCACCGAGCCGAGCATGCTGGGCGAAGAGCCATAGTGCGTGGTGAGGCTGCGCGGGCGCGCGCTCGAGTAGCGGTCCTGCTTGCGGCTCATCTCGGACACATCACATCGCACTGTGAACGACACGGGGCGGGCGAGTGCCGCGCCTTCTCAAATCACACTGACTGTTTTCCCGAGTTTTAATTCTAGTGAAAATATTGTCGACGCCCACGCGGCGAGCGAGACGCGCGCGGGAGACGCCGGTGACGCACCGACTTGTTGAGACTGCTGGAGCACAACACATCACCTGTAAATATAATCGAGACTCGAGACCGGACTGGTGGCCGACACCTCGAACGAGGCGACTCCGGCGCAAATAGATCATTACATGAGCGGCATCGTCCACGCCTCATCGATCAGTTAGCAGTTCCCCTCGAATTGGCAGGTCAGATGGGGGTGACGCGGCATCTAACCCACCCGACAGGTACGCACGAGCGTTACCTAAAAATACACGCTTACGCCGCACGAACACTTTGTATTCAAACAACTAGATATAAAGACAAATATGTTACAGATAAATCTCAAGTTCATACCTACTATATTATCTACGCCGATCACGAGAAACAATAAATCTCACGTAATGGACCTACAAGCGAATAGTTGCATGAGTTAGTTAAAAATCGGTCAGTTTTTGTCTAAGAGATCTAAATATAAAATCTATTTTCAAGTTTACACGGTTTCAGTTGAGGAGTGTGACCCAGATTGTTAGCGTTGCCGTAACTGTTTTGTGTTGAGTTTGATCGGTGTTGGGGTCGGCTAGTGCGCACATCAGATATTACAACATGGTTTATTTTTGTGGATTGCCCTGACATCCGGCGTATGATTTAAAGGGGTGTAAAAAAATAGTAATAAATTGTCGTGTAGACTTTGTGACGCCAGCGATGTAGCATCGCGTATGTTTTGCAATACGTTCTGTCCATGGTCGACGGTTTCACAATAGGCATGGACACTCAGCAGTCTCGTGGGCGACACTGTGTCCCACTTCCTAGACGTTGAGAAACTGCTTGTAAATCTGATGTCAACAATGAAATCACGACAATACTGCAAGATCATGGAATCCGTTCAACTGTGCCAACATTTATTCTATGTTCAACAGTTGGAGAAAAATTATTGGGTGTAATTAAAGATTTTGAAGAGCAGCAAGTTGGAAGTTTCCTCACTAGTTGCGAAGGTAAATGTAAATCTGAAATAGATTTCTCGAGAAGCCGTGTTCGTTGATTGCCCATATCGATGCTCTATAAACCATGTATCATACTCAATCGCCGCACCGCTGGTCGAGTGTGCCGTGACGTCACGAGGCCATGTGTGCGCGGGCGCGGCCGTCATCGCACAACTAGCCAAAAATAATAAAGTTCCCAACTCACATCATAACGGACCATTAATTCTGGTGTAGATTTCACATCACACAAACAAACACCGTCAACTAAGTGCAGAATATAATAAAATTATAATGTGTTTGTGATCTACGGTCTTCCGTTTTTCATTTTACATTCACGCGTCAATATTTGACGGGAACAGTGATCAGATTTTTTTTCGTATTTCTTTAAGTTTCAGTTAACTTCGTCACGTTATTTGGTTGGTACAATGACAGAAGCTACCAGATAGACCTTTTGTTAAATTATTCATAACTGGGCGAATCTTCCTTTAATACTTAAGGGAATAAAAAACACGATGTAAAGAACCTTCTTTTCACACCTCCCATTTCTTTACACCCTGAAGCAAAACGCTGTATGATTCCATTACAGGGTAAGATTATCCTAGCTCACTAAAGAATATCAGTACCGAGATGAGAACAGACAACTACTAAATTGACAGTAAATTCACTTTTAATACAATCCAGAAAATCTCTTTCATACTGTATTTAAAGTAAGTCATATCACTACATAGTATAAAACAAAGTCGCTATTTTTGTCCGTTTGTTTGTCTGTATGCTTAAATCTTTAAAATTACGCAACGGATTTTGATGCGGTTTTTTGTAATAGGTAGAGTGTTTCAAGAGGAAGGTTTTTATATAGAAAAAATCCCGAAATTCCCACAGGAACGGGCACAACGCGGGTAAAACCGCGGGGCGCTGCTAGTATTGTACAAAATGTAAAACCGAACAGTAAACAGTTCCATAAATAACCCACACAATTTCAAATTTTACAACCACCATAAAATGTTTGATATCAAAATATGAATTTAGAATAATTTGAATATATGCATTGGATTCCACAGTGGAATGCGAGCGTTGCATCATGACATTTTATGCGAATGTGAATGTGAGCGATAACACAAAACTGAGGTAGCAAACTCGCCATGTGGACTCGAGAGTCCAGACTGCAGTTTACGACTTAACATCTTCACTGTTTTTTTATTTATTGCCGCTAATCTAATTTATTTTCACTTTAATCCCAAAAAAATTATGTTATTTTAATTTATTTATGTAAATGTAAGTTTTTTAATCTTGCTCTTTTTAACTAATGGTATTTTCCGATTTATTTCAATAATTCTTAAGAAACCGTTCCATTGATCGAATGATCAGTAATGTAGTTCGGAATCTCTTCTTTATTCTGCCATCATCCTACGGAAGTGAGACAATTCTGTTACCTAATAACCTATCTCAGAGAATACATCTAGTGACCATGTGTAAACAAATGTTAATACGAACGGCTGGTTATCATAACATACGTTCGTAAAAAGTTTATAATTTGTACGCTGTTAAATTTCTGTTATACAATGCGTTGTTTCATAACTTAAATGACAATCTGTTATTCTATAGGCGATTAGAAAGACAAGATTATTTCATTTTGTAACTCTTCGTCTCTTCACAATGAGATTTTGTGTTTACATTTACTGGTGTGTGAGCGTAAGCTGAAGCAACCTGCCCTCAGTAGACGTCAATGACTAACCGTGGTGTCTGAGCTTGAGACCTCCAACATGATAAAGATAGGTTATTGGGACTGACCGTTACTGAAAACAGCTATTGATTTGTGTCAATAAAATATTGTAAACACAGAGAAATCAACCACCAAGAGACGCGGGCCTCAAGTCATCGTTCGATCTACAAGTACACAGTAAACTGGATTTACGCCAATGTTTAGTAACCGCAGTTCATCGCAGCACATTATTTATTTAAATGCGTAAAAGAGAGTGTCTGTTCTGATAAAGAAAGAAAGAAAAGAAAGAAAGAAAAACATTTATTCAGACGATCACACAACAAGAAACGAAAAAACAAAGCAAAGACAGAAAGAGAACAACAGATATTACATATAAAACAATTACACGGACAGAACTACTGTGTGAGGTCTGAATAGGCCTCGTCTCAGCGTAATGCCGCCAAGATCGTGTGACCCTGGCAGCGCTGATTTTCAGACGAGGCCTAGACTCCCAGAGGCACGCCACTATTAAAATCAATAAATATACCTACATATAAATACATAAAAATAAATACATCAATATACTACATACAAATACCCCAAATTAATCCCATCACATATACATACATACATAAATAGTATTTATAAATATACAATGTAAACTAAACATTTAAACCTTACAATCGTCATTCATTCATTCACCGTATCAAGCACCTAACAGCTATCTGTCATCTGTCATCTGTCACGCCATTCACCAATCACTCAGGTCGGTCACTCACTCGAATCGAATCATTTATCTGTGGTTCATACCATCCATCCATACATAATAAAACAAGCACGCACGCAGCCATCCACCGATCACCATCCACCTAACAAGAAACAAAGGAAAAATACCACGTGAAAGGTTATACTACTAAGAAGAAACGACATACATTAAGAATAGACATTCAGAATCTACGAACATTAAGAATCAACAACGTTGAGATTCTGCAAATATATAAGAGTGTTTCAAGTGTGAATAAATATGTATGTATACGGTGTACCAGCGGCCACGACTGCCGATCGACCCCATGCACTCCGTGCCAGACCCAATGGTAAGTACGACAGTTCAATAAACTACAGACTACAGAATCTACCAGCTTAACTTCTGTAAGCTGAGTAATCGCTGTTTTATTGTACTTCGAAACGTCTGCAACGTTTTCAGGGCGCGACATGGCGGGTCGAGGGTGTTCCAACATCTCGTGGCCGCATATCTGAAGGATCCCCGAAAAGCCATAGTGCGGTGCTTCGGTGTGACGAGAACGAACACGCCGGCACGCTCTGGGCGTTTCCTGCGCTCCTGGGCCCACGTCAACTTGCCGAGTAGGTACCGGGGAATCCCGTTACGTATTACGCCGAACAAGAGAGTAGACAAATGAAGTTGCCGCCGCGCGTCCATCTTAAGCACGTTGTGCTCATTCAAAAAAGGAGTAACATGCGAGCGCGGCGGTATATTGAAGCAGTAGCGGGCGCAAGCATTCTGTACTCTCTGTATTAACTTGGCAGTTTTGATGCGGAGGCAGGGACCGTATACAGTGTCACCGTAATTTAGCTTGGATAGGACAAGAGTCTCACACAACAGCTTACGCATTTCAACTGTGAGGTATTTCTTAAACCTATATAGAACTTTTAACCTAAAGAAGCAATTTTTGACACACTGTTCCACATGTTCTGAAAATGTCAGCTGACTATCCAGCACCAGACCAAGGTTTCTCGCCACATTGACTCGCTCAATTCGTGTATTGTCGATGGTGATGTTTAGTGTTACATTTTGAAGTTTCTGTGTAATCATCTTTTTGGTGCCAAATAACATGAATTTAGTTTTAGATGGGTTGAGAAGTAGGCAATTTAATTTCGACCAATTACTTATCTCACGAAGGTCCGAGTTAATTGCAGCCACCGCATCCTCACTATCCTCGAGTGCAAATGAGAAGTAAAGTTGAACATCATCGGCATATATGTGATATTGACAGTGTGATATACTGGAAACTAAGTCGGCACTATAAAGTGCAAATAGGATTGGCCCGAGTATGGATCCTTGTGGTACACCACGTTTGACTTCCTGTGTAGTTGATTTCATGGTGGAACCGTCTGGCAGGGTTATTTCAACATACTGGGTACGATTGTACAAATAGCTACAGAACCAGTCTATCGCACTGTCATTGAGCCCATAATGTTTTAACTTAGCACATAGGAGCTCTATATTCAACCCATCGAAGGCCCTTGAAAAATCCAGTAGAGTTAGGACACTCAGTTTGTTCTGATCCATGGCATGAATCAGGTTGTCGACAACATCTGCCATTGCTGTAGTGGTACTGTGTCCTTTTCGAAATCCAGATTGTACAGCGGGCAGAATATTGTGCACCTCGATGTACCTGGTGAGTTGGTTACAGACTACCCTCTCAAGTATCTTGGACAGACATGGAAGAAGGCTGATCGGTCTGTAGTCTTTCAGTGAGGAGGGGTCTCTGACCTTAGGCATAGGATGAACAATGGCTGTCTTCCAGGCACTAGGGAAGGTACCGCTGGAAATGGATGCATTGACCGTGGATGTTATGGCCTTAAGAGACTGTGGGAGTGTAAGTGTCAGCATATCTAGACTAATTGAGTCACAACCCATGGCATTAGATTTTAATCTCTTAATGATTTGTAAGACCTCTGTTTCATTGGTTGTCTGCAGAGCGAAGGTATTGTCGGAGTTGTACTTATTAATGGTGAAATATGCTAATTGATCTGGTGACACCACACCGTCCCCTGGCACATAAAGATGCTCACACACTCCTTACTTTATGAGCAAGCAACAAATATATTAAAAAATGTTATAACAATATGTTGTGTTCGCTGTTCAGAACACTAAGTGTAAACGCGGCTTAAAAATATGGAAAGATTTTCGCAAATAAAATAATTGATCGAAGAGTTGCATGAAAATTTTACCAATTTCTATTTAACGTATAATGGAGTTACTGCGCTTCGAACATTTACAACCAATCTGCACTCTGCCTTACTGCTACTTTTCTACACAATTTGATTAGGTGAAACAAGAAAGGAGAATTATTATAAAAAGAGAACGATAGCTAAGTGGTGGTCTCACATAAACGTCATTGAAGCGAGAAAGTGCCGTAGTCATAATGAACAGTGTAAAAATAAAGGCAAATATTGTGAAAATAACATAAATTCAAGATCATTTCAGTTCACGACTAGGAGACAAAAAACACAGATCGTTTGCACCGTGTGTCAGTCATGAAGCGATGGTGACTCATGTGTTGGATGGAGCTACACAATGCGGTAGTCACGCACTTCTAACGAAATATGGGTACCACTATATTTTGAGTCATTTATACTCACCAATGTCGTCAATTTTCCAGCCGAAGACGATTGCTCCTGAAGAGGAAAAAAGTTTAGTGATTTTATTTCATTCTTACTCTATCTCTAAACCTTTTTCCTCTTCAGAAGCAATCGTCTTCGGCTGGAAAATTGACGACATTTAAACACATTTTGTGCCGATCCAAAAAAAAATTGTACAAGATATTACTGAGGCCTTTGCTCAACAGTGGCATATTACAGAGTTTACCTTATTTTTGTCCAAAGTTTACGACGTTAATAAGTTTCTCAGTAAAGAAAGATTACGTAAACGGGTAGAAGATAGGTATTTATAAAGAGTAAAAAAACCGTAATCAGGATTAAAATATTAAGGAATACAAATTATCCCTTTTAAGTTTTCAACTTTTTTTTTACTATTGTTCTAATCAAATTAACTAGTTTTGTTTAAGAAATAAATAAGTAACAAACCACAAGTATATTCACTTACTCTATTACTCTAAAAACTACGTTTATATAACTTTGTTCCTCTTTCAATGTTCGAAATTTTCTGTTCTGAGATATATCCACGTATATTATTACTAATACTCAGGCATCGAAAAATATTTTCGGAATTCGATATCGAAAGGAAATGTGACCTCATTCTTTAGTCCGTGAATCAATTTAGAAGCATTATTAATGTGTCAACTGCCAACTAATATACTTGATAGCAAGCTGAAGAGTTTTTCATTCAAACAATATTTTGTGTAAATTTCGTTAGATTTTACCACATAACGCTAATGTAATATTTCTAGTAGCAAAACAACATCGTTATCTCTATAATAAACAACTAGCAGCGCCCCGCAGTTTCACCCGCGTTGGGCCCGTTCCCGTGGGAATTTCGGGATAAAAAATAGCCTATAACGTTCCCGTTGATTGTAGTTATCCATTACAAAAAAAATTCAAATCGAACTGGTAATTCCCAAGATTAGCTCGAACATACAAACAAAGAAACTTACAGATTTTACCTCTTTATAATGTAAGTATAGATTAGCCAAGTATCCAAGTAATTGTCCTAAAGCACACCCCCCGCATCTACTCCCGTTTTGAATCTAAACAAATATAATAAAGCTTCCTAAAGCTTCCTTGATCTTTTTTGTTTAAACGCACTAATCGCAGAAACTACCCCTCCATTTTGAATGATTAATTTGGTAATCGTCAATTGTTGTGATGTTAGGGATTTTCTATTAATAGAAAAAACTGAGAAAAATCTATATCTATATTCTATATTCTATATATAAAAGAAAGTCGTGTTTGTTACACTATTTATAAATCGAGAACGGCTGAACCGATTTGGCTGAAAATTGGTGGGTAGGTAGCTTAGAACCAGGAGATGGATATAGGATACTATTTATCCCGTATTTCCTACGGGAACGCCTACGGGTGCGCTGTGGGTGAAACCGCGGGGCACAGCTAGTATTAATTTAAATATGTATTTTTTTGGTTGTTTGGCTTTCGATCGGCTCTAAAATTATAAATCTAACAACGCCGACGCCACAGATCACGTGCCACACAACTAATGACACAATTCGACGACACACTCGCAACCTGTCCGCCGAGTCGATTCAGATAACTTATAGTCCCTACTTTGTATGCTGATGTTATTGGGTTAGCAAGAAATTATGTTTTGAATTTACTAGAATATATTTATAATTTTACTAGAATTACTAGAGTTTGTGAACATTTTGTGCACTTCAGTAGTTACTTTGTCATATAACATTTTAAATTCCCAATGACATTAGTAAGTATTAAAAAGTTTTAAAAATATTTTTAATTTTGCTCAACTGCTTCCCGTTATACATACTGGACCATATTAATAAATGCGTAATAAAAACAGTTTAGCTATCAAATGGTTTGTTCTTTCTGACATACGCAATTTTCCGAAGAGCAAAAGAGACAAAACACAGTATAACAGTGTTTTAGTTACACCACGTTTAATAATAAGGCGGCTTATGTGTAATATATTTAATCAACTGTCATGACACAATCTAGAAAAACCGACAATAGAACTGGCTAATAAGCTGTCAAAAAGAAATATTCAAATTGTGCGAAAAGTAATCAACAATGACCAAAATAGTACTCTATAATTATAACCCTAAAAATGGCAAGCCAAGTCAAAGCACTTGTCAACTCTATCTTTATCTTTTTGACACATGTCATAATACAATGTCGTGACACTCCGGCGTAGTCAAGCAAATACTATTATAAACTAAAGTACGTGCCAATAAAAACTGCGCGCGGGCATCAATGAAACTAATCTAAGGCAAAACAAACTCAACGTATTTTGTGAAGAGATACCACAGTGGAGCCGCGAGTTGTGCGCACGGTTATCTACCGCGTATTTCACACATTGTTTGTCTACGTCACGTGACCGAAATTAAAATAGAACGGGAGTATTTCAAACTCAAGTCATTTCGGGTACGAACACACGTTATTCGGGATTAATAAACCGTGAAAGATGAGGTTAGACGCATATTTAAAAAAATAGTGCAATTGTCTTTAGTTTGTTGGCACTGTTCAACTCGAATTTAGAATAATTAATTGTTCCAATTACGAACTAATGGGAATAGGGAAGGGGGAATAGTGATCAAATTAGCTAAATCATCAATTTAGTCAATTTAGTTTTTGCAACGTAATCGTTAGATCCTATTATAAATATTTTCTGTGACATTTTTGACACTATTGGTTCTTAGTGACATTATTTAAACATCAGCTTTATGGAAGCCTGACAGAATAACGACATCATATTTTATTATACATAATTCAACTCATTTTTTCGCATCGTGCTAAACTTGCATACGTTTGTAATTATATAATTGTCGATGCTTGTCAAGAAAATAAACTATGTTCTAATCATTTCATTAAAGATATAAATATAATTATTTGTTGATACTTAACGTAATGAACCATCTGTCATAGCCAAACGATTTAAAATACGAATGTCATACTCAAACGCACGCGCATTCTGTTTGCCAATCGATCTGCCACACGCACTAAAAACCCAATAAATAAAGATGTCACTAGTTAAATATTACCACGTAATATCGCCCTAATTAACAGGGATTAGGGACCCCGCTATCTAACGGAGCCAACAATAAATTAATTATTGGTCCGGCTGTTAGTAAGACCTTCAGACCTGTTATTTTAGTAACAGATACGTGTCATGTTCTTAACTGTTATTTATTAGTTGGTTGTGTCGATTATGATGTTGACATATGTATTAAGGGTTGATTCAAACGGTTGGTTATCGTAACATACTGTTAAATACGAAGCGTTGTTTCATAAATTAAATAACGTTTGTTAAAGTTATTCGGGCTACCAGTTGAAAGCCACGATTTTTCACTTTGTCTCGTCTGTTGAGACTGAGATTTCGTGTTAACGTTTAGGCTGAATCACCTGATTGCCCGAAAAGTAAGATGATTCCGTGCTTCGGAGGGCACGTTAAGCCGTCGGTCCCGGTTACTTTCTACGGATAGTAGTCGTTACATGAGCCATGTCAGAGGGCTTTGGCGGCTCAATAACTCTGACACCAGGATTGGTCAGGTTGACCATCCACTCGATGAAGAAGAAGAAGAACGTTTACTGGTGCGTGAGCGTAAGCTGAAGCCTAAGGGAGTTGAAAAAGTAGTTATTCTTTGAATAAGTAGTGAAAATGTGAGTCCTTTGTCTGTCTGTACCACTAATCCAATAATACATTTTTGACAAACATAACATGACACTTGCTTGAAAACTGAAACATAAAAAAATAAAAGTACTGGGAAGAGGTATATTACGCGGTATTTCTTTGTTATATTCCTAAGCTGAAAAATAAACATTTTCTTCGGGTGTCTGTAAAGAATATTTAAAACCGTCAACAAATTAAAAAGAAAGCTAATTTCAGAATACATTCACGATAATAAATATATCAAAGTCAGTGCTTTCGAGTACTCGTGCATGTAAAAATATTTTCTCTGTAACAATTGTTGAAAATGAGATGGAAAATATATTGAAAAAATACAGTATAGAGATGTGTGGTTTTTTTTCTTTAAAATTTTCCATAATTTTCAGTGTGCGAGGGGGTGGCTAGATAGATACTCTATCGTATTTTAAGTAGCCTATTTCCCCTAATTTCAGGTCAATTTTCTGCTCAGAGGGTTGAGGGGATAAATATGATCTTGATTGTAAATACCTGCTTACCTTTTGCCTGCTTGGTTCAATATAAAAAAAAACTGAAACAAAATTAACCCACATCCTAACACGCTTATTACATCAGAAAGGAATACCAATACAACGTACGAACACAAAACAAAATCTAAATCTCATAATACAGTATGGTACAGTACATACAACGGGTGAAATCTGGCAAGCAGGCGTGGAAACGTGAAAAAAAATGATTTATGCGAGTTTTCTTCAAATTTTCACTTCGAGTTCGGTCGCTGACCGAACAGTAGACGTCAGAACAATATCATCTCTATTCTCCTATTGACTAATCACCTATTTATATAACAAGTGTACTTTTTTCGAAGAAATGTAACATTATTGGCATGTGCACCTGCCAATACTAAATCCAGGGTTCGATTCCCGGGCCGGAGGTCGGGACGTAGGAGTTATTTGAATAAATTATTTATTACACTGACACGAATACAAAGAATGTATTTGTTGCGAAATATGTACTGTACTGAAATTAACTTTGGGACTGTTATACATGTTATGTGATGTTTAAACATGTGAAACGAAAGTATATAAAGTATTAGCCTGTAATGTCCCACTGTTGGGCAATGGCCTCTCATCTCACTGAACATGTAATGTAGAAAAATGTTATTTGATGGTTTAATAAGTAAGTCATTACAATAGGAGAACAACTATTCTGACAATAGTTCAATTCGTATTAAACGTTCCAAAAAGCCAAAAAGTCCTTGTTTCTAAAGCACATTATTGGCTCCGAATGTTCCAAGCGTTAGACCGTGTCAGTGGTCTTAAGGCGGTCTAACAACGTCAATAACGTGGTAGTAACATACCTATCCCAGGTTGTAATGACCTACAAATTGTAACGATTCACTTTTTTGGTGAACGCAAATAATCCGATAAAAACATAGATAAATTTTAAACAACCATTAAAAGTTCTCTAAAAGGGCAAACGCATATTATAAGATTAAATCATCAAAAACGACAGATTTAAAGAGGAATGTGGGCGGATGTGGACCTTACCATAAACAATGTTTAGTGAAGTGTGCAAAATGATTACAAATATAAGAGGTAATGTGAGTTGAATGAGTGTTGTTTAACTATGATTTATAGAGTACTTACTTAGCTATGATTCAAGGAAATTGAGGTCGTGGTTTGAAAGGATATTGGGCAAATCGCGTCTCCACAGAGGTACACAGAGGTCTCCCGAAACGTACAATCGAAAAGGCAGACTTAAGATTTTTTGCCCAACCTAACGTAGTAACGTATGTATTTCTTTTTCTTTGTTAAATACACTAAAATATCTGTTATTTTCTTTAATATCTAATTTAAACCCATCTTAAACTAGCCTAAAGCAATATAATAATCGTGACTAAACCTCATAACACATTTTATAAAAGGCTTATTCTAGTCTAGTCTGTAATATAACTAGTGAGAGTACCCGGCTCTACTCGATATATTCCACTTACCTGAGGAGTATCCGTGTCGCCGTCGCCCTCGCCGCCTCCGCCGCGGTCGTTCACGATATCCTGACATACAAACAAAACGTACATTTTAATTGCAAAATATTTTTTTTTAAAGTTTTTTATTGCTATCTGCCTAATAGTAAAATGTTCCGCCTGGAAGTGATACTGACATCCATATCAACATGGCCGACGCCGGTAGACCGCCGCTTGGGCCTGCGCCGGCGCTGGATCACGTTGAGTGACGCCACGCTGCCCGTCGACTCGCTGTTCGACGACTTGCTGCTGGGCGTGCTTTCGCGGTCCTTCTCGTCTTCAGCTGCAACATATACTTTGTTAGTAACAATGTACGTTTACTCTTACCACGTGCGGACTACGCAAATAGGAGTTATTGAGGTAAAGAAAACACCTTTACTTATTTATAAATAGGCAATCATAAGGGTGCGTTTATTTTTTGTTACTTGTCTTAAAATGACATTATTTTTCATCCCAAAATTCCCATCGGAACGTTAATAGATGGTAGTAGATAATACACACATAAGTTGACAACCATATATAAAATGTGGAGTTATGTCGTCAATTTCTCAGCCGAAGACGAATACTCCAACGGGCTTGAATGGGTGCAACGCGGGTAAAACAGCTGGGCACGGCTTTATATAAAACACCATTTATAACTCGCGAACGTCTGGACCGATTTTAATGATTATTTTTCTATTTTATTTATCATGACCAAGATAATAATTTAATTAATCCCGAAATTCCTACGGGAACGGGTTAACTGCGGGTGACACTGCACAGCTAGTGTACAATAAAGTCCAAGTATACATACCAGCCCGAATGTCCTCTTTAGGCGAGGCAGTGTTGACTGTCGAGCCGGCGGGCGGACGTCGCAGCGGTAACGTGACGGTCGCCTCCGTCGCCGGCGCCCGGGGCAGAGCCCTACTCGCGTCCTCCAGCTCAAACTATATACCAAACAAACGTTTAATATCGTACAAGTTATGTGTATGAGTCATAAAGCCAATAAAGAAGCAAAGTGGCCGCAACGCAAAGGTTTTTTCAAAGACAATCATATACATTATATGTTGTTCATACCGCCTTTTGATTGTATCTCTACCAGTTTCTAGAACAACGAATGTGATAAAAGGTACGATACATGATATGATAAATACTGTTAGCTGATTGGTGGAATGTTTAAAGTTCGAATTTTTCATCACCAATCAAATCGTAGTATCAATGATGTATGACTGGTCTTCTATCACGTTAATTGTGCTAGACGGGCTGAGTAATATGCGAGGCGATTTTGATAAATAAAAACTGAGCTTATTAGAAAATATTGATGGCATTGTTATTTCTTTACGCTTCGCATATCTTTGCTCCTGGCATGCTTTGACTCTTGGGTAAGGAATCCTCCCCTTACATAATGTAATGTTTGTTAGACAAAGTCAGTTAACAATTTACGATTCTGGGGGCGCATTGAACAAGTTAATAACTAAAGATGTTTTCTCAAAATTGTACTTTATCTTGCACCAAATAGAACACTATTTTAAGAACGACAATTGTTTTTGAAACATATTTAGGCGCAAAATAAAATCAGTAGTTATTGTGCAATGCGCCCTGAGACAACGGCATACAACATATATATTAGCGCTTAAATTAGTTGGTTGCTTACTTAATAGATCGTGAAACATAACATGAACAGCATACAAAATGTGCTATCGTACCTTAAATGAAACAATGACAAACAAACAAATTGACAGACAAAGCCAAAACACAATATGACACAACAAACACGAATTAGGAACATGCATGTTTATGAACACATAGTATTAATATGCATAACCTAAATAAGAAGATATCTTCATGCCGATAAGGAAATTTAATTTAATTTAATAAACATCTGACATAAATAATTAACATAACGCCCTCCTAGAACAACATGCGACAAAAACATTAAGGTCCGGACAAGCGAATTTAAAGATTGTCGATCGATTGATTTGTCAAATATTGCTGTCATTTCACATTGACAGGTCAATGTCAAGTTTGTCACATGCATTGAAGTGTCGAAGTAACTAAAAGAAATCTAGGGAAACGTATGATATGACAGCTAAACTCAAAATGATAATTGAAGTAATGGGCTTGTAAATACCTACTCAATTTGATTTTTTATTTACTAATGTTTCAGAACTAAATAATGAGGTATAATGCAGGAATTCATGATTGAAACTACAAAAAATGTATGGTTCTACGAGTCTAAATGGATCTATATAATACTAGCTGCGCCCCGCGGTTTCACCCGCGTTGTCCCCGTTCCCGCGGGAATTTCGGGATGAAAAATAGATGTTGGCCGATTCTCAGACCTACTCAATATGCTCACAAAATTTCATGAGAATCGGTCAAGCCGTTTCGGAGGAGTACGCGAACGAACACTGTGACACGAGAATTTTATATATAAGATTTACTCCGATTTTGAAAATTGTACAATTCTAGAAATCTAGCTATCCCGTATTCAAATATAGCGTTAGTAACAAGATTTATATGAATATATATGCTAGCGTCACTCAATTTCTGCATAATTTATTTCAATTATTTCAATTGAGGTGTTATTAAGTGTATTTAAAAAAACAAACTATTTCGTCGCATAAAAACCGTTAATACTACTTAGAACTATGACAAAAACCTACATCATGTATTACTACAAAGCAATCGTTCGACAATCTTGCCCCCTATTGAATAAGGACCTTATTGGTAGGGTCGAGTCGGAGTCGCCATGATGGGCGACGCTCGCTGTTAGCGGCGATCGTCGCCGTCGCGGTCGCCGTGGCACACGCCAACGCTAGAGTCACCGCTACGTCACCAGAGTTGACACTGCGTACCTAACAAGTCCGTTGTGACATTAGCGACAAAGCGATCAGTGTCATATTGTGGAAGAAATGTCAATAATGTGATCTTAATCAGTTTTGCTATATCTTCCCATTTTACATACCTCCTATACAAGTTAAAGAGATGTTTTTCCTAACACAGATATTTCTCTCTTTACTATTTTCAATACCTTCTGTATGTTACTCTAGATTCCAAGCTCGAAACAAAATTTTGGTGAAAATAGTATAAAACAACTCTTAATAATTTTTAGATTTAAGACATTAGAGAAGAATAGAATAAATAAAAAAACTGTTTCGTCGTAAATCCTTTCATTAGCTTTTAAGGTTGATAAAGGACTATTTGAAATGATGTACCATGCTGCATACCTAGTCTACTGCTCTACCTAAACAATACTTGAAAATCTACTTCGCACGCACTACAACGGGACACAATGCGTACACACGATGGTACCGATGATGTACAAAGTTAATACAAGTATGTATCGACTTGGTTCTACCAAGTTTCAAAGATACAATGAATATGATTACACTGTACAGTTAAAATACAAAACAAATCGATTTTTATCGATGATTTAACACAACAATCTCAAGGTATATACAGATGATAATAAAAAGTATTTCTTTGGAAAAACTACGTAAATTTTGAATTGTAAAGTTCCAATTATCCACTAATTAGTTACATTAAGCTATGGTATTTTAAGTCATCTTTGCGCGTGGGTTTTGTATGGTTCCATATTAACATTGCTTAAAATGCATGGAAGTAAGTAAGTTCTAAGCAATATGATGACTAGTATTACTTTCTCCAGCACCAATAATAGGTGCCAACGAATAAACCACTGTTGATCCATATAATAGAACCATTTGGAAAAAAAATCATTTGGTATTCGGGGAAAGATGACTTGAAAATACAATAATCGGCTTCAAAAACAAGGAAGATATTCTATTCCCTACTTTTTCCAAGTTTTTATTTAACTTGACCAGTTCAGTGAACGTAAAATCTTGGAACTAAATAATGAACCAGTTATTCTCAACCGATTGAGCGTAAATTTTAGTATACTTTAGTTCCAAAGACAAAAATGACACAACAAAGATAACTTTTGTGACACAAAAAAAAATCTTTACATTTATTTTTATCTTTTTCTATCTCCACTCCATATCTCCATTGTTTATGAGCCTATTTGGGATTTTTTTAGTTATTTATATTTTGTAAAATGTTCTTACCGGTCCATTCTCCGTGTTAGCGTTAGCCGGGGGAGTATTCTCATCCTGTTTCTTAGGACTTCCCGGGGAAGGGCTCTCCGTAGTTCCGTTGCCAGTTTTCTTCTTGACAAGTTGTTCGGCAGACTTGATCTCGTCGAGGGTGACTCCTTGGGTGGACCTTCTCGTTTCCCGAACTCTTTTAGCGTGAGCCTTCCTCTGTGTTTCGCTTTCTTCGTCTCTGACTGGTGGCACGAACGATCTACAAAGGAATCTTTATCAGTATGTGTCAAAGTAAGTGTGACATAAAAAGCGTAAACGCAAATAAATTAGGCATGCGGTGCGGTATACTCAATAAAGGTAATCTTTTTCTAATTGATTACTAATTAAAGGCTTTTTTATATTTCGAAAATTTGAGACACTAAATATTTTCAAAAATATAAAAGACGTTTTGGAATAATTTTCGGGTTAACATTAAAAATATCAGTTAGGGCCTCGTATACAATACCTTTGATGTACCAGTTTAAATATTTAGTCGAAAACCAGCTGAATAAACTAATACTAAAACTAGGTAGCGATTAAGACATGCACACGAATTATTATTATGAATGATGTTTAATCGTCCGAGCACAACAGCAGACGAAGCGCAAATCATATTCAACCACACACTGATTGTTGTGTATGTCTTTACTTGAACATTGATCGCGAATAACATTGGATCGACTCAGTTGTCAATGTGATAACAATGCATTTTGAACTAATCTGACTTGATAAATCATTTTAGTTCTTCATCGAGTACAGGATTGACTGTACTAATATTATTAGAGGCCTTTAGAGGAGTTAACTCTGATAAATCAGTTGTGGATCGATTGGATATTGATTGAATAGTTTGATACATTTTGTTCCTAAAAGATAATCAAAAGTAATGCAGTATTTAGATACTGCATGATATTCTGTAAGAACAACATTTGAGTCAATCGATTTGATCAAGATCCAAATGAGATTCAATTGTCACATAATAATTTAACAGAATTGATCCCCTGCTTTTTATGAATCTCATGGGCCAAGACTTATGTTCAAATAAAGAAGCGTACACACGTAAACAAGTATTACTTAAAGAAGTTCTTGAATATGTTGCCGGGGGACAACTTGGTGGGCGTAGCGGCACTCGGCGAGGAATTGCTACTGTTCGACTCGGTGTCCGTGGCGCTGCCGTCAACACACAACGGTTTAGGGGCCGATGACGATTGTTAGGGAGATTATAGGCAAATATTGGACACGTTCCCTTTTAATATATATATTTTTTAATTAACCTATTGTGTCTCACTACTGGGCAAATGTCTCCTTCAACATCTTCCACGCATCCCTATTCTGGCCAAGACCAATCCCTGTCAAAGCAGTCAAGATCGTCACGCCATCTCTTCCGGGGTCTGCCTCTACGTGGCGTGGCGATTCTATCCCACCTTTCTTTATTTATATATACAAAAGGTACAGTTATGAAATGGAATTAAAATGCCGCTTAACATCAGTTAAGGTACCGAAAAAGCATCAGGTAGAATGCTTGTTTGCCATCAACCTGGTAGATAAGTATAACTATTTATCTATGTATTCTCTCGTACTATATAAAATAATACGTGTCTACTATTCTTTATAATCTTCCTCAAGAAAATTTGTTAGCGTCACCATCCCTAGCCTCCAAAACCATAAACTAGTTTTCTTTGACATGCTTCATTAACTCTCATGTTTCTCATTACATTTCTATAAATCGATCTGTCTATGGACATCTTTTTCTTTGTAAAAAAAACGTAAACTTTTAACTTGAACAAAATCA
Source organism: Cyclophora punctaria (assembly GCA_951394245.1). Taxonomy (NCBI): domain Eukaryota; kingdom Metazoa; phylum Arthropoda; class Insecta; order Lepidoptera; family Geometridae; genus Cyclophora; species Cyclophora punctaria. The sequence continues at coordinate 13,268,362 of OX596167.1, forward strand.
GATACTTGGGACATTTATATTAGACAAAATAATCACGTTTCAATAATAAATCTATCTATTGTTTCATGTTTACCGGCCATAAACAAGATTAATATTATAACTTCTTCTACTTGTAAACTAAATGATAGTCATATATCTAATTAATGTAGAATACGATTGTGCTTTTTAGCTATGTCATTGAAAAGAGATCACTTACAGTGCAGTCACATCAAAGATATATTGAGGGAATGTCTTAAGTCAGAAGGCGAAAAGGGAATGTCATCTAATAGATTTCTTAAAATATGTAGTCTAATACTAAAGGAAATACTAGTCTATGGATTTCTATGGATTTTCCCTTTAAAATATACATTCTCAGCTTTACAAATTATATTATTTGAGTGTAAGTCTCGCACAAGAACTCTTAAATCTATTTAGTACCCCAGTATGTTTAAGAAACTAAAACTGTTCATTCTAAATTGTATTTTATTATACACGAAATAGGACACTATTTATAAAATAATTTGTTTCTTAAACATATTTAGGCGCTAAAAAACAAGAATGCTTGTGCAATTCACCCTAGGTTCCATTCCTAATAAGTCTTGAAAACTCAATCTTAAACTTAAATCCCACCACCGAATTCGAAACCTCCACCTTAAAACCCCATTAAAAGTACCCCATATGGTACTCTGAGTGTTTAAAGGAGCATTCAAATAAACTCACACTATATACTAAATGAAACGGGTCTATATCGCATTAGAATATATAACTTATTTATAAAAATACGTACAAAATATAACGTATTAAAAAAACTCGAAGTAAAGCTTTCCGGATCCATTCCACTCTACGAAATAATGTGTTGTCCATTCTAGTACATATCCATTATTTCATTTCCCTTTTTCCCCTTACATTTAATCCCCCTAACGCCATCTTAATTAACCCTTCAACGCCATCCCTGTCACCATCTTTATTCTTAACTTGCACCGTACCTCCTGACTGTAGTCTGTGTAGTGGTGTTAGTCGGGCTCGCGTTGGCAGCGGTGGTTGGTGCAGTCCAAGTGTTAGCCTCGCGCTGTGGCCGCTCCGATGGACTTACTCTGTTTGTCAAAGATTTGGAGTATAGTTAGTGTTGTGTTGAGTTTGTACGTTTTTGTTTCAAGTAGGTATGTGATTGTTTTTAATGTTTGCCAGTATTAGGGTGCTTTTACCGTATGCGTGATATGCCAATCGTTTTATGGGTTAACAAAAGCACTGCAATTTAATATAGCGATGGTGATATCCACTAATCGTATGCAAGATAACATAACAATCGTAACATAGCATAGTTTTAGAAAAGGCACTCTAAATCTGTCAAACATTTGGAAGTAAACTAGTAGGCATCAGTTTGTTTTTTGGGATATATTATGGATAGCAGCGCCCCGCGGTTTTTCCCGTTGTACCCGTTCCCGTACGAATTTCGGGATGAAACATGGCCTATAATCTTCTCGTTGAATGTGGCTATCCATTACAACAAGATCCATTCGAAAAGCGCATTCAAACAAACAAACTCTTCAGCTTTATTATACTAGCATAGATAATATAATGTGTTTTGTGATTATTTTCATTATTGATGTGAGTATAAGGTATATAGAGTTGGTGTTTTCTGTGTTTCGGCAAATACAACAGTGACTGGATAGTATTGAGTATCACTTTGTCCTTTGAGTAGATGTAATATAATATTTCTGTTGCATAAATACATAAGATATAGAGTTAATGTTCGAATAATACACATAATAACCCAACATACATATTAATCATATAAGGTCATAAATAAATATATATATAATTTTCCACTACTTAAATTTTTAAGTGTCAATATACCAGTAGCTGACATACTAGCATACCAGCTGCTAACAAGTGCTTTCTTATAGACAAACAAGCATGAATAGTCGATCCTTAATTGTTGTAATAATATAATACATATTTACAATATTATACACATTACATAAATAATTATATACATACAAATAATATATACAAAATGAATGTGATGAATGTATGATAGAAAAGTGAACAGAAATGAAATATCACAATTTCACTGCAATAAAGAAAAATGTAATTGACTTTTACATGTAAAAGTTATTGCAGTTAAATTGTATGCGGTTTAGATAATGTAAATTAAACTGAGTAATATCAAAGTCATGTACCATTTTTTGGGTTTCGTACCTCAAAACGGAAAATTGAATTCTTATAGGATTACTCGGTCTGTTTGACTGTCTGTCATGTCCAATTAACTCTTAATCTACAGTGCGTTGAAATTTGATCAGATATCTTGTTGGCCCAAAGAGGGCAATTTTATTTCCAATACCTACTCTCCTCTCTTTGGGCCAACAATAATAATTATTATATAATAAATAATACATAATTATCTTGTTGGCCCAAAGAGGGAGGAGAGTATTGGAAATAAATGAATTAAGAACAACGAGATCGCTTTTCGAAAGTATATTCTAAGTAAAATAAGTACGGAAGTTTAACGTAAGTTTACCTAATAACGCTGGCCAAAGGCCTCTCATCTCACTGAAGAAATCAGTACACTGAGGAGGATTAGACGTAATCACCACACTTGCCTAATGCGGGTTGGTGATCTCCAACCCGAGCCTTTGAACTTTGATATTACCCAGTATAAACAAAAGCATTAGCAACCTTGTGTTATCCTCTGTCTTTTTCCTCAACTCGATTGCAGCCAACGTGGACTGCGGCAGCGGCGGTATGGAGGGGCAGGAGGAGGCCTTGATCCTCGCAGTCACCTCGCGGTACCGCTGATAGAAACTGTCACACACCATGCGTGGGTGAAACGATTGTAGTACATGGGGGCAGTAGCCAGGTGAACGCCGGAAGATCCAAACGTGTATGAAAATTTGAATGGCTGGAGGGTGTCGTTGAAATGCATGGGGACATTACGATGTTTGAAGTTAATAATAAAATATACTATGACAATAAGATTAAATTACAGTTATTATTTTCGAAAAAAGATTACACAATTTAATGTAAGCATTTAATCTCGTAATGCTTTTAATTCATCCCGAAATAATTGAATGATAAAAATATCATTTCATAACTACTTTCTACCATTGACTCGAAAGAAAAAATTAATTACACCCCCCAACCAAAATGTTTCAAAATACAAAAAGAAAACCGTGAGTTTATTTAATTGTTACGTAAAACATGTCTCAAACTGAACCCTGGCTACGCCCACGAAACAAAGAAATGTGATGGATATGCATGTTAGTGACCGTACGTACACAATGTTACAACACGCACACACTATATACTCCCGTATTTACGAACATTGATCAAGTCAAGAGTCAATAATTTAAACTCTATAGAAGTAGCAATAAAGTTCATGAAGCATTGATCAAGAATTAAAACTACACAGTTGTTGAAAACGTAGAAAGTGTATTATTTTTACGAGATATTCCCGTCTTCTTGACAAAGTAATGTTTGTAAATACGAGAGCAATATACTCTACTGAGTCTCTATTAAAGACAGAACACAAACATTCTACATATATACTTTTAGGCCTTTGCCACACTTGACGGATCTTCCGCGACGGAACGTCAATACATATTATTGCATATAAATAACAAATAGCGGGCACACTACGCGGAAGATCGGTCGTTCCGTCGCAGCGTAAATTATATAAAACTAGCAGCGCCCCGCGGTTTTACCCGCGATCTTGCCCGTGGGAATTTCGGGATAAAAAATAGCCTATGACCTTCCCGTTGAATGTAGCTATCTGTTACATAAAGAATTATCCAAATCGGACAGGTAATTCCTGAGATTAGCTCGAACATACAAACATAAAAACAAACAAACTTACAAATTTTACCGCTTTATAATATTAGTATAGTAATATGTACTGGCGTTCCGTCACGGAAGATCCTTCAAGTGTGGCAAAGGCCTTACAGTCAAAATAATGATCTACGTTATTATTTCACCTAAAAATTATTGCATTTTGTTATTAATAGTCTTTAAAAGTAGATGAATTTTGATTTAGTGACTGAATTTGTATAGCAATGAGTTTAAACGAATGATTGATATACACATAAAAAAAAACAGAATTACAATTGCTAAATTATAAATCCCAATAAGCACCAATCTATCCGGAAACAACACATAAGCCAAACAAAAAACTTGCTTATCCCTTTATAACGTCGATATATGCATTAACATATATTTACAGTCAACCAAAGAAACACATCCCCGTCACCGAATTTAAAACAGTACATTGGACGGCACATTTCTCCCGAACAATACACAATAACAATAATAGTACTTTGTCTGACTAACTTAAGAGGCGAGGGGGCAATTTTATTAAATTGTTCTATCAATGCTTTAACATTGATGCATAGTTGTTTTACTCTGAAAACAGCATTTAATTTTGTAAATATTAAGTTATGTACTTATTTTTTTTTTATCTGCAACTAATTTTTTTTATGGGCGAAATCTAAATCATATGACACAGAAAAACGTTATTTTATAATGCGCTACTTCATCGTTTTTACATGAAATTGAATCACCTATACAAAAAAAACAAAACGCTTTCCTGTATTCCTTCCAGATTCAAATTACGCCATTTCAAAAAACAATTTAAAAATCATTATTTTATATAAGTAGCTATATACAAAATCTTACGACCAGATGAATTAAATATTGCAAAACCATCAATTGCTAATGTACATATCCTAAGCAAAATAAAAACTCATTACCCTCATACATTACTTAAATAAATTATATATAAAATGTGACAGCAAAAATTGAAACACCGAGCAATTAGCAAAATTAAAATAGCATGAAAAATGAATGACTGCACACGAAAAAGCAAACAATATTTAATAAGAACTAGATAAGAACTAAATGTGTATTTACAATGACATAATTTTCTTGATATAAAAGTTATTTTCTTGTGCAAATGAAGAGAAATTAATTTTAAAGTCAAATCGTGGTGAAATAGGATTATAGTTTTGCATTACATAAGGTAAAGATCAAAATAAAATGTATTCTTATTTCGATTTCATCCTCCGTCTGTACTAAAAAAGTCTCATAGATTTGCAATCCATAAATAAGTAAAAAAACCCAAATAAATTGTTTCAATACTCACGTCTTATCATTTTCAAAGCTATGCGTTCTTCTTAGTATAGTGTCATTGTCAACTGTGTTGTTAACCGGTTTGGTCTCACCTGAAATCACGTGAAGAAAGATACTGAAGCTTCTACTAAAATCGAAATTAAACATAAATCGTTTGTATTCAAATAAATAAGCGCTATATAAATGTATACAGGTTAAACTAACTATACATGTACACTATTTGTACAATAAAATAATTGTTTTAACATTGTAAGGGGCAAAAGGCTGCTTCAGACTTTCAATAGAGCAAAGTATTGCTTTACAAATGTCTGAATTCACGTCAAAAATTTACAAATGTCTGAATTCACGTCAAAAATTTAGGGTTGTTTGATTTGTGTGGAGTTTAAGCACTACAGTCTATACAATTTATCAATTCAGACGTAAACAATACAAATTGAAATGTACTAACGGGTAAGAGGATAAGAATGTTGGAAAGAGCCTCTTTGAGGCGAAAATTGAATAAAAATATTTGACTATGAATGAGGGAGTTATACATAACTGTACACATAAAATGAGGTAGTGATGTAACACATAGAATGAAGCAGTCAATGTGATGAGTGCTATACTCACGCGGGTCTTGTCTACGACACGAGGAGGATCGCCTCCACGAGTGAGGTTCGTCCTCACTCGCAGCCTCTGTGTTCTCACTGGCCTCCGGCGAGGGAGCGCGGCCTTTCGGAGGCTTTGCATCGCCAATCTTGATGATCTCTTGCGCGGCTGGAGGTTTGTCTGTGTGTGTGTGCATGATATGTGAGCACAATGAATGGGTAGCATGATTTATTCTTATTCACAAACGTTGTTACGTAAAGTACTTATTACATACGTGAAATGGAATTGTTTGAATATATTCCTTTTTCGCGTATATTTCAACAATCCTTTTTTCTCGTATATTTAATGTAAGGTTATTTTGATACCAATATCACAAGAAGTTAGATTCTGGCTTCTGTACTGTCTTTGTCATTAAATATTTTTGGATATGTGGTGAAAATGATGACATTAAAAAAGAAACATAACAGGGACTTGTGACACATCGAACTTTGGTCTATGTTACAATATTTACATACATACATTGTACATTTTATAAAACACTAGCTGTGCCCTGCGGTTTCACCCGCAGCGCCCCCGTTGCCGTGGGAATTTTGAGATTTTTATTCCCTATAAACCTCACGGAGCCCGAGACCTTTCCAACGAATGCAAAACCGTGGAAATCGGTCCAGCCATTCACGCGTGATGCGACGACAACAAAAAACGGGTTTCATTTTTATATATATAGATCAATACTATTTTGTGTGTATTAAAATTGATTACTAGCCGATTTGTCGATCACTAGCTATTTAGCGAGATATCTACACGACATCAAACCTCAGTGAAGAATGTTTCATACATTTCTAAGTTATAAATGATAAATTTAGATATAGGTATATTGATTTAAACCTCACTTCAAAACTCAAAACCAAGGATGTGACATACCTTGTACTAATAATACTTGTGTTATACAAATATTCAGACACATTAGCAAAATAGTGAAGGGCGTAAAAGAAACGTAAACGACGAACGAAAACTTTCGTTGATACGACACACACAATGTTATGGCACCTATAGTAAGTGCATCTTATCATTAATTTAGCCGTAAGATTCATTTGTAAGTTTCATGCATCTTACTCTGGTTGCTCTTAAATATATAAATAAACTAGCTGTCCCGCGCGGTGATTCCACCCGCGACCTAATAGATGTCGCTAGTGTAAATCTAAACCATCCAGGGAGCCAACCAGACGCATACAAAAACAATTCATTCTGATCAGGCCAGCCATTTAGGAGGTGTTCAGTGACATACACACGTACAGTAGAATTATATATAGGTAGTTATGCATCCCGGTCTTAGGCGAGAGATAGTTAACGTTCGCGCACAGTAACTAAAACTGCTGACTAGCGTCTGGCTACCGAGAAGTGGACCGGAATGCATGGCAGATAAGACGGTTGCATGATGTTAGTTTAAGTATTTTTAAGCCAGTTAATTGTTAGCATCGAATTGAATCGGTCAATTAAAGCTTATAATTAATTCATTTTTGTCTTTTTAAAAACTAAAACCCACGAGCTCCTATCTTGACTGGCGCAGCCGGTAGGATTGTTGGGTACGTTCGTAAAAAATAAAAAATTACGTGCGTGATAAATCGACGTGATTTGCCTAAAAATCAGGCACCGCGCCGGACCAGCAATCCGCGAACCAAATAAATATTGTCAATTTGGAACGGAAAAAGTGAATTAAAAGGACATACTAGCCTCAGTGGAAGGATGACAAAGAGCGGTGAACTGTGAGTAGACCTTTTCCCATTTTCCTCTCTTTTGTACCTTATTTCGCTAGCTAGGCGAACAATTAATCGTTAATTGATTTTCCTTTACGTATAACTTCGACGTAAAGTATAATTTTATTTTATCATTTTATATAAGACGTGATTTATTAAGAAAATGGAACAAATAACTCTAATACCTAGAGACCTTTTATGTATAATACCAAAATACGATGGTGATTATAGTTTATTAAATCTATTCATTAAGAAAGCAAATTATGTTTATAGTGCATTTTCCGACGTGACAAAACCTGCACAGCAGGCCTATGTTTTTCATGCCATAACTAGTAGGCTTACTGGTAGAGCGGCGTCCCTCCTTAGCGAGCGTGACGATATTACTTCGTATGGTGCACTTCAGGAAATTTTACTTCAACATTTCGGCGATCCGCGGTCCGAACAGTGTATTGTATTAGAATTAGAACAAATGAAATTAAAACCTGCCGAGTCTTACATTGATTTTTGTCATAGAATTCAACAAATGCGTAGCGCGTTATTCGCTAAAGTTAATTTGCACACAGACGAGGGTTTAAAAGCAGCAAGCATGATAATTTACAATAATAAGTGTTTAGAAGTATTTCTTTATAACTTACCGGAAGATTTAGTTCGTAAAGTGCGGTATAAGGAGTGTAACAATTTGGAAACAGCCTTGAGTATTGTGACGGAAGAAGTGAATTTTATGAGTCAGTATTCTATGAAAAGGGTACACCATAATTCTGTATCTCAACAAGTAAAAGGGCAAATCCCTTTCCAGTCGGTAGTGAACACAGGCACCTCTAGCTTTAAATTTGGTAATCCAATGTCTAATCAACAAAACAGATTCGTTACGCCCAATAAGTTTGCTATGCCTGCACAACAACCACAAGGTTTTCGATTTAACCCTCAGAATACACCAGGCCCTAGTGGTTTTAGATTCAATCAAAACTCAGCTCCGCAAAATTTTAAGTTTGGTATTCCAAGGCCGCAACAAAGTTTTAATTATGGTGTGCCTCAACAGAATCAAGGCTACAGGCCACCAATGTATAATAATTTTGCTCGACAACAATCAGGTTTTAATCCAAACCAACAAAACTTTAAATTTGGTATTCCCAATCAAAATTTTAAGTTCGGAATTCCAAACCAAAATTACAATACTATTAATAATAGGGCTCCAGTCACTACTGACGTTTCGATGCGCACAGCTCGTCCTTTAAGACAGAATATGTTAAACACTGAAGCCGATAACGATAACCTATTTTATACCAATGAACTTATTGAAACCCCTCCTGAGCAGTGTAATGAATATGAAAATATAGCTGAACCGGAAGGAAATTTGTACAATTCCGAAATATTAGAGCTACAGCCTTCTGACAGCCCCACTGACCATTACATTCACAATGAACCCAATAACGGTGAAAATTTTCAGATACAGGCCTCCAGTTTTCACCTGAAATAATTCAATTAAATTGTGACTCGATGTTAAAATTACCCCATATAGAAATCCCGGAAATAGAGGCGCGATTTATGATTGACACAGGAAGCACACGTTCATTTATAAGCCCCGCAAAGGCAACCGAATATTTTTCGGCATTTAAATTTCATGAACCCTTTGAAGTTATCAGCACACATGCTCGTAGTCAACACAGTGAAGCCATTTATATTCCCCTGCTTAAAACGTTTAAAAGTACAGGATACCATAAATGGTATATCTTCGATGTGGATAGCCGTTACGATGGATTGATAGGATCTGACTTATTAAAACAATTAGAGGCCCAAGTTGATATGAAGAATCAATTATTGCATACACAACATACTAGTATTCCTATCATATACAATCCACCGCACGAAATAACATTAGAACCTAGAACTGATACTCGCGTGAAGGTCCCTACTGATTTAAAGAACGGAGAAGCTATTATAGATTTTATCGATTTTGGAGGAAAGGTAAGAATGCCGAGTGCTATTGTAAAATGTACCGACTCATTTGCTCATATAGTCATTCAGAACGCTTCGGAGGATAGGGTAACGATAAAATTTGAAAGACCATTAAAAGTAACACTGTATGAAAGGGAAGAATGTTCAGTGAATGTGACTAATGAACGTGATCAGTATGAAATAGATGAATTGTTAAAAGAAAATCTAAAGAAATTACGTTTAGACCATACTAACGAAGAAGAGCGAAAATGCATAGAAAAACTTTGTTTCGAGTATAGAGATATTTTTCATTGTGAAGGAATACCGCTTACATTCACAAACCAGGTAAAGCATGAAATCAGAACTAAAAATGAAGATCCCATATTTATAAGGCCGTACAGACATGGACCCGTTCACAATGAAATCATAAATGCGGAAGTAGAAAAACTTTTAAAAAATAACGTGGTAACGGAATCCTACTCCCCGTGGAGTGCGCCTGTTCACCTCGTCCCTAAAAAGAGCGATGCCTCCGGCGAAGCTAAATACCGTATGGTCATAGACTATAGGCGACTAAACGAAATCACTACTGACGATAAACATCCCCTACCGAACATAACGGATCTTTTCGATCAATTAGGAAAGTCCCTTTACTTTAGTACTATCGATCTGGCTAGTGGGTACCATCAAATCGAGATTAAAGAGGAAGATAGACATAAAACAGCGTTTTCAACCCCATCTGGGCACTTTGAATTCATTCGGATGCCGTTTGGCCTTAAAACTGCCCCTGCTACGTTTCAGAGGGCGATGATTAATCTCTTGAGAGGACTTATAGGCCTTCATTGCCTAGTGTATCTCGACGATATTATTATCTTTTCGACCAGCCTACAGGAACACCTAGACAAGTTACGCATGATTTTCGATCGACTAAGAGCTGCTAATTTAAAGGTTACGTTAGATAAATGTGAGTTTTTCCGTAAAGAAGTGCTCTACCTGGGCCATATGATCACGGCAGAGGGCCTTAAGCCAAATAACGATAAAATTCAAGCCGTCCTTAACTTTCCAATCCCAAAAACTACGACACAAATAAAAAGCTTCCTGGGGTTAGTGGGTTATTATCGGAAATTTATTAAAGACTTCTCTAAAATTTGCCGGCCACTTACTAATTCTTTAAAGAAACGCAACAAGATAGAACTGACAGACGAATATATAGCTGCTTTCGAAAAATGTAAGGAACTCTTGGTAAATGCCCCAATTCTACAATTCCCGGATTTTACGAAACCATTTGTACTCACCACAGATGCTTCTGACTATGCAATCGGAGCAGTCTTATCCCAAGGTCAAGTTGGTACTGATAGACCCATAGCATATGCCAGCCGTACCTTAAACGACGCCGAAAGTAGGTATAGTACCATAGAAAAGGAACTGTTGGCCATTGTTTGGGCTGTCAAGTATTTTCGACCCTATCTCTATGGTAGGCGTTTTACTATCTACACTGACCACCGTCCACTTGCTTGGCTAAATAATATGAAAGAACACAATAGCAAACTTACCAGATGGAAGTTGCGACTGGCTGAATTTGACTATGATATTGTTTACAAAAATGGGAAACAAAATTGTGTAGCCGATGCATTATCCCGCATCAAATGTAATGCGGTAGGTGACGAAGGAAATTCAATGAAAGTTAATATTGACAAAAAAGACAAATTACAGCGGCACATAAATAAAGTAGTAAGAGAAATTGAGAAATTAAGTACAAATAACGATGATAACACCATTGTAATATCATCCGATTCCGAAAAGACGCTATCCATTCCATTAAATTACCCCAGATCTCCATTTTCGATACCATCTCCAGACAGTAGTACCATAACAGCTTCTGAAACATCTCAAACGGAACATTCGGTCTATGAAACAGACAGCTCAGGTATCCCTATTTTAAATGAGGCAATAGACACGAAACCGAACCAAATTCTTGTATATTCATGGTTTAGACAGGACATTTCAGTAAAAGATTTATCAAGACCAAAACAAAGAGTATTAGAAGTACATTTACCTTTGAATAAACCCGAATTAGTTAGGAAGTTTCTAAAAGAATACATTAATCCCAAAGTAAAACAATTCATATATTTTGAACACGAAGTACATAGGAAACAGTTCGCAGAAGCCACTATTGCATTATTTAAGAAAGACACTGTTAAAATATTTGAATGTACCGAAAGAGTTGTGTATGTGGAAGATGAGAGCGAGCAAAAGGAAATAGTTATGAAATATCACATAGGAAAGACTTGTCATCGTGGTGTGAAGGAAACTTTGATGCATCTTAAACGTACATATTACTGGATAAATATGGACATTACAGTAGCCGCTATTATAAATTCATGTGAAGGTTGCAAAATGATGAAGTATGATCGAAAACCGTTAAAACCTAAACTACAGCTTACCCAAACCCAGAAAAAACCATTCGCGGAAATATTTATGGATGTTTTTAGCATAGAAGGAAAATCTTACTTGACCCTTATAGACGCCTTCAGCAAACTTGGTCAGGCCATTGAAATAAGTAGTAAAACTACACCTGAAGTAATTAGAGCACTCATAAAGTATTTCTCAATGTATGGAGTCCCACAGAGAATTAGTGCAGATTCTGGTTCTGAATTTAACAATACCCTCTTAAAAGAAACATTGCAATTTTATAAAATTAACCTACACATCGGCACCCCTCATAACCCTAACTCTATGGGTCTCATAGAGAGATTTCACTCAACTTTGATAGAAATCTATCGTTTGGCAAAATTTGAAAATAAATTTACCGATGCCGCATCGGTTATGACGTATGCACTAATGGCCTATAATCAATCTATTCATAGCACAACAGGACTTACCCCTTTTGAAGTTGTATTTGGTCATACCGACGCCACAAGTACTTTTGATATTGAATTTGACAAAGAATACACCCAAAAATTAGTACAAGATCATAAAAAACGCACTAAATATTTATATCAATATTTAACAGATAAGGCAATATTAATAAAAGAAAAGATTAGGGATAAGCATGGGGGTGAAAATGAATTTAATATGGCAGAAGGGGATACAGTTTTTATAAAAGGGGTTAATGAAAGAAGAAGCAAGGACAAACCGCGGTATAAAAAGGCAGAAGTGATAGGTGACATAGCTAGGAACATAGTACCCGTTAAGGTTAAAGGTCGTGAAACAAAAGCACCTATTAAGGATCTAAAACGTCCTCCTCAGGTTCATCCTACTCATGGTGCAGACCACGGTACTCCGGGCCCTTCTACTTCAGCGGATCGACCGCAACCCCGGGATACTTCCGGTAAAAGAAGGACAGGCCTTAATTAGTAACGACGAGTGGACATTAGTTAAGATTCTAGATTTAAGTTTGATACGCGAAGATTTAGATTTTAATATTAATAGATATAAACAATTCAGTATATATATTTCTACATACTTTTCTGACGTTTTTACGAACCTGATTAAAGACGTAAAAATACAGGCTGATTATACTAAAAATCTAACTTTACAAAAATTTAATGAATTACTACCACCACAGAGACATAGACGCGGGATTTTAAACCCACTTGGCTCTATAATTAAGGTTATTTCCGGAAATCTGGACCATGATGACGCGATTAGATATGACGAGTTAATCCAAAATGTTAAGACTACGCAAGGTATAGTAGAAAAGAGAATAACAGTGATCGCTGAAGTGATGAAGTCATTAATTAACATTTCTATTGATACTAAACACAATTTGATTCAACTTGATAAAACGATTTTGGATATAAAACAGCAGTTAAATTATACTAACAATAAACAAAATGTCTTAGAAATAGCATACTTCTACGAATTATTTCTACACAATTTCCAAATGCTTTATACCAGGTTGAACGAAATTGAGACAACGATAGCATTTAGTAAATTAGGCATGTTACATCAAACAATTGTTAATGGTCAAGAATTATTGTTATTACTCAAAACTATAGAATCACATTATAAACTTGTATTTCCCGCCATTCCCGGAAATTTATTAAAACTAGAACAATGTATAGAAATAAAAGCATATGCAAAGGAAAATCAAATAACCTTCATAATGAACATACCATTAGTCGATAGAGAAATTTATACATATTTTAAAATTCTTCCATTACCCATCACGGACTCCATGAACCAAACTCACCTGATAATTCCTAAATTCCCTTACCTCCTGGCAAAAGGGTCGAAAACAGTGTCACTGCTCCGCCCCTGCAAGGAAGTCGACGAGAATTTGTTCCTGTGTGAAGAAGATTATTCGGCTTCACTTATTCAAGATGTCTGCGTAAATAGCCTGATTAGTTTCGCTGCTGATACTTCGAATTGCCAACCTGTTCCCGTACAACTTAACGATGTGAAAATAGAGAAAATACAAACTAACAGATGGATAATATTCAGTAAATTCACAGTCAGACTCGCCCAGATATGTAATGAAGAAAATACCTACCACCAAATTCGCGGTACATACATCTTAACAGCAGATGACCATTGCCGAGCAGAAATTAAAGGAGTTTCTTTGAAACGAAGCCAAGGAAACACAGAAAGAATATCCATATCAGCTCTACCCATCATAAGCCTTCCGGAGGTTCAAGCATCGAGCACGCCATCCCTGAAATCCATAGCCGTAAACATAGACGGAATAGACCTAGCGAACCTTCAGCACCTGTCGAACCTGATAGACAGAAGTGAAAGTGTTGAAAGTTGTGAAAATAATAGTGTGGTTAATGTGAAGGGTATAAGCGTCGGAACTCTAGTTTTATACTTCATTTTAATCTTTTGTCTTGTATTTTATTTTAGAAAACGTTTTATCTGTCGAATTTCTCGGACTCAAGAAAATTCGCCCGAGAACTTCGAATCTATGGAGGGAGGAGTTATGCATCCCGGTCTTAGGCGAGAGATAGTTAACGTTCGCGCACAGTAACTAAAACTGCTGACTAGCGTCTGGCTACCGAGAAGTGGACCGGAATGCATGGCAGATAAGACGGTTGCATGATGTTAGTTTAAGTATTTTTAAGCCAGTTAATTGTTAGCATCGAATTGAATCGGTCAATTAAAGCTTATAATTAATTCATTTTTGTCTTTTTAAAAACTAAAACCCACGAGCTCCTATCTTGACTAGGTACATATAAAGATAAACATACCGTTAACAACTTTGTCCACTTGTCCAGTGATCTCAATATCGACCAGTTTGACCTCCGGCCGTTTGGGACTCTTGTTGATGTTATTGTTGTTGTTATTGTTGACCCGCGGCGTCGTCTTCAGCGTCACGTCGGCGAGCCACGACGATATTGAAGGGTCTACTAGGTCCATACATGTTTGACCCTGAAATTGGTGGAGTTTTGGGTTTAAATTTAGTTTAGATATTTTTTATATTTTATACTAGCAGCGCCCCGCGGTTTTACCCGCGTTGTGCCCGTTCCCGTGGGAATTTCGGGTTTTTTTTTTACATAAAAACCTTCCTCTTGAATCACTCTACCTATTACAAAAAACCGCATCAAAATCCGTTGCGTAATTTTAAAGATTTTAACATAAGTACAGACAAACAGACAAACAGAAGACAAACAGACGCGACTTTGTTTTATACTATGTAGTGATTGGATACAATTTTGATATTTCAAAATTCGACAATATTAACATTATTTTGTATACGGTTTTAAACATATGCACTATGGACATATGTACGAGGATAACGGTTTTATTAGTAATGCTGTGTGTATATAACATGTTCCCGCGGGAATTTGGGGATAAAATGTATCCCTGATGTATAACCTATATTATTGTAAAGTTTCATCCAAATCCGTTCGCTAGGTTTCGCGGAAGGAGTAACAAGCATACATACATCCTCACTAACTTTCGCATTTATAATATTAGTAGGATTCGATATGATAATTCAGGACATTGTTTGGAACTCACACCGAAAAGGGTTGAATGCCTGAAACCACTTGGTACGACCAGTGTCTTAAGCAACTGCTAAATCGCCGATTTCGTGAGGTGTATGGATGACCTGGTTCACCATGCAAACCAGGATCTTCAAATTTCATAAGCCGTTCCAACAATCTACATACCGAGTAGTTCTTCAAATGAGGGTCGGCTCCATAGTTGAGCAGCATCGCCGCGGCGTCCTTCTGGCCCCAGAGCGCCGCCGCATGCAGCGGCGTCCAGCCCTCGTAGTCCACGCAGTCGGGCTCCGCCCCGCATTCCTCTAGTAACGTCTTGGCCACCTGAGACAATGTGGATTAAGGATAGAATTAGGGAATATGATAATTTCGAACAAACAGAATAAACAGAAACTAACATTTAACTATTCGATAATAAAGATTTTTTGTATCAATCGCAACACAGCAAGTCAAGTCACTGTCATCCAATATCCAATCTTTACAGAGTAAGTGCAATGAAACCAGGCGAATTGAAGGAATGAATCGGGTGTTGCAGCGTCGAACAATTAGGCAATATTTATTTATTTTTATGTTTACGTTTCTATGCTTGCCGGGCAGGACTGACAATTGATACTTACATCAATATATCCCTTAGCGGCGGCCACGTGTAGCGGGGTACCTCCGGTCTTCAAGTCGCGTACCTCGACGTAACCATTGGCGGCCCAGTTCCTCGCATCTGATATCAGCTTGTCGACTTCGGCGTTACGCGATTTGTCACAGTCAACACCTGTAAAGATATGCGTTTTTAAAGTTGCTTTGTAAGGACATGCGTTTCTAAACTTTGTAAAACTATGAAATGTTTTAATGGTATTTATTTCGTTCTGTCATAGGTATTTGCCTTGATGAAAGAAAAGGAACGTGGCTTTATTCAGCCCTGCACGACAACTACAGGGCGAAGGCTTCCTTACCGTCGTACCATTGACCTCTTAACTGGAGCCCCAGCTCAAAAACGTTATTTTACTTTTAATAATCATTGGAGGGCGCGATAATCAAGGGCACTGAAGTCGTATAAAAGCAAAAATTTAGCCTCGATAGAGCTATATGGACACTCAATTTAAAATATACAAGGAGGCGAACTAATGACAAACAGGCTTTTTTAGGCTAAAAGCTAATTGTCTGCACGCGATTTGAGATAGTATACGAACCTTTTTCGTCGATAATTTTCTGCAGCAGATCAGCCATTCCATTGCTGTCTGCGATATCAACGGGGAGCTCCCCATCATAGTTTACGGCGGCCACGTCGGCGCCGTTCTCCAACAGGTATCTGAAACACAAAGAGATTAGTTAGATTAGACCATTTAGGAAATCAATACATTATGTTTTTCACTTACTACAAAGTATAATGCAACATTACAATACCCCAAATCAAATATACGATTCTTTATATTACACCCCGAAATTCTGAAGGGATTGAGTTACAAATCATGGGAACGGACTAGTTGTTTTAAAAATCTGTAAAGTCAAAGGCAAGTCGTAAGTAAATAAGTTCGGGTAGGTTAGTGCCCAAACCTGGTGTTGGAGTTTTTGGACCGCCTCCAAACCTCCGACATAGGCCAGCAATTGAAACAACAGGGACCGACAACTTAACGTGCCTTCCGAAGCACGGTAGCGATAAGTCAATAGTGATGTTACATCACAAAGAAGACAAAACAACAATATGATTGTCAATCAACGACAGTATAGAAATCAAGGCACACATAAATCATATGCTAACATCCTGAGTGGACAGTGTGCACGCAGCCTTGGAACGACGCTCAAACTCACTCATTTCTTGTGTCACGTTCAATACTGAATTGTGTCAACAAAGAAATTAATTAATGGAAGGTTTGCAAAAGACTGGCACGCCCGGGACAATTTCCGAATATTTTTAGAACTAAATTATGATCTTTTTTTTTGCAGACACGGGCTATGGTTGAGTGAACCATCTAATTGGTAATATTGAAACAATTTCATACCCTTCCTCAGTGTACTGATCTACAGCGAGATGAGAGGCCTTTACCCTACAGTACAGCCATTACAGACTACTACATTGTTTTGTTAAAGAAAAGAAGATATTGAATGTACAATACACTTTGAAGCGCAAAACAAGAGCAAAATCGAGATAAAATTCCAAATCGCAAACGTAAATAGATTTGACAATCTCATAAAAATCTCAAAAATATTAGTGCTGAAACAAATCGGACATATTTCTCTTCAAAATATAATATATTCGACTGAACCAAGTTGAATTGAAACAAGTGCGTTGAATACAGTGCGACACGAGATCAAACTCCGAAATACCAGTGGAGGTAACCTTGAAGGAGCAAATCGCACGGGAGTCGTCGCAAGCGGATAAGGTTAAATATTTGAATGTCGTACGAGGTTGATGTTTATTATCACACTGTCTTTCACTGTATATACGGGCCAGTGACATAGAGGGTTTTGGGCAGTTTTATTGAATATGATACGAGATATCACTGCTTACGCCTTGGTAAATAAGGTAACAAAGCTATACCAGAATCAGAGCCATGTCAGAGGCCTTTGGCGGTTCAATAACTCTGACACCAGGATTGGTCAGGTTGACCTTCCACTCGATGAAGAAGACCAGAATCAGAAAGAGTTGGGTAACGAAGTGATCTTATATGGGACTCATGTTTTTTCCCTTAGAGGTGAAAAATAAAAAACTAAGTAGCCTTAAAAATCAGAGAATCTAGTAGTTTCAATGCTCCATACAAACATATAATACCCACACCACAAAGTGCACATAGGCCAGTAAATAGATTCACAGATTCACAGAAACCCCCGCATCAAAGGTCGGGTCGCGGTGACTCAGTGTGTTTACACTTACATTAGTATCGGACTCGTCACCAATGCGGTTGGCCATCGCTACATCGAGAATAAACACGGATTGACACATTGTATCCACACATTGTTTTAACAAGGCATCAAAGTGTGTCTGTTCAGTGTATGCTCTAATTAGAAACATTGGGCCTGATGGAAATTGACAGGGTTTTTTGTGGGACATGTAATTTAATGTTGGTGAACATCAAGACATTTCATGCATATTATGTGCATGCTATTCGATATAGTAGGTTTGGTTCTGGTAATAATAAATGATCAGCATTGGAAGATTTTTCGATTTTGAGGTTTTCATTGCTGTGATAAGTTTTTTGACCAGTTTCATAATTCGTAATCGTACGTTTGGTATGGTTAATGTACAATACTATAACTGCGATCAATATTGTCTGGTCAATACCAATCGATTGTCCAATAAAATATTCCACTGCAGGGAAAATTTAATTTACATTTACGACAGCAAAACAATATATTACGGGACCATCAGATCAATATTCCATATAGTGTTCCGTTTCTTTGGGTTTATACATAATTTATAATGGAGCAATCATGCGGAAAGGAACGCCTAGGACTACGACTCTATTATGAGACGGTTCAGCAATAAACGACTGAATGAGAGGGCGCTACTGAGCTGTATTCCAGTCTGAGACAATTTATTGGGGTATTACGGTTAGTTCCAATTTTCGCCACAAAGGTTCTTCTTAAAAAGTAATAATGTCACGAAGACAGGGAAATTAACTCACCTGGCTATGCTGATGAAGCCGCAAGAGGCGGTGGCGTGCAGAGGGGTCCAGCCCTCATTATCTCCCCTGTTCACGTCAGCGCCGTGGCTCACGAGGAACTCCACCATGTCCAGATTGTCGTCTATGCACGCCTGGAAACAACATAGTGGGCTGGTTTTAGTAATAGGTACCTTTAAATAATGTTAGCTAGGTGAATTAGTGGTTATTATGAAAATCAGGTAACAAGTTTAACGCCGCGCCGTAGCGACTGGACTGATGTCTGTCATTTGTTTTGTTGAACTTGTTTTCATTTGGATAGAACAGTATTGAGTTACTTTTGAAATATTACGGAAAATAAATTGTTTGTATTGGGTTTGGGCGGTACAGCTAGGAAATCTATTAAACATATCCTCAAAATAAATTGTTCAAAATATATACATACATACAATTGAAGCTGGATATTAAAGTCGCATTGATAAAACACAAAGTAATACAAACATTTCTTAACACAACTAAACACATTAATTAATTCGCATTTTTATCAAAATCTTGAACAAATAATCGCATGACAATTTAAAATAAAACACTTTACAAATAAAATGTCTCGCGCGAGCAGTATCTATGCAGATGCAGAAAATAAAAACAAAACGAAAATAGAAAGTTTTTCAATTCTGAATACTGAAACATTTTATTGAAGGTCGATGAACTTTTCAATGTGCAAATTAAAATTCAATTGATGATAAGGATTTATATAAAGCGTTTTAGTAATACAGTTTCGACACTGTAATGTAGAATAAAAACTATAGTATTATTTTAAATACTGTTTTACTTTTAAATTGTTCACTAATAGAAAATTCCACGTCATTTTACATTTGTTCTACGAAAAATACTACGGAATAATTTTGATATTTTTTATTGCATAAACGCATGCTGTTATAATTAATATTTCGATCATAAGTGGAATTGATAGATGAATGGTCAATAACGTCACTTATTGTTCATTGTAGAATGGCTATAGAAAAATATGTTTGTTTGTTTGAACGCACTAATCTCAGGAACTACTGGTCCGATTTGAAACAATATTTCAGTGTTGGATCCACTTATCGAGGAAGGTTAGGTTAGTTAGTTTTTCTTCCCGAAATTCTCAACGGAACGGGCACAACGCGGGTAAACGCGGGGCGCTGTTAGTAAGATTATGTACATAGTCTTAAATACCCACGGGTGCGGGCACAACGCAGGTCAAAACCGCGGGGCGCTGCCAGTACTAATATAATTGAACATTATTAAGAGTACATATCGTTGACTAGGACCAACATTCATATAACAGGTAGTACATATATAGAAAAGCGAAAACATTCCAAATACAAGATTCCGATGAACGACGTCTTTTTGAAGTCGGGTATTTTTTTCTTCGTTAACAATCCCGACCAAAACGTCCGTTTCAGCCGTGAAAATGTAATAAACATACATACAAAAATAACAACATACAAACCTATAAACATAAATGAAGACGTCTGAAATCGGATTGAAATTCGCAAATCGCAAGTGCATAGAACTACGACTAAGTTTCAGGTGCATGCTACTTTATTTATAGACCTAAAGCAAGTCTAAAATATACAAGCAGTAGAGAAAACATAAAATACACTCGCAGTAAAGTAATAACGTATAGTTGTTAGCAAGCTCTGTTAGACTAACTGATAACAGTTTATCGGTGAAATAATTATTTTTACAAACGCTAGGCCACGGTGAATTTTAATTATGTTTGATTTTAATTATTTACATGTTATTTTATAGTGCGGAACTATTTTAATCGCATCGTAATTATATATTCGCTTTAGTTAAGAAGAAAACTTACAATTAAATATTATTTAAAGTAATTACGAAGATATAGATTAAAATAAGATAAAAATTAGTATATGGATGTTCTCTGAAAAGTAATGTCAGTGACCAGTGAAAATAAAAAATGTGATGAAAATTAAAAAGTAACATGACCAAGTGACATCCTTTAAATAATAATTCTGATCGAACAAACAGAAAAATAAAAGATTGCCCTTCGCCTAAGGACAGATGGACGGACAGGCTTGAACAGCATAAATGGACGGCATCATTAACCTTTTGAGCGCCAAGTAATAAAACATAAATAATGCCCTCCACGCCAGACCCAAAAATCAGAGATAAATACCTAAAAAAATATAAGGATGGGAATAGCATGTTGAAAACGTGTTTTTCCGGTTAAATAATGATTAAATAAAGTGCGTAAATGTATACCAACATATTGTTATTGAAGTTTTTTTTAACCACACACTAGTAATTTAGTAATTTTACCAAAGCTCATAATTTTAGCAAATACTAATACATCAAAGTCGCTTGAAGATAAGTAATCAAATAAAAAGATCATAGTAACTTTACCCCAGCACTAGTCAATAGATGTTGTCGGCCCCAGCCGACATTGGCGTGGTCAGTCGGTGAATTCATTATGTGCACGCTATTTATTAGAGATGGGACGCGCGCGTTTCGATTAAAATTTACATTTAAAATACCTACCTTTTATTTTAGCATTATTTATTATATATTTAATAAAATTACTTATTTTATTTACAATGATATGTAAATAAAATAAGCAATGGTCCTATTCTAAGGACTTCTTTAGTAAAAGCCGTTATTCCTAAAAATGTTATTCATAAATCTTTTTTTTTTTGTTACTTCTTTGTTCCCAACTTTTCATGGAATATACGAGTGCAATAGTAAATCATAAAACTGTACAACACGTGCTGTCGTAAAAAAACGATATTTTTAAATGTATTATATTATATTTTAACACCGTGGGAAAGACATAACATAAATCATTATCTTCTTCAATATCTTCTAAAATGTGAAGAAGTTCCGATGTGCTCAATTCAGTCATTTTCACAACACACGATTCACTTAGAGCACGATAACAAACTTATCACAAACGAACAACGGACAACACTAGATGTGTACTCGTACGCAGATGACGTCAGAGTGCGTCGTCTAATGCCGACCGTGGCGTAGAGGACAGTCATAAAAGATAATAGAATAAGGATGGGCACACGGCACAGTAGATTGTATCGATTGTATGGAGGGGTGGTAAAAAAGTTTAATAATTTTTCACTCAGGGGGCACCGATAGTGTTATTTATTGTATCAGAAATATTATATGCTATTTGTGCAATGAAATAATACTAGAATTGTATATTTACTCTCAACATTAGCATACAGGTTGTTTATTATATAAAAAGTTGGCACAACACTAGCGGTCGGCATTTGCCGACAATGGCGCAGGGGGCATGGCCGTTCGCACGTATTTTTTGTCATCTTTTTTGGTATAAAAATCTTCCATACAATTTATTTTTATGGATAGGTTTGAGTTAAAAATAAATTGTTATATCGTTGTTACTTCAATAAATAAGATATGATAAACAAATACTCTTTTATTAAGCAAATATAAGGTTAAATAATAATAACAATTCATGTCGGCTATAGCCGACATTGGCGTGGAACGCACGGAGTTGTATGTCGGCTATAGCCGACATTGGCGCTCAAAAGGTTAAATGCAAAATCTCCACTAGTATAAAACCTTTCCGAAACTCTATTAAGCGCGTTTATATGTGTAAATGCGTCTTCTAAAGCGTAGATTGAAGTTAGCCTTCGGGATGTATCTTTGTGGTGTAAAGGTCTTCGAGAGAAATAAAGCATCGTTAGCTGCATGCGCAGCAGCATGGAACCAGGGTCAGTGGCATTGTCACTGACGCGTGTCCGCTATGCCTGGCCAGAGCAACCCGCGTACATACACGTCTACGTGTTATGATTAACGTTACAACTAGGTACTTACTGCCACAATTAATTATTTGACTTAATTTTTCATGTCATTATCAGTCATTAACTAAGGAAGCATTTGACGTCGCGTCTCTGAGTATGGGCTTTAGTTCATCAGAAGATGGTCGTAACTTTTGATGATGAGCAGTTTTTAAATAACTTAGATGCATAAAGCCAAGTTGATAGTTATGGGTTGGCAACAAATAGTTAGCAGAGACATATTGTTCATCACAACTCCTACTTTTCAGACATGGCTCAGGTTTGACATCACCAGCCATTTTATACGGTTTTCACCAACAGACAGTATTTTAAGTGGGAGACGAACACACAGACGAACACAGGTATATAGAACACTATTAAAAATGTAGTACAACTTTTACACATAACCACCATAGCATTAAGAAGTAATATCAGATGAAACTTCATGATAATATTGAATTGAGGAGTCACGCAATGTATAGTATTGAGTGATCAGAGTAATGCATTTTATAACATTTGAAGACCAAGTATCACAGAACAATATATAATTTTTAGATACCTAGTTGTACGAGTATGAGTGATGATCTGTTACTATAAAATATAACTTAATTGGTTGAAGATTTCTGTTAGCTTTAAGAAATTGTCTTCACCGAAGATCAACGAGCGAAAGACCCTAACAATAACAAGCCTTACGTTCTTAATCAATTGTTAATCATTTGATAGTATAGCTCTTGTTTGCATGCTTGTCAAGAAATTTCGAACTAAAACTTATAATAAGTGACATATCCCAAAATTATATTAGAATTCATATTCTATTTTAAACTAAATACCAACCGCCAAAGACCGGTCATCATAAAATAATAACATCTGCTGAATACATAACACTGAATGTGGTCGCTGATTACTGACAGATATGCGTAAGAGATAAACGTAAATAGCTGGACAACTATCGACAGCGGTTTTATTATCAGTACATTGATAAAGCGTATTCCCCTTTTTTGATAAGTTTGCTAAAATACCATCAAAAAAGTAGAGCAAACATTAAGTTGGGCGCGTTAAGTAAAACACGATCCAACACGAGTATCAATGACCGATAGTCACCTAATGATTCATAGCTTTCGCTGAGGCTTGCTAATAAATTCCGTGAACTCGGTGATATCATGATAGTGTCCAAATTATATAATGTCACATTCTTTCCAAATTCTGATGCATCATTCAAAACTATTTTAATTTTGCTAGTCATCAGACGAAGAACCAAGATTAAAGTATTTGGGACGTCGAATAAAATAGGTGCAACCAGTAAATCTATCTATATATATAAAAATGAAACCCGTTTTCCTTGGTCAAGGCATCACGCGTGAATGGCTGGACCGATTTCCACGGTTTTGCATTCGTTGGAAAGGTCTCGGGCTCCGTGAGGTTTATAGGGAATAAAAATCTGAAAATTCCCACGGGAACGGGGGCGCTGCGGGTGAAACCGCAGGGCACAGCTAGTATAACAATAAAACAAACAAGGCTTTATCCTTTATTCCACAATAAACAATGGTAGTTCCTCAAGGCGATAAATCAAAATTTTAATAAGCCTATAAATACGCGCAAGTAGGTGAGTACAATTCATATTTTATGTGAGCGCACTTGGAAAATGCGAAATCCTGTAGTATCTTTTAACTCGACACTTCATTTGCAATTCATGATCCGCCGCTTCGACACACCACAATACTTATATGACACGATATGATACCTTTTAATGCTTTACTATTTTCATAACAGCTGGTAACAGTTCATTGTTCTGTGCAATATGTAAACTGGATCTGATGGAAAACAGATAATCACTGTTATCACAACAAGGTACTGCAATTTGTAGGAGGCCGTGACCGATACAAGTAACTAAATTAATAACTTCACTGTTAATAAATATACCTTTAATAATACAGAAAAGTTTGGTTTAGTCTAACTAGTCATGATTTAAAGGCCTTATACATAAACGCTTACTAGCAGCATTTTAGCTATCAAATGGTTGGTCCCTTTCTGACATACGCTATTTTCCAAAGAGCAAAAGAGACAAAACACTCACTAAGGCTGCGGCTCCATTGAGGCGGAGACGAGCGGAGCTGAGAGGAGCAGAGCTGTGAAAAGAGGTATGTGATTCCACTGAGGCGGAGACGAGCGGAGCTGAGATGTGGATTTCACGTAATATATGATTGTTCGATCCCCACACGTCTCCTCTCAGCTCCGCTCGTCTCCGCTTGACTGTTTCCATTGAAGCGGAGCGGAGACGAGATGTGGATTTCATGTAATACGATTGGTCGATCCCCACACGTCTCCTCTCAGCTCCGCTCGTCTCCGCCTCAATGGATCCGCAGCCTAACAGTGTTTTAGTTGGAGAGCGTTTGTGAATAAGGCAGTTAGCAGTTTTATGTTTGCACTGATTTATCCCGCGATTTCAGTTATTGTGGCAATTACGATCCTATCCTAGACTTTAACGAGTATTTAGATACTCAAATTAGCCAGGGTCCATCCAGCCTTTCTCGACTTATAGCGAAACTTAGAAACAGCAGTTAATTTTACTGCTTAACACAAAGACAGATGATAGATAATTCAAAGATAGGTATCTTTTATCAGTTCATTATAGACTTGGTTAAGTTTGTTTACTTATAAGGAAGATAGAAGAATTCATAATTTTAAGAAATGGGTAGTTAAAGTCGTCTTTACTTATGAAGCCACAACATTATAAATAGTTTTAACTTTTCGAGGTAACTATTTAGCAAAGGAAGAAAGGAAATGACTATTCAATAAGTATTTCTGTAGTTTGTTAAAATCTGTACAGTAGTATTCTGCTTTCAACCTTTCTTACGTAATTATTTAGTTTAATGTATTGCACGATATATCAATGCAGTTATTATAAAGGTTTGATCCCGCGAGACTCCATACAGCATAGTCAATAGCCGAGTGAGTAACAATGGACAAAATGCTCGTATCAGGGCCACTTATCTGGTCCGGATGCGGCGACATTAGCATTCGACCGTAACTAAATATATTATGTAATTAGCGGCTATTATGTGCGTTCGACTTGTTATATTTAGAATCTACATCATTTAAATGTTGAGCGTAAATATTTATTGAATAAAAGTTTTTAATCAGAATATGAAACTTATACTTACGACATACCACCATGTCACATTATAAAAGCTTTCTACTATTTTTCATCTACGGAATAACGGCTTATCCTCTTCTCTGTACCAATATCTTCGGATAGACGAGAGGCTTTTGCCTAGCAGTGATATATTACAGGTTAAACTAGCAAATAAAAGCAGAAATAAATGCTCTCATATTTTCATTTAACTAGATTAATCATTTTTTATAATACATAATTCTTTACTAATATTAATATATATATACAGCTGATGAGTTTGATTGTTTGTTTGTTTGAACGCACTAATCTCGGAAACTACCAATCCGCTTCGAATAATATTTTCAAATTGTTTGGTATTGGATCGGCTATTTTAATCCCGTACGTATTTCCACAGGAACCGGCACAAATCGAGTAAAACCGCGGGGAGCAGCTAGTGTATAATAAACAAAGTCTCCCGCGGCGTCTGTCTGTCTGTTTCCGATAAACTCAAAAACAACTCTCAGCATTTGCATGCGGGTTTAACAAGTAAAAGGAAAGTTTTCACAAGGTTTTTGCGTATAGGAAAGTTTAGCGCTTCTTTTCATCCCAAAAGTCCCGCGAGAACTGGTACAATAGGGGTAAAAGTCTTTACCTAGCAGGACATTACAGATTTATACTTAGTCACTGATTCAAAATGAGGTACTCCGAGATTCAACCTTGAAAAGTAACAGACATCATAAACAATCTTGGTAAAAATATCAAAATCATCGATGCTTGAAGCCAGATTACGTCCCAACAATAAGATAATGGACAGTAGTTCATTTAACAATAGGCTTAGCAACTAATGTTAATTTAATGTTTAAACTAATTACAGTAATTTAAGTACGCTCCGCAGAACCAGTTTCATTCGTACCTGTTTTAGGTTATCTTAATAATATTCTTATATCCTTGCGACTTCTCGTCATCAACAAAACGTTCTGAATAAAGCATTCTAAGAGTGGGCCCGTGTTTTGAACTGTTAACTCCAAAAGCTACTGGACTGTAAAAGCTTCAGCAACACAAAATGAGGCCTGCGACCCAATTTTCTTTTAACTCATCCATGAAGGAAATGGAACGAAAAGTACAGAGTCTATGAATGTTTAGCTTACAACTTTGTTATGTTCCAACTTCCATTATCTATACTAATATTATAAAGCTGCAGAGTTTGTTTGTTTGAACGCGCTAATCTCAGAAACTGCCAATCGGATTCGAATCATTATTTTTGTAATGGATACATACAGGAGATACATTCAACGGGAAGGTTATAGGCTATTTTTGTATATATCAGAATAAGACATGGGACACGTTTTATCCCGAAATTTTCCGTGAGAACGGGTACAACGTGGGTAACACCGAGGGGCACGGCTTGTTCTGTATATTTTGACAAGCCCGTTGGCACAGTGGCAGTGAGAGCGCTGACTGTTTCAGGGGTCGCGGGTTCGATTCCCGCCCGGAGTCAACGATATGTGAAGACATAGTTGTTGGCGACGACGTCTGGGTGTCAATTATATATTCTTATAAAGTATTTGTGTATATACCTATATGTACCTAGTACTATCAGTTAGTTAGATTCCATATAACAAACTTAGTTTGGGTCTAATTAACCGTGCGTGAATTTGTCCGGGTATATTTATTTATTTATTTATTTTACAGAAAGAAGAAGTTGCTTGTCATTGTTTACAAACATTATAACAATACTTTACATGCCAACAAAAGACACTGAAGACATTTAGCGAAATAGCTTTTTAATAAAACGTTTATTGCATTTAAAAGTTAATAGGTGCGTCGACTGAAACATTGTCGTAAAGGTTAATCCAAACGTGACTCATAACGAAACGGAACGTATCAATGGAACGATTTTCTCAGCGCAATACGAGAATGTTCCGCGTATCGGCGGCATTAAGGAAGTCTTCGCTTTAATAATTAAGTGAAGTTTGCGGTTTTGTGTTGTTTATCCGAATAGTTGGCCTTAATCGTTACTTTGCTAATATTCTCTATTCAGTTTCTCATTCTAATTATAATACATCGTATTCAAGCTCAGTTTAGTATACTTTGATAGATAATTGGCAATAGTTGAAGTAGAATTTTGGTTTGCTAATACCTATGGTATATTTTGAAAATATCCCCTTTTAACTGGCATAAAGAAGATATTCTCAATTGGCTTGTTTTTAATTCCAGGAAATAAAATATATTTACAACTAAACGCGTCATTTATTGTAATCGGAATAGTTAATTTGAAATGTTTCCATAAAAATGTCATTAAAGACGATGTCTTTTAATCGCTTGTTAATTCTATGAAGTACTAGTCGCGCCCCGCGGTTTCACCCGCGTTGTACCCGATCCCGCAGGAATTTCAGGATACAATTTATCCTATGTTATCATACTATGTGTAAAATTTCATCCAAATCCGTCTAGTAGTTTTTGCGTGAAAGAGTAATAGCATACATCCATACATACTCCCATCCATCCT
Organism: Cyclophora punctaria; assembly: GCA_951394245.1. NCBI lineage: Eukaryota > Metazoa > Arthropoda > Insecta > Lepidoptera > Geometridae > Cyclophora > Cyclophora punctaria. The sequence goes on from OX596167.1 coordinate 13,296,716, forward strand.
CACAAACTTTCGCATTTATAATATTAGTAGGATTCGTTTGTCTTCATCTTTTCCTAACAATTGGTGGAATATATTTGAACACTATAGACGGCCCTGGTACAACACAAGGAGCAAGTATTAAATCTCGTGTTAACCTGGATATTTACGGCTAACAACCGAATGGGTCATAACGTTTAATTTGAGTACTACATTATTTGTTTGAATGCAACCCAATTAAAACGGGGAAAGGAACACGTTGCTATGTGATCATATATTTAACCATTTGGAATATAATTATAATTATATTATAAAGAGGCAAAATTTTTAAGTTTGTTTTTATGTTTGAGCTAATCTCGGGAATTACCAGTCCGGTGTAAATAATTCTTTTTGTAATGGGTAACTACATCCAACGGGATTTTAATGTCTATTTTTCATTCCAAAATTCCCACGGGAACGGGCCTAACGCGGGTAAAACCGTGGGGCACTGCTAGTTTGGAATGAAATCCTTAAAGAATAAAAACTCGCAATATTGCATAATATTGCAATATTGCGAGTTCTTAAATATAGATAACTAAGCAAGAATGTGAATAATTTAATTCATTATCTGCATTTAAATGGATAGATTGAACGTAAGCAAACAATGCATTTAACATTCAAATCGGTTTCGTTCGGTGCGTGTAAACGTGTAATGTCAGTTGTTTAAACGAGTGAGTCGGTGCCTTTACGCTAGTGTTGGAATTGTAAATGTCGAGATTTATGATTATACAAGCAGTGGTCGCGGTTTCACTCGAAGCGCACCCGTTCCTGTAGGAATTTCGCGATTTTTATTGCTCCTTATCCTATTCCTGTGACCAAGATAAATTAAATAAAAAATAATCATTAAAATCGGTCCAGCCGTTCTCGACTTACAAATGGTGTAACGCGACTTTATTTTATATATAGACTAGCAGTGCCCGCGGTTTCAATCGAGTTGTACCCTTCGTGAGTATTTCGGGATGATATGTAGCCTTTATGTTATTCCAGACTTTAGGTAATCTCTCTCTGTACCTAATGTCATTTGTATCGGATCAGTAGATTTTTCGCGAATCATCCAACATCCAGATCTCACAAACCTTTGTATTAATAATATTACTAGTAAGTCTTACTTAATTTGTACCTTTTCCCGCGGGAATTTCGGTACAAATTGTATCCCATGTGTTATTCTGATTTGTAACCTAAATTACTGCAAAGTTTTTTCCAAATCCGATGAGTAGTTTCTGCGTGGATAGGTAACAAGCATACATCCTCACAAACTTCGCAATTTATTCTAGCAGAACGCGTTGCTGGGCCGACCGAGCTGGCGAGACAGCGAACGCCACGGGCGATCTATTACTGCTATATCTAAATATGACACCTGACCGATTTACCAGTCAATACAATTACTATCACAGAAAGTTCAGTTCAAATTAAATACTAATTACATTGCGATAAATTTCTTTCTGATGAACTGTTTAGGGCGGACCATTATAGAAAATTACGATAGAGTGTTCTATACAATTTTAAACCAGGCGCCATCTATTGAGAAGCGATTGAAATTGGCGGTACAAACTTATAGTCATGTTCTTTAGCAATCATGCAATGGAGACTTAAGATTTTTCTTAATTATCTCTCTGTACTAACTTCACCTTACTAATTATTTACATAAGAAACTCATGCCCACAATTTGTAACGCGTAAAAAATAGACTTGGCTCTATAACTAACTACATTTGCTTTTTCTTCAATTCACACATCCACGTCGAACTAAATTACGTAACATTATGAAGAGAGAAAAAAAACCAATTTATTTTTATTCTGGCACCACAAATATAATCGGTTTTCAATAAATCTGTCGCGAGTAATGAACGTGAGTTCTTCTTGATTTATAACTTGTATAAAACTGAGTAAACGATAACTGTAAATCTGTAGAACACAGATTTAAATATATAGTGGCAACCTTGTGTGTGTTTAAAAATAAAACGGTTTAAATGTTCGCAGGGGACGGATAGAAATTAAACGGAAACATGGAACTATAGCTGAACCGAACCGATTCGTGTATCGATAGGTACTGTAACGATACAAATACGAGCGTGAATGGATTGATACTGTTGGATTACTTCAAGGTGAGGAATCAATAGGCATATACAACGGAGTAACGATTCTATATTTGCTACGGAGTATGCAATACTGTACTCATCGAGCGCGAATATAAATATTACATTATCTACAAAGGGAACTGCTCATTTGGCACAATTCACAAATCTTTGATTTTAATTCGATTGAAATTGCATTGAAATGACATCTGTCATAACTGCGTTTGTGTTATTTCTATACTAGCAGCGCCCCGCGGTTTTACCCGCGTTGTGCCCGTTCCCGTGGGAATTTCGGGAATTTTTTTTACATAAAATCCTTCCTCTTGAATCACTCTACCTATTACAAAAAACCGCATCAAAATCCGTTGCGTAATTTTAAAGATTTAAGCATACAGACAAACAGACAAACAGACAAACAGAAGACAAACAGACGCGACTTTGTTTTATACTATGTAGTTATATATCTGTACATCTAATACACGCACACACTATTTATTATAGTGTGTATAAATTTTGCTTCGTTCAGTGTTACTCTGAGTATGAGAACTGAATCTTTCAAGAATCTTATTGGTTTTATCCTAATGTGTAACAAGACTTTATTATTCTTCTAGTACTTCGACTACTCATAACTGGCATAACACATTAGTCTTCTGTGAAACGGTGCCTGTTAAGGGGCCTAAACGGTAGATAAATATGTAAAATAAAAGCAAAGTGTATCCGTAAACGTAGATTAAATTCAAAATATCTCAATTAATGTAGAATGTGTCCATTCCCTATCCTATCTTCAAATCTCGAAGTTTTGCTACGTTTTAGTACACGTCTAAGTACAATATTTGTTTCAGACAACAATTTACTGTCATTATTTGAGCTCCTATATTAATTACATAACATATAACTCATCCACCTGTAAAATATATTCAATGTTTTGGCACCGGGATCCAACGCGACGCCACGCAAAACTGATGTTACAGAGACTCAGGTTGACACTTATTATATCACACAAGACTATTTACAGGTGATAATTTTGCCATGTATTGTGCACCAGTACAATTAATCAATTTCATTTCGACTAAGAAAATAACATTCAATTTGGTAGCGGTGGTTTCAAGCCATCGCCAAATATTTTCATTGAATGCAATCCATCCATCTAAATAATTTATTTCATTAGTCTATTTAGTAAACAAACACAATGTTTATTTTTTCGTGTAACCTAAAGTGAACTCGTTGTTTTCAAATAGCGAGTGTTTTTCTCCAAATATTGTTGTTTTGAAGATTCGTGGTGGGTAACATTCCAAGTGATATTGGCAATGCGTGTATCGAGTAGTATCTATGGTGCATGTGGTAGGGCAGGGGGCAGGAGGTTTCGGCCGGCGGGTGTCGGCACAATGTAGGCATATGTCGGCAGTGTCGGCATGTGTCGGCAGTGTCGGCGCCCTACATCGACCACGTTTCGGGCGTGTACTCCGCTGGTACACGCGCCATCTCTGTTTACATCATCGTAACCGCGCCGCACAGATCATTTTATCGATTGCTATATTTTTACATTTATATGCCGTAAGCGAACCGCATCTGGCGTGTATGCCTGCCCTATTTATAAAGTGCGGTTAGTTACCTTAGATCGGACACAAAGTACCATACGACATAGAAGTTTCAACGAAAGCTATGATGAATCTAGATTCTAGACGTGCATGTAGCGCTAGATGCGTCTGCGTTGAAACTTATTTTTATCGATGAATTGCAACGAGTCAATGATCTCGCGTCACTTGTCGTAGTTTCTGAGCAAATTACGTATTAGTATCGACGTGCACAGAATGTACAATGAGACCGAGTGGTGGCCGCCGCCGGGCGCAGGGCCGCGTAGGTTATGCGTCTCGCGATATCGCGCGGCCTGTTGCTACTCAAATAATATTATGTCGGTTATTTATTGCGTCAAGCTTCTGGGTTATAATTGTCTCAAGTGCCGTTCGGTGGGCTTAGTGATATTATAGAAGATGAGAGGACCGTGTCTGCTGTTAGTCTGGGACAGTTGCGACCATTTGGCACGATTCCTTTCAGACGTTATGTTTTTTTGTTACAGTTTATAACCATAAAACTTTTAGTGAGTCGTTCAGTTTTCGAAATGTGAAACTAATAACTCAATTATAGCGATCACATGTCGGCGATTAATTTAAATTTGAATAACGAGCGGGCCGGTCGGGCTCGGTTCGTGTTTGAGTTTGATAATGAGATCGAATCTAGTGTTACCGTCTCATCACGATCGGGGGAGAGTGCACCGGTCACCGACCATCACACAGCCACATTATTACAAACAACGGGTCACATTTTGAGCCAGCCAATGTATTAACATTCCATCAAATGAATGACCTAACAATGTAGTATTGTGTTCCGTAACTACCAACTGTAGTCTATTTTTATGTAAAGCATATTTATGGCGCGTACGTCGGAGTTCATTATTTATGTGATTTGTAAACAGTCCTATCTGTTTTTGCCATCAACTGCTGAGTTATTATTTTGGCAGCGTTTGATCGCGGATGCGTTTTGTCTTCACTACACGCCTCTAAACTATCGGGCTAAGTATTTATAGTGAGCGATAGTCATCTGTTCAGTTCAACAAATTGGGTCGATGACTCGTTATAGCCTTTTCATCTAAACATTCTTTTCTTAAATATGCCATTACGCATTTTTATGAAACTGAAATGAATAAAAGAAGCCGTTAAAGAATATAGAGCGGGAAATAGTTAAATATTGAAAACGACTGGAGGCGAAGAGAAGGCGACCTAATTACGACGCGTTGCCTATAATCTAGTAGTCTAGATTAGAATTCGACTGTCATTGACCGACCCAAATATTCGGCGAGGGTGTAGAGTGACGTCGCGCTACTGAATGACATAGCGCCGTGTTATTTTGGAATTGAGCGAGAAAAATTTCATCTCGAGGTCACGCAAGCGATCGCAAGATTCATAGATATTGCGCGGTTACGTCACCGCGACGCAGGCGCAAATATTTTTATCTAGTGTTTGAGAAATTCTAATGGCATTTTAAAATTCACAAGCACGTACAGTTAAATGTACTAATATGGGTACTTACCTAGTCGTTTTAAATACATTTACGTACACCATTTACCATACCCAGTCGAAATGCGATTATAAAACTAGAATGCATTATTTAGTAATAAATAAATAAAAATGAATTGCTGTTCGTTAGTCTGCTTAAAACTCGAGTACAGCTGAACCGATTTGGCTAATTTTGGTCCTGAAATATTCATGAAAGTCCAGGGAAGGTTTAAACGGTAAGCAATGAGGAAAAAAATGCAGGTGAAACCGTAGGGCACAGCTTTAGTAATTATTATTATTATTATTAAAGCTCTAAGTGTCCCATTGTTGGGCAAAGGCCTCCCCCCATTTCTTCCATTTGGAACCTGTTCCTCGTAACCACTAGACTATAATTATCTAATTTATATTATCTCTTCTCGCGAAATGCAGTAAATATTGTTGGAGGAAAAAAGTTAATACGAAAAAGTTTTAAACAAGTAAAATTAATAGTGGAGTGGCTATTACGAAAATAACCGGATGTTATCATTAGCACTGAAGTCTTGGTAAGCAGTATAAAAATTAGATATATTAGCAAGACAAGTAACACAGTTTAAGGGGTGTAAAAAACTGGACAAAGGGCCGCGACAATACGAATTACCTTCTAATTATACTTAGGGCCATAACAGCTCAAAGCAATACAGTTAAAACTATACTTAAATCATATTTAAACGGTACTTAACTAACTAATGGTAGCACGAGTCAGTCACGGTACTGCAATTGTATTTCATTACCTCATTTCTCTGTCGTATCAATCCAATTAACTAATCATGTTGATTTCACGAAGAAATGTACATAGTCTTTTGTTTTATTGTATTAGTTAAAGCACAATATTTTTCTCGGCGATAAGTGGAAGAAGTCAAGGTGCCAACTAAAAAAACATCAAGATTAATCTATATCTATAATGAAAAGTTGGATTTTTTGTTTGTTTGAACGCGCTAACCTCAAGAACTACCAGTCCGATTCGAATACTTATTTTTGTATTGGATAACTAATTTCAAGAGGACGCTCATAGGCTATTTTTCATCCCGAAATTCCCACAGGAATGGACACAACGCGGGTAAAACCGCGGGCGGGGCTAGTAGTTAAAAAATAAGGGACCCATTAAAACCATATAAAATCATCTACATACACGCCAACGCCACGCGTTTACGACGCGCGTATCCTTCACGCCGCAACGCGTCTCTGCTACAACAAAATACGTAACAGTGGTTCCGATTCAACTAAAACATATAATTTTTTAAATTTAACTATTTCAATAAACCAAATTGGAACTTTTTACACAAACTATTGTATAAATTTAGCAACAATAGACATATTGATGAATTTAAACGCATCCAGTTACGATGAGTGCGTGTATAGGCCGACGTCGGCGGTGTCTGGTTGCTGTGCGTCATTGTATTTGATGCAACCACTTATCAACGAACTTGGGACTCGAGTGGACCTATTGGCAACTCGACTTTTACAACTAGGTATTACAAAAGCAAAAGTTTGTGAGTATTCGAATATAATAAAGCTGTAGAGAGCTTTTTTATTTTTGTTTTCATATTTGACCGCGCTAATCTCAGAAACCACCGATGCTATTTGAATAAATATTTTTGTAATAAAAAGCCACATTCAAGGGAAAGGTTGTAGGCTATTTTTCATCCCGAAATACCCACGGGAAAAGGCACAACGCGGGTAAACTGCGGGGCGAGGCAGTGAGAATACGGAATACATGAATGTATGAAAGTTTTCTTCTTAAACTTAAGAGCTGGGCTCTCGTCGATGGAGTTCTTAAAAGTTCTATTATGTAGAAATACCTTATTACTCATGGATGAATAAAAGTTTTACATGCATAAAGTAGAGCACTAGTTCGTTTGCAGCTCAGTTAAGTATGTAGTTACATTAGTAGTGTAATCACCTCGTTAAAACAAATAGGATTATTAGCAGATACTGGTATTGGCCAGTTAGCGGCTAGTAACACGAAGCAGTCCTGCCTTACTTTTCCACACTAACATAACTGGACGAATTTGGATTTAAGTACGTTTAGAACCAAAAATTTAAAAATACCATACAATTCCTAGTAACAGAAGCACCATCAACGCAAATGACCCGCAGTGTTATTTTGAAACTCTCATGTCTACTATCGAGAGAGTAGTGATTTTAAGATCATTTGGCATCTAACTATGTATTTTTATTACTTAAACAATTGATATTAGAGAAACCCTAATTTAAGGTCATTAAACTTACTAAATAAATTATTTGCTCATTTTACTCATCTCGAAGTTTCTGTTTTCATAATAAACTTTCAATCGGTACAGAGGAAGACAGTTTAATTGACACACATCTTGGAAGCAGAATTGTTTACAAAATCGTTACTACAACATTGTTTCCGAGAACATTAGTTAGTTCTTGTTTCAGGAAGAATCAGGTATCACTATGCTTTAAGAAAATATATGTTTTAAGATACAGAGATGAAATCAAACAAACCGTTACTTTATAGGCGACATCTAGGGAGATATGTCATATGTCACTACGAATAACTAGTTTTGTGAATAATCTGCACTAATAATTAAAGCTGAAAACTTTTATTGTTTGTTTGTTGATCTCAGAAACTACCAATCCGATTTGAATAATTAGGTAATGAATAGCCACGTTCAACGGGAAAGTTATAGACTATTTTTCGTCCTGAAATTTTCAATAGGACGGGCGCTGCTAGTTTTAAACATATTAAGTGTCTTTATTGTCAAAGGTTACATAATATAAAACATTTGTCTTACAGTGGAGAAGGACAATAGAGACAGTCCTTCTCCACTGCAGGGCAAAGGCCTCTTACATGGTAAAACGTCTCTTAAAGGGGGTTATAGGTAAACGGTACCTAGTAGTAGTTAAAGTATTAGCTTGTAATGTTCCACAGCTGGGCAAAGCCTCTCATTTCACTGAAGGTATCAGTCTACTTCTGATATCTTAAAAACACAAAATATTCAGGTATAGGTATTGTGAAAGGATTTACCAATTCCCGAGTTTTAAACAAGCAGAGCGACAGCCTACGTTCAATGGGGTCATATTAATTACCTCGATTAAGCTTCGTTAATAATATCCTGTGCATTGATCGCAACAATCCTTGGGGACTTCGAATTAATCTACATATTGTACACTGGAGATAAATTGTTCCAAGAAGTTACAAACTAACTAATGTAAGCTTAATTGTAAGCTGATTAATCAAATTAAAACAATTTAAATATACTGAAATGAAAGTGTAAATTATACATTAACTTTTTTATACACATATTATCTTATCATACAAAATAGGGTATGTCGTCGCACCGAATGGTTTTATCCCCATTGACACTTCGTAGGAAATTGTTAATGTGTTGAACTGTACCCTTTTTTGGGGTGATAGACAGGATTGGAGATAGATAATCTATCCCAAATGTATTAAACCATCAAATATATAATACACCAGCAGCGCCGCGCGGTTTTACCCGAGTTGTGCCCGGTCCCGTAGGAATGTCTGGATGAAAAATAGCCTATAGCTTTCCTCTATAAGTGGACTATCCAACATTGAAATAATTTTTCAAATCGGACCAGTAGCTCCTGAGATTAGCGCGTTCAAACAAACAAACTCTGCAGCTTTATAATATTAGTATAGAAGTATAGATAAAACACGTCCAAACAACCCCAAAAACTTCCGCAATTATATAAGACGTGCGAACGTCACATAAACTACCACAACCAATCCCAAAGACCCGAACATTTCCCTGCAAACCAACTACATTGGTCCATATCTCTCTCTGCTCAAAGGAGCTCCCTTCGCGGAACCGGCAATGGTTTATTTCAGTAGACGACACTGTCAGAGTCTAATTTAGTCCAGATGACGCGTTGAGATGAAACTGAAACAATCGCAAGTTATTCCTAGTGGTAACTAGGTAGGTACATACGCGATTCACAGCCGCATTTTGATACCGAGATTCGCGGAAGTAAGTTGTTACGCTTGTTTCGACGCTAGATGGCGCTAAACTTAATGTTGTTTGGAGTTTAGTATAGTAATTCAGTTTGCGGATCAATATTAGTAAAACTTTTGGTATACACGTAGTAGGCTCGGTCGCTCACGTAAACATTGATCACATAATTTAAAGTAGTATTAAAAATATTAATTAACGGAAAATAAGTAAATTATAAAATTAAAAAAGTGTTTACAGTGATTTATTTATTTGTTTTAATTAAATTATTTAATTTTATATTATTTCCCACTTTTTAATACCTTCTTAGTTTACGTGGCCCCCATGTTGCGAACCCACTGAAAAGAGGGTTGGCTGGAAACCAGCACTGAGTAGCATACTCTGAGCAGCACAAGATGAGCCCTCTCCAATTGTTTATTATTATTTTTTAGTTTTATAAGATACTTAGTATGTAATTTTGTGTTCTTAAAAAGCATTAAATGATTTTTTTATTTATTTTATCTATACTAATATTATAAAGAGGTAAAATTTGTAAGTTTGTTTGTTTGTTTGTATGTTCGAAGTAATCTCAGGAATTATCCGCCCGATTTGAATAATTCTTTTTGTAATAGATAGCCACATTCAACGGGAAGGTTATAGGCTATTTTTCATCCCGAAATTCCTACGGGAACGGGTACTACGCGGGTAAAACCGCGGGGCGCTGCTAGTTTAATAATATGACAGAATGATAATATGATATCCTTGTTTAATTTTTATTTTTAAGACTGCCATTGGCTATGATATGACCAGCGATATACCCATTCCTGAGGGTATTTTGAGTTATAGGTACATCTATTTTCACTTATTTACCTACAATCAACTACTTTAGATGAGGACCATTCATTTAGGTACATGAATTAAAACATTAAAGAATGTAATTATTTTATTATATTAAAACAAAGCTTTTATTGTATTTTAACAATCAAACTATGTTTTATTTTATTAATTTATTTTATCCATATTGTGATGATGTCTAGAAGAATTTAGAGTAGTGTATTAGAAAGTTTCTTAGTGATTTAGGAGTAACTACATGAATAATTATGGTAAGTATACTCTTCACCTTAGTCTTCATTTTCTCTAAAGCAGTTTTGTTAAAATTCTGCCAGTACTATGGTGATATCGGAGACCTAAACAACTGACAGGACACGAAAGGAAGGAACATTATTTGAGAAGAAATGAAAGATGCACAACGGGTCAGAGAAGAGATGCTAAAGACAGTTCACTTGTTGTCTTGAGAAATCAGCATAAAACTAGATGTTCACAATAAGTGGAGTAAACTTCTTAACTGTTTCTCCTTGTTTAGTAAAATAAGTTACATCGATATTGCATTGCATGTTTTTGTATCAGTGAATAAAGTAAAAAGTTCGAGTCGGTTAGTGGCCAACCATGGAGTTTTTGGACCGCCTAAAGGTCTCCAACATGGTCTTACGATTTACTATGAATAATCATGGTCAGTGAATGAATACATGGAACTGAAAGGAATAAAATGTTAGTTAAATAGTAAAGATACACATAATTTTTGTGTGAAGGAAAATTCATTTACTAGATATTGTTCATTTAATAGTCTCAATAGCAATAAAGATAATTTATACACCTGGAGCCTTATTAATATACGGATAGTAGTCGTTACATGAGCCATGCATGTCAGAGGCCTTTGGCAGCTCAATAACTCTGACACCAGGATTGGTTAGGTTGACCATCCACTCAATGAAGAAGAAGAAGAAAGCACATTAATAACATTTTAGCTATCAAATGGTTTGTCACTTTCTGACACACACAATTTTCCGATGAGCAAGAGACAAAACACAGTGTAACACTGTTTAAACTGTATTACTAAAATGTAGGTGCTAGACATTAATAAAATGTACAAATTGTACAGTATTGTTTGTTAGTACATTCACTATCCATATTGGAAGACAATACTTTAACATAAAAAGTAGCAGTTGTTCCCAATTTTCCATGACAGTAGAAACTAAGCTGACTATAGAAATTAGAACAGAGTAGAGATAGTCTTTTTTAAACTTACACTATTTGAACACATAGTAAACGTACAAACGCAGGATTTTTAACTCTAAGAATGACCATGTGAGGGTACTTCCAACACTTAGAACGCCTACCCTGTTGGTAACTCCAATGTCTTAAATAAGAAGTAAGTGATTACTTGCTTTATTAACTTTCTAATGCGAAAAAACCCATGTGGGTACGTTTACCAGAGTAGAGATAACAAAGAAAACCAATAGAATAAATAAGTTATTAGAATTAATTCACAAAGCATTGTCATCTTCCTATCAAATCATAAGAAGTATGGAATCTGTAATTATTACAGACCAGATTACAGACCAGATCACAAATTACAGACCAGAATGTTAACAAACTATATTTCTTTATAATAATTTGATGGAATCAGAATTTGACGAAATTAGTTTAGTTGTAACGACTACTACTATTATTTATTTAGTTGTTACATGAGCCATGTCAGAGGCCTTTGGCGGCTCAATAATTCTGACACCAGGATTGGTCAGGTTGACCATCCACTTGATGAAGAAGAAGAAGAAGTTTAGTTGTCACCTGCTTTACACAGGTTCTACAAAGTGATGAGTATAAACACATAGGTAGGTAGCTCTAGTACCAATAACAGTTTTAACCTTAAATGCTTTAATCAGGTAGGTATTTACTTTGTAGTAATAAAACTTATCAAACAATTTGTTTGAGAATGACATTTAGGTTTTGTTCAACAACTTAATAGTCAAATATATTAAAGTTTTGTTTGTCAACTCTTAATTATTTGCTAAAGACCTCAGAAACCAGAAATTGGGTCGTTGACCTTAGTTGTATTTAGAAATAATAGACTACATATTATTATTATACCACAGATTCTCAGTAGTGTGTATATACTATATATACACTAGACATGTAAGTCTTTGCAAAAGAACTGATGTTTAAAGATATGTACAACCTAATGACAATCTTGGTTGTTTCTAGATAAATAAAGGTATTTTATGTATTGTAATGTGAGTATGTAGGTAAGCATGTTGAGACTTGTGAATACCCTGTGTCTGAGGAGAATTATCCCATACAATGGTGCATTTGCAGACCTGCTCTGTGTGTCCTGTTAGATGTAATACATCATACCTCAAGGTCTGCAAACTGCAGGTCACCCTAGCCTACCCTAGGCTGGTTCAAAGTGACGTGAATACCTTGTCTGTGATGGCAATCGGGCAGTGTTTCTTAAGGCGGTGTAGGTGAGTACTGACCTGGTGGAGCGCCGTGAGCCCGTCGACATTGGCAGTGTTGATGTCGGCGCCCATCTTCAGCAAGCGCTGCACCTCGTCCTTGTCGCCCGCAGTGCACGCCGCCAAGAACACGATGCCCGACGAGAACCGGATCCGGGACGCGCTCTTCGGCGTCGGGGACTGCTTGTTTGTATCCGACTCCTCCCATCTCTTCAACTGCTCGGCTCGCTTGAACAGAGCCGACGACGACCTATTATCCGTCATTTTGACTGTCCACTACGACTTGGCACTCAATATGGAACGAACCCGCACTTTTCACCCAGCATAGATAATGTTTTTATTACATAAACCACACAAACGCCGAGTCCATTTAACTTAATTGCCAAAAAAGGAAACATGAAAGAGGAAACGTTCCAGGGAGACTGATACTAAACAGCTTTCATGCGTACATTATCCTGTGCACTTGTTGATCGCGGACACCTCACTCCAACACAAACTCTATAAACATGACATAACCAATAAGCTACACATTTAGCGTGGCAGCCATTACAAGAATAAAAATTTACAGCCAATTAAAGTACCTTCAAACCTAATGCAAAGTAAAAAGAAAAACTAGGCAACGAACGGGCGAATGAGAATGACGGACGGAAGAATATAATCGGCTAGTGACACCTAGCGGATGAACTTTGCAGTAAAAGGGTTGCCATTACTAAATTTATTTATGCTAAGGTACAAAATTAAGTTGAAATTGAAAACGAACCAAATATTGTTTGGATTATGGCTAGTTAGCCAGCCCCGCCCGTCACTAAATTAAAAACGTTGTAGATGATTATTATTTGATATCTTCAACATGAAACTTGAGATAACAATAATGCATTGGAATGATATGTTTCAGATTATTTATATATTGCCAGAATATTTACAGGGGAAACATAAAAAAACGCTATACTTCTTCGTTAGCCATAATAAAAAAATAATAATTAAAAAGAAAAACCCTTCTGAAAGCAAGTAAGATGTGCAGTCAACTCACAGTAGAACATATTATGTCGAACCAAGCGAACCCATAGAATAAACCACTGATACTTACTGGTCGGTATACAATTCCTAGTCCTAAAAGACTAACGTCTGCTCTACGCCCACAAGATTCCGCATGCGGTCCATCGGGTGGATAGGTAAACTAAAATTTTATAAAGATTTTTTTGCCAAACGAACCAAGTGATAATCTACAATTAACTTGCGCTTGGTCACAATGTGCCAAATGTCATTAATCAATGCCTCAATTTTAATTTTTTACCTATTTTTAATAAATGCAGTTTTAAAATATGGTGATTTGATTGACATATAAATATTTAAGTTATTAAAAAGTAACATTATCATTGTAATTTTCATGGATGAAAAGTTTGAAAAGTCATGTCAGGTATATGTTTTTTCCAAATAAGCAGTACCTAGCACAATTATAACTGTACAAGGTTATAATTGTGCCACGATATTTTGATTTTTATTATTACGGTAGGTATTTCGACGTTAGAATACCTTAGAATACCCTCACATAATAATATTTGGGACTAGAAACTAAATAGTGGTAGCAAGCTTAGTTTTGAAAATTGTTATTTTGCAGTATCTTCTGTCATAGCATGTATCCTGGGTTGAGATTTGCTATGATTATGAAGATTCGTTGTTTTCTATGATATTTTTACGGAATCACCACACGGAAAAAATCGAATGACGTAATGCGGAATGCAGCACTTCCATCCATTTGTTATGTATCGCCGCTAAGGTATGTTCGAATATTTTTCATTCAAAATTAAAAAAACAAAACACAGTCTCCGCAGAGCGTACTGGCAGTGACCAATTCCTAATGCAAAAATACGAACGTCTGCGCTAGGTCCACGGATTCCGCATGCGGAAAACGAATGTGGGAATCGAATTCGTATTCCGCACGTATGCGGCCAAGCTTAACATTGCCACTATAGAAAAATGGAATGCAGACCAAGCTCCATAAACATTATGGTTATGCATTTGGCGATCCAATCACTGTTAAGTTTATTATTTGTGGATGGCGTTCTATTGGTGGCACCAAAATAGTTCACCGTCAATAAAAACTTGATTTGTACAAAGAGAACATACTTCTATTGCAGTTGCTCAGTAACCCCATCTGGTGTCGAGATAGCCGCGGAGTTTGAAATTGCAGTCAGTCAGTTTCGTGCGGGTATTCAAGCAGTCAGAGTATTTCTAATCCAAGATGGCCATGTGTTATAATGGTTTCTTGAATTATTGTTGTCGTTAATAACTTTGTTTATTTGGTGAGAGAAAAGTGCTATAAATCGCAATGGCTGAATTAAGCATTGACATATCCCAGTTACCGGACGATGTTCGCGACAAACTCGCCGAACTGGACTTAGAGTTATCTGAAGGTAAGTCAAGTGCTAAGTTTGCGTTTATGTAGATCGATAAATTGTTTGATTTTGATTATTTTTTTATAATTAGCTTTGTTTATATTCTTGTTTACTTGTGTTTTGTTTAATTTGATGTAATATAATTTTTAGTTTAGCGCTCTATGTTGACGTAATAGCGAGTAAAGTTGAATGCGGCTGATAGTTTTGTATTTGTATGTGTTTGTGGATAGTTTACGATAGTTTATGGTAGGTACCTAGTTAGTGATCAAGTGAAGATGCGGTGTGGTCACGGTCGGCGGGCGCCCGAGTCCTCGCGTGTCTGCACTCCGCTCGTAATCAGCCAGCGACAATTCTCAGAATAAAAACATCACTACACTCTGAATCGCTCGTCTTCAACCGATAATTAGTTTAAATATCTCTTGTATTTATTGAGACACTAACAATTCCAGTCCAGCCATTAATGACTCACTCTGTAACTTGAAATTGTCTTAATAAGTATTAAATCTAGCTGAAAGGCATTAATGCAGTCTCTTCATGACTCACTGTAGGTGGCGAATTCTAATTGGAAATTACTGAGTACTTACTATCTTCACCTTATTCAAAATAGTATTATTATTATAATTTTCGAATATAGCCAACATAAAATCCCCAAACCAAATAACAAAAAATTACCATTTTAATTATATATATTATATTAACCCTCGCTGCGCCCCTCGCTGCGCCCCACGATTTTACCCGCGTTGTGCCAGTTCCCGTGCCAATGTCGGAATTAAAAGTAGCTCAAAAACTACCTCTGGAATGTAGCTAAAATACACAAAAAGTATTTGTTATTATTCAGACTGGAAACTGGAACTTCCAGTCAGGTTCTATCAGAACATTAAAAAAACACTTTCAGCTGTACAAACATTATAAAACCCCACTAACTCCAATTATAATTATTTATAAAATAAACATTTTATCTTCGTAAATTCTGAAAGGCAAAATCTCTATTCAGAGCGACATCAAAACTCACACCATCGTAAGCTGCTTAACTACGGTCATTCGATCAACTCAACTGGGAGTGACAGCTCTTTACTCTTTAAATGTAAACCGTTGAAAATCTACTATTATTAATAAAATAACCAGTTTAAATCATGCTAGGGGAATTCAATGTCTTCATGAATTAATATATTTAACAAAGAAGTCTTCCTTAACTGAGAAACTTTTGTGTTTTACATTTAAAATCATCTAATGTCCAGCATCAATGGTATAAAGAGTTGTTAATCCAGTATGATCCCTTTACCAGGATTTTATTAAATAAAATTGATGAACCGATGCTCTAAAGCACTAAGCCTGAGGCGCAGGGGAAAATGCCCTCTCGTTGGTGGCAGACCTTTGGGCTCTAAGCCGCACAATGTTTTAAAACACTGTTAAAGTTTTTAAGCTCATTTTGATATTATTAAAAGGCATGTTATTTTTCGTGGTAATTCCATTTGGTGGTTGTGTTTTGAGCACCTACATAACTATTTCCATACAGTACACAAAAAAATAATATTTACTTTTTGAAGAATGACTTAAGATGATTGTTTATGTGGGGTATATTATTTTGTACCTTATTACGAATAAAGAAGAATTATTGATTGGCACAATGCTTACAAATTTCACAATGTGGTAACTTATCTAACGTAGCTACTACACCATTATTATTAAACAACTTCATCTTTCATTTAAGAGCATAGCTTAGACAATAGTTGATACATAATTGTAATAATTTGCGGTACAATACAAAATTACATAAGGACATGAACTAGGTTAATATATAATAAACCAACAACCCAAGTATCTTAGATAGCTAATATGAATTTCGGATAGCTAAAATGAATTCCATTACTAGATTTGCTAACTACAATTATAATTAAATAATTCATAAAATATCAAACAGTCTATTCGAATTGTTGTCACATAGTTCCATCAAGCAATACTTTTAAAATAGTGCCGCGAACTGGCGTGTACTGGCGTAACGCGAGCTAAGCCCCTTCTATAAACTTTAAACAGGCGACCCATAATAACGTTGAGCATATTACCTTGTCAAATTCAAACGTCTATCCAACCAAACTTACATTGCAAAGACAGGTTTCAAATTTTTTAATATTACATAGTTCTAAAATGTGCATCATTTTCATGGATTTCGCTGTTCGTACTGGGGCGTAGTTCCATAGGGCTTAATTGATTAAACAGTTGCATCGCCCCATTTAAATGCAGGTATCAAATTTAACTTTGCTTAATAGACATATTCATCACGCGTTCAGGGTGATTAGGCCTTGAAATGACTAGATTAATTACCAGATAATGCAGCACTGAAATGGATAATTACATAACGCTCACTGTGTAGTGTGTAAGTATCTAACTGTAGAAAATGTCTGGTCGTCAAACTTAATTCTGTGTTTGTAGTTCAATTTATTTACCAGTTTACTAAATGATTTTTTTCTATGTATCTAATAAGTCTATGGCTGTTTAATTGCATTGCGATTGTTAATTATTGATTGATTAACCAATTTTATTTGTCTGTCTATTTGTTTGTTTTGTTATGCAAAAGCGATTTATTTGTGCTGACTAACCACTTCTGCACTTTTTACATTTTATGTTATTTTATAAAAATATCTATGTTAGATTAATCAACGAAGCTGTCAAAAGTATTTTATTCCGAGCAATAAATAAACCGAAATATTATAATTGTCGACTTTTGCTCTATGTAACAATCTTCAGTACAATTTGATTATGCATTGACCAGTTGGATAGCGGTTAACCGGCTAGTCAACCACATTGACCATCCTGTCAATCGTGAGCCGGACGGGCAGTGCGGTTAACCGCGTACAATAGCTCCTCGATGATATTGTCAAGTGTCTGTACGCCGACAGCTTTGTTGATTTGGTTATGCTTTGTTTGTGATCAGACATATTCTTACTCACGTACTTAATTGTAGCTGCTAGCGCATATCATCTCAGTGTCGGGATTACAGTCATTTCATACTTTGCTAGTAAAAAAAATAGCTTTATACCTACTAGTACCCGGCTTAATAAAAAAGAAAACCTCGTCCGTACAATATATATATCCCTCTAGGTATCAATATATAGATATGAGATTTTTCTAGGCTTATATTTTTATTTTTTATACGGGTTCAAATACAATACATCCAAGCAAATCTCATCTCTCCGCGCACTAACTACTACATAAGACACCACGCGAGTCTTTGAGCCTGTCCACTGTTCCTGACTAGGCGAAGCCCAGCTTCTCTGCGTCAACCTTTTTGTCTACCGGCTTGAGAATATAGGCAAACTAGATGCACTGCTACGGTGATATTTATGGTGATGGAGAATTAAAGGTGGAGCCTGAAATTTGCGGAGTTTTAAAACATTTGTGACTATTCACGCGAAGTTTTTGAGGAATAATGACTGTCATCAGTCTTAGATTGATTTATGATATTTTCGAAGTGTATTTAAACGTCAAATTAGGTTAATTAAATTAGCTGATTTTATAGAGATCGGTTATCGAGATCACATATTATTCTCACATACAGCGCCCGGTTTTATCCGCATTGTGCACCTCCCTGCGAGGATTTCTTCCAGGTTCCAGGTGAATGTGGAATCCATTACAAAAAGAATGATTGAAATCGGAACGGTGGTAGTTACTAAAATTAGCGCGTTCGAACATACAAAAAAAATCACGACTCTTCACCTTTAAAATATTAGTATTCTCATTTAAGATGTACTAGGTAATACAATATTTTTCTTAATTTTACAAATAGAATACTTACAAAACCAACAAAGTCAAAGAACAAACGGTCAATAAAAACTAAATGTGTTTTATTTGTCAAACGTTCATTCGTCAAACTGTTAACGCGGTCGCAACATGCGTGGTTTGCATATTATGATTGCTTACTATCTACGCCATAATAGTCGGGGGGACCTCCCCATAATCCGTACCGGGGTTATTACCAACCCGAGGTGTAGTTGTCCAATACGAGTATTTCATCAAATCGAAAACAATTAGCGTCCTATTTAACTCGTGAAACATCAATGTTAATTCACTTATTGTACTTGATAAAATCTTTGTTTCATCCAAAAAACCGGCCAAGTGTGAGTCGGACATGCGCACTGAGGGTTCCGTACTTTAAAAAACGGCAAAAAATTACGTTTGTTGTGTGGGAGCCCCTTGAATATTTGTTTTATTTTATTTTTAGTATTTGCGGCAATAGAAATCACCATCTGTAAAAATTTCAACTGTCTAGCTATCACCGTTCTTGAGATACAGCCTGGTGACAGACGGACGGACAGCGAAGTCTCAATAATAGGCTCCCGTTTTTACCCTTTGGTTACGGAACCCTAACATGTTTTTACAAATCGACTTTTACACGGAAAAATCGCATCGTACGTCTGTAGATCCTTACCCACTTGACTGAGTGCTAAAAGTTCTGTTGAGTACACGTCACCCTTCCATATTGCGATTGTGCGCTGTTTCAATACAAGTTGCGTCTTCCGCACCTAACAGCGCGATAATTATGCAAGCGCGTATATCTGTCTGATTCACGCTTGCTAACAGCCTAGACTAGGCAGAAACGAGCGAGCCTGTTTCCGACGGTCAACTTTCTTTCAATAGTGGCTCGGAGTTGACGCGTCGAGAAGCGCCCTTATCTCATTGTTAGAAATATTTATTGGCGTTACCATTCGCAGTTGGACATGATTCATCATTTAGTGTTATCGTGAGTTTGTGCCTTATATAGATGCTGGTTTTTGTTATAACTGCATTGCTGCTTAATTATATTTTTGAATTATAATTTTAAATTAATATGTTGATTTACAAAAGTGTGTAAAGTAACAGGTTCCCCTGGTCTGTCTTTAGTTATTTGTCGTTTTAAATAACTCGTTCACAGTTGACTATTCGTTTACTCTACGCCTAATCACAAAGTAAACCAAGTACGTATTCAAATCCTTGTACTGTGAAGTTATTGATAGCACACATAACGTCATTTCTTCGCCGACTGTTGTGACTAGTGAAGTGACGCATCATTTAAAACTCGTTTGGGTCGTGACAGACCCGGCCGATCCGTGGCCCCATTACCTCGCAGCAATAATTGTTGCTATAGTGTACTTACAAAACTTATTTTGTGAACGATCTTCTAAATGAAACATGGTTCAGAAGCCGGTTTTGTTTTGAGTAGATCGTTTCCGCGGTAGCCGACTGTTAATACCAGATCATGTTGTGATCAGGGTTTGGTTTGAATAGTTGGAACGCTCAAGTTGAATATTTTTTAGCCTCATTCGTGAAATGTGGGCTCATATAAAAGTTTGTTGATACATGTCATTAAAATCTATATTGAGGTGTGTTTGTTTATCGAATTGTGTCTTCATATGGGGTAAGCAGAGCCTGATTTCTTGTTTTATTCCAAGATAACTTGCTAAGGCGGTTCATAGCTATGATCCAATTAATTAAATACCTATTTGAGTTTAACGTTTCGCATTTTTAACTACTTTGATCGTCATATAAAAACATTTACGGAATTCCCTTTTCACCCCACCATTGGCACTGCTCACTACGGCAACACTTTAGTCAAAACAAACATATTGTGAATCCACCCAGCTCTACAACTCCTTACACAAACCTGTCGTAAAAAGGGATAGATGTATTCAAGTTGTACACGTTAGAGAGGGATGAGTCGATGTTGCATCAAGGAGTAGGCTCAGTGAACAGCGCAGGGAGTGTCGTTGATCTTTCCTCTTTGTGGAGCCCACATGTTCTCGGGTTAGTTAGGACTCGATAGACGCAACTGTATGCAAATGTTGGTTAACATAATCAATTGTATTATATTAAAAGTAGAAAAAAAATCTTTGATATAATAAAGCTGTTTTTTATTATTATATAATTTGAGCGATCTATTCTTTTAACTTACAATCGATTTCGATAAATAATTATTGTACCTATATGTTGTCTCACAGTATTAATTTTTTTGTTACGAAAATCAACATTCATACCATCATGACTTTTCAACAAAGAGCATAGAAGCACGTAGCGGCCGGCGGTGCTTCTATGCTCTGTGCTCTTCAACAATTAGGTAACTTCTTCCATTGAGAAAAATGGTTCAGAGACGGGGTGAGAATGGAATAAAATCACTACTATATCCTCTTCAGAAGACATCGTCTTCGGTTCGAAAATCGACCACTTTCGTCCACATTTCGTCCGCAACTCGTAAGTTGTTCTAGACAAAAGTCTCTCCCAAACATTGTCAACATATTGACATGCAAGACGAAGCTTTGTCAACGCTTGGTAAACTGCGGGGCGCAGCAGCGCTGCTGGTATAGAATCTATATACCTCTACAGCTGACTCATGACATTATTAATTTAGTGCAGATATTTCATAGTAACAGATATGGAATGTTGTATACGAATAGTTTATTTATTAATTTTGCATAGGTATTGAAAATACTGAGCTCTATAGGTAAAAAGAATGTTCGTGAACAATCGCGAACGTTCGTTCTCCCTTCTTCTTCTTCTTATCGAGTCAATATGGTTATTTTTATTTTTGTTATTTATTTATGTGTCCGGACCAGAATTTGGCCACCTCTATCGCACTAGATTACTAGTAAGGCTCTAGGCGCAAAACAAGGCTCCTGCCTGTGCGTCCGTACCGGATATAAATGAACCGTAAAATATATGGTATAATGTAAAAAATATGTACTCGTAGTAATTAATGTATACTCGGTGTAAGTAGCTATACTATACATATTTTATCTTATAAGTGGACAACCTTGTCCAACGGTTCAGGGCTTCAAGGAGATTGGGTTTTATTTGTTTCGAAATCACGATGGTCCATTGATTTATAGAAAACTAATTAGATACCAATCAATAAGCCTAAAACTCAACGTTGGCCCATGTCCACTAATCGACTCGAACTTCTTAGGTAGGTAGGTAGGTTATTTTTTCAGCCACCTCATCAAGAAAGGCTATGTCCCATATACTGCCCTTCTAACTAAACACTGGACCAATAAAAACAAAGTGGCCACAAAAGAAGGAAAAGAGCCACCCCATAAGTTATCCACGATTTTAATTACATCTACC
Source organism: Cyclophora punctaria (assembly GCA_951394245.1). Classification (NCBI taxonomy): domain Eukaryota; kingdom Metazoa; phylum Arthropoda; class Insecta; order Lepidoptera; family Geometridae; genus Cyclophora; species Cyclophora punctaria. The sequence continues at coordinate 13,318,597 of OX596167.1, forward strand.
ATATTTAAATTGTGTACGAAGTTTCCAATTTGTCCTGCAATTTTCTGAGTTACTTTTCAATTCGATAGAGCGATATTCATTGCACCATCTTCAATAAACTGCATCGATCTATCGATATTCGTGAAATAGTGTCGTTTTGATAAGCTTGTGATAGGTACAAATTCCACTACACTATCTTCAATGAATGAAGTCGAAAATGGTACATATACTTTCAATATTATTACTTGATTGACTTTATTTTGATGAAAATTGAGTGAAATATGTCGCAATGAGCGCATCTCATCGTACTCGGGAAGGTTAAACAATTCTTTAGGACATATAATGAATGATTTGTTTACATTAAATGTATGAAACTTTACGTCAATATTCAAATGGTCGATTTAATTATCACCACGAAATATCACCACAACCACAGCTCTTTCATTTAAGCCGAACATAGACATGTACAACTGCATACTTAATTAATAAGCAAAAACCTAATTTCTAACCAGCTCCGTGTAAAAAGGCCGGCATTTTGTATATTACATAAGCACGTATATTTCATACTAGCAGCGCCCCGCGGTTTTACCCGCGTTGTGCCCGTTCCCGTGGGAATTTCGGGATAAAATGTAGCCTATAGCCTTCCTCGATAAATAGACTATGTAACAGTGAAAGAATTATTCAAATCGGTTCAGTAGTTTCTGAGATTAGCGCGTTTAAACAAACAAACAAACAAACAAACAAACAAACAAACAAAACAAACTCTTCAGCTTTATAATATTAGTATAGATATATCTTAAGTAGGTATACTGTTCAATAATGCGACAATTGCACATCCGTATTGTTGTTTGTATCTTATCAAAAGAAATAAACTATGCTTGTTGTGCATACTTGAGCAGTACCTATACACAATACTGCGCGATACTATGACGAGACAGCTATAAACTGTGTGCCCGCGCCGCCGGCCGTTCGCCCGTTACATACTAAGTAACAGTGCTAAGACGGGTACAGACCAAGTGATTGAAAACATAATGGAAAATTATGAAATGTGGCAACATTCGGTAGATTCGGTGGCTTGTTGCGGTATTCCAAATACAATTCGTTGGACTAATCTGTGTTTACGTGAGTGTATGACTTCATAATTTTTCTTCTTCTGACACATTTTTCATTGTTAAGAATTTTCAAATTGTTCTATGTGTTGATTTATAATAATTATGTTTTTTCGATGCAGTATACTTACGAGTATGTTATCGTTAATCACTTATAAAATATTTATCTATCTCCTTAATGTAGCTTATTTAATGACTCGATTAACGTATTTAATGTATAAATAACATTATATGTATGTGTGCATATGTTAGGATATAAGTCTTTACAAATAAAATTACGATTTTACACATTTAAGTTATAAAAGATATTTATTTAAGTCACTGTAATTTATCGGTTTGCTACAGTCAGATTATGAAGTAACGAAAATAGGCGTTAAATTATAAATGGTTTGTACATTTCGCAATCCGTTGACAGTTCATAATCTTACTAGTTACTTGGATTATAAACCGACGGCATTTACAACATTTACTACGCGTCGCGTCTTACTAAAACAGTGTTCTATGTCGCCTGTCATGCAAAGCGAAGCGTACATTTCTTTCGAGACGACGCGGTGCTCAATTGACCAATCCCGTTGCAATAAAAAAATGATGGCATAAAGTGGCTTCGTGTATTCATACCTTAACTATTGTTTGTTTGAATAATGTGTGAATATTGTTTTTAACGGGACGTCCTATTAGCGAGCAAATGTCGATACCCAATGGTTTATTGTAACCATTTTTAATGTGATTGAGTAACGTTATTATCTGCGAGTATAGTACATATATTGGCTTGGTACTTTTTTTCTGTGAATGGAAACATGTAAGTTTGTTTATTTTTTTATTATTTTATTTGCGTAATGATGGGTTGTATTCAAAGTTCTTAAGTACTTGTTTAGGTCGTCAATATTGAGTTCAGTTCTGTCTGATCTTAATACCTGGGTTATTAAAAAGGGGTTTTTAATCTTTAAGAGTAGGACACTATCAAGTTGTTAACACTTTAGTTAAATTTCAGTTTTCTAAATTCCGGCTTTTGTTAAAGTTCGGGACTTGGTAGTAATACATTTTTAATAAGAGTTCGTATCAAAGTCTGAACTAACCGCAAGTATTACAAAACGATATAAAACTTCACTCAACATTTGACTAACTATTATTTTGCGTAATGGACAAGCGCAACGCTTTCGAAATATCTTTTAAAATAAATTGTCAGCCATCGTTACTGAGGCGACTGCACATTGCATCACATGCAGTTAAATAAAAGGGTAAATAAGTACGTAACTTATATTTGTGTGCGGTTAACTTGATGTCACACTTGCAATAGTCATATTTCTATGGCTGGACATATTCATTTTACGAGATTTTAGTTAGAACAAGCCTGGTCTAAAAACTCCCGACGTTGGCCGGTTGGTTGAGCCACTAATCTCCTAGAACGTTTTTTTCTAGTTAGTTTCACTTATCCATCACCCGGTAATCAAATGTTGCAAGGTTTGAAGACACATCCTGCTTTTCGATTGAGATGAAATTGTGAAATTTTTCATACTTTTTTAATTCAGATAATATATGAAAATGACCAAAGTTAAAAGCTTTTCATGAAATAGTCACAGTTTGTTTGTTTTCTAAGCTTTCGATGATAATTACAGAAATTTTCAGCTTTTATTATGAAATATTCAGTTTGTTTGTTTACTAGGCTTTCGTGGTTTAGTGGAAATGCTGGATATTTGTTTTCGAATTCTGGTTGTTAGAATGCAAACCGAGTAGTAATGGTATTGTCGGGTTATTCATGTTACATTCTGAATTCGGAACCAAATGTTCACTCAGGTGTGCCTAGTAAGTTAGTTAGTGAACACAGTTCCAGGAATTGCATACAATCATTAGTAGGACCTCTGGCGTTGCTCTATTTATGCAATGTATTTGAGCTCCTGATTGTACGTAGTTAGATGCTATTCAGTACCTACAAAGAGGTTTTAGTAGTCACTTCTATATTAGTATCTTGTATTAGTTATCGCTCGTTCTTAAGTATGAATGAGACCGCTTATTTATATTTACATTGAGTATTTGTATAAGCGCAAGCACGTCTTCATCTTCCGAAGACGACATGTTGAATACATTCAAACGAGGCATAAACGCCGCTGCCTCGACGCATAGCACATTCGCCCGTTCGCCCGAGCCGCGCCCGCGCCTCGTCCGCGTCTCGCCCGCGCCTCGACTTTGCTGTTAGCGACCTGCCGAGTACGTCTGAAACCGCACGGCGCGCTAGTTTAATACAAAACAGTACTTTCTTCCAATGTTTATTGTATTAAAAGGATTAACGTTATAAAATATGCAAAAGAAAGGAAATATTCAAACGTATCCAGAAAGTAGGTCAGGAATAATTGTTTCAAAGTAACCATTTTTTTCGGGAATTGTTTACTCGGTATATAAGTTGTCGGTCGCTTCGCAATAAAACATGTTTACACAGACCTCTTTTTTCTTAGACCTTGAAAAATTAATGTTTATAGGCCCCTCCGGAATTGAACAAACGTACCGAAATATAAGCTTTCGAACAACTAGGGAAAGACAACACAGCTGTGAGCTGCCGCGCCCTTTTACAAGGGTTATCTTATCAGATTGTGCCCTTTTTAATGTTTGTTCTAGTTAACTAGAGAGTAGCGTTCATATATACACTAATATATAAACGTGAACAGTTTTGTTTTAACTCGATAATTTTTATGAATACCAGTAAAATTGAAAATAAATTAAAGATTTTTGTTTATAATCTTTTCGAACCAAAATTCTATTGAGAAGGCAGGTAAAACCGTGAGGCGCTACTGGTTTCAAACGAGTTTGATTTCTGTGCGAAGATTTTTACATGGTCAGCTTTGAGTCGAAGTCCGACTCACGTCTGACTTTGTACTTTGTTTATTTTTCACCTAACCCCATTTCTTCTGGCTTACAATTGAACCGGTTTAGCCTTGAGTATATCAACAAGCCACTCTCCCTTTAAAATAATGTAGGCAGAAGGCATTGTTGTTTTATAATGCAAATTGTTGATACTGGCTTCAAAATAACTGGGCAATCGTTGAAGGGTTGAACTCCTGTTGAAATGTTGTTGATGGCTCATTTTAATATGAGCCATTGTTTTGAAAATAAGCTGCTTTTATATTTATATCAGCACAAAGAAAGGAGCTTAGTATAAAATATACAGGGTGGGAATAAAACTCGATAATTTCTCGACCAAACAAAATGTAGAACTGATTACTGGTCCTTATGATCCTTCAGGAGCTTTATGAAAAGTCATTACTATTAATACAAGTTTCATATTAGAAACAAAAATGTGGCATCAAAGATTTTTTCGCTATGAACGCGGGCACTATCGATTTTCCGGGCAGATTTCGTTTATTGTTAAGAAATAATAAATTAATAATCTATGTTTAAAAATAATCGAATGAGATCACTTGTCGTTTCCACCCTATACATTCTATTCTATATACACCTTTTTTATTAGATTTCTCAAACAAAGTTCTTCGAATATCTACAGAAATGCACAGATAAAGTTTTAAACGGAACTATTAAGTGGTCTTTACTGGAGATGAAGTTACTAGGAGTTTAAATCCTTTATAAGTTGAACATGATGCTCCGACCATTAGCCGGCGGACTTGATACTTTGAATTAAAGTATTGGCTTGTTTGACGACAAATATGCCAACCAGAGCCTTGTTGAGCGAAGCTCTGTTTTAGTTCTTTATTAGTAAAGCTCATTTTTTTTTATTAGTTGTGCAATTCTGGAATCAAACATTGGAGTTGTAGAAACATAAATGTGTACGATTTAAATATTGCGTTTTGTATTTGAGGTATGTCAGTTAAAAAACGCGCTTCTAGGATCCCCCAAATGCTTTTACAACCTTCAAATTATTTCCATAAATTTTTAACAACTAATGTTTCTATGTTGGATAGAAATTGGTAGCGTTCCAGTCTTCAGGCATAAAGTTTCAAATTCGAAATCGACACTTTTGGAAAGGATTATTCCTTTTGCGTCGAGTCTCGGTGTTTCGAGTCTTGAGAGTCTGTAGTCCTTTAAATATTGCTTCTATTCCCGATATCGAGTTTCGGTAAAGTATAATATGAAACAAAAGTAATAACTACACCTCCATCAAATCATAGACTCACATATCCTCAACACCCTTCTTTGTGCATCGGGGTTAAAAATATTTGTACAGAAGTCTCTCCGTCTTACCCCGTCCAGGTTATAAAGTTAACAAATGTTTGTTCAACGATATAAATTGTTTGAATTTTGTGTAAATTCATCCGGCGCCCACAGTGCAGGTGTGTGACTCGCGTAGGTGTGTGTGAAGTGTGATGTTTACACCCAGATGGATTGTATATTGTGCGGACTGCTATTGTTTGGCAATTCTGTCACTTAGGGCTCTCGCCTACATTAAACTAAAATTCAGTCGCGATAACGCGATGCAGTCGTGCGTTTACGTTTACGCGCGACAGCATCGCTACAAAGAGACGCCGTGCGTGGGCGAGGACCCTTACAGTGTCTTTCCGACTTGCGAATTGTCTTTCCACCAGACCTATATTATGATATACCATATGCTCTTTTAAAGTCAGCGTATGCTACGCCCTGTACTTCAAATTATAAACATAATTAGTAAATTCTCATTGACATGGAAGTAAGTAGTTAATGTAGAAGTTTGAGAATGACAAGGTTCGTAATATTGGCTCAGGAATTGGATGGACATATATTATGTTTTGTATCGCTATGCCGACATTTTATAAAAGTATGTAATGATAGTAACAATGGTTTGGTCTGTATTCTGTATTGTTATTGTGCGTTTGTGTCATTCTACGAGTATATTATGTCCGGCGTTCCGGTTAATGTCAATTGTTATCTGATCCCAGTAATGGCAGGTTTTACGGCATTTATTTTATTCTGATACCGGGTGGAGCCTGCGGTGTTAGTCGCTTACCCGTTCTAGGGATTTCTGGATAAAAATGTGCTATTTTATATGACGTTCCTTATGAATGTAATAAAATAGTTTCTCAGATTAACGCGTTCAAGCGAATATAAGTACTTAAGATTTATTATATTTGTATAGATGATATATGTATATAATAACACGTTTCTAATAATACTTATCTTTTAAAGTTGAATGTTTATTTATTCGCGAATGTATACTTTTAGTCGTAAACATGGTACTTCAGATAATGGATTTGTATGCTTCATAGGATATCTAGAACATTCCTGTAATTTGTTCCCTCGCCTATTGATCGTAAGCGTCAACCGAATCTAATATCCAGTATTATAAATTACAAGAGAATATATTCTCTTCACTACTAGTTTTTAATTCAGTAGCTCAATAGTAGTAACCATATTGATCCTATAAGGTTTCTTAGTTTCCCTTTTAACCTTAAAAGTACCGTCCATAGTTGCTAGCCATTGAACCCTAAACGTGTCGGACACGTAATCGCTTCCAATAACACAACAATAAGGTCCCTGACCAACTGACAACTCGTAACACCATTACATTCAGTGGTCGACAAACTAATTGAAAAGTAAAATAGAAAGTTTCAACACATGAACATCTTTTCTCTCTTCGATTTCCTTTGGAAGTTCTTTATTAAGCCCTAATAGTTAGTTTAAATAGAAATATTGGTTACTAGTAGGGCCTTGCGGTTTTACCCGCATTGTGCCTGTTCCTGTGAGATTTTCGAGCCGAAAAATTGCCTATAATATTCCCGTTAAAAGTGGCTATCCTTTACAAAAATATTATTCAATTCTGATGTAGTTTTGGGGAATAACGCATTGAAACATACAAACTCGTCAGCTTTATTCAATTAGAATTATGTATTACATACAACCATTTTGGTCGCAGTGTAGTAACAATTTCATTTGAACACAAAATCTGGTTGAAGTGTGGTAACAGTTACTACACTTTAGTGTCGACTTTAAAAAGTGGTAACATAGTGCACACATTGCGACCACTTTGTGACCACTTTGTAAATGTAGTAACATAGTGCACACATTGTAGAAACATCGTTACCGAATTTTTTCTCACACATTTTGGTCACACAGTGTGCACTATGTTACCACTATGTTACTACATTTACAAAGTGGTCACAAAGTGGTCGCAATGTGTGCACTATGTTACCACTTTTTAAGTGAGTATTAAGTGGAAACATTATTTTATACTCCTGCCCAAAATGTTCAGTGGTACTCAACTATTGGTGTAGAAATTATTATTTTTGTGTGTAGAAACGTGATAAAATAATTGTATTTTACCCATCTGTAAGATACACTACAATTTACTTACGGAAACACTTTTGTCTTCCCTGTACAGTGAAAGATAAATGGTTTCTATCTACCGATAATCGGGTAGTAGAAATGCAATACGTGGAAATAATTAAAGGAAATTTAATGATAGCTGGAAAAAAAGTAAAAATAACTTTTGATTTCTTTGAACTACCTATCAAATCTCGATATCTTAACATACATGCAACTATTAAAAAATTTGAACGAGAAGAACTGCAACTAAATGAACTAACCAACGTAAAATGTGAATTAATTTCAATCAAGGATAAAAATAAAATAGTATTTTTGCCTATATTATCAACACTACAGCAGTCTCAGAAGTAATAATATTACGTGTTATTTTTTAGTACTTTGTCTCTCATACTCGTATAATATTTTTAGATATCTCTTTATTTTCTGTAATAGAAATAGGTGATGTAATAATAAAATATGTAATTATTAAAAGTTTTTATTATTTAGTTGATTAGTAGTTGTAGACATTAGTTGATTATTTAATTTAATTAACCCATATTTAATTAGTTGCTTCTTCATTTTGTAGAACTACTTTTTCTCTTTCTGGTGAAGATTTGGCTAAATTGTATCTGCAAGAAACAATAAAAAAAGATTAAATGAGCAAGCTAAGTTTTTATTAGTTTGTAATAGAAAGGTACAGTAAACAGGTGTTATTCGGAACATTTTTGAAATTCAAAATATAATATATCGTCAATGCTATTTCAATCTATAATGGCATCGCTTGTGACCATCAACACCTAGCAAATTGTAGAAAAATGTGCAAATCAATACAAATGAATATGTTTTAGTTACGTAGGTACCTACAATTCGAATCGACCCCAATCTAGTGTTATACGTTGGGAACCTCTGATTTTGGATTACACGGCAGCCATAGTGAAAGTGGTCACAAAGTGTGCGCTTTGTGTACACTTTGTGACCACTTTGTGACTAAACAGTGAAAACCATCATAAAATTAATATTGTCTGTTTTACAACCTACAAATAGACTATTTATTAGACATTTACATTTCAAATGTAATTAAATTATTTTTAAATTTGCAAGTTTTCTAAGTTACCGTCATTATTATCTACTCATATAATTTATTATTTGGTTTTCATATGTACAAATTTAGCAATTAAAATATTTATTTTGCTTACCTGTTACTATATTGAGGCGCTCTTATTTATTATGATTTTTATCAAAATTCCGTCGATGAACTTGATTTCGTTTTTGTCAAACACTTCACTTTCGACGAATAATCCGCATCAAAGAAATGAAATAAAGTTCAATCACAATAAAAAAATGGCCGCATATAGTTTAGTAAATTATAATGGCCGCAGTTTATTTAGTTTAGTAAAATAAGTTGACATTTAATCCCCAAGTTGACATTATTTCTATCAGTCATTCGTTATCATTCGGTCATCATTCACTCGAATTGTGGTCACAATCCAGTAACATTGTGTACACAATGTTACTACACATGTGTACAAATTGCGACCACTATTTTTTTTTTTTTTGTGTCGTAAATTCCCCACTTTCGGTAACAAAGTGGTAACAAAGTGGTAACAGCGACTGATATTGTTTCTTGTGTAAAGTTTTAGTGTGGTAACAGTTACCACACTGCGACCAAAATGGTTGTATGGGTTGTGTCGTTACACATTTACGGATGTATGTATTTTGCAATGAATATTCCCGGAACAATTCACACACCGTTTGTTAGACCCAAACAAAGCACAGTTGCACATTTTCTAGATCCAATTGAGAGTTCAAACTATTTAGGACTTTCGTGATTTAGTAGAACACAAAATCCAGTATTTATGTACGTTCTTACATCGTGACTAGTTTGTAGTTCTATATTCCTTCTATATATTTGTTGTGGTTACATGTAATACGAACGACAGTCCTTTAATCGGGATCTCAGTACATATCATGTACTAGAACGTTCGACATATTCTCTTGAAACATCGTGATTACATTAAATCCTCTTTACTGTAGCGTTACGAGTATCTTCAGTAAGATGACAAGCCTTTGCCCTATAGTGGGACATTAACTTCTACAAATGTTTTGTTCTTGTGTGGAAAAAGTTTCCCTTTGTTTTGGCTTTAGACTGACTTTCTTTCTATTAACGTTAATTATCTTAAAATTTTTATTTCGATATCATAGATATACTTTGCAATATAACTGCAATCCCACTGCGGTTAACATTTATCTGTCCTTGCGTATGCGCCCGCGCCGCGCCGCTCCCCTATCCCGTTTTGTGTCAATGGGTTAATGTCCAATTAGTCTAGCAAGCAGTGGTGTGACAGTACGTACCACTTGTATCATAGATATGCAACATTACGTTGGATACAATTTACTAAGAGCAATAACCCCTCGTAGCCTATTTACAGAGTTACTTTAATACAAGCGTTTGAATTTGATCCGTCCATCAGCTGTACTGACTGAGCTTATTTATATTGGACTAGCTGTTTGTTTCCGTGACTTCGGTCGCTCATCACGTCTATACATGGCACCATGTGCTGCGTGGAAATTATGTAGTTCGCTCTTATGTTATTTTCTTTAGTTTAGTGAGGCTACGCCTATACATTTTGTGAGCCAGGAAGATTTTTTTTTCATTCATAATATAAAAATAGGTTATTCATTAAGAGATCACTAAAAAATTTGAAATTGAAAAAAAAAAAAATTATTCTCGTAAACCTTCCTCTTGAATCACTCTATCTATTTAAAAAAAAACTGCATCAAAATCCGTGGCGTAGTTTAAAAAATCTAAGCATACATAGGGACAGACAGACAGCGGAAAGCGACATTGTTTTATACTATGTAGTGATTTTATGCCTGTCAGCAATAAACAATGTTTCATTTCCCCGCACCATAGTCTTAAGGAATCAGTTTTAAAACCGCATCGTTGTTAAGCAAAGAAATGCAATTTGTACCATTGCACCTAGGTTCCTGGCTGAGCTGGGTAAACCTTTTTATTATAAATGTAATATCTCTTCGCACGGCCTCGTGTTTCACCAGAATTGTTGGTAAATAATAAATGTTGTATGTTCTTCTTGTAATTGTACCTTATTTTCTGGTTAGTTAGAGAAAATTGCTCCTTTAATATTTTATTCGACGGTTTCTGTTGTCACTTTTGTATCCTTCTGTGAATGCTGTTGATTAAATTTGCATGTTGAGTCGTATCAACAAAATATATCACTCAACCTCTCAACATGTCAGATGCTATCAGACTTTCATGAAACATAAATCCAATTCGTTTCTGAATTTCATAAGAATCATAAGAAGTAGTTTCAGATATTCAGTCATTTTATTTTGTTTAATACTGCGAAGGCCTGCTCACACGAACAAAAACGAGAACTGAAAAATAACTTTGAATGGAACGAAATAGTTCTTTTCTACGTTTTGATTTCCGGTTTCCGATTGAATCCATAAGCATGCTTCAGTGTTTGTGAACGGATATTTATATCTAGATGCACAGGTCTAAATTGTAAATATTGTGAAGCTGGTTTAGTTATCTGTGGTATGGAAAATATATGCTCTTTCGACTTCGGAATGATATGAAGATGTGGTATTTGAATTGGAAATATATTGTTGAGTTTAGATCGAGCTTTACTGGGAAATGTTTTCTTGTTATTCTTGGAAAGAAATGATTGTGCAGTGTTTATATACATTGTATGTCGACAAAATTCTAAACTTGTTTTAAATTTATGAAATTATAAATCTTATGTTGGTTTTGCCTAAAGGTTGGTGTTTATTTTCTTAGCGTCTGTCCACACATACAACTAGACCACAACCACGTCGAAACACCCTTAATATGATTTCTACTCGTGCAAGTCTACCTTCAAAAAAGCCTTTAGAAGTTATAACTGTCTAAAAAAATGTTTGCCAGCCCAATAATTACATTTGTTATCAAAAAAGCAAACATATGTTTTTACTCAAAAACGATTTATCTCGTCTTTTATCAGGCAGCATCCCAAACAGACACAAATATTATTTTTTTATCAAAAACTGCATTGTTTATTTATCTCGTTCAATTGTAGATTAGAATACTTGGCTAAACTGTGCCGGGCGGCAAGTTATTTCTATGGCATACTTTATCTCTGGGCATCCAATCCTAGTGGTTCTGATATCGCTCGATGCTATGTAATGATAAATTCTACTGCGGCCTGTTTGAGCGCTTGCCCGCTCTGCACTAGATTACTCGCTGCATTACTAAATTGGAATGTTAACCACTACCTGTAACTTCATTTTGAATGTCAATCATCTGTAAGCTTGGTATTAACGCTTCGTAAATGATTTGTCTGAAAGTGCCGCTACGCCACTCGATGTGGGGATAGTTAACAGACGTGCATAGTTTGGCTGAATTCGGATTTGCGATGTAATATTCCGATGCAGCGTTAATATTAAATGTGGGCGCTTTAACCGAATTCGATTGGTAGGATATCATTTTCATGCGTCATGCATCATCGATGATCGAATTTGTTACTCAAATAGGATTTGCTTCCATATGTATGATAGACTTAATGATTTTATCGACAATGTTTAAGTGGTGTCATTCTTTAAGTGTTATCTAGAGCCTGTTTGATCATCTTTTGTTTTTTTCCTTAACCCATATCGTCCCACTGTTGGGTAAAAGTACTCAAACTCTTCTTACACTCAATCTTAAATTTAATTTTGATCGGTTCACATTTTTTACCATGAAATCATTTCTATAACCTATAGTTATCGCTCTATGCTAATTAATGAATAGCTAAGAAGTCATTTATATAATTCCACAATGTATAATTCTGATCCGTAGATCACACTTTGCTTTTGATTTCATAATCGTTTAATCATTGTTTTATAATATGCTGTTACATGTTGTTGTTGTTCCTGTATCTTTCACACCATTCACACGGTCCACCCGTTGATTTGCAGTAAGCGTTAATATTAATCTATTAATACTTTTTATTGTTTTACCGTCGAATGCGATAGTGATTCATTGTTGCGCTGTGCGCCAGTCTATTTGTATGCGCGTTGTGGTGCCGTTAGCGTGTAGGGAATCATAAAAAGGTGTGCATAACGGTTACCAATATTTGTTCACTGGAAGACGTAGCTTAACTAAACCTTGTAAGTTGGTAACGTCTTTCTTTATTTGGAAAAGGGTGAAGTATAAATTATATTTGACTAGCCGCGCCCCACGGTTTTACCGTGTTGTGCCTGTTTCCGAGGAAAGTACGGGTATAAAATAATTCCCGTTAAATGTGATTATCCATTACAAAACTAATAAATCAAATCGGATTGGCAGTTTATGTGATTTGCGCGTTTAAACAAATAAAGAATATATGTATGTAAATATACAAAGTAATTTAATATAGATTTTAATAATAAGCAATATAATCACATTATGACACAAGGTAGGCAGAATATCTCAACATGATTACCTAATGTAAAATTCGACTGCGAAATATATGTGCGTGTATACCAGATATTGAAGTACTTATACGTATAATCTAACATTGCTTTCATTTTTTTCACATAATAGGTATGTAATGTAATAATATGGACGATCTTATCGCCTTTGATAGAGATTGGTGGGAGAAGGCGAAAGATAGGCATAGTTGGCAGTGTCCTTTGCCCAGCAGTGGAACAGCATGTAAAACAAAAAAAATTAATGTGTATGTATGTATGATACATGTCCGGTTTATAAATAAATAACAATTCCCGTAATGGTTAATTACTCGGTTATAACACGGATAACCACTAACTAGTCAGTCTTGTTAAAACAACTTCTAAATCAACCTCCTATTAACTATTCAACCATATTAAGTTACGAAATTAAAACGTCTCAATAACTCATACATTAAAGTGTACAAATAATTTGAGATAAATAAGTATCTGAAATGCAATTACGTAAATATGTGATTACGTGTCAAAATGTACGTGATTCTATTGACGTGATAGGACTTTTTTTTGGTTTACAAAACACTTTTACAAATACTTTTGTAATGAACGGTTGTGATTGGTCGAACGGTTGTTTCATTATCTGTCTCAGAGTTATCGTAATCTCTGATTCTCTCTATGTTTCTTAAAAAAGAACGCAGGTATATACCATATTCAACTACACACAATTACAGGTAGAAACCACATTCAACTTCCACATTAAAGATTAATCAAGCAATGTTTATGGAAATAGAGTGGTAATTGATATATCTATAAGCACGAAAAGAAAACAAATTCAACTACGTTATATTAACGATAACTTCTTAAAAAAGATAACTACGAATATAATACACTATCGATCTTTATTGAATTAAAATTGGAAATACTCGCATCATAACTGACGATGAAGAATATTTTTTGCTCCAATGCAGACTTTGAGAGTCACGGATTAAAAATATATCTTAATAAAGGTTCATTTTTCCAGCGTTATTGCGATATTAATGAATAAATATTATGTATTTTTAAGGGAATCGATGCTCTGCTTTGTTTTTAATTATATTTATTATTTAAAATCTGTTAAAGTATTGGAAATGTATCAAATTGTTATTTTATGTTGAACATTTTAATCCGGTAGGTAATTACGACTACAACAACAAAAATCAACCAAATTTATAAGGCTATTTTTATATGAAACCTAATATTGAATATAAATTATTTACTAGCATGTTTCCAATTTAGTTTTCAAACATATTATGGCTCTGATTTGGGATCACTCGGCTTTAGGCAAGTGAGGTGGTTAGGTAAGTCTGATCGTCCTCACTGTACTGACATCTTCAGTGAGATGAAAAACTACCATTTCTATTCGAATAATACCTTTTGTAATGGATAGCTACATTCAACGGGAAGGTTATAGGCTATTTTTAATCCCGAAATTTCGACGGGAACGGGCACTGCTAGTTGTATAATAAATTGAGTAATAAATATATCGAATGTTTAATAACACTAATGCTAATTAGTGAATAGAGGTGATATGTATACCACATATCTCATTTTGTAATATTTATATATTTATTCATAGGTTACAATAAAAGTTTATAAATTGATTGTGCAATAAAACCACTCGTAAAAACATCAAATGACTCATATATCTATGACCACCATAGAGTTATACATGGGGTTATACCAAACAAAATACCGATGGATTCTTCAAAATCGGATCCAAAATGGCAGTACTAATAATATCTGCGAATACATATACAAAAATACATTCAGATCGAAATCTTATTTTTTTGAAGTCGATCAATAATACATTGAAACCAATCTTTCCTTCAAGAATAATGAAGTAACGTTAATAAATCCACCCAATCGGTCTTAATTCTTGTATTACTCGTACTTATTTTGTTTCTCTCCGCCCAGGACCGGACATCTAAGTACATACAAACGAGACATCTAATTGAAATAAAATGTTATTACGCCTCTCATTTCCGCTCAAATACTTCCGTCGAAAGTAATCTCTAAGAATAGTTTACTAGCGCTCCGCCCTCGCTTTGCTTCCGATAAACAGGATTCATTGTAAGATAATCCTACTAATATTATAAATGCGAAAGTTTGTGATGATAGATGTTGTATGTTACTCTTTCACTAAAAAATTACTGGACGGATATGGATGAAACTTTACATTAATATACGTTGATATATAACGTATTACTAGCCGCGTCCCGCGGTTTTACCCGCGTTCTCCCAGTTCCCGTGGGAATTTCAGGATACAATGTATCCCATGTGTTATTCTGATGTATAACCTATATTACTGTAAAGTTTCATCCAAATCCGTCCAGTAGTTTTTTCGTCAAAGAGCAACAAACATACATCCATACATCCATACATATATCCATTATCTTCATAAACTTTCGCATATATAATATTAGTAGGATATATCTATGCGAGTTGATGGTCTTTAGGTTGTGGTTTCTCTGGCGTACCTCAGCGGAGAGGAGCGCCATTAACCGATGGCATTACAATGCTCGATATCTCCTTGCTTGTATTATACTTGGTTTATTGAGCGCCGAATCGCTCAACTCCGTCCCATTGGAAACGCACCCTAACAATGGCCCGTGAAGCGTTCATGTGTTAAAGTTATGTAAATTTAATCGCTATAATAATAACTATGCTATAAAATAAACACATATTATTACCATATTAAATTATACATTGCAATATAAGCCTAATTTAATAGTTATCGTTTCGCTATAAGCAATTTTATGTTTAAACAGCTAATGCGTTGTATCTGGACATTTCGGTATGAAAGTAAACTATAAGTTTCTTTATGAATGTTACCTTATACGTTAAATTGTCGGTCCCGGTTGTTTCAATTGTTAGGCCATGTCGGAGGCCTTTAGGCGGTCTAAAAACTCCGTCGCCAGGGTTCACCGCAAACCTACATGAACTTACTTTTTTCAGTATTACCGCTTCATTCATAAACGATATTTTATTAAACAGTATTGTAAAGTGTTTTGTCTCTTTCGCTCTTTGGCAAATAGGGTATGTCGGAATGGGACAAACCATTTGATAGCTAAAGTGATGTTAATAAGCGTTTATCAATTAGGACCTAAATGTATAAGATGCGACTAGTTCTGTATAAAACAAATCATTTTCAAAAATTAAAAAATATTCTGACGACATGAGAACCTCTTCCTTTTTGAAAGGTTCAACTCACGCGCATGCCATATATGTAGTTGTTGTTTGAAAGTAAACCAAAACGTTATACTTATGTTTTTACTTTTTAAAAAATTTGTTTAATTGGAATGTGTTTTTAGTTTTTTTGTAATATGTATTTATAAACAACTTAGTTTTGAGTTTTGTTATGCACTAGTTCTTATAAATGGTCACATCGACGTGTGAAAAGAATTATATAATGTATGTACTGATTGTTTACTTATATTTTGTGTGAGATATTATGTATTCGGGATCCCACGGAATTAGGTCAGTGAGTTAAATACCACGTCTAATTGACTAAATTAATCGTCAAACATTGTCATTCATGTTAGAGGTCTTTAGGCGGTCTTTAAACTCCGACATTAGGTTTGACCAACCTATTCAAACAGTTTTAAGTGTTAAATAACTAAAGAATCCCGCACACAATGCCAATTAATATCTTCTGTTGCAGGCGACATCACACAAAAGGGCTATGAAAAGAAGCGAACCCGCCTCCTTACTCCGTACATTCCACAGCCACAACCGCAAGGTAAGTTCGACCTTATCTACTAGATAATAGAGCGTAAAGTGCAGCTAACATGATGCCTTAACTAATTTACCATGGCACCTGTGGGTTCTGTCGTTGCCGATGATGTAATTATGTGATTTTAATATGAGAGTCCAAGGACACGCACCGCGGGTCGCACGCCCGCGCCGCGGGTCACCCGTCAATTGATCACAGTCAATGGTTGCTGAACGTCGAACTGTCACCGGTTTGCATCTCGGCCCGATTTTCAGCAACAAGGGTCAATCGGAGAGGCCATAGCCAATCTGGCACTGGTATCACGTCATCGCTAAATCAAACATTTTAAATAACGAACACGATACTAGCAATACGACGAAAGGTAAACGAGACCATAGAAACGGAAAAATTAAAGTTTCGTTGCTCAATGTAGTTTAATTAATTGAAAAGTTGTAAATAGAAATACCTAATACAAAATGTATAACAGTCTTTTGTAAGTTTACCTCAAAGCTTTTTCTTGGATTCAATATGGCAATACAAAGAAACCTGTTATTATTTAATATGTTATGAGCTCCGCAAGTTGACCTAAGTTGTGTTTGCACGCGTTCCCTTGAGTAACTCCGTATCAAAAGCACTACGTTATTCCAGGTTATAAACTAACTGTGTGCCAAATACTTGCAACACACACACAAACACATCTTCACAAATAACGTACAAAGGTATTTTCGGTTAGTTGTACTGCAGAGAAAACTAATGATCATTATAGACTGAAGAAACATTGTCTCTGTGACGCTCATTGTTCACTCGTTCCTTTTCATCGTGCCTTAAACAGCATTATAGTTTTTATTCCATCCACAAGAGGCGAGGCCGAATGCTTTTATGTTATACCAACAGAATCCATGTTATCTTTCGTTACATCAATAATGGACAGGATCTAGAGGCCTTCACTCACCGAATGTTTATCTATAACGTGGTTTTTATTATATCATAAACACAACATCGGTTTATTTATAGTCGGAGCCGTGAAATAATTGTTGCACGTAGCGTCGGGCCGGGAGGCAGGAATTATTAAAAATAATGAGACTGGCCTTCTGGTGATGCTCCGCGGGTAATCTAAACAAGTGCTAATAGTCGGCCGGCACCCATTGACTGTGACTCATACCGGATTATTATTATTGGTTACTTAATTATTTTGGTTTAGTTAGAAGGTGATACACTGCACGCAACCACACTCAACCACGGCACTCATGGACACAATCATCGAACGATTTGCTTGAAGCTTTCTTTATATGATCGCCTGATGCACTATACTATCTAAATTCAAGCTTCCCTTTACCACATTTTGTTTTATTTACTGAGTATATTTTATCAGAATATTCGTGAGGATATGAAATTCGTCGGGTTTGTCAAGGATTTTTGTTTAGTTACGCGCTTAGACGGTGAAGCGTACGGTATCATGCCAGTCAAATTCGGCCGAGATGGCACGACTAGCAGACGAATCGATAGTTGATTCCAGTCCTGTTTCCCGCACTAACTGAGATCGCTCCCTGATAAATTAACGCCGGCTAGGTCCGCCAACTATTAAATTGCTGATAAATTAATCAAATATAACAAGGAAATGTAATAAATTGTAGTTGTACGGAAATATTTCTGCTTGATTTATGTTTGATTGTTAAGTTTATGAAACCAGTAATAGACAATTTATACTCTTAATTGAAGATTTACTAACTTTTCATTGACTGTTTAGTTTCTATTCATTCATTCAACATGCAATTTTAAAATTCTCAACCTTATATTCTTTCTTTTGTATGCCTTTCTTTTATTCACACCACAACGCATTGACGTGACTTTCCAACAAAGACTTTTGTAGTTCGCCAAAAATATTTTTCAAATATTTGGTGTTCTGCTATTTATTTCGTTGTAGTATTTTCTGAATAATAACGCATACGAAGTAAACAAGGGCTGGGGCAGTATAAAAGTGTTATTTTCGGTTCGTAGTTATTGTCGTTTGATAGGTGGTGCGGTGCGGTCGGTGACGCAAGTCAGCGTGCCCTCAAGTATCGAGTTCCTAATGGAAGTAACGATTAGCTCTGTTGTATCAACGATGAAGTCTATACACAACGTAATTCAGGATAAGATACGTGTTTTATATAGGAATCTTTCAACAATGGCTCATTAACGGTATAAGAAATAAGATTAAAGGTGAATTGCACAAACATTCTTAAGTTTATTTAGCTTCTAAATATGTTTAAAAAACAAATGACGTTCGTTTTAAATAGTTTCCTATTTGAGACATTATAAAGTACAATTTTGAATAAACAATTATTGTTTTTTAAACATATTTAGCCGATACATAAACTTAAGAATGTTTGTGCAACTCACCCTACATGTTATTTAGTTACGGCTTGATTTTCACACGCGTCGGTTGGAGGCAGCTAAAAAGGTTGGAAGTGTTTAAACTTTGCCCAGGAGTGGACTATATATGTTACCAAAACAAGAGTAGCTTTCGGACTGTGAAGCAATTACTCATTTAGTAGTCAGAAGATTTTTGGCGATAAATAAGTAAGTGAAATCGCGACTTCTATTAATTCTAGTCTGGAATTCTAGATTCCCAGTTTAAACTAATCTGTAAACTATAGAGTCAGTCGATAAACTTTTTATAAAAATAGTTACAAACAAAACTTTTATATATGTTTGTTCTGAATGGAAATAAAAATAATTATAGCCATTTTATAACTATCTTTATTATCTTATACATTGATGTATTGGCGCGGTACAGTCATTGAAACATTGTATCTGATGAAAAGTGAGCATTTCTAGGCGTGCGTTTCACGGACTGTAGCTCAGTTACATTTAACGTTATTTGACGATCTACGCACCGTGTGTTTACGTTATTATCTCGTTGTTGCGTGTGAAATATGAAAACATAGTTTTTTAACGAGTGAAATGCTCTTAATGCAAGTGTTTGTTTATGTGTGCTGCCTCTATGGCAGCATCTTAGTAGTATTAATGTACATATAACATTTTAACCAAATTCGAAAAGGGAGAGGTTATGAATTTGATCCATTTTTTGATTGGTATGTATGTATGTTTGAGATGTGGTGTTGGCGTAATATGGAAAGGATTAGTTGGACTGCAAGGGCGACAAATAAAGTAGTATTAGAACTGGTGAGAAAGAGTTGAACATTACTTGAGATAATAGAAAATAGGAGAGGGAAGATGATAGGACATCTCATACGACATGACAGATACATTAATAATATCATGGAAGGAAAGCGAGGTAGGGGAAGGCCTAGAATCAGTTACATGAGTCAGATTAAAGAAAAAGTGTCTGTTATGTCGTAAGAGAATTTTTGTGTTTTTGGCGTTTTTTGACTCATTGGTAGAATTTATAAATGTCTTTATAAATGCATTCCTAACACAAGGTTTTAAATATCGTACAAATCAATATTCTTTTGAAAATCTATTCATAAACAACACGCAGTCAGGGCTAAACATAGGTACATTGAAAATTATCTAAAACATCATCATAAACTTCTTCCTTTTGTGAAGTCGGTGAAAAATTACCCAACAATGAATGTAAATTGTACTGTTACATGCATATGCATATATCCAACCTTAAATAACGAATTAGATTGCGCTTTTTCATCCGTTTCCCGTTGCGCACATTATGATGATCAGCGAATCCCAATGAGAAGTGGGCTCCCGCAGTATATCCGTAGGAAGATTCTTATCTATACTAATATTATAAAGCTGAAGAGTTTGTTTTGTTTGTTTGTTTGTTTGTTTGTTTAAACGCGCTAATCTCAGAAACTACTGAACCGATTTGAATAATTCTTTCACTGTTAGATAGTCTATTTATCGAGGAAGGCTATAGGCTACATTTTATCCCGAAATTCCCACGGGAACGGGCACAACGCGGGTAAAACCGCGGGGCGCTGCTAGTCTATACTAATATTATAAAGCTGAAGAGTTTGTTTTGTTTGTTTGTTTGTTTAAACGCGCTAATCTCAGAAACTACTGAACCGATTTGAATAATTCTTTCATTGTTAGATAGTCTATTTATCGAGGAAGGCTATAGGCTACATTTTATTCCGAAATTCCCACGGGAACGGGCACAACGCGGGTAAAACCGCGGGGCGCTGCTAGTAAGTTATATCCTGCTAATATTAAAATGCGAAAGTTTGTGAGGATGTATTTATGTATGTTATTTGTAGTAAGTATGTAATATTTGTAGTAAGTATGTATACTAGTAGCAACATCCCCTTTTACCTGTGCTGTACTTGTCTGTACCCGTATATCCGGATATAAAGTATACTATGTGTTGTTCCAGACTCTAATATATCTCTCCGCCAATAGTAATTCAGTTCTTAAGTACTTATTGAACATATGCAACCATCTATCCTCGCCGATGTTCGCAGTTATGGTGTTAGTAGTATAGTATAGATATATTGTTGAGGGGCATTAGTTCACTGGTGCATCCCGCGCGGCCGCCGACCGCAAATTCCACTCATCATTTAATGAAAACCTTTTGTCTCTATACTCAACTATCCATCCCAACATAAGGGAAACTAATAAAGCCACTACTAGGGACATGTACCCCTAATTATGTGCTTTTAGTACAGACAAATCCAAAATAAATAACTAGGTATTCCTTTTTTAAATATTATCTTACGGGCCTAGTCGTAAATGAATCGAATATCGCTGCAATAGAGGTATTTAAACATGGAACATTTAGAAATTTACCTTAACTTTACTATTACGAAAGCTACAGATTCTTAGTGAATTCCCCGATCATGTTAAGCTAAATTTGTCGGGCCGCTTGTTGATAACATCACTACCATTTAATTAATCCATGTTGTAGTGACGCTAGCGAACGGACTTAATTAAAGTTAGACTGCGCATATATGTAGATAGAATGAACTGATTCAAAACTAACTTTAAACGGACTGCATATGCAGGAAAGAGATATAATATTCATAGTATTCAGTCTTTCATCTGCCATAATATATGTACCTACTTACGTAATACGTCTAAATTTTGTATTATTGTGGATGAGTATTCCTGATGCAAAATTGAAGGCAGAATTTACGTAGGTATATTGAGAACTAAATTTCACGCCTGCTGTTTCGACCGCGTGTTTATATACATGAGTAGTAATTTGGGGATAAGGGTATATGTATACCTATATGTGATTCCGGACTGTAATCTATCTTAGTGCCAATATTAATTTAGATCCGATCAGTATTTTAGATAACAAACTGCCATTATTCTTCTAATAAACTTTTGCATTCATATAATTTGTAGGATTAGGTGAATAAAATGCAGCACCAATTAGCTAAAGGGGTATTTAATTAAATAGAGTAGCCTTATCAACCGCGTCTTTAATTTTCTAATGAATGTGCCTGACAGTTATCGCAGCGTGGAGTCCAATTGGCACCAGTCTCCGACATAATGTTAACTTTGACTAATTAATGTTAGTGTTCACTATTAGTGTTTATGTTACGTTGAGTGTAGAGTCCAATCACTAAATAGTTGATTAATTTGAATGGAGTAACTGCTTCCATAGTTCGGAGCCACTCGACTGAGCAACGTCATGCCATGATAGCAACATCTCTAACTCACCAACATGACAAAGCGAACTGTGGTATCCTCCAATACGAGTAGATCACATTTCAAAACGGATTGCAACGCACCATAGCTAGTGTAAAGGCACATTTTATAGTTATACGGTTAAACTATTTAGTTTACATTCGCATAATGACTGTATCATCCAGTGTATCATGGGTTGTGTGTCCGTTTATGAGCGCGATATTTATTAGTAGTATCGATTCACACCTCGCAGTTCGGACGGTCGCATTGCGTCACCTGATATCAGCTCTTATCAAACACCGGCCGTTGAACTATTGATAACGAAATCAGTGTTAAACTGCCTTCAGAGAACTGCTATTGTTCTTGTTAAAACTACATACGCTGTTGAATTCACAACTCCAGTAAAGTTTAAAAACTAACGAACCATTTTTGTTGGAGCATTTATTTATTCATCATATTTTTTCTGAAAATTGATTGCGTTTTATTATCAATATCACTGATAAAGTGTTATCGCAATTTTCGGTGCTTTGTGACACTTTACGCTAGTGAATTATGGTTGAATCATATAAAAATGCATTAAAACCTGACGTAGTTTATATACATTTTATCCAACATGTGTATTATTTATATGCATTTTACTAACATGTTCATAATTAATATCAATCTTTTCCTAATTCTTCGGTACGTCTTTGATAATATCTCTGTATCAATCAATCGAGCGTCAAATTGTCAATTATTGGTTTCACCTCTGGCCATAGGGAAACTACCTGCACTTAACATCATGTTGTTTCTCTTTCACTCACTATATGTGTGAGAGAGACGGATATAGTCTAGGCTTGTACCTGCTTCCTTGAATCCGTACAAGAGCTAAAATATCAAATGTAGGATTATGTAGCTTGTGGTTTTCCTGTTTTATTTTACATTGCGTTTCCTGCTGTAATTTTAAAATTATTCTACTTTATTTTATAATTGAAAGCTATTAGATTAGTATATTTATGGTATGTTTAAATTATCCGTTATTACTTTATGTTTTAAGATAACAGAGCGTAAACGTTTTTTACGTTAATTTATTTATCGTTGTAATTAGTTTAATATTTATTTATGTTATTTATAGAATTAGATTAGTTCATTACGTTTTATATAATATTGAGCTCGCTGTTTAAATGTATTTATGTTTTATTGTTTTTACTTAATTAGTTGCTTAAAAAGATCATTATGTTTGTTTTGCTATATACACTATCTTTTTGAAATTAAATGTGATTTAAAAAGAACACGATATAAATTGTATCTCTTTAAGGGTTAATATTAATTAACGCGTATTAAGAACAGTTTAGCTGTTAAATGGTTTGTCACTTTCTGACATACGCAATTTTCCGAAGAGCAAAAGAGACAAAACACATTATAACAGTGTTTTAGTTACACCGCGTATATTTATAAGGCCTTAGGTATATATTAATGACAATTGTAGTGATAATATGAGAATTAACTATGACTAGTGAGAATTGTTTGTAAATAGCTAATACATCAACTGTACGAACCGAAAATAATAATAAAAATATTAATAATAAAGACTGATTCACTGAAATAACTCATCCATCCATCCACCATTAAAAGCATTAACTAGTCCCACTCAGTGTATGACAAGACAACATCGCACCAACTGCATATTACATTAAAATTACTCGTGCATACAATTATCATAATTATTATGATAATTTAGTAGTATTATTTTAGTACAAGCAGCGCCCCGCGGTTTTACCCGCGTTGTGCCCGTTCCCGTGGGAATTTCGGGATAAAATGTAGCCTATAGCCTTCCTCGATAAATAGACTATCTAACAGTGAAAGAATTATTCAAATCGGTTCAGTAGTTTCTGAGATTAGCGCGTTTAAACAAACAAACAAACAAACAAAACAAACTCTTCAGCTTTATAATATTAGTATAGATTACTAAAATATACAATATTTTGACTTTTTGGCCACCAGAAAACGGTTTATTCAACATTTCCGTAAAAGCTACCCTATGTAAATCAAAATTTAATCTAACTACCTATTTGAGAATTTTATCTGATGTCTGAGATTGTCGTATGAGATAGTTTATGAGGACCAATCTACGACAAAAAGATCCCTTTTGACAAAAGTAAATATACCGTGAGATCTGCGTATCGCAAGAGATGTCTGAGAAATAATTAATATTTATAAAAAACTAGCTGCGCCCCGCGGTTTCACCCGCGTTGTACCCGTTCCCGCGGGAATTTCGGGATGAAAAATAGACGTTGGCTGATTCTCAGACCTAGTCAATATGCTCACAAAATTTCATGAGAATCGGTCGAGCCGTTTCGGAGGAGTACGCGAACGAACACTGTGACACGAGAATTTTATATATAAGATTACAGAGATGTATTATTATTCCAATATTTGTATTCTAGCAGCGTCCCGTGGGTTTATCCGTGTTGTGTCCGTTTCCGTGGGAATTTCGTAATAAAAAAAGACTCTCACCTTCCCATTAAAGGAAGTTATATTACATAATTAATTATTCCAATCGGATCGGTCGTTTCTGAGTGCGAGCAAACGAACAAAAACAAAATTCAAACTTTTCAGCTTCAAAGGTTAGTATAGATAAAATATAGATGGCCAGTCGCCACCTATCTATTTATATTAATATGGCCAGTTCCCATCTATACTAATACTACTGATTTACCAAAAAAAGCTATAGTAGCCAGAGATATTAAATAAAACAATACTCTATAACAAATAATAAGTAATAAAACATTTGCAGCCTGAGCTGACGATACTGTACCTACACAAATATCAGTACAAAGCCATATTCAGACGCCCCTATTCACTAAATACTGATATCAACTCACATACGCACAACGATCCCTACCAAAGGCAAAATAATAATAGGTTTCATGGTTTCTGAAAATCTCACATTCCCCGTAACTTCCCCTATCCGAACTGAAAGTATTCAACCGTCAGTTTCACCCGAACGATGTTACATCGTTGCAGCTCTCCTGGTAAACATTTTTGATTGAAATTGTTTACTGAGAATATATATACGAACATATTTGCATTTATCACTTTGAATAACTACTGCAGCTACATCCGAAAATTGGAGTATGATATTTCCAGTCCAATTATATTTTGTTATTGATATTGTAAAATGATGCCTTGTTCTGATTGCATATTTTCGTATATATATTTTATTAGTATTTTTCGTATTTCGTATATATTTCGTATGTGCAGTAGGTGGTGTAATGAAAATATTTCAACAACAAATAATGAAATTCACTGTCGGAATGAATAAATCATTTGTTGTGATTGCGATTCACATAATAACACAATAAATCCTCATCAACGGCATATAGAAAGAAAAACGCGAGCAATTCCCTTTGAAAACATGTTGATTCAATAGAGACGCGCGCGCCGATTAAAATGTAAAGTGAAGTGTAATCGTGCGATGTTATGAGTGCTGAATCCGGCTCCAATTTATTGGATAAGGATTCCTTTTCGCGTAGTGTAAGACGTCTGGCTGCGGGAGCTCGGGTCTCGTCGCAATCTCCAGTCGGATTGGTCCAGACGTTAGATACCGTCTCGTCTATGCATGGCTTCCCCTCGCTCGATTGCGCATTTCCTTTTAATATTGGAAATGGTTTTGAAACGTTTTGATAGCTATTAGACATGTCGTCTAGTGTCGTCTTAATTCATTTTCAAGACGGAAATTAATAGCCCTTTGCCCAGTAATGGAAATACAGAATAATATTATAAGTAAAAACACAAATTGGGAAAATATAAGTTGTGAAGAGAACCTTGCAACCGTTTCGTAATACGCGTAGAAATGTGATATTCATTACAGAAAACAATTTTAATTGGACGCTTCGTGTTTCGCGCAAAAACAATAATTATTAGTTTACAACGTGTACGTTTGTGTGTCAAGGTCGTTTACTTATATTGTTCAAGTGCATTTTAAATTTTGTGCACGTGTTATTTACACTTACCGCCTTATTAATAAACGCTGTGTTAAAAACACTGTTATGTGTTTTGTCTCTTTTGCTCTTCGGAAAATTGCATATGTCAGAAAGTGACAAACCATTTGATAGCTATAAATAAATAATATGGCCCTTACAGTCTAGGTTGCGGAACTACATACCAATGCGATATCTTATCCCTCGCTAAATATCTCTTACAATACAAATATCTCTTAAGATGCTTGCTCTTATGTCTTCGTGAAGAAAAAACTGCTACATCACCATCTTTTGTTTCTTTGTATAATTAACTTTTAAGTTCTTAGTTAAGTTAAACTTTGTTTTGTTAAAGTTATTTTAATTTTACACACCCATAGATTATGTAAGCACAAAACATAATTTTCTAAATATTTTTTTAAGCAATACCTATACAATAAGTAATGAGAGATGCAATGAGTTCGACTGGTAAATTCACAAGTGTAAGGTATAGGGGGGTATACACACAAATGTCACCCGACTCAAACGGGCCTTCGTTCTATGCTTATATTTTGACAACTGTTGTTAAATAAGGATTTAGTGGCGCTTAAACTAAGTAAGCGTTTCAGTATTGAGGGATTGCCTATTAAGCTCAGGTTGGGTTTTCTTTTACTATGTGTAAATTGTTCTTCCTATATGTAATTTATATTTCTAGTTAAGTTGGTCTGCTCATTATTATATTTTGTACTTTTAAGTGTACCCATTGACTTCTGGAGGGAGATAACATTTCGCTAACTCTCTCTCTCTCTCTCTCTCTCTCTCTCTCTCATTCCTACTGACTGATGTGAAGTTTGTTGTTCGTGTGGATGCGATAAACACAAAGGTAGTGTGTGACAGATTAAGCTCTAGAAAACATTACTGACTAAAGCGACTATTCTCCAACGGTCAATGGTTTTTTTCCTAATACCTAGGTACTACCTACCTACTGTACTCGCAACTTAATCTGCTAAATCTATAAAAAAATTATAAAGAGAAAATCTTCACCCTGGCGAACAAAATGCTAGGTATAGATTGCTTAACAGTACCAATTTGAACTTTTACTTTCTTATAAGACGAAGAACGAAAGATCCAATTAGATCAGAGTAGCTCAGAATTTAACTCTCGGTCCCGAACTATGAAAGTAACTTTATTTAACATTTAAAAGTTAAACTATATCCCCTAAATATCCCATAGGCCACCTAACTTTATATAACATTGAGCAGATCCACTGTATGTGCAAAATCAATTAGCATCTAAGTTTATATGAAAAGCAGATAAACTCCGCCCTCTAAGTAAGCTCTATAATTATAACCTTTAGGTTTAGATATATCCTACATATGTACTGTAAAATAACACCACTATGATGTTATGAACGCAGCCGGTAGTCAGGCGCCGCGGCTGCCGCGCGGGGACCCGAGCGGCGCCCGTCAGCAGACGCGCAACCGCCGCACCCACCGCCGCGTCACGCACAACGAGAAGCGATACCATTCAGGTTTACACGGCTTCGCTACTAAAGGCTATTTCAACTTAAGCGTTTACTGTCGTCTTACTGCCGTGCTATTATACGGTTGCATCGGAGGCAATATTCATACAAAACTCACTGCAGGATGACTGTAAACGCTTAAATTGAAAGAGCCCATTCAATCCTATCACAACTGTCCTACGGTGTAACGGTGCGATTCCGTAAAATCCGGTGTGGAGCTAAATTGACCAATCACACCGCACTGAAATTGTCAAAATCTTTACTGCTCCGCTTCTATGGAAACGTGCCCTTAAGCTGGCACCACTTAGCGTGTGACATTGTGGGACAGTGTCTTAACTGTGCACTTGTTAATGTCAAAATGTTGATAATAGTAAATAACCATATCAACTCAGAATTCATGCAGCGATCTGAGGTCTCGTAATCGTAATGTCAAAACCCGACACCCGAAAACAATAACATAAAAATATACTAATAAATAGTGCTGAAAAATATTATTTGTTTTGTTCAACGTGTGTCGTGTACTAATATTGTTATTTATTCAATTTTCGCATCGCTTCTTCTTTAAACTTAAGAGCTGGGCTCTTGTCGATGGAGTTCTTTCCACTTTTCTCTATCATCTGTCATTCTCTTCAGCTGCTGGTACGACACGACTTTTGCTCTTTCCTTCAGTTGGTCTACATATGCCCTTCTTGGCCTTCCTCTTCCTCTCCTTGCCTCTATATGTCCTTCTGTTATAGTTTTTATAAATTCGTCGTGTCGTAACAGATGTCCAAACATCGCATCGCTACTTAATTTATTTAAAGACCAACGTTCATTGAGTTTTACTATAGATCATTGCAAGGAGTCAGATATAATTAGTATTTATGTGAGATATGAAAGTTAAAAACAAATTTTTGACTGCGACGGCTGTAAAGACCTCTCATCTTTCTGAAGATCTCACTACAGTGAAGAGCTAACTGTACTATACTAGTAATAAGTACATGAGTATTATTAATATGCGTTTTGATATTAATACTATGAAAGTGCACAGTTATCAAATTGGATTCAGACTATGCCGTAGATAGTGCATGGATTTTCATTATTAGACTGAGTTTTAGCTATTAATATGTATTTTCTGTATATTTAGTATGTAATTTTATTTATTTACATAGTTTAATCTTTATTGTATATATTTTTGTATAAACTTTTACCGCCTTATTAACTAAATCACTGTTATACTGTGTTTTGTCTAAACCACTGTTATACTTGTCTCTTTTGCTCTTCGGAAAATTGCGTATGTCAGAAAGTGACAAACCATTTGATAGCTAAAATGTTCTCATGTTCTCATAATTCGCGTTTATTAATATGCCTTTTAGAATCTCCGACAAGAAATGTTATTTTATGACTGCAATTTTGATACAAAGTGAATTCTACGAATAATTGCTTTGGTAATCTAAAATATCTCTAAAATACAATCGCCACGCAATATAGTAGGATATTTATATTCATGTACGTTTGACATCAATCAAAGTTGTACGGGATTATGGTCTGCTTATAAAGGTTTTACTATCAAAATTTTATACAATTTAGTGCTTCTATAACTCTAAGTACACATACAATACCTACCATAGGATTAAATCTGACGCAATGACTACCAAAAAACTATAAAACATTTACGAATCATCTTCAATAAGGGTCGGTTGGTCAGTTGCAATCGTCAGGTAGAACAATCTAGAACCAGTTTGAGTCAAACAGAGCTGCAGCCATCTCGATCGTGTGGCGCTTCTGCCGCGGGCTATATTCGATGATTCATAGCCTATTGCTTCGGAACTTGTACAATGTATAGTCCGTTGCATTTAAACGTGAGTAAAACAACGAACAGCATTTGTGAGACGAAAATAATACAGTTTCGTTATTTAAAATTAATTTTGTGTCTAAAACTGCGACAAAAAGCAATTGATTAGTCGAAAATCACAAACTATTGTGGCAGTCAATACTTAATTCTTTGCATCTCAATTATAAACAATAAAAGACAGTATTTACTGTATAAGTATTTAAAACTTGACCCCGGATAATTCAATATATTATGTATATATAATCTGTTAGGAAAATCGGAATAAACACAGCACGTGCTTAAATCCATGTTTTGTGTGTCTCCCTCGTAAACGAAACTTCAGATTTTTTTATTACCTATTCATAATAATAATTTTATATTAAATTCTCGATGTATTCACTAAATGCGACTGGGTATAAATTTATGACAAATTCGTCCGAATATGTTTTTTTCCTTGTAATATTTATAAGGTATTACGACGATTTTGTGGAAAAAATAAGATTAAAAATATGTATAATATACTTTTATATTTAAACTTTATTTATCCTTCCTCTTGGCTATCCCTGGATAACAAAAAAAAAACGATAAATCATTTATATGACTTGAATTTTCTCGGAGTATTTTTTACCTCGATTACTTTGCCTACAACTTATTTTTTTCCAATTTCAAACCACCATGACAGATTTGTCAACCATAAACAATTTCTTCTATTGAGGAAAAGGGTTCAGTGATAGGGTAACAATGGAATGAAGTCAGTAAACCTTGAATGAAGTTAGTAACTGACTAAGGTACTCAATTTTAGGAATAAATAAAGAGTACGTTGTCCTATGTTCTGTACTTTATACGTACCTTAACCTTTTGAGGCCCTTGTCTATTATTAAAACAAATCGAACTGCACCGTCTGTCTGTCAGTCTGTCTGTACAGACACGCAAGTTCGGGGACCTCCACTTATATCGTCTGTACGGATTACAAGTTCTCCCCTACGAGCGAGTTTCACTTATTTTTATGCGGCTCAAACAGTTTATTAAACCCTGGCAAAGCTCCAGACTTGGAAATATTATCTTTGATATTTAATTATTCTTATACAGCATTAATTTTATGCTATTTTTATGTAGTTATTACTTAGAGTTTATGTTCGAGTTGCGTAAGTATTCTAGTTAGTTGTCAGTAGTAAATCTAAATTTTGTAAATAATAAAGTAGGTACCTAAGTATGGTATTAATCGGACAAATAGAACTTAGGCAATTATAAAATTAGTAGTTACCTATTTTAATATCTTGTGGTTGGTCGTAAATATAAATGACCTCATTTCTATTTTTATCCTTCCAGCCCTCCTACCTCCTGAAATCCTCAAGACGGTAAAATCCCTTATAACCCTAATCCAGGCCGCAAGTTAAGGAAATCTATTATTAGGGTAATTTTCTAAGAAGAATTATTATCATGAGAACGAAACGAAGATTCGACGTATTATTTTTGTATGTTACGTTTCTTAAGCATGTTCAATATTCATATTAAGTTGGCCTTTAGTTTTTAAGCTACATACATAAATATACACAAACATTAATTAGACAAAAATCCATCACAACTTAACGTCTAATTCATTCGCCGCAAGACTTCATTTGTAAGAAAATTGAGTCTCGCTAGTGAGTTTATCTCTGTAATTGAATTATAAGACCTGTTTTGAAGAAAGGGCATCAACCAGCCGTCGTGGCGGAGGATGAGTCGCTAACCTGCCACCTGCAGTGAAAAGAAATGTGATTACCAAGCATAGTAGCCTCGAGCTAGTTTTGTTGTACTTGATATAACGCTCAGTGCTGAGTTCATTTGCAAAGGGACGTATTAAGGACGCCTGAAGTGGGCTAGGCAGGGGGGCATTTGCATATGGGGCTATTGATATTACGCTAAACTTTTGCGGCCAACATTTTGAGTGTATCCGTCAATCAATTAAAATACGGCCTTTGTCGAAATCGGCGTGAAAAATATCTATAGGTTTGGGGGATACAAAAACACTTAATGATACGTTCGTGTTTTGATCCTACGGATAAATGGGATTAAAATTCTCCACGTTGTGTTGTTTACCTATTCATAACATGAATCCATGAACGTATTCCATCCAAATAGTACCCTCAAAACGGTACGAGATTACGAGTAAAGTATTAAGTTAGTGGAAACACGACAGATTTAAAGGTACTTTTATTTGGTACTTATACGAGTATACTAAGAAATAAAATATTTTAGAGATGTTATGTAGGCAGAGAAATAATATCGAATCCAAAAATATTAGCTATGTGGTAAGTTTGTTGTGTCTTATTATCGAGGCCGTTGACAGATAACAGCCGCATCGTTAATATTATCAGGAAACAACCTAAATACTCGTATATACCGCGAAAACTAATACTAGATACTATTAGTTCTATTAGCACTAATCTTCCTTTTTTTGGTACTTGAAGTTACTTATCAGCTCTAAAGATACGCGTGTGCCCGTTCTTCCCTTGAGACGGCCCTGCCTTAAAACACGACAAAGTGCTTCTGTGTACAAATCGCTCGGAACACGCTTGGAACCCCCTGCTCTCAGCAAGTGGTAATGACCTTTCTATTTTAATGTTTACTAAACATCGGAGATATTTGACACCAATACATTATACAGACCAATTTGAATAAGGCTTGAGGATTGAGAAGGTTCTGCGAAAATGCTAACATGGTAACCGTTAACTTGAATTCATTATGGAACCCTAAAACACAGGCGGTTTTCTCCATTGTATGACAGACTAGCAGCGACCCGTGGTTTTATCTGCGTTGTGCCCGTTCCTGTAAGAATTTTGAGATGAAAATAGTCTCTAACCTTCCCGTTGAATGTGGCTATCTATTAAAAAAAGAATTATTCAAATCGGGTTGGTAGTTTCTGAGATTAGCGCGTTCAAACAAACAAAAAAAAAAGGCATCAATCAGCATCAGCTTTATTATATTAGAAAAAAACAAATTCTCTTTACTAATAGAAGCCAATTGGAAACGATCGTCTTTTGTTTCAATAACTTAATCTGGTGCTTGATAAAATAACGAATTAAATGCAAGTTCTCGAAGAATCCTTGTTGTTAATAAAATGAAGACATAAAAATAACCACTTAAGAACAGATTTCCCCAGTTTCCCACGATTGTGAGCTCTAACAGCGATCGTATAATTGACGCTTGTTTCTTGTAGAGAACTACAAGAGTAATCTTGTTTGTATTGTTTAGAATGGTTCTTCAAATACTTTGCAAGATTTTCTTGTAAATTTTTGATGTTTTGCCAGACTATTATTAAAGAGAGCTTACTTTATTTATTTAATGTTTTATCTTACTTTTCTTTATAGTGTATTTTTGTGTAGTGACCTTTAAAATTTGTATTAGATTGGTGATTAAAACTTTAATATCTGACTCTAGGGAATCCTTTTGATAACAGAAGTTTTAAAATCTTTAATTACGTTTGTCTTAAAGATATCCAGTATTGTAAATAAATATTTTCTAAGGGTCACAAAGAAGGTGTAGTCTGAAGAAGGTTCAGCTTGTGACAAATAAATATATGTAGGCTAGTATAGTTATGATATTTCCTATTCATGATTTTAGTCGATTAAAGAAACCTTCTCCTTTTTGGAAGTCGGTTAAAATGTGTACAATGTAAAAACTATCAATAGCACTCTCCGTTAAGGAGGTTAAAATGCCACATCTCTTACTAACTCTTATGTTTCAAAATGGTCCTTCCTACTTGAGTGAATCAATAATAACAAAGGTTCGTGATTTATCGCCCATCGACGAGCTTGTAATTAGGGACAGCTGTCCGTACTCATAACGAGTATTGTATTATTATGGAATCAGAATCAATATTATATTGATTTGTATACATTGTATAGGACACGCGCTGCGGTTCGAAGCTTCGAACGGAGTTTTACAAGTGCCTTATTGGGATGATAATGAAGTACTCTTTACTCTTGTGGTTTTTATATTTGTGCCATGATTTTTTCAAATCCGTCTAGTATAGTAATATAAGAAGATATACAAGAAGATAGCAACGCTCCGTGGTTTTACCCGTGTTGTGACCGTTCCCGTGAGATTTTCGGGATGAAAAGTTGCGCTTAACCTTCCCGTTGAATGTGACTATCTATTACAAAAATAAATGTTCAAATCGGACTTCTAATTCCCGAGATTAGCCTGAATAATCAAACAAAAAAAACAAAATTTACCTCTTTATAATATTAGTATAGATTTGCGCTTCATTAAAAAAAACTCTTCAGCGTTATATTATTAGTGTAGACTCAGTACTTTCTGTATTCTGAGAGTGTAGATATACTTGTCATTTTGATAAAAGGATATGCCATTTGATTAAGTGTGAGTTTTAACCCTTTGACGTCGCTCCATATTTTGTAGTCAATAAATTATGACTGGCTGCACATGCAACAGCAGCTGGCTACAAAAGCATTCATGTCTTTATATACATTTTTGATCTCTTTACGTACTTCTAAACAAATGTTACCACTAATTGACCGCGACTTATGTCCGAAAACTAATACTAGTGAGTGTTTTCACTACTTTCGTTATGTACCTGATTGGGCAGTGACTGTGTTAGTGGAACGCACCTGCCGAGGTGACGTCACCCGACCAATGGCC
The DNA here is from genome assembly GCA_951394245.1 of Cyclophora punctaria. Taxonomy (NCBI): domain Eukaryota; kingdom Metazoa; phylum Arthropoda; class Insecta; order Lepidoptera; family Geometridae; genus Cyclophora; species Cyclophora punctaria. The sequence goes on from OX596167.1 coordinate 13,352,588, forward strand.
TAAAAACTCACTAAACTAAGAAAAAATAGACGTAAACAATTTATCTAAATCATTTCACTTGTCTTTTGTTGCGTTGGAAATTGATTTTTGTAGAAAATAGACTTTTGTTCTGCCTATTGAAAGTCGCTGCTGTAAGTTTCAATAGGTATATCTACTTATGGCTGCTTTTTGAGTTGTTTGTTCCCGTTTTTCTTTTCAACGGCTGCACTAGTCGGTACGGATTTATGAGTAGTCATATATTAAATAAAACGTTATGTGTCATTCGCATTGCCCTATTTGAGGGATGTGTGAGCGTAAAATTAATTTGCTTTAGCTAAACATGTATTTTCGGTATCATATTATTATATTAATAAATTAAAGAAAATGTCACAATTATGACATATTTAATGCCATTTCGTTTTGAAATATATGTTTTAAGTAACTATAATAATGACACATTTTACGTTACATATTTTTGCACATTGTAAGTGCGGGTTACCCATCATAACCCATACAGTTGTTAAGCTATTTTTAATTCGGAAATTTCCTCGGGTACAGGCACAACGGCACAACACGGGTAAAACGGCAGGGCGATGCTTGTTTTAATATATACGTGTATACAATTTTGCTCTAATATGCACTACCCAATACCCATACCGGATACGCAAACTTCATTAAACAATTACTATGCAGGTTGTAAGACACGAAATGGCTCGTCAAAGGTTTCTATGCAGGTACAAGGTGCAGTCCATGATACGGTTGACTGCACACCGCATTTGTGTCATAGGGGTCAATTAGGCAGCGAAGGGTTAACAATAACATTTGTACAATACCGTTATCATCATCTTCTACAAAGTGTAAAACTGTTATACTAACAGCGCCCGCGGTTTGGCCTGCGTTGTAGGATGAAAAGTAGCCTATAACCATCCCGTTGGATTTGGCTATCTATAACAAAAAAAAAACTTGAAATCGGATGGTTAGTTTCTGAGATTAGATCGTTCAAACAAGAAATAAAAAAAACATAAATTAAGCTCCTTTGCTTTATTATTTCAGTATAGATTGACTCCTATATCTGCGTGTATACGGCACCTTTTTTGAAGAAAAATTCCCGATCTGGTTAGTCAATGTCTTTTCTGTGAAGTATTCTATAACATGTACTAGCTGTAATAGTTGTCATTTAGAAAATAATTTACAACGTTCATTACAGTATTTGGCTCTCACATTTATTCGGATGCAATGTTTGCATCCAATATATGCAGTGTGCTAATTCGGTGATTCAATTGTCTGAGTCTGGCTCGGCTCGACTGCCGGCCTGCCGTGGGCCGTCGGAGTTAATTGAATGTACATCTGCACTGTGATTGGAGCTCAGGATTTAGAGACACATTCGTCTGTACCCAGCGGATTGGAATAAGGCATTTTTAAACCAATTTTAGTTTCAATTAGATGTAGACTTTCAATAGACTATGTGTTACAAATCACCTTTATTATACCTATTACTATAGATATGAGGCTAACAGAAGACTTGTACTATGAAAACTTCATATAGTCGATCAGAAAATTGAAGTATCGCAGTCACTTAAAAATCAACTGAAGTTGCCTATAGGTCCCAGGAACAGCGATCGGATCAGGCCCAACTGATACAGTTTGAACTGATTTGATTCATATGGTACTTTTATCCCAGTTCGTTCATTCTCTCGACTGACGCGAGCTTAACTTAAGGCCTGATTATTCACCCGGATATAGAGATATACCGGATACGGATCTGATACGGATTTGCCTCTGGCCAGACATGGAAATACTGTTGGTGTAATTACAGGCCCTATGATTGATAAATTATTATTTTTCAAAAGGAAATAGTTCCTTTGAAGTAAATTAATAAATAGTATTACAAGTTAAAATATAAATTAATCGAACGCTCTCAAAGTTTTGAAAATATTAATTACAGCAACTCCAATAGTGAAAATGTTTTATTGAAATAATATTCGTTGCATCTTTTTGTTCAACGAAACTGAATGAAATAGTAAAAAGGAACATTCGTAATTAAGGCTAGTGTGTGTTGACTTGTTTAATATTTCATCAAAGAAAACTTTGAAGGCAAATAAATACATAGGATGAGTTACAAAACTTATATTTTTCTTGTTACTTGTTAATTTGCTTCTTATTTGCTAATGTGTGTTGCTCTATTATGTGATCTCATGTTTTTCTCAACGCTTTTCCTTTGCAATGTAGGCGGGGGCTAATTGGTACTCGTGATACATTGTCCTTTGACGAGGTATGAAATATCAGATTATATTTTTCTTGTTATTTGTTATTTTACTTCTAATCTTTAATGTAGGTTTCTTTATTATTTGATTCCATGTTTTTCTAACACCTTCCTTTTGGCAATGTGTAGGTTAATTGGCCCACGTGGTAAATTGTCCTTTGACAGATTCACAGACACATTGATAACAGCCAACAATGCTTTTTACATTTCGATTTTTGTATCGTAACAGTCTGGTTCGAAAAATATCTTGTTTTGTATAACAGATATGTTATAGTTATTTCTTCCAGTTTTTTTTTTAATCATGAAGAATGTTATAGTGTTGGGATGTAATTCCAATGGGATAAAACCGCGGGGAGCTGCTAGTGATACATAAATAAGGTCTCATTAACTACGTAGCGGTATTCATTTAGGTTAGTTGGTTCGGCTCCGATAGAGGCTAATTTAAACTTTTTATTGTGCCAGCAAAAAACCGTGCCCATAGGCCCTTACTGCCTTGCACGATATTGAGTCACGTTCGGATTTTTTATAATTGCAACACCGTATGGTTATTGTACAGATAATTTGATAACATTGCCGTTAGATAAAAAATGAGTACATATAAAAACGTATTTCATTCAATTGTAAAACACATTAATAACCGTGTCGCAATGTTTTTAAACGGTTACATAAATTACTTATTGCTTTTGTTCGGGTACAAATGGAAATAAGTAAATAATCTATATTTCGTAATAAGTTGAATATTATGCAAAAGTTTATGTATCTTAAGTTACTGAGGTGTGTGTTGAGATGTGCTCACTGCACCTCATGATGCGTGTAGGTGTTAACTGTAATATATCGTTCAATTACGTTCGTTTAAAGTTAAGGCACCTCTCCTTTGCGGTGAAATTCTTGCGGTTGTTGTCTGCGGTTCTCCTCGGAATGGTATGTCCGAATACTCAAACGCAATTCAAATCAAGCAATCCCCAATGTTGACAGTGAGTTGTTATAAATGTATGAAGGTAAGTCCTAATTTGAGTATTTTGGGCAAAGACCTCTCTTCTCACCGAAGATATCAGTACAGTGAGGAGTATTAGCCGTAATCACCACTTTTGCCTAATGCGGTTTGGTGATCTCAAACATGAGCCATGTTTGAAAAGTAGGAAACATTTTGTCGCTCGACCCGGGATTGAATCCGGAACCTCAGTCTTGGCGAGCACATACCACTACACCGCTGAGGCGTTGGCTTTATTACTTTGTTTAAATTTAAAATCGATTTCACTTAAGTTTTGACAGTCGTCGCCTTAACTACCTTGACATATTGATTCGTTTTTATTGGTTATCGTTGACATTGCAGTTTTTGTGATCGGACTCAAGTTATTGTGACTAACGAAACTTTACGAAATTACTAATAAATATATCAGTATATTAAGGTGACTTCCATCAGAATCAAATGCGCTTATATCGTCAATCTGAATATTTACCTGACTCATAAGTAGATACTTATAAGATATCAGCGGTGCTTAGTAGTCATCGATGTCAGATCATAGCGATTGTTAAGCAGCGTGCAGCTCCCCCCTTCACGGATGGGTCGTCGATAGTGGCATTTATATCTGAGCGCTACCGTGCTTAAACGTAAAATTGTCGGTCCCGGTTGTATAAATCGATGGACCATTTCGAAGCCCTTTAGGTGGTCTGATAAGTTCGACACCGAGTTGGCCACTAATTTACACGAACTTACTTCGTCAGTACTAGGTCTTTGCAGGGTTGTCGTCTGGTTTCAGTTTCGTAGAACTTTAACTCTAACTTTTAACCAACATGTAGTTTGCCAGTCTATCCTCGTTAGTCCAGTGTGCAAAACTTCGCATTGGTTATTACCGTTCTGTAAAACTATTCGTCAAAGGCCAAGTTTGCGCTTTTTGCGAAGTTCGTGTCTTCGAATATGTTATGTTGCAAATGTGCATCGATTTTAAAGTTGCAGCTTTTCTGACAGTCCTGTGGGAAATGTGGTAAAACATATTGAGAGTATCTCCATGTCAAATATCAAGGTCGAGTCTAATATTTTGAAAAAGTGATGCTTTTTGCAAAATTGTATTTAAATTTTGTAATTTTTAATATGCTAGGGCTTCGACAAAGTTTTAGTCCATTAGAGTAAAATTCACTTGACTACCTGAAATACATAAACTTTACATTCTTTCTATCAAAATATGAATCCTTGAGAAGTATTTGTGTATGTATATGTAGTAGTATCAGTGAGTTAGATTCCATAACACAAGCTTAGGGTTTACTTTGGGTCTAATTAACTGTGTGTGAATTTGTCCAGGTGTATTATATTATTATAGGTAAGCGGCTGTAGCATTAGATGTTCTATTCAATTGATCGTATTCAATACAGTTAAATATACGTGAAATCATATTGAATTCAGCTTTGTGCGACCGGGCAGTATTCATAGTAATTTAATTTACTCGACCACATACATTACGCGATCATGTAGACTGATTCGGACATGCGTTCCAATCATATCTGTTACCGTAATTTGACTTTATGTAGCTGCATGTTAGAGCATGTGGTTTCCTACACTAATATTACAAAGAGGAAAACTTTGTTTGTTTGGTTGTAATTAATAGGCTCAAAAACTACTGGACCGTTTTTAAAAATTCTTTCACCATTCGAAAGCTACATTATCCACGAGTAACATAGGCTATTTTTCATCCCGAAATTCCCACAGGAATGTACACAACGCGGGTAAAACCGAGGGGCGCTGCTAGTATTGGATATTAAATCAATTTGCTGTATGTTACCTAAAATAGATTACGTTAGCATTTTGTTAATTGTTTCTGGAGTGTAGGTATTGTGATATTCTTTTACATTTTGCTGACTATTTATTACTCGGGGACTTTTTAGTGAAAAAAGCATTCTGGACCATAAAGGTATTGTGATCCTGGTTTAGATAATTTATTTGATGATTTAATGATAAACTGTAATTTTTGGGGTAAACTTTCCAAAAAATAATAAACAAATTGATTTTATGTGAGTGGGCGCCATGTTACACCAAAACAATATATAAAACCCCGCTCTAATAGACCTAGAGCCCGTGAACCCCAGACCTTCGTTATTTTATAAAAGCTGAAAGTTTGTCAGCGCATGCTCCCCAGACAGGTAAGAACGATGGACTATTATGAAGTTTGGGTTATCGTGGCTTTGGCAGATAAACGGTACTAAAGGTGTGTAAAATACCGATCTAAATTCATCAAATAATAAAGTGTGATTTGTGACATGACATATGTCATTTGAAAGCTCTTGAAGAGTTGTACAAGTCACCCTTTGATGGTGATATCGAAATCGACGGCCAACTTGGTGTTTTCGACCATTGAAGATTGGAGTTGACGTATGCTATGGACGCTGATCCTAATGCTCAACAGTGACATGACCTATATCATTTGAAAGCTTTTGACAAGTTGTACAAGTCACCCTTTGACGGTGATATCGAAATCGACGGCCAACTTGGTGTTTTCGACCATTGAAGATTGGAGTTGACCTATGCTATGGACGCTGATCCTAAGTGACATGACCTATGTCATTTGAAAGCTCTTGACAAGTTGTACAAGTCACCCTTTGACGGTAACATCGAAATCGACGACCAACTTGGTGTTTTCGACCACCGAAGATTAGAGTTGGCCTATGCCATGGACGCTGATCCTAATGCTTAACAGTGACATGACCTATGTCATTTGAAAGCTCTTGAGGAGTTGTACAAGTCACCCTTTGACGGTGATATCGAAATTGATGGCCAACTTGGTGTTTTCGACCATTGACCTTTAGTACCGTATACCTGCCAAAGCCACGATAACCCAAACTTCATAATAGTCCATCGTTCTTACCTGTGTGTGGGAGCATGCGCTGACAAACTTTCAGCTTTTATAAAATAACGAAGGTCTGGGGTTCACGGGGTCTTGGTCCATAATAATATCAAAAGGATAATAATTAATCGCCAGTGCCACAAGCCGAGTGTTCACGGGCGACTCATAATAAATGCCTTTGACATCGCCTGTGATACAAGGGGCGGTACACACCGGCGATAATAACGCTTCAAATATCGTTTTTTCAATTAATATTAAAACCAGCGTGTATAGAGACCACGTTTCTGTTTCATATTTTATTAATATAATGTAGCGTGCGGTATACAATAATTGGTTTTCATTAATTGGATTAAGACGAGGGAAATTCAATGTGATTGATTTACGATGGTAGTTTATACGATGTTGACTCGATTATGTTTTAAGAGTATATTTTATTACATTAGTTCATCAAATGTGAAACTACTAATGGAGCAGCGCTTGATCAGTAAAATCTCACTGGACCCCTTCCAATCAAATGTAGTTGTATATATGACTTTCATAAACACAAATAAACCACAGAAGGAACCTACACATTCTTGAGTTTTATCATGTCAAGTATAGGTCAGTATTTTATACTAATAACTTGAGTATATTACCTATTAGACATTAGTCGAACCCAACGCGACAGAGCATCACATTCATTATTTATTTACTTAAAATTAAACTCTATTTCAAGAAGCGTTAGGTTAGATTTTCAGTACTCAAACCTCTGCAGAACCATCGCCGCTCCACATCAAACATAACCTCCGAATATTTGCGATACGTCTAATAACCCTGCCATGTTGAGTTTGTAATCTTTTCTTACGGTTCTAAGTGGTTCGAGTGCGCTCTCATCTGTCCGAATTAACTCAATGCATCCCGGTTATACGACTGTACCCCGGGTCAGTGGGTTGACTTGTGTAAACCGATGTTTATTCATAGACAGTTACAGCTAAATGTAATGGTTTGTAGTACCAAGAAGCTTTGTGCTCAGTTTGTTTGGATATGTTTTAAGATGAGCCACTATATTGGTAGTGGTTTTGGGTAGGAAGACACCCGTTGAATAGATTAGCAAATTGGATTTCTTGAATGGAACCGTTGGCTAGATGCTCAATATAAAACAAAGTAGGTTTCTGTAGTCCGTATGTCTATCTGTCCCTATGTATGCTTAGCTCTTTAAAACTACGCAACGGATTTTGCGTTTGCGCCTGCGGGTTTTTTTAATAGATAGAGTAATTCAAGGGGAAGGTATAAATGTATAAAAATTCCCGAAATTACCGCAGGAACGGGCACAACGCGGGTAAACCCGCGGGGCGCTGCTATTAAAAACTATCTGGCAGTGTTTTATAAATATTTAGCTACGCCATGTTGTGGGGTCCATTAAGAACATTTCGGATAAGGGAGTATATTTTAATCCCGTTTAAAACGATTAGGTAATTTCTTTAAAATTAAATGTATAGACTTGACCCGAACATTAAGAAAAATATCTTTATTTCTATGACCTAAAACTATTTTTCTAAATCCGATAATAAAGTTCTTTGATCTGAACCGGTCTGTTTGTACTGACTAGAACGAAACAGCAATAAACATACTTTCTTGATTCCAATATCAGTATCATTTAATATACCTATTGACCTACACGTCCAGCGGATGTCTTTCCGACGCTCTAGATATGAGCTAATTGCGTTTGACAATTAACTGTCGATTACACCGCCTGTTATCCACCGAACACCGAGCCGGTATTATAAGCTGCTATAGTATAGGTAACAATAATAACTAAGTTGAATCTCAATTCCCCAATTAATTGCATCATTAGTTAATAGTGATATTCGGTTTGGTCATTACACACGGCCTATATCTTAATATCGGCTTATATCTTACCATTGTAAGATATATACTTTAACATGTGCAACGTAGTCAAAATGTAATTAAAAACGTATGAGTCTCTTATGTCACACTGCTGTGCAAAAAACTTTAAGCCGCTTTAAGCCGCTGTAAGCTCACCGAAGATCAGTAAAGTGAGGAGAAATAATAAATAGGCGTAACCATCAAGCTAGTCAACTTAAAAGCTGAACTAAAAGTAAGGCTTACTTGTCTACATTTACATATATTAATGTTCGAGCTAATCTCGAGAATTACCTGACTAATTTGAATAATACTTTTTGTACTAGATAGCCACATTCAATGGGAATGTTATGGGCTGTTTTTCATCCCGAAATTCCTATAAGAACGGACACAAGGCGGGTAAAACGCGGGGCGCTGCTAGTACCTTATATACGTAGAAGTAATCCAATTTGTTTGTGTTCGTGTAACATCAAGAAATGTCGAGTTTTTCTGTTTCGTTTTTGCCATCTCTTAATCTCACTCATAGCCTAAAGTAACCATGTTCTACTGTAAGCATAAGTAAGTCTCTCTCGCAGAATATATAGCCAACATTAAGCGAAGAATACCCCACAATAAAGGTACATTATGTCATTAATACGTGAAGCACCTCTATATACCTTTCTAAATAAAGTGACGTGCTCGGCGATAATTTCGATCGAGAAGGCAAGTGACCTTATCATTGAATAAAATAAGATAATATTTTCGAAGGTCACGACGAAATGTTAAGGTCACCGAAGTTCAAGGTCACTAGAAAGCTTTTGAATTATATCTAAGTTACTCGCACATCAATAACCTCGGCAAAGTTCAATGTTGAAGTTATTTAATGCTTAGGAATAGGTAATTTTGAAAACTTTCCTAGAATTTCCATTTTCACAAGTAAAATTATAATTTTCATTTAATATTTTACGTTCTCATTTTATCTACGAGTATGTACCTATACAGCTTCGTAGAAATTTGTAATAAATTTCCAATAGTTATTGGAAATATCTTTTGGAATACTGTTCAAACATTTAATCAAAATAGCGTTACTCTGAAGCTCAGCTTCAATACACTGTAAAATAAAACTATTCCGAAATGCTCGGCAGTTGAATCATATTTCCATTTATCTGCCAGCGAACGCAAGCCCAATAAATAGTTATTCTTTGTCCAGTGACTTTAGAAAAGTAACAATGAACGTATAAATCTTTTCGGTCCCGTGTGTACGTTACTTTAATAAAATAATTGACACATTTTATGGCTCGCGACACGGAGTGCAAAACAAGATCTTTATGAGGTGAGAATAAAAATAATACTTATTTACATAAACTACTTCTTTCTTATTTTAAAAAATAACGTTCTTTCATTTCAAATGAGTTTTTAACCATCCCTGGAGTTCTTGGGCCGCCTAAACGCCCCGACATGGTCTAACGATTGAAACAACCGGTACCGACTGCTTAACGTGAACTCCGAAGCACGGCTTAGTTAAACTACGCCTCGAGCACTAAGTTAACGTCGGTTACTTGAGATGTTTAGGGGCGGATTGTATAAACATTCATAATTTTATTTAGCTTCAAATATGTTAAATAAACAAATTACGTTCTTATCAAAAAGTGTTCTATTTCGTGCATTATAAAATACAATTTTGAACGAACATCTTTTGTTTGTCAAAGTATATATTTTGGTACTCTTGCTCTTGGCAGCTCTTGGTGTAAAAAACCTAAGAACCGATATCATAATTTACTCATCCATAATAATACATAAATACACTTTCCGTATCCACATATCCATGTTGTGTCGAAATAGAATACCTAAACATACCTCTAATACGCGGTCGCATCTAATATTACAATGCAGTGATTGTGTTATAAATAAACCTTTATTAAGAACTATGATTGGTGGCTATTTTCGTCCTTAATAGCTTCTATTGACCACTCCAATATGCGTGCACCGAATCGAACCTGCCATCAATGTTACTATTTAATTCATGTTAACCAATTTACCTGAACCAATCCAAAACAAAACAAAATCGGTTGTAATAGTCACCGAAGCGATAGCCGTGTGTCACGTCACTTTAAAAATCAATCGTGATATCGTGTGACACATCAATTTAAAAATCAATGTTGATATCTGTTATTATTTTTTAAATGGGTTCTGGCCATATTTTCCCAATTCCATTTGTTTAGCTATTAATTTGCCTGGCATGAATTATAACATTACCTTAACATCATTTTTACGAGCAAGGGGTATTTGGTTATAACCTCAATCGTGCCACATTATAACACTCCCTTTTGCTTACGACGATATTCGTAACGATATCTTCATTTTTAAACATATCTTCCAAAAAGCTAATCAATCATTTACAATTCAAGGTATGTAAAATGGTGGTAAACCCTCCCTATTTGTTCACTTAAAAACACGGCTCTGTTCTCTACAGAATGTATTATTCTTATCCACGTGCAATTAAAACTGTTCAAATTCAATTTCTATTATTAAATCTGGTATCAGGCGGGGTGTTTTAATTAAACTGTGTCCTATTTCCCGTGCGCTGTGACTGTTAAGGGTTTTTGTATCCTGCTTCCTCCGTCCCCGGTAATGTGATAAACACCTAACGGCTCAGGTAGATGAACAGTAGCGATGGGAAAAGATACGCACATTTCATTCTATCGATATTTTTATCGATCTATATTTTTTTAAACTAAAGTCGTTTGGTTTAAGATCATCGTCCTTTTTTACTTCGGTTAAAAAAAGTCACTATTTTTACTATGTAAATAAGTCTACTGATTGAAATAATTCATTAGTAAACATTTATGATTAACCTATCATAAATACCGATGTCGATGCTTTGCAAAGCTTTCAATCAGGTTACCTTAAGAATTAGCGGCCAACCCTGGTGTCAGGGTTTTAAGACCGTCCAAAGGCCTCCGGAATGGTCTAACGATTGAAACAACCGGGACCGATAATTGAACGTGCCCTCAGAAGCACGGTAGCGGTCAGATAGAAATGACTATCGGCCACACATCACGGCCGCGCTGCATGTTGCTTGAAAATTACAGTGAGTTAACATCGCTTAAAAATTAACTATAAATTTTATTTTATTTAATATACATTGCTCCATTTCATCAAATGATGTTTAAGCAATCATCGGAACCTCGTCATAACTGAAATGCAATTATTTCAAAGCTTGTTGTTGCAAAGCATTCATTGGACATTGATAGATATGCGATGAAAGCTCATTACGGTTTGCGTTTGGATGATTTGGTATTCATTCATTAATTTCACGTATTTCAGTCAAGAGGAATTCAATGGTAATTCTGTTTTAGGGTTTATTTACCGTCGACAAATATGTGTAGAGTTATTATTCGATTAAATAATCCTACTGTGAAAATTTGTGCGGATGTATGTATGTATGTAACTAACCGAATAAAATGTATCCCATGTGTTATTCAGATGTTTAACCTATATTACTGTAAATTTTCATCCAAATCCGTCCAGCAGTTTTTTCGTGAGAGTAACAAATATACTTACATACATACATCCACACAATATTAGTAGTTATAATATTAGTAGGATTAAACCCTTCGATTGGCAGCAAGCCTCCGGTGGATTTTGAATCCCAAGCAATTTCAAAAACATCGTTATTTCAGCAGCTAATCACTACATAGTATAAAAAACAAAGTAGCTATTTTTGTCTGTTTGTCTGTATGCGTAAATCTTTAAAATTACGCAACGGATTTTGATGCGGTTTTTTGTAATAGGTAGAGTGATTCAAGAGGAAGGTTTTTATGTAAAAAAGTTCCCGAAATTCCCACGGGAACGGGCACAACGCGGGTAAAACCGCGGGGCGCTGCTAGTATAATATGTTTTGTAAATCAAAATGTGTGAAATATTTTACATATTTGGGTAATTTTATTTAATACAGGATTATTGGCTAAGGGTGGGGCTCCCGAAAACCCCGTCATAATTTTATTAAAGTAACCGATACATCAGATCGGAGGCGTTGAGACAAATTGCCTTATATTTAACGTATTTATTTGCGTATGTTTCGCACGTAACGTTGAAGGTCGATGGACGTAATAACTTTGAATCACTTACAATGCTGGGAAGATGTTTTTAACATAATTATGATTCTTTGAATGATGCACTTAGGTGAAATATAGACACTTAGGTACACTAAATACAAACAAAAAATATATATATTTATTCGTACACTAATATCATTGTTATTTTTCGTCATTGACTTTGAAGAAGAAGATTTAAACCAGATTTTTAATCATCTATACCAATATTATAAAGAGGTATAGTTTCTAACTTTGTTCGTTTGTTTGTTAGGGCTAATCTCAGGAGCTATCAGTTCGATTAGATAATTATTTTTGTAATGGATACCCACATTCAACTAGAAGGATATGGGCTATTTTTAATTCCCACAAATTCCCACGGGAACGGGTATAACGCGGGTAAAACCGCGGGGCGCTGCTCGTAAATAATATGATCATTGTATCTCGATCTTATTGTCTGTGATATCGATATCTTCTCTACCCATCCCTATTGCAGCAGACGGCTCCTAACTAATGCATCGGATCACAAACATTAACACCATCGCAGTCTAGCTTTTCCCGGATTCAGAAAATTTAATCTAATAAAAATCCAAGAATACTCCTTCAATAGAATCAAGAACACAATATATGAAACGAAAATACGGATTTCAAATAAAGAGTGAGTGGAAGCGTCTGGGTGTGTTTTCTATTTTCTATTTCTAACCGAACAATTTTAGCAAGTGTTCGTCGTGTGCGGATGTCCTGTTAGTTGTCTACTATGTCGTTTATTGTTTTACAGAGGTTCTTTTTAAAATTTTCTTTCAAAAATTCATTACCCACATGGGGTATTTTATTGAAGTTTATCGACGTTGAAGTCAAATATTTTCTTGTTATTTAGAGTTACCTATCTACACCGTATCCGCCTCATTAAATAAACGCTCTGTCACTAAAACACTGTTACACTGAGTTTTGTCTCTTTTGCTCTTCGGAAAATTGCGTATATCAGAAAGTGACAAACCATTTGATAGCTAAACTGTTGTTAATACGCGTTTATTATTATACAAAACTTAAGTACTTAGTTGTTATCGCAAGCTTAACTAAACCTACAATATCTCAGATATGTTGATACCTAACCTAAACTACGTTCCTAAACCTACATCATATGTTTCCGAAGTAAATATCGGTCATATTTCGTATTCTTGTGAGCGTATATAAACTGTGTATCCATCTGTTAGTTATAGAATATTGAATAACTCTAATAATGAATAAGGAAATTCTCAGAATTCGGCTCCAGAAACTGTATCTCCATTTACTTTACTGAACGCACGAGAGCCTAATGTATACGTAACATAATAGGTTGTGTTCACACTTCATACAAATTGCGGCAGTTTTGTCATTGTTTATAGTTTTTCGTGATAAAGTTACTTATATACTGAAGTATGATATTATGTGATGTAAAGTATTTTAATTAGATTTCATTTTCAATAAATTTATATATGGTCAATTTTAAACTAATTGACCCATTATTCCCATGGTAATTAAGGGATAAAAACTTCCTTTTGCATAGGTACGGCTTGCCATTACGAAAATATTAACTCCAATCCGACTGGTAGTTTTTGAGCTTAGCGTGTCCAAACAAACAAAAATAAGAATCTTCAGCTTTATTATATATTAAAACCACATGTCAAGTTGTTTGTCCGCGGTGGACTCCTAAACTGATGAACCGATTTTAAATTTGATTTGCACTACGTGTGTAATTTGATCCAACTCGAAAGATAGGATAGCTTACATCTTAATTTATAGTGAGGGTGGTCCATCTCTTAATTTTTACACGGCAATACAACGTTCACCGGGTCATCTAGTACTATATAAAATATAGATAGAAGGAAAGTTTCCAACGACACTTTACACTAAAGCTTCACATTGTGCATATCGGAAATCTATTGAGACACTGCAGAGCATGAAATGGCGAAGTCTCCATTAAGTGTGCACACGAGACGAACCATCGCCGATAGTGCAGTAGTATGGTAGTGTATCGGAGATTAATTCGTAAGATAATGAATACGTCAGTTGGCAGGCTTAGGGTATATTAGAATGGTTTGTTTGAATTAGGGTTTTGAAACCGGTAATACGCTATTAATGTATAAGTACAGGTATTACGCGGCGCGGGAGTTTGTTTTTAGCAAGTAAACATTTTTTTTTGATTAATAGAGGCTTTAATAGTGTGTTCAAAAAGTTTGAAAACGGCTAGGATAATGATTTGAAAGGTAATACATAGATCTGATTTTGATTTCTACCCGCGTTGTGCTCATTTCCGTGAAAATTTCGGAATGCAAAATAGCCTATAAAATGTCCTTTGAATATAGTTTCTGAGATTACCGCAAACAAAACAAAAATCAAACATTTCAGGTTTATTATACGAGTCTGTAGTACAGATAGTAAATAGATTATTATTCCTATTCAACCATCGCAAATCTGCACCGCTCTAAACCCCAACAAACCGAGTGATAGTGACTAATCGACCGCCTCGCCAGACACCGCATTCCTTCAGACAATATCATCTAGATTCCACTGCATTGAGCGAGCTTTCGATCTGAATTACTAAGGGAGTTTCTACGGGACTAAGCTTAAAAGCAAACAGCGTGAAATTCTATCTTCTACTATAAAACTGAGCTTTATTTTGAGGTAAGAACGTTTTAAAATCATTTTAAATTGCAACTAAGTTATATTGTAACTAAACCCCGCGGTTTTACGCGCGTTGAGTCGGTTCGCCGCTCGGGATAAAAAGTATCGTATAACGTTCCCATTAAACTGGGCTATCCATTTAAAAAATAAAGCTCCTCAAACTTTAGCGCGTTCGATAAACAAAAAAACGAAATTAAGCTCTTCATCGTTTTATTATGTTAGTATAGATTTTTATCTCACGATTCGGCTCCTTTCGGCTCCACCTACAGGGTGGTAACAGAAGAATGTCTTGTGTTCTGTGTTCAAGTGTTCGCATAAAGGTAAGACAACCATGTGTTAAAATATGTTTAGAAAGATATGGAAGGACAGAAATCACTACTTCGCTACTCGAGCCATTTAAACAAGTGGTCATCTTCGGCTATTTATAGAAGCCTCGTATTTTACGCTGATGTCTATTGACCTGCTTACTCAAGTGAGACGAGAAAGGTTGTGTCGGTCGACGGTCAGTCAAAAACTCATGTCAATGGAAACTAGCTTTTCTGAACTTCTGCGATAAATTTTACGTCATTCGGTAGCATTCAGTATCATTACAATTTAGTTCCTTCTTAAGGTTCCAAAGTTTCGTTATCCAGGCGTAGTAAACTGATGACCTAGCTATGTTAGCCTTTTACGATTGTAAAGCAACGTGCAGCTCGATTACTATATTGAATGGGTGGCCGATGATTTCTCTCTGACCCCTACCATGCTTCAAAAGACACGTTAAATCGTCTTTGCCGATTATTTCAATCGTTAGACCATGGCAAACAAAACACCGTTGGTTGGCCACTAAACTACTCGAACTGAAAAGTCATTCCATCATTAAATTGCAGAACGTAAACGCGTAGTAAATCCACTGCATACTATTGCATCCACTGCATAGTATTGATCGAGACGTGTGCACAACGTAGTGAACAATGATTCCATTTTGCGCCCGTGTGATGTAATGTCATTTCCATGAGTTGATTACCTATCTTCAGCGCCGAAGCCAGATTGGTGACAGTGTGGGTAATTGGTTTTGTGACGGACTATTGTTCGTACCGTGAATTGGCCGATAGCTTTGTAGCGCTTTTGGTGAGCGAAATTAATTCATCGGGAATTTTAAGCAACGCGCAGCTCGACCACAACTTTTGTAGCTTGTAGTGGTATTTCTAAAAGAGCGCTACCGTGCTTCGGAGGGTACGTTAAGCAGAGGCTTCATATCACTGAAGTAAAGTGAATCAGTAAAGGTATCACTTTTGTACATAATCAAAATTAGTCTGAAAGCTAAAGTCTCTCGTTTGACTATTTTAAATTTATAATGTTTTCGTCAGTGTAATGCCACATTTTTCCCAAAGTATTACTGGGGAAACTGGGGTATTAGATGTAAACTCTGTACGTAGGTTTGTGTGTGGGTCGGCTTTAAATAAATTATCGTGAGTTTCAGCGTGGCATTTAAGTGTCAGGGGTAAAATTAATACATTTACTACTTGAAGGGTAATTTAATTTATAATTTAATAGGTTTTCTCTTGTTCGTGAAAACTTAAAGGTTTATGTCAGCTTTCACATAATCTAGGTATATTTATAAAGGGCAAACCGGACTTACTGACTGCCGCCCTGACTTATATATCAACGCACAACCGAAACTACTGTATCTAGAATTTGAACTTGAATTTTGGTACAGGAGTTCCTTTTAGTATCAATAAAGCTACTCAATTTAAGATGTATTTACTCTAGCTTTATGCCACGGATTCGGTCGCGTCAAACCCCTATTTATCCCGATAGGGAGTGTAATTCCATTAGCTTATATTTGTGTAACGAATTACGATCAATTTACTATCCGCACAGATATATACCTGACCGCTTCAGTGATTTGATCTGCAAATTGATACACTTACTATACATAGATAGATATTCATAGGATATTTAATTAATACAACATTTTATCTATACTAATAAAATAAAATAAAAATAAGAAATAGATAATTGCCCTATCGGTGACTTCAAATTGAGGTGGCGGGGATCAAACGGAGGTCTTTGCCCAACAATAATACGATTACAGTAAAATAATTCCTGAAGAGTTCGTTCCGTTGGTTCTAACGAGCTAATCACTGAAACAAATAAAAGAAACGGTAGACACATTTAAGAGAAAGGTTATAGTACGTAGGCTATTTTTCATCCCGAAATCCCCACGGGAACGAGCACACGAGGCGCTCCTACTCACCAATATACACCTACAATTTTGACTCCTACAATTTTCGTTTGTGCCCGTATAATTAGTTGACTGGTAAACATATAAAAACCAAAATACATATTATCCTCTTGTTAATTAATTCAAACTATTAATATATAAAAAGTTAATGGACTTATGCCGGGCTCCGTGTTAGGAGGTTTTTGTTAAATGATCTTGTTGGAACCTGTTTGAAAGATAACCATCAGCTGAAGATACGAATGGCGGTGTTAGTTGGATTTCGTTGTTAATTATTTCATATAGCTACTAGCCCCGCCCCGCGGACTTACCCGCATTGTGCCAGTTCCTATGGGAATTCCGGGATGAAAAATAGCCTATGACCGTCTCGTTGAATGTGACTATCTATTATAAAAATAATTATTCAAATCGGACTGGTAATTCCCGAGATTAGCACGAACATACAAAATTTACCTCTTTATTATATTAAGTTTAGACTAGCAAGGAGCATGTTTCAATAAATAACAAATATCTTTCTTATTATCCATTTCGTATTTGGCATGTTTGTGTCAAAACTTATAACTACTTAAACTTGTTACCAAGTTACATTTAAGAACCACTTCTAATTCTATTATTCGGCTATTAAATTTTGAAGCAAATACTTGATTAACTTAGCGCAGCTTTTAACATATACAGAAATAATCCTAACTATCTTAGTATCTTGTTAGAACGACAAAGCTTATCATTAACCTACGTAATTAACTCGGAACATAACTAAGAAAAATAAATTCGTGTCGAAATACTGAAATATCACGTGTGCCACCCACCCCAAGGCCGCACTAGAGCCAACGCAACGCCTTTGCATTTCACATTCAAAGTACTATAATTGCCACCCTCACTCGTGTGACTCCCACATCCACAGTTCAAAGAAACACAGTCACCCGACTTCACCTCTCAGGAGAAACTACAGTGTACAGAAATAAACAGTCTGGCTGTAGGTGGCGAAAGAAACCGGCATAAAGAAATATAGTTATCAGGGAGAAATATACAGCCTTTGCAGGAACTATTTAAGGTTGTCATTGGTGATATTTGTTAGGTTTGGGGTAAAGTTGAGTTGAGACTAGTGAGACGTAAAGGGACTACGGAAATAAGTGGGAACATTTAAATGAAATGAACGATATTTTTATAGCAAATAGTATTGTATCTATATTATCTACTGGCCTAGCTATGGACAGACAGCTAGAAGAGACGGAGGGTCGAATTTTCCGTACAAAGGGGCAATGCAGGCTGAGGTATATATGACAATAAATAGTTGGTTTAAAGTTGAAGATGCCCGTTTGATGCCCAGCCGATGAAATGGCATCTTTATACAATGACCAAGAGGATAGTCTCATTAAATTGGTGTGACAAAAAAAAACAACTTGTTTTAAAACGTTTTCCAGATTTACAACTAAACCTCGTGCAGGTTAGTGGTCAACTGTCTTAGATCATTATAAGTTATCGGCTCTTCCGATAATGCGGGAAAACTACCCTAAACGTCCCATTTTGTTTGCTTTGTTCCCCTTTTGTAATATGTTCCGAGGAATAAAATATCAAAGAAAACTTATTGAACAAGATGCACTTGTTGAGAGGAATGATTTTTAAAATATATTTTCTCAATAAATAAAGCGACTGAAATGTGGGTGTGGAAGAAATTCAATGGAAATATGAAAAGATGTTATTCGAAATGGAAGTTATTATTTCCATTTCACTTGAACTTTATATTTGCAGTAATATATCGAGTATCGTAACTACGTGAAATAAGTAAAAAGTAAAACTATTAATATATATAGCCTGTGATAACCCTGATGACCAAAGGCTTTTCATCTCACCAAAGTTATCAGAACAGTAAAGAGGATTGGTGATTACGCCTAACAATATGAAATATTTACCCGGACAATATACCCGAAAGATATGAATGCTAACGAAACGAATCATTAAATAGTGAATACTGACTAACAAAGAGCGCAGGTATCTACAAATTGCCATCGTTAAAACGTAAACGAATTTTCGTTGACATTGAAACTGGGTGGGCTTTGCATTGGGTGAATTTTTACAATATTTAATACGACAAAGGACCGGCGTCAAAGCAGAGTTCCGCCTGGCTGGGTGTACTTTATTTTATGCTTTATTTTCTATTCCGTCCGCAGCGAGGTAACGAATTCATGAGCCCAGGGAGGTGGCGTGTTAGGCTAGGGACACTGGATCCGTTGTTGCGCTTATTGTATAAGTTCACCTTGTTTCATTAAGTTTGATCGTAATTATTGTTCAATGTCTTTTCTAAAAATATAGATAGTCGCCATCTCTGTACCGTGGCTTTTGCCATTTTGAACGTAGTGTGACTTGATAATTATTTTTAATACAAGATATTTTTGTTAATCTATGAATCAAAATGGTCCATTTCTAGATTTAAATTCATCTTTATTACGGTATTTTTTTAAAGTAAAACGTGAAATTGTACAATAAAAGTTTAATACTCAAATGTAACCAAAATGATACAAAGACATTTAAATAATATTCAATATCAAGTACCAGGATGTCAGCAAAGTTAATTGGCGCGAGTTGTGTCACAAGTGAATCACTATGAATTGTCTGGCAAGTTGTGTCGAGTCCAGTCGCTCGTCGCGTGGTGCCGCATTGCCTTCAATTACCACCACTTACGACCAACCGTCTTTGGGCTGGAATTGACGAACGACGAAAATATTGCAACTATGTTTAGAAAACATTCGCTCGTTGCCCGCAACTTTTTTATAATTCAGTTTTTGATCAGTTTTGATTGTTTTTGGATACTAAATCGTACTAGAATATCATGTAGCTATTAAGGATACTTAGCTACCTAGACTTTATACACTTTAATAATTTTATATCACGAAGTTATTAATGCTATCTATAAGTGCAATAAAATTGATAAAAAATTAATTATACTTTTAAGTTGTTCTAATAGTTGAGCCGTGTTACGCTGAATGATTGATTATGATTGATGATTAAACATAACATTCAAGAAGGATATTCACCAGTACGCTTCAACGTTTCCAAGAATGAATCTAGTTAACGTTTTCAAACATAACAAAGAATATTCAATGAATAAAAATATTTTTTATCGTGAATAATCTAGCAATCGTTAAAACAAGGAGTTTAAAACATGGTGATATGTCCTGACGGTCCTACAAACGTCTATAAATAGTACTATGATCGACCGGGACGTACTCCCGCGATCGCAGTTACTAAACAAACTGTCCCCCGAGTCCGCCGGCTGAATTATTGATATCCACACACTTATGCTACCCTGGTACCTCGACTTCATGGAAATCCTGAAAAATCAATACTTTTCGGTAATTACGTACATTTTATATGACAAAATAAAAAGTAAAGCGTTATCAAATAACTATCTTGAATACCCATCGGACTTTACCCAGCAGTGGGCCATTGCAGACTAACCACCTTATTCATAAACGTTCTATAACTAAAAGACTGTAACACAAACAAGGATTTTGTCTCTTTTGCTCTTTAGAATATAGCGAATGTCGGAAAGGGACAAACCATTTAATAGCTAAAGCGATGTACTTACGAATAAGACCCTATTACTTTACTTTTATTAATGTACTGACAACCGGTGACTTTAAATTGATAAGAGTGAGTGGCGTGAATGGGGAAAGCTTTTGACTAACAATGGGATGATACAGATTGATATTACAAGTACTTGTATCTGTAGTTCTATCTCGAATCACTACCTAGTACTGCCTACGTACTAAAGGGATAAAATATGTGAATCCAGAGGGCGTCGCTAGTAATATTATTGAGGCTTTGGTATGACTAAAGCCCCTCCCAGACGGGCCATACTTTTGATGAAATATGTGGCCACAAAATTGCCGACTATATCCCGGCAATACTAAAAACATTTTAATGCAGCATATGGCTGCAAAATGTTTATCTCGGCAATATTTCTGATGCAGTATATGGCTCAATATTTTGTCTTTACATGGGCCACATAAAGATGTAGTGAATACTCCTTTCCTATCGGCAAAACTCGGAACAACGATAACACCCGAATGGTGCCGATGTGTCTATGAATTACTGTATTATTAAATTACCTGTAGGCATGGAATTAGTAAGTACTACCCATGGACTTATTACTAAGTAATAAGTCCATGGTACTACCGTACAGTACTTACTAATTCCATGCCTGTAGGTATCAAATAAATCGCATACTTTATTTATCAATGCCAAATGTCAAACTGCCCGTTTGACGATGATAAACACGAACATAGCTACTCTACTCGAACGAATCGCGGCAAACTTCACGTAGCATGAAAAAGGGACGCACTTATGCCGTAAAGCGAGACAACAATAAAAGTGGCTGAGAAATATTGCAGTATTTTCGATTGCGAAGCGAACTCTCCGGCCATATTGCCGAGACCCTAAACATTCATCGGCCATACTAAAAATATGTGACAACATATCCCGGATATACTAAAAATATCGCAAAGTGTTGCAGAGTCTGGCCGTAAATGATGGCTGATGATGCCGGCCACACTATTGCAGCTAAACATTTTCGTGAAAATATGGCCCGTCTAGGAGCCCCTTAAGATATTTTAGTGCGGTAGGTTTTACATTTATTGTCTCAATAAAATCAATATTTGTGGCCGAGATACTATTGTGGGCTTAGACTATAAGTTGGCAATATAAAAGCTATCGGGTAGTAGATAATATATTCATTTATGAATAATCTAGCGGCCCGCCTCGCTTTGTTTCGGTTGACCAAGGTTCTGGTAAGAATTCTGTCGTAAGAACTAGCCAAAAAACCGTTGTCTTAAATCACTTTGTGTGTTGAGAAACCGCAGTGAAATCTGTTCAGTATTCTTAGTTTTTCAGTGAGATACATACAGACAGATACTTTTTTTAAATCTTGGCAAAGAAGATTGAACATTTAAGTATATTATTAAATTTTAGAAATACTTTTCAGAGTATCGCATTTCCACTGAATAAACGTGAGATAAAGTCTGTATCGGACGCTCTTTTCACAGATCGTTCAAAAACGTTGCATCGCAAAATAGCTTTGTTTTGCTCTCCAATTGTTTGGTACAGTCGCGTGCAAAACGCGGGCACTAACGAACTTGTTCGTTTGACGCAGGACGGCCAGACCTATTGTCATTTATCGATGAAAAAATCAAATCCAAAAAGTTACATGCAGCGTGGAAAAGGTAATGAAGAGAGTGGAGAAATGTGTTAATTGGATTTTAGGGTTCCGTACCCAAAGGGTAAAAACGGGACCCTATTACTGCCACTTCGCTGTCCATCCGTATGTCAGCAGGCTATATAGATTGGCTAGACATATCCCATTCAACAAAAGTGATTTTTTTGCCGAAAGTCCCCGGCCGCGTCTGTCTGCCTGTCTGTTCGCGATAAATACTACTCGACTCAAATAAAAATAAATAAAATCGACTAAAATACTACTGCACGGGTTTTGGCGCGGTCTTTTTAATAGATAGAGTGATTGAAGAGGAAGGTTTATACATGTATAAAAAAATCCTAAAATCCCACAGGAACGGGCACGACGCGGGTAAAACCGCGGGGCACTGCTAGTTTGATATAAACACGTTGTATTAGTGTTGCGGATAAGTAATGTATACGAACCAATCCGATAGAAATCGTTGAAGCGTATATAATGTAATAGGACATGCTCATCGCATATTTATTAATTATTAACCTCTCTTGAAGTGTTAACACGTATCACTTACTTATCTACACTAATATTATAAAGAGGAAAACTTTGTTCGGTTTTAATGAATAGGCTCAAAAACTACTGGACCGTATTTAAAAATTCTTTCATCATTCGAAAGCTACATTATCCACGAGTAACATAGGCTATTTTTCATCCCGAAATTCCCACAGGAATGGACACAACGCGGGTAAAACCGCGGGGCGCTGCTAGTATTTGATAAGGAGAAAATGGCGGTGCTATTAAAAAAAACAACGTCAAAATCCGTTGCGTAGATTTAAATGTCTAAGCTTACATAGGGACAGACAGACAGACACAGCAGAAAGCGACTTTGTTTTATACTATGTTATGATGTAATGATATTAGGATAAATTGGATTGTCCCGGTTTCATCAGGCCCTTAAGCGTTTTAAACCTCCGACACCAGGGTTGGTCACAAACTGAATTTACTTTTTATGAATCTTGTACTAACGAATTTTCACAATGATGTGAGTTACGGAATATCTCATCTTTTAAACATCTCATAATTAAAAGAATATGATTTATGTTAAGAATTTTTTACTTTCTAATCTAAAGCTTCTTTAAGTACAAGGTGATATATGAAAAAGCATTTCATACTCTGTTCCCAAAGCTCAGCGTTCAACTCCCGTGCGATCCCTACAATAGGGTTTCAGTGTAGGTGCAAGCGTTAAAATCTTTCAGGTGAAATATTTTTATGTATCTTTCCATCTTCATAAACATGTGTGCCGTGGTTCTGTGTGGTTATGGTGTCCTCTGAAACGTATCTTTCCCACACCCCTCTGCTGGGATTCGAGTGTTCCCACACTTAACAAAAGAGCTGTAACATATTTGTAAATAAATAAGTATGTGAAACAAACATTAAGTTAGTGGGTGTTTTGTATTAATACTACGTATGGAAAAACGAATTTGGAATCGAAATAACACGCTGCTGGACATTTTTTTCACATCGATATAATGGAATATAGAATTATGTGGTAAAGTGAACCGAGCTCTTGAATATTTCATGTGATTTGTTTGTTAATGGAGTTACGGTTAGTTAAGATATGTAAAGTTAACTTCAATATTTAATTTTATATAATTTCTAAGGATAGTGGACGATTCTCCGTATTAACTTTTTAAGACCATACAGTAATAAGTTTAACAATTTTCTATAACTAGCCGTTCCGCACGTTAAATTTATCATTTGACAAATAGTCCATCGAAAAGTTACATTTGGGGTTGCGTTTTTTAGAGGACGCAATTTTATTTTTTTGATGTGTAGGGGGGGTTAGTGTAAAGCTAAAACTAAGTTTGTGGGGTCGCCACCCTTGTCCCACGGCCGCCATCTTGAAAATAGGGGTTGAAATGGTTTTTACGATATATCTCTTAAACTATTAATTTGTTTTTTTTTTTAATTCAACATTTTTGTTGCAAATTAAATTCTCTACAACTTTGGTCCAGTAACTTTTTGTCGTAGAACTATAAATAAAAAAGTTATAGGCGAAAATGTTCAGAAATTCGAAAAGTAAAAATAAGAGACATAAGGGACATTACAGCTGCTGCTGATCCTAATACCGATCTATCGAAGGTCGTAGTTCGATTAGGTGGGTTCCATTTGCTCATGTCGTTCATAGGTGCGATTGGATATATCATGTCTGGTAGTGAACTCGAGGATATCTTCAAATTAATTTATGCTGAGAACTGTGTACAGCACATAATGTCTGGACATGCTTATGGTAGGGCTGTACGTGCTCATTTGCTAGTGCATTTATCATTAACAAAAATATTTATGGATTCAATAGAATTTACAGAAGAAGAACGAGATTTTCTGGATGATAATAGTACTTTAAATGAGCACGTACAGCCCTACCATAAGCATGTCCAGACATTATGTGCTGTACACAGTTCTCAGCATAAATTAATTTGAAGATATCCTCGAGTCCACTACCAGACATGATATATCCAATCGCACCTATGAACTATGAACGACATGAGCAAATGGAACCCACCTAATCGAACTACGACCTTCGATAGATCGGTATTAGGATCAGCAGCAGCTGTAATGTCCCTTAAGTCTTTTATTTTTACTTTTCGAATTTCTGAACATTTTCGCTTATAACTTTTTTATTTATAGTTTTACGACAAAAAGTTACTGGACCAAAGTTGTAGAGAATTTAATTTGCAACAAAAATTTTAACAATTTTTTTTAAATCAAATTAATAGTTTAAGAGATATATCGTAAAAACCATTTCAACCCCTATTTTCATGATGGCGGCCGTGGGACAAGGGTGGCGACCCCACAAACTTGTTTTTAGCTTTACACTGACCCCCCCTACACATCAAAAAAATAAAATCGCGTCCTCTAAAAAACGCAAGGTTAGGCCTAAAAAATGTAACATTTCGATGGACTAAAAAAAATCTGGGTCATGTTTTTTATTTGACAATTATTTTTTTTGGAAAAGATATGATAGCGGCTAGATGATTTCTGTCAATAAACAGTTCCTTCATATTTTCAATTAAATTTAAACTCGCTAATTTTTTTCTTTACAATATTTTGTCGAAGTCTCAATGCCAATATTTTAATTCCAAACGTTATCCGACGTCCGTGTTGTGTGTGTGTGACATGTGTTGTCTGTGGGTAGCCGCGAGAGGCGCGGGGCTGCGGGCTCCGGGCCGCACCAACCGCAGGCTCACGCGCAACGAGAGTCGGTATCACTCGGGTGAGTCATCTTCACCACCAACCGGTGACTAACTCACCAGCAGACTTCGAGTTGACAGACGACAACAAGATTAACTAAGATGACGTCGAGTTGACAGACGTCAAGACAAGATCGACTAAGATGAGTTTAAATTGACAAACTTTAAAACAAAATCGACTTACTATCATCAGCTTATGACTTCGACTTGCGATGACGAGATAACTTACCAAACACAAACTTCAAAGAATTTTCGAAATCGATATGTAATCGCAGAAATATCGGAGATATAATGAGATGTAGCTGAATTTTAATTGATGTTTAAAAGACAAGTTACAAGATCTGTCTTGTGTCTAGAGTGTCTATGCGAAATAGACTTTAGGCAAAATCAAGTAACGAAAGCGGAGACAAAAAGATGACTTGTGAGGCAAGTCATCTATCAGACAAGTAAAATAAAACTGGATTGAGAACCTTCCTCCTTAAAGAAGACGGTTAGTATACCTAACGACTGCTGAATTGATGATCTATCTATCATAAGATTTGACGGTGACTAAAAAAAGGTATATAGACTTAAAAGCTGTTCTTCGAAACACCAATGAAAGCTACATAATACTTAACAAGACAAGCAGAAGGGGAGACTTTCTTTACGACAGCGACAAGTAATGAAACCGCGACGACTGAACCACAGCATATTTCAGAGAATGTTCACAAAAATGTTTTTTCGATCTCAGTAGCAATATCAAACGTATTTTTCCTTTCAAAATTAATTTATTTAATCAAAATGAAGTAGTATTACTTCATAAAGTCTGAGTAATCAAAAGAGATCTGATTGAAGTTTAACAAAATTCAATTACATGTTTAATAAAATTATTCTTCTACAGTTTTCCTTTGAAAAGAACTTGTTAAAGTATAATTTCTTTGAAAAGAACTTGTTAAAGTATAATTCCTTCAATACGTTTGGTGTGAGCGATTTCTGTTTGACGACTTACGATGAAATGATTTCAATTAACTCTTGACTAATGAAAATGAAGCTGTACAAAGGTACTTTGCATGTTCGTGTCCTATGGTATTAATTGAGTTTCTGGTTAAGGCAATAAGTTATTTATTACTATAGGTACCTATTAGAATGGGTTTCCAATAAAGCGGAGAAATTTATCACACTGTGCGCAGCTCAATCGACCAATCACAGCGCATCGAAATTGTCAATATGTTTTCGTAATGCGTTGTGATTGGTCAGTTGAGGTCCGCACAGCTCCGCTCCGCTTCATGGAAACGCCTTTTTCTCCACTTGTACTCCAATAACGTGTGAAGGGATTTCGTATCAGCCAATCAGGTTGGTCCATTTGTTAAAAAATACTTTTAGCATCAAACCTCATTGGTGGATACCGCACTTTGGTGATAAAGCTCTTTTGGTGTTGGTAAAGATTGATTAGTGAAATATAGGAATACTATTATCCTATCCTAAAGTCCACTTTGTTTCCTGCAATTCTAAGTCGATCGGGATCTGTATAACCTTTTCAGGCGTATCTTAAACATATACAAACTTTCACAGTCGAAATGATTAGTATCTACAATTTACTTTATTAGTACTTAAGCAGCCACACCCCGTTAAAAGATACCTAATATAACCTTACCCTTGAATGTAGCTATCATATACAATAAGATATTATTCAAATCCGACTGGTGATCATAGTTTATCGCTTTAAAAAAAAACAACAAACTATTATTTTAGCTAGTCGCAAAAATCGAACTTTAATTAATACGAGTAGATCCCACTATATTATAAATGTGAAAGTGTGTGACCATGTACATATGTTTGTAAGTTTGTTACTCTTTCACGGAAAACTTCTGGACAGATTTGGATAAAAATTTAAAGTAATAAGGGTTATACATCAGAATAACACATGGGATACATTTCATCCCGAAATTCTCGTGGAAACGGGTACAACGGGAGTAATACCGCGGGACGCGGCTAGTATCTCATAACAAGAACAATATACTAAGAACAACTACGGCCGTCGGCGAGTGTACTGTGTCCTGTATAACAAGTAATTACCAAGTTCTTGCACTTCCTTTGCAGCGAAAACAAACTAACTGAACGTTCCTAACATAATTTTCAATGTTTAATTCAGTTAACAGCCGCGAAATCTGCTCCTGTATGCATTAAATAGTTGCCTTGTTCAGTGGCGTTGTTTGATGCATTCGAACAATGTAGACTAAGTAGTCTCGTTTGAGTTCAAAAGGTAAACTTTGAAAGTGTAGGGAGGGGAAGTTTTAACGTGAGATTAAATTGTTTTGAGCTGTCAGATTACTGAAGCTTTTCATCGATATTTATACTCGTAGGCAACTTTTAATACTGTGAGGATTTTGTGTTATCCGATATCTTTGGTGAGCTTTTATTCTGTGAACACTTTATTTGACTTTCAAAATTAATTAAGTCTTTCAGTTTGGATTGCCCTGTATAACCTCCAAGACAACATGTACTGGAGTAAATTTCGCTATGCAATTTATATTCAGTATAGAACTAACAACCTTAAAATAAACCCGTCAAACGATAAATATTGATAATCTATCGACAGGATCGAAATATGTCCATTGCGGCAACAGTCCCATTTAGTTTCACCAAAAGTTCAATCATAACATTTAATTTATCAACTTCATTGATAATTCATTGTTATTTTAATACAGATTTACACCTTGCAACTGAGCTGTATTAATATCGGGGATGTATGTTACTAATTTCGGCTGATGGGCTAATTATTTATCGGGAGGGACGCACTTTAATCGTGTGTCAATTGCACGAAACGCTCCGTGCTGGGCCCCCGTAATACACGACTCTATATTGGCTTCGTGGTTGGTCTAGATTGGCATTTGGTTTCGATTAACGGCTGATAACAATAATAGATGTCTAATATCCGATATTGATAGCAATTAAGTGATGCTATCTATGTAATAATGTGTTTGACAGGTGTTTATCTTGCAGCGCCCTGCAGTTACCCGCGTTGTAACCGTTCCCGTCGGAATTTCGGGATGTAAAAATAGCCTATAACCATACCATTGAATGTGGCTATCCATTACAAAAAGAATTATTTAAATCGGATTGGTAGTTTCTGATTAATAATTACAAACAAACATACATACAAAGTTAGAAACTTTACCTGTTCATTAGTATAGATTAAAGCTTGGAGATAAAAGGTAAACTTCACTCTCGACTAATAGAAGACATCACCAGTCATTCTCATCGTTTTGTTTTTTCCATCGGGAAAATTGACACTGGCCGAATTGCAATGGATGGTCAGCAGAAGCCAGTTACGAAAAATGAATTGAATTGACTTCGTTTCTATGTTGTTAAATGGCGGCTTCAAAACAAACTATATAAAAAAACAAACTTATATTAATAAAAAAACAAAACATACTTTGTTGCATTAAAACAATAGAAATCGTCACATTAATAAAAGGCGACATAAACTAGCATTTTATATAACGTAAGTAATTTGAGTCAACGGAAAGATAATTTCATTAAGCTTAAAGTGAACTTACTATATTTACCTTCGTATTTGTTTCTATTTGACAATATTCAAGTTGAAATACAAGTTAGTGAAGTTATTTCCACTATTTAACGACATGTCTGTAAACTCTGAGTGCTGCCTTTAAGCACACAAATGTGACACACATGTCGTATAGTTCCGAAATGGCGCCGAATTCATATGCGATACGATAATTAATATTAAATGCAAAGCTGCATTTGCTTTCAAATACCGGGTCTTGTGCCATTTGCTATCTGTATTATTATTGTACGAGTTTTCTATATTATTAAATTATTATACAAGTCTTGATCTATCATTGTCTGTTGGCAAGGAAGCAGAAGCTTTTTTAATAAAATTGCATTTCATAGTTTTAATCGAACTCCTGGCTTAAGAGCTTGGTTGTCATAGTAATCTATATAAATAAAAATGAATTGCTGTTCGTTAGTCTGCTTAAAACTCGAGAACGGCTGAACCGATTTGGCTAATTATGGTCTTGAAATATTCATGAAAGTCCAGGGAAGGTTTAAACGGTAAGCATTGACTGATTAAATGCGGGTGAAACCGCAGGGCACAGCTAGTCTTGTATAATAATTAATTTGACACCTTAAGTTGCAACTAATACGCGTAAACCTAAAAGTCAGTATGAAAGAATGGTGACAGAGACGAAAATTCTTTTTTTGTTAATATTTAGTAAAGTATTTATATTAGCCACTTGACTTCATCAAGTGAACGACTTATTCCTTCCTGTAACTGACCTCTCATACCTACACATGCATTATCTCGAAAGCTACAATAAACCGGGCTGGGATATGAACCCGCTATAGGTGTTAGACCCGAGAAAAACAAAGGCACACCACATGCAGTACATTAAAGCATTGAGCGTGAACGTTGCAGTCAATAACGTTGAATTGGACGTTTGATATAACGTCTAGACGGTGAGTTTATATGATGCGGTTTTATTAATGAGCATGGGCTAGAGCTTTACGTTCCTTGAGGTTTTATTTTGATTTATTTTACTGTGTTAGTTTGGAAGCTAGACACACCAATGTTAGTTCAGACTTAACTGCAGTACCATTTATCTCATATGCATATTTGGTCGCTATGATAGGATATTTAGCTTTAAAATAATATAAGGTATAAAATTACATAAAAGTAAATTACATAATAAATACGATATTTGGTCTCTAAAGACCCAATTTCCCAGTTCCCACTTGATTAAACAATATCTCTTTTTAATCCTTTTAATGAAAAACAACGTCACCATTCAATTATTTGTAAATCCATCTATAAAACATCCTATTCCATCAGTCTCACTCAAATCACACCACATCCCGCCACTTTCCGAAACGCCCAGTTCCACTGAACGTACTGCAACATGCAAACCACAATATCCTCTGCGCTAAGCTTTGAACAATGGCTCTGTGACGTCACTGTCATCAAACCCTCACACCTGTTTGTACGAAGCCTATACGATACAGGATAGGACAAGATTGACTCGCTGGAAACTACCTTTAGTACACTTTTGTGAAAACTAGAATCAGTATACGAATATTGAGGACTATGTCAGGTTATTTCATTCAGAAATTCTCATTGACTATCCTCCTCACTGTACTGATATCTTCAGTGAGATGACAGGACTTTGTAGTAGTAGAATATTACAGGCTAATACTTTTGTATTAACTTATTAATATGTATTATACAAAATTATTTTGCTAAATGTTATTAAAATTGTGATTCTGTGTTTGATTTATTTAAAAAGCAATAAATGATTTTTTTTTTTTTAATTATACAGGTTTAACATTTATTGGTTCATTGTGAGATGACCTGTATGTACACTTATGTGGATACAGAATCAGTTAGCGGGTTTTGAAACATTTTTCATATTATTATTATTAATTGAAAATCCTTATCGACTTGTTAGTACTTACTATGTAGGTCTACAGTCTACAACCTATACTAGTTCTTACCTAAGTCCAAAGCGACAAGGTTTTAAGGGTACTCAAAGTTTTTATGGGTCGACTGTACGTTGTGTATGGGTCTTATGTGGATATTGCCTTATGTATTTCATATATAGGCACATAAATATTATACGGTACAGATTAACAAAAAAGTTTTTACAATATTTTAAAACAATTCTTATAATATAATTTATAGATTTCGGCATGTTGTTACATATTTCATGTTATTTATACAGCTTTATAGAGATTTACGAGCATATATATTTATGGTGGATGTCTGCTTTAGACTTTAAGATAATTTGAAGAACTTTTGTTTATTGTTTATAACATTTCTGTATAATAATTAACACTTGATGTTTTCTACTTATGTCTTAGAATAGTGTGTGGCTTGAGGCTGTTATACTTATACGTGTATTTAAAAATGTCAAGTTATTTTTGTGTAAAGGAAATATTTCTGTGACCTTCCGCTTACTTCCTCTGCTTTGCATGTCTTTTAATTAAGGTATTCTATTTATGTTTACAACGTGTGAGATAAGCTCCGTCTAATTACAGAATTAAAGTTTTTTTTTGAAAAAAAAAATATTTTTCGTAGTTTATGTCAATTCAAATAAATTCTTTCATAGGGGTTTAATGGTTTTACGATGATGACAACATCAACCGAATCAGAATCAACACCAAATATTCAAACCATCATCAAATTGGAATCACTCAGGGTCTTTACCTCACACGCTGTACCTCATCCGCTCAGCCGTTTGATCACATTTGTCCCGTTACAGAGGTGAGGCAGGAGGCGGTCCAGCAGGCCCTGGCCGAGATGCAGAACAGACCCAAACCCTCGCTGCCGATGCCCTCGAAGCGCACCTCAATGATGGCCAAGAGTCCTGATAGAGAACGACATGATTTGTGTAAGTTTCTAAAACTGAGCTCATTTGGAGCTTTAAGTTTTATCACTTAATATTGTATCAAGTTTGTGATCACCATTTTAATGTAGCGTAAGAAATCCTAAAAAAAATTACATTATCTAGTCAAGAGTTAGGTTTTCCTTAAAAACTGACACTTCAGCCAGAACAGGAATCAATTGGAACAAATCCCGAAGCCGGTTCTTTCAAGCATTTCGTAGACACTGACTAGTATTAGTCCAGGTTCCCCAGTGCAATATATTGTTATTAGAATAGTCATCAGACACTACCAATAGCATTGTCATTATACTCCATCACAGAATTTGGTAGCGCCTCGTGCCGTAATTTAACTAAACGATGCTAGTTCATGTGCTTTCTCCAAGTATAGCTGTTTAGTAAATATTGGATATCTCAAACCCACATTCCCCCAACAGCCTCGTCCTCCGACGAGGACTCGTGCGCGGGCGACTCGGAGCTGCCTCCGCCCCCCGAGCTGGGCTCGCCGCCCGCGCGCCGCCCCGCCGCCCCGCACCCGCGTGCTCTGCCTCACCCCCTGCCTCACCCCCTGCCCCACCCCCTGCCTCACCCCCTGCCCCAGATGCACCACAGAGAGAAGAAACACACACCCAGAGAAAGGACCGACATTGATCTCTCAGATATCACGACACATTTACCGCAATGTAAGTTTTTTTTAATGCTTTTTTATCTCAATTATGCGCAGACGCAGAACACAGATATTGCCAGAAGTCTTAATTTGGCATTTTCTGTGTTTGATAAGCTGGTTCGATGTGTGTCAGATTGATTTTGCACCATTTTCAAAGTTATTGTGATCAAATCAGCTTACGAGATGATACGAAGAGATACAAGAACCTGACAGGTGACATAAGCCGTCGGACACCTTGGCTCTACTATGCGCTCTTTTATTGTCAATTAGAGCTAAGATGCGCGGCACTTATTTTACCTCTTCTCATTTTAAACATACTTATATATCTATCGAATAATATATAAACAAATCTCTAATCATAACAAGCCGTATCACTTATCTACAGAAGACAATCTAAAAACTGTCTATACGAGGTCTAGCCTTACAAAAAACAGTCTAAAAACTATCTAGACTCCCAACTACCCTCACTAACCCCTCGTTCGTCCAGACGTGCCGCCCGACGTGACCCACACGACGTCGGGCGCGCGGCGCGGCGGCGGGCTGGTGGCGGACCGCGTGCAGTGCTACTCGCAGCCCGACGACTCCGGCACCGGCACCGGACGGTGGAAGGTAAGATTCTAGTCCTGGTATCATTTTTATTACCCCCTATTGTAGCGTAATGTAAGAACTACATGAAGTTATAGTATATTATAATTTTGTATACCCCCCATTGTAGCGCTCGTGGCGTAATCTACGAGTATCTAAGCGATGCGCGATGTTAGTCCACTGCGATTGTTATGCTAGTTAACACACAACCAGTCTCTGAAGGTATCATTCAATAACACACGAATATTCCACGAATTCAGCTTTTTGTAAATATGTACTCATACATTCAAATAAAAAAAATCTTTGTTGTCCGATGTCAATTTTCGTTATCTCTCGTCTGTCAATCCCTCTAACAAATATCATGACATATGTCAATGGTTACAATAACAACGTAGATTTAGATTTAATAGCAGTCGAATGGGAAAGCGCGTCGCATTGGTAATACGTGCGAAATATCGGTGCCATGTGTTGGAGGGCTTAGGGCGTTGACATACCTAT
This sequence comes from Cyclophora punctaria, assembly GCA_951394245.1. NCBI lineage: Eukaryota > Metazoa > Arthropoda > Insecta > Lepidoptera > Geometridae > Cyclophora > Cyclophora punctaria. The sequence continues at coordinate 13,386,053 of OX596167.1, forward strand.
AGACACAGACATAGACTAGTTGGGTCGTAGGTGTAGAATGTATGAAAGTGCAAATTGTAGTTACGTTGCGCTTTCGTTATGAAAGCTGCGTAAAGGTTTGCTTACTCAACTTTTATTGAAGGACGGCTTTCCTAAGGTGTTGAACAAACATAATATATAGTAGTTTGTACCTATATGTTAAACAAATTCTACTTATTGTACGTACATGAAAAACTATACCTTATTAAGTCCTAGCGACCTTTCTTCGGTTAATTAAGATTACGTAAGGTTCGCGTGTTGGATAAACTTTATATGTAAACCTTCTTCTTCAATTTTGTTGGTGAAAACCGCATCTAAATCCGTTCTGTTTATTTTGAGTTACCGCAAACCTAGCAGGTGAGGGTGGGGTTTTTTTAACCTCCAACTCAAAAGAAGGGTTTATAGCTAACCCTGGTTTCGGAGTTTTTAGACCGCCTAAAGGGCTTCGACATGGTCTAACCATTAGTATAAGATAACTTAATCCACAGTGCTAGAATGTGAGAGGTTTCTACGTCTATGCCTCAACCACACATCCCTCAAACAGGTGTCAGCTAAAATCCAGCAGCTGCTGAATACCCTCAAGAGGCCGAAGCGGCGGCCTCTCCCCGAGTTCTACGAAGACGATGACATAGAGCTGGAGCTCGCAGCCAACCCTAAGGATCCGAACGCTCCCAAACCAGAGGGAGGAACGATGACCCCAGCCGTGGGGGAACAGCTGGTGGTTCCTGCCGGACTCCCCAGGAACTTGGAGGCCGCTCTGCAGAGATATGGAACAGCCTCTTTTAAGGCCAATATAGCGACTGTGCTGGACCCTAATGGGAAGCTTAGCAACTCTTTGACTTATGGTAAGTGGGTTTTGCTGCACGAGTATGAATACGTTTGATGACCCAAAGTTCACTTTGGATGTATAAAATGCTCATTGTTCCATCTGAAAGTCTTAAAACACTTTAATCGAATAATTGAAGAAATAAATAAACTTCTAATCGAGTGGTGTCATTCAACTCTACGTAATACTTAATGAATTATTCATTTATTTCAATCTTCATTTGATTAACATTTTCTACCTATATCATTGATTTACACCATGTTAGAGGTATCCTAACCTACATTATGCTCAGTGAGTTGAAAAACCGTTGCCCAGCATTGGGACATTACTATCAATTACTGATTTCTTGGGTTTGAGCGATCACTACTTATTTTGAATTGAAAGTACGTTTACGGATACACTTCACTTTTACTTTACGTTTTTATCTGACGTTTCGGCCTCTTAGTTTTAACGTACTCACACGGGTTTTTTCGTGTTAGAAAACTTAATAAAGCAAGTAATAACTTACTTTTTACTTACGTTTCGGCCCCTTTACGCGAACCACGGTCAGAGAAGACAGTCAGCCTTCTTTGACCACGGTTCGTCCAATGGGACGGCAACGTCAGATAAAATTACTTACCCCTTACCTCTACACCTATCAGTCCAAAACATACCTCCTACCTCCAGGCAAGCTCCTCAGCCGATCTCTGAAGATAGCCCACGCCTTGCTCAACAAGACGTTCACATCTAAGAACAGCAGTGGCGGTCCTCTTGCCGGCGACAACTCCATCAAGCCAAGCGACCGGGTAGCCCTAGTGTACCCTAACAACGACCCCATAAACTTCATCTGTGCGTTCTACGGGTGCTTGCAAGCCGGGGTCGTCCCTGTGCCCATAGAAGTACCCTTGACTAGGCGAGACGCGGGACTGCAGCAAGTCGGATTCCTGCTCGGATCGTGCAGCGTGCAATATGCGTTGACTTCTGATGCTTGTTTGAAGGGTAAGTGATCGTTTGTTTTATCCATACTAATATTATAAAGCTGCAGAGTTTGTTTGTTTGAACGCGCTAATCTCAGGAACTACTGGTCCGTTTTGGAAAATTCTTACAGTGTTGGATAGTCCACTTATCGAGGAAGGCTATAGGCTATTTTTCGTCACGAAATTCCCAAAGGAACGGGCACAATGCGGGTAAAACCGTGGGGCGATGCTAGTCGTTGATTAGTGTAGTTCTGTTTGGTTCCTCGTAAAGGTTTAAGATATAAGAGTTGTTATCTTATTGGTTATTAGGAAATAGAATAATTAAGTATTATAGAAAATCTGTCTTTTTGGGTGTTAATTAATTCTGAGAATGGAAAGCCTCGGTGGTCTAGTGGTATATGCATTCTCCGGCCACTGGGATCCAGGGTTCAATTCCCGCGTCGAGCGAAGCATGTTTCCAATTTACTTTTCAATTCGATTCTTCATTTTCATTTCAATTCTTTTCAAACCCGTATGATGCAAGCGTGGTGATGACGGTTAATCCTCTTCCTGATCCTCTGTACTTATACTTTCACTGAGATGAGAGGCCTTAGCCCAACATTGGGACATTACAGGCTAATACTTTTTTTAGTATAGACGCGTGCAGATTCACTATATCATCGAGTAGGTACTGCATTTTCCCTACTACAACAATTATTAACTTCAAAAGCAAAGCCATCTCGTCACTTTAGTATCCACGTTATCAATTCCGTGATAACTCAGAATGTTTTTCTTTGTTGTACAGTTTCTAATTATTTATTATCTTCATACAATAGGTTGAATATTTCAATGGAAAACGTAGAATAGTGAAACTTAATTAGTATATTATAGAATACAATAGTTAGCGACCATGAATATTTATGAGAACCCGTGAAGATATTAATAACAATGTATAAACCGAATGGTTACTAAATTAATTACATTACGTTATTTTAACACCGATAATTATTTTTAACTTTGAATGGGGTTTTAAGAATTTTGAAGCAGCAATGCAAACTTGATACTGAAGTGAAAGAACTATTTTAAGACGAATTAATCACTTTTACTGAGGTATACGTCTAAAGCGCCCGAGGTGTTACCCTCGTTGTACCGGTTCCTGTGGGAATTTCGAGATAAAATATATCCCATGTTTTATTCTGATGTATAACCTATATTACTGTCAAGTTTCATCCAAATCCGCCCAATAGTGTTTTCGCCAAAGAGTAAAAAAAAGTTCAAACTTTCGCATTCATAACATGAGTAGGATTTACCACTTTTCCTGCGTCTCAAGTTAAAATTATATTTATCGTATTATGTAAGAAGTTGATATTATGTCCCTAAAGAGAGATACTTCGTTTTAGAAGATACTTCATTATTTATTCTATTAAAAAGTAAGTACCCTAAGATACCGACTAACAGCCGCACTCGACGTCTAACCAACTAACGAACAACGACGACTAACAGCTGTGCGGGGCTCAATGAACCAATCACAACGCATTCCGAAAAGATTTTGACAATGTCTACGCGTTATTATTGGTCGGTTGAGCTTCACGCACCTTTGCTCCGATTCTATGGAAATGCCCCCTTAGCTCTACAGGACCATTCCACATTATTCATAAAACCCTCAAGAAAACCACATCCAAACTACTACCAGTACTCTTCAAAATATCGATACAGTGAGGTGAATACGGGCCATAAGTTTACTACGAAGAAATAGCAGTGTCATGACTCTTTCTTACTAGGTCTACCCAAAACCTCCTCCGGCGATGTGGCCTCCTTCCGCGGCTGGCCTTCCCTCCAGTGGGTGTCCACGGAGAAGCTGCCCCGCCCCCCGCGCGACTGGATCCCCCCGCCGCGCCCCTCTGAGGAGACACCCGCACATATTGAGCACACCTCCGCGGCTGATGGCTCGGCTATGGGCGTTATTGTTACTAGGTAAGTTGGTACTTTACAAGTATACTAATATAATATTTTAGCTTTGTTTGTTTGAACCGGCTAATTTTAGAAAATACTCATTATTTTTTTATAGTCACATTCGCTGTTTTTTGTTCCGTAATTCCTACAAACACAACGCGGATAAAAACAGGTGCTTGTAGTAAAAAAAGGTTGTTTAGCCCTGGGGTCGGAGTTCTTAGACTGCCTTAGGTTCGTGGTCAGTCGAATGAAACTACCGGGTAACATGCCCTGTGAAGCAATGTACCACTCAGATAGACATGCCACTATCATCCCATCCATCAGTAACCGAGAATGAGTTACATCAATTAATCAAATTATGCTGCTACTTTTTGTACTGATAAATTGAGATACTTTATTCTACCTCGTTGCTAGATACAATAACTCTCTTTGTATGAAAGATCTATTCAAGTGTACCCACATAATTCATAAAATGAATTCATAAAATGAATTATGCTCTATCCTCCAGTCCTGAACTTTCCATTCGCTCTGAACTACACCAACCCTTATAAAAATCAATGTTAATTTCAGCCGGCGTAGTTTGGAACCTGTCAAAAGTTTAAGTTTCCGACACGAACCGTTTTATAAACTGTTAGCACGGCAGCCCTCGCAATCAATTCTCTAATTACTCGCTGGTAGTTGAATACAGAAAGCCTTCGTTTCTCATTCCTTCATATTTTCCCCTTAAAGTTGCTGGCGACTGTCAGAAGTCGATGCTAAGTTATTATGCGCTCGCTTGCAGATTGCGAAAACTAGTCGCGAACCGAGACAACCGAACTGTTATGAATTTTAAATGTATAATGTTTTCGGGGTTTACTTGCGAATGGCGTGTATTTTAGAGAGGTAATTTCTTTTCGTAACTATATTGTTGAAATCTGGATTCATTTATACGAATTGAATAACAAATGAGCATCAAACACATCATTCAAACTCCGTAATTCGCAGACTCCCAACTATGTAATTTTGCTACTGTCAATAAGCGAGTTATTTACCATGGAAACAGTTTCAAACTACCTGAATAGTGTAAATAGCTTCAAATACTTGTTAAGCGAGTTAGAGTGCAGGTCACTAACTCACGAACTAACCAACAAATCTTACCGTATCTTACATTTGTGTAAGTGAATAATACTTGATTCAGACAGATGGAACAAGTTTAATTTAAATCAACATTTCGCATAGCATTTTGACATGAATTTATTTGCCCGAGAGTTTCACAATTTAGTGCAATCGTAAATCTAGTGAAGGCTAAATAATATAAGTCTAGGTTTAAATAGTAGGTAGCTATCGGAATGAATACTAATAAATTGTGTATCGACTCATATTGAAATAATGGTTATAAAACGGACGCTATTGACTCTTCAGCTATAGATTAATTCAAACGTTTTAAAGTGACGTTTAACAATTTATTGTATGTGTGGAATGATGAATATAATGCCACTTTAGTTAGTATAGAACTTCTATTGGAAGGCCTGTCGGAAATTGGAATTCAAAGTTTGATTTAACAAAACATTCACACGAATTGAAAACCTCCGCCTTCGGTTTTTCAGTCGAGTGTTAGTCCATCAGAAAACAATTTTGCATAAACAGTCTATATTATACATCTACGATTATCAATATTACAATAATACAACACCAAAATATTTAAAAAAAACTACATACGATAACACCGCAGTCTTCTGTGACCACGATGATAAAGGTGCCGAAACGTCAGATAAAAACGTAAAATAAAAGCAAAATGTATCCCAAAACGTAGTTTCTATTCAAAATGCGTAGTTTTCGCTTAAACTTAAGAAACAAAAAGCTATTTACGAATTACACAAACACCAACAATTTTCCGTGTTATTTTAAAAATTTCGCGCCACCAAAAGTTACATTAAACTTTTGCATTTCCCGCCCGTTCTATAGTACATCATTGAACCTGAGATTGGATGCGCCATCTATCAGGAACGCATCGATAACAGTTTGAACACTGCGATCTAGGTTCACGTTCCTAAGTGATAAATAGTTTATTGATGTTGCCCTAGATGGAGTATGCCGGAGAATGTCCCGATATTTACATTGGTTGTGATCGGAATATTGTTGAATACAGAGGTTCATTATTCAGTTGACAGGTATTAGTTCATCGATATTGTAATAGATGGTGTGAATTATTAAAGGTAAGTTTATTTTATATCGGATGATTGATGTTATGTTTTGTTTTTTTCTGTTAATTTAACTATGGTGTAGTGGTATAATGGCCAGCCAAGTTGAAGGTGTCAAGTTCATTTTATCATTTTAACTGCAAGTATACTATCAAATGTTATTTACGCTTTCCATTGTAGAACATGCAAAATATCTAAAAAAGATGTTCCAATACTAACAAATATTATAATTGTAGTATTCGTTTATTCAAATGAAAGTTATGAAAGAGTCTCGTGGCACAGGCATTATGCTTAAAAGGAGATACCAACAGTTGTATTAAAATAAAACGTATACTTATGCATAATTACATTGTTATTATAACCAACCTAATCCCGTGGGAATTTCTAGAATAGGATTAGCCTAAGTTACTCCTTATCACATCATCTACCTGCCGAGAGATAAGCCGAAACAAACAGACGAAAATTGTAAAAAAATATTTTGGTATAATATAATATATTATACCAAAATATTATATATATTCATATGCATGTAGTAAAAAGCGTATATTCTGATATTACAAACAGACACTCTAATTTTACCAATATATAAATTAACACCTTGAACCCGTGAATTTCAGATCGTCAATGCTTGCCCAGTGCCGAATGCTCTCCGTCGCGTGCAACTACACGGAGGGCGAGCACATGGTGTGCGTGCTCGACTTCAAGCGCGAGACGGGCCTGTGGCACGCCGTGCTCGCCAGCGTGCTCAACGGGATGCACGTCATCTTCATACCGTACGCGCTGATGAAGGTCAGCCCCGCTAGCTGGATGCATATGATCACTAAGTACAGGTGGGTTTGTTAAATATTTACTTTTAATATTACTAATACAGCACTCAGAGAAGAAGAAGACTCAGAGACATTTTAAATGGAGACTTAACTGATACGCCTAATCTTCCTCAGTGTACTGACGATATCTTCAGTGACATGAGAGACCTTTGTCCAACATGGGACATTACAAGCTTATACATTACTTTACTGTTAATGCCGCACGCAGAGACACGTTAAATAGACACTTAACTAATTGATGAATTTTTTGTGCATTGCATGTCAAAATCACTCATTAAATCTATACTCGTACTAAGGAAGCATTTGAGTACAGGTGTTAGAAAAGCAAAATATTTTCTACGAAAAAAATGATATTTATACTTCTATGATTACTAAGCAAAACATAACTACGCAATGAAGAAAAAATATGGTGTTTCTCTTAATTAATTTATTTTATTGCACAAAACAAAATACAACGCTTATAATCTAGGAAACAGTGTTGGTTAATTATGGTCTTGTCAAAATTTTTACAGTTCAATTGCGATATCGGAGGCTGGATACACGTCTTCGCGCGAACAGCTGCCGGTCTCTAAGTTAACTTTAGACTTTAGAGAATTCACTGCAAACTTAGCTAGTGTGAACAAACCTTATATGCATTAATTCGTGCATTGTAACCAGTGACGGTTTGAGTTTTAAACTCGAAATAAAAATATATTCGATTTATTGGAAAAATTCGGCATAGCTTTGATTGAACGGGTTAATGCATAAGGAACCCTGATCCTTAATGAAAGAAGTTGTCTGGGTGGAAAATCATTCATGATAGTTAAATTTCCTTAAAAATAAGATTTTTTAATTAATATGTTAGCTTCAAGATAATTCATGTTAATTTGAATTTTAACATGTAACAAATTTTTAATATAAATTAATATCAATATTTTTTCCCCTTCCAGGGCATCTGTAGCTATAGTAAAGTCCCGCGACTTGCACTGGGGCCTGCTGGCCACTCGGGACCACAAGGAGATATCCCTCTCGTCCCTGAGGATGCTGCTCGTGGCCGACGGCGCCAACCCGTGGTCTCTGTCGTCGTGTGACCAGTTCCTGTCCGTATTCCAGAGCAAAGGTATGGGGTGGTTTAGAAAAGTTTTCAAGAGAGAAAGTACTTATCGGTTTATTAGACTGAATCGAATATATTTTACGTTACACACTTCGAAAAGGGTTCTCAATTTAGTTGTTTTATTTGTAACTAGCCGCGCCCCGCGGTGCACCCGCGTTGTCCTGATCCCGTGGGATTTCGAGATAACATGTATCCCATTTGTTATTCTGATGTATTACCTATATTACTGTAAAGTTTCATCCAAATCCGTTCAGTAGTTTTGGCGTGAAAGAGCAACAAACATACATCCATCATCCATCTTCACAAACTTTCGCATTTATAATATTAGTAGGACGAATGTTTAAGGTATATATAATTGTATATATAAATGTATATATAAAAGCTCTTTTGTCCATGACAGTCATATCAATATTTATTTTTTGTTTAAACAATTTATATTCTGGGTCTATATATCATTAATTGTCATTAAGACAGTCACTGTTTGCATCTTTCAGTTGTATAAATTCCTTAGTAAAACCTCATCATTAAATTTTGAATGGTTCCACATTTCGTTATGACAACTAAAAATCAAGTTAAAGAAAAAAGATATCCGACCATAAATCTTAGTTATGATACGGAGTAAAAACATCTCAATCGAGAACAATCCTTTTATAATGTCGGTTAAATTGTGATGAAACCAAACTTGACTCAAATTATGATTGTTCCTGGAACGTGTTCTATCAATTATGTTGTTATTTAGTTTGATAGTTGCGGTTAGTCTCAGAACTTTGACTTCAACGTGAGTAATTAAACTTAAACATACGAGTATGTAACTTGTTTTTGTGAGTCACGTTGAGATATCCGAATATGAAACAAATTGCATGGGTATAACGCTCTACGCATCTTGCGCATCTACTAGCAGTGCCCCGCGGTTTTCCCCCGCATTATGCCCGTTCCCGTGGGAATTTCGGGATAAAACATAGTCTAAAACTATAAGAAGCGGCCACAATCTCGCATTTTATTTGTCAAGAATTTTGTTTCTATATGAACACGCTAGGCCTTAATCTATACTATTAATTATTAATTAATTAATTAATATCATAAAGAGGTAAAATTTGTATGTTTGTTTGTTTATTTGTATGTTCGAGGTAATCTCAGGAATTATCAGTCCTATTTGAATAATTCTTTTTGTAATAGATAGCCACATTCAATGGGTAGGTTATAGGCTATTTTTCATCCCGAAATTCCCACGGGAACGGGTACATCGCGGGTAAAACCGCGGAGCGCTGCTAGTGGGTTAATATATTTGTTTAAACAGCCAAGGTCAGTACAAAATATGAATTTTCACACTTGGCATATTAAACATATCACACCTCTCCACTCGGCTTCTTAGGATACCTAAGTGTTCAAGGACTTAAGGCGCGGGCCCACCGCGGCGCATGCTCTGCACGGGCACGCGGCGCATTTTAGTTGCGTGTATTAATTTGTTTGACAACGTGGGTCTACGTTTCCACTGGAGTACACGAATATGACCCACGACTATGTATAGCGTGGCACGGAGCACGGAGAGGCTACGCACGTGCCACTGCAATCCACGGACACGGGACTGAAAACTGTGCTGCGATAAGTGAGCTGTACATAGTCGTGGGTCATATTCGTGTACTCCAGTGGAAACGTAGACCCACGTTGACAGCGTTGAGCTATGTAACCGCCTATTCGAGCTAGCCACGCGTGTATCAATGACGTCAATTCATCGCCTCTCCGTGGGTTGCAGTGGACACAACCACATACATTTTCTTACAAAGCGAAGCTTAATACACGTGCGTAGCCTCTCCGTGCACCGCGGTGGGCCCGCGCCTTTAATCGACGAAAACAACACCCAATTAATACCTATTTTTGCTTTGTATTATAATTTATGTTTATTCTAAAAAAATGTAATACAGTTACTGTTAGTCCGTATAAATAAATCATTTATTGAAATAACAAGGTTAATTACAAACTAAGCTCTAGGCTTGTAGTATTATGGAATCTAACTAACTGATATTATTAAACACACGCACAACAAATACCTTAAAGACAATACATATTATAAACAAACTAACTAGGTATAATTCCATTGACATGAATATCGCCCAAAAATACAAAGTAAACCCTTATATGTGAAGGTGTCCGCGGCGACGCGATCTGCCCGTGCGCCTGCAGCAGCGAGTCGCTCACGGTGTGCGTGCGGCGCGCGGGCCGCGGCGGCACGTCCGCCGGGCGCGGCGTGCTCTCCATGTCGGGGCTGTCGTACGGCGTGGTAAGGGTTGACGCCGAGAACTCGCTCACGTCGCTCACCCTGCAAGACTGCGGACAGGTTATGCCTTCATGTGAGTATGGTTTCGACTTTTATGGTTATGCTTTTTAGTTAGGCTTGTTTTGGAAAGGAAAGGGCTATAATTTGAACTAAACTGTAATAAGTTATTTCCAAGGGGATGTGTTTTATAAAAACTTCCTATGCTATGGAAATTTCTTCTCACTGGACCTAGGCTGATATTAATTGTTCTCATACCCAATCATTCAAAACGCCTTTGTAGGCCGGCCAATGAGAAAACCCTCTTGAAAGTGTAAACATCAGTACTGTATTGAGACTTCTGTGAAATCAACATCAAGTATGAATCTTTGTTATAACGATTGAACGATACGATCTTTTGTCAACAACAACATTCTATTACAGACACCGGGACAGAAACTTACCAATCAAAACCATCTATTCCAGGCGTCTTAGTGGTGGTGAAAATGGAAGGGCCCTCGTATCTTTGCAAGACAGATGAAGTCGGGGAGATTTGCGTGTTGTCCGGGGCCACTGGGTCCGGCTACTGGGGCCTGCCTGGGCTCACCAACACAGTGTTTAGAGTGCGCCCCTTAGACGCTGACGGGGACCCGATAGGGGAGGAACACTACGTGAGAAGTGGACTGCTGGGCTTTTTAGGCCCGGGAGGTAAGGGTTGACTTTATACCTTTATTTCTTTTTGAATTGAAACTACGTTTACGGATACACTTCGCTTTTTTACCTATAATTTGACGTCAGATAAAATTGTAATATAATAATAGCGAAGTGTGTAGTAAACGTAGTTTCACTTCAAAGTAGTGGTGTTTGCTTAAACTTTAGAAACTAGTGTGTATATTTCTATCAAAGTTGTTAGTGGGTGGAGGTGTGGTTCGTTTATATTTTAACACTAGCAGCGCCCCGCGGTTTTACCCGCGTTGTACCCGTTCCCGTAGGAATTTCGGGATGAAAAATAGCCTATAACCTTCCCGTTGAATGTGGCTATCTATTACAAAAAGAATTATTGAAATCGGTTCAGTAGTTTCTGAGATTAGCGCGTTTAAACAAACAAACAAACAAACAAACAAAACAAACTCTTCAGCTTTATAATATTAGTATAGATTTGCATTCCTTTTATTTGTAATTAGTTTGTCAAAAACTATTTATGCAAATAAATATATTTGAATTTGAATTTGGTTTTATTGATATTGGAAATTGTATTGAGTTAGTTGTATGTTGATGTTGAAATGGGACATTGTGGTAAAATGTTATATCTTCCTGTTAGTTCGAATCATTAAGTTATTTAAATATTACATACACTCAGTAATCTGTGGTCAGTAGTCATGTCAGTAATCTTGGTGGCGATCTAAATTGATCAAACTAAGAGCGTAGAGTCATTCATATACATTTTAACTTGTCATTCTTCCATTTCAACATGAATAGATATGTCAATGAATACTGCGCACTGCGATTTTATTATCAAGCGAAATGTGTTTGCCCTATATCTTAAGGGTTAATACTTCAATGATGCAAAGCGATCCAAATATTGTATAGTTGTAACATATCCATTTTTATCTTTTGAAAAACTCTTATTCTGAACTGAAATACAACTAATTGATGTAAACATAATCGGAGTCCGACTTATAAGTAATGGCGATAGAAATTATGATATTTAATACAACATTAGCGATTATTAAAACAAGTTTTGTGTATAAAAGTGTTTTTAGCTGATTCCTGAGCGAAATATTGATATATTATTAGTTGTATTACCTACTAGCAGCGCCCCGCGGTTTTACCCGCGTTGTACCCGTTCCCGTAGGAATTTCGGGATGAAAAATAGCCTATAACCTTCCCGTTGAATGTGGCTATCTATTACAAAAAGAATTATTCAAATCGGTTCAGTAGTTTCTGAGATTAGCGCGTTTAAACAAACAAACAAAACAAACTCTTCAGCTTTATAATATTAGTATAGATATTGCGATCTATAGTATACCAACGCTTAAATAAGGTCGAGTAGATTAGTGGCCAACCCTGGTGTTGGAGTTTTTAGACCGCCTCAAGGCCTCCGAAATGGTCTAACGATTGAAACGACCGGGACCAACAATTTTACGTGTCCTCCGAAGGACGGTAGCGCATACAACACTCAAGAGATTGTTTTGTTTCTTTGAAGCTCCCAGTCAGAAAATAAAAATCTGTTGTCTGCACAGTGCTTTGTGAGACCGCTTACCGTAAGGGTGGGTACGGGTTCGATTCCCGCCCGGAGTCAATCTTCTTCTTCTTCTTCTTCATCGAGTGGATGGCCAACCTGACCAATCCTGGTGTCAGAGTTATTAAGCCGCCAAAGGCCTCTGACATGCCCAATAATATGTGTAGACAGTTGTCGGTGACAATGTCTGGGTATCTGTTACGCTTTATATATTCACTAGTCGCGCTCAGTGGTGTTACCCGCGTTGTACTCGTTCCCGCGGGAATTTTGGGATAAAATGTATCTCATATATATATATATATACTAGCAGCGCCCCGCGGGTTTATCCGCGTTGTGCCCGTTCCCGTGGGAATTTCGGGATTTTTTTACATAAAAACCTTCCTCTTGAATCACTCTACCTATAACAAAAAACCGCATCAAAATCCGTTGCGTAATTTTAAAGATTTAAGCATACAGACAAACAGAAGACAAACAGACGCGACTTTGTTTTATACTATGTAATGAAGATCCGTTCAGTAGTTTTTGCGTGGAAGAGTAACACACATACATCCATACATCCATCCTCACAATCCTTCGCATTTATAATATTAGTAGGATAGGATATTAGTAGGATTAGTACGATATTCTGTCTTTCGAACAGATATACGATTTAAAACAAACTAATTATTTTGTTTATTTGTATCTTAATACCTATTTATTTTATTTAATAATAAAATATACAACGCGAGATATTGTACCAATAGTGCTAATGTGTGAAATGTTTTTATTATCTTTAACTAAATACCGCTATTTCCAATATAATACAACCATTTTCTTACATTATTATAATGGTACGAACGCATAGGCACTTAGAGTCAGTGCCTTGAATTCTAGATAAAAGCAATCTAGATCTAAATCTCGAGAGCGCCGAGCCTGCAGTACCGGCCGGTCGAGAACATTCGCGAACGCTCTTTTTAGAAACGAAAAAAGCAAACCGCCTGCCTATACGTTCGTAACCTAAGCAAACACAATTTTGAATTTAATCCAAGCAAAAAAACGCAACAATTCCTACCTTTACGAATAGTATCCTTATATAAAGGAGTTGTTGAATTTCATTTGTTTAAATGAAAGCCCATGTTAACCTCTGCCATTGTCTACAGGGCTAGTGTTCGTCTGCGGGTCTAGGGACGGTCTGATGACTGTCACCGGGCGGAAGCACAACATGGATGATATCATCGCCACGGTGCTGGCGGTGGAGCCGATGAAGTTCATATACAGAGGGCGGATAGCGGTGTTCTCTGTGAGGGTGCTGAGGGATGAACGTATCTGTATAGTGGCGGAGCAGAGACCCGACTGCGGGGAAGAAGAGGTAGGTGTTACGTTCTGTTGTTTTACCGTGAGTATCCATTGAAGCGCAGCGGAGTTGTGCAGAACTTAACCCGTCAATCGTAACGTCTTGAAATTGTCATACAAGATATTACAATTGCAGGTTGAGGCCCGCACGCTCGAAACAAATCCTTAGGGTGGTAGTGTTATGTTTGTAATGGAAAAGTAATAAAAATTACCCGACTGCGGAGAAGAGGTGGGTGCTTCGTTCTGTTGTTTGAGGGTGCGTTTCCATTGAGGCGGAGCGGAGCTGTGCGGAACTCAATAGACCTATCACAATGACTTGAAATTGTCACTCAAGTCACTTGGGATAAGAATTTTGAGGCCCACACGCACGAAACGTATCCTTAGGGTGGTAATGTTATTTTTGTAATTTATTTATTTATTTAATGACACATCCATAGTTTTGAATATTTTACACTTAAATCTTGAGCTACAGAGTACATTTCTGATACGAACACCAATAACAGATGTGTACAGCATACATAACAAGTAAACACAGTACAATTGCATTGGAAACCATTTAACATTATTAGTAAGATGTCTTGATAAAATCACACAAAATGAAAATTACATGTTACAGTTAGATAATTAAAAATAACGAACGAGCACGCATATACAAGAAAATCATCTCTTAGGGTGGTAATGATATTTTTGTAATGGAAAAGTAATAAAAAAATTACCTGACTGCGGTGAAGAGGTGGGTGCTTGGTTCTGTTGTTTAGGGTGCGTTCCCATTGATGCGGAGCGGAGCGGAGGAGAACTCGATCGACCAATCGCAACGCCTTGAAATTGCCACTCAAGACTGTTGAGATAACTCATTTTAGGCTCACACGCACGAAACATATCCTAAGGGTGGTAATGTTATTTTTGTAATGGAAAAGCAATAAAAATTACCCGACTGCGGAGAAGAGGTGGGTGCTTCGTTCTGTTGTTTGAGGGTGCGTATCCTTTGAAGCGCAGCGGAGTTGTGCAGAACTCAACCCGACAATCGCAGCGTCTTGAAATTGTCAAACAAGAAACTACAATCGCAGGAAGAGGTCCGCACGCTCGAAACATATCCTTAGGGTGGTAGTGTATGTTTGCAATGGAAAAGTGATAAAAAATTACCCGACTGCGGAGAAGAGGTGGGTGCTTCGTTCTGTTGTTTGAGGGTGCGTTTCCGTTGAGGCGGAGCGGGGCTGTGCGGAACTCAATAGACCTATCACAATGCCTTGAAATTGTCACTCAAGGCTATTGAGAGAGGCCATTGAGGCCCACACGCTCGTAACATATCCGTAGGGTGGTGTGTTATTTTTGTAATGGAAAAGCAATAAAAATTACCCGACTGCGGAGAAGAGGTGGGTGCTTCGTTCTGTTGTTTGAGGGTGCGTATCCATTGAAGCGCAGCGGAGTTGTGCAGAACTCAACCCGACAATCGCAGCGTCTTGAAATTGTCAAACAAGAAACTACAATCGCAGGAAGAGGTCCGCACGCTCGAAACATATCCTTAGGGTGGTAGTGTATGTTTGCAATGGAAAAGTGATAAAAAATTACCCGACAGCGGAGAAGAGGTGGGTGCTTCGTTCTGTTGTTTGAGGGTGCGTTTCCGTTGAGACGGAGCGGGGCTGTGCGGAACTCAATAGACCTATCACAATGCCTTGAAATTGTCACTCAAGGCTATTGAGAGAGGCCATTGAGGCCCACACGCTCGTAACATATCCGTAGGGTGGTGTGTTATTTTTGTAATGGAAAAGCAATAAATAATTACCCGACTGCGGAGAAGAGGTGGGTGCTTCGTTCTGTTGTTTGAGGGTGCGTATCCATTGAAGCGCAGCAGAGCTGTGCAGAACTCAACCCGACAATCGCAGCGTCTTGTCAAACAAGACACTACAATTGCAGGTTAAGGTCCGCACGCTCGAAACATATCCTTGGGGTGGTAGTGTATGTTTGCAATGGAAAAGTGATAAAAAATTACCCGACTGCGGAGAAGAGGTGGGTGCTTCGTTCTGTTGTTTGAGGGTGCGTTTCCGTTGAGGCGGAGCGGGGCTGTGCGGAACTCAATAGACCTATCACAATGCCTTGAAATTGTCACTCAAGGCTATTGAGAGAGGCCATTGAGGCCCACACGCTCGTAACATATCCGTAGGGTGGTGTGTTATTTTTGTAATGGAAAAGCAATAAATAATTACCCGACTGCGGAGAAGAGGTGGGTGCTTCGTTCTGTTGTTTGAGGGTGCGTATCCATTGAAGCGCAGCGGAGCTGTGCAGAACTCAACCCGACAATCGCTGCGTCTTGAAATTGTCAAACAAAACACTACAATTGCAGGAAGAGGTCCGCACGCTCGAAACATATCCTTAGGGTGCTAGTGTATGTTTGCAATGGAAAAGTGATAAAAAATTACCCGACTGCGGAGAAGAGGTGGGTGCTTCGTTCTGTTGTTTGAGGGTGCGTATCCATTGAAGCGCAGCGGAGTTGTGCAGAACTCAACCCGACAATCGCAGCGTCTTGAAATTGTCAAACAAGAAACTACAATCGCAGGAAGAGGTCCGCACGCTCGAAACATATCCATGGCGTGGTAGTGTATGTTTGCAATGGAAAAGTGATAAAAAATTACCCGACTGCGGAGAAGAGGTGGGTGCTTCGTTCTGTTGTTTGAGGGTGCGTTCCCATCGAGGCGGAGCGGAGCTGTGCGGAACTCAATAGACACATCCATAGTTTTGAATATTTTACACCTAAATCTTGAGCTACAGAGTACATTTCTGATACGAACACCAATAACAGATGTGTACAGCATACATAACAAGTAAACACAGTACAATTGCATTGGAAACCATTTAACATTATTAGTAAGATGTCTTGATAAAATCACACAAAATGGAAATTACATATTACAGTTAGATAATTAAAAATTACGAACGAGTAGGCATGTACAAGATTAAACACAAATAATATTTTTTTTTAGAAATATGTAGGTAAACATAATTAAGAACTACTAAGAACAAATAAATAAGAACTACTTAGGACAAACTACTTAGGACTACTTTTAAGCAATTTATGCTTGAAGCTGGGAAATGAAATAAAGTTTTTAAAAAAAATTACCCGACTACGGAGAAGAGGTGGGTGATTCGTTCTGTTGTTTGAGGGTGCGTTCTCATCGAGGCGGAACGGAGCTGTGCGGAACTCAACCCGTCAATCGTAACGCCTTGTAATTGTCAAACAAGTCACTTACAATTGACGGGTGAAGTCCGCACGCTCGAAACATATCCTTAGGGTGGTAGTGTATGTTTGTAATGGAAAAGTAATAAAAAATTACCCGACTGCGGAGAAGAGGTGGGTGCTTCGTTCTGTTGTTTGAGGGTGCGTTCCCATTGAGGCGGAGGGGAGCTGTGCGGAACTCAATCGCGCAATCGCGACGCCTTGTAATTTTCAAACAAGGCTGTCACGACTTTGCGATCTAGGCCCGCGCGCTCGTAACATATCCTTAGGGTGGTAATGTTTTTTTTGTAATGGAAAAGTAATAAAAAAATTACCTGACTGCGATGAAGAAGTGGGTGCTTGGTTCTGTTGTTTAGGGTGCGTTCCCATTGATGCGGAGCGGATCGGAGGAGAACTCGATCGACCAATCGCAACGCCTTGAAATTGTCACTCAAGACTGTTGAGATAACTCATTTTAGGCTCACACGCACGAAACATATCCTAAGGGTGGTAATGTTTTTTTTGTAATGGAAAAGCAATAAAAATTACCCGACTGCGCAGAAGAGGTGGGTGCTTCGTTCTGTTGTTTTGCGGTTGCGTATCCATTGAAGCGCAGCAGAGCTGTGCAGAACTCAACCCGACAATCGCAGCGTCTTGAAATTGACAAACAAGACACTACAATTGGGCTCTTGAAAAAAAAAATGATATTTTTTATGTATTTTAAAACTTTATTATTAATAATATTGATATTTAATGCAAAAAACTTAAAAAATATATTTTTTCAATTAATTATAAACAATTAAAAATTGAATAAAAATCACGTGACTATAAACGCGCCATAATTGGTCACCGTGGTTGTAACGTGATAATGTATAGCTATTTAACCATAAGACGTAGTAACTATTTAGTAATCTGTGCCATAAGTACGTACAGCGTTTACGGCTATTACACATTATGACGTCACACGCGCTCCGGTTTGTTCGGGAGTTGTCCGAGTGTTTTCGGTACTGGATTCAAAAATTAATTTTTATTTTGAAATAACTTTTGAATTATAACAAAAAAAAAAAAATAGTTTTGTTATAAAACTAATATATAATCTTTCCATTTATCACAAAAAAATTTTTTTTCAAAAGCCCAATTGCATTTTGAGGTCCGCACGCTCGAAACATATCCTTGGGGTGGTAGTGTATGTTTGCAATGGAAAAGTGATACAAAATTACCCGACTGCGGAGAAGAGGTGGGTGCTTCGTTCTGTTGTTTGAGCGTGCGTATCCATTGAAGCGCAGCGGAGCTGTGCAGAACTCAACCCGACAATCGCTGCGTCTTGAAATTGTCAAAAAAGACACTACAATTGCAGGTTGAGGTCCGCACGCTCGAAACATATCCTTGGGGTGGTAGTGTATGTTTGCAATGGAAAAGTGATAAAAAATTACCCGACTGCGGAGAAGAGGTGGGTGCTTCGTTCTGTTGTTTGAGCGTACGTATCCATTGAAGCGCAGCGGAGCTGTGCAGAACTCAACCTGACAATCGCTGCGTCTTGAAATTGTCAAACAAGACACTACAATTGCAGGTTGAGGTCCGCACGCTCGAAACATATCCATGGCGTGGTAGTGTATGTTTGCAATGGAAAAGTGATAAAAAATTACCCGACTGCAGAGAAGAGGTGGGTGCTTCGTTCTGTTGTTTGAGGGTGCGTTCCCATCGAGGCGGAGCGGAGCTGTGCGGAACTCAATAGACACATCCATAGTTTTGAATATTTTACACCTAAATCTTGAGCTACAGAGTACATTTCTGATACGAACACCAATAACAGATGTGTACAGCATACATAACAAGTAAACACAGTACAATTGCATTGGAAACCATTTAACATTATTAGTAAGATGTCTTGATAAAATCACACAAAATGGAAATTACATATTACAGTTAGATAATTAAAAATTACGAACGAGCAGGCATGTACAAGATTAAACACAAATAAAAAAAAATGAAAAGTAACAAACTACTTAGGACGGAGTATTTTAAGCGGTTTATGCTTGAAGCTGGGAAGTAATGGAAAAGTAATAAAAAAATTACCCGACTGCGGAGAAGAGGTGGTGCTTCGTTCTGTTGTTTGAGGGTGCGTTCCCATCGAGGCGGAGCGGAGCTGTGCGGAACTCAATCGCCCAATCGCGACGCCTTGTAATTTTCAAACAAGGCTGTCACGACTTTGCGATCTAGGCCCGTGCGCTCGTAACATATCCTTAGGGTGGTAATGATATTTTTGTAATGGAAAAGTAATAAAAAAATTACCTGACTGCGATGAAGAGGTGGGTGCTTGGTTCTGTTGTTTAGGGTGCGTTCCCATTGATGCGGAGCGGATCGGAGGAGAACTCGATCGACCAATCGCAACGCCTTGAAATTGTCACTCAAGACTGTTGAGATAACTCATTTTAAGCTCACACGCACGAAACATATCCTAAGGGTGGTAGTGTTATTTTTGTAATGGAAAAGCAATAAAAATTACCCGACTGCGGAGAAGAGGTGGGTGCTTCGTTCTGTTGTTTGAGGGTGCGTATCCATTGAAGCGCAGCGGAGCTGTGCAGAACTCAACCCGACAATCGCAGTTTCTTGAAATTGTCAAACAAGATACTACAATTGCAGGTTGAGGTCGGCACGCTCGAAACATATCCTTGGGGTGGTAGTGTATGTTTGCAATGGAAAAGTGATAAAAAATTACCTGACTGCGGAGAAGAGGTGGGTGCTTCGTTCTGTTGTTTTACGGTGCGTTTCTATTGAAGCGCAGCGGAGCTGTACAGAACTCAATCGCCCAATCGCGACGCCTTGTAATTTTCAAACAAGGCTGTCACGACTTTGCGGTCGAGGCCCGCGCGCTCGTAACATATCCTTAGGGTGGTAATGTTACTTTTGTAATTTATTTATTTATTTAATGACACATCCACAGTTTTGCATATTTTACACTTAAATCTTGAGCTACAGAGTACATTTCTGATACGAACACCAATAACAGATGTGTACAGCATACATAACAAGTAAACACAGTACAATTGCATTGGAAACCATTTAACATTATTAGTAAGATGTCTTGATAAAATCACACAAAATGGAAATTACATATTACAAACTTTTTAAACTCACACGATTTGCACTCATTATACTAAATGAAAGAGGTCTGTATCGCGTTAGATAATTAAACGTATTTACTAAAATACGTACCCGACGTTTCGAGCGGATTACACCGCTCGTGGTCACGGGAGAACTCAACTCAACGAGGAACTTACAGCTAGATAATTAAAAATTACGAACGAGTAGGCATATACAAGAATAAACACAAATAATAAAAAATGAAAAGTAACAAACTACTTAGGACGGAGTATTTTAAGCGGTTTATCCTTGAAGCTGGGAAGTAATGGAAAAGTAATAAAAAAATTACCCGACTGCGGAGAAGAGGTGGTGCTTCGTTCTGTTGTTTGAGGGTGCGTTCCCACCGAGGCGGAGCGGAGCTGTGCAGAACCAAACGCCCAATCGTAACAGCTTATAATTTTCAAACAAGGCTGTCACAACTTTGCGTTTGAGGCCCGCGCGCTCGTAACATATCCTTAGGGTGGTAATGATATTTTTGTAATGGAAAAGTAATAAAAAATACGACCCGACAGCGGAGAAGAGGTGGGTGCTTCGTTCTGTTGTTTGAGGGTGCGTTTCCATTGAGGCGGAGGGGAGCTGTGCGGAACTCAATAGTCCTATCACAATGACTAGAAATTGTAACTCAAGTCAGTTGTGATAAGTCATTTGAGGCCCACACGCACGAAACATATCCTTAGGGTGGTAATGGTATTTCTGTAATGAAAAAGTAATAAAAATATTAGTTGTTACAAAGTATAGCGGTGGAAATTAAATTTACAATTTATCTGACAGTCATGTAATATGAGTATACACACCTATGTATGTCTTTATACATAATAGGTACTGTACAAATTTCTATGTGTAATCAATAATCATGAACATGGAAGTCATATATTGTAAAATCAGTTACATGAACCATTGTTATCAACCAGGAGACCGATTTAAGTAATACTCTATTAGCCTGTAATGTCCCACTGCTGGGCAAAGACCTCTCATCTCCCTGAAGATATCAGTACAGTGAGGAGAATTAAGCACCACCACGCTTGCCAAATGCGGGTTGGTGATCTCAAACCCGAACCATGTTCGATGAACTGTCATAGGTGTTTTTTATTTCGTTAGAAAAATGTCTTGCTGCTTCCATGCTGGTCTGTTTTGGTCTGATTATTTGATCGCTAGAGATATATCAGTCCGAATCGAATCTTTGTACTGGATAGTCCATTAAGACATTTATGAGAAAGGTAATCTCGATACCCCGCAACAACAATACACAACGCACATACAACTAGGGGCATTGCTAACTGTCAACAATTCTTCTTACCAGTCATTCCAATGGATGTCCCGGGTCCTCCAAGCGGTGGACTCCATCCACCAGGTGGGCATCTACTGCCTGGCGCTCGTCCAGCCGAACTTCCTGCCCAAGACTCCGCTGGGAGGGATCCACCTGAGCGAATGCAAGCGCAGGTTCCTGGAAGGAACCTTACACCCGGCCAACGTGCTGATGTGCCCGCACACTTGTGTCACCAACTTGCCCAAACCGAGGGAAATACATTCAGGTGAGTTTTGTTATTTTGTTTTTAACCCCCGACGCAAAAGAGGGGTGTTATTATATTAGATGTGTCTTTGTTTCTATCTGTCTGTCTGTGGTACCATATCCACGGATGAAGCGATTTCAATTTAATTTGTTTTGTATTAAAGGACTTATGTGCGAGTGTTCTTAGACATGTTGGATGAAAATCGGTTGAGCCTTTTAAAGTTGTGGGGGGTGCAAGTGGAGAAGAATAACTGAATGTCTGCAAATATACTCGAGTTGGGTCTCAAATAAAAGTTTACTAAAATAGAATATTGATGACTTAATCAAGAGTGTTCTTCACTTTCTTTATAATAAGTATGTACCCATAAAAATAAAAAAATAAATTTAAATTTTAAAATACCCTCGACACATAAACCTAAGTTCCATTTAAAAACAGGGTGACGGAAAACCAGCGCTGTTCCAGCGGACAGCACAGCTGAGCCATCCTCCTTTTGCCCTTCCTAATTTTTTAGTTATTTTATTTTTTTAATTTTTGTTTTAAGTTTTATTCACTAAATTGTACTTAATTTTATGATAAGGGCAATAAACGTAATTTTATTTTATTTATTAAAAAGTAGAAAATAATTTTAAAAACTCAGTCTTAAAGTATGTATTAATAATTCTAAAAAAATACGTTGCGTTGGGGGACCGCTCCGAATTATTTATTATTACGATTTTTTTTCATATAAGTGAGATACTTATGCCTACCTATTTAGTCTTTTAAATAAATAAAAAAAATATGGAAATTGACAAGCCCGTTGGCACAGTGGCAGTGCGAGCGCTTACTGTGTCGAGGATTTCGAGGCGGGTTCGATTCCCGCCCGGTGTCAACAATATGTAATTGTTTTTGGCGACGACGTCTGGGTGTCAATTATATATTCTTCTAAAGTATTTCTGTATGTATATGTAATAGTATCAGTGAGTTAGATTCCATAACACAAGCTTAGAGCGTACTTTGGGTCTAATTAACCGTGAGTGAATTTGTCCGAATATTATTATGTATAGTGTTTCTCCTTGGAGTCACGGGACAAGCCCGGTCTTTTTGAGAGGCATGCGAGGGGATACAGATCCAACTCGTAGAGGCCCTTTGGAGATGTTTAATGTAATGGATTACAACTGCAGGGACACACTCCCGACCACATCAGTACAACATGTCCGGGAATGTTTACCTGAAGAAGTAGGGACTATTGTATGAAATGAAAGAAAATGACTGGGCTATGGGAATGAAGGTTGGATGGACTGAAAATGGGTTATTGCAGAGAGGTCGGCACCTGCCATATCATGTGAAGTACAAGTTATCAGCGGCAGGCCGTAGCTCGCCGCCCGTGTTTCTCCTTAAGAGTCACGGGGTAAGCTCTGTCTTTTTGAGAGACATGCGAGGGCATACAGATACAACTCGTAGAAGCCACGAGGAGATGGATATGAAGTAACAAAATTAAAAACAAGTAACACTAATTAACAACCCTCTAGTTCATGTTTAACTGTTTTCTCTCTTCCTCTCATTAGTATTACGATCTATAATAAAGTGTATGTATTTGTCACGCTAACGTAGCGAGTCACGTTGCAGACGTTGGCCCCGCGTCGGTGATCGTCGGCAACTTGGTGCAGGGCAACCGGCTTGCGTCCGCGCAAGGCCGCGACATGGGCTACACTGACGACTCGGACGCCGCCAGGAAGGTAACTGTCACGTGTTTTTAAAGTTACTTTAAAAGAAAGCATCGTGTTTCAATACTAGCTGACCCGGCAAATGTTGTTTTGCCCGTGGTTTTGCCATATACAAATTAAGGGTTGGAACACCCTTATCACTATACATTGAGATGTAAGCTATCCTATCTTTCAAGTTGGATCAAATTACACACGGTGTGCTAATCAATTTTCAAATTGCTTCAGTAGTGTAGGAGTCTATCGCGGACAAACAACGTGACACTTACGAGTAATTTTTATATATAGAGATTAGCATAGTATATAAAGAACATAGACTTACCTAAAAATTCTTGCCCGAAATAAGTTCTAATAGCTCGTTGTAATTGTTCCAGTACCAGTTCATATCTCAGATCCTGCGGTGGCGCGCGCAGAGCACGTCGGACCACGTGATCTTCACGCTGCTCAACTCGAAGGGCGCCGTGGCCAAGACGCTGACGTGCGCCGAGCTGCACAAGAAGGCGGAGCGCATCGGCAACCTGCTGCTGGAGAAGGGCCGCGTCAACACCGGCGACCACGTGGCGCTCATCTTCCCGCCCGGCCTCGACCTCATCTGCGCCTTCTACGGCTGCCTGTACGTCGGCGCCGTGCCCGTCACCATCCGCCCCCCGCACCCCCAGAACCTCCACACCACCCTCCCCACCGTCCGCATGATCGTGGACGTCAGCAAGGCCACCCTCGTGCTCTCCAACCAGTCCGTGATCAAGCTGCTGCGCTCCAAGGAGGCTAGCAACGTGCTCGACAGCAAGGCGTGGCCGCTCACCCTCGACACCGACGATATGCCCAAGAAGAAGCTGCCCATCCTGTACCGCGCGCCCACCGCCGAGATGCTCGCCTACCTCGACTTCAGCGTGTCCACCACCGGCATGCTGGCGGGCATCAAGATGTCGCACGCGGCCGTCACCTCGCTGTGCCGCTCCATGAAGATCGCGTGCGAGCTGTACCCGTCGCGACACATTGCGCTCTGCCTGGACCCCTACTGCGGGTTGGGGTTCGCGCTCTGGTGTCTCAGCAGCATCTACTCGGGCCACCACTCGATCCTGATCCCGCCCTCCGAGGTGGAGGTGAACCCCGCGCTGTGGCTCAGCGCTGTTTCGCAATACAAGGTGCGTGACACCTTCTGCTCGTACGGCGTGATGGAGTTGTGCACTAAGGGGCTGGGCAGCTCGGTGGCGGCGCTCAAACAGAAGGGCATCGCGCTCGCATGCGTGCGCACGTGCGTTGTGGTGGCGGAGGAGCGGCCGCGCATCACGCTCACCAACTCGTTCTCGAAGCTGTTCTCGGCGCTGGGGCTGAGCCCGCGCGCCGTGTCCACCTCGTTCGGGTGCCGCGTGAACGTCGCCATCTGCCTGCAGGGCGCGTCCAGCCCCGAGCCGTGCACCGTATACGTGGACCTGCGCGCGCTGCGCAACGACCGCGTGTCACTCGTGGAGCGCGGCAGCCCGCACTCGTTGTGCCTCATGGAGTCGGGCAAGTTGCTGCCGGGAGTGAAGGTGATCACCGCCAACCCGGAGACCAAGGGCCAGTGCGGCGATTCGCACCTCGGCGAGATCTGGGTGCAGTCGCCGCACAACGCGAGCGGCTACTTCACCATATACGGGGACGAGAGCGACTACGCGGACCACTTCAGCGCGCAGCTGGTGACGGGCAGCACGGGCGAGGTGTACGCCCGCACCGGGTACCTTGGCTTCCTGCGGCGCACGGAGGTGGGCGTGGCGGGCGCGAGCGAGGGGGCGGAGCGCGACTCAGACACGGACTCACTGGCGAGTGCGCGCGAGCCCGAGCACGACGCGCACGACGCCGTGTTCGTGGTGGGCGCGCTCGACGAGACCGTCATGCTGCGCGGCATGCGCTACCACCCCATCGACATCGAGAACTCCGTTATGCGGTGCCACAAGAAGATCGCTGAATGGTAACACACACACAATCTATAATCATTATGAAATCAATACCAAAATAAAGTGTTATTTAATTGAAATTGTACTCACCAAAATTGAATTGTTGTATAATCTAATTTGCTGTCTGTATCTGTTCCAGCGCGGTGTTCACCTGGACAAATCTGCTGGTTGTCGTCGTGGAACTGGACGGCAATGACAGCGAGGCGCTGAACCTCGTGCCGCTGGTGACCAACACCGTGCTCGAAGAACATCACCTCATCGTGGGGGTCGTCGTGGTCGTTGACCCTGGCGTCGTGCCCATCAACTCGCGCGGAGAGAAACAACGCATGCATCTCAGAGACGGATTCCTCTCAGACCAAATAGACGCCATATACATCGCGTATAACATGTAAAGATGTCTAGGAAACGAATGTCGCGCTTCCCACACCTGGAGGGAGATAGTCTGACTCGGTCGCACTAACAGAAGTGTAATGTCAGTAAGTCAAACTTTGGATTAGGAGCGTGTGACAGAGATAGCGTTCTATGAAAAATCGACTATCTCGCTTCAGAAGTGGTAATGCAAGGCATATCGGCCATACCTGTAAATGTCACCAGTAGGGTCAGTGTTTTCGTTAGCGCACCGACTGTCCGCGGCACATCGCGCGACAAGACTGATGTAAGTCTGAACTTTGATTAAGGATACCCGCCGGCTGACCCTACCGTTGTGTGTGACCTCTAGGGCGAAGATGCACGCCGAACAGAATGTCTCTTCAATCTTTTGTATCTTCTCTTCAAATAGGAATAGAGAGGCGTGTTTAGAGAAGACGCAACGAACGTGTGTGTGTGCGTGCATCTTAACCCACTCGCCTGTCCGCGGGTCTGTTCCATAGTCGAGCGCGTGCTCTTTAATTATACACAGATATATTATTGTGATTAATTCATTATGTAACTCTAAACTTTAGTATGATGTAAATGTATTACAATCGGAAATAATTAGATTTAGTGTTCGTATTGTAACTATGTAGGTACTGCATTTAATGTATCGACGACGTTCGTTCGGAATTATTTTTATCGTTGACAATATTATTATATTCGATTTCATTTTGTTCGCACTGTCGAGGTGTCTTTGTTTTCAAGACGATGCTTCGTCGATACCCCGTCACTATAGAGATGTTGTAATAGTCTCTTATGTATTGGCAAAACTGTCGTACAGTAGGTCAGATCGATCTCAAATATAATCGGCCGTGTTATGGAAAAGACGCTCCGAAGTGCCAATATTGATGATATAATTTATGAAGCGTTGGAATAGTGATTGTAATGGCACCACTCAGTACATCGGCCTACTCGTCACCAGCTCATCAGTGGTCCGAGCGAATTGATTGAAAGTGCGGAGTTTCATGTCGCTGCGACAGACAAACACTTTACTTGATCGTTGTTAGAATAATAAATGTTGTGTCAATAGTTTTGTGCTTTTTAAGCTGAATATCGATTCCACTTAGTAAAATATCGATAGTTTAACTCGTCAGCCGTCGAGCACCCACAAGAAGCATTATCCGAACGATAATGATCATCAAACATGGTTCAATCTTTTTGTTTTCATTCCATCGACTTTAATTATTTAAAAAATCTGTATTTCATTTATTGGATCATATTGTATTTTCAATTTATAATTTATTGTAATTATTTATTGCTAAATTGTACATATATTTTTGTTATTTAATTTTACGTTAAATGAATTCGATTATATTGTAGTTTACGTTGTTTTAGTTAGCCTTCGTGGTAAAGAATGGTGGCTGCCAATGTTATTCCTTTAGGTTTATATTATATAATATTATATCATAAAGAATGTAGTCATTTTTCATAAGTATACAAGTAGATTAACGAACAAACGGTTATAGAGAGGAGGCGAGTGCGCGGCGCGGGCGCGGCGACGGCGCGACGCCGGCGCGACTCCGCCGCGACTCGCGTAGGGTAAGATCACTAATGTCGGCACATTTAGTTTATTCCCCCTCATTATAGTATAATAATGTTACCTATTACGCACAAAATTTAAAATTTGGAAATCTAAATCGTTCTCTTCATGCCATTCAAATGTTTTTGATTAAGACTTTTTAATGTTCGGAATTTGTACCGGCTTTTACAGTTTGTGATTGTTTTTCTGATTCCTTAATAAAACGTGCATTTTGCATATATCTCGTTTTATTTGGTTAGCTCGTTTTAGTCAGAGTAACACCATCATAGTTGTTCCTTCCTTGTTTGATCTAAGTTGTGGAAGTCATATTTGTAGTTCGTACTAAGTAGGTTACTAACTTTTGGGTTTGTCATAGTTTTCTAACTTAAAATAGATAGGTTGCTAACTTTACTTTTGCTTTACTAACCTACATTTATATATTTCTGTCAATAATTTCCAGGGTTCAATCGCCACACCTTATTATTTTTTATTATTAAGAAATATTTAAAGCACTTCAAGAAAGATTCGAATTGGAATGTATGGATTATTTAGGTTTTGTGATAAACTCACTAATGACACAAATGGTCACAAAGCACATTATATATTTAAAAAGAAAATACAGTTTCAGTCACTTTACAACATTCAAAGTAGTGGTTCGATTAAAATATTGATGAACTTAAAACTATCCGAGTACATACTTGGGGCCATATTAATAAACGCGTTTTAAAAGCTTTTAATGGACCAAGAGCCCGTGAACCCCAGACCTTCGTTATTTTATAAAAGCTGAAAGTTTGTCAGCGCATGCTCCCAACACAGGTAAGAACGATGGACTATTATGAAGTTTGGGTTATCGTGGCTTTGGCAGGTGTACGGTACTAAAGGTCGAAAACACCAAGTTGGCCATCGATTTCGATATCACCGTCAAAGGGTGACTTGTACAACTTGTCAAGAGCTTTCAAATGACATAGGTCATGTCACTTAGGATCAGCGTCCATAGCATAGGTCAACTCCAATCTTCAATGGTCGAAAACACCAAGTTGGCCGTCGATTTCGATATCACCGTCAAAGGGTGACTTGTACAACTTGTCAAGAGGTTTCAAATGACATAGGTCATGTCACTGTTGAGCATTAAGATCAGCGTCCATAGCATAGGTCAACTCCAATCTTCAATGGTCGAAAACACCAAGTTGGCCGTCGATTTCGATATCACCGTCAAAGGGTGACTTGTACAACTCTTCAAGAGCTTTCAAATGACATATGTCATGTCACAAATCACACTTTATTATTTGATGAATTTAGATCGGTATTTTACACACCTTTAGTACCGTTTACCTGCCAAAGCCACGGTAACCCAAACTTCATAATAGTCCATCGTTCTTACCTGTCTGGGGAGCATGCGCTGACAAACGTTCAGCTTTTATAAAATAACGAAGGTCTGGGGTTCACGGGCTCTAGGTCTATAAGCTATTAAATGGTTTGTCACTTTCTGACATACGCAATATTCCGAAGAGCAAAAGAGACAAAACACAGTGTGACAGTGTTTTACACCGCTCGAAGAAAACCGCGTTTATTAAAAAGGCTATAGACTACAATTTGACACTCTTGAGTAAACACACACTTAATCTATACTAATATTATAAAGCTGAAGAGTTTGTTTTGTTTTGTTTGTTTGTTTGTTTGTTTGTTTGTTTGTTTGTTTAAACGCGCTAATCTCAGAAACTACTGAACCGATTTGAATAATTCTTTCACTGTTAGATAGTCTATTTATCGAGGAAGGCTATAGGCTACATTTTATCCCGAAATTCCCACGGGAACGGGCACAACGCGTGTGCGTGACACCAGCAGGAAAAGTTGTGCTAGACAGATTATAGTCTGATGAATAATTAGTGCGCTATCTCCTGTAAATGTGCGTGAAGTAAAAAATTTGTGCGAATTACCATTTCGGAAATAAACAGAAAAAACTAATCCTGCTGGTGTCACGCTGCTCCAGCAGGAAGATTTTTGAACTAATGTTCCGAGGGGTAAGTGTTGTATATCAGCGGATAGCTTATATTGGTGCCTAATTGTGCGCAAAAAATGAAATTTGTGCGACTCATGGTTTTAGAGATATTGAGTTTCCTGCTGGAGTCACGTTTTGATAAAACCTGTATCTCGGAAACTATTGAGGGTACGACCTTGGTTTAAACATATTTATGTAGCTCTTAATTTGTGCGAATTTGTGAAAGAATAAAATTATCAAAAATATTTCCAGGATAAGAGTAATCATGAATCGTAGAAATCAGGAAAAAACCTCCTAGCGCGTTAATTAGAGTATTTAAAAGCCCACTAAAGATGGTTTTTAGGTCGCCTTGTTGTTGCTAACAACATTCTTAATTTTCAGGAAGGTACATAAGCGCATTTTGAAATTATAACACTTTTACTGAAATCATATTGAAATTGACTTTGCAAGAAAACCACTCAACCAAAGATATGTAGGTATACATACAAAATTAGTGCGCATTTAGAATAACACAACCTGAAAATTTCAGCATCCTAGGTTTAGTAATTATCCAGATATAAACAAAAACTAAAATGGCCTTAATTACTAGGTAACCCAACCAATTTCAACAGTCGCAAAAAAGCGAGCGCTTCATACAAGCAATGACATACATAAATGGGCAGTCTTATACCGAATATTTTGTCGGACAATGGCGCTCACAATGCTTATCTAGGTTCAAGTGTATTAATTATTATTTCTTTCAATAATAATGGGAAGAAGTGGCGAAAGGCGAAATGGATAGAATTGGGGGAGACCTTTGTCCAGCCGTGGGCCATATGTGGAAAATATAAAAATAGTAAGTAATATAATTTCAAACCTATCCAATAGCAGGCATAAAATACACAAGAAAATAGTCCCCGACGAAATGTGATTATTATAAAATTATAAAAAGAACATTAACCGTTGTCTGCGCGACTGTCCAAAATATTCGGCATAAGACTGCCCATTTATGTATGTGTGTCATTGCTTGTATGAAGCGCTCGCTTTTTTGCGACTGTTGAAATTGGTTGGGTTACCTAGTAATTAAGGCCATTTTAGTTTTTGTTTATATCTGGATAATTACTAAACCTAGGATGCTGAAATTTTCAGGTTGTGTTATTCTAAATGCGCACTAATTTTGTATGTATACCTACATATCTTTGGTTGAGTGGTTTTCTTGCAAAGTCAATTTCAATACGATTTCAGTAAAAGTGTTATAATTTCAAAATGCGCTTATGGACCTTCCTGAAAATTAAGAATGTTGTTAGCAACAATAAGGCGACCTAAAAACCATCTTAATGGGCTTTTAAATACTCTAATTAACGCGCTAGGAGGTTTTTTCCTGATTTCTACGATCCATGATTACTCTTATCCTGGAAATATTTTTGATAATTTTATTCTTTCACAAATTCGCACAAATTAAGAGCTACATAAATATGTTTAAACCAAGGTCGTACCCTCAATAGTTTCCGAGATATAGGTTTTATCAAAACGTGACTCCAGCAGGAAACTCAATATCTCTAAAACCATGAGTCGCACAAATTTCATTTTTTGCGCACAATTAGGCACCAATATAAGCTATCCGCTGATATACAATACTTACCCCTCCGATCATTAGTTCAAAAATCTTCCTGCTGGAGCAGCGTGACACCAGCAGGATTAGTTTTTTCTGTTTATTTCCGAAATGGTAATTCGCACAAATTTTTTACTTCACGCACATTTACAGGAGATAGCGCACTAATTATTCATCAGACTAAAATCTGTCTAGCACAACTTTTCCTGCTGGTGTCACGCACACGCACAACGCGGGTAAAACCGCGGGGCGCTACTAGTTAATTTATAAAACTAAGGGCCTTTTTCATAAACGCTGATAAACAGCATTTTAGCTATCAAATAGTTTGTCTCTTTCCGTCAATACGCTGCTCTCCAAAGAGCAAAAGAGACAAAACCCTTTATTACAGTGAGCGCTTATGAATAAGGCAATACATCTTATATATAAAATTCTCGTGTCACAGTGTTCGTTCGCGTACTCCTCCGAAACGGCTCGACCGATTCTCATGAAATTTTGTGAGCATATTGAGTAGGTCTGAGAATCGGCCAACGTCTATTTTTCATCCCGAAATTCCCGCGGGAACGGGTACAACGCGGGTGAAACCGCGGGGCGCAGCTAGTAATTAATAAAACTACAAGCGTATTGATAGTCCATGTAACATCCATGAGCCGAGTCCACTGGGGTGGAGTCGTACCGTACGCAGCGTTCGGATTTTTGATATCGGGATAATTAACAAACGATTGCAAAACCGTTTCGATATCAGAATTTTATAATTCTGGTGTTAGCTCACTCCCAGTGCACCCTTATAATTATCCCTTATACACATCCCTTATAATTATTATATAAGCCTTAAAATATAATTAATGTCGCTATTCCTTTTAGAGAGAATTTTTGCGACAAACAGCCATTTAGGTTTAAATTTAGTGCTTAAAACTAAATAATATGATATTTTTCTTAAAATTTATTGGATAACACCTCGGCGGATGAAACACGTTTCCTACTTTCCTAACATGGCTCGGGTTTGAGATCACCAACCCGCATTTGGCCAGCGTAGTGATTACGCTTTATGGTCGTAGCACACATATCAACTCGTAAACGGAACGTAAACGTATCAACTCGAGCCGTTCAGTATTCTTTGTATGAAACTCCCTACTGCAACGCACACTTATCGGAATCGTAACGTAATCGCCTCGCCTCGGGACAAGCTCACAAACCGCAGTACGGTGCGTGGTCGACTTGCCGTACCCGCGCTTACGTCTCTCCGTACCCGCGCTTA
Source organism: Cyclophora punctaria (assembly GCA_951394245.1). Classification (NCBI taxonomy): domain Eukaryota; kingdom Metazoa; phylum Arthropoda; class Insecta; order Lepidoptera; family Geometridae; genus Cyclophora; species Cyclophora punctaria. The sequence goes on from OX596167.1 coordinate 13,417,988, forward strand.
CGTCTCTCCGTACGCTGTCTTACGACTCTCCGTACCCTAGCTTGCGTTTCTTCGTTCCCGCGAGGCAGCCGTCGTCAACCAGCGACCGGCGAGCCGTAAGCGCGGCGTCGCCTAGCCGTAGCCCAGTCGATTCGGAGCTGCTGATCGCACGGTGACGCGCTTACGATAGGTTGACGCCTGGTTGACGCCTGGTTGACGGCGAGGCGATACGGTGACGATCCCTTTCCGAGTTGATATGTGTGCTACGACCATTATCCTCCTCACTGTACTGATATTTTCAATGAGTTGACAGGCGTTTGACCAGCAGTGGGGCATTACAGGCTAATACTGTAAATCTAATGGATAATAAGTTTTCTTAAAACTAATGGGTTACGAATACAAGTTAAATTACATTTTTTAAAAGTTTTATACTTTTGGATTAAATACAAAACTAATAGCTAATAGATTATCTATAAATTATGTCACAAATCATTTTAACTTAAGGAAGTCTTCTCTCTCCTTGTCTCTTCCCGACCGATTCGTCTCGGTGGGAAAGTGACTTAAAATATATATTAAATTAAGCTTATTTTAAGAAGAAGAAACCTATCTCATACACATTATATTCAGACATAATCCACTATATTAATAGACATAATTATAATAACTAGACACATTATTGTAAAATCCTAACTAATATTATAAATGCGAAAGTAAAAACTGAAAAACAAAAAAGTGAAAAACTCTGTCTGTATGTCTTTGTCTGTCTGTCTGTCTGTCAGTGACGCTTTCACGCCAAAACTACTGAACCGATTTGGATGAAATTGGGTACACATTAAGTCCAGAGCCTGAGAATGGACATAGGTTACTTTTTAACGCGAAATTCCCGCGGGAACGGGTACAACGGGGGTGAAACCACGGGGCGCGGGTAGTTAGTTATAATTTGAACGATATATAGGGCGGGCTGCTTCACCTTACGATCGCCCACCAGTAAACGTTACCACAAAGTATGCGCGTCAAGAGGCGTAAGTGATGAAACATCGTGGCTTTGTACAGCCCGAATAACTTGAACAGAGATTTATGTTTTGAAACAGACAAAGATTTGTATTAACAGACATTAGAAGCGTACGTAGTTTGAACTTTCCGACGAACGAATGTTACGATAACCAACCGATTGAAACAACCCACCCCTAGTCTCGTTCGTTAATATATAATTAGACATTATATTCAATACAACTTACCGATATAATATTACATCAAAGCCTTAAAAATAACAATTTAATAGACATATGTAGGCAGCCTGCGCGCCAGCCCGTACCGGCGTTGGGCTATTCAGTTCAGCTAATACCTAGTTCGTAGGGTAAGGAGCCCCATGTTTCAAATACAATTAACCACCACTGATTTCCCGTACCGATAACAACTGGCTTACAATAAGAACTAAGAAAAAGAAAAAGGCTGTAATGTCCCACTGCAGGGCAAAAACCTCTCATCTTACAGAAAATATCCGTACAGTGAGAAGGCTTAGGCGTAATCGCAACGCCTGCCATAACGGCCTAATCAAACACATTTAATACATCCTATAAGTAACTAGGTAATTCAGTAATTAATTGATACATGTGAAGTAAGTATTAGCCTCCATCGTCCCACTCTGAGCAAAGGCCTCACGTCTCAGTGAAGATATCAATACAGTGAGGAGGATTAGGCGTAATCACCGCGGTTGCCTTATACAGGTTGGTGATCTCAAACCCGAGCCATGTTTAAAAAGTAGGAAAAATGTTTTCGCTCGACCCGAGACCTCAGTCTTTGCAGGCGAGTGCACATACCACAACACCACCGAGGCGTACCTAAATGTTAATTAATACATGTAATAGTTTATAAAATCTTAATACTATCATTTAGTACTAACACATTCCAACTCAATGTTTACGAGTTCCAAGACACTTTTCCATTTTCATCCAAGCCGACCATGGCGACTTCTTCTGCCGGATGTTTATGTTCTTTCGTTGCATTGTACTGTACCCATGGACTTATTAATGACTGTACCATACTACTGATTTCATCCATGGCATAAATGGTCTACGCATAGTGGTTTAGAATTGGAAATAAGCCATTACCACGCCATCTATATCTGGAAATACGAAACAAGAAACGTCAATTTAATAATGGTTGCAGCCATAAAGTAAACATAGAGTAGTACTGGCATAATGATTGCAAAATACTTTAGAGAAATGTGCATGAAATGAGATTGAGATATTATGTAACTTAAAACTCAATGGTGCATTATAATTAAGTATACCTACCTCTAACTAAGGTTTCTACTTTAATATGATTAGTTCTGTGCACTATTTCATATTTTGAGTATCCTACAAAACGCAGATAATATAGTTTTTTGAGATCATCAGTCTTTTACATAATTTTATATTTCACCCTCACTGAAATTATATGTGATCATGATGAATTACCTATATGTGATGAGATCATAATTGTCTAGTTTGAATAATCATCTATTAAGTAAATAATAGTTCATTTGAGTTCAACCTTTTCAAATGAATAGGTAACCGTTTTGTGTGAAATAATAAGAGGGATAGATTTATTTTCGGATAGTTTACTTAAGAAATTTACCTTAACATGGACATACATTTGTTCTCTTCTTCTTCTCTCAATATTTATAGGTAACTTATTTATTATCTATGTTGATTGCACGCCAATTATTAGGTATACGAATAAGCACATCAAATATATACTATTTATTGAAAAGTTTTGATTTCCCATCCGCCAATGAAGGCTTTGTTGCTCGTATCTGAAACAATAAATAAGTATATTCCATATTGTACTAAATCTTCATCAATCGGAACTACCTATCTAGATGATTCTTAGCTCTTATTCTTTATACCTAAGATTAAACGAATAAATTGGTAAAACAGTTCGCATTGAATTAAATTATCGGTTTCGCAGCACATAATTCGCGATTGTATTTAGATACCTAATTACCTATGATATAACTAATAATAATATGAAGATTTGATCTTTACCTTCGTGTTGTTGAAGCTGGCTGTTGAGTTCTGGAGCCATTTTGAAGAATAAACTTTTCAGTTCCAAACTTGGTTTTGAACTCGTACTCGTACAGGCATTAAAAGTTTGGGGGAAAAAATAAAGTTTCCGGTAAAGTAGTAATGGACTTGAATGGGGTGGGAATGGGTGGAATTGAGGAGCAATGAGGGATGCAATGGGTGTCGGGTAAAGCGGGTGAGAGAGTGCTTAATTTGAGCTTGAGCTTATACTCAAGGGTGAGGGTGGTGTTAATAAAGGTGAGTTAGACCTTGAACCATGCACAACAATCACTAGAGAATCAACTGAGGTGGTGGGGACTGAGGTGGTGGGGACTGAGGCGGTGGGGACTGAGGTGGTGGGGGCTGGGTTTGGGGGAGGGTCATCAGCGGGAGCGATTGACCGATTAGTAGATTGAGAGACCGCGCTGTTCCACCTCTGAGGGGACGAAGTTGTTGACGCTGATAAAGAAAAACGGGAGGATTCGGTCAAAGGTGAGCGAGATAGAGACATTTTGGCGCGACCGCGCTCAACTGCCTCGTCGGAGACTGACTTTAATGTGCGATTGTAGAGAGGTGAGGAGAAAATTGCCGCTCTCTGGGGCGAGGTGCAAGGTGTCTCGTCTGGCGCTTCGCCCTGAGGTGAGCGCCGTGGCTGATCATCGGGGGGCGCATCGCCGGAGAGTGATTGGGCCTCACACTCGAATGTCTCATCTGTGGGTGAGTATGCAGGTGAAGGGGAAATTACCTCTCCCGACCGAGAGTGGATAGGTTCTTCTCTCGGGGCTAATCGCGCAACTCCCTCATCCTTGGGCGGGAGCGAAGGCGCTGCAGGGGGAGGGGGATCTAAGTTTATTTGTTTTACCCAGGGTGACGCCACCCTAGGAGTGGACTGCGGCTGACGGCGCTGATACGTCCTTGGAGGGTTACTAAGCAAGAGGTCAGACATCTGGCGTTGCGGGAACTGATAAGTCTCCTCACCGGGGGGAAAACGCGACTCTCGGTTAGGAGATCTAGAAGGTGAGTTTTGGCGGCGAAAACTCGATGACGCTTGGCTCCGGTGCGAGCGGGTACGTCGGGATTGGTCACACTTGTCGGATTTTTTGTTTGGACGTCTGGGTGACATCGCGCGTGCGGGGGAACTACTCTGGCTCCATGTATCTTCGGATCTTGATCGGTGTCTTCTTTTTTTATGTCTGGAGCTCTGTAAAATGTATAGGTTATGGCCTGTTAGATCGGCTTACAAACAGCTCACATTAACAATTGTTTAGTTAAATACCTATTATTGTTTATAAAAACTTTGTTAATAAAAAACTAGGTAAGCGGCTTGAATACCTTCATTAGAACAAATTTAAAATTATTTAAAAATATAAAAATCTATACTAATAGTAAGTTTCTAACTTTGTGAGTATGTTTGTTTGTAAGGGCTAATCTTCGAAACTATTCATCCGATTTCAAAAATTCTTTCGCTTATAGGTAGAGTAGACTTTAGGTACGGACATAGTATTGTAACCAAAGGTATGAAAAACATGCCTAAAAAATTGGTTATCGGCGTGCGCTGCTATATCTATTGATGATACAATAAAACAATGTTCTACATAATCAAACTGTTCAATAATGCGTAAAAATAAGTTAAGTATGTCTATCTTTATCGAAAAAAATGGCCCTAAAGCAAAGTTAAGGTACGAGTTTATTTTGCGACTGCAGCAGGCGACTGCAGACAGCAGGCAGCAGGGCGTTGCAGTCTTCCGCAGTGCAGTCTGCGGTCGCTTCGCTGCCGACTGCACATACATATTCAACGTTGCCAATGTGTGAAAATTTCCCCAAAATGCGGGGAATTTCAATCAATTAGAGAATTTACGACTAAGAACCTGAATGAAGTTGATTAAAAATAAGATGAAAAAAAACTATCTTTGATAAAGTTTGTACGCTCGATCAAACAGGTTTTAAGCACCGCCAGTCTCTGCTCTGCCAGTGAAAGTCCGTTTAAATCTGTAGTTTTATATTAATATGAAAGGATATGTTTAAGAAATGGTCCCATTTTTAACTTATTCCATCTTATTAAAAAAAATGACGTGTGGCACTCGGGGACTGCCGCGTTAAAGCTATTGCATAGTTATTTTTTCTATCACTAGATGGCGTTAGTGTGCTGAATGTCTGCATCGCGCTAACGTTGTGTTCTGGGCATATACGTAGGTTTTTGAGCGTGAGGTTTTTTCGTTACGGAATTTCTGGATTCGGTCCCCGCGCTCAAGGCCCGCGATAGAAGCTATGCAATAGCTTAAAAAGACGTGTGGCACTCGGGAGTCGGGGACTGCCGTGGTAAAGCTATTGCATAGTTATTTTTTGTATCACTAGATGGTGTTAGTGGGGAGCGTGAGGTTTTTTTCGTTACGGAATTTCTGGATTCGGTCCCCGCGCTCAAGGCCCGCGATAGAAGCTATGCAATCTATACTAATATTATAAAGCTGCAGAGTTTGTTTGTTTGAACGCGCTAATCTCAGAAACTACCAATCCGATTCGAATAATTCTTTTTGTAGTGGATAGCCACGTTCAACGGGAAGGTTATAGGCTACTTTTCATCCTGAAATTCCCACGGTAACAGGTACCAAGCGGGTAAAACCGCGGGGCGGTGCTAGTAGCTTTATAAATGAAACCGGTTAAAAAGTACCTGTGCCTTAGAAAAAGAGGAGTACAGCTCACCTACATTGGTATTAAGTTCTTGACCTCAAGCGATGTGAATGTTAGTCCCATATTTAAGCGAGGTGCCAAATATCAGATTTTTAAAATAAATTCTTAACTGTTTAACGGGTGTTATAAGTATAAGAAAAATGTCCCATATTTAGCATTAATAGTTATTTTGTATTAGGTATAAAATTATTTATAAGTGTACCATTAAATCAAACGACTAATTATGATCTCAATACAAGAAATTACTCTTTTTAAAAAATAAATTGAGGAGTAATTATTTTGAAAAATGGTAACCCAAATTCATTTTTCAAATTTTGACATAATACAATTTATGGTCGAGAGCCGACCGCCACATTTGCTGCCTACCGTTGCAGATACAAATATGATGATAATAAATAATCGAACGATTTCAACACAATTTGAAGGAACAAAAAAACGTCGGTGACAAAAATAACGTGGCTTCGATTAAATGAATGTTAATTGATAGTTATTAAAATACTGGTTTCGAGATTTCAGTTGTCAAAAAATTATTATTTATTCAAATGTGTATATTATTCACTTCGATCAACAATATTAGCGACGATAGCGGATAGGTCTCTCATAGTGTGCACGTAGTTTAAGACTGATTAGGATATTTAAGATAAGTAATGTTTAGTAATGGACTAAGAGCCCGTGAACCCCAGACCTTCGTCATTTTATAAAAGCTGAAAGTTTGTCAGCGCATGCTCCCAACACAGGTAAGAATGATGGACAATTATGAAGTTTGGGTTACAGTGGCTTTGGCAGGTAAACGGTACTAAAGGTGTGTAAAATACCGATCAAGTTCATCAAATAATAAAGTGTGATTTGTGTGACATGACATATGTCATTTGAAAGCTCTTGAAGAGTTGTACAAGTCACCCTTTGACGGTGATATCGAAATCGACGGCCAACTTGGTGTTTTCGACCATTGAAGATTGGAGTTGACCTATGCTATGGACGCTGATCCTAATGCTCAACAGAGACATGACCTATGTCATTTGAAAGCTCTTGACAAGTTGTACAAGTCACCCTTTGACGGTGATATCGAAATCGACGGCTAACTTGGTGTTTTCGACCATTGAAGATTGGAGTTGACCTATGGCTATGGACGCTGATCCTAATGCTCAACAGTGACATGACCTATGTCATTTGAAAGCTCTTGACAAGTTGTACAAGTCACCCTTTGACGGTGACATCGAAATCAACGGCCAACTTGGTGTTTTCGACCATTGAAGATTGGAGTTGACCTATGCTATGGACGCTGATCCTAATGCTCAACAGTGACATGACCTATGTCATTTGAAAGCTCTTGACAAGTTGTACAAGTCACCCTTTGACGGTGATATCGAAATCGATGGCCAACTTGGTGTTTTCGACCATTAACCTTTAGTACCGTTTACCTGCCAAAGCCACTGTAACCCAAACTTCATAATTGTCCATCGTTCTTACCTGTGTTGGGAGCATGCGCTGACAAACTTTCAGCTTTTATAAAATGACGAAGGTCTGGGGTTCACGGGCTCTAGGTCTATAATGTACCTACATAATTAAGTATTTAGGATTAAGTCGAGTTTAAGTTTTAATTGTTTATTGAATTCCAAAGTAGTTTTTTGCGAGCGAGACGGCACTTTCCAAAGGGGCACAATCTTATCTACCTCGCAGCTTTACCGCAGGGAAAGCCCCTATGCATTTTTGTTTATTTCTCATTCATTTTTTAAGATATTTCCATAATTTCTTTTGTAATAAGTAAAGAATAATAAGACCTAATGTATAAAAATAATTGGGTGAATGTAATGGATGTCTGACCATGTAAAATTATCGAAATAAGGTTTTCCATACAAAACAAGAAGTGCGCTCTGATTGGTCGGCTCAAAAAGATTGGTGCCGCGTGCAACTTTCCTGCGCTCTGATTAGTCAGAGATGTCTATAAAAACAGAGCGATTTCCATGGTCCGGCATTCAGTACCTATTCAGTAGCACACGTTGGTCATAATTGACCATTACAACTTTTACAACTTTTTCTCACCCCCTCTCTCTCCCCTCTCTCACCCCCTCCCTCACCCCCCTCTCTCACCCCCCTCTCCCACCCCCCGTCTCATCTCTCTCTCTCTCTCCCCTCTCTCACCCCCCTCTCTCACCCCTCTCTCACCCCCCTCTCTCACCCCTCTCTCTCACCCCCCTCTCTCACCCCTCTCTCTCACCCCTCTCTCTAACCCCTCTCTCTCACCCCTCTCTCTCACCCCTCTCTCTCACCCCTCACTCTCACCCCTCTCTCTCACCACTCTCTCACCCCTCACTCTCACCCCTCCCTCTCACCCCTATCTCTCACCCATCTCTCTCACCCCTCTCTCTCACCCCTCTCTCTCACCCCTCTCTCTCACCCCTCTCTCTCACCACTCTCACTCACCCCTCTCTCTCACCCCTCTCTCTCACCCCTCTCTCTTACCCCTCTCTCTCACCCCTCTCTCTCACGAATCTCTCTCACCCCTCTCTCTCAACCCCCTCTCGCCCCTCTCTCTCGCCCCTCTCTCTCGCCCCTCTCTCTCGCCCCTCTCTCTCGCCCCTCTCTCTCGCCCCTCTCTCTCACCCATCTCTCTCACCCCTCTCTCTCACCCCTCTCTCTCAACCCCCTCTCGCCCCTCTCTCTCGCCCCTCTCTCTCGCCCCCCGTCTCATCTCTCTCTCTCACCCCCAACGCACAATCGCACACAACGCCGTGTCGAAGACTGCCGAACTGAAACGACGTAAGACGATGCACGGCCTTCAAGCCACACCTCCTTGCCCGTCGGAGTGGGGAGCGTGAGGTTTTTTCGTTACGGAATTTTAAGATTCGGTCCCCGCGCTCAAGGCCCGCGATAGAAGCTATGCAATAGCTTAAAAATCATTACAACTACTTAGATATTAAAGATTTTATCAACATTTTTCCTTTGGGCGTTTTTCCATTAGCCGGCGCCGGCGCCGTGCCGGTGCCGGGAAAGCAAAAATTTATGAAAATGTATGGCTCGCTTTTTGACTTACCGGCATTGAGTCCTGCCGGCGCCGTCGAACAGTTCGAAGTTCAACCTAATTACAACCATGACACCTAGCAAGAAAGTAGCAAATCTTCAAATACAGGCCGTTCATTTAGACGACGGACGCATTGAAGGAGGTGAATATGCATTCGATTCTCATTCCAAATATGTAATAAAAATAGTACCTCCGGTTTTGACCAATATTATGAAATAAATCCACAAAAATACGAAATAATTGTTACTACGCGCCAGCTGATTACGCGGCGATCTTTTGTTGTGCCGCCCGCCTCTTTGATAATGCCGACAGGAGTCAGTGCGTACTACTTACGTAGTAACTATTTATAATCTGTCGTCCTCGCTCCACCCGCCCGCGCCTCTCCACCCACCCGCTAACTCGCCACCCGCCCGCTGTCTCTCTCTAATTAATTAGTCTTTGCGTGAGCGCCGACACTTTCGCATCGGTTTACTTCCGGTTTGCAGTTTGTTCTCGTTTCGTGATAAGTTTACGGTGATAATGTCTTATCAATATTCCAATGAAGAATACTGGGATATGGTGCGTGCCTACGCATTAGCCAATGATAATGTGAGAGGCGCCATAAGATTGTATCGGGAAATGTTCCCTGATCGCCGAATTCCATCATTCAGTTTGATGTTAGGTGTTAACCAACGACTACGCACCTACGGACAGTTCAGCGTGCCGTTGCATGCCCAAGGACGTGGAAGACAGCCACTCCCTGTTCATCTACAGGAGGCCATTTTAGAGTACTTTGAACACAACCCGCAGGAAAGTACTCAGAATGCTGCTCGAAGATTTGGTGTCGCTAAAGCCACTGTTTGGAATCTACTCCACGAAGAAGGCAAACATCCTTATCACTTTCGCCCTGTACAAGAGCTCGGGGTCAACGACCACGGACCACGGGTGAATTTCTGCCGTTGGTTTTTATCAAACTTGGATAAAAACATTTTGTTGCATATTGCAGACATGTCAAACCTCATTTGAAAATGGAACGTCTAGGTGTGACTGGCCGAATAGCAATAAAAAAAGAAAAAAAAAGAAAACTCGAGTGTCAAATATTTTGAATATTGTAACGGTGGTGGTCACTTCGAACACCTACTATGATAAATTAAAGTATGTAAAAACAATGCATTTTATTCATTTTAGACATCGTGTTTCATAGAGACATTTGCTGCTTAAGACGACGTGTGAACACGCTCATCGCGTTTGTGAGGGGTGAGGTATCTTCCCCCCGCGCTTCATGTTCGCGGACCTGTCACTTTTATAAATTTATGTTACTGGAAATCTAATAAGGGTCCCCGTACACTTGATCGGCTATCGGTATTGTCTTTTACAGATACCAATTTATTTTTCATCAGTATGAATGAGTTGACGTGTTATCGGTAATATCGGTATTGTTATCTTAGCGCAGTCGGGGCAGACATTTAAATAAAAAAAAATCCAGGGAGCGATTTATTTTTTAAACGTCAGGGGGGGGGGGTGGTTGGGAGTATAAATCTCGATTTTCGAACTAATCCCGGTAGAGGGTTCGCCGCCATCTTGTTTTAAAGTTAAATTTTTTCGTAAAATTTAATAAAAATTTTACGCTAGGATAAACTTGGTAGTATAACACTGCAAATATTGATCCTAGCGTAAAAATGATAATGGCCAAACTTGTGGAAAATTAAATTTCCAACAACTTTCGATAGGACCATTTTTGCTCTAAAGTTGAAAATTAACGAGTTATTTCAGAAAAACTAATAGTCCATCGAAATGTTACATTTTTTAGGTCTAACCTTGCGTTTTTTAGAGGACGCAATTTTATTTTTTTGATGTGTAGGGGGGGTCAGTGTAAAGCTAAAAACAAGTTTGTGGGGTGGCCACCCTTGTCCCACGGCTGCCATCTTGAAAATAGGGGTTGAAATGGTTTTTACGATATATCTCCTAAACTATTAATTTCATTTAAAAAAATTGTTAACAGTTTTGTTGCAAATTAAATTCTCTACAACTTTGGTCCACTAACTTTTTGTCGTAGAACTATAAATAAAAAGTTATAAACCAAAATGTTCAGAAATTCGAGAAAAAAAATTATATTTTTCGATGTAACTTTTTTTTAAAACATTTTACGAGAAAATGATATCAGACTATTTTTGTAGATCGTTTTTTGAGGAACAACTTTTACAAACAACATTTTTTCATTAAGTCAATAGCTAAGGTTTTACAGTGCTCCGAAGTGAGTACAACTATACCTTTATTATACAAGCCCGTTGGCACAGTACAGTGAGAGCGCTTACTGTGTCGGGGGTTGTGGGTTCGATTCCCGCCCGGAGTCAACAATATGTGCAGACATAGTTGTTGGCGACGATGTCTGGGTGTTAATTATATGTATTATATGCTTATAAAATATTTGTGTATGTATAAGTAGTGTAATTAGATTCCATAATACAAGCTTGGAGCTTACTTTGGGTCTAATTAACCGTGTGTGAATCTGTCCAGGTATATTTATTTATTTATACGTGTGTACTAATAATGTTTCATCAGTTATGTTTTTTTTAATTTATTTTGTTTTTTAATTTTTTTTAATTAAAAAGGAAAGGGTGATTAATTACTAAGCCACGACTGGACCTGATGGTAGACTTGGAAAGTATGAAAACGAGCTGTGTATATAAAAAACTATTACACCCCGACGCCGACATTAACACCCTTTCCTTCTCCAGTTCTCCCATTGATATTAAATTCAGAAAGCCGATCAGATGCTGAGCCGCAGCCTGGTCCATCGAAAAGACTGAGGACGGAGTAGTTCTAATTTAGAAAATCACCGTGGATTATGCCTATTGGGGATACCACGTAAAAAAAACGCGCCTCCAGACTCTAGCTCGTGGGTAGTGGGGAAAAGAGTATATAATTAATTATTAATAATTTTGAAAAAATTATAATAAAAAAATTTAAACAACAAAATAAATAAAAAAAAACAATAACTGATGACACATTATTAGTACACACGTATAAATAAATAATAATAAATAAATATACCTGGACAGATTCACACACGGTTAATTAGACCCAAAGAAAGCTCCAAGCTTGTATTATGGAATCTAATTACACTACTTATACATACACAAATATTTTATAAGCATATAATACATATAATTAACACCCAGACATCGTCGCCAACAACTATGTCTGCACATATTGTTGACTCCGGGCGGGAATCGAACCCACAACCCCCGACACAGTAAGCGCTCTCACTGTACTGTGCCAACGGGCTTGTATAATAAAGGTATAGTTGTACTCACTTCGGAGCACTGTAAAACCTTAGCTATTGACTTAATAAAAAAATGTTGTTTGTAAAAGTTGTTCCTCAAAAAACGATCTACAAAAATAGTCTGATATCATTTTCTCGTAAAATGCTTTAAACAAAAGTTATATCGAAAAATAGAATTTTTTTTCTCGAATTTCTGAACATTTTCGCTTATAACTTCTTATTTATAGTTCTACGACAAAAAATTAGTGGACCAAAGTTGTAGAGAATTTAATATGCAACAAAACTGTTAACAATTTTTTTAAATAAAATTAATAGTTTAAGAGATATATCGTAAAAACCATTTCAACCCCTATTTTCAAGATGGCGGCCGTGGGACAAGGGTGGCGACCCCACAAACTTGTTTTTAGCTTTACACTGACCCCCCCTACACATCAAAAAAATAAAATTGCGTCCTCTAAAAAACGCAACCCCAAATGTAACTTTTCGATGGACTATAAAAAAAATAACTTTTAAACAAGATGGCGGCGAACCCTCTGGTTCGTCTTCTTGTTCATCTTGTTTTAAAGTTAAATTTGTTGAGAATTCATTGAATTTGTTGAGAAGGCATTGTATTTGTTGAGAATTCTGCATTACTATACCATGTTTCAAAATCCCAGATCAATTATGTAAACAAAGTTATGTCAAGATTTGACACTGTCAATGTAGGAGGTCAGATGTGTCGAACCTTCGGGTAATTTCATTTAAAAATATTGTTGCCCAGCAGTGGGACAAACCTGTTTTCCTTGGTCACGGTATCACGCGTGAATGGCTGGACCGATTTCATTAATTCTTTTTTTGTTGTATTTGTTATTATTAGGAGAAGGTTCTTACGGAAAAAAATATTAAGAAAATCTCTCAGAAATATTGAAAAATATACATTTAATTTTGCATATTTAAAAAAACACGCGTAACGAATGTCAATGTCATTCACTAAGGCGGTACGAAGTTCGCCGGGTCAGCTACACGGATTTTATGTGCGCCGGACTTTTTGCGCGTTGTGTGCGTTACTGCATATAATTACATAGGTTCTATTTTCACAGACTAAAAAGTGCGTCACGGATAGTCTGTCGTCTGCGCTGCACCTAAGATATTATTTGCGATGTTCGTACAGAGCGAGCGTGCGCGACGAAGCAGTACGTGTCTACTCCCAACAAGGCCCCGCGGCCGACTGAGTGACTAGAGCACCGTCAACGCGAGCGCTATAATTATGTTTTATTTCATTGAATAAACTAACTTCAATTTAGAGAAAAACCATCTGTACTACCATATGGGATTTGATGTAAGGTTTATGAAAATATAAATTTTGTACTTGTTTTTTCTTTACAATCGCCGTGAAACTGTAAAATTTCAATAAAATGTCGATTTTTTACGATTTTCACGATTTTTTTCTATCGAGGCAAATCACTCTAATCGTGTTTCGAAGTGTATAACAATACAAAGCATATTTTTACCTTTACGACAGTAGGAATATCATTCCATAAATTTTAGCGGTTGATATCCAAAAACTGTTTCTAACACAACTCTTTCGCAATGTTTTACGCTTCTGGTCTTACCACTTCGTCTTAAGACCTACACAATCGTTATTTAAACAAAAAAACTGTAAGTTTTTTTTTCAAAACAACCGGGTTCGATTCTCCAGCTGGGTACACTTTTTTTTGCAAATGTATGAATGCAGTTTTTCTTTTTATCAAAATCGGTGACATGGTTCCTAAGAACAAATCTTCGTATGTCTTTAGTTTCAGACTTTCCCATACTGACCGATTTGAATGAGCCACCCTGTATAATTAATAAATATTACTACCTTAGTAGTACTCTTATGATTAAGTATAGAGTTATTTTTTGCTTTTTAGTTTTGAAGTCGGTTTTTTTAAGCGTAGTTTTTTTTATTTTATTTTTTACTTTTTAGTTTTGAAGTCAGTTTTTTTAAACGTAGTTTTTTTTTTTTTACTTTTTAGTTTTGAAGACGGTTTTTTTAAACGTAGTTTTTTTTTTTACTTTTTAGTTTTGAAGTCGGTTTTTATAAATGTAGTTTTTTTTTTACTTTTTAGTGTCTTCTTTCTTTGTTTCTTAGTTAATTAGCTTCGTAATTCAATAACTCTTGGTAATGTTTTAACAGTGAATTACTTATTTCCAATTGATTCGAACAACGCGTGCAGCGGTTTGTTTAACCCGCCCGCTGCATATTTCGTACTTTTTTAATTCGTCGTTAAAAACGGACGGTCCAATTTTAATAATTTAAAAAGGTATTGAAAGTCACTTTACTTGAACTTGATTGTAGATGTATTTATTTTTATCTATACATCACGCGAATTTAACACGCGGTTTAAGTGGGAAAAATAATGAGTACTTTATACGTGTAGAACATTGTTTTTATGTATCAGCTATAGTTTTCGCAGCGCACGCCATAGAAGCACGCCGATGAGTGTTTTTTCTATACCCTGCGTTACATTATTTCAATTTTAGTTAGGTTCCCGAAGGAATTTTTCGATAAAACTTAAAGCGGGACGAATGGGAATGTCTACAGCATCGAACAAAAAATCACGTAAATCGGATGAGAAACCCCAGAGTAATCGGTGTACATACATAAAACAATCAAAAAATATACCGGCCGAATTGAGAACCTCCGCCTTCGGTTTTTGAAGTCGGTTAAAAAATCTACCGTTTTGGTGATAATCGTGAAAAACTAATTTTTTAAATCTTTTCTTTTAAAATACTGATAGTTTTATTATAAAATGGGAATTACTCAGATGCAGAACCTTAACTGAATATCTCTTCGGATAGTGAATAAATATATGTAATGAATTTGCAGTGTTTTTAATGTCCTAATTTCGAATAAAATATTTTTTCTTGTTGTAGTAAATAATAAAAACAAGCCTTAACAGTAGTTAAGTGTTGGGCGATCGGAAGATTATAAAAAAATTACTTTATTTCAAATTAAGTTAATTGTAACAGTTGAAAGCTATTACAAGACTATAAAAATATAAATATGAATACAATGAAAAATACTTACTTAAACTAAACGTTGCATTTTGCGTAAATGCTGCATCAGACCTCTTGCCCGGCGACTCGGTGATTGTAGGGGCCTGGTGTGGTGTTAACTCCTCCCTCCCCTAGAGAGAAGCTGATCTTACAGCTTCCACCAGTGTCCTCACTGGCAGCTTTGTCCTTGGCAGGTTCCTTCGTCCTTTGGAGGTACAGGTACAGCTTCCAGACTACTGCACTACATAGAAGGGCGTAGAGGACCAGCGTCGTCCAACTTGGCGTTGACATTAGGGTTGGCCAACTTGGGGAGTTGTCATCTTCTGTAGCTCTGTCGAGAAGATGATGCAGGTTGTCCAGTTCAACATCATGTAGTTTGATCTGGAGTTTGGCGGGAACAGCGGGTTCCTCGCGTTGTTGCGGTAGCGGGATGACTTTGTCGATCATCCTGCTTGAGGTATGTGTTTGCAGGGTGGTGTTGATGACGTCAGCTCGGCATTCTTCAGTCAGGGTAATGAGGTGAATACCTGACAGGCGTCTGTAAGTGGATTTGCCGTCGCATTGCGCTCTTACTTCTTCTTCCGCTTTCAGGATAACAAGCCACTTGTTATCTCTAACCTTCTGGATCTTGTTTTGAGCTAGAGTCATCTCGGCTTGGGTACATCTGGCGTGTTGATGCTGGATCAGTGCGATGATACAGTCATCCGACGTCTTGACAGGCTTGACGTTGAGAGTTTCGCAGAGACGGGTCTCTTCAGTGATCTCCATGCAGTTGTCTTCTAGATACGCGTACTCATCGCTACCAAGTGCTAGGTATTTGGATTTAGGAATAATAGTTTGTTGGTATTTATCAGGAATGGATTATAGGTGGATAAGATCATTATATACCTTGTTGGATTGAGGGTATCTCTAGGATGAAGGTTAAAGAGTATTGTGTACTAAAATCTTAATCGATTTTTCTAGCTCGTGAATGTGGTTTAAGCTTATATCGGTAACTGGTACTAAAAAAAAAAAGATGTATTATTTTATACGGACCTTTAAAGACGGGCTTTGTCTTGTCATTCCTGGCTGTCTTCGCTACTTGTTTGAATACAGTTTCACCTACCTTGAATGTTATCTCACCTGCTTGTTGATTACGTCTTTCTATTACCTGCTCCTTATTCTTTGACATAAGCGCTGCTACGCACTCCTGCACTGCTTAGCTTTGTGTTTAAGGACATAATCCTGATAGAATTCTTTCGGGAAATACATTTCTAATGGGTTGCGAGAGTTAGTATGCCCGAATAATAATTCGTGTGGGGTATAACCTGTTGCTGAATGTATAGAGTTATTATAAGCAATTATGGAATATTTCATTATTGACTGAATTGGGTCATCTTTATTGGTCATTCGTTGTATTCTAATAATCTCAGCTAAAGTGGAATGTACCTAATCTCTCTACTGGGGAATTAGAATTAGGATTATATGACGTGGTAAAATGGATGTTAATATCATGTAACGCACATATTTCCTTTATGACGTCATTGTCAAATTTGGTTTCTGAATCGGTGGTGATTTTATGGGGTAATCCTAAGGGTGCTTTCAATTTATGCGTTTCGTGTCGGTCCGCTGCGGTGCCGAAGCGGTGCGTTTGTTGTATTGTGTACGTACGATCGTGTGTTTTCATACAAATCGGGCAGCTCGGCAACAGTGCGGCGTCGGTACCGCGAACGGACGACAACGCTGCTTCGGCACCGCAGCGGTCCGACACGAACCGCATAAATTGAAAGCACCCTTACTGAAAATACCTGAAGTAACGCTTCGGCTACGTGTACACTACTGGACGCGCTTAGTGGGACTGCTTGAGCGAGTAGCTCCTGCGGGGAGGATCCTTTACTATTATTCTTACATTATCCTTGACTATTATTCTTATATTATTCTCGAGTCTTATTCTTATATTGTTCTTGTGTCTCCCACGTGTGACCTTTGAATGAACGGTGGAATACCGAGATTCCGTGTCAGATAAGGTACGCGAAGCATACGCTACGGGTTTATCGAAATAGAGAGGTATATCTGCGTTAACTGTACGTAAAACATTACTATTTATATCAACATTACATTTCAAAATCTTAAGTAAATCAAAACCAATAATTCCTTTGTACTTCTTATCAAAATCGAAAATTAGAAATTTGTGCCATAGGTCTGATTTAAAGGCTGGTGGTAAAGGTAACCTAACTACGTGATCATGTTGTGAAACGTTATGTGCGGTAGATATTTTAAATGGTTCAAATTCAATAAATTTTTCGAATACGGTATTGTATATAACGTCTGGCACTATAATACTTATACTTGCGCCTGTATCAATTACGAACTTACCTCCATATTCCGGTAGCTCTATGTATGGTAGGTGTGCTCTGCCCTGAATGTTGTGCTCCTGTTGGTTGGCACCTTCCTGGGGGTACGTATACTCACCATTGTTGTGAGGGTCGCCTTCGTTGAAAGACATAATTATCGGATTCTATTAATAAAATGAAAGTACTAATTTATTGGCATGCACAAGTTATCGCGATATTAGCTTTAACTTTGTTTTTTTGTTTAAATTATAGCTCAAAACACTCTATAACATTAAAAATAGATATATACTAGGACAGGAAATAGAGCAAGGAACTTGGTTAATAGCGAGAGTACTCACCGTACCAGCCACTGCACCGACCGCAGATAGTCCTCCAGGTCCGGGATTTGGTACTGAAACTTGGAGAGACGTATAAGTTTGACGATCGTGTGATCCTACCGACTGCGCCAGTTAAGTGTTGGGCGATCGAAAGATTATAAAAAAATAACTTTATTTCAAATGAATTTAATGTTAACAGTTGAAAGCTATTACAAGACTAATCATAAAAATATAAATATGAATACAATAAAAAATACCTACTTAAACTAAACGTTGCATTTTGCGTAAATGCTGCATCAGCCCTCTTGCCCGGCGACTCGGCGATTGTAGGGGTGTGGTCTGGTGTGGTGTGGTGTGGTGGCCTGGTGTGGTGTTAACTCAGTTCATACAAAAATATTTATATTTTTTTATAAATTACTATAATCTATATCAAAATCCCAGATAATTTTTGTAAACAAAGTTATGTCAAGATTTTGTCACTGTCAATGTAGGAGGTCAGATGTGTCGAACCTTCGGGTAATTTCATTTAAAAATAATAAAATTATAAAAAATATTAAATCTTTTAAGGCTTGTTTTTATTATTTACTACAACAAGAAAACATATTTTATTCGAAATTAGGACATTAAAAACACTGCACTTCATTACACACATTTATTCACTATCCGAAGAAATATTCAGTTAAGGTTCTGCATCTGAGTAATTCACATTTTATAATAAAACTATCAGTATTTTAAAAGAAAAGATTTAAAAAATTTGTTTTTCACAAATTTTTTTTTTTTTGTTTGAGCTTTCAAATGACATAGGTCATGTCACTGTTGAGCATTAGGATCAGCGTCCATAGCATAGGTCAACTCCAATCTTCAATGGTCGAAAACACCAAGTTGGCCGTCGATTTCGATATCACCGTCAAAGGGTGACTTGTACAACTCTTCAAGAGCTTTCAAATGACATATGTCATGTCACACAAATCACACTTTATTATTTGATGAACTTGATCGGTATTTTACACACCTTTAGTACCGTTTACCTGCCAAAGCCACTGTAACCCAAACTTCATAATTGTCCATCGTTCTTACCTGTGTTGGGAGCATGCGCTGACAAACTTTCAGCTTTTATAAAATGACGAAGGTCTGGGGTTCACGGGCTCTTAGTCCATATCAGTAAATTAAAAAGAAAAAGATTAAAAAATGAGTTATTCACGATTTTCAGCAAAACGGTAAGTTTTATCATAAATATTAAGACATTTTTGCGTTTTAGTTTTGAAGTAGCTATAATTATATCCTTTTTAGTTTTATGGAAAGCCAGTAACAGTGCGATAGAGGTGGCCAAATTCTGGTCCGGACACATATAAATAAAATATAAAATAAATAACCATATTGACTCGATAAGAAGAAGAAGTTTTGAAGTCGGTTTTTTTTAAACGTAGTTTTTTTAAATTTTGTTTTTTACTTTTTAATGTCTACTTTCTTTGTTTGTTAATTAATAAGCTTCTTAATTAAATATATCTTGATAATGTTTTAACAGTGATTTACGTATTTCTTATTAATCCAAACAGCAGCGTAGCGGCTTGTTAACCCGCCCGCTCTATTTACGTATTTTTTTATTCGTAGGACGGACGGTCCAATTGGGCTTTTGAAAAAAAAAATTTTTTGTGATAAATGGAAAGATTATATATTAGTTTTATAACAAAACTATTTTTATTTTATTTTTTTCGCAATAATTCAAAAGTTATTTCAAAATAAAAATTAATTTTTGAATCCAGTACCGAAGACACTCGGACAACTCCCGAACAAACCCTAGCGCGTGTGACGTGATAATGATAGCCCCATTCGGTTACACGGGTAATAGCCGTAAACGCTGTACGTACTTATGGTTAAATAGCTATAACATTATCACGTCACAACCACGGTGACCAATTATGGCGCGTTTATAGTCACGTGATTTTATTCAATTTTTAATTGTTTATAATTAATTGAAAAAATATTTTTTTAAAGTTTTTTGCATTAAATATCAATATTATTAATAATAAAGTTTTAAAATACATTAAAAAAATCTTTTTTTTTTTCAAAAGCCCAATTTAAAAAGATGTTGAAAGTCATTTTACTGAACTTCACTGTAGATGCATATTTATTTTGATATACATTGATATCATCATGCGAATATCATAAACTAACTATTGCAGTAGTTTATAAATTGAAGAAATTTAACTAGAAGTGATAAAAGTGATAATTGTACGTAAACTATAATAGATAGGCATAATCTGTTGCGGGTTTTATTATGCAAAATAATGAGTTCTTTAAACGTGTAGAACATTGTTTTTATGTATCATCTATAGTTTTCGCAGCGCACGCGACATAAGCACGCCGATAAATGATTTTTGCTATACCCTCCGTTACATTATTTCAATTTTGGTTAGGTTCCCGGAGGAAATTTTGAATAAAACTTTAAACAAGACCAATTGGAATGTCTACAGCATCGCACATAAAAGAATCACGTAAATCGGATGAGAAACCCCAGAGTAATCGGTGTACATAGGTACATAAAACAAAAAAAATTATAAACATACCGGCCGAATTGAGAACCTCCGCCTTCGGTGTTTGAAGTCGATTAAAAAACACTTACCTTCCGGGTGACATTAAAAAGTCAGTTCAAAAAAAATATATACTGGCCGAAATGATAACCTCCGCCTTCGGTGTTTGAAGTCGGTTAAAAAACACCCTTCCGGGTGACATTAAAAAGTTAGTCAAAAAAAATATATACCGGCCGAATTGATAACCTCCGCCTTCGGTGTTTGAAGTCGGTTAAAAAAAAAAGAAAAAGCTCGCAAGTCGATTTGGCATAATCGCGTCGCAACACTATTTTTAACATTTTTATAATTGGTTACAAAGTTAAGGTCAAACTTTTTTCTTCGGCTGCTTTAAATGCGTAAAATTAAAAAATAATTATCGCCTAGCTTAAATTAAAAACATATTAATAAATATAATTAAAAAACATATATTACACCAATAATAAAGAACAATTTAAAAAAATTAAAATACATCTAAGTTCAAATTGCAGCCTAAAGCGATTGCAAATTCGTAAGTACTGCTAAAACACTTACCGAAGAATATGTTGACTTCCGCTTTTCAGATCGTCGCTGACGATCCATATCCTTTAGCGCCACTCACTAGTCACACACACACTTTACACAAAACTCGGGGTGACTGCGCGATATCACTACTATCTACCACCGCAGGTAGACAACCAAACTCTTCGAAATCAGGCACACGTAATACTACCCCTGTATTTTGCAACCCCTTTTATAGCCCATTTTGGGCATGCGCACTAAAATATATTATCACACATTTGACAACAAACAAAAGTATACCTGATTGTTGAGAGGAATAGAGGCTATACTTGTATTCTCGATGTGATTGTTGTTACTTTTAACATGAGAAATGGGAGGTGGCTTAGGTCTCCGGTACGTAAGTAGACTACAGGGGACGAAGGGATTGATAGCTATACCTACGTACTTAGATCTAACTACGATGGTTATAGGAGGTGGGAGGTTGTAAATTTGTAATAACATGATGTCTGATTTAGGTGGGCTTAAGTCCGCGAACAAGAAATTAAAAGATTGAATATACATACATAGATACGTTACATTTAATTCGAGCTGAGAGAGAGCTGAGAATACGATATTTAAAAAATGCCGCCGCGCCGCGTCTTTTTGAAACAATATTATATAAAGTTTTAAGATACTTAACTACTCTACATATAAATTAAAATTAGTATTCTTGATATAATTGACTTATTATGTTATAATGTTTCTACCTATTTAAAACCTAAAATGTGATTTTAGTAACAACGCGTCACAGGGTATTTATTAGTAAGGCGAAGGCACTATCCGACGGCACGGGACGGGCCGACGGCTTTTAGCGTTTGCTCATTCGACTTGTTTCATTATTCCGCTGATAAATGTATGGTATTTGCTATGCTATACCACAGGCTATTACTAATAATTATTCTATAATTTCCTTGAACTTAATTTCACATGGCAATACAAAGGCTTAAAATTATTAAACAAAATTCACGATAGATGTCGCCGTGATCGCTGGATTTTGCATTAACTTGGCTTGGAATGTGCTGGTTTGCCTTGCAATTGTTGATTTGACAGTTATCTGACAGATATTATACTGTACTGTAGTACTGGAGATTGGGTAGACATTCATTTCATGATTTCATTCATTGGATTTATTTATGAAATTGTGATAATCTACAGTCAAAAATTTATATCCTTTATTTAAAACGATGTCTTCGACTATAAACAGTCATGTGATTCTTGTATTGTGTGGTCCTACGAAATCGTGTGCAAAGTAATGAACACAATAAAGTGGAACTTAGTGGCGATGTGAGTGAGTCACGTTTTGTTTGAGACATTTCTAAACAATGTTATCATAAAGTGTTTGTTTTTTGTTCGTCGATTGTTGAGAGATGGAGACCCCGCCCGTGCCGAAGCCCCGAACCGCGCTGCCGCCGCAAGCGGCGCCGGAGCCGCCCGTGCCGCAGCCGCGCTCCCGGCTGCCCGTCAACGACAAGGTGACCGCCTCCGACATCCTGCGCTCCATCGGCTCCGTCTCCAAGCAGCTCACCGAAGATGTCGCGTCCAAGATGACCAACTCGGCGGAGACCGCTAACGAGATGTTGGAGAAATCGATCATGGACGGGTCCAAGTTCGCTAAGGGGACGATCAGGAAGACCATCAATACGTCTCGAGCCGTGCGCGACTCCGTGGCCAAGTCTGTCATAGAGGGCACTAAAACCACTACTATTAAGCTTCGTAAAACGAGAAAGGCGAACTCGGACGTGGATGAGGAAGGCCCGCGAAGCGCGTCCATGCCGCCGGTGGACATGACGATGTTCGACAACATCCAGTTCCACTCGCCGCTGCTGGAGCAGAAGCGTTTCGAGCACGACGCCGCCCAGCTGCCCCTGAACCTCAACAACAACACCTTCGATGACCTCTCTCTCTTCTCCAGCAACTCCGACTCACACACCGACAGCACCAGTAACCTGTCCTTTGATAGTAAAGATGCCATCAATGAGTTCGAGCAGCTCACCTATGACACACCCAAGTCATCCCGGACCAACAGTATAGTGGGGACATTGTCCTTGCCTGATGTACCGGAGAGACGCAAGAAAAGGGAATCATATGAAGTGATGAGACAGAACTCTATGTATGAGAATTGGATATTACCTTCTCAGTCCAGTTCCAAGACTGAGTTTGAGGGGATAGCTTCCACTCCAAGGCCAAGCCATAGTACTATTTATGAGTTTGATCCTTTGAACACTTCTGCCAGTAATCAGAAGTACCAGGGTATCAGCAATGAACTGCTACTTCTCGAGTCATTCTTGGTTGGTGACACATATGGAACCATTGCAGCTTCTGACCCTCATGAGGATAACTTTGACTTTGGAGAGACTGACTACTATAACCCTCCGACTCCACCTGAAAGATTTGATAGTCTTGCTGAGGAGGAGAAGCAGGCTGAAGCAGCTGCGCTAGCCAATCAGAACAAAGACAGGAACTCCAACTGGTATGTGCCCACCAGCAATGCTGACTCTGTGACTTCTGAGGTGAAAGACGACAGGGCATCGAATTCAATGATGCAGAAGTTCTCTCGAAGACTGAAATTGGATAACATGTTGTCCCGGCCGAAGACCATAGTGCCAAAGGTGGATGTGGTGGAGCGTCCACCGGTGAACTCGTTACCGGTGGCTCACTTCAGCGGGATCATCTCCAAGGTGGTGAGTCCGGCCCGGATGGAGGACATATTCCGGAACTCTCAGTCCCGTTACTGCATGCTCTCTGACCAGCAGCTCATCTGCTACTCCGACCCCACCAATGGCATTGTGAAGGAGTCATACTTATTGGAATCCATCTTTGTTTTGCAAATCGTCTTACCAGTCTCTTCAAGGTAAGTTAATAAACAAATTACACCTTAATTTTGACTTATTATAAAATACACAAAGCTATGAAGCAGTTATTTAATTTATTCATTGCTTGCCAATGTATCCATTAATTGTCTTACTGACAATGAACTCTTCATTACCTAAAGATTAACAAAAAATCTCAGAATTAAAGTTGCAAGGTAATTAGGTACCTACATAAAGCCTACCTATAGCAAATTAACAATATGAGGTAGGTATAGTATTAGCAATTCATGATAATAGTCGCAAGTATTTCAATTGTGTTTTTAGAACCAAGATACTTAGTTAAAGTAAATAAAACCACAACTTTGTTAAAGATAAAAGTAGGACATTAGCAGGCTATTGTAAGTGATACCACATACTCATAATACTAAGTCATTCTTGTTAATATACATTATAATAAAGCTAAATCCTGAAGGCAATTTGTCAGTCGAATTGTATTGGAGTCCAGTACAATAGGTTGACCACTGTAGTCATTTTATAATGAGTAACAAGTAGTCACATGGACATGACCTTGTCAGCTTGAATTAGCTACAAAATACCTACTTTTTGTGATTAACAATTGCTAGATATTGATGGCGGATTGATGAGTTGGTATGTTATTAAATTAGTTGCCAGAATTTACCTGCATAATATGCATATATGGCATGCATATTTTAGTATTATTTGCAAAGTAAATGCCTTGTTTCACTTGAACTTTGTACTTGCTTTAGAATTAGCATATTTTATATTTGCTTACATTTGACAAAAACCCAATGTTTCGGACAGGAATGAAAACAGGTTAGCAATGAACTAATTATCTATAGTATCCATCTATACAAATTATCTATACTAATATTATAAAGCTGAAGAGTTTGTTTTGTTTGTTTGTTTGTTTGTTTGTTTAAACGCGCTAATCTCAGAAACTACTGAACCGATTTGAAAAATTCTTTTTGTAATGGATAGCCACATTCAACGGGAAGGTTATAGACTATTTTTCATCCAGATATTCCCACGGGAACAGGCACAACACGGGTAAAACTGCGGGCGCTGTTTAATATAGGCTATTTTTTATTCCGAAATTAACACGGGAACGGTCACCTAACAGCGCGGCGCTGGTTGTACCGATTATAATAAAGATGAAGAGTTTGTTTTGTTTTAAACGTGTTAGTCTCAAAAACGACCAGTCCTATGGGAATTATTATTTTTGTATTAGATAGCCACATTCAACGGGAAGGTTATAGGCTATTTTGCACCCCGAAATTCTCACGTCAACGAACACAGAGCGGGTAAAACCGAGGGGCGCTACTATATATCCCCACACGGTTTGTTAGACCCAAACTTTAGCCTGTATTATGAAATATAACTGATACTATTATATTTACAACAACATAGATATTATATAACCACCTTATGGTTATTGTTGGCATACTAGCCGCGCCCCGCAGTGTTACACGCGTTGTAACCGTTCCCGCGTGATTCTTTTCTTATATAAAAACCTTGTCCTGACAATAACGAACACATCAAAAATAGAATCATCCAATTTGGTGCAGTCGTTGTGAAGTTATGCGCGTGCATACATTTCGGCGATTCATTTTGAGTTATATAGATGTCACATTCCCTTCGCCCAGCACAAACGACACGTACTGCTTCGAACTGCTGGTGTCCAACGGCTCGTTGCGCTCCAACCCTCGGAAGATCGTGTTCACGTGCGCCAGCGTCTCCGAGCGGAGGAACTGGGCGCAGAAGATAGCAGAGCATCTCACCGCGAGCTTCCCGACGCGCTACACCGCGGAGTATACGCGCATGGGCTGGTGTTATTTGAAGGTTAGTGTGTAGCATAGTTATAATAAACTAGCAGCGCCCCGCGGTTTTACCCGCGTTATACCCGTTCCCGTGGGAATTTCGGGATGAAAAGTAGCCTATAACCTTCCCGTTGAATGTGGCTATCCATTACAAAAAGAATTTTTCAAATCGGTTCAGTAGTTTCTGAGATTAGCGCGTTTAAACAAACAAACAAACAAACAAAACAAACTCTTCAGCTTTATAATATTAGTATAGATGAATTAACAAATCGTTTTTGTGTGAGACTCACCCAAGAATTGTTTTTGTGTGCATAAAAAGTAAATTCTAATAGGTTAGTGTCGGAGCTTTTGGACCGCTTAAAGCCTCGGACATGGTCTATCAATTGGAGCAGCCGGGACCGAGAATTTGAATGAGTAACAAAGATTTTCATTAGTTACATTGTCGGTCCCGGTTGTTTCATCGTTAGATCATATCGGCGGTCTTAAGGCAGTCTAAAAACCTCTGACACCAGTGTTGGCCACAAATCAGCACGAACTTACTTTATTTGCCTTAACAACTTTCGCATTTCTATAATTAGTAGGCCTTTATGGAATGATTGCCATCGCCCTGTGGTTTTACTGAAGTTGTACAAAATCCCATGAAAATTTTGGAATAAAAATAGTCTCAAAATCTTCCTCTTGAATCTAACTATCTAATACAAAAATAATTATTGAAATCGGAGGGGTAGTTTCAGAGATTAGCTCGTTCAAAAAATATAAATTGAAACTGATTATATCAACACTAGAACGCCCCGCGGCTTTATTCTTGTTGTACCGGTTCCTGTTAGAATTATGGGATAAAAAGTTAATCTAAAGTATTCCTATTGAATGTACCTATAATATTCAAAAATAGTTTTTTAAAATCCGTCTATTAGTTTCAAAGATAAGCGTGTTCAAACATTTTCATTTCACTATTCTCGCGTGCAAGTCGGGTAAGAGCGCGGGGCGATGTTGGTCACTCAATACTCCGTAATTGTAACAAAAGTCCCCCACCGAGTTCGATTACTTGGAATGGCGATAAACTTAGCGAAACGACAGAAAGTGGAATGCCGTATTTTCACGTAGTTTACATGAGTTGTGTGGAGAAAATTTAGGATTATTTAAGCCCGTCACAGACGTAGCTATTATGTATAATTAATATATCGAGATATATTTGATGCAGTCGGCGTTTATGACAGCTGGATGCAAAGGTCGCTGAGCAAACTCTTCAACTGATCTAACTTTGTCTATGATACAATGTTAATTTCTAACATTGTATGATATTTACTAATACTAGCTGTGCCCCGAGGTTTCACCCGCAGCGCCCCCGTTCCCGTGGGAATTTTGAGATTTTTATTTCTTATTTTTCTTATATAAAAACCTTGTCCTGACAACAAGGAACACATTAAAAAAGAATCATCCAATTTGGTGCAGTCATTCTGAAGTTATGCGCTTAGCAACAGATTCAGCGATTTATTTTTATATTATAGGTACGAGTACATACTCGTAGATAACAAAGCTCAAGGGTTTGATACATTCGTTTATTGTGTTTAAACACGCTAATCTCTGGAACTACCAACGCGATTCGAATAATTATTATTGTATTGGATAGCCACATTTAAGAAAATGGTAAGAATAGGGTAATTTTTATCCCAAAATTCCCACGGGCACGCGGGTAAAACGTCATTGTACGGGTAGTTGCTTCATAGACTTGATACAATTTGTTTGTTTAAAAAAATATATAGTTTATTAGTACATTAAACTAGACCCAATTCATCTATAAATTAGTTTAATAAACTGAACTGTAGACCCCGTTAACTAGGGATCTAATTGCGGAATAAGCCCGCATCACACGCGTTCTAACACGCACCAGTAATAAAATATGACAGGAAGTTCGCGTTGTAACAATTTATAACTTTTCCCGTGGTCATCTCGAAGCCAAAGTTTACGCTCTATCGCTGTCGAAGTTTGTGAATCAATTTCAATATACAATAACACCCTCTTTAGGTTAAGCTGGTATTCTGCTTTATGATATGATGCACTTAATAGGGTGTTTAATAGATCTATACTAATATTATAAAGCTGAAGAGTTTGTTTGTTTGTTTGTTTGTTTGTTTGTTTGTTTAAACGCGCTAATCTCAGAAACTACTGAACCGATTTGAATAATTCTTTCACTGTTACATAGTCTATTTATCGAGGAAGGCTATAGGCTACATTTTATCCCGAAATTCCCACGGGAACGGGCACAACGCGGGTAAAACCGCGGGGCGCTGCTAGTCTTAAAATAAAGGTCCTAGGTACCTTTGATGGTTTAAAAGCTCCGACACCATGTTTGGCCAGTCCAACTTATTACTTACTTAGGGCCCATACAATTTTATGCATTTTAGTACTTAACTAGCAGTCCCTTGAGGTTTTACTCGCGTTGTGCCCGTTCCCATGGGAATTTTGGGATGAAAATTAGCTTGTAACCTTTTAGTTGAATGTGGTTATATATTCTTCTTCTTCTAAACTTAAGAGCTGGGCTCTTGTCGATGGAGTTCTTTCCACTTTCCTCTGTCATCTGCCATATATATTACAAAAATAATATTCAAATCGTACTTTAAATTTCCCAAGATTAACTCAAACCTCAAACAAACAAACTTACAAGTTTTACTTCGTTATTATATCAGTATAGATGTATACGTATACAATTATTTCTCCTGAATGACTAGTCGATCTACGTACAGCCCATACGGCTGATCGTTGAGACGTAAAATGGGAAGTTGCGATCTTTGTATGACGTAGGTATCCGATAAGAAAGAATTTCGCGTTTCGTATTTATTGAGAACTAGCAGCGCCCCGCGGTTTTACCCGCGTTGTGCCCGTTCCCGTGGGAATTTCGGGATAAAATGTAGCCTATAGCCTTCCTCGATAAATAGACTATCTTACAGTGAAAGAATTATTCAAATCGGTTCAGTAGTTTCTGAGATTAGCGCGTTTAAACAAACAAACAAACAAACAAACAAACAAACAAAACAAACTCTTCAGCTTTATAATATTAGTATAGATAATTAGCGGAGTTAAAACATAACAAAATTAATGACGTGCAAAACCAATTATCAAAAATTCTATTAGAACCATTTCGATTTCTACGCGGACGACGTCGCGGGCAATACCTAGTCTAGTCACATTATAAAATTAAGTTACATTGATTCCCTCCGGTTACTACTACATTTTTATTTGTATATGATACCTTAGTTGGAGAGAAGTTTAATTCTTCTTCATCGAGTGGATGGTCCACCTGACCAATCCTGGTGTCAGAGTTATTGAGCCGCCAAAGTTTAATTATAATGTTTATAAGTATGCCTAACATCTTCGAGCGCTGAATGTATAAATATTGAACTCAGTACATCGGCGAAGTTTCCAGTGTATTGAAGTTCGAAAACAATGTTCAAATCTTATAATACTTGTTTAGGAAGTATTCTGAACTTAATTAAGGTATTTCAGGAAAGCTATTTAAAAAGGTCTACCAAGGTTAAAGGTTGGTAAATAACGTGGTACGGGATTCATATCACCAGTAGACAAACGCGGTGATTACGCCTAATGGTATTGACTGACAATCCCGTTGGTACATTGGCAGTGAGAGCGCTTACTGTGCCGGGAGTCAACAATATGTGAAGACATAATTGTTGGCGACGACGTCTGGGTGTCAATTATATATTCTTACTAGCGGCGCCCCGCGGTTTTACCCGCGCTGTGCCCGTTCCCGTGGGAATTTCGGGATAAAAAAATAGCCTATAACCTTCCCGTTGAATGTAGTTATCCATTACAAAAAGAATTATTCAAATCAGTTCAGTAGTTTCTGAGATTAGCGCGTTTAAACAAACAAACAAACAAACAAACAAAACAAACTCTTCAGCTTTATAATATTAGTATAGATTAAGTACTGGCCGCGCCCCGCGGTGCTACCCGCGTTGTACCTGTTCCTGGAGGAATTTTGGGATAAAATGTAACCCATGTGCTATTCTGATGTATAACCTATATTATTGTAAAGTTTCAGCCAAATCCGATTAGCAGTTTTTGCGTGGAAGGGCACCATACATACATACCTCCATCCTCACAAACTTTCGCATTTATAACATTAAGTAGGATTATTAGGATTTGTGTATATATATGTATTATTATCAGTTAATTAGATTCTATATTGCAAGCTTACAGCTTAGTTTGGGTCTAATTAACCGTGAGTTAATTTGTCCGAGTACATTTATTTAGTTACTAGCTGTGTCCCGCGGTTTCACCCGCAGCGCCCCCGTTCCCGTGGGAATTTTGAGATTTTTATTCCTTATTTTTCTTATATAAAAACCTTGTCCTGACAATAAGGAACACATTAAAAAAAGAATCATCCAATTTGGTGCAGTCGTTTTGAAGTTATGCGCTTAGCAATAGATTCAGCGATTCATTTTTATATTATAGATTTTATTTACTTGACTAGCAGTGCCCCGCGGTTTTACCCGCGTTGTGCCCGTTCCCGTAGGAATTTCGGGATGAAAAATAGCCTATAACCTTCCCGTTGAATGTGGCTATCTATTACAAAAAGAATTATTCAAATCGGTTCAGTAGTTTCTGAGATTAGCGCGTTTAAACAAACAAACAAACAAAACAAACTCTTCAGCTTTATAATATTAGTATAGATATGTTCAGTAAGCCTAGAGGTCTTGCCAGTAGGTTACTACTTTCTACTAAAATTCATCACCAGTAAACGAGCGTGGTGATTACGCCTAATTCTATTGACTATATTGATATTTTCTGTAGGTCTTGTCTGTGGGTTACTGCAGGCTAATACTTTTTACTGTAAATATAAAAATGTTACACTCACTATACCATCATATTTGACTGTTGTATAAATACTTCTTGTGAGCCAATATGTTTTCACAATAAGTGAATAGTGTGAACGTTTATTTATAAATCCCACCAAAAACATAAATGTATAAAAGGAGAGCCAAGTTCAATACAAAAATTATGCTTGGCTATGGGCTTCGCCGCAAAAATAATGGATCATCTAAATGAGTGCCAAGTTCTAGGCAAAATCCCAATATGTATTTATAGGAACAAAATAACATTATGAACAAAGTATTAAACTCTATTTCTTCTCTTTATTGGATACCTATCACAATTGCTGTTATTTAAAAATGTGAGATCTTAAAGTGGGTTAGATTTGACTTGGCCAGTTTTCATTACATCAGTCATTTTATAAAGTTATTCAACATATATGTAGGTATATATATTTTTAAATTCTGATAAAAACTGGTCAAATCAGATCTCACATTTTTAAATAACAGCAATTGTTATAGGTATAAAACAAATTCGCTTTCCGCTGTCTGTCTGTCCCTATGTATGCTAAGATCTTTAAAACCACGCAACGGATTTTGATGCGGTTTTTTTAAATAGATAGAGTGATTCAATAGGATGGTTTGTGTGTATAAAAATTCTCGATATTCCTGCGGGAACGGCCACAACGCGAGTAAAACCGCGGGGCGCTGCTAGTTCAGGATAAATCAAAGCGATAAATTTTTGTTATTCTCGCATAACTAAAAAAAATCTAAACACTATGACAATTTTAATAATTAATTTCGAGTAGGTTATCGACCTACCCTGGTGTCGGAGTTTCAGATTTTATAACAACTTGAAAGTTATTTTAATGACTCTCTGTTATAAATGTTTTTGAATTTTCGACTATAGCATCTAAAAGCCATTCCCAAAACTTTCATAACAGGGAGTTTTGCTGCGCAAGTAAGTTGCTGTTATGTTTAACTGATAATTGCAACCGGCATGGGTTAAAAGAAGACAATAGGAACAGACAGACAAAGGCGCAGGGTGACTCTGTTTTATACAATGTATGTAATGAAGTTAATAGGGACAGACGGAACTGGTCTGGTCCGCTTTGAGAACAGAAAGGCACGGCTGCGCTTTTTTGCTCGACTTGGCGTGCGCTTTGCAATGCTCCCAGACGCATATGATTTGATTTGTTTCTTTTGAATTAATGAATGAATGCTAAAACATACACTTCAAAGAGTTAGAATCCTTTGCCGAGCAGTTGTTTTAAATATAATTATTACTTTATTTTTCTAAAGAGTTTCCACGGCATCGTTCTGTTTCATTTACACTCAGTCTGTCCTGTAAATCACTCAAGCGAATCACGTCACGGCAATATGTCCCGCCCTACGCCCTCTTTATTAGTTAGTCACGCCCATTCCGAGCAGTGCGATATTTCTGAGGAAAGAAATAAATAGTTGTTTATTAAGTTCCATGTTTATCGAGTACCTTTTGTGAGATACTAGAGGCGCCCCGTTGTTTTACCTGCGTATTTTTCTTGGGAAATTTAGGGATGATGTTTTTTATTTTTCCGTGAATCCGTTTATCAATAGCACATAACACAAACAAAATGAAGTTATAAGAAAACTGATTGTCGATTAAAGATTAACACTTGGTATCACTTAATCAGGATATAACCTTCCTCTTAATTGAGGCATTATTTACTTAAAGAAGTTTCTAAATACGATTGTTAGTTTCAGAGCTCTTTAGAGCTCCTATATGCAAACAAATTACAAGCACACATTATCCTTTAATAATGTTAGTATAAGCATATGTAACTACTTTAAATTAGCCTAAAATCGAATCTAGAAAGTGTCAATCCAACGCTTTGTGCGTCTCGGCATTTGAGCTAAGTTCATTATCAAACATTAGTTTACAATGAAGTTTGACGTTTCTTTTCATTCGTCGCATTTTTGATACGGAAATTAAGATGTCAAGGGCTTAAGATTGTATGTAAGAGACGCTAAGAGAAACTTTATGAAATCATAAAATCTTTCTTCAAAGACAAATATTGGTATGTACTAGTACCACCTCGAGATCTTCGGGATAAAATGTATCCCATGTGCTATTCTGATGTATAACCTGCCTACATATATGACTGCAAAGTACCATCCAAATCTATTCAGTAGGTTTTGCGTTAAAGACTAACAAACATACATCGTCTCAAACTTTCGTTGTTATATTAATGGAATAAAAACAAAAAAATACCCCGAGGGTGGACGATAATGATGTTATTTGTTATCTGATATCTTGATAATTAGTAGTTAATTGGATTGATGGAAAAATACCAATATCAGTTACATTGAGATAATAAAATAATAAAACAATGGTATTTTATTTATCACACAAATTCCATGTGAAAAATAATATTGTAACATTGTGTGTCGCTGTTTGTTATTAATCTTATAAGTGTGATCTTGTACAATCTATACTAATATTATAAAGAGGTAAAATTTGTAAGTTTGTTTGTTTGTATGATCGGGGTAATCTCAGGAATTATCAGTCCGATTTGAATAATTCTTTTTGTGATAGATAGCCACATTCAACGGGAAGGTTATAGGCTACTTTTCATCCTGAAATTCCTACGGGAACGGGTACAACGCGGGTGAAACCGCGAGGCGCGGCTAGTCGTGTATATATTCACAGTTCATTTGTTTTCTGTTTCGAAGAATTGTAAAACGGTCATTACGATGTTGCTCGGTGTCGATACGTTTGTTTAGACTGGAGCGGTGCATTGATTTGTCTAGGCCGTGATATAACAATGTGTCATATCGTAACTGCATTTTGTTACGTTACCGACTTGTCCCTCAGGGCTAAGGGCAAGAGATATATAGAGATAGCAATAGATGTGTTATCTTTTTCTCTTTTCTGACAGTTCTCTAAATCTACACTAATATCATGAAGCTGAAGCTTTTTTTGTATTTTTGTTTTTTTGAACGCGCTAATCTCAGGGACTACTAATCCGATTTGAATAATACTTTTTGTAATGGATAGCCACATTCAATGGAAAGGTTGTAGGCTATTTTTCATCCCGAAATTCTGGGTCGAACGGATACAACGCGGGTAAAATCGCGGGGCGCTGCTCGTTATATAATAACGCTTAAAGGTTTTGATTGTTCGATGCCTCGGTACTGCGCTGATTTTCACAAATCCCCTTTCCTTCTCTCCCCATTTATATATGGCTAGAAAAGGTAAATGATTCAAGAGAGAAGACACAAAATTTAGCTAGCATCTTAGCCTCGCAGGTAAACAAAACAACATCGAAATGGCTGGCACAAATGAAATCCGACATTGAAAACAAAAGCTGTTATTAGTGTCGCGTTACCAACTTGTCCCAATCTATACTAATATTATAAAGCTGAAGAGTTTGTTTTGTTTGTTTGTTTGTTTGTTTGTTTGTTTAAACGCGCTAATCTCAGAAACTACTGAACCGATTTGAATAATTCTTTTTGTAATGGATAACTACAATCAACGGGAAGGTTATAGGCTATTTTTTTATCCCGAAATTCCCACGGGAACGGGCACAGCGCGGGTAAAACCGCGGGGCGCCGCTAGTTTATCAATATTCCGAGGTCTGGCCGAGATTGCGCTGGCGTTTATTCACCTCTGAACTGATGCATCATCTACCATGACGCATGCTTTGCGTCCGATGACGCGAGTACCGTATGCTCTCATTCGCAGGATACAAAACATTAAACCGGCTGCGTCTCATGCTTCACACATGTTCAGATTGGCATAGTCAGTTCGCTGCTTGCGGAATGACAAAGCTGATGAAACAAAAGGCTTATTTCTAAATGTAATTGCATTTAGTGAAATACCCTGGGAATACTTTCGTTGGGTTCCTTTTTGCATGTCATGAAATTGTTTGGTATATGTACCCTTTATATACCTACTAGCAGCGCCCCGCGGTTTTACCCGCGTTGTGCCCGTTCCCGTGGGAATTTCGGGATAAAATGTAGCCTATAGCCTTCCTCGATAAATAGACTATCTAACAGTGAAAGAATTATTCAAATCGGTTCAGTAGTTTCTGAGATTAGCGCGTTTAAACAAACAAACAAACAAACAAACAAACAAACAAAACAAACTCTTCAGCTTTATAATATTAGTATAGATATAAAACTAGCTGTGTCCCGCAGTTTCACCCGCAGCGCCCCCGTAAGAATGTCGAGATTGTTATAACTTATTTTCTTATATAAAAACCTTTTCCTGACAGTAAGGAACACATAAAAAAGAATCATCCAATTTGGTGCAGTCGTTCTTAAGTAATACGTACATACTTTTCGGCGATTCATTTTTATCTAT
Source organism: Cyclophora punctaria (assembly GCA_951394245.1). Taxonomy (NCBI): domain Eukaryota; kingdom Metazoa; phylum Arthropoda; class Insecta; order Lepidoptera; family Geometridae; genus Cyclophora; species Cyclophora punctaria. The sequence goes on from OX596167.1 coordinate 13,452,583, forward strand.
ACTTATATTATAACGCTGCAGAGTTTGTTTGTTTGTTTGAACGCCCTAATCTCAGGAACTACTAGTACGATTGGAAAAAATATTAGTATAGATTAAAAATTACGTCAATTAGTTAAGTGTCGCTTTAATGAACTTTTCTGAGTGCAGCGGCAGTTAGTATTGTTAATCAACATTGTTACTTGATGACTACTCGTATTGAACGCCTATTTCTGAAAACGCTATTTAAATTATTCCTTCGTCAAACAGTTTAAATAATAGGTCTGCCTTAATAGTTACTGTCGAAAACTCCTAATTAATAACGGTAAACTTCTTCTTCTACAACGCTTTTCCGGTTAGCGGCTGACCGTAACTCGATAGCAATTGCGGTTAACTGCGGAAGGGCGGGCGTTATTCCTAGGTAACTTTTTCGAGAGCGGTTAACAGCAAATACCTGTTAGAGAAGTGTGTACGAGTTGTAACCAGCATTTAGTATGCCTTTTATTTGATTTGCCCCTTTTTATGTTTATGGTGGACTAGCCGTGCCTCGCGGTTTCACCCGCTTTGTACCCGTTCCTGAGGGAATTTGGGGATTAAATGTATACAATGCGTTATTCTGATGTATAACCTGTATTACTGTAAAGTTACATCCAAATCCGTTCTGTAGTTTTTGCGTGAAAGAGTAACAAACTTAACATACATCCTCACAAACTTTCTCATTTATAATATTAGCAGGAGCTACCGTCGTTATGTTACATTTCTAAGCTACTTTATATTGTTTGTTGGATGACATCATCGTTATTTTAACTAACTGGTACATTTTATATGATTGCTCGATACCAAATGTAGCATGGCAATTGTGGCGTAACCCTTCATGTGTTCCTTATAAAAGACAACCCATATTTAAATCCTGGTTATAAAGGAACCGTTTATTGAAAACAGGAGTCCTTTTAGTTCGGACCCCTCGGCCCCTGGTTAGCGCGGCAATGGACAAACATTAATTTTCGGACATAATTAAAATCTATAAATTATATTTATTCGTGAATGGACAGAAGTTTATTACCTATATTGCATAATTACTTTTCCTTAAAATAAAGGTGCATATATCTTAACTAGCAGCGCTCCTCGGTTTTACTTGCGTTGCGTTCCCGTGGGCATTTTAGGGGTGAAAAATAGCCTATAACCTACCCGTTGAATGTGGCTATCAATTACAAAAATAATTATTCAAATCGTATTTGTAGTTACTGAGATTAGCCCTACAAACAAACACAGTTATAGGCTTTACTTCTTTATTTTATTACTATTGAATTATAGAGACACATCATCATGCATTCGCAAAAGAAGAGAATCAATAAATGAAGTACATTTATCTAAAACCCGTGTCGGCACGAACGTTATCAATGAAACAATATCTGCCGCGAGCTTATCACAATACAAATGTGACAATACCACGTTTTGCTGCGTGGTCTCACTGACTTGGTCTATCGTCTTAGTATGTTTCGTGACACTTCATATATTTCTGGTTTCCTAAGTTTAAACGAACGCTACTCATTTTGACTTCTGTGACCACGGTTCCAGTAAAGGGGCCGAAACGTCAGATGAAAATCACTACATAGTATAAAATAAAGTCGTCTCTGTTTCGTGTCTGTCTGTCTGTTTGTCTGTCTGTATGCTTAAATCTTTAAAATTACGCAACGGATTTTGATGCAGTTTTTTGTAATAGGTAGAGTGATTCAAGAGGAAGGTTTTTATGTAAAAAAAATCCCGCAATTCCCACGGGAACGGGCACAACGGTGTAAAACCGCGGGGCGCTGCTTACAAAATAATAATGCTCGATGGCGGGTCTCTTATGGCTACTTACTGTTTCGTGTGGTCAAAGCGCGCGGGGATATACCTACCTACGAACTACGAACGACGAAGACGTGCTATGTAGGTATTATCCCGAATTCTTCCTCACATGAAATCTTGATTGTGTATACATATATACTCGCGGGAGACATGTAATATTTTATCCCCAATTTCCCACTTGAAATTTTGATTGTGTATATTCCTGCGGGAGACACGCAATGTTTTATCCCGATTTTCCTACATGAAATCTTGATTACCCGAAGCGAAGCGAGGGCGGGTCGCTAGTGTTAAATAAAAGCGAATTGTATCCGTAAACGTAGTTTCAATTCAAAATGAGTTGGTATATTTTCATATCTTTCGTGCGAGTCTGTAAATCGTTCACGATATATTTTGCATCTTTGATCAACCTAATTTACCTTTTGTCCTTCAAATAAATTGTGATTGAAAAGTATTTTTGAAAGCGTTATGTATGTGAATTCAGTGCATGGATGTTTGTTTCTAGTATAACTAATACTAGAAATAACAACAAACATCCGTAGTTCAGTAAAGGTAATTAGAATGAACAAGTAGACCACGAATATATTAACTATGTTTTAAGACGTTCTACTATGTTTGCCAAAAAGAAGAAAATTTGTTTGTAATTTAAAAAATTAAGGAATCTCTTTGACTTCTAAATCAATAATCATTAAGATTTCTTTTGTTCTTCACACTTAATAGAATAACTAGCAGCGCTGCATTACATATATCCGTTTTTGTAAGATTTTTAAATATATGGGACTAGCTGCGCCCCGCGGTGTTACCTGCGTTGTACCCGTGCCCGTAGGGAATTCGGGATAAAATGTATCCCATATGTTATTCTGATGTATAAACTATATTAACATACACATCCATACATCCATCCTCACAAACTTTCGCATTTATAATATTAGTTGGATTATAAAATGACGATTTATATACGAGCTTTCATTATTCTAAATTGAAATATCAATGATTGAATTGAGTCCTTAGAGTCTGTTGGCGCATTCCTTCTATTGCTTCGTTTCGACCGTACAGTCACTGGGGGGCGTAGCTCAGATGGTAGAGCGCTCGCTTAGCATGCGAGAGGTACCGGGATCGATACCCGGCGCCTCCAGTAATTTCACAGGTTTTTATTTTTGTATTTTATATTTTACCTTTGTAAAAATGCACACAAGGATTGCACAATAACACTTAAATCTATTTAGTATCTAAGAAAAAAATGCAGTTCTTTCATAAGTGTATACCTATTAAGCCGCATCAAATAGAACACTACTTATAACGTCATTATGTTTTTGAAACATATTTTAGCCGCTAAATATAATTATACATACTAAAATAGTTAGTTACTATATTAAAATAGTAAGTGAATCTAGTCCATTCTTCATTTTACATTTTACATCTGAGTCTTGCAGATTGATGTTATTTCGGAATATGTTAGATAGTATGTTATATATAATACTACCGGCCCGCCCTGGCTTCGCATGGCTTAATCACGATATCATGTGGGAAATTCGGGATTAAGCAAAGCATGTCCGATATTTCATATTGATAGTCATGTTGTCACTCCTGTACCCCCCGTGCGCGCCCGACCCCCTCTGTACAGTAGGTTTATTTCGCTTCATAACTTGAAAGCTGTTCGGTTAAATAATTTTAAGTTGTATTCAAAGGTAAATAATTAACCTTGATTGTAGAGCCATTTATCTAATATATAAACATAAGTCGGGTTTTCCTCCCTGACGCTATAACTCCAGAACGCACGAACCGATTTCCACGGTTTTGCATTCGTTGGAAAGGTCTCCGCGTCCGTGAGGTTTATTCTTTAAACTGAAGAGCTGGGCTCTTGTCGATGGAGTTCTCAAAATTCCCACGGGATCGGGGGCGCTGCGGGTGAAACCGCGGGGCACAGCTAGTTTTGATATAGATTAATTTCATCATCTTCAAAATAGACTCCTTTTTTATTGTTTTTGATGTATCATCATTATTTGTTTTTAATGTTTTGTTGTACATAAACTTTCTAAAAACGGTGAAATCTGCATCAAAATCCATTGCGTGGTTTAAAAGATCTTTACTTAAATTACAGACAAACACACACGGAGGGTGACTTTGTTTTACATACTATTAGCCGCACCCTGCGCTTTCACCCGCGTTGTACCCATTCCCGCGGGAATTTCGGGATAAAATGTATCCCATCTGTTATTCTGATGTAAACCTATATTACTGTAAAGTTTTATCCAAATCCGTTGAGTAGTTTTTGCGTGAAAGACTAACAAACATACATACATACATACATGCATACATATATCCATACATACATCCTCACAAACATTCGCATTTGTAATACTAGTAGGATGTTGTGATACTTCAAAATAATTAATCGATACTTCAACAATAAAACGTTATGGTACCGAGAATAATAAGAGTTAAATCCTGTATCGTGTTCGAACCATACCTTAATTGGGGCTCGCGAGACGTTCATTTCATACAATAATTCCCTCCGACTCTGTGGAGTAGGATTAACTGTCTGTCGGTACCAGGCCTGCATTCACTAATTGAGCTATGTATCGAGTTGCTATGCATGGGGTGGCAATTATTATTACGGATCAGTTCCGACAAAATTAGCAAAAATCGACAAATCATATACAAACAAATGAGCACACACACCCAAACGTTTGTGTTAGATAACTTTATTATTGAGAAATTCAATGTTAACAAGATTTTTGATGAGAATTACCACTTTTTTAAGTCGGTTAAAAGCAATTCGTAACTATTATGTAAGCTTACTATTTCATATACCGAAAAGATATTTGCAATTAGCTCATAAACAAACGAGATATTTGGTAATAAACACACACATGAATTGAATTTCCTTCAGTTTTCGAAGTTTCTTCGCTACGCCCACATAAGTCGAAGAGTTGCGAAAAGTGTCGTAGCAGTTTTCGTAGCAAATCTCCATTTGTACTATATTATAGTTTTTGTACACGTAGTTGGACACCTTTCGTAACTCGTAGCGCGTATCTATGTGTGTGTGCGTCTCTTTGAGAGCGTTGATCATTTTCCTTCTATGTTTTTTAGTACTTGTATAGTCTTCCTAGCTGCTGGTCCTATTACATTGACAGATGTTTACTTTGCATGATGACGCCTACGGTAGGGTGTGCCCTAATCTAGTAATCTCGTATTTGTCAAGTTCATAATGGTGAAAGTGATGGGTTTTAGATAAGAGTTTTAGGCCTAACAGTTTTAGTAATAACAAAATTACTACCCACCCTAAGTCCCTGGAGAAGCGAGTACGAATCCCGAGAGCGTCGAACTGTGACAATGTGGGGAACTAAATTTGGCGGTCGGGCCATGCCGTGGGCATTTAAGCGGTCTAAAAACTTCGACACCAGGGTTAGCCAGTATCTTACCTACTCGAGTTTACTTACTTATACTTTAGCACATTTTTTGTATGTAGATTCGTATATTTTACATCATGGGAAATGGTTCTTATCGATTGAGATTAAACGACGACATTCATCAGTGATGGAAATAATTAGTCAATTTCATAAATATTACAGTCGTACAAATTATCCATATACGTAATTGATCTATTCCAACATAGATCAATCGATCGATGATCGTTGATGTACATCCTTATATGTAAATAAAGGTGGGGCTTTAGATAAAGAAGTATTGTTTCGTAGATTACAATTAACTGTCTGATTTGGGTCAATTGCTTGATAATGTTTATCGGTAATCTAGTTTTCACGATCTGACTAACCAATAATGCGTGTTATAGTTTTTGTGTAAATGGAAATGTACTATAATGTTTGGTTTAATGTTTAAGATATTACTACTCGGTAATCATAAGGCGCAATTAATTCGCTTCGGCTTCATACGAATTAAAGTTGTTTCTAGGAGCATTTACTAGCGATATCCCGTAAGCTAATCTACACTAATTAATTAAGCAAAAGAATTTGTTTTTTCGCTCTAATAGAAAACGCCCTAAAGCAAGAGTTTGTTTTAACGCCCTAATCTCAGAATCTGGTGTAACCCCTGGGCGGTGCTAATTTATTTGAATTTTCATATTTATCAGAATTGACAAATTAGAATTCAATCAAGTGTCTACTAATTGGTCATATAAAAATAATAAAAGTAAGTGAACTAGAAATGGCAACATTATAAGATGATATGAGAAGCCTATCGTATCGGATACAATAATTAAACTGCGTGTACAAACACGAAATACTCAAGGGTAGCTTCGCATTTAATAGGACCAGATGCATGACTAAGTATATAATATTCAAATAAGGGGGAAAGTCTAGTAAATAATTTGATATTGGGCAAGCTGTACACTTGGATTAATACCCGCGCAGATGTCAGAGGCTTAAACACAGTAGCTTTTTGTATTTAACATTGAGCACACGTGGCACGCCGAGCAATTACGTGTACGCCTGTCATATTGAGTATTGCAGATTTTGTGCACTAAGTAGACAACCCAATAATTTCATATGTTACCCTTTTTAATTCAACCCTCTATCAGAGGGTGAAATCTGTCAAAGAGCTAGGGATTTAAGACTTCAATAGATTTCTATACCCCCTAAAATACGGGCCCCAGACTCTTTTTGATGACAAAGTTATTTACTAAAATCGGCTTTCGATTTTATGTGAGGTCTCATTAAATTGATACATGAAAGGGATGATTCATTTTTGGTTTGAAGTATGGGTTCGATGTATTGTGTGCTCTCTATTAACAACGGGCGTGGGGTGGAAAACCCATCTGCACCGTTTAATATACAATACGTTTAATATAAATGTAGTTCCAATATACCTAGATAGATAGGTCGGCCACGCGCTATGTTCAGAATTGGGAGGAAAAGGACGTGACACCTTTTTAAAACCGATTCTATAATTATGATATTTTGAGTACAAACACATACTGGTTTGTAGTTTAAGCTTATTAGTTTTGAATTGAATCTACGTTCAAAGACACAAGTTGCTTTTGTTTAACTTTTTTTATATCACATTTCGGCCTCTTTACAGGAATCGTGGTTTTTCATATGACCACGGTTGATAAAATGAAAAATATGTTAAATAAAACCGATGTATCCGTAAACGTAGTTCAATACAAAAACATACCTAAATATTTGATCCGACGACGACACATTCAGTGATACCTACCTACTTCGGTGAAGGAGTATACTCCCCATATCGCCCTAGGCAACATTTTGTTTATTAAGTTCCAGTCTGATGGATTTTAATTTAAAAAATGTTATTAGGCTTTGACGTAATACTATTTCGCTTGACGAAATATTGCAGAGGGGTACCTTTAGGTCTACGCTGACCCTTCGTTTTAGCAAACGTAATGCGTGACCGAAGCGACTTCACAATATTGCACTTTATTATCGAAGCAGTAAGGAGAACCTATGACTTATGAGGCATCAATCTCATAATACATAGATGGGTGCATTATATTTCTGCTCCACACACCGCGCGCTTTGAGCTAGGGCGCGTATTAAAATTTGATTGTCAGTTTTTAATGAAACGCTATGAGCAGACTCAATTAATAAGGCTGGGTAGCCTTAGCAATTAAGTCTGCTGTAAATCGATAGCCGGGTAGGGTTACCCGGTTGTCGATTTTGGCTCTTGTTCAATTAATTGCGATGTTTTGTTGACAGGAGTGTAGGCAGCCTTTTACAAACATGCAGGAAGTTGTTTAACTGTCTATCTTAATATTTGCTAGCCGCCTCCCGCCGCCATGTTTAATTTTTATTTGGTTACAGATATATTTGAAAGGGAATATTTAACGAATGAGTAGAACTAGTGAATATTCATATTATTTACTTAATTATTTTCGTAATTTAGATTGTGCCTACTGTTTAGTATTTTTTTTATTTAGCTGTAATTTTTAAATTTTAGAGTTTTGTTTCAATGTTGCATTATTTTAATCAGATTTAAGTTGCTTAATATTTGCTCATCTCACTTATCGAGGTGGGGTAGAGAAACTGCACTTGCAATGTGACACCTTTGTTGCTTTATACACAAAGTACCTAAATGAATCCGAATGTTGTTGACTTTCCATTGTAATTACGAGATAAAAGTAACCCCTCGGGTAGACATAGTCACAAAGTGATCCACCCTGTATGATGGTGAAACACACTGTTAAACATAAATGTTGACTTTATCGAGATCACACAGAAGCTTTAGGGGACTTGTTTTATTGGATCTAAGTGATTGTTCAGTTCAGTGTTACGCCGTGCTTTCATTTGGTACTCTGCTATAATCCGAACATAATGCCCGCCTGTTCTTTGATTCTGAAAAACGAACGATCTATTATTGTTATCTTTAGTGAAGTAAAGTTTCCCAAGAGTGAAAAGAGTAAAGGTAGATGAACGTAGTTAGTTCTACGTTCACCCAACCTTTAGAAAGGAGGTAACCCTTTAAAATAGTACCGAATATCTTCATTCGAAGGCACATCTATCTGTCTTCTAGTTATCTGTAACTTTTTACAAAACTTCGTTGTGAAAGTCATCTAACCAACACTCTTGTGTTACATAGGAAGGTGTGACTGGGGAATGGCGGGGCGCGTGGCTCATGCTGACCCGTCGCGTGCTGATCTACACCAGGGAGGCAGGAGTGGCCGTTGTGGACCTGCGGAAGGCCAAATGCGTTGGTGAGTAACAAGCTTGCTTGCATAGTAGTAGATAGTAGTTTTACTTCCAGAGCGCCCCTGGGCTATACTTGCAGTTGTAACACAAATATAGAACACTAGTTGTAGTTCCCCGCGTTGTACCTGTTCCCGCGGGAATTTCGGGATAAAGTGTACCCCCATGTGTTATTCTGATGTATAACCTGTATTACTGTAAAGAAAAACATACATACATCCATATATACATCGATCCTTACAAACTTTCGTATTTATAATATTATGTAGTAGGATTAGTTGGATTTAACACGCATCTTTGCCCCTTGTCTGTACTTGTGGTTGTAACTTAAGAGGCGTCTTTGTGTGCGTAACTATCGGTACCGTCTGTCAACTTCATTGTTTTTGTGCATTTGACACACCTCGCTACGAATAACGTTCTTCGTTTACTCATACCTACCCTGCTGTTACTACTTCAAAGACAATGAATGATTATACTCTAACTAGCAGACCCGGCAAACGTTGTTTTGCCATTTAAAAAATAAAGATGGACCACTCGAATCACTATTAATTGAATTTTGCTACTTATTCGCCCACTTATCATGCCTTCAGACAACGTCTCAAGAACTTGTTGCTTGCCTGTTGCTCGACTTTCGACTTAAAACATAATACGTTTAAGAACACTTATCTCTTCTCTAGTTGTTTATTTGAAAATAACATTGCTTTCACGAATTTGTTTGTTATATTTTCTTGAAAAATACGTACAGATTAGACAAGGTTTTTAAGTAATTAGCAACCTACACATAGATTATCTTTACTTCGTTGTTTGTAAATAAATTTTGAGAAAAACAATCTCTTAATGAAGAAAAGTAACTAATTATGTTGTTCAGATTAGAAAAAAACAATGTAAACAGAGATTTAACCCTCTTAAATCCTCCCCCGGTTCTGTCCATTAAGCTTTCGCTTTTAATAAGCGACCCTTAATGTTGTCTGGTGTCTGAAGTATGATGTTTCCATTGGAATTGATACTGAAATCAATATGGTCATTTTGGTGCCTCTCCGACGTCACATCAGAATGTCGCTTTGAGATCAAAAGATTGCCTGGCTTACTTTGTATACTCGTACTAGTTCAAGTTGTAGGCGTGTACGAAGTATAGATTATTAGCCTCGCCCCACAATTTGACCCGCTTTGTACCCGTTTCCGCGGGAATTTCTGGTTAACATGGATCCCATATTTTACTGTAAAGTTTCATAGAAATCCATTAGTAGTTTTTGCGTGAAAGAGTAACAAACATACATACATACTCCTCACAAACTTTCGCAGTAATAAATAAGTAGAACGTTGGTACCAATAAAATGCCGTCAAAAACATAACTTGGATAAACAACTGTAACTCTACCGTTAACAGATGTTGACATCCTTGTAATACCAAGTCGGTTAATGTATTCAGTAGCTACTTGAGGGTCCTTTAAGAGTCTTAAGTTATTACGTAATTAGCTAACCTAACCATATTATTCATAATATTAAAATTCTACTCATATTATAAATGCGAAAGTTTGTAAGGATATATGTATGTATGTATGTATGTGTGTTTATTACTCTTTCACGCAAAAATGATAAAATAACAAATTTTTGACATCCAGTTTATTATATTAGTAAGGAAATATACCTACATTATACTAATTATAGTGAAAGGCATTTGAAATCATGAAATAGCGTGTCAATATTTACGTACTTACAGCAACATCGCAATTAATTAATATCAAAACGTTTCCTGTTCCCATAAAATCTCATACTCATAACTCTGAAGGGTCAGATCTTTAATTGATGGAGGGATAATTGACAAAACTGATTTCATCTTTATCCTTTCAATCATAGGGTTTCATTTTGACTGCTGTCATTCTCAATTTGCCACTCGCTGGTCAGTGTACAATTAATTTTCAGTCGTATGATGTTAGGGTGAAGGTTTTGAATTACTGTTTGGTTTCCTCCCTACAGTGGTAATGATATATCCTAATTGCTCAAAGCTCTGGATGCTAATCCGATGCGTTTTGTTTTTATTTGACGTGTGTCACGGGGCGGCGGCGGCGGCCAATGAAACAATAGGCGCAATAAAATGTGTTTTTTTTTGTTGAAATGAGCATGCACTCGTAATTATTTGGGAGCATGTCGACTGTTATGGTAAAGCTCGAGGGGATCTTTTTGTCTATTGTTTGAAGAGGTTACTCTCTGAAAGTACCAAGTCAGGTTTATAGAAATAAATTAATAAGAATGTATTTATTGGGCCCAAAAACTTATATATTAAAAGTTATATAAAGTACGATGATACACGCTATAGCGTTAGCTGTGTCGCGTATATCAACGCCCACCTCCAGAAATTATTAATCTAAAGATTTACTAACAAAGTAGGAACAAAAAACAAATTAATTATTAAGCTATTGCATAGCTTCTATCGCGGGCCTTGAGCGCGGGGACCGAATCCAGAAATTCCGTAACGAAAAAACCTCACGCTCCCCACTAACGCCATCTAGTGATACAAAAAATAACTATGCAATAGCTTTACCGCGGCAGTCCCCAAGTGCCACACGTCTTTTTGTTTATTTGACAGCCTCATTTTTGGATAAGGGGTTTATTTTTAAACGGTTGGTTATCGTAACATATGTCTGATAAGAAAATTATTTTTTACGCTGTTAAAAGACTAAAACAAATCGTTATTTTATAATTTAAAAAAAGTATACCCACCGAATTGAGAACATCCTCGTTCGGTATTTGAAGTCGGTTAAATATACTTAAATGACAGTCTTCGTTAAAGTTATTCGGAGGGTCAGTTGGATAGTTGAGACTGGCATCTTGTGTTAACGTTTAGTGGTGCGTGAGCGTTAGCTGAAGCAGAGTGGCTAATTGTTATAAAACAGCCACATTCAGGAGAACGGTGTTCTGTTTTACTGCGACAGTGACATTTCTCTCTTCGGAACGCACGTTAAATTGTCCGGTTGATTCAATCGTTAGACCATCGGAGGCGCCTGCTCACGAACCCACTTAACTTACTTACCTTTGAATAATTAGTACCGTCTCTACGTCATATAAGCAATAATTCTGCATACTTTATTAGTCTAGTTAGCCTTCTCTTTACTAATTATTGCGATTGAAAATACCAACGCTTATTTATTAGGAATGTTTGCATTTCAAATTAATTACGTATGAAATCAGCCGTTCCAAATTCGTGAAGCCACATATATATATTTGCGAGCAGGGGACTTCCGATCGTATTGTCGAGGGCTTTGGAAGCCCGTCTGCACTGAAATTGATTTTGCGGAGTTATTCTAATTCGGTTCATATGTAGTCGTGATAAAGTCCTTGCGATAGATACAGACGAAACATTCATGAATAGCGATTTGAATTTTTCAAAATTGCTCATTGTCGAGTCGATACTTTGTATCTAAAAAGTACCTTAACTCTATTTATTTAAAGATTCCTTCCGTTTAAATAATTCAATAAACGTCGATTTTTCGAATAGAAAATCACGGAGAAAATTATTTGAAGAATGAGTTGGAAAAGCGACCTTATTTGAATAGAATAAAGTCGTTTTAAAAAGAAACATTTATTGACTCACTCGTGAGCGAGTAATATTGTGGTCTTTGTCAATGAAGCGTGTATGTAAATTAGAATACGATGGAGTATTACGTGTATTGAGTTTGTTGATTCAGTACTTTATTAAAAACTAGCAGCGCCGCGCGGTTTTACCCGCGTTGTGCTCGTTCCCATGGGAATTTTGGGATGAAAAACAGCCTATAACCTTCCAGTTGAATGTGGCTATCTATTACAAAAAGAACTATACAAATTGGACTGAAATTTCCCGAGATTAGTTCGAACATACAAACAAACAGACTTACAAATTTTACCTCTTTATAATATTAATATGTACATAATATAATATATCTGGATAAATTCACACACGGTTAATTAGACCCAAAGTAAGCTCTAAGCTTTTGTCATGGATTCTAACCCACTAATACTACTACATATATACCTAATAAGAATATATAACTGACACCCAGACGTCGTCGTCGCCAATAACTATGTCTTCACATATTGTTGACTCCGGGCGGGAATCGAACCCGCAACCCCCGTCACAGTAAGCGCTCTCACTGCCACTGTGCCAACGGGCTTAATTAATTAGTATAGATAAATATTATATTATTACAAAATGTTTTAATAAGCCTGCTCTATAGAACTTAAAGTCTAAAAATAACCATTCTGGGTACCTTTCACATTGTCCTGTCGTCGTATGAAAAGATGTTGTCTCCTACAAGGGTCTCGTATTACACTAGTGTCTGTGTACTGAGAGTACTGAGCCCATAATATTTGTTTCATATAAGTACTTAATTATATTTATTGTTCTCAATTCCGTATTGCTTATACTTATCTCACCTTAGTTGGTAATTAAGGGTCCTTACAGCTTATACTCGTATGTACACAGTGGAACGTCCTAGATGTTACTCGTTTAAAATAATATATTGAATCTGAATACATACTGCATACTGGGTAAATGTTTGAGTGGCATCTGGTCACTATTGTATTCGTTAAGCTTGATTCAAGGTCACCTAAAAGTATTATTTGATGAAAGGGTCAGTGTGTTGCTTTCTTCTTTTGTGTAATACATCTACGTATTGATAGATACTCTCGCTTTTGTTCAGATTTATTGTTGGATCGAATAAAAAAGTAATTGAAAGCACCTTCGTCCTCACAGCTGCCTACCGGTTGCGCTTGTGTTGACCAAATACACATCAGCATTGATCCTTTATTTATTACATCAACTGGTTTTAGTACTACACAATATTTCAACTCACTTCTCAAACATTTATCATCTGCTAGCCGCGCCCCGCGCGTTGTACCCGTTCCCGCGGGAATTTCGGGATAGAAAGTAGCCTATGTCCTTTCTCAGGCTCTGGATTAACTGTGTACCAAATTTCATTCAAATCGGTTCACTAGTTTTGGCGTGAAAGCATAACAAACTTACATTCATATTTATAATATTAGTTGGGATTAGTCATAGTGCAATACCAAGATACGGTGCACACCATCCTGTTTATTTACTATATAAATACAAATGTCGCTGATATTCCAACCCACACACCCCGTCGATGTACACTTATCTCATCGCATCCCAAATTGCATTGTTAAATACGCACTCACATTGCTCAGTCAACCAAACTACCAATCCTGCTCTCAATTAAGATGTACTCGGATGTTAATTATGGCATACCAGACACAGACGCGCACGCCTGAATCAATCAATGTAAATATGATCCGTTGCCGTAGCGACCTGTTACCTGTGCCGCCGAGCCGTCTGGCGAGGGAGGCGGCGGGTCACCATGCCCTCAGCATTGCGGAATATGTTTGTTATTGTGTACACTCTCCCCTTGCTCAGACGGGGTGGTACAGCCTCAATTATAGACGCTTTCCCATCCTTCACGTCTGGTGATGCATGCAGGGGATTGTGTCTATAGGTAGAACTGAATGTATGGTTGCCAATGTCAAGGGTAAAAGGGACGTATTGTTTTGATGAACTTTTAGCAAACTTGTTTGTGTAGGAAATGTTACTTTCCTTTTATTACCTATCAAAATGTGGTTAATCTAAAATAAATGATGGGTGATATTTTATCGCTTTAAATTGGTGATTGATCTATACTAATATTATAAAGCTGAAGAGTTTGTTTTGTTTGTTTGTTTGTTTGTTTGTTTGTTTGTTTGTTTAAACGCGCTAATCTCAAAAACTACTGAACCGATTTGAATAATTCTTTCACTGTTAGATAGTCTATTTATCGAGGAAGGCTATAGGCTACATTTTATCCCGAAATTCCCACGGGAACGGGCACAACGCGGGTAAAACCGCGGGGCGCTGCTAGTTTACTATACCTACGTAAGTATGTAGTAATGCCTAGTTAATTTCGATGTTTTTGTATGCTTTGATTGAAAGTAATTGTTTCGACACATACTTACTGAGTTTTGTGTAGTCTGAGAGTATTGTTGTTTAATGTTTACATGGATGCAGGAGAGGGGGCGGGCGTTAATCTCTCATACGCAATGACCGTGACGCTATTAGAGAGTTTTCAATACGTTTTATTTGATCACACATATTTTAAATGATGTGTCGATAATGATCTGATTGGAATTCATCATTATTGAACTGCATTCGAAAAATATCTTTTCGTTAATGACAGCTACATTCAAGCGACAGATTTAAGGCTACTTTTCATCTAAAGATTCCCGCGGGAACGGGCTCAACGTGGATGTTTTCGAGGGGTGTTGCCTATAGGCAACTAAGCACTAGGCCTATATCATTAACTATAGTTAATGCATAAATTTAATTAACTATAGTAAATGCGTATATTAACCTAAATTACCTACGCAGTTTACTTGCCAACAAATAAATATGGATATATTAAATTGTCGACCAAAGCAACGAGGAAGTGTTGAATCTAATAGGGGAGAAGAGAGCAATACTAAAGACGATAGAAATAAGAAGAGGGAAGATGTTTGGACATCTGTTACGACACGACGAATTTATAAAAACTATAACAGAAGGACACATAGAGGCAAGGAGAGGAAGAGGAAGGCCAAGAAGGGCATATGTAGACCAACTGAAGGAAAGAGCAAAAGTCGTGTCGTACCAACAGCTGAAGAGAATGGCAGATGACAGAGGAAAGTGGAAGGAACTCCATCGACAAGAGCCCAGCTCTTAAGTTTAAAGAAGAAATTGTCGACCTTCATACGGTCTACAAACTCTGACGCCGGGGTTGACCACTGGTCTACTCGGACGGACTTACTTTATTTGTCCCAGACCGATGCACACCCGGCTCGTTTTAAATGGGTTCTTTACACTACAGTTGTGACAGCCGGTTTCCCTTTCTCACAGCAATCACAACGTGTTACGTCAATATGTATACGATGTTAATGCGTTGTGGGGTCGATTGAGATCAGCACAGCTCGGCTCCGTTTTAATCTGAAACGCATCCTAGATATTCTAGAGTGATGTTTTAGACTGATGCTGATGCAGTCAAATGGTTTTAAACTAGGTTTAATGTCAATAAATTATTGATTGGTACGGTCTCTTGCCCACAGTGACTCAAGAAGCGGACGAGGACACGAAGCGGCTCTGTCCTTCGGACGGTAGCCCTAACTTGCTGCTCGACTGCCCGTCGACCACCCTCTACCTTAGATTCGCACACGAGAGGATACTTAAGGTTGGTACTTTGAGACTACCTTTCAATGTTTTCTAAAATAATAACGCTGAAGAGTTTGTTATTTGATTTGTTTGTTTGATCGCGATAATCTCAAGAACACTACCGGTCTGATTTGAATAATTCTTTTTGTAATGGATAGCCACATTCAATGGGTAGGTAGGCTATTTTATCTCGAAAATTCTATGTAAACAAGCACAACGCGGGTAAAATTGCAGATCATTGCTAGTTGCAGATTAAAAGCTAGTTGCTTTAGCTTTCAATCAATGGATTTTGTGTCACTAATAGTATATTTATAATATGAATTTTCAAGAACAATGATCAACACAGTCAATTCTTTACTAGTCTCCGAGTAATTATCTAACAATTTATAGCAATCGCGCTATTTATACTCATCTATGTTTTAGCATTTTCAATCAGTTATTTCTTGTGTCGGTAATATTATATTTTAAGGTACTACCACAGTTAAGTGTTATTGTCTGACAACTTGTATAGCGCTGTACTCATTCGGGTTCAATAGATCCCATTGAGTCGAACTGCCGAAGTGGCGAGGAACATGGCGAGGTTGGACGCGTACTGGCGTAAAGGGGAAAAGTTGATATTGAAAAATAGAAAAAATGTGTGTCGTGTGTTGGGGAAGCCGCCCCTATGCCACCCTTCTCTTGCTCAACTAAACAGGTACTAAAAAGGTGAAAATATGACTAAAAAGGTACTCCATAAATCCAATATGACATCGTAAACTAAACCCTACAGCCTATATTCCGTAAGTACGGAATTAAGTGGTTATAATTATTTACAATAAATTGGCTGTGTTTTAGTGTTTGTAAGTTGTGTCCATGTTATGTTAGGTACATGGAATTAAGGATTAAGGTAAGTTGCTATTACCGTTGTAGCGGTCGTGGCGTAGTTTGACTCAGCGATGTTAGTTCATTGCGATTGTTAAGCAACGTGCAGCTCGACCCCTACTTAGATGGGTGATAGTGGCATTATATATGAGCGCTACCATGCTTCGGAGGGCACGTTAAATTGTCGGTCCCGGTTGTTTCAATCGTTAGACCATGTCGGAGGCCTTTAGACGGTCTAAAAACTTCGACACCAGGGTTGGCCACTAACCTACTCGAACTTACCTACTTTATTACCAGTGTTCTCATTTTACTGTGAATAAATTATTGATTTAGGTGAATTGCCGTGCGCCGTCCAATAGGCACACTAAACCTCTCCAACTCCTATGTGTTGCTGTAACGTCCTGTCGTTTGCTGCAGGCCTGGCGCTACATGCTGAAGCTGGCGGCGCACAACAACGGCGCCTACATCCACCACCAGCAGCTCACCAACGAGGACGTGCCCGTCATAGTGGACAAGTGCCTCAGCTTCATCTACGCGCATGGTTCGTTTTCGCACACTATACTTAGCCCCAATGTCACCGCATGATCAGTTCAACTTAATCCGAGTTCACGAGATCAAAATTATAAAAGATATTCACTAAGACGATAAATAAATAAATAAATAAATAAATAAATCTTTATTCATACAAACTTACTTCTATTACATATTAATAAGTCTAAAAATAAATATTTCTAGCCAGGAGTAAGCATGAGCCTGAACTAGGAAGGAACCTGTGTTTCAGGCAAAAGCGGACTATGATACAAAAAATAAATCTATACAATTCTAATTAATATTTTAACCAATCTACAAATTAATAGTATAAAACAAACTTATAAAATATTACGTATTGACAATAAAAATGCTACAACTAATGAAAAAGATGTCTCAGCATAATACAGTACAACCATCGTATGCAAAAAATAGGAACTAGGTATAAATTAAAAATTAATTAAAGTGAATTGATTACATTATATTATAATTATTGGAGTTATTTAAGAACCGACAACAAATTCTCCGTTTCTTCGTAGTTTAAAATTTTAAGTGTATCTTGAAGATGAATCTTACAATTATACGAGTTAAGATGATAAATGCTAGTTTTGTAATTTAATCTTTTATGAAGTAACGGTCCAAGAAAAACATAAAATCTAGATGAGAAGGAAGTTTTTAAAATTGTAGGTTGAGAGCAAACAGCAACGTTTCGCCT
Source organism: Cyclophora punctaria (assembly GCA_951394245.1). Taxonomy (NCBI): domain Eukaryota; kingdom Metazoa; phylum Arthropoda; class Insecta; order Lepidoptera; family Geometridae; genus Cyclophora; species Cyclophora punctaria. Next base: position 13,470,376 of record OX596167.1, read on the forward strand.
CTTTGTGTTAGATAAATTACTATGAGAATAAGGAAGTGCGAGCTGATATTTGAGTACTGAGCACTGGATAAATAACTGTCTCACTGTTAGTACATTACAATCTTTATAAAGCTGGTTAGTGGGGTACAGGTAGGGACGAGAAGTGGCTACTTTTAGAACCGCTCGCTGGGCTCGTTCGACAGGTAGCATTGTAGTCTTCGCAGCACCACCCCATGATGTGATGCAATAAGTTAATAAAGATTGACATAAGGCCAGATAAATTTGTCTGGTTAGGTTAAAGTTAGCTATTGAGCGAAGTTTTTTAAAAACAAAAATTAATTTGCGTAATCTGCCGCATAGAGTATCGATGTGAGGTTTGAATGATAGGGATTCGTCAATGACCACTCCCAAATATTTTATTTGCGGCACCAAGTCAATCACTGGACAATTGCATATGTTATTTGCCGCTGGATTCATGCAACTGTGAGCATATAATTTGGTATTAGTTTGAAGCGCCTTTGATTTCCGCATTGCAAAATTTATGAATTTAGTCTTTATAGCATTTAGGGTTAAAAGGTGAATCCGAAGCCAGTTATTAATAATGTTAAATCCTTTTTGTGCCAATTTATAAACCTCTTCAATAGAATTTCCCGTAAAAACCAAGGCTGTGTCGTCAGCGTAAGATATAATTTCACCCCCCTCAAGTTTAAGATTGCAGAGGTCATTAATGTAGATCAAAAATAGGGTTGGGCCCAGGATACTTCCCTGGGGAATTCCAAAGGGGGGAATCAATAAGTCAGCACTGTAGACATTGCCAATTTTAACACATTGCGAACGCTCAGACAGGTAATCAGCAAAGAGTTTAAGTTGAGTGCCTCTTATACCCAGTAGTTCTAGTTTGTGCAATAGTATGGGGACTGAGACGGTGTCAAAAGCTTTAGCAAGATCAAGGAAAATTCCTAGAATGCGCTTACCATCATCGAGCTTTTGAACTATGATGTTAGTAAGTCGGTGGACAGCATCAGCCGTCGATAATTTAGATCTGAAACCAAACTGTCTATTTGAAAAGAATGAGTGCCTCTCAAGATACGAAACCAATCTCTTATTAATGATTTTTTCCAAAATTTTTGAGATACCTGGGAGTAGCGAAATAGGTCTATAATTTGAAATTTGATCTACACTGCCAGATTTAAAAACAGGTACAACGACGGCTTTTTTAAGGCAATTAGGGAACTTACCATTCTTGAGGCATATTCGAAAAATGTGCGTAAGTGGAGTGACAAGAATATGTTTATATCGTTTCAGGATAAAATTCGGGATATTATCCCAGCCGACAGCAGAATTTGCCTTGAGATCCATTATGAAATGTTCAACCTCAGACTCATTGGTGTCCAAAAGTACAAACGATTTATGCGATGTTTTAGTGTTTGAGTCGGTATACTCAAATGACTGGTCAAGGTTGTTGTCGATAGTCGAAGCTAATGATTTCCCAATATTTACGAAAAAATCGTTTGCACTGTTTGCAGCAGTCAGCTGTGATGAGTTTGATTGTAACAATCCCTCGGATGACTCACGCTGTTTATTAAGGAATGTTGCATTTTTTACATAACCCCAAACTTTTTTACTGTTTGTACCCGCCTTCTCTAATTCACTTTTATCGTAACAATTTTTAACATTTTTGAGAAGCTTGTTACAAAAATTGCGATATCTTTTATAAGATGTCTGCAAGGAAATATTCTGTGGGTTTAACTTAGCCTTCAAATGTAGCTTATCTCTATGCTTCATACAACGAATAAGACCCGGGGTAATCCAGGGTTTAATGTTATAGTATTTGTTATTAGGTCGAATATATGTGATGTTATTTTTTATTGCAGTTTGCACACTATTTATTAGGTACAACATACTATCGTCTACGTTCTCGGAATTGTAAACAGGGCTGAAATCAATGCAGCGTAAGTCATTTTCAAGGTTATTATAATTTACTCTACTTTTATTTTGCAAGCGTGGTTTGTTTTGTAATTGACAGTTTAAGGTTAATAGAACGGCATTATGATCGGTTAGTGATGAGTTAGTAACTAAAGTTATAGATGGAAATTTTGATTTGAGCATTACGTGGTCTAAGCAAGAACCGCTTTGATGAGTAGGGAGGGAATGGGCGGGTAATAACCCATGGAATGAACATACATTTAGGTAGTCATGAGAAGAAGCATTAATGGCGTCAGGGAGGATGTTAATGTTAATATCACCTGTAACTACAATGTTTTTAATAGAGGAAAGATTGTGTAAAGTTTCGTTAAGAGATTCTGTAAAATTATTAATATTTGTAAAGGACGGCGACCTGTATATAGCCAGTATAACTAAATCAGGCCCAATTTGGATTTGGAGACTGTTACAGTTTAGCAAACAGGGTTCTTGAACTGAGACATTAAGGGAATCTTTAACATAAACAACTAACCCATCGTTTTGGTTAAGCCTTTTCTTACTGAAATACATGTTGTAGCCTGGAATGAGTGGCAAGGATTCGTGACTCCCTAACCAACATTCAGTCAGGACAATTACGTCACAATTAACGTTTAACCTTTGTAGAAAGACAGTTAAATTGTCAAAGTTTTTAAAAATACTGCGAATGTTTTGTGTAATTATTGTTAGTGGCTTGGTGCAGGACGATAAGTGTTGTTTACAACTTTCAACTTCACATGATAAAGACTTGGAAACTGATACATTATCCAAATCTGGCACAATAAATTCAGCCATTTACAGGAAGAACGCTTATTGGGCTTAAAATACGCAATTAAGTAAGGCGCTCTCAGGCGCCATCATAATCAATGGTGTTAATATATCTTTGTTCGGCCAATTTTCGTGCAGGACAATCAGGGTCGCCAGTTTTATGGGAAGACGGCTTCTTGAAGTGCATGCAGGTAGCGCACTTTGGAGGTCCATCCTTTTTACCGCAATCTTTAATAGAGTGGCCGACCTCTCCGCAGTGTCCACAAGTGTCGACCTCCGCTCGGCACGTCTTGGCTGCGTGTCCGAACTGCTGACACCGGTAACACCTAGTTACTAGTGTGAAGTCTCGCACGTAGCACCGCGTCCAGTTAATGAAAATCTTATCGTTAGAGATAAGAGTTTTCCGAATAATTGGAGAGACTTCAATGACATAATTACATGTCTTAGCGTCCCTTCTACCCGATTTATGGCTAATTTTTAATTCAGATAGGCATTTATCTAAGGACGTATTCTGCAATTTTTCGGCTAGATTTTGGTGATATATACATTTGAGGACTTCTATTTCTGGCATAGATGCTGGAATACCTATTACTTCTATTCTCGGTCTGCGCTTATGCGGTTCATCTACTGTGAAGCCTGAGCTGGTGAGCGAAGAGGACTGTTTCAGCTTCTCCACGTCTTCCTTGGAGTCGGTGCTGATGATAACTCCACCGTTCCTCGTTTTTCGTAGGCCTACAACATGCAGCTTTAGTTCTTCAGGACGGATGAGCTTCTGGACACGTATCTTAGTTTCTTCGCTAGATTGTGATTTGTCAGTAGGGAAGATAGCTACAGAACTAATATTTTTGGGCTGAATGAAAGAAGTAGCGCTCTTTTTAACCATGTCGGCAAAAGATACGGCAGTAGGGGCTGGTTTGGACTCAATTTTATCCTGAAGTTGCTGAAATTGCTTGGTAAGGTCTTGGAAATCTCGAGAACGTTCAAGGGCGCGGTGCGTTTCAATCGACCTATATTTCAGCGACTGGTATTGGACGGCTAGTTCGGACGATGTATGGCTAACTTTACGGCAAAGGTTATTAATTCGGAGTTTCTGGTCTGAGTTTAGTTTACCTTCCGCTGATATCGCACATACCTCGGACAGGAGCCGCTCAATTTTAGACATCCATGTATTGACGTCAGGTGTAGGTACCACCACCAAAGGGGGGAGCGGTTCTTCCTGTTCTTCCAGAGGGCAAGGTGGCGGGCGCGACGGCGTCGGGGGCGGGCTGCGACGAGTCAACCCGCTGCGGTTGAAAGGACTTCCTTCCATCTTTAAATCTCTTAATACACACTATGTCACAATTGACACACTAACATTGTTCGGTAATAATTATAAAGTTGCTGACTGTCTATGTTTAGCTTTACTAGGTCACTATTACATTGAATTAATTAATTAAAATAAAAATTACACACACGTCTGCTCATATCGAGAACACAATGTATCAATCTACGATAACTAAATTATGAATGTATTACTACGTTTACTGCGGCACAGGAGGTTGTTTTAGTAAGTAAAAACACTTCTTCTTCGTCGAGTGGATGGTCAACCTGACCAATCCTGGTGTCAGAGTTATTGAGCCGCCAAATGCCTCTGACATGGCTCATGTCACGACTACTATCTGTAGAAAGAAACCGGGACCGACGGCTTAACGTGCCAACACTTCGATTTCCCGACGTTTCGAGTGGGTTGCACCCCCGTGGTCGCGGGCGAACTCTCTGGAAAGTTGGAAAAAGATACTTAAGTATAGTTATTTGCTTAACGATATCAGTTGATCGTCATCCGAGATAGAAACTGTGATATTGGCCTGTATTTACTTGCCCGCGAAGTAAAATATGTCACAAGATACACCTCTCTGAGTTCTAAAGGGTCATACGTGTATGAAGCTGTTCCCTATTATTGTTGATTATCACACCGTTGGATGCGGAGGAAAGTTTGATCACGTGAGCGATGTAAAGTTCCATATTGAATTCCTTCGATCAACAATACACAACTTGATGTCGGGTCGGCGCAAAAAGTGAGGAGGGTGAAAAGTGAGGCGTTATTCTCACTTATTTTATTCATAAGATTTGCTACTTTATTGCTAGCGTCATTCACGCGGACAGTATTTAGCTTTGATTTTGTACGTGACCCGATATCTAGTTGTGTATTGTTGATCGAAGTTGAATTCAATCACTAAAAATGGTGTAGAAATAAAATTTATTATTTATTTCGCGTGAATACGTTTAGCCCCTGTATCCTACTAATATTGTAAATGCGAAAGTTTGTGAGGATGTGTATATATGTATGTATGTTTGTTTGTTACTCTTTAATGAAAAAACTACTGGACGAATTTTAATAATACATAGTATATGTGTGTTCTATTGTCACATAGCAGATCTAAAACACACATTATAATGTGTTTTTATGACAATAACACGCACACAATAATGTGTGTGTTATTGTCAACAGATATGGAACACACATTATACTCTCGTAGTGTGCATGTTTCATGTTATACACCCTTCAACGTCCACTTGGTTCCAGGCTCGCTCTCAGAAGGTATCTACCGGCGCGCGGGCGGTAGCTGCATGCTGTCGGAACTGCTAGCGCGGTTCCGGCGCGACGCCTGGTCGGTGCAGCTGAGCCCCGCACAGCATTCGGAGCACGACGTCGCCGGCGTCATCAAGAGGTTCCTCCGCGACCTCCCCGAGACGCTGCTGCCCGCCAACCAGCACAAACATCTACTCAATGCGATAGGTATAGACATATTTGACAGTCCCAAGTGTAGTATCATGTTAAGCAGAATCACCTATATGAGTATCACCATGTTGTCAAGAATCACCCATTTTGTGATAGTAATAGGTACTCATGTTTCGCAGAATCATCCATCTTGTCATAGGTATATTAATTTTTCGAAGAATCAACCATCGCAAGGCGGGAAGTATCTCGTGCAGTGATTTTAAGTATTATATTCATCTCTGTTACTAGCAAATAATAATATTGCTATCTGACTCGTACAATGCGTTCGCGGCCGATGAAATTGTACTAGTACTATAGTGTTCTGTTGATGGAGACAAGAGTAAAAAGCTATTGCACGAATTTCTTCCTGCTTTTCCGAACGGTACTTTACTCTTAGGATTCATCACGTTACCAGGAATCACCCATGTACTGTTCAATTGTAGCTTTCAGGTGTTGGGCACTGTCACATTTGAAAGAATCACCCACCATATTCGTATCTATATAACTGCGAATTTTCATAATATTGTCCATTTAACTAAATGTATCACAAATGCGAACGTTTTCTAAGATGTGTGTGTGTCAGTACAGGTGTGTTGTACACAAGAGGGCATTTTCCGCCATCTTAAATGTTGACTTGTAATGCTCCCCACCTTAAGAAGGTCGGTATTTAAAAAAAGCAATTCAACTGTGGAATAGTGCCCACGTGGGTAAAACCGATACGGAAAAAATCCGGTGTCCTTCTAATATAAAAATTCATTCATATTGTACCGTGGATGTTTCTTGTATACGCGAAAACTTGAACGAAAATTCGCACAGAAATAGATAACAATCTGGTATAACACATACCCATGATAATCGCTACAAAGCGAATAAAATGACGGGGCATTAGTTAATGAAAGAAATGGCTTTTCGTGTAAACAGTTGTAAAGATCTCAGACATTGTCAATTAGCTGAGTTTTTATGTAATGTGCAACTAAGGCTTCATTCACACCAGTGCTGTTTTAACACTCCTGTTAATACATACTATATATATTGCATAGTTCATTCCCAAGGGCTTGCGGTCAAAAGCGACTAAATGCTGATCTATTAGATACGTAAGAAAATTTATTTGCTATTCTGAACGCTTTTTAAAACGCGTTAAAAAGTGCTCGTGCGAATGAGGCCTAATAGACCACAGCGATATGTAATACCCTTAAAACGCTTCTACACATTAAAGCCAACCAAGAAAGGATGGCGGGTTTATTAGCCGGCTTATCAGCTGGGTGAAGTCGCCGGTTCGCTCTTTTAGTGTGTAAAGGCTTTTTGACTAACAATAATTAGTGACTAACATTATTTCATTATGTTAACTAACACTTGTAAATACTAATATTTACTTTCAGTTCATTATACTAATACACTAGCAGCGCCCCGCGGTTTTACCCGCGTCGTGGCCATTCCCGTGGGAATTTTGGGAATTTTTATACACATAAACCTTCCTCTTGAATCACTCCATCTATTTAAAAAACCGCATCAAAATCTGCTGCTTAGTTTTAAAGATATAAGCGTACATAGGGGCAGACAGCGGAAAGCGACTTTGTTTTGTGTAGTGATGATGTAGGTGTAATAATAGTGTAGTTTTAATTAGCGTGCATTTTTTACTGAATAAGTGAAAGTTTTTTCTTTAACTGTACTGACGGCTTGATCATTTAGTTAACTATTTTACTAATTTGAAGGATTCTTTGAATAATTGTTATTTGAAGTTTTTTGAGTTCTTTGTTTTGTACGTGTTCAAAGTAGACTAAAAACTATGACACTTATTAGTACGTATACATTGACTAGCCGCGCCCCGCGGTGTTACCAGCGTTGTACTCGTACCCGCGGGAATTTCGGGATAACATGTATCCCATGTGTTATTATGATGTATAACCTATATTACTGTAAATTTTCATCCAAATCCGTCCAGTAGTTTTTGGTGAAAGAGTTACAAACATACATCCATCCTCACAAACTTTCGCATTTTTAATATTAGTAGGGTAAAACGTTTTATCGAGACATACTTATTCGGTACTAGCTGCGCCCCGCGGTTTCACCCGCAGCACCCCCGTTCCCATTGGAATTTCGAGATTTTTATTACTTATTTTCGTATATAAAAACCTTGTCCTAACAATAAGAAACACATAAAAGAAAGAATCATTCAAATTGGTGCAGTCGTTCTGAAGTTATGCGCTTAGCAACAGATTCAGCGATTCATTTTTATATTATAGATAACTAGCAGCGCCCCGCGGTTTTACCCGCGTTGTGCCCGTTCCCGTGGGAATTTCGGGAATTTTTTAAATAAAAACCTTCCCCTTGTATCACTCTACCTATTTCAAAAAACCGCATCAAAATCCGTTGCGTAATTTTAAAGCTTTAAGCATACAGACAAGCAGACAAACGACAAACGACAAACAGACGCGACTTTGTTTTATACTATGTAATGAAGTAGGAACCTAAACGTTCGTATACCTAATATTGCCTGCAATATTCAATACTTCAAATGCTATTTCGTCTGTACGCCGGCGTCATGCTCCCGGTAATAGCGAGCTATTGACATTTAAAAGAAGGAATGTCCCGAGCCGGTGACAATTTTTCAAAACGTTATTGAAAATATCACGAGAATTAACCTGCGTACCGGTGATCGAAACTGTCAATTCATAGAATATTAGAAAATTACTTTCGTAACTTGAAGACGACCTTTCGTCTATATATAAAACTAACAGCGCCCCGCGGTATTACCCGCGTTGTGCCTGTTTCTATAGGAATTTCGGGATGAAAAATAGCCGATATCCTTTCCGTTGAATGTGTCTATCCATTGCAAAAATAATTATTCGAATCGGATTGGTAGTTTCTGAGATTAGCGCGTTCAAACAAACAAACCTCAGGTTTGTTATATTAGTATAGATAGGCAACTAATATATGTATTTGTAAAATGTGTGATAAGTATTTATTTTACTATTGTTATGAAAGAAATGATAAACTGACGCCAGTTTAACGCAGTGCAATTGTATTTTACACAATTTGTGTATAACTAGCTGTGCCCCGCGGTTACTCCCACAGCGCACCCGTTTCCGTGGGAATTTCGGGGTTTTTATTACTCCTTATCATATTCCTGACCAAGATAAATACAATTCTTTTATTTCTTTTCTTTTATTTATCAAAGATCATTTAACGGTCCAGCCGTTCTCGAGTTATAAATTGTGTAACTAACACGACTTTCTTTTATATAATTATATCGATATAATGAGAGTATTTTTTCGATAGACCGGAAGCTTTATTAGCTCCGCTGGAGAGATAAATATGGTTGCCAGGCAACCGTTTTAATTGGCCAAAATAATAAGTCTTGCCCTTATAAAATAAGAAGCAATCCTGTGAGGAAAATCCATCTACTTACTCACTAATTTGATCATACTTTTCCTATTTTATTTGCACGTGGAGCTTTTAATGAGATCAATCATTTTCCCGGGGAGTAAAAGGTAAAAGGATAAGCAACTTATTATTATATTAACCGGTAGTAGGCGGGCAGTTAGGTTATTCATTGTATCTATTAGAATAAATATCCAATTATACGTTAAAAGGAATACATTTTGACATTTATTTAAATACTAGCCGCCGCGCCCCGCGGTGCTACCCGCGTTGTACCCGTTTCCACGAGAATTTCGGGAGGAAATGTATCCCATGTGTTATTCTGATGTATGATCTATATTACTGTAAAGTTTTGTAAAAATCCGTCGACTAGTTTTTTTCGTGAAACAGTAACAAACATACATACAAACAATTTTTTCGCATTTAAAATATTGTATGTCAAAACTATATCTGCTATCCGATATTGCCGCTAGAGATAACTTATTGAGACCGGCCGTTCGAGAGAAAAAAAGATAAAGTTATCTCGAGCATTGTCAAAGATCGTCTAGATTCTTCAACATAAATAAGAGATCAATTCCAAGATCAAATGAGTCACCTCTATGAAGTTCAAACCTAGATTTCGATGTCTGGAAAATATCTTTATTTCTCTTATTTTACCTTTGTTATGTCTACAACAAATAGAAAATAAAAATATTTGGAAAGAAAATAAAATGTTTTGAATTTAAAGCTCTCACATTTTAATGGATTCACTTTGAAATTACAAAGAGGTTTTTTCAATTGAAGTACTTTGGAATATAATTTGTTACTTAAATATTTACTTCAAATTACTGAACTGTTATAAAGGTTTTAACACGGCTCTTTTAATTGAAGCGTTTTCATTCGTCTTGACGTGCGTGTGGTAACATAAACAAAAGCACATCCGTGCTCGCGGACGACTGCACTACTGCAGCGCGTAGTCGGACGATTTAAAATGCTTAATTGAATACGCCTTAAGGTTTGTTTAGACAGGCTAGAATGGAGAGGAGAGTGGAGATTTTATGGGTCATTGTAATGAAATGAGAAGATTCTCATTTTTAAAGAAGTTTCTTTTAAGAAATGTTATTACGATGATCTAAAGTCTTGTCGGCGGTAAATCGGCCTGTCAGAACGGACTTTAAGAAAAACCTTCCGAAAAGACTGAGAAATAATCTAATAGTGATAAATTTGGCTGTTATTGATGTGTGATAGTTATTTTGTGACATATCGACCAATCAGATTGCTTAGTTTGTTAAAGCTCACAGTATAATACCGCAATTAAGCATACGATTGGGCGAAAGCTGCGACGACTATATAAATAAAAATACATTCTTGAGTTTGGTTGCGGACCGCAACCGTATGCGGTTTACGAACATTAGGGCGTGTTTCTATTGAAGCGGAGCGGAGTCCGAATCACCAATCACAGCGCATTGGGATTGTCAAACAACGCATTGACATTGACAAAATCTTTTCGTCATGCGTTGTGATTGGTCAGTTGAGCTCCGCATAGCTCCTCTCCGCTTCAATCGGTAAGCACCCTTAGTCTATACTATCAATGTTGATAAATCGCATGCGGTTGCGATCTTTACGTATCGGAGTATGTACCTTTAGTGTACAAGCTAAGCGACCCATTTTCACTTCGTTTCAATCAAGATACATTTTTATTTTACTGTATTTTATACAAAGTCGTCTTGTGTTGACAAGTCCGACAGTAAATTCCAAAGGCTGATATTTAATAAAATGTGTTAAAAGTAAGTATTAGCCTGTAATGTCCCACTGCTGGGCAAAGGCCTCTCATCTCACTGAAGTTATCAGTACAGTGAGGAGGTGTTAAAAGATTAGTTTCAAAAGTTTTAAGATATTGTACGCTTAACTTTATGAAATTAATATTTTTTAAACTAAAATTATTTTTCTCTCTTTATAACGTTAGTATAGATAGATATGAGATACTAATCGCTATATTCACACGATATTTAACTTAAACAGTGTTTTGTCTCTTTCGCTCTTTGACAAATAGCGTATGTCGGAAAGGGACAAACCATTTGATGGCTAAAGGGCTTTACTCACATGTGCTGCTTACTAATAACAATATTCTAGAAAAGTATATTATTTGGTTCATGCAATATAATATATCTAGGAAGCATACTAGGTACTACATATTAAGCTAGTTTCAAAAAATATTATAATAAGTGTAACATGTTTTAAATGGATGACAATTGTTTAACATCATATTTAGGACTAAATAAAATAAAGAGATCTGTGATTTTTAAAATTTTCAAAAAATTGAAAAATGTTTAACCTTTTTCGTTTCGTTTTTCGGAGGATTTTGACTTTGGTAGGAAAAACGACCATATTACTTAATGTTTTAGGACTTTTAAGAAGAAATATACTGTAGTAATTTTTAGAATACAATTTTGTATTGTTTTTAGTTAATTGTTACAATTAAAATGTCCGCTAAATGTAAAAGGTGGAATAAAAAGTATATTTTACTAACAATAATTGATTTTTAATTAATTTTTGTATTTGCGAATTTGATTTTTGTTTTTGCTTTGCGATTTGTATTATATTTGAACCTGCTATGCTATCCTTATCCTTACTGTAAGGTAATCAATAATGGTGCATTAAATTTTTTATCGAAACAAATTAGCTTAATTTTACATTTCTTTTTGATTTTATTCGTTTTTATTTTCCTTCATTGCAATAGGAGAAATTCATAATTCAATTGTCCCATGCAACTGGGTTCAAATAAAAAACATTTAAAGTAAAATATTTACTATTGGCCTGTAATGTCTCTCTGTTGGGCAAGCCTCTCGTCTCACTGAAGATATCAGTACATTGAGGAAGATGAGGCGTAGTCACCACGCTTGTCTAGTGTCATTTTTGAAAAGCAACATACAATCACTCCCTAATAAGCGGGTTAGGTTGACTAGTTTTTACCTTGACCCTGAGTATGTTACTTTGTATATTACAGTTGGTTTCTAACCCCATTAAGAAATTTTATAAAGTAAATAGAAATATTATTTTTCTTACAATAAAAAAAATGACGAACGTAGTAGTCACCCCTACTATTTTCGAAAGTTCCCGCCGATTTCTCTGAGATGTCACCTTCAGATCCTGGTTTCCTTATCATAGGATCACTCTTGGCATATCTCCTTTCAAAAAGAAAATAGAATAATCTAAATCGGTTTATTAAATAACTAAGTTATCCACGAAGACATATAAAAAACAGATATAGGGTAGAATTAAGAAAACTTCTCCTTTTAAGTTGGTTAAACATAAGGTATTCCAAGGTAGAGAAAAATACTGATAAAAATTAAGTTTATTGAATAAATTACATCTTCAAATTCAATTTGCATGTTTATTTATAGAAATAAAGCTTTATTAACAAAAACTAACCCTTATTGCTTTAAAGGTGCCTTTCCACCTAAAGCTATGCTATGGTACGACAATAATAATATCAAACGCAGCAATTTTAACATAGCATTGTTCTGATGGAATTACGCTTGATGCTAAAATCAGGGTGTTGGGACACTTAAATGAGGGGGGTTGGTGTTGGTTCTACAATAGGAAAACAAAATAGAAAAACTGCCATTAGTTGCAAGGTGAGAAATATATTAATTATAGAGAAGTCTATTATTAAAAGTAAAGTAGGTATAAGGGTTGTAAAGGCTAAGCGAACACGGATGCTATAAGACCCATGAGAGGTAAAAGTATTATCGCAATCATATCAGTATACATTAATAAATAATGCGAATTGATAAACAAACTAACGTAGCTACCAATAAAAAGAAAATACCATAAATAAAAGAGGAATAAAGCCTATTTCCTATTTCCGTCGTTTTGTCAAACAGCGCCACCTCTTAGCGAAGTACGATAACAACATCTAGTCTAGCTGCTAGACCCGCGAGGGTTGGAAGCTTACAAAACAACCCCATCTGTTGAGGCGTACCGACAACTGTTAGGGGCTGTTTTAGACATACCTAGGGTGAAGGTATACGTACATTCAGACACAGATTAAATGTTGACAGACAAAATTGAGCTTTAAAGCAGTGTGGTAAGGTTGAATTTTGTTTATTTATTTTGTCTTGCCGGTTTTTACCCCATCTATTGAATTAGGTTAGGAGGTATTTTTTGTGTAGCTACGGTTCGGTAATTAAGTTTATAATTCAGGTTAATATTTAGAAAGATGGCCTTGCCTGTTCCGTTTGTTTCAATACGTTTGATGGAGTATTCAGTTAGCGTTCTAAGATTTGATGGTTATTTCGAACTAGCCGCGCCCCGTGGTTTCACCCGCGTTGTACCCGTTCTCGCGGGAATTTCGCCATAAGAAGTATACTATGTCCTTTCTCAGGCTCTGGACAAAATTTGTACCAGATTTCATTCAAATCGGTTCAGTAGTTTTGGCGTGAAAGCGTGACGAACAGACAGAGTTACTCTCGCATTTGTAATATTAGTTAGGATTGAAACTACGTTTACGGATACGCTGCTATATGAGGTTTTGGCATAATACTTCAGTCTTCTGTGACCATGGATCCTGTAAAAGGGCTAAAACCTCAGATAAAAATCTACCTATACTTCTATACTAATATTATAAAGAGGTAATATTTGTAACTTTTGTTTGTTTGTATGTTCGAGCTAATCTCGGGAATTACCAGTCCCATTTGAATAATATTTGTGTAATAGATAGCCACATTCAATGGGAAGGTTATAGGATATTTTTCATACCGGAATTCCCATGGGAACGGGCACAACGCGGGTAAAACAGCGGGGCCTGGGTAGTTCAAAATAAAAGCGAAGTGTATCCTTAAAAGTAGTTTCTATTCAAAATGAGTAGTGTTTGCATAAACTTAAGAAACCAGTATTTGATGTTTCAACGTTCTCATATTATATTACTGCTTAGTAAGTTACTATTGTTTTCATTTAAAATAGCGGTAATTGCAAGATTCAATAAATAGTGAGGTTTTGCTCTTCAGTAAGATATTATAGGTCGATTTTATTCAATGTCCTATGTTTAATCTGAGTAACTGCCAGTAATAGTGAAATAAATTATTAAATATTTAATAAATACAAGTAAAAGTTGTAAAGTAATACTGAACTTATCAAAATAGTACTAGAAATTAGATAAATTATGATTATTTTTTGTACGGCACATTCTTATACAGCGATATCTAGTAGTCGATGAAACAATATAGTTTCCACTTATTTTTATTTCAACTTTGTTCACTTCCACACCATAACAATCCATATATTCTGCCTTTAGCTTTAAGATACTTAAACATTAATTCATCCTTATTATAAACCCATTAATGCATTGTCATACTCTAATTCGATAAAACTTGCAAACTTTTCATAACAAAAGATTTGCATAACTTTGCTTCAAAACTTTCCAAAAGAAATCTTGTCAATAATCTGTATGTATCTCCCATTTCAGACATAGAGGACGAAGCCAGCCGTTTCGCCGAGTACCGCCGCATCATGTCATCTCTACCAACCGTGGCCAAGAACACTGCTCGCAAGCTCTTCGCACACCTCCACTTCTTGCAGACCATGTCACATGCCAACAAAATGAACGCGGAGAACTTGGCGTCTGTCTGGGCGCCTACCATCATGCCGCCGGCTATGGTGAGATTAGTTGCATAACATACTTAGTTTCAGTATAAATATAAGGTATTCGCTTGGAAAAGTCGCGTGAATTGAAAGTTAAGCGTACGTTGGATAGTTATCAAATTCGAAGGCGTGGAAAACTTTTAATCGCTTGTTATCGTTTAGTTGTCGAGCATCGATTAAAGTTAAGCTTCCAGCGGAAAGTTTAAGCTACAACTGTTAACACATTAAAAAAAATGCATGCGAAAATCGCGTCGAACACTCTTTACCGATCATAATATCCTGGTAGCAAACAGCCGGTTCGATTTTTCTTTTTTTCCAATACTATTGTGCGATGTTTTTTTCTCTTTGAACCCTTGCCGCGTTCCGATTCAATTGGATTTGCTTGTGTGCGAGGGGTGCACGGTGCATGTAAGACTTTACGTATGTGTGCAGTGTGCAACGTCCGAGAGCTCCTCGCTTTTATGGGAGCCTGGTACTTTTGTGCAAGTACGTGTAGTTGTGCAAAAGTGCTTTGGAATTGCATTGGGGAGGCTCGTCGACAAAAGTGCAGTTGATTTTACTGCGAAACACTTTTGGCAGTTGATGTTGAACGTACAGGCGAATACAAACTTTTGAAGGGATATGCGTTTGTTTAGTAATTTCTTTGTAGAGGAGTATTATGTGTATAGAAATCTAATTTACTATTGTATTGAATATTGCTTTGTTTATATTTACATCAATGAAGCATTTTAAATATTTTATAAGTCGTCGACGGAACTTTCTTGCGGTATACTGATATATGTCGAACTTTTGAATTAGTTCATAGAATTTAGATATGTTTAAACATAAGGAGTAATGTAAAATTATCAATAATTACACTTCAGCCAAATTCCCCTACGAATGATAGACATAAGCTAAACTGTCACTACTTACTAATTACTTTGCTGATTCTAATACATATACAATTATACATACAGGTACTTGCATTAATATACAGGCGGCTCGGGTACGATTTTAATAAAAATCCAATTATTATATTAGAGCCCACACTTTAAGAAAACTAAGAGTACATTGTTGGTTTTATGAAAACCACTATACTATGAAAAACGAAGCTTTTGGCTTAAAAAGGAAAAACCGACACCGTGAATTATTATACCATTCGAAAGTATCATTACATTAATCAGGAGCTAATTATGGGAACACGGTTTACGGCATTAGTTCTTAACTTAAGAAAATATTAGACTCAAGGTCATATCTATGTCTATACCAAATTTCAGCAAAATCGGTTCAGTAGTTTTGGCGTGAAAGCGTAACAGACAGACAGACAGACAGAGTTACTTTCGCATTTATAATATTAGTATGGAAGTATGGATAGTATGGATTTATTTGTCCCAAAATTTACATTACAATCTTATACTACACAACCCGGCCTTACTGCAGAATTATAATCAAACTTCTTCAGAGTCTGACAAATGAATCATAGCGCTTAGTTTTAATAAAACTCCTCACTATTCATTATTGCCTGGTAGTTGGTCCCGCGGTGTGACCCCGCAATCTGTCCCGCGGGACTGGTCGATCTGGCTACTCTAAATGACGTTTCCCCGTGGCCGCGATTGTACACTGACAACACACATTCAAAGGGAATGCAAGCGCTAGGTTTTGATGAAACTCTTCGTGTTTATTAGAGCCTGGTAGATGGGGCGAGCTTTGTCCGGTGGGATTTGCCGTCGCCGCCCGGTGGGAGGGGCCGCGATTGTATGTTCAATCGATTGTATCATATGACAACGTACATTTTTAAACGATCAATTTGAATTAGCACATCGTTTGACTCTTTTCCGAACATCTATACTATACTATAATAATATTATAAAGCTGAAGAGTTTGTTTTGTTTGTTTGTTTGTTTGTTTGTTTGTTTAAACGCGCTAATCTCAGAAACTACTGAACCGATTTGAATAATTCTTTTTGTAATAGATAGCCACATTCAACGGGAAGGTTATAGGCTATTTTTCATCCCGAAATTCCTACGGGAACGGGTACAACGCGGGTAAAACCGCGGGGCGCTGCTAGTTTAACATATTTTGAAATGAATTTTATACTTTCTAACCTACGCGAACTTACTTACTTACTTAAATAGGAATAGTTTTCTGAATTCTGTAATAATAATAAGTAAAAGTTTTAAACGACTTCAAAAAGGAGGAGATTTCTTAATTCTACCATATTATTTAAACTTTTTTGTTTTAGACTACATTAAAAATTTATTCTACTAATTCTACATTGAAAAGGAATATTATTTTAGTCTTTTCTCCCGGAACTCCAACGGGAACGAGTACAACACGGTTAAAACCGCGGAGGGAGACTATCTAAAACTGAATCTTAAATACATTGCGCAGAAGAGCTATAAACGAATGCATAGTTTTATAGAACTTTCACTTTCAACTTATCTTTTAGCTTGAACTTCTGCGGTTCATGAATGCCTGGTAGCGTAAATGCCAAAACGGATAGATACTGCTATTAAAATTCTACTGCGAAATTAACTATAAATAGACGTTGGTCGATAGAACGCTATCTACACTCTCTTCGTTGATCATGACTCCCTAGTACACAAATTCCCATAATAGCTTGTGTAGTTATAAAAATATATCTAGTACAATATTAAGTCTTGTTAAACGATTGTATAGATAGAATATACTATTAAGTGATGTTATTTCTGTGTGCGCTTTCAAAAGTTAAAATTTTACTTCATAAAAATTTTGAATAATTTTTAGATGCGGTTTTCCATATTATGTTTGTCAATTTTGTAATACATTCAGTTGAAGATGGTTTATTCGAAGATTCTTCCATATTTGTTAAGGCAAATCTCATTGTAAAATAGTTTAAAAGAAAACAGATTTTTCGAACACAAAAATGAAAATCATGTTCAATTAGTCGCGGTGTTAGGTTTCGAACCCGGGACCTCTCGCTTGCAAAGCGAGCGCTCTACCTGCCGACCTATCTCGGAAACTGCAACTTAACGTCAGTATAAAGATCTCTTCACTGATCATGAGTGCCTGGTACTTTTCGAACTACGATTCCGAGCTATATTCAGGTTGTTGGTTTTCCGAAACTGAAAATAACGCCATCTAGTGAAATTTTACTGTCTGCTTTATACTTGCGTAAAGGAAAGTGTACTAGATATATAAAAAAATATTGCGGCGCTCTGCTAGTAACCATATAAATCTATGTACCGGAAAGATCGCGATTTATACTAGGAGTACAGAGCTGACGGAGAGGTTTGAAGCCTAGATAAATAGACTAGATATCATAGACCAGATCGATTGAATGTGTGGAAGAGATAGCACAATACTGTGAAAGCAACGTTAGAAAGAGTAAGAGGTAATTCAGATTGCAATTGCATGCGTTGAAGTGGGAGGAGCCAGTTTAAAGTTATTAATACATCTAGTACAATACCTAGGTAGATTTTGCCACGCCCACTCAAGACATTATTTACTACTCAATAACCAAATATAAAAATAAATATTGGTTGGTGTACCTATATTTCCTTAGTTTATATCAAAACGGTACACTGCATAAATTATTTAAAATTATTTAAATAATATTTATTTATTTAATATATTGCACACATTATTTTTCTATAAACAAATTTGTACCAGGACTTAATAACATCGATAGAGCTGTAAAACTTTATCTCGGTTTAAAAGTAAAAACGAAGTTTTAAAATAGTTCACTTGGTTCAAACTTTGTTGGTGAACTGAACTATTTCAAACTTTCTACCTAAGTGTAGCAGTTCGTTCTTTCCGTACACAATGAATACCGTTCTTCCCGATCCATTCCTAATGGTCACTAAAGTGAACTATGAACTATATACGTTCCTCTTGGTACCAGGGCGACATACTTCACGAAGAGGTCTTAACGGACTGTTACAGGAACATAGTACTAATTTCAACCTTACTACCTTGATAATAATGTTTCATTTAAAAGGTAAAGTTGAGATCAGTTGTTGAGATTGCTTATTTTATATAAAGTTTATTATTAATGGAAATGTGTTATAATAACATACTCGTAGGATATTATATTGACCGGACTTGGGATATAGTAAAAAGAAAGTAAAAGAATAAGCCTGTAATGTCCCACTGCTGGGCAAAGGCCTCTCATCTCACTGATGATATCAGTACAGTGAGGATGATTAGGCGTAATCACCACGCTTGCCAAATGCGGGTTGGTGATCTCAAATCCGAGCTATGTTTGAGAAGTAGGAAACATGTTTTCGCTCGACCCGGAATTGAACCCGAGACCTCTGTCTTGGCAGGCGAGTGCACATGCCACTAGACCACCGAGTAAAAAAGTGGGAAATAGTGTGTAATTTATAATTTCTACAAGATTATTTCTAAAAATCTTTCAATTATTATGTTTCAGAATGTATGCTGTCCACTGTATTTCGTATTTCTGCACGATTTGAAAGGTATAATAGGCATGTTACACGTAGAATACCATCGGTGTCGGCTTATTTTAAAATTATGCTAATTAAATGATCGTAGCTTCTTAAAGTATTTCTTAAGTGCAAAACACAAGATTACAGGTCTTTTTTACCATTTAGTTTGAAAAAGCATCCGGTTTATAAAATAAATCTATATATATTTATAATTCAAAGATTGACTGACTGAATGACTGAATGATAATCAACGCACAGCCTCAACCGCTACACCTAGAAACATGAAATTTGGACGTAAGTGCACACTAAGAAAGGATTTTTGAAAACTCTATCTCTAAAAGGATAAAATAGGGGTCCAAAAGTTTGTTTGTTGTTTGTCAATAAACATCTACGGTTTATAATTTAGACACGTGAAATTTTAGATTTGGGCTTTTTGTTTATAAAAAAATTATACGTACTTAGTAGATTTTGAAAAAACTACCCCTAATGTGATAAAATTGGGGTTGAAACTAAATAGGTTATGAAATTTCTTAAGATTGGCAAAAAAACATTTGTAAAATAAGGGTATAAGGGTTTCTGTAATGGATAGATACATTCAACGGAAAGGTTAAAGGCTAATTTTCATTCAAAAACTCCTACGGGAACGGGCTCAACGCGGGCCAAAACGCGGGACGCTACTAGTCTGTTTATAAAGTTTAAGTAAACCTGCGGTCATGGTGCCTCAAAATAGACTTAGCACTGCTATAGACTCTAAAAGATCGTAAATTATACTAGGAGTGCAAAGCTGTCGAGGAGTTATTACAACATAGATTATTATACCGAATGGAAACGACTTGGCTTGCGTTTCCAAGGATAATGCTAATGGCATGAGGCATGATCCACGATAAAGATTTTATTAAGTAAGCTCGTGTAGGTTAGTGATCTACCTTGTTGTTGGAGTCTTAAGACCGCCTTAAGGCTTCTGACATGGTCTAGCGATTGAAACAACCGGGATCGTCTGCTTAACATTGCTTATCAATGGCAATGAGTTAACATCCCTTATCTAAACTACGCTACGAGCGCTAGAGATTTTATTGTAAGTCGAATTTAAATAACAGATTAAGATATAAAAGGCTATTCCATTTAAACTAGTCATTGTTTAAAATTGAAAGCAATATAATGTATAGTAAATTGATAAAAATCTGAAAGAGACAGTTATATCCGTGGAGTCCATGTGTGGGAAAGAACAAGGTATTATGCAAGTAACTTCAGCCTGAAGCAAGTCCCGCCCATTAAAACGCATCTGCTAAAGTGGGAGGAGCTTCTTTAAGGCACCTGACTCACCATACACTGATATATTGTTTTTAAAACTAATAGTAAGGAAATAAAATGAAATGATATTATTCTTCTGTCATTGGTATCATACCCGATATTGATATATATTTTGGCAGACATATATTTGAGATTAATAATAGATTTATATCACGCATGGAGTCAGTAATCAAAAAAATATATGTTAATATCGTGTGCCCAACCCTAACAGTACATGAGTTTGTTGAAAGTTTTGCAGAATACTACTCACCTTTTTGCTCCCCTGGTACAAATTGTCAAACTTTTATAACAGTCCTGGCCGGCAATATTCTACAGCGGGACTGGTCTCAAAATAAGTAGCGCAATCGTTTTCCAAGTGTTTGGAGGCGTCGTCTAACGGTTGTGTGAATGAGTCTGGAAGATACTCTTTTATTTATTTTATTTATAAATGTAAAATTATGTAGTACAACTTGTACGTTTTCAAGTTCATGTTCGACCTGATCGATCGACAAATTGAAATAAGCAAGCAAAAACTACATTCGCTTCTTATTCATTTATTCCTTCATATAACAACAACTGAACAATGCCAAGGTCTCAAACACTCCACATTGCCAACACTCTCAGTTCCCGGCTGTCGCAGCTCAGCGGCAGAGCGCTCGCCTAGCGTGCGAGAGGTCCCGGGATCGACCCCAGGCGCGTACATCGTCAACTACACCTCACGCAACTCATTGTGTAAATCTGTTTTATACAGCATTCTATATTGTTTATGTTGTTTGTTTGCGTTATTATATTTTGCTATTTCAATACAAATCCTTGAGTCCTTTACTTCAACAATTAGATGATTAACCTGAAAACGAATACAATCTAAATAGTTTGAAAATACAACTAGCCAATATTACTTGCACGATAACCGTAAACAAAAGTTCATTCATTCATTCACTTGTCCGGCGACATATCGACCGCGCCAATATTCCGATACGTAAACACCAGGAGCGCATCGCAGCCGAGGAGTCAGACTATAGAATTGTCGTTTAACTAGCAGTGCCCCGCGGTTTCACACGCGTCTTTACCAGGGTAGATAGGGGTGGGAATTGTGGGATGAAAAATAGCCTTTAGCCTTCCTGTAGATTGTGGCTATCCATTACAAAACTCAAATCGGATTAGTTGTTTCTGAGGTTGACGCTTTCACTGATACAAAAGAAAACTCTTCATCTTTAGTATTTTAGTATAGATATTTTAAGGTGTCGGTCAACAGCCCTGGGCATACATTACGACCTCATCAACTAACTGAATTCACGGCCGATAGATGTCGCTTACGAGGAATGTTGGAAGATGAAGGAACGTTATAGGATATGATACTGATATGAGAAGTATAGCTCGGACAAGGCTCCAGACCCGGCGATCTCGACGCGAGTTTTTATATTTATATTGACACTGTTGCATACCCTTTATGCATTAATTTCAACCTTGTAGTTTCGGCTCTAAGGATCCTCCCCCGACGCATTTAGTGGACAATTGCAATAACCGTTTATTTACGAACAAACTAAAAATTGCCCAGATAAAGCAAAGAATAGTAGTATGTATATGCACTCGTCCGGCGACATATCGACCGCGCTTAAATTCCGATACGTAAACACCAGGAGAGCATCACAGTCGAGGAGTCAAACCATAGAATTATACTTAATATAGGTCATGGTCAGGTATGTTAACTATAGCTGGCACGTTGAACACATTTACACGTTGCGCTTGTGTAGTGTCTGTGAATAAGCGCGCGGCGTGACGTCGCATCATGAAAAGTCTGCCCGTCTCTCTCTCGCGCGATCTATCTTATGAGTGTGAAGGGGACAGTTATTGGTTTTCTTTTGCTACTGTTTATATCTACAGCGTGGTATTATTACTTTACTTAAAATATAAGATATAAAATGTGATAAAAAAAATTAAACTGACTTCAAAATAATAGCGTACGTACGTACGTGTTCCTACTTTCCTATAATTGGGACTCCCACCGACTTCAAAAAAAATGTTTGAAGTCGGAATACGGAAAAGTCAAAAACACGGAAGCTGTCGTTTTTATTTGTTACTTTTTAGTTGTGTTGTATTCTTTCTAAACTTATTTAAGTAAGTTATGATTTTGAAGTCGGTTTAATTTTTTTAAATAACTTTTTTTTTTATAAACATACTGTATAGTGAAATTGCACATGTGTGAGTACTGTGAACGTACCAGCTTTAGGCAAATGAATATTTGACTGTATCTGTATGGAGCGCGGAAATTGAAATGGAAATATAAATATTTTTGAATTATCATTTTATCCAGATAGATATTAATTGTTAACAATAATAGTAATAGCCACGATGACCCAAGTCCTGTTCGTGCTTAACGAAGCTTAACATTCATTATGTCGTCATCAAATTACTGAAGTTTCACGACCGATAGATGTCGCTCACGTCGCTAATGTCGAAAGATGGTTATAGGATATTATAATTCGATATGAGAAGTGTGGCTCGGGCGAGGCTCATTGACGGCCTCAATCTTTATTAATTAGTAATTGACTTAATGCTTTACGAAAGTATACTAAGTTTATAGAATTTAAAATAATTAAGTTGTTGCAGGAGAGTGGCCGCCTGGAGATAGAAACCCGGGCTCTCCGTTGTGAAAGTTGAACCTCGTAATGTGTAACATCGTCAGTAGATGGCGCTAGTGGTACATCACAATGACATGAAACACACCTAGCCAGTAGTAGTAGCGCGACTCGTCTCAAAATAAGGTCTCTTTTATTTAGTTTATTCATAATTGCAAAAGTAAAAGCAAGCCGAAACTACAGCGGCTTCTTATTCATTAATTCCTTCATATAACAACAACTGAGCAATGCTAACAATCCACATTGCCAACACTCTCAGTTCCCGGCTGTCGCAGCTCAGCGGCAGAGCGCTCGCCTAGCGTGCGAGAGGTCCCGGGATCGACCCCAGGCGCGTACATCGTCAACTATACCTCACGCAACTCATTGTGTAAATCAGTTTAATACAGCATTATTTATTGTTTATGTAATGATTATATTTTCTTTTTTTTTAATTTCTATGCGACACTAATTTCTCATTCGTTCTGACGTTCTTCAAGGAATAACTGAATGAATCCATAGGCATGTTTGTGTCTTCTGGTACCAGGGCGACAGCACTTACAAGGAGTTCGATTAACATTGAAGACAGGAACGGAATGCGGGTGCTAACTTGAACCTTATAGCTTAGGTGCTTGCTCATGTCATGATCGAGACAATGAAATCGACAAATTAATATAAGTATATATATATAACACAGACAAATTGAAAGCACACATGTAATAGATAGCAGTCGCTGGTTTGGCGGGGGCAAATGTTTGATTTTGACCTGTTTATAAAAGTAGTATTTCGTTTTTTATTTTCAGTATGTGATAAATATTACAATATTGTTAAGTCTCGTATAAACTTACATCTTGGTTTATTTCCTTGTACATAAGTAGGTCATTAATTCATCCAAATTGGAAATAGAAATCTAGTAAATAAAATAGACTCACAAAAGTTGATCCTCATAATTTGAAACACCGTCAGTAGATGGCGCTAGTGGTACGTACATCACAATGATATGGAACACGATAAACAATAAAACATACTAACTATCCGGTTTTAATTTCAGGGCATAGCTTATCCTCGGGTTATCATTATATAACACAGTGATATGTTTACGGAACAAAAGTGGCAGCGATGTGAGGGCTCGCTAGTGCGGGAGCACAGTGGTACTATCGCTCGGGACGTATTGAATACTGTTGTTAATTTGAACCTTATGTCTTAGGACTTCCTATTTATTTATTTATATTACTATAATTCTAAAGTGGTTCGCAACTGATTCAAATTTTCGACCAAGTACTAGCGGAGGTCGTGGCTCAGTGGTAGAGCGCTCGCTTAGCAAGCGAGAGGTCCCAGGATCGAAACCTGGCGTCTCCTACAAACTTATCTTTATATTTTCATTTTTGTTTAAGGTTGTGTTGATATATATTCTACTAGCTGTGCCCCGCGGATTCACCCACAGCGCACCCGTCCCCGTAGGAAATACGGGGTAAATAGTATCCTATATCTGTCGGATCAGCCGTTCCCGAGTTAGAAATAGTGTAACTAACACGACTTTCTTTTATATATATATGGACCGCAGCTAGTCCCCGCGGTTTCACTCGCGTTGTACCCGTTCCCGCGGGAATTTCGGGTTGAAAAATAGATGTTGGCCGATTCTCAGACCTACTCGATATGCACACAAAATTTCATGAGAATCGGTCGAGCCGTTTCAGAGGCGTTCAACCACGCACCCCGTGACACGAGAATTTTATATATTAGATTGAGCGCGCAATGACTACTCTTTGGAATCCTCTAGCGAGGCAGTCCAGCCAGATGCGACTCGGACTCCACAGCAATGATCAGACACCAAAGGGACTTACTACCGATGCAATAAGTAATATAAGTAGTAGTATCAGTGAGTTAGATTCCATAACACAAGCTTAGAGCTTACTTTGGGTCTAACTAACCGTGTGTGAATTTGTCCAAGTATTTATTTATTTATTTTTTTAATACAGAGAGGCCTGCGAAAAAGTTTGACCGGCTGGTGTGTCTGAGGCATTGCATCGTAGCTCCTGAAACTTGCCTCCCATTTCTCGCAATTTAAACATAAACTTCTGATTTTAAAGAGGTCTCCTGAAAAACAGCGCACTGAACTATACATATGGTATTTTGTGTCGATTGAGTATTTCGGGAAAATTACAAAAGCCGTTTGTTGTTATAATTAACTAGCTGTGCCCCGCGGTTTCACCCGCAGCGCCCCCGTTCCCGTGGGAATTTTGAGATTTTTATTCCCTATAAACTTCACGGAGCCCGAGACCTTTCCAACGAATGCAAAACCGTGGAAATCGGTCCAGCCATTAACGCGTGATGCCGTGACCAAGGAAAACGGGTTTCATTTTTATATATTTCAAAATCTTAGAATATAATGTGACGGAAAGTTGGAATGCACTGAGAAAGAAAGTGGAATGTTTAATTTCAAAATCCAACGCAATGAATAGTAATATTATTAAATAATGTGATGGAGTTTAGTTATCAAGTAACACCGAGCAGGAACGGGATGACAACATTCATATTGACTCTAGTCAGAGTGAGACACAACAGTTCATTCACTTGTCCGGCGACATATCGACCGCGCCAATATTCCGATACGTAAACACCAGGAGCGCATCGCAGCCGAGGAGTCAGACTATAGAATTGTCCTTTAACTAGCAGTGCCCCGCGGTTTCACACGCGTCTTTACCAGGGTAGATAGGGGTGGGAATGGTGGGATGAAAAATAGCCTTTCACCTTCCTGTAGATTGTGGCTATCCATTACAAAACTCAAATTGGATTAGTTGTTTCTGAGGTTGACGCGTTCACTGATACAAAAAACTCTTCGGCTTTAGTATTTTAGTATAGATATTTTAAGATGTAGGTCAACAGCCCTGGGCATACATTACGATCTCATCAACTAACTGAATTCACGGCCGATAGATGTCGCTGACGAGGAATGTTGGAAGATGAAGGAACGTTATAGGATATGATACTGATATGAGAAGTATAGCTCGGACAAGGCTCCAGACCCGGCGATCTCGACGCGAGTTTTTATATTTATATTGACACTGTTGCATACCCTTTATGCATTAATTTCAACCTTGTAGTTTCGGCTCTAAGGCTCCTCCCCCCGACGCATTTAGTGGACAATTGCAATAACCGTTTATTTACGATCAAACTAAAAATTGCCAAGATAAAGCAAAGAATAGTAGTATGTACGAGTATATAATATGCACTCGTCCGGTGACATATCTACTGCGCATAAATTCCGATACGTAAACACCAGGAGAGCATCACAGTCGAGGAGTTAAACCATAGAATTATACTTAATATAGGTCATATATTCAGGTATGTTAACTATAGCTGGCACGTTCAACACATTTACACGTTGCGCTTGTGTAGTGTCTGTGAATAAGCGCGCGGCGTGACGTCGCATCATGAAAACTCTGCCCGTCTCTCTCTCGCGCGGTCTATCTTACATGAGTGCGAAGGGGACAGTTATTGGTTTTCTTTTGCTACTGTTTATATCTACAGCTGGTTTTATTACTTTACATAAAAAATAAAATGTGATTAAAAAAAAATTAAACTGACTTCAAAATCATAACGTACAGGTACGTTATGATTTTGAAGGTCTACGTACGTATTCCTACTGTACCATAATTGGGGCTCGCTCCGACTTCAAAAAAATTGTTGGTACTCGTAGGTATATCTGAGTTTTTGATATTTTAGACCGATACATATGTCGCTCGCGTCGCTAATGTCAAAAGATGGTTATAGGATACTAGCAGCGCCCCGCGGCTTTGCCCGCGTTGAGCCCGTTCCCGTAGGAATTTTCGAAAATCCTTTCTTAGTGTGCACTTACGTCACTTGAAGAACCGTCCTGCCAAATTTCATGTTTCTAGGTGTAGCGGTTGAGGCTGTGCGTTGATTATCAGTCAGTCAGGACTTTGAATTTTATATATATAGATTATAATTCGATATGAGAAGTGTGGCTCGGGCGAGGCTCATTGACGGCCTCAATCTTTATTAATTATCAATTGACTTAATGCTTTACGAAAGTATACTAAGTTTATACAATTTAAAATAATTAAGTTGTAGCAGGAGAGTGGCCGCCTGAAGATAGAAACCCGCTCTCAGTTGTGAAAGTTGAACCTCGTAATGTGTAACATCGTCAGTAGATGGCGCTAGTGGTACATTACTATGACATGAAACACACCTAGCCAGTAGTAGTAGCGCGACTGGTCTCAAAATAAGGTCTCTTTTATTTAGTTTATTCATAATTGCAAAAGTAAAAGTAAGCCGAAACTACAGTGGCTTCTTATTCATTCATTCCTTCATATAACAACAATTGGGCAATGCTAAGGTCTCAAACAATCCACATTTCCAACACTCTCAGTTCCCGGCTGTCGCAGCTCAGCGGCAGAGCGCTCGCCTAGCGTGCGAGAGGTCCCGGGATCGACCCCAGGCGCGTACATCGTCAACTACACCTCACGCAACTCATTGTGTAAATCTGTTTAATGTTTATGTATTGATTATATTTTCTTTTTTTTAACTTCTATGCGACACCAATTTCTCATTCGTTCTGACGTTCTTCAAGGAATAACTGAATGAATCCATAGGCATGTTTGTGTCTTCTGGTACCAGGGCGACAGCACTTACAAGGAGTTCGATTAACATTGAAGACAGGAACGAAATGCGGGTGCTAACTTGAACCTTATAGCTTAGGTGCTTGCTCATGTCATGATCGAGACAATGAAATCGACAAATTAATATAAGTATATATATATAACACAGACAAATTGAAAGCACACATGTAATAGATAGCAGTCGCTGGTTTGGCGGGGGCAAATGTTTGATTTTGACCTGTTTATAAAAGTAGTATTTCGTTTTTTATTTTCAGTATGTGATAAATATTACAATATTGTTAAGTCTCGTATAAACTTACATCTTGGTTTATTTCCTTGTACATAAGTAGGTCATTAATTCATCAAAATTTGAAATAGAAATCTATTATGTAAATAAAATAGACTCACAAAAGTTGATCCTCATAATTTGAAACACCGTCAGTAGATGGCGCTAGTGGTACGTACATCACAATGATATTGGACACGATAAACAATAAAACATACTAATTATCCGGTTTTAATTTCAGTGCATAGCTTATCCTCGGGTTTTCATATAACACAGTGATATGTTCAAGGAACAAAAGTGGCAGCGATGTGAGGGCTCGCTAGTGCGGGAGCACAGTGGTACTATCGCTCGGGACGTATTGAATACTGTTGTTAATTTGAACCTTATGTCTTAGGACTTTATATTACTATAATTCTAAAGTGGTTCACAACTGATTCAGATTTTCGACCTAGTACTAGCGGAGGTCGTGGCTCAGTGGTAGAGCGCTCGCTTAGCAAGCGAGAGGTCCCAGGATCGAAACCTGGCGTCTCCTACGAACTTATCTTTATATTTTCATTTTTGTTTAAGGTTGTGTTGATATATATTCTACTAGCTGTGCCCCGCGGATTCACCCACAGCGCACCCGTCCCCGTAGGAAATACGGGGTAAATAGTATCCTATATCTGTCGGATCAGCCGTTCTCGAGTTAGAAATAGTGTAACTAACACGACTTTCTTTTATATATATATGGACCGCAGCTAGTCCCCGCGGTTTCACTCGCGTTGTACCCGTTCCCACGGGAATTTCGGGTTGAAAAATAGATGTTGTCCGATTCTCAGACCTACTCGATATGCACACAAAATTTCATGAAAATCGGTCGAGCCGTTTCAGAGGCGTTCAACCACGCACCCCGTGACACGAGAATTTTATATATTAGATTGAGCGCGCAATGACTTCTCTTTGGAATCCTCTAGCGAGGCAGTCCAGCCAGATGCGACTCGGACTCCACAGCAATGATCAGACACCAAAGGGACTTACTACCGATGCAATAAGTAATATGTATAAGTACACTTGAGAGCATAGAAATCGCACATAGGGTAATTTTCCTGCATTTTGACTTCGATACTTGTTTTTTTTTTAAATTAAAGGTTGGTAGCAGTTATAACTTAAATTAAATTAAAGTGCACACTGTTAGCTTCCTAAAAACCCATAATGTCTGGCCTTGACCTTCCTTATCATAGCAGTAGCGGCTTAACCTTTTGAGCGCCAAGTAATAAAACACAAATCATGCCCTCCACGCCAGCCCCAAAAATCAGAGATAAATACCTAAAAAAATATAAGGATGGGAATAGCATGTCGAAAACGTGTTTTTCCGGTTAAATAATGATTAAATAAAGTGCGTAAATGTATACAAACATATTGTTATTGAAGTTTTTTTTAACCACACACTAGTAATTTAGTAATTTTACCAAAGCTCGTAATTTTAGCAAATACTAATACATCAAAGTCGCTTGAAGATAAGTAATCAAATAAAAATATCATAGTAACTTTACCCCAGCACTAGTCAATAGATGTTGTCGGCCCCAGCCGACATTGGCGTGGTCAGTCGGTGAATTCATTATGTCCACGCTATTTATTAGAGATGGGACGCGCGCGTTTAGATTATAATTTACATTTATCGAGTAATACCTACCTTTTATTTTAGCATTATTTATTATATTGAATAAAATTACTTATTTTATTTACAATGATATGTTTTAACGCGATGGTCCTATTCTAAGGAGTTCTTTAGTAAAAGCCGTTATTCCCAAAAATGAATCATAAATCTTTTGTTTTTGTTACTTCTTTGTTCCCAACTTTTCATGGAATATACGAGTACAATAGTAAATCATAAAACTGTACAACACGTGCTGTCGTAAAAAAACGATATTTTTAAATGTATTATAATATTATATTTTAACACCGTGGGAAAGACATAACATAATATTTGTTTGCCAAAAGGCGGGTACATCAAAGTAGATAGGTACCCACATATTGTATTCATTTCGTAGAGGGCAAATAGGTATTCATTATGTTTAATGACAAAAGTAAAATGTGTAATAAACGACTTACATAATTAATAACTCTGATAAATAAGGATGAGTAACACCCATTCCATTATTGAAAAATAAATGCTTAATTTACCCCTTCTCTATACACACTAAAACAAAATCATTCGATCAAGTTGACTGAAACAGAAGAGAGACGAGTAGAATAATGGAGACGCAAAAAAATTCAGAAAAGAAAACTAAGAGGTAAGTCACTTAAGTGGATTATGTAATTTAATAACTTAGAGCACGATAACAAACTTACAACGGACATCACTAGATGTGTAACTCGTACGCAGATGACGTCAGAGTGCGTCGTCTAATGCCGACCGTGGCGTAGAGGACAGTCGTAAAAGATAATAGAATAAGGATGGGCACACGGCACAGTAGATTGTATCGATTCTATGGAGGGGTGGTAAAAAAGTTTAATAATTTTTCACTCAGGGGGCACCGATAATGTTATTTATTGTATCAGAAATATTATATGCTATTTGTGCAATGAAATAATACTAAAATTGTATATGTATTTACTCTCAACATTAGCATACAGGTTGTTTATTATATAAAAATTTGGCACAACACTAGCGGTCGGCATTTGCCGACAATGGCGCAGGAGGCATGGCATTTCGCACGTATTTTTTGTCATCTTTTTTGGTATAAAAATCTTCCATACAATTTATTTTTATGGATAGGTTTGAGTTAAAAATAAATTGTTATATCGTTGTGACTTCAATAAATAAGATATGATAAACAAATACTCTTTTATTAAGCAAATATATGGTTAAATAATAATAACAATTCTTGTCGGCTATAGCCGACATTGGCGTGGAGGGCTCGGAGTTGTATGTCGGCTATAGCCGACATTGGCGCTCAAAAGGTTAACAATGGAATCGCCTAAATTAGCTCGTTTCAGGTAGCGCGGTTTGTGGGACTTTGAGCAGGTATTAAAGGTTAAAAAAACAATAAATCTGTGAATTTAACGATTTTTTAATACGAGGTAATGCCTCCCCTAGCCTGAATAACAGCTTCCAGTCGAAGATTCATTGAAGAAATCAATGTTTTTACGAAATCCTTCGGTATGCTGTCCCATTCTTCCTTGATCGCGGTTTGAAGCTCTCAGAGACTCGTAGGCACTGCGTTTCTGGCTTTTACTCGTTTCTTTAGTTCGTCCCATAAGTGCTTAATGGGATTGAGATCTGGGCTTCGAGCAGGCCACTCCATAACGAGTACTTCAACCTCCTCCAAGTACTGGCGTACTATAGCAGCGGTGTGTGGTCTAGCGTTGTCCTGCATAAAAACGAAGTTTTCGCCGATAAATCCCGAAAAGGGCACAACATGTTCTTGCAGGATATCCTGACGTAATGTTGGGAAGTCAATCCACGCGATCGATGGTCGGTATCGGGCCCTGTGATGAAGACAAGTTCGGTTTTCGCTTCCAGTAAAATACCTCCCCAGAACATACACGAACCACCCCCGTATGCGACCTGTTCGGAGATGCCGCATTGAACAAAACGCTCACCGGGTCTTCGGTAGACTCTACCCCGTCCGTTTTTACCAAGGAGACACATCTTGGACTCATCGGATAAGAGGACTGCCTGCCATTGATCCATAGTCCAATTAACGTGATTTCGAGCAAACTGAAGGCCTGCTTGTCTGTGTGCTGGGGTAAATTTTGGGCCAGTTGCGGGTCTGTGCGCTATCAGACCTCCTTCGGCTAGTCTTCTTCTAACTGTCCACAAACTGACTTCCACTTCTCTAACTTCCTGGAGCTGCTGTCCGAGTTGAACTGCATTCATCCGGCGATTTCGTAGTGATGTATTCACAAGAAAGTGGTCAACGCGCTGTGTTGTCGCACGTTTTGGGCCTGTTCCTGGTTTCCTGGTATAGCCACAAGTTTGCTGATATCGCAGGTATACACGTCGAACAGCATATCTGCTCAAATTTTATTGACGAGCCACTTGACTTTGGTTCTGTCCAGCTTCGATTAGTGCAACCGCTTGAGCCGCTATTTCTGGTGTGGTATCCATTTTCTTGATCAGAGAGATGACGTATTCGTTAAATGACCTTTCTGATTGGGAGTTGGTATGCAAATGGTGTCATTTCAATCATCCCTTATCGTTTTATACCTGCTCAAAGTCCCACAAACCGCGCTACCTGAAACGAGCTAATTTAGGCCATTCCATTGTTAAGCCGCTACTGCTATGATAAGGAAGGTCAAGGCCAGACATTATGGGTTTTTAGGAAGCTAACAGTATATACTTTAATTTAATTTAAGTTATATTTGCTACCAACCTTTAATTTAAAAAAAAACAAGTATCGAAGTCAAAATGCAGGAAAATTACCCTATGTGCGATTTCTATGCTCTCAAGTGTAGTAGTATCAGTGAGTTAGATTCCATAACACAAGCTTAGAGCTTACTTTGGGTCTAACTAACCGTGTGTGAATTTGTCCAAGTATTTATTTATTTATTTTTTTAATACAGAGAGGCCTGCGAAAAAGTTTGACCGGCCGGTGTGTCTGAGGCATTGCATCGTAGCTCCTGAAACTTGCCTCCCATTTCTCGCAATTTAAACATAAACTTCTGATTTTAAAGAGGTCTCCTGAAAAACAGCGCACTGAACTATACATATGGTATTTTGTGTCGATTGAGTATTTCGGGGAAATTACAAAAGCCGTTTGTTGTTATAATTAACTAGCTGTGCCCCGCGGTTTCACCCGCAGCGCCCCCGTTCCCGTGGGAATTTTGAGATTTTTATTCCCTATAAACTTCACGGAGCCCGAGACCTTTCCAACGAATGCAAAACCGTGGAAATCGGTCCAGCCATTCACGCGTGATGCCGTGACCGAGGAAAACGGGTTTCATTTTTATATATTTCAAAATCTTAGAATATAATGTGACGGAAAGTTGAAATGCACTGAGAAAGAAAGTGGAATGTTTAATTTCGAAATCCAACGCAATGAATAGTTATATTATTAAATAATGTGATGGAGTTTAGTTATCAACTAGTGTACGAAATCCTTAAGAAGAAAAGAAAATGTTTCTATGGAAGAGTGGTTTTTTCTAAACTTAAACTTAACCTCCAATAGACACGTTACAGACCGTCACCAAGGTGTCGGTGGTAGCATGATGAAGTAACTTAAACTTACTAAACCAATAAACTTAATGAGCATCGTCCTAAAGTGCTTCCTCTCCAATAACTGAAGTAACACCGAGTAGGAACGGGACGACAAAATTCATATTGACTATAGTCAGAGTGAGACACAACAGTTCATTCACTTGTCCGGCGACATATCGACCGCGCCAATATTCCGATACGTAAACACCAGGAGCGCATCGCAGCCGAGGAGTCAGACTATAGAATTGTCGTTTAACTAGCAGTGCCCCGCGGTTTCACACGCGTCTTCACCAGGGTAGATAGGGGTTGGAATGGTGGGATGAAAATTAGCCTTTCACCTTCCTGTAGATTGTGGCTATCCATTACAAAACTCAAATCGGATTAGTTGTTTCTGAGGTTGACGCGTTCACTGATACAAAAAACTCTTCGGCTTTAGTATTTTAGTATAGATATTTTAAGATGTAGGTCAACAGCCCTGGGCATACATTACGACCTCATCAACTAACTGAATTCACGGCCGATAGATGTCGCTTACGAGGAATGTTGGACGACGAAGGAACATTATAGGATATGATACTGATATGAGAAGTATATATAGCTCGGACAAGGCTCCAGACCCGGCGATCTCGACGCGAGTTTTTATATTTATATTGACACTGTTGCATACGCTTTAGGCATTAATTTCAACCTTCTAGTTACCTCACGCAACTCATTGTGTAAATCTGTTTAAAACAGCATTATATTTTGTTTATGTAATTATTATAATTTCTTTTTTTATAACTTTATGCGACACCAATTTCTCATTCGTCTGACGTTCTTCAAGGAATAACTGAATGAATCCATAGGCATGTTTGTGCCTTCTGGTACCAGGGCGACAGCACTTACAAGGAGTTCGATTAACATTGAAGACAGGAACGAAATGCGGGTGCTAACTTGAACCTTATAGCTGAGGTGCTTGCTCATGATCGAGACGATGAAATCAACAAATTAATATAAAAGTAAATAAATAACACAGACAAATTGAAAGCACACATGTTATAGATAGATATAGCAGTCGCAGTTTTGGCGGGGGCAAATGTTTGATTATGACCTCTTTATAAAAGTAGTCGTTCGTTTTTTATTTTCAGTATGTGTATGAGATTTTTACTGGCAACTTGATTTACAGTGCCATATTAGTGTACTCTTCATTTAATAAATAACACTGCTAAAGTTGCCTACGTACATAAATAGGACCATCCAGTGAAACTTCGCCGCTAAAGCCAGCCTTCTGCTGGGTGGTGTTTACAAGCAGCCGATAAACGTATTTATATTAAATATTACAATATTGTTAAGTCTCGTATAAACTTACATCTTGGTTTATTTCCTTGTACATAAGTAGGTCATTAATTCATCCAAATTGGAAATAGAAATCTAGTAAATAAAATAGACTCACAAAAGTTGAACCTCATAATTTGAAACACCGTCAGTAGATGGCGCTAGTGGTACGTACATCACAATGACATGGAACACGATAAACAATAAAACAGACTAATTATCCGGTTTTAATTTCAGGGCATAGCTTATCCTCAGGTTTTCATATAACACAGTGATATGTTCAAGGAACAAAAGTGGCAGCGATGTGAGGGCTCGCTAGTGCGGAAGTACAGTGGTACTATCGCTCGGGACGTTTTGAATACTGTTGTTAATTTGAACCTTATGTCTTAGGACTTCCTATTTATTTATTTATATTACTATAATTCTAAAGTGGTTCGCAACTGATTCAGATTTTCGACCCAGTACTAGCGGAGGTCGTGGCTCAGTGGTAGAGCGCTCGCTTAGCAAGCGAGAGGTCCCAGGATCGAAACCTGGCGTCTCCTACAAACTTATCTTTATATTTACATTTTTGTTTAAGGTTGTGTTGATATATATACTACTAGCTGTGCCCCGCGGTTTCACCCACAGCGCACCCGTCCCCGTAGGTAATACGGGACAAATAGTATTAATTTGAAAAAAAAACAGTTAGAATTTATTTTAATAAATATCAATAATATATTTTATTATATTTATATATTTTGTTATGCATATTAATAATATTTGTAATTTTTTTTCAAATTTATACGGAAATATTAATGTCTGATAAACTACTAAACCAACAAAACATACTATTATAACTATTGTCGACTTTTACGCGGACGAAGTCGCGGGCAAAAGCTAGTGACATATAAGGTGATGGAGGTTAGTGTTAGTATTGGTTACTAGGTTAGTAGGTTAGTGCGTGAACTAGCCTATTCCGAGAGTGGTTGAGGGTGCATGGGGTAACAAGTATCTACGTTTATAGCGGTGGGACCGGAGGGGTATGAGGGGATGGAAATTATATTATTATCTTTGTAAATGTAACACGGGTTTTTTAGCGGTGCAGAGAGCGAGTAAATTACTATTTTTTTATGTCGAAAACATTTCGTTAGTACCGAAGGAAGATTCGATTCTTTTGACTCGTTCGGCGCGGAAAAGTTTGCGTTCATTTTGAATAAAACTTTGGTCTAAATAATAGATTATTAATAAATGGTCCAATTAAAACGCTTTGCCATAAATAAACTCAAAGTAGAAAAGAGACGACATTATTCATATTGATACTAGTCAGAGAGAGACACAACTGCACTAGCTCCTCCTCCCGACGCATGTTTGTGGAAAATCGCAATTATCGTTTCTTTATCAATTAACTGGAATGGAAAATCTAAATGTCACTGCTTAGATGTCTGCCCTCCAATGTACGGCAGATGCTATTCCAAGACAGAGCCTCGGGTTCGTTAAATTAGTTAATTTTTATTATTATTATTATTAGATTCATCAGATTCTAAGCAGTAATATAAATAAATTAAATCTGCATCTTCAAAAAACAATGTTTTCAACCCCGAACTAATCAGAGCTTTGTTATAAGAGTCAACGTCTATATTATGTATCTTTGTCTGTCATCGTAGCTCTTCACTGAATGAACAGTTCGTTCACTTGCCCGGCGACATATCGACCGCGCCAATATTCCGATACGTTAACACCAGGAGCGCATCGCAGCCGAGGAGTCAGACTAAAGAATTGAAAAGTATTATTTTGTTATTTATGTACTCTGAGCATAGCAATCCTACTAATATTATAAATGCGAAAGTTTGTGAGGATGGGTGTATGTATGGATGGATGTATGATCACACAAAAACTACTGAACGGATTTGGATGAAACTTTACAGTAATATAGGTGATACATCAGAATAACATATGGGATACATTTTATCCCGAAATCCCTGTGGGAACGGGTACAAAGCAGGTAACACAGCGGGGCGCAGCTAGTAGAGTAATAATATGGCTGAAACTATTGGAGAGTAGAGAATACAATTATTTTATATTACAAACCAATAATACGATTTACTATCTATATTATCTACCTGTACTTAATATTATAAAGAGGTAAAATTTGTAAGTTAGTTTGTTTGTTTGTCTGTTTGTATGTTCGAGCTAATCTCGAAATTATCTGTCTGATTTGAATAATTATGTTACACATAGAACACAAATTGATGAAACTTATATAATCTTATGCGAAAATAAAATAAATATTTTCTCAATGTATTTACTCCGACGCCAGGAGCCACTCGCCTACTCAATATGAATGAATGAATGTAGGTATTTCAAATCGTATAGTAAGCTCTCTTCATAAATCCTAGTCTCCTGGTCCCATTCGGTTCTATGATAGTTCAATAGTATCCGTGCTGTCTACTATTTAAATTCCCCGTTGTCATAGAATGAGTGAACGAGCGATTTCATTCGTTCACAATTTTGTTGTTCTAGTTTTTATTAATAATCTATACTAATATTATATTGAGATAAAGTTTCTAACTATGTTTGTTTGTTTGTTTGTTTGTTTGTTTGTAAGGGCTAATCTCAGAAACTAAATATTGAATATTTATATTTGTAATGTATAGCCTCATTCAACGGGAAGGGTATAGGCCATTTTTCATCCCGAAATTCCCACGGGAACAGGCACAATGCGATGCGGGTAATACAGCGGAGCACAGCTAGTAATACTATGAGTTGAGCGCGAACAGAGAGGTCAAGGTCGTGACGGGAGACTTTGTTATTATACAGGGGTTATCGATAGGCCACTTCTACTTCTTTCTATAAATATATATAATTGACACCCAGACGGTCAATTATATATTCATAAAAAGCATTTGTGTATATACTTATATGTATAAGTAACAGTTAGTTATACATTCCTTAATACAAGTTGAGAGCTTAGTTTGGGTCTAATTAACCGTGTGTAAATTTGTCCGGATGTATATCTATACTAATATTATAAAGCTGAAGAGTTTGTTTTGTTTGTTTGTTTGTTTAAACGCGCTAATCTCAGAAACTACTGAACCGATTTGAATAATTCTTTCACTGTTAGATAGTCTATTTATCGAGGAAGGCTATAGGCTACATTTTATCCCGAAATTCCCACGGGAACGGGCATAACGCGGGTAAAACCGCGGGGCGCTGCTATTTATTATAACTAGGACAGGGTATGTTTTGGTACATCGTGGTAAACAGGCCCCTGGATAACTACACACTCTGTTAATTAGACCCAAACTAAAGCTTTTAGGCTTGTATTATGGAATTCAACTAACTGATACTACTACATATACATACTCGTACGTACACAACAATTTTATGAGAATATATTATTGTTAATTATTTAATTCTTTGAATTTAACTATAACTATAAGAATGGACGCAAACTTTTCGTATTAGTTAAAAAATAAGTGTTCATACATGAGCAAACAACTAAATAGTCAATTAGATATGTAAAGGCTTTAAATAAGTCACTGTGTACAACATCAAGTAACAATCTTCGTACGTAAAAATAATGTTCATCTATCAATCCTCCATCTTCTCTTCGTTGTTTATATTTAGACTTTTAATGGTAAATAAATTAAATAAATCATTTATTTCCATAACTGTAGCATAAGTTTATCGAAGGCGATTAGAACGCACCGTCCTTCGCATGCACTTTTCACGATTATATTACCTCATCTCTTTATATAAGTTTTACTAAAAGTAAAATAATTACTAATTGTTCTTATTATAATCAGTACACTAACTTTCCCCAATTATTCAAGGAAAAACTTGTACAAACTTACCACTGTCAAAGTGCTAAGTAAGTTCGGCGGTAAACAACGTTCGTTGTAAAGCTCTGTTTGATCATGTTCTCCTGGTACGCGCGGTACGTTGAGGATTGATTTTGTGACATCGTGCCTACGTTCATTCGGTCTCTGATAAATGAACGGACATATTCAGACTGATTGAATCTAACGCTATACATTTGAATGAATTGATTAATTTATTAGAACTGAGGTTCGTATAACGGAACTGCGAACGCAAAAAAATGTAATTTGATTGTTTACCTTGTCTAGGATTGTTTTTATAGAATGATGGAAATAATTTAAGATCTGTGTTTTTAATGTTAAGCAGCGTGTTTTCACCAACCATAACATAATGTACGATGTACTTACATATAAGAATTT
Organism: Cyclophora punctaria; assembly: GCA_951394245.1. Lineage (NCBI taxonomy): Eukaryota > Metazoa > Arthropoda > Insecta > Lepidoptera > Geometridae > Cyclophora > Cyclophora punctaria. Next base: position 13,508,778 of record OX596167.1, read on the forward strand.
ATGACATATAAAACCGCTATGCGTATTAACCATGTACTTGTAGTGATTAAAACAGATCTGACTAGTCTCTCCCTTTAATAAAACATATCTTATAGTGGTACTAATCAAAAACTTCACATTATTTGTAAGTAAATGTGTAGTTACGAAATTAAACAAACATGTAGTGTTTCGTTTAATGTCTCAACTTTAATACTTAATAAGTTTAATTTATAACTTGATTTTGATTAATTTCTAGTAGGTTAGTGGCCGACCCTGGTAATCAACCAATTTGTTGATTGATACGTTTTATTATGATATTCAATTTCCCATTAGTGAAATAAATTATCCACAAACCCCGCCATTATAATGTTTCGCCCTTCCCAACAACCGAAGTCAAGGTCGCAAAATCGCAACGGTTAAAGTAACTAAACTAGGGCGTCGCGCCAAAAGTTTCCAAAATTGCAACAAGTTACCAAAGTGCAGGCACTAAAATGCATTCCAAGACTTTCTTCATAGTCCTGTTTTCCTGGTAGCTTTGCATACCAAGTGACCCCGACTGTATACGTAGCTCTAGTTCCATACATGTTATATTTGCAGCTTGCATTCAATGTACGTACAAACTACTCTATAACTATACAGTTATCTGTTGATCCGAGACGAAAGATACCTGTTCGTATTTCTGCTCTCCTAGTACAGGTGCGAAATCTTTATCGATTCTGGACGTCTGGCTAGTGTAACTTGAACTCTCGTTGCGATGAAAATGAACGGTGATTGATTCATTTTACTTGAACGCTGGTTATCGACAAGACAAGTAATTAGAACATATAATAACTAGATAGACACGAAATAGTTTCAAATTATATAAGAGACTATATATGGTAGATCACATAAATAGATTCTTGAACTTCTTGATGGAATGTTATCATAAATTGAAGAGTGAAACAGATTAAAAAGCGTTAATTGTCAAAGAATAATAAAGTAATAATACGTTATTGTTCCCTGTTGTGCATTGTACACCTCTCTGTTTATTCTGCTTGCCTAGTAGTGGCCCGATATCGGCAAACGGTTGCAAAATATTTATTTACAGCCGTTCGCGTCGCGTCATTGAAAATAAATAACATACTATAAATTATTATTCCTTATCTACTATATAAACATAAGTCGGGTTTTCCTCCCTGACGCTATAACTCCAGAACGCACGAACCGATTTCCACGGTTTTGCATTCGTTGGAAAGGTCTCGGGCTCCGTGAGGTTTATAGGGAATAAAAATCTCAAAATTCCCACGGGAACGGGGGCTCTGCGGGTGAAACCGCGGGGCACAGCTAGTTAGTAATATTTATTTTACGACATAGTTAATATTCCATATTTGAAATAATAATTTTACAGAATTCGAATCAAATAAACGAACACAGAAGTTTAAAAAAAATAAAACATGTTTTATTTTATACGAGCAGAAGCTTTTCCGAGCCTCAAACATTTGACACCTTGAATTTAAAGTGAAACTTCTGAATGAAATATTTATAACAACCAATGCTGTTCATTGTTTACGTTTCGTTGTGCATTTAGAGCTCTTAGTGTTTGCTGGTGTCCTGGTAGAGCTGCATTCATTCTTGTCTGGTTCCGGAAGTTTGGCGCACAACCCGTCGCCATGCATAGCACCCATCCGGTCATAGTTGATATGTAGTCACGGTTTTGGATGCATTTTCTTTATTCCACCGTTTTATAAAGGTTTTGATTTTATTAGGTTTATTAGGTTAGAATTTTCTTTCGATAAACTCCTCATAGTCATATTTCAATTTTTTTATCTCATTTAGTGATCGTAATTAAGTTAATTTCAATCAAGATGTTCCAACTTGTACGATACCGTTTGGTATGGGTTATAGTGGCTCTTCTAGCTGATCATAGAGTGGCTGTTTCAAAAGTATTTTAATAGACGTTGTTTAAAGATATTCAAATATTTTTGTAAAATGATTTCGTTAGTTGTCCGCTGCCGGTGAAAATGCGAGGAACAAAAAATATATTATATTTCGAACTTATACTTACTAGTTGTTATGTCCTACAATCAAAGCTTTACGATTTTCAATTAAAAGGTCATCAAGAAGGTTACATTTACAAATAGTAAAGTAAATAAGTTGTTAATGAAAATTTATTATTTAATTATTTGTGAATCTGAAAGATAAACATTTTATTCACATTAATTAAAACCAGGCACCGAAACTTATATAATTAACAACCAACAACTATAAAACAACTAAATTATCAACTATCAGTACCAGGGCGACATAATACTCGAAGAGATTGATCTGTGTTTGGGGCCGTCCATAAATCACGTGATGTTTTTTTTTGCCATTTTTTGACCCCCCCTCCCCCTTGGTGATACATCGTGAGGTTTCAGTCAACCCCCCCCCCCCCAGCCTATATCACGTGTATTTTTTCATATCTACAAAACTTTGCAACCACATGAATAAAACACAGGTTTAATGGATATAGATTATTTAATAAAGAAAATTAAGGATCACAATTATAACCAAAATTAATGTTCAATGCAGTAGCAATGAAAAAATAACTCGCGGCTCGCGGGAACTTCACTTCGGTCGTTGCCTAGCAACGGTGCATCAGTGTGCGCGCATTATAACCTACAGCGCGTGTACAAGTTTAAAGTTCGAGTGGCCAAAAAACGAACTAATAAAAAAGTGTATTGAACAAATTATTACGCCGCTTTTGGTTTTGTATTCCGAAAAAAAAATACACGTGATATTTGCTACAACCCCCCCTCCCCCGTGGTGATGTTTGGTGATTTTTTTAAAGACCCCCCCCCCCTTTTGAACCTCACGTGATTTATGGACGCCCCCTTTCATATTTGTGTGCGGTATGCAACTCCCTCCTGTGATTGCGACAGATTGATATGTACGATATACGATAGACAAGGATGGGTATAATGCGCGTTGTAGGCGCAAGTGTGCGAAAATAAGACTGTGGATTTGTTGATATTGGCAGTAACTTTATAGTATTTAAAAATATAATGCAATTAAGTTTAGTGAGTACAAATGAGGGTGATTAATTGAACCCTTTAATTGAACTTCATTTATTTAGAACCTTCATTAGACTATAAAGTGGAAGCATTTTGATGAAAATTCATATTTAGAATCTTTAGGGTAGCACTCGTGGCGTAGTTTGACTGAGTAGTGTTAACTCATTGCGATGGTATACAATACAATAGTAACCAGTCATCTTGACCAGGTGTCACTTAGTGCCTCTTACTTATAGTTAGTCTACTAATTTATCATAAGTAAGAGTATTGATCAGTGTTGTTTTAATACTTAAATGTAGAAAATATTAAAAAATAAATATTGAGGTTCCGGCTTTCTGTCGACCTACCCTAAATCTAGATGCGGCTTCAGATAGGGACGGAACGATTACAATTTTAAATGTTGGAAGGGTACACGAGATATTTGGTGGTGTTTCGTGAATGTCCGATGCAATATCAACTAGGACTTGCGTGTGTCGAGTGTAATTGCACATGTGGTGGTAAGTGTTGTGCGAGACAGCTATATGACAATTTACTAACGATAAAAAGAGAGATGCTTACTTCGAAAATCAGCCATTTTGTACCTTATTTACATAAGTAGAGAAATCTGTAGGTCTTATTTTAATTTGAGCTTAAAATGCATTTCATTGATGCAACAGTATTAGGCTGACATGAAAAGAAGAAGCAACCAAAAGTTTTAAGGTTCTAAGTATTTCATTGGAGACTATTTTTAGAAGACTGCATTTGATTCATCGTCCTTGAAGAAATAACAATATTCTATTGGGACAACATCAATGATATTTATATTTTGAAACTATTTTTAATTAAGAAAGAGTTTAATTATATGAAACGGGTCTGTATCGCGTTAGATTATATCCGTATTTATTAAAATACGTAACCGACGTTTCGAGGGGGTTACAGCGCTCGTGGTCACGAGATGAGTTCCGTCCCGTTCATTTCATTTAATGAGTGCAAATCGTGTGAGTTTAAACAATATGTTTGCAAAGTTTTATAAATTTATGGAAATAATTATTATTAAATAAGAAAATCGAACATAATATATCGGATCTAATAATTGGATCGAAGTTTAGCATTCAACTTGTGACGAGTACAAGCAGCGGCAAACCGCGTACTGAGTATTGTTGCTGAAAGTATCTTAAATAAAACAAAAAAACATCCCCACCGAATTGTGAACCTCCTCCTTCGGCTTTTGAAGTCGGTTAAAAATAATTGAAATCTAATGGAACGTTTTAACAAATAATCGCGATTAAACAAAATAAACCTCGAAATTATTATTCAAGGGGTTTTTAAGATGCTTGAGGTGAAGAAATATGAATTATTATTTTGTTCTCAAATTATTGTTATCATATCATTAAGATTTTTTCCGCATAACTCTAAATCCTATCCTACTAGTATTATAAACGCGGAAGTTTGTGAGGATGGATGTATGATTGTTACTGAACGGATTTGGATGAACCTTAGTAATATAGTTTATTACCCGCGTTGTGCCCGTTCCCGTGGGAATTTCGGGGATTTTTTTACATAAAAAACCTTTCTCTTGAATCACTCTACCTATTACAAAAAAAAGCGGCCAAGTGCGAGTCGGACTCGCCCATGAAGGGTTCCGTAGCAGCGAGTAACATAATAAAGAAGTTCTTGAAATAAATGTTTTTTTATTTACATTTGAGTTATTGAATGAATAATCAGTATTTTTTTGCGGTTTACGATTTATGTCGTAAAAAAAAAACTACTAACTAGACCTCGTTCAAACCAATTTTCGGTGTTAGATTACATTGTTATGTACATCATATATTTTTTTTAGTTTTATCATTCTCTTATTTTAGAAGTTACAGGGGGGGGACACACATTTTACCACTTTGGAAGAGTCTCTCGCGCAAACTATTCAGTTTAGAAAAAAATGATATTAGAAACCTCAATACCATTTTTGAAGACCTACCCATAGATACCCCACACGTATGGGTTTGATGAAAAAAAAAATATTTTTTTCATTTCTATGTATGGGAGACCCCCCTAAAATTTTATTTTTTTTCTATTTTAGTGTGAAAATATTAATGCGGTTCACAGAATACATCTACACACTAAGTTTCAACAACATAGCTCTTATAGTTTCGGAGAAAAAAGGCTGTGACATACGGACAGACAGACGGACAGACGGACGGACAGACAGACAGACATGACGAATCTATAAGGGTTCCGTTTTTGCCATTTGGCTACGGAACCCTAAAAACCGCATCAAAATCTGTTGCGTAATTTTAAAGATTTAAGCATACAGACAAACAGACAAACAGACGCGACTTTGTTTTATACTATGTAGTGATACATCAGAGTAACGTATGGGATACAGTTTTTCCGAAATTTCCGAGGGAACGCGTATAACGCTGGTGAAACCGCTGGGCGCGACTAGTATAACATGAAGTCTTAAAATAGATTCCGGTACCAGGGAATCATGTTCGGCCAGAAGTTTCAACAAGATAAACAATATCGATACATATTGTACTCGAAATTGTATTTGAACCTTATCTGCAAGAAGCTAAGGTCCATAAACGGTTGATGTGATGTATGTAACATTGCAATCACATGGAAATCATATACATATATACGAGTATATGTCCGTTTTGGATACTTGGATACTAGGATGACATGATTTCTTGGATATTGTGTTGTCTGAAAACTAGTAGAGTCTAGTTCTTCTCAACCTCGACATTAAAAATGTATGCGTTGAATTGCATTCAGCAGTTTTTCTGAAAGTAGAAGAAGTAATTTACCCTCAAAATCAGTTACATAATGTGTCCTATTAATCCTACTAATAGGTATTATAGATGTAAAAGTTTGTGAGGATGTGTGGTTCTTACTCTTTCACGAAAAATGTACTCGACGGATTTAGATGAAACTTTACAGAAATATAGGTTATACATCAGAATAACACAAGGTATATATTTTATTCCGAAATTACGGTGGGAATGAGTACGAAGCGAATGAACCCGCGGGACGCGGCTAGTATATTTATAAAGGTATTAAAGGTAAAAATCACTAAGAGCTCTAGGTCAGCAAATATTTAACTCAATTCTCGATTTTACAGAGTACGCAATAGAGACGCTTTTTCATTAACATGAATGTATCTATCTAATGTCCCCTTAAATGTAGCTATGTAATATCTTTTACCATAGTATAAAACAAAATCGCCCTCCATGTGTTTCTGTGTGTGTCAAAGTTCCTTCAAACGACGCAACGGATTTTGATACAGTTTTTACTGTTTTTTAGAGAATTAATTCTCGTTGGTTTACATGTAACTAGCAGCGCTCCGCGGTTTTACCCGCGTTGTGCCCGTCCCCGTGGGAATTCCGGGATGAAAAATAGCCTACAACTATCCCGTCAAATGTGACTAAAGTATTTCCCGAGATTAGCTCGAACGTACAAACAAACAAACTTTAAAACAATACATTAAAAAAACTGGTTTTGTGCCGGGACGGGAAGAACACAGGAAAAACCGCGGGCATCGCCTTGTTTTCATATAAGGGGCATGTCGCCCCTGTTCCCGCCGTTCGACGTCCCGGTCTCCCCGGTACAGACGCGCACAGAGGTGCGTTGTAACACGTTTCATCTTTCAATGACGAGGACTTTATGAATAGTGAGGAGATTAGAGAGCAAGTCTCGGTTCAATGTTTACTGTTTCTTCATACAATATAAACTATGTATGACGTCATGAAATTGACGCGGGAGCACACCCACCCCAGTGTGATACTATTATCATCAAATGAGAACTCACGAAATAATTATTTTCTTTCTTATCTTTGGTTCGAATTCTAATTCAATCCTTTTTGAAGTGAAGTCTTCTTTCTCGGCGTTGTGCACTTTTTTGTGATAGGTAAAAAAATTAAACTCGCGTCAGGACACGTGACCTGATCGAATATTCGTAAGACGTGTTGACGTTCATATTCAAGTTTTCAACCCGTTGATTGATTTTCTTCCAAGTAGACTGGTGGCGCCCTGCAGTTTTTGCCATTCCCTTGTAAATTAAGGGATTTATAGTAGCTTCCCCTTGAATGTGTCCAATACAAAATTATTACTCGGACTGGTAATTCGAGAGATTAGTGCGTTTAAACAAACGTAGGTACTAAAACTAATGGTGTGTCAATACCAACCAGTCATTCTAATCTCGTCACCAAACTATTGTAAAAAAACTAGCTGCGCCCCGCTTCACCCGCGTTGTACCCGTTCCCGCGGGAATTTCGGGATGAAAAATAGATGTTGGCCGATTCTCAGACCTACTCAATATGCTCACAAAATTTCATGAGAATCGGTCAAGCCGTTTCGGAGGAGTACGCGAACGAACACTGTGACACGAGAATTTTATATATAAGAAGATATATGAAACGAACAAAATGCATGAATTTTCAATAAAAGACATCGCGTCGGAGTTTTTAGACCGCCTAAAGGCCTCCGACATGGTCTATCGATAAGATTCATTAATGTCAACATGTCTAGACCAAGTCCCAAACAACTTTGCCCACTGCTCTTTAAAATAAATATGTATAACAACATATATGTGATTTAATAATTGTATTTCAAGTTTAACATTTAACTGATGACGAGTATGAGCAGCAGGAAGCCGCATTGTAACCCGGGCTTTTTGTAAAAATGAAAAACTTTGTAAAATATGTATTGAAATTCCACCGAAAGTCGTTTATAAACCATTTGTACTCATAGTAAAAGTACTACAACACTGTTTCATGATCACAACTTCAATAACTTCAATCATAACAGAGTACTAACGTCTTGAAATAGTTTTCGGTACCAGGGATTCATGCTCGGCCAGAAGTTTCAACAAGATGAACAATATCGATACATTGAACATACTCGAAGTTGAATATGAACCTTATCTGCGAGAAGCTTAGGTCGATAAACGATTGATGTGACGTATGTAATATTGCAATCGCATGGAAATCATTTATTAGTCCGTTCTAATGATGTATGTCATGTATTGGATACCAGGGTGACAATGTAAAGTATTCGCCTGTAATCTCCCACTGCTGGACAAATGCCTCTCATCTCACTGAAGATATCAGTACAATGAGGAGAATAAGGCGTACGATTCCTTTTAGCTGATACGATACATATCGACGGTTAAAAGGTAATAGGGCATAAGCGACATTTTGGTCGGAAATGAGTTATGAATGCCATCCTACTTAAAAAAATTCGCTCTATCGAATCCGCTTACTCCCACGGCTCTACAATGACTTTTTTGTCACTTATGCCCAAGCAAAAAACTGCGTTTTCGTAGTGTCATTTCGGTGTAACCAACAGAATTTTATGCCTTTTTTACCCTTAAGGCGCTTGTACCCCTGTAAAAATAGCATCACTTTTGGTTTATAGTCGGTAATGTATTTTTACTTCTTACTGGCGTAGAGATTCCGGGTGCTTACGCCTCTTTACCATTAGCACCTGTTTTGAAAGCTGGAACTTATGTCTCTTTACCTTTGTCGTCATAAACATTAAGCGTCGGTTATACCTTACTACCATTTACAAGTTTAAAATACAGTTGTCGCTTATACGCAATTACTTAAATGTAATTTGATATTAAACTGTCGGTTATACCTTACTACCATGTACAAGCTAACAATACATTTGTCGCGTATACACAATTACTAAAATCAAATTTGATATTGAAAGTTAGATGTTAACTCTCATTTTAAAGGAGAATTATGTTGGTTGTGATTCTATTATTTTAAAACTGACATTTAATCGTCGTTACCATTTGGCCAAATATTGCCGTATGTTGGATTTTCTCGTTTTCCTCTTGATATTGAAATCATGATGTGTGGAAGTATCATGTTACCTTTTTTCCAATCCACTTATAGTGTCGCTAATGTCTAACATCCTGAAGATGTTTTTGCTAAGCACTGTTTCTTATGTTCCATTACCTTAAAGCATAATAATGTGAATCGTCACTTATCCTTCTTTACCCATTTAAATTATTCTACAGTCATGTGACATATTCCCTATTACCTATTGGCATGAGGATATCAAATGTAGCTAAGTCTTCTATACTCTTCGTTTTTTTTTGTGTAGATGTAACTTATGCCTAATTACCCCATAAGGAAAATAAGATCAATTGATCTAAGCGACATAAAACCACCTAAAACAATGTCGAATCAAATAAATAAGAGTGCTAATTAATGCTTTAATTTTTTTTAATTCTATTGCTGTTTCCAGTTTCACAATATGACAATAAATAAAAAAGTTATGTCCATTTTTCTACAATTTCAAACTTTAAACCGCTCTCCTGAACAATTCGGTTTTTGTTGCTTATCCCCTATTACCTTTTAACCGTCGATATATCGGGGCAAAATGATTATTATATCTCATGGTAATGAAAAAGCGTCTCTATTGCGTACGCTGTAAATTCGAGAATCGATTGAAATATTTGCTGATCTAGAGCTCTTAGTGATTTTAACCTATTTATCTATACTTCTATACTATCTATACTTCTATACTAATATTATAAAGAGGAAAGGTTTGATTTTTTGTTTGTTTGTTTGTTTGTTTCGAATAGGCTCTGAAACTACTGCACCGAATTAAAAAAATATTTCACCATTCGAAAGCTACACTATCCCTGAGTGACATAGGCTATATTTATTCCCGAAATTCCCACGGGATCGGGCACAACGCGGGTATATGTAACCCAAGGTATGAAAAACATGCCTAAAAAAATTGGTTATTGGCGTGCGCTACTAAATCTATTGATGATACACAAAAACAATGTTCTACACAATCAAAGTACATATCATTGCGAACAAATAAGTTCGCGAGGGCATATGTCTAACTATTATAGTTAAGACACAATAACCGTTTTAAGTTAAAATTAATTAGTTAAAAAAGGAGTGTAATTTTAAGTTGATGATATTCATATGATGATATGAATCTACATCAAAATAAATGGCTCTACAATCAAGGTTAATTATGTTTCTTTGTGTACCTCTTTAAATTATTAAAATCGGACAGTTAGTTTCAGAGTTATGATGAGAAATATCACTACATAGTATAAAATAAAGTCGTCTCTGTTTCGTGTCTGTTTGTCTGTATGCTTAAATCTTTAAAATTACGCAACGGATTTTGATGCGGTTTTTTTTAATAGGTAGAGTGATTCAAGAGGAAGGTTTTTATGTAAAAGATTCCCAAAATTCCCACGGGAACGGCCACAACGCGGGTAAAACCGCGGGGCGCTGCTTACAAAATAGTAATGCTCGATGGCGGGTCTCTTATGGCTACTTACTGTTTCGTGCGGTCAAAGCGCGCGGGGATATAGGTACCTACCTACGAACTACGAACGACGAAGACGTGCTATGTAGGTATTATCCCGAATTCTTCCTCACATGAAATCTTGATTGTGTATACATATATACTCGCGCGAGACATGTAATATTTTATCCCCAATTTCCCACTTGAAATTTTAATTGTGTATATTCCTGCGGGAGACACGCAATGTTTTATCCCGATTTCATGTTTCTTTGTGTACCTCTTTAAATTATTAAAATCGGACAGTTAGTTTCAGAGTTATGATGAGAAATATCACTACATAGTATAAAATAAAGTCGTCTCTGTTTCGTGTCTGTTTGTCTGTATGCTTAAATCTTTAAAATTACGCAACGGATTCTGATGCGGTTTTTTTGTAATAGGTAGAGTGATTCAAGAGGAAGGTTTTTATGTAAAAAAATTCCCGAAATTCCCACGGGAACGGCCACAACGCGGGTAAAACCGCGGGGCGCTGCTTACAAAATAGTAATGCTCGATGGCGGGTCTCTTATGGCTACTTACTGTTTCGTACGGTCAAAGCGCGCGGGGATATAGGTACCTACCTACGAACTACGAACGACGAAGACGTGCTATGTAGGTATTATCCCGAATTCATCCTCACATGAAACCTTGATTGTGTATACATATATACTCGCGGGAGACATGTAATATTTTATCCCCAATTTCCCACTTGAAATTTTGATTGTGTATATTCCTGCGGGAGACACGCAATGTTTTATCCCGATTTTCCTACATGAAATCTTGATTACCCGAAGCGAAGCGAGGGCGGGTCGCTAGTACCTTTATAAATATACTAACCGCGCCCCGCGGGTTCACTCGCGTTGTACTGGTTTCCTCTGGAATTTGGGAATAAAATGTATACCGGCGCGTTCCTTCTATTGCTTCGTTTCGACCCATTATTTATCGGGGGTGTAGCTCAAGTGGTAGAGCGCTCGCTTTGCAAGCGAGAGGTACCGGGATCGATACCCGGCGCCCCCCCATCGTTATGGTCATCTATATGTTTTTCAAATCATTTTTTAAAAAATATTAATTTTGGGCAAATAGCACAAGAACTTTGAAATCTATTTTGTTCCTAAATAAGTTAAAGAAACAAAAGCAGTTCATTCAAAATTGTTTCTTATTTCGCATCAAATAGAACACTATTTGAAACGTCTTTTATGTTTTAAAGCCGATAAACAAAATAAAAAATTCTTAACCAACCATTATTTAAATAGTAAGGCCCATAGTAAGGATAAATAGTCGTTTCTAAGACAAGTCTTAGCCGAAGCAAATGCTTAGCTGTGAATTAAGATCATAATTTAATTAAATAACGTTACTTTAAACGATTCTTTCACTAAAAGTCACGTTTTGGCTTAGACAGGTCTAAGATTCGATTTTTGATGACTTAGCACGTTGAGTTTGACGTCTTATTCGGAGCAATCAAAAACAAAAGTTAATTATTCAACTTTTAGGCTTAAAAAATATAATAACACCAAAAATATCATGAAGTTGTTAAATATATGATTAAAAGTATAATTAAAAGCTGACTTATAATTTTTATACATGTATATTAAGTAAAAACAATACATTTAATAAAAAAGGTATTTTGTACTTTTTGTTTGCACTGCGGGCAGATAGGGTTAGATTGTATTACATTGTGTTATATGAAAACCCGAGGAAAAACTGTTCACTGAAATTAAAACATGATAGTAGGTTTTATCTGTAAGTGTGTTTCATGTCATTGTGATGTACCACTAGCGCCATCTTCTGACGATGGTACACATTACGAGGTTCAACTTTCACAACGGAGGGCGGGTTTCTATCTTCAGGCGGCCACTCTCCTGCTACAACTTAATTATTTTAAATTTTATAAACTTCGTAAAGCATTAAGTCAATTGATAATTAATAGAGATTGAGGCCGTCAATGAGCCTCGCCCGAGCCACACTTCTCATATCGAATTTACTTATTACTTATTAATTAATTCTAATTCTAAAAAAAAACAGCATTTTAATCGCAATAATCTTTCAAACTACCAGTCAGACTTTAATTATTATTGACCGTTTGTACGGGAACGGACATAAAATGCGTAAAAAAGTGGTGCGCAGTAAATGAACGAATTCAATTACAAAGAAAACAATGATTTCGAGAGTTCTCATTTGAAGACTCTTTTTTTCTCTCTTGTTTCCGTGTCAATTTGATGACACCAAAGTATATATTGTATGGAGAAACAGTAAACATTGAACTGAACCCCGCTCTCTAACCTCCACACTATTCATAAAGTCCTGGTCCATGAACGATGAAACATGTTCACAACGCACCTCTGTGCGCATGTGTACCGGGAGGGGGCGAGCGATCTATACTTATAACTAAGTATGGATTGGTCGTCGTCGCCGTTTCCCGCGCTTACTTCCTAAAAAATGAATTGCTGAATGTGCTAAGCGCAAATCTCAGAAACTACCAATCCGATTCGACTAATTCTTGTTGTAATAGATAGGCACATTCAACGGGAAGGTTATAGGCTATTTTTCATCCCGAAATTCCTACTTGAACGGGCACAACGTGAGTAAAACTGCGGGGCGCTGCTAGTAATAAAGCTGAAGAGTTTGTATCTTTTTATTTTAAATAAATAAATTTTTAATATATGAACGCGCTCATTCTAAAACTAGTTATTAGGCAAGTCTCAAACTTCTTCTTAGGAACCACATGTCATCGATGTAAGCAACAATAAAAACGGCATCCATATTTTTTAAATAACCTTCCTACGCTCGGGAATCGAACCGGGTAAATGTAAAGAAATTACTCCCGGTTTTTAATTGTGTAAATAGAGAAGGTTAATGATAATTATAATGATCAATTACGTTCATAATAAGTATTTATGATAGGTTATTAACATCAAAAAACGCGAGGTAACATCGCCAATTTCATAGATTACATACTCATCCTCCGTGCTTCGGAGGGCACGTTAACTTCTCGGTCCCGGTTGTTTCAATCGTCAGATCATGTCGGAGGCCTTAAGGTGGTCAACAACCCCGACACTAGGGTTGGTAACTAACCTACCCGAACTTAATTTTTTATCCTCAAAATCTTATTTTTTGTTTGTCCTTATTGCAACTGCTGGTCCGATTTGGCTGAAAATTGGTGGGGAGGTAGCTTAGAACCAGGAGACAACGACGGATATAAGACGAAGGATATAGACGACGGATATAGGATATTATTTATCCCGTATTTCCTACGGAAACGGGTGCGCTGTGGGTGAAACCGCGGGGCACAGCTAGTCTTTTATTATCAGCAGCGGCGCGCAATTTTACCCGCGTCGTACCTCTTCTTAGCCTATGTTACTGTTAGCCCGTATTCGCCCACTGTTGGTTTGCCTCCACCTCCCTTTTCCCGCTACTCTTCTCGATTTTGGGACACCTAGATATGTGTTGTTCGAAATTCCAATCTACCTCTGTGCCACCGAAGTGTTTATCCAAATCCGTTTAGAAGTTTTTGCTTGAGAATAACATTCATCTATCAATATCAATATCCTCGTAAAATTGTAATATTAGGATATACGCAAAAGAGGCAAAAGAGGCCATTTGGCATTATTGATAGATCAAGGAAGATTTAATTTTACGAGATTTAATTCTAAATTATGTATATCAATGATCAAATTGAATCCTTATAATCTGTCGGCGCGTTCCTTCTATTGCTTCGATTCGACCCTTAAAACATCGGGGGCGTAGCTCAAATGGTAGAGCGCTCGCTTAGCATGCGAGAGGTACCGGGATCGATACCCGGCGTCTCCAATAATATTATCCGCTTCAGTTTTGCTTTTATTTTACCTTTATAGGTTTTCCAAAATAATTATTAATTTAATAAGTAGTAATTATTTATTATACATTTTTCACAGAGTTTTGCAGATTGATGTTATTTTAGGACTCTGTTGGTTTAGACAAGGTTAGAAAAGTACACGATAATAATATGCGTGCTGTCCTGGTAGTTTTTAGACCGCCTGAAGGCTCCTGGCATGGTCTTAAGATTGAAACAACCGGGATCAGCTATTGATGAACAAGTATTATAATGATAGTCAGACGAGTTTGTCGGTCATTCTCACCGCTCCCGGCACAGATGCGCACAACGGTGCGTTGAGTGCAAGTTCTATCGTTCACGACCAGGAGTTTATGAATGCTGAAGAGATTTTACGTCCATGTTCATTACTGTTTTAGTTCTGTACGATGTTAATTAAGGAGATATTAGGTTTTTTTTTATTATAGCTCTCTCGGTGTAGTGTAAATACATATAATATTTCCTATTAAACGATATAATTATTTTAGTATTCTAGATAATGATACATTTATCGAACCAATAGTCCTCATAAATACGAGTACTCACAAACCACTTTTGGTGAATGATATGAATAAATAATTAAGTTTAAATTGTATCACTTAATTCATTGAGTTAACATATGAAAGGAAACTAGAGAAATAAAAGTAGTAAACAAGTTCCGAAATACTTCTTATATCTATTTATCTACCTATACTTAACGTAATAAAGCTGAAGAGTTTGATGTTAGGTTTGTTTGAACGCGCTAATCACAGAAACTTCCAATCCGATTTGAATAATTATTCTGTATTGGATAGCTACATTCAACGATAAGGTTATAGACTATTTTTCATCCTGAAATTCCCACAGGAACGGGCACATCGCGGGTCAATCCACAAGGCGTTGTTAATCAAATTATCAAAGTCAACAACGAATGCGAGGAATGAATTAATACTATTTGTTTTGCCTCATTTCATGCTTGTGCTGAAATTCAGTAAATACATAAATCTTCTAATAAATTCAAAAAATGTCTCGTTTCCGCACAAAATAAATAATTTGATTCAGTTTACTTGTTTGCGGTCTAGACAAGTCTACGCGGGAATAAAAATGGCGGTTTATTATTTAACGATGCACCGATTTCATTGGTTATTCTTACGCTTGCGCTTTTGCGAAACGCGTCTGTTATTGATTGAAAACCACCCCAGGCACTAGGGCTTCATAACTGTGGCGGAAGTCTGTCTAGCTCTCATCGAAATCTCTACAAGGGTTCGCGCCAGGACAGCTGCGCACAAAACTGCGTCGTATGCATTTTATCTGTCCGCAGACTAGGACTTAATGATTTATAAAGATATTCGTTTGAATATCTCAGTACCTAGGCACATCAAGGCTCAAAATCAATCACTAGGTTATAGTTCCCGCCATTGCAACTTGCGCACAAAGCTGCGTTATGCTCTGATTTAACCGTTACAACACTAGGACTTCATGTCTAGTTAGAAGGTCGATTTATTGATCATGGTTGCTGTTTACATCTAGCTCTAGATGTAACTTAGTGGTTGTTACGCCTCAACAGATGCGCATAAATCTGCGTTGTGTGCAGTTTCAAACGTTCGCTGACCAGGACTTTATGATCTATGCAGACATGTTTGAATGGGGTACTATGAAGTATATGATAATATTGGTTGGCTTGGTTCCCGCCCGTCTGGTACAGATGCGCACGGAGATGCGTTGTGAGCCTGTTTTATCGTTTTCAAACCAGGATTTTATGAATGGTCAGGAGATTCGAGTGCATGGTTCAGTTTAGTATCTAGGGTTGTGCACAACACGAAAGTTTGTTATTACAACTTGAAGTTTTTGACAAAGTTCCATTTTTATATTGGAAATGTGATTAAATACTTTTCAAACGAAGTAGGGAGAATATTAGGTGTTATATTAACTTTGGGAACGTTGATTTTGTGTTTAGTATGTTTTGTTTAATACCAACGTAACCAATAGTAGTGTGACTTAAAGGATTGGTTTCTTAACTTTAAGCGAACACTACTCATTTTGAATTGAAACTACGTTTACTAATGGACCAAGAGCCCGCGAACCCCAGACCTTCGTTATTTTATAAAAGCTGAAAGTTTGTCAGCGCATGCTCCCACACACAGGTAAGAACGATGGACTATTATGAAGTTTGGGTTATAGTGGCTTTGGCAGGTATACGGTACTAAATGTCAATGGTCGAAAACACCAAGTTGGCCATCGATTTCGATATCACCGTCAAAGGGTGACTTGTACAACTCCTCAAGAGCTTTCAAATGACATAGGTCATGTCACTGTTGAGCATTAGGATCAGCGTCCATAGCATAGGTCAACTCCAATCTTCAATGGTCGAAAACACCAAGTTGGCCGTCGATTTCGATATCACCGTCAAAGGGTGACTTGTACAACTCTTCAAGAGCTTTCAAATGACATATGTCATGTCACAAATCACACTTAATTATTTGATGAATTTAGATCGGTATTTTACACACCTTTAGTACCGTTTATCTGCCAAAGCCACTATAACCCAAACTTCATAATAGTCCATCGTTCTTACCTGTGTGTGGGAGCATGCGCTGACAAACTTTCAGCTTTTATAAAATGACGAAAGTCTGGGGTTCACGGGCTCTAGGTCTATAATACACTTTGCTTTTATTTTACATTTGTATCTGACGTTTCGGCCCCTTCACAGGAACCGAGATCACAGAAGATGTAGTCTTATGTGATCACGGTTCCTGACTTAAAGTTTATATTTGTAAGAAAGACTACGTGATAACTAATAAATATTAAGAAAGTTGAAGTATAGTTTCATTGATGGTACAATATATTTTAAGTAGTTAATTTGACAGGCCTTTGCCCAGCAGTGAAACAATACCGGTGTTTGTGCTTTACAACACACAACACTTTAGTTGTACTGTACTGATATCATTTAGTGAGAGCGTTACTTTTACCCAGAACTAAGACATTATAGACTAATACTTAAGGTGTAATAATAATAATATACTCTCACTATTAAAAATACTTCAGAGGTATACTACACTACTTTTCTAACGACAACCATTGTCCATTGCCAACAGACAAGCAACTCAGTGCAAACTGCATGGTCGTCCAAAGAGGTATTCGTGGTTAGAGACCTCATCGCTCACTTTGAGTCCATATGGGAGCCCACGGAGGCCGAGAAACGTCGCGAGGCGGCCATTCGGAGGGTGCTGATGAGGGTGCTGGGGAACTCCGCCCCGGCGGCGCCTCGGGCCGCCGGGGACCTCCGCGCCTGGATATACGTCAAAGACAGATCGACGTGCTATCAAGTTGCGGTAAGTCTAACATGTGTAGCTTTGTGCAGGCTCTTGGGTCCAAATTCACCGTTTGATTCCGTCTTGAACCGCGATCAAATGAACTCGGTTATAGAGAATTCTTTAGTAGATGTTTAATGAGCGATTTTGACACGTATTGTATGAAAAATTACGTGTCGATTTAGGACGTCTCCGAGTGTGGCAGTTTGAGTTTTTAATTACATGTGAATTACATTGAGTATTACTTTATACGATTTTTATTTGGATATGAATAATGGCAATGCGATATTTAATGCGAATGCGAAGCGATTGTATTTTTAACGGATAATGATACGTTAACGTCGTAGCAATACAGTTGTTTGTTTATATCGTTTATGTTAACGCAGTGGTGGCAATCTTTTTATAATACTAATGTAACCTTGTATAATTGGACAGACATCATTTTTATCTACTACTAGAAGCGCTCCGCGGTTTTACCCGCGTTGTCGTTGGAATTTCGAGATGAAAAATAGCCTATAACCTTCCCATTGAAAGTAGATAGACGTTACAAAAATATTTTTTCAATTCGTATTTGTAGTTTGTAAACATAAAATCGAACACTTCAGCCTTATTATATCAGTATAGATGTTATTTTCTCAACAAACACATTGTTAGACACCTAACTCATTCTCCACAGTTATCTCCAAGCAAAACGTGCGCCGATGTGTGCATTGAACTGTGCGAGAAAGCTAAAATGGAATCTCACATGCTTATGATCGAAGAGGTCGTGTGCAACGAGTCCCTTCGGAGACTAGTGCACATGGATGAAGTGGTCCTGGATGTGGTACTCAGATGGGGCTACTGGGACGAGGAAGATAGAAAAGATAACTATTTGCTCGTCAAGGAAAATTCGATACTGCATGAGATTGAAGCTTTGAGACACAGCAATTCGCTCGTGTGTGGCGAGCTTAAGTTGGCTACGGAATCGTCGAAGGCGTTCAAGCTGCATATGTTCGAATTTCAAAATAACTGCTTGTGTTATTTTAAGGATAAACAGGTGAGATTTTTTGGCTATTTATCCCGTACTAGCCGTGCCTCGCGGTGTTACCCCCATTGTACCCGTTCCCTCGGGAATTTCGGTATAAAATTCATCCCATGTGTTATTCTGACGTATAACCTATATTAGTGTAAAGTTTTATCCAAATCCGACCAGTAGTTTTTTCGTCAAAGAGTAATCCATCCTCACACACTTTCTCATTTATAATATTAGTGTGGTATGATTAATACGATTGTATTATTTCGTTGTGTGAGATTTTTTTGGTTAAATAGTGTTGTTACTATATTCTAATACTTTTGAGACAAGACTTTAATACTTATCAGATTATAAGTTATTTTAAGGAAGCCTTGCGTTAACTTAGTCGAGCGTAAGCTTAGATCGGACACAAAGTATCACAGAGAAAGCAAATTACAATTTTCCTTTAATATTTAAATTTAGTTCTTTATTGACTTTAAACGTTTTTGTCCAGGGCTCACACAAAATAGAGGAATGGAACGTGAAGGACATCCTCTGGTACATCGGGCACGAGCCCAAGCGGAACCCGCAGTCGCGGTGGGCGATCACCTTTATACCCAGAAACAAACAGAAACGGTCAGTACTCCATCATTATTACTACAGCTATATTCATTCTATTATAATAGTAAAGTTTTTTTTTTTTTTTAGTTTATTCGATTAGCTCATTGGGCCTGGTGTCGGAGTTTTTAAACCGCCTAAAGGCCTTCGACAAGGTCTAACGATTACAACAACCGGGACCGACAATTTAACGTGCCCTCTGAAGCACGGTAGCACTCAGATCGAAGGAGGGGTCGGGCTACACGTTGGTTAACAATCGCAACATTAATTTTACATCATATTTTAGCAAGAGATGTGAAAAGAGAGTGGTGAGGTCTTTGCCCAGCTGTGGGATACAACGGGATAAATATAATAATAAGAATGATATATTGTTCGATGCATGAATATGGGGAGGCTAGGATTACTTTGTGATAGCATTTAAATATCGGGACGGGTGTTACGTAACACTTGCATCGCCCGCGTTGTGCCCGTTCCCGTGGGAATTTCGGGATAGAAAATAGCTATGACCACCCCGTTGAATGTGGCTATCTTTTACAAAAAGAATTATTCGAATCGGATCGAGCTTTTTCTGGAATTAGCGCGTTCTAACAAACTCTTCAGCTTTATTGTATTAGTATAGATTAGCTTAGTACTTGTGTTTGTGAAATAACTGAAATATCACTACATAGTATAAAACAAAGTCGCGTCTGTTTGTCTGTATGCTTAAATCTATAACACGAAACGGATTTTGATGCGGTTTTTTGTAATAGGTAGAGTGATTCAAGGGGAAGGTTTTTATGTAAAAAAAAATCCCGAAATTCCCACGGGAACGGGCACAACGCGGGTAAAACCGCGGGGCGCTGCTAGTTTACTCATATAACATGTTATTAAGGTTTCGTGCTTCATCGTTACTTATTTTTTAAATGTTTAAACATATTTTCGTGATGGTTTCATGCCGCTAGTGGTTTTGGATGATCAAAAGGTATGTTTCAATGAAGTAAATAATAATTAGTAATTAGTGTGTAATGTCCCTAATTGGCAACTGGCCTGTCTTTTCACTGAAGTGGTATTTTGGAAACTATACTCGTGTTGTAGTAGTATACATTATATACAATATTATCGTAGCTAGTATTCACGTTATATGAAACATATATTTCTTATTCATAAACGATATTTAACTTAAACAGTGATTTAAAGTGTTTTGTCTCTTTCGCTCTTTGGCTAATAGCGTATGTCGGAAAGGGACAAACTATGTATTTGATAGCTAAAGTGCGTTAATAAGCGTTTATGGATAAGGCCCATAGTGTCTAATCCATGTTGTGTTTTGGATCGTTCTTTCCACACAAAGAAAATTAGCATGACGTTGACATTCTATAGGACTTAATACTCATTATAACTATGTAGTTAACCTTATTATTTTTTAAGTCTTATTATTTAGTATGTTATTGTGTATAATTTTATATATTTACTAGCTGCGCCCCGCGGTTTCACACGCTTTGTACCCGTTCCCGCGGGAATTTCGGGGTGAAAAATAGATGTTGTCCGACTCTCAGATCTACCCGTTATGCACACAAAATTTCATGAGAATCGGTCGAGCCGTTTCGGAGGAGTATGGGAACGAACATTGTGACACGAGAATTTTATATATGTATTAGATTTATTGGATGGGCTATCGCTTAAATATGCTTGGACAAGAATTCAACCAGTTCTGTTACGCTGTCATTAGACCTCCACAAATCTTCAGGATATGGTGCAGGATATGGTGCAGGATATGGGGCAGTTAGGGCATTGCAGCTGGTGCTCCGTGGATTAGATAGATAGAAAATGTTCTAGTAGTACCAGTATAAGTAGTAGAGCTAATACTAGCTGTTCCGCACGACGGTTCCACCCGCGATCCAATAGATAGCGCTAGTGTGAACATTTTGTAGATCTCACGTTATTTTCCCAGTGAAGTCGCACCTATACATTAAGATAAGTAGGATAAAATCTTCCAATTTCTTTATTAAAAAATAACCTTTCCGTTGAATGTGGCTATCTATTGCAAAAAGATTTTTTTAAATCGGATTTGATTTGTAGTTTCAAAGAATAGTTCTTACGAACATAAAACAAACAAAGCTAGATTCTTCTTCTTCTTCTTCTTCTTCTTCATCGAGTGGATGGTCAACCTGACCAATCCTGGTGTCAGAGTTATTGAGCCGCCAAAGGCCTCTGACATGGCTCATCTAACGACTACTATCCGTAGGAAGTAACCGGGACCGACGACTTAACGTGCCCTCCGAAGCCCGGAATCGATAAAGATAATAATATAATCGAACAAACCTAGATAATATTGGTATATATAGAGAAGTAAAAGTAGCTTAAACAACATGGGAAAACAACAAAAGCACGATCTATTAAAAAAAAACACTAGCGCCATCTATCGATGGAACTACAACAGAACAGCTAGTACCAAACAAAATTACGTTGCAACCTTTACGCTAACTCAGTAGTGACAACTAACCAACCCAACCTATCCTTTGCAGGAGTAAGGAGAAGCCCTGGTTCGGATGCACCATCGCCGGCGCCGTCACTGAAGACCGCCTGAAGTGGATGGCAGCCATGACACTCTCTCAACACACGGACATCCTGCCCACGCCCAGGCTCGTAATCACTTGATGCAGCTAACACGTAGCAACATATATAATTAGCAAAACACGTCTATAGCAACTGATAACGTCCCGCAGTTGCTAGCAACTTATAGTTATAATACCTCGCAGTAGCGCAAAGGATTTTAGAGACAAATACAGCCAGAAAATTAAAGTTAACCTGTAATGTCCAACTGTTGGGCAAAGGCATCTTATCTAACTAAAGATATCAGTACAGTGAGGAGGGTTAGGCGTAATCGCCACGCTTGCCTTATGACACAACATGTTTTTCGCTCTACCAGAATATCTTAAAACTTACCTACTTACTTACTAACCGCTAGCACAAAATTGATACCTTTCGAAATTCGTTTAGCATCTATGTTTTGGAACAAAGTGGGCGCTTGGCCCTCTGGGTGTTTTTGTCTTGTGTTTCTACCTACTTGAAATGTATCTATTATCGATTCCATAATTCAAGATAAAAATGCACAAGCATTTTTGTAAACAAAGAATGTCAAGCTATGTCATTGTCAATGAGGTAACAGTTTGGTAACCATGGTAACAGATTAGTTACCCTGGTAACAAAGTGTTTAAAGTCTTTCAATTAATCAAAATAAAACTTTTTATATTTTAATGTCATTTTAAACAGCGATTAGTTATTTTTATGTTGCTTAATTCTGCTATTAAATTATTTAAAAAAGATACTGTAATGCTTAGAAATGTTCAAATTAATGACAAGATTTATAATCTATCTTGAATTATGGAATAACTTATATATCAGATTATTTCAAATCTGACTGGTGATTCCAGAGATTTGCACGTTCAAACAAACTTATTAGCTTTATTACATTAATATAGTACACACTCGCGAATGCATTATATATACTTATTTATATATAATAAAATAAAATAAAATAAAAAAGACGTGTGGCACTCGGGGACTGCCGCGGTAAAGCTATTGCATTTATATTGGCGAGTTGGCGCAATCGACAATCGCCAACTCGCCAGCTCGCCAGCTCGCCAGCTCGCCAGCTCGCCAACTCGCCAGATCGCCAACTCGCCAGCTCGCCAGCTCACAAACTCGCCAGCTCACCAACTCGCCAGCTCGCCAGTTCGCCAGATCGCCAACTCGCCAGCTCGCCAGCTCACAAACTCGCCAGATCGCCAACTCGCCACTCGCCAATTCTCGATGAATCTCTCACCCCTCTCTCACACCCCCCTCTCTCACCCCCTCTCTCTCACCCCCTCTCTCACCCCCTCTCACCACCCTCTCTCACCACCCTCTCTCACCGCCCTCTCTCACCACCCTCTCTCACCACCCTCACTCACCCCCTCTCTCACCCCCTCTCTCACCACCCTCTCACCACCCTCTCTCACCACCCTCTCTCACCACCCTCACTCACCCCCTCTCTCACCCCCTCTCGCTCACCACCCTCTCTCACCACCCTCTCTCACCACCCTCACTCACCCCCTCTCTCACCCCCTCTCGCTCACCACCCTCTCTCACCACCCTCTCTAACCCCCCTTTCTCACCACCCTCTCTCACCTCCCTCTCACCCCCTCTTTCACCACCCTCTCTCACCACCCTCTCTCACCACCCTCTCTCACCACCCTCTCTCACCCCCTCTCTCACCCCCTCTCTCTCACCCCCTCTCTCACCCCCTCTCACCACCCTCTCTCACCACCCTCTCTCACCGCCCTCTCTCACCACCCTCTCTCACCACCCTCTCTCACCACCCTCACTCACCCCCTCTCTCACCCCCTCTCTCACCACCCTCTCTCACCACCCTCTCTCACCACCCTCTCTCACCACCCTCTCTCACCACCCTCTCTCACCACCCTCACTCACCCCCTCTCTCACCCCCTCTCGCTCACCACCCTCTCTCACCACCCTTTCTCACCACCCTCTCTCACCCCCCTCTCTCACCCCCTGTCTCACCCCCTCTCTCACCCCCTCTCTCACCACCCTCTCTCACCCCCCTCTCTCGCCCCCTCTCTCACCCCCCTCTCTCCCCCCCTCTCTCACCCCCCTCTCTCACCACCCACTCTCACCACCCTCTCTCACCACCCTCTCTCACCACCCTCTCTCACCCCCTCTCTCACCCCCCTCTCTCACCACCCACTCTCACCACCCTCTCTCACCACCCTCTCTCACCACCCTCTCTCACCCCCTCTCTCACCCCCCTCTCTCACCCCCAACGCACAATCGCACACAACGCCGTGTCGAAGACTGCCGAACTGAAACGACGTTAGACGATGCACGGCCTTCGAGCCACACCTCCTTCCCGTCGGATCGGGTAAGCGTGAGGTTTTTTTTCGTTACGGTATTTTTGGATTTGGTCCCCGCGCTCAAGGCCCGCGATAGAAGCTATGCAATAGCTTAAAAATCATTTATTGCTTTAAAAAATCAAACACAGAATCAACTAACATTAGTAGAAGACGATTTTCTAAAGTTTTATAGTGCGATCAATAATTCAATGCATTTGTCAGTCTTTCTGAGTGACTGTATCTATTAGGGTTCCGTAGCCAAATGGCAAAAACGGAACCCTTATAGATTCGTCATGTCTGTCTGTCTGTCTGTCTGTCCGTCCGTCTGTCCGTCTGTCTGTCCGTATGTCACAGCCTTTTTTCTCCGAAACTATAAGAGCTATGTTGTTGAAACTTAGTGTGTAGATGTATTCTGTGAACCGCATTAATATTTTCACACTAAAATAGAAAAAAAAAAAAATTTTAGGGGGTCTCCCATACATAGAAATGAAAAAAATATTTTTTTTTTCAACAAACCCATACGTGTGGGGTATCTATGGGTAGGTCTTCAAAAATGGTATTGAGGTTTCTAATATCATTTTTTTCTAAACTGAATAGTTTGCGCGAGAGACTCTTCCAAAGTGGTAAAATGTGTGTCCCCCCCCCCTGTAACTTCTAAAATAAGAGAATGATAAAACTAAAAAAAATATATGATGTACATAACAATGTAATCTAACACCGAAAATTGGTTTGAACGAGGTCTAGTTAGTAGTTTTTTTTTTACGACATAAATCGTAAACCGCAAAAAAATACTGATTATTCATTCAATAACTCAAATGTAAATAACAAAACATTTATTTCAAGAACTTCTTTATTATGTTACTCGCTGCTACGGAACCCTTCATGGGCGAGTCCGACTCGCACTTGGCCGCTTTTTTTTAAATGTATTTATCAAAAAAAATGAAGATCAATGTATCTCGCCAAACTATTACAGCTGGTTTCAACCGTACATTCGGTATTAAATGCAGATATAAAGAGCTGCAATTGAAAAACAAGCTAATTTTTCTCTGATGAAACTGGAAAGAAAGGGTGAATAATAAAGAGCCAGAAAATTATCAGTATTGGTTCTTAAACAAAGGACCTATAAAACCATCATTAGTAATGCACATACATGCATTGATAAGCTTCTCTTTGTCACCGAAGTCCCCTTTGATGTGAAAATAATTAATATTCCGTTTTAGAAAGTCATATTAGGAATGAATAATTAATACGACTGCAGCGCTATCGATTCGTGTGTGACATTTTCAACGTTAACTTTTGGAAAAGACAAAACGACCGATCGGTGCTTTAAGTTATTTATATGTCGGACTATGGCACTAATTATTATTTATACGGAATTTGCTTATTTTCTATACAATACTATAAAAAACCGTATTACTTACAGTAGACTCATACACATTATGCAGCAATTAATTAATAGTAATTGTAATTCCTTTTAGTTCCAAACGCCAGATGTTTCTTTCTAGGAAAGAAAATAGATATAAGGGTATGTCTCCATGTTATATGTTGGTTACAAAAGTTTTGTAGCATTCTGTTAATACACAATTTAACACCAGGTTATAAATGAAATAACGTACGTTAGATCTGTGTATTATTGTGTCTTAACATTTTTATGCATAAGGTAACATTTTTATTTATATATAGATTTTACTAAAACATTCCCTAACAAAGTTTGAAGACGCCTGAAAAATATTTAAAAGTGCCTCAATCGTAAATGCTCATAAGTAACAAACTGTATTTATAAAATACGTCAACAATAGTACAAAATAACTATATTCAAAACAATACAAAAATGTATTTTGTGTTTACAACATTTTTGACACAAAAAATGTACAAGAAATTTATATTTACTTTTGAAATATAAGTACATATTTGTCACATTAAAGGTTCAACAATATGACATTAGGTTCGTTAGTTTGTATATAATAATATATTAACAAATTGATTTATAAACTAGATTTTATGTAGGTGCATATATTAACTGTTCGGTTAGTTATATAATGACCATTTGCTAGCAGTAAAATTATTTTTGATATGGTAGCTTTTATAAAGAAGAGTATACAATTGCTGGCGTATTCGGATAGCAATAATAACAACCGCGACTTGAAGATAACCGGACGGTACGTATATGCTCTAATGTACTTTTTTTGTATAAACATAGTTATAAGTATATGCCAGCGAATATCAATTAATAAATATAGTATTGTCATTTGCGCATTAAGTAGCTGTAAATTGTTGTATAAACAATTATTTGTATAATTGTCGATAATTGTATGTGATATAAATAATTTCTGATATTGCCATAAATAGTAATTGTTATGTATTTGTTGTGTTGCCATTTTCAAAATTTGATTATATTTACTAAACCGTACGCTTTTGTTATGTGTACTAAAATATGAAATTATTTATATGGCACTGCGTTCTCACTTTATAACATTAGAAGTACGAATAACAGAAAACTGTTGATAACATGCAGTTGTTATATAACATTGTATTAATTTATATTGTGTGAACGCACTTCAATACCTTAAAATGGGTGCTATATTAACACGCTCTCGCTGTCGACGTGTTATGGACGTGTTCTTAAGCACTTGTTATAAGTTTGTGTTTACTAATAAGCGACTTTTTGCGAATTTCATACACATTGTAGCATTTTGTATTATAACACTAGTTTTAGTAGTTAATTGTAGTATAATTATCGTACATGACTGTTTTAACGGAGTGACAAAGAGTTGCCAATAAGTAAAAAAAACATAAGAATAGCAAAATATACTTACGTTTCGGGACCATATTTTGCAATTTTTATCATATTATATACGTACGAAATATTTTGATAAGAGTATTTTATAAAGCCGGTAACTTTATACATTTTGGATGGAATATATCCGTACAATGTTTTTATGCAATTTTGACAAATTAGTTACATTTATACGTAAGTACTTCAATTTCTTTAATAGTGCGGAAACGCTGGTCGATTTTTTACAAGTCGTCCTCAAAATGATTAATGCAATCTTGGTTTCTTAAATAGAACCCCCCCTTTGAAAATAATTAAGGTTCTTTTTAACAAAGCCTTGTACATGTTACATATCGATTTTGACAATCGTATTTTTATACACATTTTTGTTTACAAAGTTAGTTATCAAATCTAAAACCAATATATGAGATAAACAATTAAAACTCAAGCTATATTTACTTTTTATACGATGTTATAAAGTTTAATTCAATGTGATAAAACATGACCAAAGTTAAAATGAAAATTAACAGAATTTGTTCTTATTTGGAATTTAACTTTTATTTTTGCACTTTTTGTGCTTTACATGAGATGGTATTACAGCAATGAAATAATATTATACAATATGATATATTATATTAATTTAAGAGAAATAAATAAAATCGATGTTTCATAATCACTTTTTTATTTATGGCTGCTATGACAAATGTTTATTTTTAAAGGAATCCTTAACACTTAAAGATTGTTTCTTTTTAAAACAAATAATAAGAAAATCATATGATATGACGTACTTGAGATAAAGATGAACCCTTTCTTACTTTAAGTTCTTACGTATTTTTATATATTTCAACTAAATATTTGAGGCGTTCTTTGTAGCGTTTGATAGTAATGCGGTTCGTTTATAGACAAATCGTGATTCAATATGATTGAAATCACTGCATAGGACCGAGTGGGGTACGTCGGAGAGCGCGGTGCCACGCCGTGCCGCGCGCCGCCGCTCGTGACATCACGCCATGCCATGGGACAAACTAAATTACTTTTAACATTAATAATCCATATTACTCTAATTTACCATACTTTCTCTTTCTTTTAATAAACTCTGGAAAACGTTCCTGTAATGTATAACGATCAGTTGTTTTTTAAAACCGTATCATGGCGGGTGGCTTTTTGTCGTCTCATTGTTTTATTTTGTTTAATTAATGACGCGATTCGTTTAATTGTTTCACTGATTGCTATCAATATGGATGACAAGGAGATAAGTAAACCTAAACAGCTTACCGAGGAGGAGATTAGTAAGGTTTGTATTAAGTGTAAAGCAAAATTCTAGTTTTATGTAACAAAGTGAGTATATTGTGTCTCGTAACATGTTCGGATGTTTTGCCATACGTGTGGTTGCGTCATGTGTGTGTTCGATGTTCTTTTATCACGAAAGCGAAGAATTCGGAAAAAATGGATATTTTTGGCGGTTTGTGGTGTGATGTTAATGGTGTTGTGTGACGCGAGTTCTTTCGAACAGGTGTTTATGGCGGTGACGAGTTAACAGGTAAATAAAACTTTTGGGGAATTAGCAGCGTGTGCGAATTTAATGCGAAATCGAAGCGGTTTTGTTTGTGGCGTTTTGATTAGGACTTTGAAGTTTTTCTGGCGTTTGTAATTATTTGATGGTTTTGTGGATGCGTTCGATCATTCGGTTATTGTGTTAAATTTTAAAGAACGATAAGGCTATGGAAGTTTTGATTAAGTATTATTTTTTTCTGTGACGAAAAAGGGTTGTTTCTGGTCGAAAATGTTTGTACTTGGGGTTTAATATTTTTTTATAGTTTATTTTTTGCTCGATAGCGTAGTAGCTTAAAAAGGGGGTTATTAACACGTTAAATCAAAATATTTTTACGTGTTTATTTGAATCTGCTGACCCTGTCTCGTAGCCCCATTTTTATCAAGGCTTATCTCAAGATTATCGATAGAACATAGCTGGAAGCCTATTTTTTAATATTTATAAATATATTTTAATATACTTCATCTTCGTTTGAATTTTATTAACTTTACTTATTCGGTCTCGGGTTCAATTCCTGGGTCAAGCAAAAATGTTTCATACTTTTCAAACATGACTCGCGTTTGAGAACACCTACCTGCATTAGGCATGCGTGTTGATTACACAATTACGCATAATGCTGATGAGAGGCCTTAGCCCAGCTGTGGGAAGGCTCTTCTTTACTTTTTACTTAAAGTTTCAACCTATTTCTAATATGATATTTGTATTTTTTTGAAGTATTTTGAGCTACTTATTGTTAGTATAGTATTGCCTTCTTCCTATTTAAGTATCTTCATTCTTCACAAAGAGCCTTGTTAGAAGTATAGTTGTGGTTATACTTACTTGTGAACTCCCAATGTAGTCCACTTAATTTTGCTATAAGAAGTATTATTTTTAGTTTTCGTTTTTCTGATCTAGAGTTTTCTTAGCTTTGTATGATAAAATAGTTCGTAATATGTCTGGTGTTACGTAGAAGTTCATTTCAAATGGGTAGTGACCTGTTATGTTCTAATACATGGTTAAGACCTCTCATGCCTCTGAAGATATCACAGTACAGTGCATACTGCACACATGTATACAGCACTTATGCATACCGCACACATAAAATAAAATAAAAATCAATTTATTGCCACATAAAGAAAGCGCAGATGCATAATGCACTTATGCGTACTGTATTCATGCTTACGGCACACATGTATAGTTGCAAACATGCATTTGCACACGTGCATACTGCACTTGCAAATGCACAAACTGTAACTTTCAAAAAAATAAGTAAATAAATTAAGCACATATAAGAACACCGTGTGCTTAGGTTTAAAATGATGTTTCTAGTTATTTTACTTTTATAGATGGCGGTACTGTCTGCAATGTATAGAACACACTAATGTGTTCGGCAATGTGTAGGGGCTCAGTGCTCATTTCTGAATTTGTATTAGCCTTTGGTGGCTCATTAACTCTGACACCAGGATTGGTCAGGTTGACCATCCGCTTGATGAAGAAGAAGAAGATTAGCTAACTAGTAGTTGAAGTTCCCATTTAAGAGTTAAATAAATTCGTATAGGTATCGGAATAGTGCGGTTAGTTTCATTTTTATGAACCTGTTTTATGCGATATTTTTGATGATCGGCTCCCGAACACTGCGCTGTCGTTGTTATTGCGAGGCAAAGAAGAAGTTTACCATGTCGGAGGCCTTTAGGCGGTCTAAAAACTCCAATACCAGGGTTGGCCATTGACCTGGTCGAAACGAATGAATGACCTATTCGAAATGAATGATTGATTTGATTTTAAGTAATTGGCTTTTGTTATAGGTGATTGTTGAGTTAAGTGGGTTTTAGTCTAGTTGTGTGAGAGTTCCTCTTCCGTGTTCCTTCAATGTTAAGAAGTTTGAAGATGGTTTCGGTTGACTAATTATTTCGACTAGTTTCAAGGTTCTTACAAACCCGTGGGATCTTAACCCTTAGACTTAGAACTAGTGCTGTAACACGTCTATACTTCTATACTCTATCTATATACTTGTATAATAAAGTTGAACAGTTATTTGTCTGTTTGAACGCGCTAATCTCAGAAACTATCTGACCGATTTGAATTATCATAGGCCATTTAGTATCCCACAATTACCAAAAACGGGGAAAAAGCGGGTAAAACATCGGGGTGCTGCTAGTTAATAACATACCCCTATTATTACAATCGCCTAATGTGGTCAAACTTATTTCTATCTAATTCGGCCGACGAACGACGTCATCACACCCTAGAATATAGGTAGACTTCCCGCACAGTGACCACCTCATTATGTGACAGCTGCTGTTGCTTCCCAAATACGGCCGACCACATTTATGTTTATGCTGCAGCGGTCTCTATGTTGCATGCGGCATACGACTTAATAAAAACTATAGTATTAGCTTGTTATTTCCCACTGCTGGACAAATTCCTGCTTCACTCCGAAAATATCAGTACAGTGTACTTAAATTGAATTAAATTATTTTTCAATTAGATTCGCATCAATGACTTTTGAATAAATAAAGAGTCTAATGCAATAAAGTCCAATTAGATCGTGAAAAAACAAACTTTCTTATATCAACAAACTAGCAGCGCCCCGCGGTTTTACCCGCGTTATGCCCGTTCCCGTGGGAATTTCGGGTTTTTTTTTACATTTTTTTACCTTCCTCTTGAATCACTCTACCTATTACAAAAAACCGCATCAAAATCCGTTGCGTAATTTAAAGATTTAAGCATACAGACAAACAGAAGACAAACAGACGCGACTTTGTTTTATACTATGTAGTGATGATACACAAACACCTAATATAGAACTAGAAACCTTCGGCGTCTATTCACAACAGTTCCTTACTTCGATTTCAATGCATGTTGGCATTTAGATGAAAGCAAGTGTCAAATAGTTATTGTCGGCATGTAAAGTGAAATAACCAAGTACCGAGTTTGATGGCAGGCACATAAACACGGCCTAGCGGTTATTGCTTATTTCATATTCACACGTTAGCACTCGATTCGGAAGATGATTCAGTCTGTGTGACGGTTTCACTTCACGTACATGGAAGAAAATTTGATAAACTCCAAGATTTCCAGATCTAGTTAAAAAGTTCATTGGTAAAGATTTTGATGTGTGTACAAACCAATCAAATTGCGTGCGTCTTATTCTAATTTCAAAAGTGGATTATTTATCGTTCTTAGTTGATTTACATTCAGAATGACAAGATGTATATGATACTAGCAACGCCTCGCATTGTGCTTGTTCCCGTAAGAATTTCGGGGTGAAAAATAGCCTATAAACTTAACGTTGAATGTGGTTACCCATTTTTGATTTTTTTTATTTAACCTTTTGTGTCCCACTGCTGGGAAAAGGTCTCCCCCAATTCTTTCCACCTGGATCTATCTTTCGCCACTTCTTTCCACTCCTTGTCGAAGTCTTCCAGTTCCTTCCGCCACCTCGTGGGAGGTCCTCCGCGAGGTCTCCGAACATTCTAAAACTCCCACTCTGTGGAGATCCTAGCCCATCGATCCGGATGCATTCTGGAGACATGAAAGACCCATTACAAAAATAATTATTCGAATCGCATTGGTAGTTTCTGTGATTAGCACGTTCAAACAAACAATTAGTATGGATGGATAATTAGGTACTAGACCTAGAGCCCGTGAACCCCAGACTTTCGTCATTTTATAAAAGCTGAAAGTTTGTCAGCGCATGCTCCCACACACAGGTAAGAACGATGGACTATTATGAAGTTTGGGTTATAGTGGCTTTGGCAGATAAACGGTACTAAAGGTGTGTAAAATACCGATCTAAATTCATCAAATAATTAAGTGTGATTTGTGACATGACATATGTCATTTGAAAGCTCTTGAAGAGTTGTACAAGTCACCCTTTGACGGTGATATCGAAATCGACGGCCAACTTGGTGTTTTCGACCATTGAAGATTGGAGTTGACCTATGCTATGGACGCTGATCCTAATGCTCAACAGTGACATGACCTATATCATTTGAAAGCTCTTGACAAGTTGTACAAGTCACCCTTTGACGGTGATATCGAAATCGACGGCCAACTTGGTGTTTTCGACCATTGAAGATTGGAGTTGACCTATGCTATGGACGCTGATCCTAAGTGACATGACCTATGTCATTTGAAAGCTCTTGACAAGTTGTACAAGTCACACTTTGACGGTGACATCGAAATCGACGGCCAACTTGGTGTTTTCGACCACCGAAGATTGGAGTTGGCCTATGCCATGGACGCTGATCCTAATGCTCAACAGTGACATGACCTATGTCATTTGAAAGCTCTTGAGGAGTTGTACAAGTCACCCTTTGACGGTGATATCGAAATCGATGGCCGACTTGGTGTTTTCGACCATTGACATTTAGTACCGTATACCTGCCAAAGCCACTATAACCCAAACTTCATAATAGTCCATCGTTCTTACCTGTGTGTGGGAGCATGCGCTGACAAACTTTCAGCTTTTATAAAATAACGAAGGTCTGGGGTTCGCGGGCTCTTGGTCCATACGTGTCTAAACGTTATATAGTTGAAATAACTAGGTACATAAGATCTCAATAAAGCTCCTCTAAATAAGCTTCTCAAAATATTAATTTCCTACATAAGTGTGTCCGAAAACGCAGTTTAATTCATTCGGTATTCGCAATCATCATTGTTTCAAAAAATACCACCCCAAGTAACGGTTGTGTTAATAGCTCGTTTACGCTACCCTGCAACACACCATACCCCGCAAATGTACATATGCATAGATCGTATAGCCATCACGATAGCTTGTTTTGTCGATATTTTTACACCTCGTATAGTGATCATAGTTACTCTAAAACACCTATTCGATGGTGAAGTGACTTTGATATAACATTGTGTTCTTCAAGTTGAAATGTGCTTGCCTACATAGTTTCAGACTAATATCAGTACTTAATTATAATACAGCGTGAAAAAGTTTTAAACTACGATATTTGAAAGCTTTAAATCGTTGATAATTAGGTGCTTAGCTTTCCGTTTAGCTGGATAACTTTTAGCGTGATTTCTGCAAGTTAATGCGTCTAGTTTTACAATAGTGTCATTAGTGTTAATCTATGTTCGGGTTTAGACTTAAAATTATGGTTAACTTAGACGGTTTTATCATATACTCATATAGTTAATAAGTACTTTTGTGTTTTGTTAGTGATTAACTTGGAACAAAGAAATGTATTAAAATCTACTTTTAATTTTGAATTAACTTCGCGATAAACTCTTTAAATCGAGAAATGAAAGCAGTGTTTGTACTTGCTTAAAGTCAAAACTCTCGCGGAAACCCTGAACTCATACAAACGTTAATAGCAAACTCTGTTTTTCTCCCCTAAGCTAACTAATTGCGATAAAGACTGTGTAATGAAGTCATAGTACGTTCAAAAAAGCCTCTAAGGGGCCAAAACTGAATAAAAATATTTGACTTTGACTTTGATAGTATTAGTGGCTACGAGTTGTCTGAACTTCATACGTTTATAACGCTTTCTCTCGCTTAAGCAAACTCCTTGCGAAAAAACTGTGTAATGAATTGGTAGTAGTTGTGTTTTGTCGAGTTCTTTGTCAAGGATGACTGACAAATGGCGCGAGTGTGAGAGGCAGGAGGCGCGGGAGGACTTTGAGAATCAATTGAAGTACGCGTTCGTCAAGTACGAACACGCGGATGACGAAGAGGACAACTCAGAGGTAACACTATCTTAAACTAGTAAAGTATCAGCCTGTAAAAAGCCCCGCGGTGTTACCTGCGTTGTACCCGTTTCCGCAGGAATTTTGGGATAAAATATATTTCATATGTTATTCTGATGTATAACCTACATTAATGTAAAGTTTCATCTAAATCCGTTCAGTAGTTTTTGCGTGAAAGAGCAACAATCATACATCCATCTCACAAACTTTCGCATTTATAATATTAGTAGGATATTTTTTAATAACTTTTGCTACACGAAATTGTACCTTCAGTCTAGGAGATATCGAACTTAAAAATACGAATTTTCTCGAGTTAGGTCTAGTCGAGATGTAGAAATCTTTGAAGAACGTCTTAAAATATGGATGTTAGTATAATTGTTTACGAATAAATTTAATCGGTTGTCAGATTTTTCAAATTTTAAATAAAATTTGCAAATTGGCGCTTTTATGGGCGTTGACAAAGCTGTGACGCACACAAGTATAAAAAGGATGATTTATACTAGTCGGTTTACCCACGGGCCGCGTCCGAGGGGAGGCCGAGGCCTGTCCGGGATACATGATCATACTATTATGACTTTAACATGACATGTATTGTGTGTTGTACGAGCCTAGTCTACGACTCGGACACGGCGCGCTCGCGACCAGATGCAACGTAAACGACGTCGTTATATTTAAGAGAATTTCATCCGACCGTCTGGACGCGTCTTGCGCCCGCTGCGTTCCATCGTAAATCAACCTTTACTTTCCCGTGCGTTGCGCAGTCGGGTCCATAGGAAACTGAATATCTAGAATCCACCCACTTTTACTAGATACCGACCAATAACAACCCCGATCCTGCATCGCGCAAGTGAAGTTTTCTCGCGAAATTAACGCGAGGAAATTTTTCAAATAGAAATCTCAGCGAAGACATCGAAAGAGTCATAGAAGCCTTGAGTCTTTCGATACTATTGCTTACGATATTAGGCATTTAGACAAGGCAACTAACGACTCAGTAGACAAATAGTAAAGAAACTGACTTTTTTAAACCTATTTTTAGATGTTTGTGTTCCTAAGCCGGTACTCAGACACGTCAAATGCTTCTTTTAGTAAAGACAGCTAAATACATTTTGACATAATTATAATTTATGAAAAAATACAAGTATTAAGTGTCGTGCAATTTATTTTATACACTACAAGAATAATCACCTTGCACTTACAGTTAACTTTTAATTAATGTATGTTCTGAGTGCAGTTTAAAGTAGCGTGCTTTATAAATCAAACTAACCAAATATTTCTATATAAACTTTAAAAAAGATTTAATCTACACTAATTTCCGGCTCGACACAATGTATGGGGAATGGGGATGACCCCACCAGTGGAGTGTATAAAGGTTAGCACCTAATTAACGGATTTTCGGTAATGATTAGCAGAAACAAACGTAGCATAACAATCACAGAATAGCTCGTGGAAAGATATACGCCCATAAAATAATATTTAACTATTATAATATTATTTAAACTTCATCTAACAGCAGTCAAAGCTCACAATTTAGAGGAAAAACTATGTGTTAGGGAGAAAAATTAAACAAAGGAATGAATGTCGACTATTTTCACAAGCCCGTTGGCACAGTGGCAGTGAGAGCGCTTACTGTGCCGGGGGGTGCGGGTTCGATTCCCGCCCGGAGTCAACAATATGTGAAGACATAGTTGTTGGCGACGACGTTTGGGTGTCAACTGTCAATTGAATATTCTTATAAAGTACTAGCCGCGCCCCGCGGTGTTACCCGCGTTGTACCCGTTCCCGCGGGAATTTAGGGATAAAATGTATCCCATGTGTTATTCTGACGTATAACCCACATTACTGTAAAGTTTGATTCAAATCTGTTCAGTAGTTTTTGCGTGAAAGAGCAACAAACATACATACATCCATACATACATCCATCCTCACAAACTTTCGCATTTATAATATTAGTAGGATTTTATGTATGTATATGTAGTAGTATCATATTAGTTAGATTCTATATTACAAGCTTAGAGCTTACATTTGGTCTAATTAACCGTGAGTGAATTTGTCCTTGTTTATTATTTAAAATTGTTTCCGCTTACATTTAACTATCTGTCTTTCGTCTATAGTCTCCACCAATAGCAGCAGGGATGTAAAAAGTCGGTAAAAAGTACACTATACAATTCTTAAAATTCCCAAAAGCAAATAAACTTCCTTAGGTTTCCACCAAGGTTAGTTATTTAGTACCAAATAAACCAAACTTTCATACAGCCTAGCGCAAATGACACAAAAGTAGTATTGTGCCAAAATATAAAAATATCGTAAAATATTCGTTTTATCCGACGGAATAACAGAGAGAACTGTATGCTATCATGCCCCACGCAAGCGGATTTTCGTGAAGTAACCATAACCCCGCGTTTTATATAATTTTATAACCAACATCGAGCATGATACGGCATACACGGCGATACTTGGCAAGCCAGTCAAAAAAACTTTTTCTAACTAACTTGACATGTGTTTATGTGCACAATTCATGACTTTTTTGCGATTCAATATTATTTGTTTGTCATTGACTGTAAAGTGTTTATGATTGGACTTTAAATTTAATAAGACATGTTTTTGAAAAGTCATTTAATGCGCGAAATGTAAAATTGTCATTTTATTTTGATTTTTTATGTGGAGTTTTTTTTTAAATTTGATATTTTTTTTGGAAATCAATAATTTGTTAAATATGGAAGAGTCGAATCCTCCACCTGATTCAGGTGCCCAAGAAACGGATATTGATACGGAGGCAATACAGGTGACGTTATCATTATTAAAATCGTAATCTGATCTATGTATGATGCGAAACACCGCGAACTTATTTCTTACTTTCAAGTTACATCTATACTAATAGAACATAGCTTATGAGTTTGTTTTTTGTAACGCGCTAATTTCAGAAACTATCGATCCGATTTGAATAATTATTTTTGTGATGAATAGCCACATTTAACGGGAAGGTTATAGGCTATTTTAAATCCCGAAATTCCTACAGGAACGGACACGACGCGGGTAAATCGCGGGGCGTATACCAAGTGTTCTGCTCGTATGTGAAGTGTACTATTGAAGTGTATGAGTCTTACTAAATAGATTCCTTTTATTGTCAGCAAACGGCCCTAAAGTACAGAAAATAGGTTTTATATGATACATAATTCGTTTATTGTTCTGAATCGGTAAATTGTACTGTGTTTTCTTTCTCTTACTTGACTTTTTTATTTCATAGAACTTTACCTTTTTTACATCTATACTAATACATATTATAAAGAGGTAAAATTTGTAAGTTTTGTTTTGTTTGTTTGTATGTTCGAGGTAATCTCGGGAATTATCAGTCCGATTTCAATAATTCTTTTTGTAATAGATAGCCACATTCAACGGGAAGGTTATACGCTATTTTTCATCCCGAAATTCCCACGGGAACAGGCACAACGCGGGTAAAACCGCGAGGCGCTACTAGTTTACAATATATTTACGGTTCCCGCGGGAATTTCGGGATAAAATGAGTCCCATATGTTATTCTGATGTATAACCTATATTAATGTAAAGTTTCATCCATATTCGTTCAGTAGTTTTTACGTGAAAGAGCGACAAACATACATCCATACATGCATCCATCCTCACAAACTTTCGCATTTATAATATTAGTAGGATTTTCAAAATTATTTCCGTGCTTAAACTAAGGTAGTTCTCATAAAAACATGATTAGTAGTAGTTTTTTGCTTGAATAAGTTATTTCAATATCTACCCCGATGAACGTTAGTACTAAACTAAATCCATCATTCATTTAGTTTAAGTCTTATTTGTATGTTTGATGTAACTTTCACTGGTTGTCCTTTAATGAATACTAGCTGTGGTCCGCGGTTTCACCCACAGCGCACCCGTTCCCGTAGGAAATACGGGATAAATAGTCCTATATCCATCTCCTGGTTCTAAGCTACCTCCCCACCAATTTTCAGCCCAATCGGTTGAGCCGTTCTCGAGTTATAAATAGTGTAACTAACACGACTTTCTTTTATATATATACAGGGTGTAATCGTTAAGTGTGCACAGGCGATTATTCCGTAACTATTGCAGATATCAAAAAACTTTAAACTGATATCGAAAGTACTTTACCTAATGAGTAAAATGACATTAATAACTTTTTAAAAATAAAACGAGAAATATCCAAAAAAAATACATTAATCACTCCCATACATTTTATTTCTTAGTAAGTACAAAATTTTGTATTCAAAGCATATGTTCGAAGTGACGTCCTCCTTGTGCAATACAATGACGAGCTCTATTTACAGTTTCTAAATGAACTTTCCTTAACATTTGCGGAGTAATTAAAGCAATTGCACGACGTACACGATTCTGTAACTCTCTCAGCGTACACGTGGTCTTTGACAAATCCCCATAGGAAGAAATCACAAGGCGTGAGATCCGGGGATCTGGCAGGCCAAGGGGTTGCACTATTATTGGCTATTAAGCCATTATAATTGTTTCGTAAGAAATTCATTACAACATTTGTATTATGTGCAGGTGC
Organism: Cyclophora punctaria; assembly: GCA_951394245.1. Lineage (NCBI taxonomy): Eukaryota > Metazoa > Arthropoda > Insecta > Lepidoptera > Geometridae > Cyclophora > Cyclophora punctaria. Next base: position 13,547,243 of record OX596167.1, read on the forward strand.
TCCATCTTGTTGAAAAATTAGAAAAATTTGTTAGAAATAAAATGTATGGGAGTGATTAATGTATTTTTTTTGGATATTTCTCGTTTTATTTTAAAAAAGTTATTAATGTCATTTTACTCATTAGGTAAAGTACTTTCGATATCAGTTTAAAGTTTTTTGATATCTGCAATAGTTACGGAATAATCGCCTGTGCACACTTAACGATTACACCCTGTAGATAAGAGAATAAATGTCTTGAGACGCTCGGTTCGTTAGATCTCTAAGCTTAGAGCTTTAAACTTCACTTAACTAATTAGAACTAATTAGACGTGCACAAAATCACATATTGTACATATTTAAAAGGCTTAATTCGGAAGGATTCATTAATGAATAACAATCTTGTGTGACATGTTATGTGGTAACAATGAGGTATTGATGTTGATAACAATGAAGATCAAAAGAAGATTTAATTTAACGAGGTTCAATTATTCTAAATTGAAATATAAATGATCAAATTCAATCATTTATGTTCCGCGCGCGTTCCTTCTATTGCTTCGATTCGACCCTTAGAATATCGGGGTCGTAGCTCAAATGGTAGAGCGCTCGCTTTGCAAGCGAGATGTACCGGGATCGATACCCGGCGACTCCAATAATAATATCATCTTCTTTTGTTTTTTTTCCTTTATAGTTTTTTCCTAAATAATTATTAATTTAAACAGTAAGTGGTAATTATTTATTATACATTTTTCACGGAGTTTTGCAGATTGATGTTATTTAAGGACTCTGTTGGCTTAGACAAGGTTAGAAAGTGTTGCCTGTCTATCTATTTCAAGCCTTTGGCAGTGTAGGATTAAAGGTGCCTGTCCATTGAAGTGGAGCGATGCTGCGGAGCGGACAAGCGGAGAAATATTTAATTTTAAACGTACACAGACGGGTTTTTTCGCGTTAGAAAGTTAATAAAGCAAGTAATATCTTACTTTTTCGGAGAAATATTTACCAATGACATTGCATAAAATCTCCGGTCAGGTATTTTTTTGCAATCTTATTGGTTAATATTTCTCCGTTTCTCAGCTTCGCTCGGCTTTAGTGGACAGGCACCCTAACCGCACTCATTGAATAGAATTACTTGACGTAATGTTTCAAACATTACTTAGTCTTGTCAAAATCAGTCTAGTCCATCGAAATGTTACATTTTTTAGGCCTAACCTTGCGTTTTTTAGAGGACGCAATTTTATTTTTTTGATGTGTAGGGGGGGTCAGTGTAAAGCTAAAAACAATTTTGTGGGGTCGCCACCCTTGTCCCACGGCCGCCATCATGAAAATAAGGGTTGAAATGGTTTTTACGATATATCTCATAAACTATTAATTTGATAAAAACATTTTTTAACATTTTTGTTGCAAATTAAATTCTCTACAACTTTGGTCCAGTAACTTTTTGTCGTAGAACTATAAATAAAAAACTTATAAGCGAAAATGTTCAGAAATTTTAAAAGTAAAAATAAAAGACATAAGGGACATTACAGCTGCTGCTGATCCTAATACCGATCTATCGAAGGTCGTAGTTCGATTAGGTGGGTTCCATTTGCTCATGTCGTTCATAGATGCGATTGGTTATATCATGTCTGGTAGTGGACTCGAGGATATCTTCAAATTAATTTATGCTGAGAACTGTGTACAGCACATGTCTGGACATGCTTATGGTAGGGCTGTACGTGTTCATTTATAGTACTATTATCATCCAGAAAATCTCGTTCTTCTTCTGTAAATTCTATTGAATCCATAAATATTTTTGTTTCTGATAAATGCACTAGCAAATGAGCACGTACAGCCCTACCATAAGCATGTCCAGACATTATGTGCTGTACACAGTTCTCAGCATAAATTAATTTGAAGATATCCTCGAGTCCACTACCAGACATGATATATCCAATCGCACCTATGAACGACATGAGCAAATGGAACCCACCTAATCGAACTACGACCTTCGATAGATCGGTATTAGGATCAGCAGCAGCTATAATGTCCCTTATGTCTTTTATTTTTACTTTTAAAATTTCTGAACATTTTCGCTTATAACTTTTTTATTTATAGTTCTACGACAAAAAGTTACTGGACCAAAGTTGTAGAGAATTTAATTTGCAACAAAAATGTTAAAAAAATGTTTTTATCAAATTAATAGTTTAAGAGATATATCGTAAAAACCATTTCAACCCTTATTTTCATGATGGCGGCCGTGGGACAAGGGTGGCGACCCCACAAACTTGTTTTTAGCTTTACACTGACCCCCCCTACACATCAAAAAAATAAAATTGCGTCCTCTAAAAAACGCAACCCCAAATGTAACTTTTCGATGGACTAGTCATAATCTCTACTAAGGAAGCATTTGACGTGTGTGAGTATTTTAGTATATCTAGTAGCATCTAGATATACTGAGTATAAAACGCAATATCAAAATTGTCGTTGAAAGAGAAATATTGAAAGTGTAACATGGATACGAAGTATCCAATAAGCTTTTATAAGAAAGGCTTATATTGGTTATTAGAATATGAATAACTAGCAGCGCCCCGCGCTTTTACCCGCGTTGTGTCCATTCTTGTGGGAATTTCGGGATGAAAAATAGCCTATGTTACTCGTGGATAATGTAGCTTTCGAATGGTGAAAGAATTTTTGAAAACGGTCCAGTAGTTTTTGAGCCTATTCATTATAACCAAACAAAGTTTTCCTCTTTATAATATTAGTGTAGACAAGACTGTATCACTATTAAGGCTGATTTTAGTGTCACGCTCACCGTCAGCGCTCATAGCTCAGCGCGTAGTTTGTCAGCGCTGAGGCTCAGCGTAGCTCGTTTTAGTATCGTACTGACCGCCTCACCGTACAGACGACTACGAAAATGCGGAGTGTATTAATTATTGCTGCTTTGTACTATCTATCCCAAAAAAATAAAAACCGGCGACGACGAAGACTCCATGTGCATCCCTTAATTGAGCAGAGAGCCGTTGCAGGAGACTTTGTCTTGTTATATATATGGCGCTTTGAGGGCTGACGAAAGTAAATTCTTTAATTACTTTCGAATGTCAACTAGAACTTTTGACGAATTACTGGCAAAGATACAGGATAAACTGGTCCATTGCAGCTTACGACGTGTGCCTATACCACCGATGGAACGGCTAATGTGTCGACAATATTCTCCCAGGCTTTGTTTCTAGCATCTTTATTTTTGTAGAGTGGGTCGGATGCATCCCACAATTTCTTCCTCTGGCGTACCTCATCGATAACTCGACCTGTATCCACTTCGCGATTCGCCATGACTGTACGCGCTGACGACGTCCACTCCGCTCGACACTAGAACGCTCGCTAAAAGCAGAGGCGCTCGCACGATCGTCAGCGCCGACAGCTACGCGGGGCCGACGCGCGGCGCGTACGGCCGCGTAGCTATCAGCGCTGACCACCGTGCGCGCTGATAGCTACGTGTCAATCGAAAACGCTTCATATAAGTTCATATATCTCGGCCATCAGCGCTGACGGTGCGCGTGCCGTCAGCGTGACTCTAAAACCAGCCTAAGTACTAAATTGGGATTGGTTTTGCATCGCATTGATTCTACATACTACATACTTGCTTAGTTTTACCTTTGAACTAGCATTGTTTTCTTTCATATCATATGGTAGATAAAAACCTTTGTCATCATAAATTTAAGAGCAAGGCTCTTGTCGGTGAGTCCGATGCAGACTTCTTAAAGACTTAAAAACCTTTGTAAGTTTACTAATTTATTTCTGCATTCAATCAACTGTGACTGACAGTGTAGATATTGTTAAGTCTTTGAGGGAATCAAACCGAAGTGCTTACGGTAACGAAGGCACACTCTTAACCGATAAGGTACGTTCAAAAGAGCCTCTTTGGGGCCAAAACTGAATAAAAATATTGACTTTTTGACTTAAGCTGTACTCCGGGTATACCCATAAAAGTCATGCTCATTGAAATTATATCAGTAGGTATTATAGTTGTTCGAGTATGACAAGATTCTAAATGTTGAGCATGCTTAGATGCTGTCTTTCATAAATACGCGTACGTAAATGCCTGTTTTAATAAGTAGTTATGAGTGTACAAAAGTATGCTCAATATTTTACTCCAATGTACCTATATCACAACTTATAACCTTACTAGCTGCGCCCCGCAGTGTTACTCGCGTTGTATCGGTTCCCGCGGGAATTTTGGGATAAAAGGTATTCCATGTGTTATTCAGATGTATAACCTTTATTACTATACAGTTTCATCTAAATCCGTCCAGTAGTTTTTTCGTGAAAAAGCAACAAACATACATCCATACATACATTCATCCTCACAAACTTTCGTATTTATAATATTAGTAGGATTTTAACATCCCTTTGTGGTCCATAAACGACATTCAATAAAAAGTAACTCGCGACTAAACTTTTTGAGTTATAGCTTTCGTGCACCGGTCCCAGTGTCTATGGAACATTTTATCGTTCTCTATTCTTTGTGTCTATGTATGTTCGAGTAGTATAACCAAAGGGTATATAAAATACTAATACGAAATGCCGTCGACACGTACAAGAATAATGTGAGGAATACGTTTAGTCGCGCGATTTCTTTCACACGTTGCTAACGGTTCGAATTAGGTATTATGTAATAGGTCATTTCGATTTTATATTAATAATATTTACTTACCACTTAACATATATCAAGAGACATTTATAATCAAGCGAAAATATAATGATTTGTATTATCCAAGTAAAAACGTCTCTAGAGTTGATCTAGGCGTGAAGGGTGCTTCTGTGAGGCCTGAAATCATCCTGAAAAATATGGATTTGTCGTTGTTGGGAAAAGCAATAAGCAATTTTGTAAGTAGCTTTTACGTGTCGTGTTTTGTTTATGTTAAAATTTAAAGCTTCAAGGTTCCTTTGTTTGTTTCGTACTTTAAACTCTTTACTTTAATCTCAAGGACTTTTGACTCTGATTTTCTGTTGTATGTGACAAGTAAGGGAAATGTTAGTTTGTTAAGAAGTGATTGTTGTATGTGATTGGAGAACCGAGCGATTTTATTACATTGTTAAGCTACGCACAGCTCGCCGTTATTAGGATGGGTGGCCGATAATGGCATTTATATTGAAGTGCTACTACGCTTGAGAGTAAAATAAATTGATGGCCTGCCTTGCCTTGTCTGTAAAAAATTAATCGATTTCAATGAAAATTATATGGGACCATTCGGTATGATTAAATTCTCTTTAACAACTTAATTCTTTGGGACAAAATATAATCTAGTATTTGACGGAGATATGCTCGAACAAACATTAAACAAACGATATCATAATCACTAATATTGAGAACCTTCCCTTTTTATGATGCTCATAGCAAAAAAATATATTTAATTTATAAAATACCTACTCGTGAGAATTGCGTTCTTCATCTATTCAGTCATCCCATGAATATGTCAATCACCATTGGAACCTTATCGTAATCAAACTTTTATAATACCTACAAACATCGACGAGGAATTTACCATGTTATAATGTGACAAAGTACTAAAGTTCATACATTAACCAAAACTAACAAATGCTACGAAAATAGCAAGTCATTAGCAAATAAGTTTTGTACATACGCTTTGATCTACCAGTAAATGTTACGGTAATTAGAAACCTTTGAAGTAAATTACAATACATGAAAGCTTCCTCAGTTCGCTATTTACGCATTTAATTGTTAACGACCGAAGTAACGGCAAAGTTGTTTTCATTTGACCTTCACATGAGAACGTTTGAAGGGTCCTATCACATGCTTTTTCAGACATCATTAAGAACCTGAGAAACGGCTCTCGTGGCTCGGAAAGACTTCACATTTTGGCTCCATACGAGTTCCGAACCAAATACCAGTTGGCACCGACGCGGGATGTCAACAATTTCCTATCTTGCCTTCGGAGGCATTTTTCGCAGACTTTTTCTGTTGCTGTCATGTTCTTATCATTCGAAAGAAAATAGCTATTGGTGATGTCACTATGTTGTGTGCGATTGTTTTATGTGAAAATTGTTAGGTTCGTGTAGTTTTAATAGTAAGTTCGTAAAACAGTAATTTGATTTCAAAATTTTCAGCAGAAGGTGATCAATTTTAAAGCTTTGCGTGTTTCTGTCAGTACAAGCAAGCGCGATGCCGTACCACCCCCTACCCTTCTAATGACACTCATACTTGTCCATTTAATTTGCATATTACAATGATGGTTTCGCCTAGCTGTCTGTTCGCTTTGTCGCCCTATAGTTCGTTACGGACCGCTTGCAAAGACTGTCACAGTCTTGATAGAAAACGTCCAAAAATATATGAACTTTTTCTTGGGAAAGACACACGACGGAATTGGAATTTCAATTTAGTTTTGTAGTTTAATTGTAAGGATCGTGGTGTCTGTACTGCGGTGGTATTGGTCTAGTTGGGTCGTTAAGGGAGGGTCGAAATGTTCGTGCACGGGATCAAACCGGGGTCGAGTGAGGAGGAGGAGGAGGAAGATGTCATGGACATCCTTCAGGTGTGCTGCGGGTGTAATGTCTAGTGCATGTCATGAGGCAGTCCGTGTTACAGATGATGTGTGTGATTGTAGAAAAGGCGAGAAGAATGCGAACGCAAAGCGAGGCGGGGGGAGATGGACCCTCGGTTGGAGTTCACCTTCCAACTCCTAATCGATGGGACCGGACTCCCCCGACACGCAATCATGGACCACGTCTTCGAGGGGAATATGGTAATTAACTTTTCATATAATCTTAATTATCTATCTACATCTGAATATTGAGTGGTCACTTTTGGTTGTAGCTGGACGATATAAACCAGTTGTTTCTCCCCCACATGAGAAACAAGCTCCTCTGGTACTACCAAGACGTTGAGGAGATAGAGCACCGTCCTCCCCCAGAAGGAACGAAGCCGAAGGGCCAGGGGAAACAGCCGCCTCCCCAAATCACGTGGAAAAGAAAGCTGTTCCTGTCTGATGGATGGGACGTGAGATTCACTGGCGTATGCATATACATGTTCAGGATCAATGTCAGCAAGCAGCTTCCAGAAGAAGGGTTCCATAAGGATTTGTGAGTAGAATCGCTTATATAATTTTTTTTGGGGCCCTATCTTATAAGGACACCATTATTGCGCCATCTGCGGCTGATTTCGATACCAGGTACAACTGTAAAGTTTTAAAAGTGGTTCAACCTAGTGTCTGTACCAGAGCAATAATAGGTCTTAATAAGGCAGGGACCTTTATACTTTAGCTTATGTTCGACAATTCATCTCTTGTCTCTGTTCATCAAATTCACCTTTGTTTTTGTCTAGGTTTTGTGGGATACTAAATGCGGAGAAAGTGGGCCTAGTAACGGCTATAGAGAGAGTGATGGAACACGTGTACATGAATGCGCTGGCTCACCCCAGCAGTGACGGAGACGAGGACGAGACGAGGTTCCCGATAGTGAAGAACCAGCTGCTGCCGGGGTTGAGGTCCTTCTGCAGTGCTTTGAAAGGTAGGCTTGGCTTACGGTATCTGTTAGAGCAAAAATACGGTGCTATTGTTTGATGGTGCACTAGAGTATTGGAACCCATGATCTGCTTTCTTCCAGTATGCGAAGACGTGTGCAACCAAGTGAACCTGTTCGACGACGGCCAGGCGCACATGGCGGCGCTGGACGACCCCTCGCAGCTGAAGGAGATGACCAAGAACCTCACCACCATCACCATGCTCGAGGAGCGGGTTAACGAGTGGATCAAGAAGGTTATGGAGGTGAGGAGCTAGTTACGTCACTGACTTCAGTTGTACATATAGTCACAATTAACTAATAGTGATGTCAGTTTATGTTGTTGCGCTGTTGGTGTAGTCTAAATAAGCTAAGTTAGCGAATTGCGATTGTTAAGCAACGAGCAGCGCAGTGCCTACTTAGATGGGGGGGGGGGGGGCTGATAGTGGTGGCAATTTCACGTTAAATTATCGGTCCTGATTATTTCAATCGTTAGACCATGTCGGAGGCCTTTAGGCAGTCCAAAAACTAGGACGCCAGGCTTGGGCAGCCTGGCGTGGCCCTGGAAAATGGAACTCCGTAGTCAGTGATATTTCTGGAAGCAACTTTCTAGATCGACCTTTGGACGATGTTCGCCTAAAATAAAATAAAATAATTTACCCTCGCATGTTTAAGATTAGAGAGTTAATAATTTGGGTGGACCACTCTGTTTGAACAGTACTACTATAAGTATCTGATGGTTGTCTCCTAGATATTAAGTGAGAGCGAGCAGCTCCGTCGTGAAGTGGACTCGAGCGGGCCTCAGGATGAGTTGGAGTACTGGAAGAAAAGAGGCGCACAGTTCTCGCAGCTCGTCTCGTACTTACAGGTCAGTCTGATGGTACTGTCTGCGGCAAAGAAGTGTCTTAGTTGTGTATAAGGAGGGCGTTAAGAGAGTCCAGTCCCCACTTTCCCTTATCATCATCAGGTCAGCCGAAGAAAGTCCACTGCTGGCCTATGTCCAGAACGTTTGGACGTTCGTTGATCTCATTGATCTCCAAGTAATTATAATTCACTTTCCTTATCATAAGAAAATACAAATAACAACAGACACCCTTAAGACGTAAGAGTACACTCCATCATCAAAGTGCAATAAAACTTAAACTTTTCCATATAATCATTTATTTAATCGATCTACGTATTTATATCCAACCTCTTTTCAGGACAACGAAGTCCAGTTAACCCTTACATGTCTCCAACTCGCTAATTCCAAAGTGATACGTCTCTGGCGCGAGACGGATCATAAAATAACGTTCTGTTACAACGAGGCGAAGGACAATGCCAAATTCATCCAAGCTATGGAGAAATGTTGCCATTCGCTGTACCTCGATGACCCGGTGAAGATCAAAGACTCGATATTGAGCCTGCTGCAGACTGTGAGGTTGATACATAGTGTGTCGCAGTTCTACAATACGTCCGAGAGAATATCATCGTTGATGGTGAAGGTATGTATACAAAATATAAATGCACCTGGACTAATTCACACACGGTTAATTAGAGCCTAACTAAGCAAATTAATCTAAGCTCAAAGCATGTATTAGAGAATCTCACTCTCTGATATTATTGTTAAGCTACTTCCAGTTTGGCACTTACTTGGATGGGTGGCTGATAGTGACATTTCCATCTGAATCCCACCAGCGTTGTCCACTAACCTACTCCCACTTACTTTATTTAATGCAATTGTTTGACTAGGTCCTATCTGAATAATTATTACCTTTTGATATTGGTTGTCATAATATAAGCCATTGTTCCATCCAATACCTTCATTGTAATTAAACAAAAATAGATACAAATGACAAAAACCATACCTTAAAAAATAATAGCTATTGTTATTAGAGTTTCTTTCCACTAGAGCTACGCTATGAAACGCTATATTAAACGTAGCAGTCAGTGTAAAGCATAAGTAACTCCGATTGAAAGTCACACTTCAAATAGTATTTCTTTGTATCTTTTCAACTTTTTAACTTTTCTTACAGATAACAAACCAAATGATCGAAACATGCAAACAGTACATAACATGTCGCTTCAAAGAGACTATATGGTCACAAGACAGGACACTGGTCCGCGACAAACTCATACACTGTATCAACCTGAATCGGACGTACCGAGAAACCTACTTGTTTGTCAAGAACCAACCGTTCTTGCCGAACACAGAACAGTTTAGTTTCTCTGAGAACTACGTATTTGGCAAGTTCGACACGTTCTGTAAGAGACTGAATAAGATCATAGCTATGTTCGATCTAATGGATGATTACAATCATCTGTTTGAGAAGCGGATGGAAGGGCTACTGCTGGGAGAAGGTAGGAATATGAAGGTTTTGGAATATGTACAGTCGGTTTATGAATATGTTGAGCAAAATTAAGAATTATCTGTTATAAATCTATCGAAGTATTTCCTAAAATGTTCTTGATGACTGTAAGTATTTACATACATTAATAATCAAGTAAATGTGTCAAAGTGTTAGCTTATTTGTAAATGTCCATGTCATCTGTCAGTTTGCCTTCTTTTTTAAACTACCCACAGTTTTACTTGCGTTGTGATAGATATATAATTTACATCTTAAAATTTATTATTAATTAACTAGATAGCTAGCACCCCAAACCGGTTTAATAAATTAGCTATACTGAAAAGACTGATAACACCAAAAATGCTTCAATTATGTCCAAAATGCTGAAAAATATTAGTTATACAAAATTTGCACGGAATAATAAATGGTACAAATTGTGCAGCAGAATGACTTCTCACCCACAGACCTAGAAGAGGCAGTACACGTATTCGACGAAGCCAAGAAAGCAGTCACAACCTGTCAGTACGATTACTTGGACTATAGGAACGCGGAGTTTGACAAGGACCACCAGGCGTTCGAGAAGAGAACCAATGCGCTGAGGGAGTCTATAGGAAACACCATCGAAGATAACTTCCAGAGCGTCTGGGAGACGCCGCAGGGCATCAAGTTTTTGACTAGATTCGAAAAGGTATTGATATCGTTAATTAACAAGTAATTACTTAGTCTGAAATGGTTCTGTGGTGGTTAGAAGAAACCAGTGGTTTTCACATAGCTAATAAGAAATTGTGACAGTGTCAGCGTAAACATAGGTTAAAAAAAATGGTGTCATATCGAAACTAACGACTGCTGCTCAACAGTAGCCTCCGTCGTACGTAAGTTCCCGTTTAAACAAATAATAATGACTGCTGTCTCTGTTTCCGCAAAGTATGATCAAGACAAGTCTCTCGTTGTGTGTGTGAGAGAGAGAGAGTGTGTTGTGAGTGTGATTAAGTGTGGGTGTGTGTGTTATGGATTTATTGAAGACACAACTCACACTCACAAAGTGGTATATTGTCAGGTGAGCCAAAAGATCCAGATAACGAAACTCAGTGAGAAGTACGACCGCGTGCTGCGCTACTGCGAGAAGGAGGTGGACAAGATCATGAAGATGTTCAAGCGGCAGAAGGAGGACCCGCCTCTGCCCAGGAACTACTCGCCTGTGGCAGGTCAGTATACAGGTCTCTCGGTGGCATAGGGAGAGTGAAAGAAATATAGGAGACTTGCGATAAGATACTGAGAACACCTCGGTGGTTTATTGGTATGTGCACTCGCCTGCCAAGACTGAGGACCCGGATTTAATTCCCGGGTCGAGCGAAAACATGTTTCCCTCTTTTAACTCGGCGGGAGGCGCTACCGGGTAAAATTTACCACATAGTGCATACTTTCGAAAATATTTATTTTTGTGCGTAATTTTGTGCAGCGCCGTTTTAGGTACCTTTCGACAGATGTTCCACGGTCCGCCATTTTGAATAAGGGGCCAGTTAGCGCGTGTTGTTGAACCAAGACGGACGTAAAAGGTGCGTACGGGTAATTTTTACCCAGTAGATTTTTTTCAAAAAAGTGCCATATTAAAATATTTTTCGATTCGATTATAATTATAAGTAAAGATATATTGTCAAGATATAATGTTCTTTTAAAATTGATCTCATTTTTTTGTTTTTTAATAAGTTTAGAGAATATTTCGTTTTGTGCACAAAATGGCTGAGCTTTTGGGCTGTGTTTTAAAATTTCAAATATAACATATTATACTAAGCATGAATTAGTTTCCAACTTTCTTGTTTAATTGAAAATATAACACAATATAATATAAAAATTGGTTTATTTAATTACCCATAAAATAGCTCTAGTTCTTACAATGAATATTATTGTGGTATTTTTTACCCAGTAGCGACAGTCAGTGTTGGTATATGGGGCGCGCTTCCCGCCGAGTTAAAAAAGGCTCGAGTTTGAGATCACCAACCCGCATTTTGCAAGCGTGGTAATTATGCGATATGAGAGGCCGTTGCCCAGATGTGAGACATTACAGGCTAAATCTGTACTGTATTGAGAAGATGCTTCCAAAGATTTATAACGGACGGACCCACGAGAGAATTTTTTTCGTTTAATAGGTATTGAACCCTAAAAATGGAGCAAAACTTTGACCACTACACCCTCTCTTAATTTCTCAAGGACCGACTTGATATCAAATCGGAAAAAGATGAAATGAGTATGTCAACGTTTGGACGTGTCAATATGATCATGCTTATGACATGATTCTTGTCATGACTAGGTGATGGAAGTACCGGTTGATGTTTAATTTATTATAATATAGAATTTACTTTTTTCTTATTAAAATCGTTCATAAATTTTGGAAGGGTTGTGCTCGGTAACTAAATGCTCTCGTGAAATAAAACAATTTTACATCACCGTACATATCTTCGTGTCATATTTGTATCTTCAGCGACATGAGTTCTTTGCCCAGTAGTGGGACATTATTCTAATACTTCACTTAACTTACAGGTCGCATCAAATGGGCCCGTTGCTTGATGTACAACATGCGCGAGACAGTGGAGAGCGTATCTGCGCACCCGGTGTTACGCGCTCTTCCCGCCGCCGGCGACATGATGCGCAAATACAACAACACGCGCACGCTCATACACAACTACGAGGACACCATGCGCGCCGTGTGGATGAACCAGAACGTACGTTATGAGAAGTTTTGAGAACGGGAGAATTTATGAGAACTTATGAGAACACATGAGAACTTATAAGATTAGTTTACTTAAAGTTAAAGCCTCTGTACATCACCTTTTCTAGCGCTGTCAAAGGCTCTTGGATTGAGAGAAATAAAGTTATGAGAATCTAAATTTAATCAGTCTGCTTCTATTGGGGTTGTTAATCTGATCTGATCTTTCTCAGATCTTACGTATACTCTTTTCTTCCCCAGCTGTGGGACGTGGACGACAGCCTGAACAATACGCTGCTCAAGATTAACGAGGTGGGCTCCATCAGCGTGAACCTGGACCACACGATCCGGCTCCTCATCAGGGAGTCCGACTGCCTCATCAAGATGGGCTTGGAGCTGCCGATAGTGTGCCACTCGCTTTACGCCAAGAAGAACTACTTTACATTGGTCAATGACTCTTTGCAGGTTTGTTGACTGCATGAAGATATAGGTTAAAGCTAGTAGGTTTGTGGGCAACCCTGGGATCTGAGTCTTTGGCCAGCCTTATGGACTCTGAGATGGTGTCAAATTGAAACTATCGGGCTGATAATTTAATGTGCACTACGAAGCAGGGCAATGCTCGTAAGGAAATGCCATATATGTGTGATTTGAAACTTCCAATTTGGAAGCGAAATATATACTTAAAACATAAAGGTTCCTCTTCTTCTCAAATACATATCTTTTATTACAACGGAAACAAATACGTACAATAATTTCCCCTTTTAAAACTCAAGTAAATAACAACCTCGCATGTTGACAGTGAAACAACTAACACACCAATCATTACAGTTCCTCCTACAAGACTACCTCGCGACAGTGCGGCGAGTCAAGTTAGAAGTGCGCCCTCTCTTTCTCCCGCAAGTGGTGCGTCTCTCTTCCCTCCTGCTCCCGGGCCTGCGAACTGTCTTCTGGACCAGCGAGGACTGGTGCGAGTTCGTGGAGAAAGCCAACCTGGCTATCAAGAGCTTCGACGTGTTGGTTTCGAGAGTCCATGATATTTACACTAATAGAATCATTTATGTGCTGTCTGGGATGCAAGAAGTGACGCTTATTTCTTTGCCAGGTTTGTTTGAATGTTTGTTGGTGATTTCTGATTTGGTATAAGTCCTCTATGCCCCACTAATTGCTCTAGGGCAGAGTAAATTAAAAACAATTGCACTTTTGCTGACTGAATAGTTCATCGAGAAAATGTAAATTTGTGGCCATTAATGTGGCATAAAGGAAGTAAAAATTATACTTTACTAGCTGTCCTGCGCAGTGGTTCCACCCGCGACCCAATAGATGTCGCTAGTGTGAATCTAAACCATCCTGGGTGCCACCCAAACGCAAACAAAACAAATAATTTAAATCGGTCCAGCCGTTTAGGAATTCAGTGACATACACACGTACAGTAGCATTAAAAGACATATTTTATTGATAGTGTTTAATTTGACTTTCTACTCTTAAGTATAACTAGAACTCTCAACTATTAAAAGACTACTCTAAAGTTTTTTCTCAGTCAAAACATCTCACGTCATGTTTGTACTTTACAGAAGAGACGCCGTGGTCGGTTGAAGAATTCATCGACGTCGTGGAAACTGGCTGTCGGTAAATACTACTCATTATTATCTTAACTGTTGCACTAATTATAGTACTGACATCTTCGGTGAGATGAAAGGCCTTTGCTCAGCAGAGGGACATTATAGGCTAATACGTTTATTTACTAACCATAGACTGCCTTGTCATTATATGAACTTACCTCTTTAACTTGGCTTCATAAAATGTGCATCATACCTATGTTTGAGCTAAGCGTCTGAAGTTACTGGACAGTATATGGAAGGAATAGCTTACTTCCCTTAGAGTGCGTCGATCACCAACGCTTATTGGCGCCGATAGACACTGGTTTATGATGATGAGGGATTAGGCAGTTTGCTTACAGTATTTTCACCGATTTTAATTCCAATGTTTCTCTTTGAATGAACTCCTTATTTTTATTTATTAAAAAATCTTATTTGTTATCAAGAGTTAAAAACATTGAGATCAGCTTATAAAATGGTTTAGGTATGGCCTGTTTATGGTTACACTCTTAAATCTCCCGTTTCCAGGAACGCATGCGTGGAGCTGAACCGCAAGAGTTTGATGGTGGAGGAGGCGGTTGAGGAGGTCCTCGACCTGGTGAAGAAGGCGGCGCAGCAGATCAGACCAGCGGAGATCAATCCTGACTTCGAATTCCTTATGGCGGATGGTGAGTTGAGTTTCAGTTGTTGAACTTTGTAGTATATAGAATTCATGTTACTTATGCCTTTGCCCAGCAGTGGGACATTACAGGCTAATACTTTACGTAATTATTGACTATTGTCCTTAGACGAGCAACAAGGCGGCAGCGGCGCCGCGTCGACCGCCAACGAGTCCACATCGAGCGGGCAGCAGGACTGGTCGGCGGTGTGGGAGTGCTTCGAGAGCCCGCACCGGCTGCTGGCCATGCCCGCCGGAGGCCTCTCGAAGAGCATGCAGGTATGTGGATAGATAAGGTTAGCTATGACATGATTGGGTTGGTTAGGTGGTTAGGCAATATATCTTCTATGCTCGCTATAGGTCTCCCCAAGAGACAATATATCTTCTATGCTCGCTATAGGTCTCTTCGAGGGACGATATATCTTCTATGCTCGCTATAGGTCTCCCCGAGAGACGATATATCTTCTATGCTCGCTATAGGTCTCCCCGAGAGACGATATATCTTCTATGCTCGCTATAGGTCTCCCCGAAAGACGATATATCTTCTATGCTCGCTATAGGTCTCCCCGAGAGACAATATATCTTCTATGCTCGCTATAGGTCTCCACGAGAGACGATATATCTTCTATGCTCGCTATAGGTCTCCCCGAGAGACGATATATCTTCTATGCTCGCTATAGGTCTCCCCGAGAGACAATATATCTTCTATGCTCGCTATAGGTCTCCCCGAGAGACAATATATACTAAATAAAAACCGATTATATTTAAATTGATGTTGAACTTTCTGAGACCAGACAAATACTGCTGAACTGACTGTGCGGGCTCGCATATGTGTAACAACCTATATAGGTGTCTTATGACTTACTAGCTTTTGCCCGCGACTTCGTCTGCGTGTAAAATCTATTATGATAATCATTTCTATACGAAAAAAAAATCAATACCCTTATGGGATCTCCCGTGTGTTCTATCAGTTTAAGTTGATTTTTAATTAAATTTTATCACGATAAGTATGTAGAATGGACAGTGAATTAGGCTCAATTTCATTACTTAATCTATCTGACGGTCGAGCCAAAAGATAATCTATGAGTCCTTTCAATAAAATTAGGTTGAATATAAAATTGTACATATCATTCCTCGGCTTTCACTCTTGATTTACATTGTACGTGTATTAATTACCCCGTTACAATGGACATTCATTATATTACCTTAATCCATAATCCACTTGTGATATTCATTAGTTTTCTGATCAGCTCATTATGTCGTTACTAGTCGCGCCCCGCGTTGTTACCCGCTTTGTACCCGTTCCCATGCGAGTTTCGAGATAAAATGTACCTATCACATGTGTTCTTCTGATGTATAACCTATATTTCTGTAAGTTACCCAAATCCGTCCAGTAGATTTTTCGTGAAAGAGTTACAAACATACATACCGTCGCTGCGCCTGCAAAATCCGCTATGTATTTTTTTTTAAAAATCGGTTTTTGATGCTTATTTATAGTATTTCTCAAGCCACGTGCGCCTGTAAAATCCGTTTTGTAATAACTCATTGGGTTAAAAAGATAACAAAATCAGCTATGTAATTTTGGTCAAAAACGGATTTAAAAAACCCCCTATGTGAGCAGGAGACACATAGCGTATTTTCGGTTTAAAGCGAGTCTCTTAGAATTGCGCTTTGCAATGACACATAGCGGGTTTATCAAACAGGAGACGTGCCATGTGGCACGTGGTGCAATGTTTACGAGTGTATTTTGTTTTAATTAAGTACGAGCCCAAATGCAAAATAGTTCGTCTAGTATGAAAAGTAGTGCAAAGCGTAAAGTATATAGAGTATATATTGGTAAAATAATTAAGAATGTTTAATAAAAAGTAAACCACAATTAAATGAATATTTTAAAGTTTATTTTAACTTAACTGAAATTCTTTAATGACTTAACTTTACATTAAAAAAAATAAAAAATATCCTAAATAACAAAAAGCAAAAGTATTCGTCTACCCTTGTTACTGACGCAAAATAGTTCGTCTACATGTCTTCACCACTTAGTTGTGTGGCCTTTCCTCTCAATAACAGCTTTAATGCGAAGAGGCATGGTTGCAACCAACACTTCACACTCCTCAGGCGTTATGGACTCCCAAACTGCCAGTAGTTTAGCCTTTAAGTCGCTCTTTGATCTTGATGGATTTTTACGCAGAACTTTTTTCATTTTCCACCATAGGGTTTCAATCGGCGACAAGTCCGGGCTGTTAGATGGCCATTCGATTGTAGGGATGCTTTTTGCCAATAGCCACATCTTTGTTGTCCTTGCAGTATGGCATGAAGCACCATCCTGTTGAAAAATGAATGAATCTTGATGTTTGAGAGCGGGAATTGAAGGCAGTAAACTCTCTTCCAAAAGGTTTTGATACCTCACAGCAGTGATAGAACCATCCACAAACTGCATACAACCAACACCTTGTGCAGACATGCAGCCCCATATCATTAGAGAAGCTTTTCTTTTCGTTTCGTTTGAGACAATCAGTATGAAATGCCTCATTTTTGTTCCGAATCACTTTTTTCCTTTCATCACCGACTGTCACTTCAAATTTTGACTCGTCACTCCAGATGATACTACGCCACTGATCGGAAGTCCAATTTAAATGATCACGAGCAAATTTCAAGCTCTTTTTCTTTTGTACAGCAGTCAACAGTGGTTTCTCTTTAGCGGTGTAAAATCCGTAACCCATTCTTTTAAGGACTCTTTTGCATGTATCGACTGAGACGTCTTTGTGAATCATGTCCCTCTATTGCACCGTGAGCTCTCCAGCTCGAGCACGACGATTATTTTTGATAATTTTCTTCAGAACTCTGTTTTCTGCAGCACTTGTGATGCGTGGTCGACCAGTTTTCTTCAAACAAGAAGTCGTTTTAGTCTTTTTATAGTGTTGAATAATAGACTGAACTGTAGATCTGGGAAGTATCAAGTCTTTAGATATTTGGTAACTTGATTTGCCAGCTTCGACCCCACAAATTATTCGCTTTCGCAGCTCTTCACACACGGGTTTGCCACGACCCATTGTTATTTGAAAATTAATGAAAATTACTGAAATTTTCTGAATTTATACTCTCTCATGTGACAAATGGCACAGAATTACTTTAAAAATTTTAAATTATGGAACATCATGGTACAAAGAAGGAATAATTTTATTTAACTCAACGATAGACGAACTCTTTTGCATCAATTAACAATTAGACGAACTATTTTGCTTGTAAGTTCTTCGAATTTAAAACAGAATATCTATAAATTGAAATAGCCAAAATAGTTTATTAGTACATAATTTTAAAAGGGCATTAGTAACGCGACATGTGATGGTAGAACAGCTTAATCTTTTTATATGTATACCTAGACAAAAAATGAAGTTAGAAAAAATCTCACAGTAAAAAAATTCGGACTAGACGAACTATTTTGCATTGGGGCTCGTAGTTTAGATGTTAGATGGTGTTACAAATTTCATTATAGATACCTGGTTTGGCATAATTAATGTAAGTATCCTATTTGTATTACTTATTAATAAGTTGATCACTTAATTTCACAATTCTAACGTTTAATTTGAGAAGCGCTTATTCAAAATAGCTATTTTAACTATAAAGTATCTTTAAGATCATTAATTAGGTTTAAAGTGATTTAATATTGACTTTACTTATTTACTTTCTCGTACGGATTAAGTTTTTTAATTAAACGTACGAGCGTCTCTTAGCCACTTGGGCACGATAAAAGTAGGTAGGAGACTGCTAAATTGTAAGAATTTAAAAAGATTGTTTTATTACGTTACTTATTATTAATTTTTATTTTATATGTAGTTTTATGTGTAAACCCTGTTTCTTGTGAGTTAATTCGTCCATTAATTAATACTGTTGCAATTTAAACTTTTAAATATTATTTATTATGTTATAATTATGTTATATTTTTAAATACCTGTTTAATTTTGTTTAATATTTTTCTAATTAAGTATAATAAATACTTTATAATTGAACTTAAACCTATTTTATTATTTTAAAATAATTTAGTAAATGCGCTAAGTATTCTAGGAAGCACAAAAATGCAAACTATCTAGTAAAAGCATAAATCCGTCATGTGGTGAAAAGTCAGGTAGCGGTAATTACGACCCGAAAAAAAACCGCGATGTGCCCAAATTCACTTAAAAAAATTCTTGCTCCTGGAATATCATAGTAAACGGTGAAAAATAAATATTTTTGAATGTCCCGATATAAAGTCAAATTTTCTGCATACTTAGTTTTAAAATAATATTAACAGTTTGAAAAAGAAACAGTTTTTTGCTTCTCCTGAAAAGTTGAATTTTTATCCATAGCGGATTTTGCAGGCGCAGCGACGATACATACATACATCCTCACATACTTTCGCATTTATAATATTAGTAGGACTAAACGATTTCTAGTTGCTTACTTGGTTATTTAAATCCATAAAGATTTAGACTTCCGATCTCAATTACTCTGATATTTGTCTATTTTCTACCTGAACAGCTTACAACATAATCTTGTTAAAGTTATCTAAGTTCATACCTAAGATGCCGGCCGGGTCGTCTTATTTCTTAATTATCTTTTTAAGATCGTTTCACAATGAAGTCGGCGTCGACATTTCAAGTGTGTACTTAACCTCAAAAGACAAGGTAAATAAAAGAACAACGATTTCGATGAGTTTATTTATTGATTCATCACTACTTCTTAATACTAAGACCATTGAATCGAATCTCGTGATATTATAATCATTGAAACTACAATATTTGAGTAATTCTTAATTCATTGACTGTCGTTGGACTGACTTCCATTTTTGACATTTAAAGTCTCTTTCCATCCAATAAGTATACAATTTTTCAAAATACTTAACTTCGAACTGTCAGTCTGTCAACGATATATTATAGTAAGAGTAAATAGACACATATAATAATGTAGTATTCTAATTTATATAGGCAAAAAGCCTTTAAGAATTTTCATTCGGCATGTAAAGGGGATATTATAAAATTACAGTAAAACCATCCAAAGTATTATAAGTTAAATTTATAACAATAAAATGATGGATTCAAGTAATTTAAATCAACTTATATCAAAAAAGTTTAATTAAATCATTTTGGAACTTACATCAAACATAGTTGAGACAGTGTGCGTTAACAATTTTGCAAAATAATCCTTTCATATCGAATCATAGTTTTATTACACTACAGTAAAATATAAGTTAAATTATGTTTGAGATTACGTTTGAGTTTAAAACGTACATACGTTTGTACATATCATCTGGTAACAACACTACTTGATGATCGTTACTTTCAATCCTATACCGACTAACTAATTTGAAACCTTATCTCTCTATTTGATTAAAAATCATCAAGCCAAAATATATTTTTTCCCCATTTTTCAACCCCAGCTTTAACCCTTTCCAAACTGATCCTAATTTCATTGCGAACCGTTTCAGAAAGTGTTCATTTCAAAAATTCGTTCCAAATGTTCCGATGATTTTCAAAGAGGACGGCTCCGGTTCCACTCTGTAACAAAGAAAGAAATAGTTAAATAATTATAAATAAAGTTTGTAATTTCCCACTGCTGGGCAAAGGCCTCTCATCTCACTGAAGATATCAGTACGGTGAGGAGGATTAGGCATAATCACCACTTATCAAATGCGGGTTGGCGGTCTCAAACCCGAGCTATGTTTGAAAAGTAGGAAACATGTTTTCACTCGACCCGGGAATTGAAACTGGGCCCTCAGTCGTGGCAGGCGAGTGCTCATGCCACTAGACCACAGAGGCGTTAGGCCTAAATAAATAAATATAAATATTTTTTATAATAATCGTTTGTAATATTGTAAGTCACTAATATACTGTGACAGAACAAAGAACAACCTATACCATATCGCCTTTCAAACAAATAAAACTTAATCAGAATCGGTTCAGTAGTTTCGCAACGATTTATCAGACAAATAAGTACCTACGACAGAAATACTTCAAACTTTCCATACTCCTCGTTCATTTCGCAATAACATTTTCTTGCTCAACTTTTCAAACTTTATTCGAAACTTTCAACACCCTTTTTAACGAAACATTGAAAAGTTTTTACGAAACACTTTTGAATTTTATTTCTTGAAATAGAACAGGCTTTCTACGAAATAATTAAGAAGACCGTTCGTTCTAGGTATTGCATTAATACAATTGTTTAAACAACACAGTTGTTTGTTAGCCTTGAAAAAAGTATTCAATTGTAATGTGACAATAAATGAAGTACGAATGCTGTGTCGATAATAAAATTGAGTTTGTAGTCAATTTTAATGTTGAAATTGTAGGCAATATCTTATTTCAACTGTCGTTTGTCAATTTACTAGCCATTTCTCACGGAATTACCTACATTACACTTTTCTGTAAAAAAATAATATAAACGGAATTCTTGTCGTTTGTTCCGTCAAATGAAAGAATGCAAAGAACCAACACAGAGTGTGTTGGTTTCAATTGCGCGTCAGGAGTACGCAACAGATATTGTTTTGGAAGCATAATGAAAGCATCGAACAATTTATAAAAAAAACTAACTCACCGTTCCATCTCCCTCCAGTGGCCGCGAGCGCGCGACCCAGCACCCACCCGCCTAAACCCTGTTTCCTAACCAGCTCATCAAGACAAACGTAACCAAAAAACAAAAAATAAAGATCGTTCCGATCCAAAAGTTTATACTTAAATAAAGAATTAAATTCTAGGATAAACGTAAAGATATGCCTTTGAAGGACTACTCGTAACTATAAGAAGGTATCGATAGATAGCGTTTTAGAAAATCAGTATTGATTTAATCGCGGTACTCTTCCGAGTTGTCCATGATGCGGAGATCAGGCTCGTCTAGCATGATGAGTTTCATGTGGTTGACGAATGGGAGGATGTTTTTGATTTCTCGCACGATGTGAGCGCGGGCGCGGAGGTAGGTTGGCAGGCGGTAGAAGGTCCTGAGGCCGATATCATCTTCGATGAGGCAGTGCAGCGTGTGCGGGCCGTCGACGTGTCCGTACTGGTTGTGGCCGTACACCGCGAACACGATCTTCAAGCTGTACAGGATAGCCTCGAACATATCCGCTGGCAGGTGCTTGCGTTTCGACTCGAAAGTCACGTGATAGTACTTCAGATGCATCGCTGCAACAAAATGCATGTATGAGAAACTAGTAGTGCTCCGCGGTTTTACCCGCGTTTTTGCCGAAATTTCCGACTGTATATCTATAACCTTCGCGAATATGGTTATCACGAATGTTTAAAACATAAGCCACCTTAATAAACTCGGTCTTACTTCAGTTAGACCGAGTTTATTCGACAATGTTTCAACATTGTTTAACGTATTTTGTCTCTTTTGCTCTTCGGCAAATTGCGTATGTCAAAAAGTGACGAACTATTTCATAGCTAACATGTTCTTAATACGTGTTTAATTGACCAAAGCTTATAAAGACTACGAAGCAGTACGCACAAGTATTTTATACTAGCAGCGCCCCGCGGTTTTACCCGCGTTGTGCCCGTTCCCGTGGGAATTTCGGGATAAAATGTAGCCTATAGCCTTCCTCGATAATTAGACTATCTAACAGTGAAAGAATTATTCAAATCGGTTCAGTAGTTTCTGAGATTAGCGCGTTTAAACAAACAAACAAACAAACAAACAAACAAACAAAACAAACTCTTCAGCTTTATAATATTAGTATAGATTGCACGTAATAGAACACTTTTTAAAACGACGTCATGGCGGTAAATCAAAGCCAAAGTTGAATATTTTTATTCAGTTTTGGCCGCAAAGAGTTTCTTTTGAACGCACCAGACATCAAATTATGAGTCCTTTTGCAATCCGCCCCTAGTTTTTAATCCCGTGTGTGTGTAGGGTTAGGGTTGAGCACTAAAAGGGTTTCCAATTTTATTACTATTACTTAAGCTCCGTACACCTGTCTGTCCGTCTGTCACATCTTTTGTACTGGTTGTAAATTACACTTAAAAGGCACGTGTGTATTGTACTTTAACCCCTGACAAATAGGTACTTATAACAATGAAGGGTCCATAATATAAAAAACGAATATTGAGAATAATAATTTAATCTCGAATGCAGTTGGCAGTTAGTCAATAAAATGAGCAGAAACTCGCTCATGTTTCGCTTCAATCAATCAATATCGCATAGCTTAATCAGGTAAAACATAAATGTGGGTAAACTTATTCAAAACCGAATGGTAGGTCACTGATCATGATCATGATTCATTAGTTATGTCCCACTGAAGGGCAAAATAATTTTATTGAAAATATCAGTAGTCAAATCAATCGAATATTTATTTTACGTCTAAACTTGTTTTGTTTACTAACTTTAAGTAGGTAGATTAGATTGATTACTTTTACTAGTGACTATTAATTGATGAGTAACTGTCCCCTGCGGTTTCACTTAAAGTGTATCTGTACCTGAAAAATTGTGGAATTAAAAATAGTCTATACTTATCTTGAGTGTACTTTTCATATATACCAAAATATATGTTCATATCCCTCTTTATTTAAGACTCCCCGCGGTTTTACCCGCGTTGTGCCCGTTTCCGTAAGAATTTTGGGATAAAAAAGCTTATTAAAACCTTTCCGTTGAATGTGGCTAACCATTACTATAGGAGTAATTCAAATCGGATTGGTAGTTGACGAGATTAGCGCGTACAAACAAAAAAAACACGTTCAATTTCATTATATTACTTTAGAAAAATACAATCAGTTCAACTATTTGATATTACGAGTACTTAATACTTAGTATATATATATAGATTTTCTAACTACATAAGTATGTAACTATTAATTGAAACGTACGTTAACGTACGTTAATCAACAGTAGCCTCCGTCGTACGTAAGTTCCCGTTTAAATAAATAATAACTACATAAGTAGCTATATTTACGATACTTTATTAATTACTTCCCGTCCCATAACTTGTGTCATGTTTTGATTATTGAACACACGCGGCATCACTGGGCGTCATATTACTTGTTATAACTATCAGCGAAATTTGCGATAAGCCATTCGACATTGAAACAAATACTATTCATAACAAGTTACTTTTTAAGTTGTGTGTAGGTTTTGTTCACTAAATACCCACAAATTGTATTGTTAACTGCGGCTATAGAAAAGATAATCGGTCTTGATTCTGGAATGTTTCAATTATGTACATGGTACTGATTTAATTATATACATATTATGTATGTATACTAGCATTTTCGTTCGATATATTTCATTCTAGAAATGCTCCGCGGTTTTAACCGCTTCATGCCCCTTCCCGTGGGGATTTCGGGATGAGAAATAGTCCTTTCTTTGTAGTCCTTAAAATAGTTAATAGACCTTCCTGTTTGATGTGCCTAGGTATTGCAAAATTAGGGCTCAAATCGGATTGGTACTTTCTGATGTTAGCAAGCAAAAACCCACAAAAATCAATAACACAACTCACCAATATTAAATTAGTATAGAATCTACTAATCGGGAGTCGGGACGGAGATGAACCTAAAAAACTTAATATCTTGTCATTCAGTCTCTTCGTTTTTGATTTTAAAATGGCGTTACGAAAATAATATGCTAATTTCTTTTACTTTAATGAGATCATTACTCACATAGCAATACGTCAATTATAACATTTTATCAACAACTATATATTTTATCCTGCGACTACTTTTTCAAAGGTTAAGCCTCAAATGCATACAAAAGATATACTTTCGCATGTTTTTAATTATGTCCACATGTTTTGTTTGAAAGAAATATGATTAGATTAGACCCAGTAGGCAGTTCATGATATGTGATATCTCAACATTCTCAAGGTGATATTCGCTGTTGATTTCACATTTTTTAAATTGTGGGTATACTTTTTTATTTTAAAGTTATAATAACTACAGTGGCATATACAACGAACTTCATGTTAATTCTAATAATAATTAAGCTCATGAGTTTTTGTTTGTTTGTTTGAACGCGGTAATCTCTGTATCTACCTGTCGGATTTGTATTTGATAAGAAGTTTTTTAAATACGTATTCAAGAGCAAAGCTACTTTGACAATCATCTTCCCTCGGGAAGGGGAATAATACGAGCTGTCTCTTTCTTGATATAAAGTCGAAAATCCCGAACTTTCTTTAAGACTTGTTGATAGTTTTCGTAGTTAGTCGCGGCGTCTCCTGTTTACGCGGTCATTGAAATGCGGCGCCATTGCCGAAGTGGCGGTATTCCGACGAAAGTTTTCACGAAACTTACATACATGGCTTATACTTTTACTTTCATTACAGAAGAAATTTCATAACTTTAACGTTTATGTGTTTTGTTACTCTAGTTTCTGATTTAATCATGGTGCATTTATTAAATATATTGTTCGCACCAAAGTTATCTTCTTCAAATTAAATGCATATTTTCTACTTTAAAGCCTTTCATTAATTAATTTCGAGTAGGTTAGTGGCCAACCCTGGTGGCGGAGTTCGTAGACCGCCTAAAGGCCTCCGATATGGTCTGGCGATTGCAGCAACCGGGACCGACTGCTTAACGTCCCCTCCGAAGCACTGTAGCGCTCAGATATAAATGCCACTAACGGCCACCCATCCGAGTTGAGGCCGAGCTGCACGTTGCTTAACAAATGAACTAACATCGCTTAGTCAAACTACGCCACGAGCGCTACAAAGCCTTAATAAATATAAAATAAAAATTTAAAAAATATATATATAAAATGTGCATTACTTACTGGTGAGATGTAATTAATTTCTTCAATGTATCGCGTTGCGCTCCGCACTTGTTTGAGGTGCAATTGTGACCCGGCGACTGAGCGCGGCCCGGGCGAGGCTCGATCGATCTGCAGGAAAAATAAATAACTTCAGTCATCACTACAACACATGCTGCCTCCTTCACCCCTGACCGCCTGCCGATCAACAATTACATCTATTGCATATGTATAAGGTTGATTATTAATCGAATCTGTGTAGGTCAGTCGGTGCAACAGATAACTGGCCCGGTCTCCTCGAGTGAGAGCGAGAGCTGATCGGACCTCTCACCTCTGATTGTAACGTATCCTTTCTGTGATATATTTCGCCTGTTCTCTAGATACAGAATTTAATGAAGTGAGCTGTTATCAGAGCGGGATGCAAATAGATCTAGATATTTACCGCATCTGATCCGTAACTAGGGAATTTTAATAAACTCCGCCTCGTTGGTAGGGAAAAGGCGGGTGTTCTTAGCTCGATATTTTAGAAACCTTTTTCACTGAGATAGCACGGTTTAAATCACGTGCTGTTATGTGCTACAAAACATGCGTAACAGCACTAAAACATGTCTCCCAAACAACTTCAAAGTTCGTAGGTGCCACGTGACCATAACAAGGCACACACAAGCAGCACCATATATATACAAGTTAAATACCCAAAGTACATTCAGCAAAGTGTACTAATTTGTGTTTCTCAATACGTAATGCATATTTTTTTATAAACTAAGAATACCGATAAAACATATTTTGAATACTTAATTGTATAGTTAAATTGTTAAGTAACCTGCCGCGGTCCGTGCAGACGATTTGTGTGTAGACACCTTAACGTGGGGGTGTTGCGGGAGTCGCAAACGTGGGGTGGGGGTGTACCCCACGTTTGCGGGAGTCGCAGACCTCCTCTGCATTGATGATACCCTGGTACTTGATTATTGGAAAACTTTCTTACCACGTTGAAAATCAAACTGATGTTTAACGACAGTGCCTCGGGCTGATTAAGAATAAATTATTTTTAAGCATTAAGTTGAACACTTACTTTTGTACTGTTTAAAATTATTAACATGTCTTCATAAAAACTTATAAAGTTCAAACTTTTGCCGTAGTTGGTTAGGAAAACAAAGTGTATGGGACCTTTAACTAAGTTTAAACCTTTATAGTTATACTAGAAGAATCGGTTTTACCCGCGTTGTGCCCGTTCCTGTAGGAATTTTGGGATGAAAAAACCTATGACCTCGCCGATTCATATTGGACTGGTAGTTTCTGAGATTAGTGCTTTCAAACATACAAAAAAAAACTAAAACAACCTTCAGTTTTATTCTACTACTAGCAGCGCCCCGCGGCTTTACCCGCGTTGTACCCGTTCCCGTAGGAATTTCGGGATGAAAAATAGCCTATAACCTTCCCGTTGAATGTGGCTGTCTATTACAAAAAGAATTATTCAAATCGGTTCAGTAGTTTCTGAGATTAGCGCGTTTAAACAAACAAACAAACAAAACAAACTCTTCAGCTTTATAATATTAGTATAGATAGTATAGTGTAGATAGATGACTAATAGCGCATAATTTTGACCTTAATATGTTTAGTAGTCATTGCTTAAAAGAGTTACTTACATTCCTCCATTCATTCTCTCATTCATCATCACCACTTTCGCTTTCATAGGTATAAGAATTGATTGTATGCTTCTATAAAAGTATGTTTAAATTATTATTTTTCACTGTCCGATATCTTCAGTAAGATGAAATGATTTCACCGACCGTAGAACGTCAATACTTTAAATAAAAAAATACGTTTATTGCCATACTAATAGTTATAATAAAACATATAGAATGGCAGAAATATATTTTTTTACAGAATTTATTTTGAATTATGAAATCGATGAAACTTGTTTATATTTTCTCATTTCAAACCCTGAAGAGTAAAATGTTTATTTATTTCTTGTTTAAATGGACTTATCTCAGGAACATTTAAATTGTAGCCTATTTTTATCCCAACATTCTCTCGACGAGCCCACTGGTCGGGCGATCTGTCGACCAACTAGTTTTAAAGTTCGCGAAGCCTCCTGCTGGCTATGCGTTCCTGGTATTCGTTGTCGATCTTTATGGTTACTAGTGATTGCTCGCGGCTCCACTCGGTCGTGGCACTAGAGGCAGGCTGACGCCATCTATCGGGGGCGAGTGTTATTGTTATAATTTAGTCCTGATGCGTTTGATATCGTTATTAATTATTGTACTCGTTTCAATAACTACTTAAAAATCAGAAAGTTTTTGTACATAAATAAACTCTTATGATGTTTACTAAAAGTAGTGTTCATCACTACATAGTATGAAACAAAGTCGCTTTCCGCTGTCTGTCTGTCTATCCCTGTGTATGCTTAGATCTTTAAAATTACGCAACGGATTTAAAAGCGGTTTTTAGTAGATAGAGTGATTCAAGAGGAAGGTTTATATCTATAAAAGTTCCCGGAATTCCCACGGGAACGGGCACAACGGGGGTATATGTAACCCAAGGTATGAAAAACAAAAAAAAAATCTTATTGGCGTGCGCTGCTAAATCTACACAAAAACAATGTTCTACACAATCAAAGTACATAGTATTGCGAACAAATAAGTTAGGGCATATGTCTAATTATTGTAGTTAAGCCACAATAACCGTTTTAGTTACAATTAATTAGTTAAAAAAAGCGGCCAAGTGCGAGTCGGACTCGCCCATGAAGGGTTCCGTAGCAGCGAGTAACATAATAAAGAAGTTCTTGAAATAAATGTTTTTTTATTTACATTTGAGTTATTGAATGAATAATCAGTATTTTTTTGCGGTTTACGATTTATGTCGTAAAAAAAAAACTACTAACTAGACCTCGTTCAAACCAATTTTCGGTGTTAGATTACATTGTTATGTACATCATATATTTTTTTTAGTTTTATCATTCTCTTATTTTAGAAGTTACAGGGGGGGGGACACACATTTTACCACTTTGGAAGAGTCTCTCGCGCAAACTATTCAGTTTAGAAAAAAATTATATTAGAAACCTCAATACCATTTTTGAAGACCTATCCATAGATACCCCACACGTATGGGTTTGATGAAAAAAAAAATATTTTTTTCATTTCTAAGTATGGGAGACCCCCCTAAAATTTTATTTTTTTTCTATTTTAGTGTGAAAATATTAATGCGGTTCACAGAATACATCTACACACTAAGTTTCAACAACATAGCTCTTATAGTTTCGGAGAAAAAAGGCTGTGACATACGGACAGACGGACGGACAGACGGACGGACAGACAGACAGACAGACATGACGAATCTATAAGGGTTCCGTTTTTGCCATTTGGCTACGGAACCCTAAAAAGGAGTGTAATTTTAAGTTGATGATATTCATAAGATGAAATTAATCAAAATAAATGGCGCTACAATCAAGGTTAATTATTTTTCTTTATATAGGTACCTCTTTAAATTATTAAAATCGGACAGTTAGTTTCAGAGTTATGATGAGAAATATACAAAATAATAATGCTCGATGGCGGGTCTGTTATGGCTACTGTTTCGCGCGGTCAAAGCGCACGGGGATATACCTACAAACAACAAAGAAGACGCGCTATGTACTATCCCGAATTCTTGATTGTGTATATACCTACTCGCACGAGACACGGAATGTTTTATCCCGATTTTCCGAAGCGAGGGTGGGTCGCTAGTCTATAATATAAAAATGAATCGCAAAATGTGTTGGTAAGCGCATAACTTCAGAACGACTGCACCAAATCGGATGATTCTTTTTTAATGTGTTCCTTATTGTCAGGACAAGGTTTTTATATAAGAAAAATAAGGAATAAAAATCTCAAAATTCCCACGGGATCGGGGGCGCTGCGGGTGAAACCGCGGGGCACAGCCAGTATGTAAATAAAATAGACTCACAAAAGTTGAACCTCATAATTTTAAATACTGTCAGTAGATGGCGCTAGTGGTACGTACATCACAATGACATGGAACACGATAAACAATAAAACAGACTAATTATCCGGTTTTAATTTCAGGGCATAGCTTATCCTCGGGTTTTCATATAACACAGTGATATGTTCAAGGAACAAAAGTGGCAGCGATGTGAGGGCTCGCTAGTGCGGAAGCACAGTGGTACTATCGCTCGGGACGTTTTGAATACTGTTGTTAATTTGAACCTTATGTCTTAGGACTTTATATGTATTACTATAATTCTAAAGTGGTTCGCAACTGATTCAGATTTTCGACACAGTACTAGCGGAGGTCGTGGCTCAGTGGTAGAGCGAACTTATCTTTATATTTTTATTTTTATTTAAGGTTGTGTTGGTATATTTTCTATTGAGCGCGCAATGACTCATTAGTCGCGATTGCAATCGCGATACCAATAGGGATACCATGGTATCCCTACTTCTGATATTTATTATACCCTGGTACACGAGGTTCAGAATGTATTGGTCTTATTACGTGCCTTTCAATTTCAATATCTATCGTTTTAAAAGAAATATTTCATATACAAATGTCTTCCAATTAGTTTCATATAATAGTTTCTATGATAATAGTCACGAAGATAATAGTAACTATTTAGTAATCTGTGTAACTATTTAGAGCCGAAACACATAACCGCGTTGCGGCGCCGCGACGCGAGAATCGGCAGTAGCGGCACTGCCGATTGTAGCGGCGCGGCACCGCAGCGTAGCGCTAGTTTCAGCGTTATGATGTCATACTTGTTGACAATGATTTAGTTTGTTTGTTCTTGAACATTGTATTTTTGAAAGACTAATTAAAGTATTCTTCAAGTAAGTAATTAATCAATAAAAACTATCAATAAAAACGTATTTGTTTTACTTTACCTTACAGTCAAGCCCAACATTTCTAAAGCTGTAAGAGGTTTCCTTCCTTTAATATTTTTTTTATTTATATATTTTGATAACCCGCGTAGTAGCTCTTCAAATGATGATATACTCATTCTAAAGTAGGCGAAAAATTTATTTTCGTCTATTTTTAATGCTTTGTATTTTCGAGAAAAGTACTCGCCATCGGGATTCATAGCCTTATTAAATGGATGTATCCAGTATCTTCTTTGTCGTTTATTTAAAACAGAGTAATGTCTTTTTAATAACAAATAAGCAATAAGTTTCTTACGATTGTCCATGGCAAAGACACGTCTATCCACAATAAAAAATCACGAGGAGTGGTTACCCTACCGTAATGCTCTTTTTCGCGGCGCCGCAACGCAAACCGCCGATTTTAGCGGCGCGGCGCCGCAACGCGGTTATGTGTTTCGGCCCTTAGTAATCTGTGATAATAGTAACAAAATAAGCAACAAAAGATAGCGACGTCTACTATGAGTACAGACAGAGCTATCGAAAAGTCTGTGAACTGAAATATACAACCTAATGGATTCGTCGCCAATGTTGGTTTTATCTTTCCTATAAATTGAGTAACTCATAATGTTTCTATAAAATACGAATATTGCTGTCTAAATACAGTTTCGGGCACAGCTATCCACATCATACAAACTCCAAACATCAAATTTAAAAGGTATAATGTACATTGTAGTGGGTAGGCATAAAAACATAAAATAATCAAACAGGCATAAAATACTATAGGTGAATATAAAATATAAAATGTTCGGCGGCCCAGAGCGTTAATATTATGACACATCCAGAGTAGGGTATCCAGGGCTCCTCACGTACTGACTATTTGATGTGTTCTATTTGATGCGACACAAGATACAATTTTGAATGAACTGCTTTTGTTTCTTTAACTTATTTCGGAACAAAATAGATTTCAAAGTTATTGTGCAATTTGTCCCAAATTAATATTTTTTTGAAAAAAAGACTACGATGAGTTTTCTTTGGAGACGCCGGGTATCGATCCCGGTACTTCTCGCATGCTAAGCGAGCGCTCTACCATGTGAGCTACGCCCACGGAAGAAATGCGCCGACAAACCACACAGATTCAATCCAATCATTGATATTTCAATTAAAAATAATGGATATATATAATTCCACAGAAAAGTAAATAACGCTTGTAAATCTCCGGGGCCCTGTTAGTATTGATATATGGATATTATTGACACATTCTATGTAACTGAATGCCATTGCAGACTCTAAGGAAGGATTAAGTTTAAGTAAAAGCAAACGAAAAGTAAGACTTTGAGGGTGAATAATTGTTTCTTAGAACAGAAAAAACTGTATAATACAATTCAGTAAATAAGATGTTAATGATTGCAAATATTGCGATGTTACATACATCACATCACACCGTTTATCGACTTAAGCTTCTTGCAGATAAGGTTCAAATACAATTTAAAGTACAATTTGTATCGTTTTTGTTTATCTTGTTGAAACTTCTGCCTGAACATGAATCCCTGGTACCGGAAACTATTTCAAGACGTTACTTTTCTGTTATCTTTGATATTTATCTATGACTAGCCGGGCCCCGCAGTGTTTCCCGCGCTGTACTCGTTCCCACGGCCATTTCGGGGTAAAATGTATTCTATGTGATATTCCGATGTATAACCTATATTACTGTAAAGTTTAATTCCAATCTGGTCTGTTTTTCGTGAAAGAGCGGCAAACATCCTAACAAACTTTCGCATTTATAATATTAGTATGGATAGGATAGTAGGATTACTAGAATAATTCATCATCATAAATTTAAGAGCAAGGCTCTTGTCGGTGAGTCCGATGCAGACTTCTCCATCTATTCCTATTCAGTGCAAGTTCCTTCACATCTCTATAAGACATGACAGACACTTTTTCTTTAATCTGACTCATGTAACTGATTCTAGGCCTTCCCCTACCTCGCTTTCCTTCTACTTTACCTTCCATGATATTATTTATGAATCTGTCATGTCGTATGAGATGTCCTATCATCTTCCCTCTCCTATTTTCTATTATCTCAAGTAGTGTTCTACTCTCTCTCACCAATTCTAATACTTCTTCATTTGTCACCCTCTCCGTCCAACTAATCCTTTCCATCCTACGCCAACACCACATCTCAAACGCTTCCAACCTCTCCCTATCCCGTTGAGTCATCGTCCACGTCTCACTTCCATACAAAGCTATACTCCAAATATATGATTTTATAAACATTTTCTTTACCTTTCTAGACATTTTGGAAGAAAGTAGATATTTTTTATTGTGAAAAGCCTGCTTTGCTATTGCTATCCTGGTTTTAATATCTAAGGTACATCTGGAGTCTGATGTGATGTAACTACCCAGATACATGAATTTATTTACTATTTCAATATTTTTGTTATTTATTACTAAAGTTTCTTGTGGGTTTATTATGTGTTTTGAGGATATGAGTATTTTAGTTTTATTGGTATTAATCTTTAGTAAAAACTAGAATAATTATATGATGATGAATTAGAGTAAGAAAGAAAAATATAAAAATAATAATTATTAGTTTTTGAATCCATCATAAGCATCTTAAAAGATCCTTTAGAGAAGTTTGTTTTTGATAAAGCTCGAAAATTTTCTAAACCACTCGATCGAATTTTAAAATAATTATCCCAAAAAAAACGAATATTAAGGTGCCTTTTTTGTCTTTTTTAATTTCTGTTAAATCGTACGAAGTCTCAAAATAAGTCGAAAAAAGTCGAAGTTTTAAAATAAGTTTACCCTATTACTGCAAGTTTATTAACACCGAGAATGTCTATGAATGGCGTAGCATGATCGCATCGCTACGAAAGTGCTACGCTGCTACAAGACTACGAGATACCAATCGGATGAATGAACTTTTAATTTGAGATCATCGATATCAGTGACCCCAATTAAAAAATAGGTACTTACGAAAAATGAGTCTTTGGTGCGTAACATTGTTTTGAAAACCTATCTATCGACCAAAAAACTGCTTTCTCTGCGGCAGAAGATAGCAAATTATAAAAAAACGGCAAAAACATTATTGTTAGGATATTTTTATAACATCGGCCCTGTCCAATCTTTTCATTTAATTCGTGAAGCACATGAAACCTTCTGCCACACTACTGCCATCTGTTGATGTTTATGGAATCAGAACTAACGCGAGTGCTGAATTGCGTGTCTTCAGTCGGGTTGCAGGAGCGTCGACCATTTAATTCTTCAGCCACCCGTCAGATGGGGTGATTGCTATTGGACCGTTTCAACATTATTTTACAAATATCCTCGTTTGTTTCAAAATATTAAAAATTGAAATACTGGTCAAACCAATATACTGTGATTCTCGAGTACAAGGATATGATTTATTTCAGGAATGAGTGTACCAATCGCGAGTGTATAGATAGAATATACAAAGAGGGGGTTGCCTCCGTGTGGGCTGGAATTCAAAGATTTATCGAAACGATTGTTAATATAAATTTTATGACATTCTGAGACGGAAGCTTATCAGTACTTATTGGTTTGAAAAGGCAGTGTTTTCAATGTGAGTTGCTTTGAAAATGACATTATGCGACAGAAGGACCCGAAGCTGGCTTCAGAGCTGAATAAAATCTCTGTGTGTTCATGCGTGCCTGGTACTCGGTCCCACTGGTTGACCCAGTATTCGTCTGACACCACCCGGAGTTCGCCACGACCCAGTGTCCGACACGGGACTTTCTGTACTTAATGCAGATAAACTTTCTGTGATAATACTAAATCTTCTTATCTTATCTCTTTATATATAAAATTCTCGTGTCACAGTGTTCGTTCGCGTACTCCTCCGAAACGGCTTGACCGATTCTCATGAAATTTTGTGAGCATATTGAGTAGGTCTGAGAATCGGCCAACATCTATTTTTCATCCCGAAATTCCCGCGGGAACGGGTACAACGCGGGTGAAACCGCGGGGCGCAGCTAGTAAATAAATAAATACAAACGATGAAGTGGGAGGGTCCGATTGACGGGCCCCTCCCACGTTTGCTACATCTGCGCTACGTATTTACAGTACGTTTTGATACAACCACATCTTCGTATTGATGAACGCCTGGTACTTTACGTAAACGGTCTAGCACCTTTCTCCCGATCTTCAAACAAAGACGCTAGTTTCTTAATAATTGTGTATAATTATTAGACAAACATAGTTTCCAAAGTAAATCTATCCTGTCCTTAACTTGGTGGTCACGCTGCCGCGTCCTGATCCCTATTGTTAGTCGTATCTCACAAGTTACCAGATTCTTTCCAACAAGATTGCCTACGAACTGCGTAGCATCAACGCATCTCGCTACGAAAGTGCTACGATGCTACTAGACTACGTGGTACTAATCAAAAATTTACCAAGCTATATGTAGGTTGTTTAATAACGATTTTATGACAAAAATAAATAAAAAAGAGAACGCAATTTTGCCTCTGAACCTTTGAACCCGATCTTGAAATTTCCCTGTCCGAATCCGCCCCTCCCCCTATAGCTACAACTGCGCTATGTATAAACACTGTTCCGCCTATAATTCGAATTCAAGCAACATCTTTCTATTTATGGGAGCCTGGTACTTAACGTTCCGCCACAGTTCTCCGGTTGGTTATTTAAACATTTAAATCAAGTTTATGAAAAAAGTCAGTTTTTAAAATACGTCTACCCTGTTACTTTGAGTTTATTTCCATCGAGAATGTAGAATTGCGTATCGTGATCGCTTCGCTACGAAAGTGCTACGATGCTACAAGACTACGAGATACTAATCGAATGAATGAACTTTTAATTTAAGCTCATTGTTAAGTATTAGTGAACATTGTTTTGCAAACTATTCCTGAAAAATGTGCTTTTACCACGGTATGAGTAAATATAAAAACTGAACAAAAAATTGAAACACATGGAAAACCAATATTGATATTGATGGAGGACGCATTCTAGTCACTGTGTAGTTAAATTATATAATTTATCGATTTCTAGATTTATTTGCAATGAATGCAATATCGCAGAAAGTAATATTTTGTTAAATTATCCCATTCATTGGATATTTACTGAACCAAGCAAAAGTTTATTATTGGTTGTTCCACCCGACGGATAATCAAAGATAATAATTTGTACTTGTTACGCTTAGCTCGGAAGCTATACCATACAGGCGGTTAATTTGTTTTCCGAAAAATTTGCTAGCGTTAAGTCATAATTTTGATATTCGAACCAAACATAGAATTTTCTTAACTTATTTTTAAAATCCTATTCAAAAAGTTTGTCTAAAGTTGCCCTACTAGTTGACTGATGAGCTTTAAAACAAGGAAATTATAAGGCTTCATAGGTTCTTGAATCTTATAATGTCCTGTATATGAGATTGGTTGGAAATATTCATCGCATTCATTTCGCAAAAAAATATCACTTGCGTGATGCAGGATCTCGCTTGTTATTGGCTGGTTACAGGCAAAGGGGTGAGTGAGGGCTAGGCATTGAAACATAGGCAATAAAACGTTATTACTCGCACCAGAAAAGTTATGATAGCAAATACACACCTGTAATTTTTATTCACCTACTAATTTCGAAATCATATTATTAAACCTAACACAACGCTTGACACGCCACTTATGTAAAATTACGGTGAAAAATCATAACGGCTTTTTATAGGCAAGCCGCAGGAAATGTTGTGTTTATGAACATTACGTACACTGTTCACAATTATTCGATCTCGTTGCGCCGCCGCGCTCGTACTCGGGTGAAACGAAACAAAAGGCACCATACTTTGTTTTGTTGTATTTTGAACAATGTAACTTGCTTAAGTTATTACGTGTACGAGTTTTATCTTAATCCGATCCCAGTTCTATTTTAATAAAATCGTAATAAATTCAGGTCACAACCTACAAATAAAAGTGCTATAAAAGCGTGATCACTGTTTGAAATGGTAAATCACCCGTTACTAAATATAACAGGTAAAATAACCGTTACTACATCGATTACTTTAACATAACGATATGATCTAAAAGTTACGGTATTCCCATGCCTAGTGCGCAGTAGCTATTTATCCGAATTCGCGCATCGCACCGCGAGACTAACTTAGTATGATTTATAACGCCCGCCCTGAGAGACGTCTAATGCTTCCTTGGTACAGATTTAACAGATTTCGGCGTTTAATGTATGCAAAATTACATCCATTAGTTAAGTATCGATTTAATGACCGTCATTGAGTAAGGGATAGATCATTAATTTGTTTCCACACCTTGTTGACTACATTGTATTTATAAGTCAGAACATACCATAACTATTCAATACGTACGGCATCTCGTAGCAACGTAGTAAATGCTACGCTGCTACGAGACCACGAGGCCGCTCGTGGCGTCTCTAGTTTTAACCATCTTCCTTGATGACTCAATAAGTGGAGTAATTATTTTATTATAATAAACTAGCAGTGGCCCGCGGCTTTGCCCGCGTTGAGCCCGTTCCCGTAGGAATTTTAAAAAATCCTTTCTTAGTGTGCACTTACGTCACTTGAAGAACCTTCCTGCCAAATTTCATGTTTCTAGGTGTAGCGGTTGCGGCTGTGCGTTGATTATCAGTCACTCAGTCAGTCAGGAATTTGAATTCTATATATATAGGTATATATATATATATGAATTCCTTACTGTTGATCGACGCCTGGTACCTCTCGGTTCCCCTGCACCTCTGTTTTGCAGAGTTTCCTGGTCTTCCAGGATATCATACTATGTCGTTTATAAACAAAATATTTGTTCTTATTGGATATTACCAATAAAACGTGTGTGTCGTAATTTGGTAATTAGACGTTTTCTGTGTATAGTGTTTAGTGAACAAACAATGTAAACAAACAAATATTGCTGGAGGTTTAAAGTATGGCGATTCATTTATCAATGAGCACTTTACTACGTGAGAGCTCCTTAGAGTTTATGTAGGCCTGGTACTCGGGCCGACACCTCAGCGACGCTAAAAGGTTGCCTTCGTGGTGGACAGAACTCAAAGCCGGCCTCTGGGTTGACTCAAACCTCTCTGTGTTTATGCGTGCCTGGTACTCGGTCCGCTCTGAATCGCCCAGTGTCCGTCTCTAGCTCACACCGGTGTCCGACATGGGACTGTGTACGTACCTGAAACAATGCAGAATATACCTATAGTTATATGCATATGGAAGGATTTTATTAGTATACTTATATACGCTACAACTTATAGAGTGTGTCTGATTTGTAACACTCAATTATATTTCACGATTTTGATGTATTTTCAACATGATACCTGTTTCATTTAATAAGGATGGAATTAGTCTGCAATGAAATGCATTTTTGAAATTTGGGATACAAACAGACAAACAAACAAACTCACTAATTTTACCTCTTTATAATATTAAGTAAAGGTAGATTAGATAGTATACATATTAAATCGTATTTTTGGTTTGTAATATAAAATAAATGTATTGTCTACTCTACAATACTTTTCTATTGCTATGCTCAGAGTACATAAATAACAAAATAATACTTTTCAATTCTATAGTCTGACTCCTCGGCTGCGATGCGCTCCTGGTGTTAACGTATCGGAATATTGGCGCGGTCGATATGTCGCCGGGCAAGTGAACGAGCAGTTCATTCAGTAAAGAGCTACGATACTTTAGGGTTGAAAACATTGTTTTTTGAAGATGCAGATTTCATATTTTTTTACAGCTAAGAATCTGATGAATCTAAGCTAAAAATTAACTTATTTAACGAACCCGAGGCTCTGTCTTGGAATAGCATCTGCCGTACGTTGGAGGGCAGACATCTAAGCAGTGACATTTAGATTTTCTATTCCAGTTAATTGATAAAGAAACGATAATTGGGATTTTCCACTAACATGCGTCGGGAGGAGGAGCTATTGAAGTTGTATCTCTCTCTGACTAGTCTCAATATGAATAATGTCGTCTCTTTTCTACTTTGTGTTTATTTATAGCAAAGCATTTTAAGGGAGGTGTATATTGTATATTGGAATTCAAAATGAACGCAAGCTTTTCCGCGTCCAACGAGTCAAAAGAAGGGAATGATTTTTTTAGACTTCTTTTTATGAAATCATACCTATGGACCTTGCACACTTGTCCATGAAGAATCCTAGACGAATTCGGATGACGTCATCAAAAACGTCATGGCTTATGCGGTCGATTCTAGCAGTTAAGCACGAAATAGAACGCGTGAATACTTTCTTATTTTTAAGCGCAGTCGGTTCTTTAGGTGGGGTCGGTTCTTTTGAACGATCTCATATTGTCCAAATTGTTTTTAAGTATACGAGTATTATATCCTATTTGTCGGCGTCGGATGGACCAATTGACATAATCCATTCGGTATTCGATCAGGTTTTACCTGGACCCATATACATATTTCCAAATCTGTTTCATACTTTTCCGGTTATATTGACACAATATTTTATTAATAAAAGTATTTCATTTCTAAATCAAAAAATATCTTTGTACTGTGTGTGACCCTGCTTAAACTACATCCCTCACACCCCACAGTCGCACACATGCAACCTGATCACAAATGTGTGAATTTCTATCCCATGAACAACATCGATATTTAAACTAGAAGTATGATCCTTAAATTCAAAACTATAAGGTTGAAATTAGCATTTGTAATTTAAAATTGATGTTACTCCTGTTGTCGAACCTCCTTATGAGTGATGTCGCCCTGGTAGCCAAAAGCGTTTTTTTTTTGTTTTTTTTGTCTTTTTTTTGTTTTATCATTGCTATTTCAATAGCTAAGGAAATTAATAACAGTTTACAATATCTCGTGATATATAAGGTAGATTACAAAATAACGGTGACAGGTGTAGCTCATCGTCATAGCCTACGGTACTAACGAAATGTTTTCGACATAAAAAATGAGTAATTCACTCGCTCTCTGTACCGCAAAAAACCCCTTGTTACATTTACTAAGATAATAAGATAACTTCCATCCCCTCATCCCACTCCGGCGTCCCACCGCTATAAACGTAGATACCAAGTTTTGTTAGTTTATTAGTTTTATTAATATTTCCGTATAAATTAGAAAAAAATATAAAAGTATTAATGATATTTATAACAAAAATATATAAATATAATAAAAAGTACTATTGATATTTATTGAAATAAATACCTACTAAAAATATTTTTTCATTGATATTTATTGAAATAAATACTAAAAATATTTTTTCATTTTTAACCGACTTCAAAAACCGAAGGAGGAGGTTATCAATTCGGTGGGTATATATATTTTTTTTTGTTTTATGTATGTACACCGATTACTCTGGGGTTTCTCATCCGATTTACATGATTCTTTTTTTGTTCGATACTGTAGACATTCCCATTGGTCCCGTTTAAAGTTTTATCCCAAATTTCCTTCGGGAACCTAACTAAAATTTCAATAATGTAACGGAGGGTATAGCAAAAATCACTTATCGGCGTGCTTATGTCGCGTGCGCTGCGAAAACTATAGATGATACATAAAAACAATGTTCTACACGTTTAAAGTACTCATTATTTTGCACAATTAAACCCGCGACGGTATATGCCTATCTATTATAGTTTACGTACAATTACCACTTCTAGTTAAATTTCTTCAATTTAAAAACTACTGCAATAGTTAGCTTGTGATATTCGCGTGATGATATCAATATATATCAAAATAAATACATCTACAATCAAGTTCAGGAAAGTGACTTTCAATACCTTTTTAAATTATTAAAATTGGACCGTCCGTTTAAATTTAACGACAAATTAAAAAGTACGAAATATGCAGCGGGCGAGTTAAACAAACCGCTGCACGCGCTGTTCGAATCAATAGGAAAAAAAAAAAAATTCACTGTTAAAACATTACCAAGAGTTATTGAATTAAGAAGCTAATTAACTAACAAACAAAGAGAGTAGACACTAAAAAGTAAAAAATAAAATTTAAAAAAACTACGTTTAAAAAAACCGACTTCAAAACTAAAAAGCAAAAAATAACTCTATAATCATAATATGAGTACTACTAAGGTAGTAATAATTATTAATTATATACTAGTATTGTTATTTTTGGAGTCGGTGACAGCCAAGTGAGATTGTGTGTGTGGATGAGAGAGAGAGAGAGAGAGAGAGAGAGGCGGAGAGGGAGAAGCTTATGAAAATAAATTCCTCTCTCCGCTGGATGTTCGCAATAAGGTTCGGGTAAGGTACGAGTATACTCGTAACTATAACGCGAGCATAGCTTAACAATTTTTGATTGAATAATTAGTTCTTTCTTGGCTGTCACCGACTCCAAAAATAACAATACTAGTATATAATTAATAATTATTACTACCTTAGTAGTACTCATATTATGATTATAGAGTTATTTTTTGCTTTTTAGTTTTGAAGTCGGTTTTTTTAAACGTAGTTTTTTTAAATTTTATTTCAAATTAATTTCTCATAAGCCATAAGGTTCAAATTAACAACAGTATTCAAAACGTCCCGATAGTGCCACTGAGCTTTCCGCACTAGCGAGCCCTCAAACCACTACTACTTTTAGTTCTTGAACATATCACTGTGTTATACTCGTATGAAAACCCGAGGAAAAGCCATTAATTGAAATTAAAACCGGATAGTTAGTCTGTTTTTTCTGTTTATTGTGTTCCATATCATTGTGATGATGTGATGACACACCGACCGGTCAAACTTTTTCGCACGCCTCTGTATTTCATCGGTAGTAAGTCCGTTTGGTGTCTGATCATTGCTGTGGAGTCCGAGTCGCTTCCGGCTGGACTGCCTCGCTAGAGGATTCCAAAGTGTAGTCTTGTATTGTAGATTGCGCGCTCAATAGAAAATATATCAACTTAACTTAAACAAAAAAAAAGGTTGAGGTGTACGGAGTGCACTTGGAGACGCCAGGTTTCGATCCTGGGACCTCTCGCTTGCTAGGCGAGCGCTCTACCACTGAGCCACGACCTCCGGTAGTACTGGGTCGAAAATCTGAATCAGTTGCGAACCACTCTAAAATTATTCAGACAAATTTAGTAAGCAAGTCCTAAGACATAAGGTTCACATTAAAAATTGTCTCCGTACAGGGATGAAGTGGGAGGGTACGATTGACGGGCCCCTCCCACGTTTGATACATCTGCGCTACGTACCTACAGTACAATACCTACGTTTTTGTTTCAACCACATCTTCGTATTGATGAACGCCTGGTACTTAACGTAAACGGTCTAGCACCTTTCTCCCGATCTTCAAACAAAGACGCCAGTTTCTTAATAATAAATAGTCTATAAATAGACAAAGTAAATTTCTTAAGTAAATCTATCCTGTTCTTAACTTGGTGGTCACGCTGCCGCGTCCTGATCCCTCTTGCTAGTCGTATGTCACAAGTTACCAGATTCTTTCCAACAAGATTGCCTACGAACTGCGTAGCATCACCGTATCTCGCTACGAAAGTGCTACGATGCTACTAGACTACGAGACACGTATCGGGTGAAAGGGCTATTTATTAGAGATTAGTGATATCTCTTTCGACAATATGAATCTTTGGTACGAAACATCATTTTTCAAACTTTCCCACC
Source organism: Cyclophora punctaria (assembly GCA_951394245.1). Taxonomy (NCBI): domain Eukaryota; kingdom Metazoa; phylum Arthropoda; class Insecta; order Lepidoptera; family Geometridae; genus Cyclophora; species Cyclophora punctaria. Next base: position 13,589,126 of record OX596167.1, read on the forward strand.
GCTCAACAACCTGCTTTTACTGGGATATAATACATACTTTTACAACCAAAAAAAATCTAACTTTTTTGATATGAAATCATCGGCCCAGTCCCTCATCACCATTGCGGTCCTAGTGCAGTCACATTTATAACCTAAACCGTGAATCTCGTGTGCAAGCTGATAATAAATATATACCTAGTAATATTTATTTGTAGTTTACTTGTAATAATATTAGTAGGATGGTGTTCAATGTTGTCACTTAGGTAGTAGCTAATACTCCGAGCCCTGGTGTGTGATGTGCGGTGTTTGTTTAAAAATTTGACCGCCCTTCTTGAATGAATGAAGTCAGTTTTTAAATAATGTTGCTATGAATTTGTTTCCATCGATAATGTAGGATGGCGTAGCATGACCGCATCGCTATGAAAGTGCTACGAGGCTACAAGACTACGAGATACTAACATTTTTATTTTATTTTATTTTATCTCTTCACTTCAATTCGTGAACTACATATACCCTTGATCTGTCGAACCTGCTGCCACACTGCTGCCATCTGTTGATGTTTATGGAATCACAACTAACGCGAGTGCTGAAGAGCGTGTCCTCAGTCGGGTTGCAGTAGCGTCGAACCTCGGACCATTTAATTCATTAGACACCCGTCAGATGGGGTGATTGCGTGTTGGAGCGTTTTCATTTTATTTTACAAAAATGATAATATTAAACTATGTATTTAAAATCTGTAGAATTTAATTACATACAATACAATTACACAAAAAAAAAACAATATACTGTGATTCTCGTGGACAAGGAGATGATATATTTCAGGAATGAGTGTACCAATCGCGAGTGTATAGACAGAATATACAAAGAGGGGGTTGCCTCCGTGTGGGATGGATTTCAAAGATTTATCGAAACGACTGTTAATATAAATTTTATGACATTCAGAGACGGAAGGTTAATACATACAATAAATACATACAATAATTTGGTAATTAGACGTTTTCTGTGTATAGTGTTTAGTGAACAAACAATGTAAACAAACAAATATTGCTGGAGGTTTAAAGTATGGCGATTCATTTATCAATGAGCACTTTACTACGTGAGAGCTCTTTAGAGTTTATGTAGGCCTGGTACTCGGGCCGACACCTCAGCGACGCTAAAAGGTTGCCTTCGTGGTGGACAGAACTCAAAGCCGGCCTCTGGGTTGACTCAAACCTCTCTGTGTTTATGCGTGCCTGGTACTCGGTCCGCTCTGAATCGCCCAGTGTCCGTCTCTAGCTCACACCGGTGTCCGACATGGGACTGTTTACGTACCTGAAACAATGCAGAATATACCTATAGTTATATGCATAAGGAAGGATTTTATTAGTATACTAAAGGGGCTCCTAGACGGGCCATATTTTCACGAAAATGTTTAGCTGCAATAGTGTGGCCGGCATCATCAGCCATCATTTACGGCCAGACTCTGCAACACTTTGCAATATTTTTAGTATATCCGGGATATGTTGTCACATATTTTTAGTATGGCCGATGAATGTTTAGGGTCTCGGCAATATGGCCGGAGAGTTCGCTTCGCAATCGAAAATACTGCAATATTTCTCAGCCACTTTTATTGTTGTCTCGCTTTACGGCATAAGTGCGTCCCTTTTTCATGCTACGTGAAGTTTGCCGCGATTCGTTCGAGTAGAGTACTACATCTGTAGCTATGTTCGTGTTTGTCATCGTCAAACGGGCAGTTTGACATTTGACATTGATAAATAAAGTATGCGATTTATTTGATACCTAAAGGCATGGAATTAGTAAGTACTGTACGGTAGTACCATGGACTTATTACTTAGTAATAAGTCCATGGGTAGTACTTACTAATTCCATGCCTACAGGTAATTTAATAATACAGTAATTCATAGACACATCGGCACCATTCGGGTGTTATATAATAAGTCCATGGGTGTTATCGTTGTTCCGAGTTTTGCTGATAGGAAAGGAGTATTCACTACATCTTTATGTGGCCCATGTAAAGACAAAATATTGAGCCATATACTGCATCAGAAATATTGCCGAGATAAACATTTTCCAGCCATATGCTGCATTAAAATGTTTTTAGTATTGCCGGGATATAGTCGGCAATTATGTGGCCACATATTTCATCAAAAGTATGGCCCGTCTGGGAGGGGCTTTATATACGCTACAACTTGTACAGTGTGTCTGATTTGTAACACTCAATTATATTTCACAATTTTGATGTATTTTCAAAATGATATTCCTGTTTCATTTAATAAGGATGGAATTAGTCTGCAATGAAATGCATTTTTTTAAAATTTGGGATACAAACAGACAAACAAACAAACTCACAAATACCTCTTTATAATATTAAGTACAGGTAGATAGTATAGATATTAAATCGTATTTTTGGTTTGTATTAAAAAATAAATGTATTGTCTACTCTCCAATAGTTTTCTATTGCTATGCTCAGACAGAGTACATAAATAACAAAATAATACTTTTCAATTATATAGTCTGACTCCTCGGCTGCGATGCGCTCCTGGTGTTAACGTATCGGAATATTGACGCGGTCGATATGTCGCCGGACAAGTGAACGAGTAGTTCATTCAGTAAAGAGCTACGATACTTTAGGGTTGAAAACATTGTTTTTTGAAGATGCAGATTTCATATTTTTTTACAGCTAAGAATCTGATGAATCTTAGCTAAAAATTAACTTATTTAACGAACCCGAGGCTCTGTCTTGGAATAGCATCTGCCGTAAGTTATATAGGGCAGACATCTAAGCAGTGACATTTAGATTTTCTATTCCAGTTAATTGATAAAGAAACGATAATTGGGATTTTCCACTAACATGCGTCGGGAGGAGGAGCTATTGAAGTTGTATCTCTCTCTGACAAGTCTCAATATGAATAATGTCGTCTCTTTTCTACTTTGTGTTTATTTATAGCAAAGCATTTTAAGGGAGGTGTATATTGTATATTGGAATTCAAAATGAACGCAAGCTTTTCCGCGTCCAACGAGTCAAAAGAAGGGAATGATTTTTTTAGACTTCTTTTTATGAAATGAAACTATGGACCTTGCACACTTGTCCATGAAGAATCCTAGACGAATTGGGATGACGTCATCAAAAACGTCATGGCTTATGCGGTCGATTCTAGCAGTTAAGCACGAAATAAGACGCGTGAATACTTTCTTATTTTTAAGCGCAGTCGGTTCTTTAGGCGGGGTCGGTTCTTTTGAACGACCTCATATTGTCCAAATTGTTTTTACGTATACGAGTATTATATCCTATTTGTCGGCGTCGGATGGACCAATTGACATAATCCATTCGGTATTCGATCAGGTTTTACTTGGACCCATATACATATTTCCAAATCTGTTTCATACTTTTCCGGTTATATTGACACAATATTTTATTAATAGAGGTATTTCATTTCTAAATCAAAAAATATCTTTGTACTGTATGTGCACCCTCCTTAAACTACATCCCTCACACCCCACAGTCGCACACATGCAACCTGATCACAAATGTGTGCATTTCTATCCCATGAACAACATCGATATTTAAACTAGAATTATGATCCTTAAATTCAAAACTATAAGGTTGAAATTAGCATTTGTAATTTAAAATTGATGTTACTCCTGTTGTCGAACCTCCTTATGAGTGATGTCGCCCTGGTAGCCAAAAGCGTTTCTTTTTTGTTTTTTTGTCTTTTTTTTTGTTTTATCATTGCTATTTCAATATTTGCTAAGGAAATTAATGACTGTTTACAATATCTCGCGATATATAAGGTAGATTACAAAATAACGGTGACAGGTGTAGCACATCGTCATATCCTACGGTACTAACAAAATGTTTTTGACATAAAAAATGAGTAATTCACTCGCTCTTTGTACCGCAAAAAAACCCCTTGTTACATTTACTAAGATAATAAGATAACTTCCATCCCCTCATCCCACTCCGGCGTCCCACCGCTATAAACTTAGATACTTAACGTAGATACCAAGTTTTGTTAGTTTATTAGTTTTATTAATATTTCCGTATAAATTAGAAAAAAATATAAAAGTATTAATGATATTTGTAACAAAAAAAAAAAATATAAATAAAATAAAAAGTACTATTGATATTTATTGAAATAAATACTAAAAATATTTTTTCATTTTTTCAAATTAATTTCTCATAAGCCATAAGGTTCAAATTAACAACAGTATTCAAATCCCGATAGTGCCACTGAGCTTTCCGCACTAGCGAGCCCTCAAACCACTACTACTTTTAGTTCTTGAACATATCACTGTGTTATTTGAAAACCCGAGGAAAAGCGATTCATTGAAATTAAAACCGGATAGTTAGTCTGTTTTTTCTGTTTATTGTGTTCCATATCATTGTGATGATGTGATGACACACCGACCGGTCAAACTTTTTCGCACGCCTCTTTATTTCATCGGTAGTAAGTCCGTTTGGTGTCTGATCATTGCTGTGGAGTCCGAGTCGCTTCCGGCTGGACTGCCTCGCTAGAGGATTCCAAAGTGTAGTAGTTGTAGATTGCGCGCTCAATAGAAAATGTATCAACTTAACTTAAACAAAAAAAAAGGTTGAAGTGTACGGAGTGCAATTGGAGACGCCAGGTTTCCCTGCTTAAACCACATCCCTCACACCCCACAGTCGCACACATGCAATCTTTAATACAATCTTTAATCGCTACAGGATTCCAAGGAGTAGTCATTGCGCGCTCAATAGAAAATATAATTAAGATTGCATAGGGCAACATTTTGTCATTATTATTATTGTTTTTCTTTGAATGTTGTACGTTCCTTTAAAAATGTCTCACACGGGAATTTAGTTTTAAGAATATTTCTACGAATATTATTTGTGATGATATTGCTGGAATGTCTTAATAAATAAATAAACAAAAAAATAAAAAGTTATTCCGGGGAAAATCTGGAGACGCCAGGTTTCGATCCTGGGACCTCTCGCTTGCTAGGCGAGCGCTCTACCACTGAGCCACGACCCCCGGTAGTACTGAGTCGAAAATATGAATCAGTTGCGAACCACTCTAGAATTATTCAGACAAATTTAGTAAGCAAGTCCTAAGACATAAGGTTCACATTAAAAATTGTCTTCGTACAGGGATGAAGTGGGAGGGCACGATTGACGGGCCCCTCCCACGTTTGATACATCTGCGCTACGTACCTACAGTACAATACCTACGTTTTTGTTTCAACCACATCTTCGTATTGATGAACGCCTGGTACTTAACGTAAACGGTCTAGCACCTTTCTCCCGATCTTCAAACAAAGACGCTAGTTTCTTAATAATAAATAGTCTATAAATAGATAAAGTAAGTTTCTAAAGTAAATCTATCCTGTTCTTAACTTGGTGGTCACGCTGCCGCGTCCTGATCCCTCTTGTTAGTCGTATCTCACAAGTTACCAGATTCTTTCCAACAAGATTGCCTACGAACTGCGTAGCATCACCGTATCTCGCTACGAAAGTGCTACGATGCTACTAGACTACGAGACACGTATCGGGTGAAAGGGCTATTTATTAGAGATTAGTGATAATATCTCTATCAACAATATGAATCTTTGTTACGAAACATCAATTTTCAAACTTTCCCACCGCTCAACAACCTGCTTTTACTGGGATATAATACATACTTTTACAACCAAAAAAAATCTAACTTCATTGATATGAAATCATCGGCCCAGTCCCTCATCACCATTGCGGTCCAAGTGCAGTCACATTTATAACCTAAATCGTGAATCTCGTGTGCAAGCTGATACTAAATATATAGTAATATTTATTTGTAGTTTACTTGTAATAATATTAGTAGGATGGTGTTCAATGTTGTCACTTAGGTAGTAGCTAATACTCCGAGCCCTGGTGTGTGATGTGCGGTGTTTGTTTAAGTATTTGACCGCCCTTCTTGAATGAAAGAAGTCAGTTTCTAAATAATGTTACTATGAATTTGTTTCCATCGATAATGTAGGATGGCGTAGCATGACCGCATCGCTATGAAAGTGCTACGAGGCTAGAAGACTACGAGATACTAACATTTTTATTAAGCTATTGCATAGCTCCTATCGCGGGCCTTGAGCGCGGGGACCAAATCCAAAAATTCCGTAACGAAAAAACCTCACGCTTACCCGATCCGACGGGCAAGGAGGTGTGGCTTGAAGGCCGTGCATCGTCTAACGTCGTTTCAGTTCGGCAGTCTTCGACACGGCGTTGTGTGCGATTGTGCGTTGGGGGTGAGAGAGAGAGAGATGAGACGGGGGGTGAGAGAGGGGGGTGAGCGAGGGGGGTGAGAGTGGGGGTGAGAGAGGGGGGTGAGAGAGGGGGGTGAGAGAGGGGGGTGAGAGAGGGGGTGAGAGAGGGTGGTGAGAGAGGGGGTGAGAGAAATGGTGAGAGAGGGGGTGAGAGAGGGGTTGAGAGAGGGGGTGAGAGAGGGGGTGAGAGAGGGGGTGAGAGAGGGGGGTGAGAGAGGGGTGAGAGAGGGGTGTGAGAGAGGGGGTGAAAGAGGGGGGTGAGAGAGGGGGTGAGACAGGGGGTGAGAGAGGGGGGTGAGAGTGGGGGTGAGAGTGGGGGTGAGAGAGGGGGGTGAGATAGAGTGGTGAGAGAGGGGTGAGAGAGAGGTGTGAGAGAGAGGTGTGAGAGAGAGAGAGAGAGAGAGAGAGGAGGCGGGAGGGCTGAGATAGAGAGGAGGCGTGAGGGGTGAGAGAGAGAGGAGGCGGGAGGGGTGAGAGAGAGAGAGGAGGCGGGAGGGGTGAGAGAGAAGAGGCGGGAGCGGTGAGAGAGAAGAGGCGGAAGCGGTGAGAGAGGAGGCGGGAGGGGTGAGAGAGAAGAGGCGGGAGCGGTGAGAGAGAGGAGGCGGGTGGGATGAGAGAGAAGAGATATCAAATATGTATATCAAATATAATTGCATAAGTTGATACAAATTGCTATGCAATAGCTTCACCGCGGCAGTCCCCGAGTGCCACACGTCTTTTATTTTATTTTATCTCTTCACTTCATTTCGTGAACTACATATACCCTTGAAACCTGCTGCCACACTGCTGCCATCTGTTGATGTTTATGGAATCAGAACTAACGCGAGTGCTGAAGAGCGTGTCTTCAGTCGGGTTGCAGTAGCGTCGAACCTCGGACCATTTAATTCATTAGACACCCGTCAGATGGGGTGATTGCGTGTTGGAGTGTTTTCATTTTATTTTACAAAAATGATAATATTAAACTATGTATTTAAAATCTGTAGAATTTAATTACATACAATACAATTACACGAAAAAAAACAATATACTGTGATTCTCGTGTACAAGGAGATGATATATTTCAGGAATGAGTGTACCAATCGCGAGTGTATAGACAGAATATACAAAGAGGGGGTTGCCTCCGTGTGGGATGGATTTCAAAGATTTATCGAAACGACTGTTAATATAAATTTTATGACATTCAGAGACGGAAGGTTAATACATACAATAAATACATACAATAAATACATATACACATTTTCCGTCTAACTTTCCGCCACGTTTAATATTATGTGAACCTTGCCGATATCCCCGTACCCTCACCCCTGTCCGAATCCGCCCCTCCTACTATAGCTACAACTGCGCTATGTATAAACAATTAAACACTACTCCGCCTACAATTCGAAGTCAAGCAACATCTTTCTATTTATGAAAGCCTGGTACTTAACGTTCCACCTCAGCTCTCCGGTGTGTTGTCACAATGTCTCACAAAAATATCCTTATGAGACTGCCCTCAGTTGGTTGGTTAATATTAGTATCTATACTAATATTATAAAGCTGAAGAGTTTGTTTTGTTTGTTTGTTTGTTTGTTTGTTTAAACGCGCTAATCTCAGGAACTACTGGTCCGATTTGAAAAATTCTTTTTGTAATGTATAGCCACATTCAACGGGAAGGTTATAGGCTATTTTTCATCCTGGAATTCCTACGGGAACGGGCACAACGCGGGTAAAACCGCGGGGCGCCGCTAGTTACCAATAAAACGTGTGTGTCGTAATTTGGTAATTAGACGTTTTCTGTGTATTGTGTTTAGTGAACAAACAATGTAAACAAACAAATATTGCTGGAGGTTTAAAGTATGGCGATTCATTTATCAATAAGCACTTTACTACGTGAGAGCTCCTTAGAGTTTATGTAGGCCTGGTACTCGGGCCGACACCTCAGCGACGCTAAAAGGTTGCCTTCGTGGCGGACAGAACTCAAAGCCGGCCTCTGGGTTGACTCAAACCTCTCTGTGTTTATGCGTGCCTGGTACTCGGTCCGCTCTGAATCGCCCAGTGTCCGTCTCTAGCTCACACCGGTGTCCGACATGGGACTGTGTACGTACCTGAAACAATACAGAGTACATATAGTTATATACATACTAGCCGCGCCCCGCGGTTTCACCCACGTTGTACCCGTTCCCGCGGAAATTTCGGGATAAAATTATGTATCCAATGTGTTTACCGTATATTACATTCAAATAATAAGTAAAGTTTTATTCAAATCGGTGCAGTAGTTTTTAAGTGTTAGAATAACAAAAATACATCCATCCATCGCCACAAATTTACGCATTTATAATATAAGTAGGACATTCAGTAATGAAAGGATATTTATTTTCAAATTTACTCTAGTGTCTGGCGGAAGGGAGAACTCGTTCTAAGCCCGAGTTAGCATAGGGGAAGGATCACCCTTTAAACCGTGAAGAAATATTATTAACTAGCAGCACCCCACGGGCTTACCCACGTTGTGCCCGTTCCCGTGGAAATTTCGGGATGAAAATATAACCTTTCCGTTGAATGTGGCTATCTAGTACAACATCATTATTCAAATCAGACTGGTAATTCCCGAGATAATATTGGACCATTTATGAATAATAATATTATTCAGACCAAAGTTTTATTCAAAATGAACGCAAATTTTTCCGCGCCGAACGAGTCAAAAGAATCGAACCTTATTTTTATATTATTTTTATGAAATCAAAACTATGAACCTTGTGTACATATGTCTATGAAGAATCGTCCGAATCGGGAGAACCCAAGAAATCCTGACGAATTCGGATGTCGTCACCGAAACCGACACGACTTTGCGGTCGATTCTAGCAGTTACGTACGAAATGGGACGCGTGAATACTTACTTATTTTACTTAGGCGCGGTCGGTTCTTCCAGTGTGTAAAACTGAGAATCTTCCTTGATTTCAATTCGTTCGCCGCGCACGTATAGTGTATGTTCACCTTTAGTAATTTTAACCGACTTCCAAAAACGACCTCATTTTGTCCAAATCTTTTTTAAGTACATTATATCCTATTTGTCGGCGTCGGATGGACTGATTGACATAATCCATACGGTATTCGATCAGGTTTTACTTGGACCCATATGAATATTTCCAAATCTATATTTTATTAATAGAAGTATTTCATTTCTAAATCAAATAATATCTTTGTACTGTATGTGAACCCTGCTTAAACCACATCCCTCACACCCCACAGTCGCACACATGCAATCTTTAATCACAAACAATCTTTAATCGCTACAGGATTCCAAGGAGTAGTCATTGCGCGCTCAATAGAAAATATAATTAAGATTGCATAGGGCAACATTTTGTCATTATTATTATTGTTTTTCTTTGAATGTTGTACGTTCCTTTAAAAATGTCTCACACGGGAATTTAGTTTTAAGAATATTTCTACGAATATTATTTGTGATGATATTGCTGGAATGTCTTAATAAATAAATAAACAAAAAAATAAAAAGTTATTCCGGGGAAAATCTGGAGACGCCAGGTTTCGATCCTGGGACCTCTCGCTTGCTAGGCGAGCGCTCTACCACTGAGCCACGACCCCCGGTAGTACTGAGTCGAAAATATGAATCAGTTGCGAACCACTCTAGAATTATTCAGACAAATTTAGTAAGCAAGTCCTAAGACATAAGGTTCACATTAAAAATTGACTCCGTACAGGGATGAAGTGGGAGGGTACGATTGACGGGCCCCTCCCTCGTTTGATACATCTGCGCTACGTACCTACAGTACAATACCTACGTTTTTGTTTCAACCACATCTTCGTATTGATGAACGCCTGGTACTTAACGTAAACGGTCTAGCACCTTTCTCCCGATCTTCACGAAGAAGACGCTAGTTTCTTAATAATAAATCTATACTAATATTATAAAGCTGAAGAGTTTGTTTTGTTTGTTTGTTTGTTTGTTTGTTTGTTTGTTTGTTTGTTTAAACGCGCTAATCTCAGAAACTACTGAACCGATTTGAATAATTCTTTCACTGTTAGATAGTCTATTTATCGAGGAAGGCTATAGGCTACATTTTATCCCGAAATTCCCACGGGAACGGGCACAACGCGGGTAAAACCGCGGGGCGCTGCTAGTAGTCTATAAATAGACAAAGTAAATTTCTAAAGTTAATCTATCCTGTTCTTAACTTGGTGGTCACGCTGCCGCGTCCTGATCCCTCTTGTTAGTCGTATCTCACAAGTTACCAGATTCTTTCCAACAAGATTGCCTACGAACTGCGTAGCATCACCGTATCTCGCTACGAAAGTGCTACGATGCTACTAGACTACGAGACACGTATCGGGTGAAAGGGCTATTTATTAGAGATTAGTGATATCTCTTTCGACAATATGAATCTTTGGTACGAAACATCATTTTTCAAACTTTCCCACCGCTCAACAACCTGCTTTTACTGGGATATAATACATATTTTTACAACCAAAAAAAATCTAACTTCATTGATATGAAATCATCGGCCCAGTCCCTCATCACCATTGCGGTCCAAGTGCAGTCACATTTATAACCTAAATCGTGAATCTCGTGTGCAAGCTGATACTACATATATACCTAGTAATATTTATTAGTAGTTTACTTGTAATAATATTAGTAGGATGGTGTTCAATGTTGTCACTTAGGTAGTAGCTAATACTCCGAGTCCTGGTGAGTGATGTGCGGTGTTTGTTTAAGTATTTGACCGCCCTTCTTGAATGAAAGAAGTCAGTTTTTAAATAATGTTGCTATGAATTTGTTTCCATCGATAATGTAGGATGGCGTAGCATGACCGCATCGCTATGAAAGTGCTACGAGGCTACAAGACTACGAGATACTAACATATATAATATATATTTTTTATCTCTTCACTTCATTTCGTGAACTACATGTACCCTTGATCTGTCGAACCTGCTGCCACATTGCTGCCATCTGTTGATGTTTATGGAATTAGAACTAACGCGAGTGCTGAAGAGCGTGTCTTCAGTCGGGTTACAGGAGCGTCGACCCACGGACCATTTAATTCATTAGTCACCCGTCAGATGGGGTGATTGCGTGATGGAGCGTTTTCATTTTATTTTACAAAAATGATAATATTAAACTATGTATTTAAAATCTTTAGAATTGAATTACACAAAAAAAACAATATACTGTGATTCTCGTGTACAAGGAGATGATATATTTCAGGAATGAGTGTACCAATCGCGAGTGTATAGACAGAATATACTTACAAAGATGGGGTTGCCTCCGTGTGGGATGGAATTCAAAGATTTATTGAAACGATTGTTAATATAAATTTTATGACATTCTGAGACGGAAGGATATCAGTACTTATTGGTTTGAAAAGGTCGTGTTTTCAATGTGAGTTGCTTTGAAAATGACATTATGCGACAGAAGGACCTGAAGCTGGCTTCAGAGTTGAATCAAATCTCTGTGTGTTCATGCGAGCCTGGTACTCGGTTCCACTGGATCACCCAGTATCCGTCGGACACCACCCGGAGTTCGCCACGACCCAGTGTCCGACACGGGACTCTGTACTTAATGCAGATAAACTTTCTGTTGTACTACAAACGTCCTAAGCTTCTTGCAGAAAAGGTTCAAATACAATTTCGAATACAATATGTATCGATATTGTTTATCGTGTTGAAACTTCTGGCCGAACATGAATCCCTGGTACCGAATACTATTTCAAGACGTTGTGTCTTCCTGATATGATTATAATATTTTAAGAAATAAATCTATAAAAAAAATATTATTAGTTTTTTAATTAACTTTAAGCATCTTAAGATCCTCTGCACTAGAAAACTCTAGAGATGTTTGTTTTTGTTAAAGTGCAATCATTTTTAATTCATTAAAACATTCGATCGGATTTCAAAATTAGTATTCAGAAGAAAAATCCACAAATATTTAGGTCGAGGTTCTACTGCATACTTAAACTTCTCTGCCAATGGATTTCGCCTCTTCATTAGTATAATTCTAATAGATATTTTTGATATACACGTACTGAAATGGACAAACCACCTTCTCGTCTCATTTTTTGTAGACGAAAGTTGGTAGATACTCTTTGTAGATATTAAAAATATTGTATTAACTTGGCCCGAATCGGTAATATGGTTTTCAATTATTGGTCTGAATGAGACATATAAATACAAAAATGCATGGGCTAGACAAAGTCAAATATAATGCTCCAAATAAAGTGGGAAGATCCTAGTGCGAGGCGGGCAGGAGTGAGGTACAGTCAGCATTGATGGTCGTCCACTTTTTCACTGAGCTTCGACTCAGGAGTAAAGAGCTTTCAACGGTATTGTTAATAACCGCTGTCCCGAATCAAACGCAACGCGGAAATTGATAACAACACGATAATATCGGTCGATCATTATCGATGACAAGTGATAAACGTCCAATTAATGAATAAAATTAATGGAACCGGCTTAGTGAGGGATTTTATCCATTTCGTCGTGACTCGGGACGCAGGGGTAGGTTCTCTTGGTCTTAGGAAGATGGTGGAAGTGGTACTATCAGACTCCGAGGTGCCATCCTTGCCGATTATCCATCCTTTAGTGGGAGGCGCCAATAACTCGTACAGGGATGAAGTGGGAGGGTCCGATTGACGGGCTCCTCCCACATTTGCTATATCTGCGCTACGTATTTACAGACATTTTTGATTCAACCACTTCTTCGTATTGATGAACGCCTGGTACTTAACGAAAACGTTCTAGCACCTTTCTCCCGAGCTTCAAACAAAGTCGCTAGTTTCTTAATAATACATTGTGTATAGACAAAGTAAGTTTCTTAAGTAAATCTATCCTGTTATTAATTGGTGGTCACGCTGTCGCGTCCTCATATCTCACAAGATACAAAGATTAACGATTTTATGACAAAAATAAATAAAAAAGAGAACGCAATTTTGCCTCTGAACCTTTGAACCCGATCTTGAAATTTCTTAGAATAATTTACTATGCCCAACTGTCACCTACTTGGTATTACTTTTTTACAAAATGTAATATTTTGTTTAACTTTTTATTTTGTTTATTTAATTAAAAAATCAATAAAACAAAATTAAAAAGATACAAACTCTTCAGCTTTATTATATACTAGCAGCGCCCCGCAGTTTTACTCACGTTGTGCCCGTTCAAGTAGGAATTTCGGGATGAAAAATAGCCTATAACCTTCCCGTTGAATGTGCCTATCTATTACAACAAGAATTATTCGAATCGGATTGGTAGTTTCTGAGATTTGCGCTTAGCACATTCAGCAATTCATTTTTTAGGAAGTAAGCGCGGGAAACGGCGACGACGACCAATCCATACTTAGTTATAAGTATAGATCGCTCGCCCCCTCCCGGTACACATGCGCACAGAGGTGCGTTGTGAACATGTTTCATCGTTCATGGACCAGGACTTTATGAATAGTGTGGAGGTTAGAGAGCGGGATTCAGTTCAATGTTTACTGTTTCTCCATACAATATATACTTTGGTGTCATCAAATTGACACGGAAACAAGAGAAAAAAAGAGTCTTCAAATGAGGACTCTCGAAATTATTGTTTTCTTTGTAATTGAATTCGTTCATTTACTGCGCACCAATTTTTTACGCATTTTATGTCCGGTCCCGTACAAACGGTCAATAATAATTAAAGTCTGACTGGTAGTTTGAAAGATTATTGCCATGAAAATACTGTTATTTTTGAGAATTAGAATTAATTAATAATTAATTCGATATGAGAAGTGTGGGTCGGCCGGGGCTCATTGACGGCCTCAATCTCTATTAATTATCAATTGACTTAATGCTTTACGAAGTTTATAAAATTTAAAATAATTAAGTTGTAGCAGGAGAGTGGCCGCCTGAAGATAGAAACCCGCCCTCCGTTGTGAAAGTTGAACCTCGTAATGTGTACCATCGTCAGTAGATGGCGCTAGTGGTACATCACAATGACATGAAACACACTTAGGTACAGATAAAACCTACTATCATGTTTTAATTTCAGTGAACAGTTTTTCCTCGGGTTTTCATATAGCACAATGTAATACAATCTAACCCTATCTGCCCGCAGTGCCCTAAACAACATCATCTGCTAGACTCAAAGTTACAAAATACCTTTATTATTAAATGTAATGTTTTTACTTAATATACATGTATAAAAATTATAAGTCAGCTTTTAATTATACTTTTAATGATATATTTAACAACTTTATGATATTATTAGTGTAATTATATTTTTTAAGCCTAAAAGTTGAATAATTAACTTTTGTATTTGATTGCTCCGAATAAGACGTCAAACTGAAGCTTAGAACGTGCTAAGTCATCAAAAATCGAATCTTAGACCTGTCTAAGTCTAAACGTGACTTTTAGTGAAAGAATCGTTTAAAGTAACGTTATTTAATTAAATCATGATCTTAGATCACAGCTAAGCAATTGCTTCGGCTAAGACTTGTCTTAGAAACGACTATTTATCTAGGTCTTACTATTTAAATAAAGGTTGGTTAAGTATTTTTTTATTTTGTTTATCGGCTTTAAAACATAAAAGACGTTTCAAATAGTGTTCTATTTGATGCGATATAAGAAACAATTTTGAATGAACTGCTTTTGTTTCTTTAACTTATTTAGGAACAAAATAGATTTCAAAGTTCGTGTGCTATTTGCCCAAAATTAATATTTTAAAAAAATGTTTTATAATTTTGATGGTCAGGATGGGGGCGCCGGGTATCGATCCCGGTACCTCTCGCTTGCAAAGCGAGCGCTCTACCACTTGAGCTACATACACCCCCGATAAAAGGGTCGAAACGAAGCAATAGAAGGAACGCGCCGGCATACATTTTATTCCCAAATTTCAGTGGAAACCAGTACAATGCGAGTGAACCCGCGGACGCGGCTAGTATATTTATAAAGGATATTAGTAGGATAGGATTTAAAGTAATTAGTAGGATAGGATATACTATAAGTAGGATAGGATTAAGAGTTATGCGGTTGTATTTATGAAAAAGTCTTAATGATATGATAACAATAATCTGAGAACAAAAAAATTATTTATATTTCTTCACCTCAAGCATCTTAAGAACCCCTTGAATAATAACTTCGAGTTTTATTTTGTTTAATCGCGATTATTTGTAAAAACGTTCAATCAGATTTCAATTATTTTTAACCGACTTCAAAAATCTAAGGAGGGGTTTCTCAATTCGGTGGGTATTTTTTTTTTGTTTTACTTAAGATACTTTCAGCAACAATACTCAGTACGCGGTTTGCTGCTGCTTGTACTCGTCACAAGTTTAATGTTAAACTTCAATCCAATAATTAGATCTGATATATTATGTTCGATTTTCTCATTGAATAATAATTCTTATAATTCATTTATAAAACTTTGCAAACATATTGTTTAAACTCATACGATTTGCACTCATTAAATGAAATGAACGGGACGGAACTCATCTCGTGACCACGAGCGGTGTAACCCCCTTGAAACGTCGGTTACGTATTTTAATAAATACGGATATAATCTAACGCGATACAGACCCGTTTCATATAATTCAACTCTTTCTTAATTAAAAATAGTTTCAAAATATAAATATCATTGATGTTGCCCCAATAGAATATTGTTATTTCTTCAAGAACGATGAATCAAATGCAGTCTTCTAAATAGTCTCCAATGAAATACTTAGAACCTTAAAACTTTTGGTTGCTTCTTCTTTTCATGTCAGCCTAATACTGTTGCATCAATGAAATGCATTTTAAGCTCAAATTAAAATAAGACCTACAGATTTCTCTACTTATGTAAATAACAAAATGGCTGATTTTTGAAGTAAGCATCTCTCTTTTTATCGTTAGTAAATTGTCATATAGCTGTCTCGCACAAAACTTACCACCACATGTGCAATTACACTCGACACACGCAAGTCCTAGTTGATATTGCATCGGACATTCACGAAACACCACCAAATATCTCGTGTACCCTACCAACATTTAAAATTGTAATCGTTCCGTCCCTTTCTGAAGCCGTATCAAGATATAGGGTAGGTCGACAGAAAGCCAGAAACTCAATATTTATTTTTAAATATTTTCTACATGTAAGTATTAAAACGGAACACTGATCAATGCTCTTACTTTTGATAAATTAGTAGACTAACTATAAGTAAGAGGCACTAAGTGTCACCTGGTCAAGTTGCTGGCTGCTCAAGCTGGTCAAGGCTGGTACTATTGTATACTATTGCAATGAGTTAACACTACTCAGTCAAACTACGCCACGAGTGCTACCCTAAAGATTCTAAATATGAATTTTCATCAAAATGCTTCCACTTTATAGTCTAATGAAGGTTCTAAATAAATGAAGTTCAATTAAAGGGTTCAATTAATCACCCTCATTTGTACTCACTAAACTTAATCTATACTAATATTATAAAGCTGAAGAGTTTGTTTTGTTTGTTTGTTTGTTTAAACGCGCTAATCTCAGAAACTACTGAACCGATTTGAATAATTCTTTCACTGTTAGATAGTCTATTTATCGAGGAAGGCTATAGGCTACATTTTATCCCGAAATTCCCAAAGGAACGGGTACAACGCGGGTAAAACCGCGGGGCGCTGCTAGTTGCATTATATTTTTAAATACATACTACATATAAAGTTACTGCCAATATCAACAAATCCACAGTCTTATTTTCGCACACTTGCGCCTACAACGCGCATTATACCCATCCTTGTCTATCGTATATCGTACATATCAATCTGTCGCAATCACAGGAGGGAGTTGCATACCGCACACAAATATGAAACACAGATCAATCTCTTCGAGTATTATGTCGCCCTGGTACTGATAGTTGATAATTTAGTTGTTTTATAGTTGTTGGTTGTTCAATATATAAGTTTCGGTGCCTGGTTTTGATTAATGTGAATAAAATGTTTATCTTTCAAATTCACAAATAATTAAATAATAAATTTTCATTAACAACTTATTTACTTTACTATTTGTAAATGTAACCTTCTTGATGACCTTTTAATTGAAAATCGTAAAGCTTTGATTGTAGGACATAACAACTAGTAAGTATAAGTTCGAAATATAATATATTTTTTGGTCCTCGCATTTTCACCGGCAGCGGACAACTAACGAACTCATTTTAAGACAAAAATATTTGAATATCTTTGAAAAACGTCTATTAAAATACTTTTGAAACAGCCACTCTATGATCAGCTAGAAGAGCCACTATAACCCATACCAAACGGTATCGTACAAGTTGGAACATCTTGATTGAAATTAACTTAATTACGATCACTAAATGAGATAAAAAAAATTAAATATGACTAAGAGGAGTTTATCGAAAGAAAATTCTAACCTAATAAACCTAATAAAATCAAAACCTTTATAAAACGGTTTAGTAAAGAAAATGCATCCAAAACCGTGACTACATATCAACTATGACCGGATGGGTGCTATGCATGGCGACGGGTTGTGCGCCAAACTTCCGGAACCAGACAAGAATGAATGCAGCTCTACCAGGACACCAGCAAACACTAAGAGCTCTAAATGCACAACGAAACGTAAACAATGAACAGCATTGGTTGTTATAAATATTTCATTCAGAAGTTTCACTTTAAATTCAAGGTGTCAAATGTTTCAGACTCGGAAAAGCTTCTGCTCGTATAAAATAAAACATGTTTTACAATGAATACTTTTTTTCTAACTTCTGTGTTCGTTTATTTTGATTTGAATTCTGTAAAATTATTATTTCAAATACGGAATATTAACTACATTATGTCGTAAAATTATTATTACTAATAAGGAATAATACTAGTATGTTGTTTATTTTCGATGACGCGACGCGAACGGCTGTAAATAAATATTTTGCAACCGTTTGCCGATATCGGGCCACTACTAGGCAAGCAGAATGTACAGAGAGGTGCAATGCACAACAGGGAACAATTACGTATTATTACTTTATTATTCTTTGACAATTAACGCTTTTTAATCTGTTTCACTCTTCAATTAACGATAACATTCCATCAAGAAGTTCAAGAATCTATTTATGTGATCTACCATAGTATATAGTCTCTTATATCATATGAAACTATTTCGTGTCTATCTAGTTATTATATGTTCCAATTACTTGTCTTGTCGATGACCAGCGTTCAAGTAAAATGAATCAATCACCGTTCATTTTCATCGACACGAGAGTTCAAGTTACACTAGCCAGACATCCAGAATCGATAAATATTTCGCACCTGTACTAGGAGAGCAGAAATACGAACAGGTATCTTTCGTCTCGAATCAACAGATAGTTATAGAGTATAGAATATGATAGAACTGTATAGTTATAGAGTAGTTTGTACGTACATTGAATGCAAGCTGCAAATATAACATGTATGGAACTAGAGCTACGTATACAGTCGGGGTCACTTGGTATGCAACCGCTACCAGGAAAACAGGACTATGAAGAAAGTCTTGGAATGCATTTTAGTGCCTGCACTTTGGTAACTTGTTGCAATTTTGGAAACTTTTGGCGCGACGCCCTAGTTTAGTTACTTTAACCGTTGCGATTTTGCGACCTTGACTTCGGTTGTTGGGAAGGGCGAAACATTATAATGGCGGGGTTTGTGGATAATTTATTTCACTAATGGGAAATTGAATATCATATAAAACGTATCAATAAACAAATTGATTGGTTATCAGGGTTGGCCACTAACCTACTAGAAATTAATCAAGTTATAAATTAATCAAGTTATAAATTAATCAAGTTATAATTAATCAAGTTATAAATTAAACTTATTAAGTATTACAGTGGAGACATTAAACGGAACACTACAGGTTTGTTTAATTTCGTAACTACACATTTACTTACAAATAATGTGAAGTTTTTGATTAGTTCAACTATAAGATATGTTTTAGTAAAGGGAGAGACTAGTCAGATATGTTTTAATCACTACAAGTACATGGTTAATACGCATAGCGGTTTTATATGTCATAAATTCTTATAAGTACATCGTACATTATGTTATGGTTGGTGAAAACACGCTGCTGAACATTAAAAACACAGATCTTAAATTATTTCCATCATTCTATAAAAACAATACTAGACAAGGTAAACAATCCAATTACAATTTTTTGCGTTCGCAGTTCCGTTATACGAACCTCAGTTCTAATAAATTAATCAATTCATTCAAATGTCTAGCGTTAGATTCAATCAGTCTGAATATGTCCGTTCATTTATCGGAGACCGAATGAACGTAGGCACGATGTCACAAAATCAATCCTCAACGTACCGCGCGTACCAGGAGAACATGATCAAACAGAGCTCTTACAACGAACGTTGTTTACCGCCGAACTTACTTAGTACTTTGACAGTGGTAAGTTTGTACAAGTTTTTCCTTGAATAATTGGGGAAATTTAGTGTACCTACTGATTATAATAAGAACAATTAGTAATTATTTTACTTTTAGTAAAACTTATATAAAGAGATGAGGTAATATTATCGTGAAAAGTGCATACGAAGGACGGTGCGTTCTAATCGCCTTCGATAAACTGCTACAGTTATGGAAATAAATGATTTATTTAATTTATTTACCATTAAAAGTCTGAATATAAACAACGAAGAGAAGATGGAAATTAATGGACTAAAATTATGTTTACGTGCGGAGATTGTTACTTGATGTTGTACACAGTGACTTATTAAAAGCCTTTACATATCTAATTGACTATTTAGTTGTTTGCTCATGTATGAACACAATTTTTTTAACTAATACGAAAAGTTTGCGTCCATTTTGAGCATTTGATAAATTGATTAATTTTATATAAAAAAGTTAAAATTCATGGTCTTCCTTTTATTTCTGACGCTATGTTATTTAGCAAAAAATAATCCTTCTGATGAACCCTTTCGATCGGTATGATAAAGCTACAGGGTGATTTTTTTTCGTGTAGCGGGTTCGATTCCCGGTTCAAACGTGTAATTATTCAAAAATCTATGAACGCAGTTAAAATTGTTTTTGAAATTAAAATAATGTCTTCTTTCAGTAAAATGTTCTATCTACAATATTTAAGGTACTTTCCCTCCATGTGGCATGGCCGTGGGACGCCCTGTATATAATAGAAAATCGTGTTAGTTGCATATATTTATAACTCGAGAACGGCAGAACCGATTTGGCTGAAAATTGGTGGGGAGATAGCTTAGAACCAGGAGACGGGGCACAGCTAGTAGAAAATATATCAACACAACCTTAAACAAAACTATTTATTTGAGATACTTACACTTGAGATACTTAAACTATTTGAGAGAGTAAACAGTAAACGTCATTGTCATAAAATTAAGTATACCCAAAATAGGACTGCTCTTTTTAACAATATTATATTTATAATGACTCCCCGAATATATAACAACCTACCTATCACAATCATACAAGAACAGAACATTGTCAGCTTCAAAAATAAATTTAAAAAGCTTTTAATTACCAAATGTTACTATAGTATTGATAAATATCTAACGGATGAGTAGAGCTAGTACGAAATAATAATTTTTTACTTAATTTTTATTATCATTTACTTAATTCTTTATGTTATTAAGTTATTTTTGTTATATGAGTGCATACTGTTATTTAATTTCTTTGTTCTTTGTTATTTAATTTTCACAATTCTATTGCCATGTTATATTATTTTAATTAGATTTAAGTACCTACTTTATATTTGCACGCCTCACATATGACGCAGGATAGAGAGAAACTTAACTTACAATGTAACACCTTATTGTACCTTTATTCGCAAAATAAATGAATATGAATATGAAAAACAAAAATACATGGACGAATTTGCCTGGAGACGCCAGGTTTCGATCCTGAGACCTCTCGCTTGCTAGGCGAGCGCTCTACCACTGAGCCACGACCCCCGGTAGTACTGGGTCGAAAATCTGAATCAGTTGCGAACCACTTTAGAATTATAGTAATATAAATAAACAAATAGGATATCCTAAGACATAAGGTTCAAATTAACAACAGTATGCAAAACTTCCCGAGGGATAGTACCACTGTGCTTCCGCACTAGCGAGCCCTCACATCGCTGCCACTTTTGTTCCGTAAACATATCACTGTGTTATATGATAACCCGAGGATAAGCTATGCCCTGAAATTAAAACCGGATAATTAGTCTGTTTTATTGTTTATCGTGTTCCATATCATTGTGATGTACGTACCACTAGCGCCATCTACTGACGGTGTTTCAAATTATGAGGATCAACTTTTGTGAGTCTATTTTATTTACATAATAGATATCTATTTCCAATTTGGATGAACTAATGACCTACTTTGTTTATTTTGTTAATGTTTAGTTTGTGTAATAACTATTTTAAGATAAAAGTAGGCAAAAATTATACTCGGAATTTTAATTCGATTCCAGATTTGACATTAGCTACTATCATTTTGTGAAATAATGATACCACATATTATAATAGTGTAGTGTAGTGATACGAATATCTTATTTCATTGCGAATCGACATTTTGTTATTTTGTTGGGTTTTTGTTAAAGTGTTGTTACGTTGTGTTTGTTGTTACGTTTATAGTTTTAATTTAATAATTATTACCATAATACATCTATCTGTTTTATTTGTCATGTTCCTTCATGATCACATTTTTTTATTTATTTCACAGACAATTGTAAAAGAAAAGTCTCAGATCGTTAATTAATCGTCAAAACTAAATTATCGGTTCAGAAATATTTAATTTCCTGATATACTTAGTTTACAAGAGTAAAATTATAAACGAGAAGAATCGATCCGGAAATATTCCATTTCCATATCGAATAATTTCGCAACGTCACTTTTTAGTTCTTGTCATAATGTTGCAACACTGAAATTGTCAAATCTGGAATCGAATTAAAATTCCGAGTATAGTACACAATTTTGTCTTTGAAGCCTTCGCTCCCGAACTTGAAATTTCTTAAAATATTTTACCATGCCGATGTTTTGCCGATGCATATACATACTCTTATTAAAACGCGGAAGAGTTAGATTTTTAGTTTATTTAAACGTTTGTTTCAACAGTCTAATCTCGGAAACTACAAGACCGATTCCAACTATTCTTTTAGTATTAGATGGTAACGTTTAAGATAAAAGTTATAGCCTATTTTTATCCCAATATTCTCACGAGAACGGCCACAACAAGAGCAAGAACAGTACGCCCTTCATCTCTTGTGCGGTCCAAGTGGGGTCACATTTAAAACTTAAATCGTTACTCTCGCGTGCAAGTTGATAATAAATATATTTATTTGTAGTTATCAGTACCAAGCTTGCCAATTTCTTTATCCTCATGATTGTCTGGTAGTCAACATGTTTTCGCAGCCCCTGGATATTGCCCAGATATACGAGCCCACTGGTCGGGCGATCTGTCGTCCAACTAGTTTTAATGTTCGCGAAGCCTCCTTCTGGCTATGCGTTCCTGGTATTCGTTGTCGATCTTTATGGTTACTAGTGATTGCTTGCGGCTCCACTCGGTCGTGGCACTACGGGCAGGTTACAATTTAGTTCTGGAGCGATACGTTCCATGTAATTGTACTATGTAACTGCCCTCATTACTTATAATCAGAAACTTTATTAACTTATTATGTTTAACTTACTCTTTTTATGTTTAATCGTAATGATATTATGAGAATAATTAGCCGTGCCCCGCGGTTTCTCCCACGTTGTACCCGCTCCTGGGGGAATTTTGGAAATGTATCCCACGTGTTATTTTGATATATAACCTATATTACTGTAAAGTTTCATTCAAATCCGTTCAGTAGTTTTTGTGTGACAGAGCAACAAACATACATCCATTCATCTATCCTCACCAACTTTCGTATTTATAATATTAGTAGGATTAAAATCAGGTTCTTATCAATCCTTGATACATTATGATGCCTCGTCAATATAAGAGATATTTAAAAGTTTAAGTTGCGACAGTTTAGTAATATTTAGTTACGTAAATTACAGGTAAATAGTGTCGCCACGCACAGTATTGTCGAAGCCACTAACGTCAGTCTGCCGCTGAGATTCGAGCTCGTCCTGAGAGGATACATTTCATTGTTTATTCGATACACACATTACGCTCTCAAGGTGTTCTTTATTAGGAGTCGTCTCTAACACTTAACTGGTCCTCGAGGGTCAGAATGGATTGGTTTTATTATGTGTTTCATTTTCTATGATTTGAAAACAAAGTATTTAAATGCTTTCCAATTCGGAACTTTTCTTATTCTTGTAACTCCCAACCAGCAGAGATCGATAATTGCAACAAAAGATCGCAACTTGTACTAGGAGTACAGAGGTATCGAGGAGTTTGTGAACTGATATATACAACCGAATGGCTTCGTTACTGAAATTGGTTTTTGTATATAATAAAAATATAACCGTGTAAATACAGTGTCAGCCACCACCACACCAAACAAACTTCATACACAAGTTGCGTTCCGAATGAAGATTTGAGCATTGAAAACGAAACAATCACCGTCCCGTATTAAAACCAGAGCCGAAATTGATTTCAGCGCTATAAGTAGTGCTTTTGATTCGAACCGTCTCGTCGATCACCAACGATGTCGCATGTCACCGTTCAATGGTCCAACGGTGGAAATTGATACACGAGATAATAAGACCATATTGTAATGTAACAATGTAATTCAAACTCTCAACTGCTAACAACAACTCGAAGTAAGACGGTGGAAGTGATATGTTCAGCTTCTGGGGTGTGAGTTAAAGTGGTTGACCGAGTATCCCCGTACCCTCACCCCTGTCTGAATCCGCCCCTCCCACTATAGCTACAACTGCGCTATGTATAAACACTGCTCCGCCTACATTTCGAATTCAAGCAACATCTTTCGATTTATGAAAGCCTGGTACTTAACGTTCCGCCACAGCTCTCCGGTTGTTTTTTTAAACATTAAAATCTAATTCATGAATGAAGTCAGTTCATAAAAAAGTGTACCCTGTTGCTATGAGTTTATTTTCATCGGGAATGTAGAATTGCGTAGCGTGAACACATCGCTATCGCTATCGAAAGTGCTACGATGCTACAATACTACGAGATACTAATAGGATGAATGACAGTTTAATTTGAGATCATTGAAAGTTATTACTTGCTTTATTAACTTTCTAACGCGAAAAAACCTGTGTGAGTATGTTTACTATGTGGTCGAATCGTGTAAGTTGAGATCATTGAATTCTATAGTCTGACTCCTCGGCTGCGATGCGCTCCTGGTGTTAACGTATCGGAATATTGACGCGGTCGATATGTCGCCGGACAAGTGAACGAGCTGTTCATTCAGTAAGGAGCTAAGATGACAGACAAAGATACATATTATAGACGTTGACTCTTATAACAAAGCTCTGATTAGTTCGGGGTTGAAAACATTGCTTTTTGAAGATGGAGATTTTTTTTTGAAAGCTAAGATCTAATAGACTTCTTTTTATGAAATCATACCTATGGACCTTGCACACTTGTCCATGAAGAATCCTAGACGAATTCGGATGACGTCAACAAAAACGGCACGACATATGCGGTCGATTCTAGCAGTTAAGCACGAAATGGGACGCGTGAATACTTACTTATTTTTAGGCGCGGTCGGTTCTTTCTGTAAAACTGAGAATCTTCCTTGATTTCAATTCGTTCGCCGCGCACGTATAGTGTATGTTCGCCTTTAGTAATTTTAACCGACTTCCAAAAACGACCTCATTTTGTCCAAATCTTTTTATAACAAATACAACAAAAAAAGAATTAGTGAAATCGGTCCAGCCATTCACGCGTGATGCGACGACAACAAAAAACGGGTTTCATTTTTATATATATAGACTAGTCAAGCACAGCAGTTTCACCCGCGTTGTACCCATTCAGAGTTAGAATCAAATTAATCAGAGTTTTTCAGTACATTATACCCTATTTGTCGGCGTCGGATGGACTGATTGACATAATCCATTCGGTATTCGATCAGGCTTTACTTGGACCCATATGAATATTTCCAAATCTATATTTTATTAATAGAAGTATTTCATTTCCAAATCAAATAATATCTTTGTACTGTATGTGAACCCTGCTTAAACCACATCCCTCACACCCCACAGTCGCACACATGCAATCTTTAATCACAAACAATCTTTAATACAATCTTTAATCGCTACAGGATTCCAAGGAGTAGTCATTGCGCGCTCAATAGAAAATATAATTAAGATTTCATAGGGCAACATTTTGTCATTATTATTATTGTTTTTCTTTGAATGTTGTACGTTCCTTTAAAAATGTCTCACACGGGAATTTAGTTTTAAGAATATTTCTACGAATATTATTTGTGATGATATTGCTGGAATGTCTTAATAAATAAATAAACAAAAAAATAAAAAGTTATTCCGGGGAAAATCTGGAGACGCCAGGTTTCGATCCTGGGACCTCTCGCTTGCTAGGCGAGCGCTCTACCACTGAGCCACGACCCCCGGTAGTACTGAGTCGAAAATATGAATCAGTTGCGAACCACTCTAGAATTATTCAGACATATTTAGTAAGCAAGTCCTAAGACATAAGGTTCACATTAAAAATTGACTCCGTACAGGGATGAAGTGGGAGGGTACGATTGACGGGCCCCTCCCTCGTTTGATACATCTGCGCTACGTACCTACAGTACAATACCTACGTTTTTGTTTCAACCACATCTTCGTATTGATGAACGCCTGGTACTTAACGTAAACGCTCTAGCACCTTTCTCCCGATCTTCAAACAAAGACGCTAGTTTCTTAATAATAAATAGTCTATAAATAGATAAAGTAAGTTTCCAAAGTAAATCTATCCTGTTCTTAACTTGGTGGTCACGCTGCCGCGTCCTGATCCCTCTTGTTAGTCGTATCTCACAAGTTACCAGATTCTTTCCGACAAGATTGCCTACGAACTGCGTAGCATCACCGTATCTCGCTACGAAAGTGCTACGATGCTACTAGACTACGAGACACGTATCGGGTGAAAGGGCTATTTATTAGAGATTAGTGATATCTCTTTCGACAATATGAATCTTTGTTACGAAACATCATTTTTTTTTTTTTTTTGATTTTGATTTTGAATCTTGCGTGCAAGCTGATAATAAATATATTATAGTTATATTTATTTGTAGTTATTTGGAGGAACTATTCTACTGTACTAAATAAGAACTCTTTTCTGTTGATGGAACTCTGGCCTGGTACCTCTCGGTCCACCTGCAACTTTTTGTCGAAGAGTTCCCTTGTCTTCCGGGATATCACACCATGTCGTTTATAAACAAAATGTTTGTTCTTATGGTTCTAAATATCTTTTGAGAAACCAACAAGACTGTTGGTATTAATTGGTTATTACCAATAAAACTTGTGTGTCCTAATTCGGTAATTAGACGTTTTCTGTGTATGGTTTAAAGTGTACAAACAATTGAGAATAACAAACATTGCTGCAGGTTTAAAGTATGGCGATTCATTTATTAATAAACACTCTACTACGTGAGAGCTCCTTAGAGTTGATGTAAGCCTGGTACTCGGGCCGACACCTCGGCGACGGCAAAAGGTTGCCTTCGTGGCGGCCAGAACTCAAAGCGGGAATTTAAGCCGGGCTGGGGTTGATTCACATCTCTGTGTGTTCATGCGTGCCTGGTACTCGGTCCCACTGATTCACCCAGTATTCGGGTTTGACACCACCCGGTGTCCGACACGGACTCTCTGGACGTACCAGAAACAATGCAGATAAACTTTCATAACACAGGAAACATAAACACTATTTTGTTTCTTCTAGCTCTGGAACGTTTCAATGTGTATCGAACGGTATAATGTTGACAGCCTTCATTGTTTAATAAGTAAAATAATATGCAGCAACAAATATATTGCAAATGTTTTCTTTCTTATTAAATTAATCATTCGGATTCGATATAATGGTTTTCAATTAATTAGACATGACTGACTGAATGAGACTGATACATATAAGAATGCACGTGCTAGACAAAGGCAAATATAATGCTCCAGTATGAAGTGGGAGGACCTAAGTCTGAGCCGGGCAAGAGTGAGGTACAGTCAGCGATGCTGGCAGTTAATGGACGCACGTTAGGAATCAATTCATGACATTAGAAAATATGAGCTACGCGCTTCACCCATCAAGATACAATTCCACCTGACAACTGTCAGTTTGACGTTTGGCTCACATTGATTTCGTGTTGGAGCTATATCGCAGTAAGAATATGGCGGCGGTAATCTCGTAATTCATAATATCACACTGTCGGCCGACACTGTCATACTATCAGACTCTAAGGTGCAAGCTGAAGTGGTTGACCGCCATCTTTGCCGAGTAGCCTTCCCTCATCCCTCTCTCAACGAATGGTCCCTCCCACCTTAGCGACATCTGCGCTATGTATAAACAGTACATTACCTACATTTCGAATTCAAGCACATCTTTGTATTGATGAACGCCTGGTACTTAACGGTTTTGCACCGCCCCCTCGTTCATCAAACATTAGCTGTTTCCTTAATAATGTCTTACTTATTATTATACTAAATAAAACGGGTCTGTATCACGTTAGATAATTTAACGTATTTTACTAAAATACGTACCCGACGTTTCGAGCGGATTACACCGCTCGTGGTTACGGGTCAGTTATCCCGTGACCACGATGAGTGCAAATCATGTGAGTTTAAAAAGTATGTAATGTCTTACTTATTTAACTACATACCTTGTCTATGAACAGTCACAGTGAGTTTTAAAGCACATAAACCTATCCTGTTGCTTAACTCGGTGGTCACGCTGCCGTGTCCTGATCCCTCTTTGTAGTGGTGTCTCTTATGTAACAAGTTAATTTCCATCAAGATTGTTAACGAATTAGCGTAGTATCATCGCATCTCGCTACGAAAGTGCTACGATGCTACAAGACTACGAGATACCAATCGAATGAAATAACTTTTTATTTATTCACACCTCTGAAAGATGTAACATCATTTTGCACGTCGGAAACAACCAAAGTCCTCTTTTCGTATAATGTAATTCTCTTATAAATACATATCTCAAAATAATGTATGTACAAATAAGATGAATTCCGTTCAATTCCTTTGCCCCCTGAGCGCTCCTGGAACTCATGGTGGAACATATGAAACCTTCCTCCCGCGACGTCTCATCACATTGCGAGCAGCTTGTCACGTGTCTCTCACGGCGAGCCGAGTCAGTTCGCAATGTTACAAACCGCGGACTTGGAGTACGTGCGACTATCACCCACTTAGTGCTCTTATGGTGAGGAAAAAATAGCAAGCCTGCGGCGTAGTCGGCTTCACACACAGTGACTATTTGATGTGTTCTATTTGATACGGCATAAGATACAATTTTGAATGAACTGCTTTTGTTTCTTTAACTTATTTCGGAACAAAATAGATTTCAAAGTTATTGTGCAATTTGTCCCAAATTCATATTTTTTGATAAAAAGACTATGATGAGTTTTCTTTGGAGACGCCGGGTATCGATCCCGGTACCTCTCGCATGCAAAGCGAGCGCTCTACCATCTGAGCTACGCCCCCGGTGGCTGAAATGCTGAAACGAAGCAATAGAAGGAACGCGCCAACAAACCACACAGATTCAGTCCAGTCATTGATACGACTATTTCAATTTAGAAAAATGGATATATTTAATTCCACAGAAAAGTACATCATTAGAACAAACTTATATGATTTCCATGTGATTGCAATATTACATAGATCACATCAATCGTTTATCGACCTAATCTTCTTGCAGATAAGGTTCAAATACAATTTCTAGTACAATTTGTATCGTTTTTGTTTATCTTGTTGAAACTTCTGGCCGAACATGAATCCCTGGTACCGGAAACTATTTCGAGACGTTGTTTTTCTGTTCTCTATGAAGTTATGCACTTGTGTTCATGAAAATGTCTTCCTGCAACAAAACTATAATAAAAAGGTAACAAAACTACAATAAAAAGGTTTTTGAATACCCCCTTAGCATCTTAAGATCCTCTAAACTAGAAAGCTCAAAAGATGTTTGTTTTACTAAAACATACACCTCGTGTCAGTATTATTATCCTTAAAGTCCCTCGCGGTACTACTGTACGAGTAAACGTTAAATTTTCGACCAATGTTTTTGTGTCCAAATTCGTATAATTCTAATAGACCTAGAGCCCGTGAACCCCAGACCTTCGTTATTTTATAAAAGCTGAAAGTTTGTCAGCGCATGCTCCCACACACAGGTAAGAACGATGGACTATTATGAAGTTTGGGTTATCGTGGCTTTGGCAGATAAACGGTACTAAAGGTGTGTAAAATACCGATCTAAATTCATCAAATAATAAAGTGTGATTTGTGACATGACATATGTCATTTGAAAGCTCTTGAAGAGTTGTACAAGTCACCCTTTGACGGTGATATCGAAATCGACGGCCAACTTGGTGTTTTCGACCATTGAAGATTGGAGTTGACCTATGCTATGGACGCTGATCCTAATGCTCAACAGTGACATGACCTATATCATTTGAAAGCTCTTGACAAGTTGTACAAGTCACCCTTTGACGGTGATATCGAAATCGACGGCCAACTTGGTGTTTTCGACCATTGAAGATTGGAGTTGACCTATGCTATGGACGCTGATCCTAAGTGACATGACCTATGTCATTTGAAAGCTCTTGACAAGTTGTACAAGTCACCCTTTGACGGTGACATCGAAATCGACGGCCAACTTGGTGTTTTCGACCACCGAAGATTGGAGTTGGCCTATGCCATGGACGCTGATCCTAATGCTCAACAGTGACATGACCTATGTCATTTGAAAGCTCTTGAGGAGTTGTACAAGTCACCCTTTGACGGTGATATCGAAATCGATGGCCAACTTGGTGTTTTCGACCATTGACCTTTAGTACCGTCTACCTGCCAAAGCCACGATAACCCAAACTTCATAATAGTCCATCGTTCTTACCTGGTGTTGGGAGCATGCGCTGACAAACTTTCAGCTTTTATAAAATAACGAAGGTCTGGGGTTCGCGGGCTCTTGGTCCATAATAGATATTGCCAATCTACACATTGGCCCGAACGATATAATGGTTTTCAATTATTGGTTGGAATGAGATAGATATATACAAGAATGCACGTGCTAGACAAAGGCAAATGTAATGCTCTAGTATGAAGTGGGAGGACCTAAGTGTGAACCGGGCAGGAGTGAGGTACAGAAAGCGATGCTGGCAGTCATCCACTTTAACACTGCGCTTCGAATCAGGAGTAAAGAACTTTCAACGATATTGTTAATAACCGCTATTCCGAATCATACACAACGCGGAAATTGATAACAACACGATAATATTGGTCGATCATTATCGAGGACGTCATTATAAACGTCCAATTTACACTAATATAAAGAGGAAAACTTTATAGGCTCATAAACTACAGGACCGTTTTTAAAAATTCTTTCACCATTCGAAAGCTATACTATCCACGAGTAACATTACGCTATTTTTCATCCCGAAATTCCCACAGGAATGGACACAACGCGGGTAAAACCGCGGAGCGCTGCTTGTTAATGAATAAAATTAATGGAACCGGCTTAGTGAGGGATATTATCTATTTCAGGGGTAGGTTCTCTTGGTCTTAGGAAGATGGTGGAAGTGGTACTAGACTCCGAGGTGCCATCCTTGCCGAGTATCCACCATCCTATAGTGGGAGGCGCCAATTTTTCGTACAGGGATGAAGTGGGAGGGTCCGATTGACGAGCATCTCCCTGTGTTTATGCGTGCCTGGTACTCGGTCCACCCTGAATCTCCCAGTGTCCGTCTGTAGCTCACACCAGTGTCCGACATGGGGTTTGTGTACGTTCTTGAAACAATGTAGAATATATCTACTTTTAGTTATAACATACTAGCCGCGCCCCGCGGTTTTACCCGCGTTGCATCCGATCCCGCGAGAATTTTGGGATAAAATGTACAGTACTCCCAAAGTGATAATGCGCATAGCAATCTTCGCCAGTGGTCGTGTTTTCCGGAAACAACCGAATAATTTAATAGTAAGTGCCCTAACTAATGCACTTCAATTTAGCATCTAGTGCGATAGAAATAGGAGTCAATATCAATCAATAACAAGTTTGAACGGTCCGCGGCGGTTGACGGGTGCCGCCGATGAGTTGAAGGTCAGTCAGTTGTCTTTAAGTATTGGAAGTGCCCGCACGTGTTCTTTTCATGTGGAAATATATAGAGCTGATATTACACACCCTTCTTGGTTTTATTTCGTTGGTAAGTTTAAAATTTTCAACTTTAATTATGTTAGCTGCATAATCATAACTCATGAGTGTGTATCGATCATATCAGTCATTCTTTATTATTTTCTTATCTAAATTTAAATTCGAAAATTTGAATACTTTATTTGTATAAATTTGAATACTTAATTTTAATTGATTTTGAATATTTTTTTTGCTCATTTGACATATTCATTAGACATTTTGGAACCATATAATATGTAATTATTCGTAATTATTTACAATAATATTGAATTTTTCTTTACTTTTAAATCAAATAACTGTTCCTATCTATATCACATGGAACATTTTTATACATAAATTTAATAGAATGTTACAACTCCGCCAATTTCATCTTCTTTCAGATCGAATCCTTCCAGAATGGATAAATTTAAACGTGGGAAGCCGCTAAACTCACAAGCACGGCAAATGGTATTTAATGTGTACCTTTATTTCTTAAATGAAGCTAATGTATTCAAAAAAGACCATGACGGTTATTTTAAAAAAGTTCAGGAGCGTGTGACAAAATCTACAGGAATTTCACGCCGAACTTTGACTAATATATTGAACGAAAAAAGGCAAAATCAATCAATGAAATTGTCCACACCGAAAAAAGGAAAACCTAAAAGTAGGTTTCGGCTAGGACTTGATGATTTCGACTATTGTGTAATTCGAAATATGATATACAATTTTCAGTTGACGCTCAAAGAACTCCCAACTGTAAATAATTTGAGAAATGAGTTAATCGAAGCTATTAATTTCAAAGGCTGTGTAGAAACTTTAAGGCTTATCTTGAAAGACATGGGGTTTAGGTTTCTGAAAACTGATACCAATCGACGGTTACTTATGGAAAAGACAGATATACGTTTAAAAAGGATCAAATATCTCCGAGAAATACAGAAGCTGAGAAATGCTGGTAGAAACATAGTATTTATGGACGAGTCATACGTGCATACATCGCATACTAAAGGTAAAACTTGGCAAGACAGCAGCAAAAAAGGTATTAAACAACCCATTTCTAAAGGAGAGCGAATTATTATTGTACATGCAGGCAATGAAAAAGGCTTCGTCTCAGGGGCTTTAATGTTACATAAATGTGTCGACTCAGAAGGTGACTATCATAAAGAAATAAACGCCGAACGTTATCAAACTTGGCTACGCAATCAGTTGATTCCCAACTTGCCTCCTAATAGTGTGTTGGTAATTGATAACGCCCCATATCATAATAAGCTGTCCGTGAAACCACCAAACTCAAATACACCCAAACCACAAATGATTGCGTGGTTACAACAACACAATGTTCCTCATGACCCAAATAAACTCAAACCTGAATTGTACAAAATTATAAAAATCCACAAAGAACAATACACAGAATTTGCCATTGACCGTATAATGGAGGAGCATGGGCATAAAATTGTACGATTGCCACCATATCATCCCGATTTCAACCCCATCGAAAACATTTGGGCGCAAATAAAACAACACGTTGCCAAACGAAATATTGCAATGAACGTTACGTCAGTTAAAGAAGCTATTTTAGAAAAAATCAACAATATAAGTTCGGAAGAATGGAAAAAAGTTCGTGATCATGCCCTTAAATGCGAAGATGAGTATAGGAAATATGACCCAAGAATCGATAGTTATTCAGATGAAATTATTATTTACACAGGAGATAGCAGTGATACAAGTGAAATTGAAGACCTTGATGAAAATTCCGATGACTCTATGATGTCAGGAATAGAGAATCTCCCCGATTCTGATTAAATAAAACTTTTTTTTCGTAATATAAATCTTCTTTTCATTTAAACCTCCTTTTTTCCATCGTTAAACCAGCTCCCAGCTTTCATTACATATTATATATATAAGAAATACGACCGATGCCGACCACTGGCGAAGAATTGTCTGCGCATTATAACTTTGGTTGTAACCACTCTATATACATATCGTCTTCCGACGCTCGGGGAATACGACCGTTGCCGAACAGTGACGAAGATTTCTATGCGCATTATCACTTTGGGAGTACTGTATCTCATGTGTTATTCCGATGTATACCTATATTACTGTAAAGTTTCATCCAAATCCGTTCATTAGTTTTTGCGTGAAAGAGTAACAAACATAATATACATCCATACACATCCATCCTCAAACTGTCGCATTTATAATATTAATAGTAGGATAATATAAACAGGATATGGGAGGAATTCATTCATACACTTATTTACTTTTAGAGTGTGTCACACACAATTATATTTGACGAGTTTTATAAAAAAACATTACAGATATGGAAATAGTCTGTAAAAATTGCCTAATTTTCGCAATTTCGGGCCAGCAGTGATCGATAGCAACAAAAGATCACAATTTTTTACTTAGAGGACAGAGCTATCGAGGAGTCTGTGAACTAAGATATGCAACGGAATGGATTCGTCACAAGTATTGAATGAAATTGAGAGACGAATTGCGAGACGATGCGACGGATACAATTTTGAATGAACTGCTTTTGTTTCTTTAACTTATTTAGGAAGTAAATAGTTTTAAGAGTTCTTGTGTAATTTGCCCCAAATTAATATTTTTTGGAATAAACTATGGATGTAAACATAAAAAATTAAGAGATGACTATATTGGAGGCGCCGGGTATCTATCCCGATATGCTAAGCACGCGCTCGACCATCTGAGCTACGCCCCCTGGTGACTACGGTCGAAATGAAGCAATAAAAGGAATGCGCCAACAAACCATACAGATTCAATCCGGTCATTGATATTTTAATTGAGAATAGTGGATATGTTTAATTCCGTTGAAAAGTATATAACGCGGGTTAATTACTAATATTATGAAGACAACGTTTAGGTAATTGAATGCCATTTAAGACTCTGAGGCAGTATTTAGTTAAAGTGAAGACAAACGAAAAGTGAGACTTTGAGGGTGAATGATTGTTTCTAGTTTCAGAACAAACTGCTGAATACAATAGGCTAGTTGACAAAATTTGGAAATTAGTTTAAAACTATAGCTTAGCATCTATTTCACCCCAAAAATATATTATTTTAAGAAAAATAGTTTTTTTACGTTTGTATTTTGAGTTTTAAGAAATGAAATTGAAATTGACCGCGAAAAAGGCCAAGACTGTCATGCCGTCTTGAATGACGTCACATTTCGCAGAACAGCCGTGTTTGTGTATGAAAGTCAATTGTGTTTTTTAATAAATAATGAATATCTCGTATTATAAATACTGTATAGTGCCCCAATGTAAAAGTACAACGACAAATAATTCATATACGTTCCAAACAATAAAAAATACGAAGAAAGTCATTATCAACTAATTCCACAATGTATAGTCGATTTCTTTCGCATTGGCGAGACGTATGTACAAATAAATATGGCCGATTTTCTGAACAAAGATAATATACTTAGAGGTAAAGATTGATACATTAGCCACGGAGGTAGGAGTTCATAATAATTCATATATATTTATTTATTTATTTATTTATATTTTGTTATATTTTTTCGCTTGCTTTGCTCATCACTATAGCCATAGTCAAAAAAATAGCATTTTACTATCTGTATTTTCACAACCTCACTTTTTTTCTTTTTGTTAAAATATGATGTTGAAAATTAATAAAATTCATGAATTCCGTGTTTAGAACTTAGGAAAAAGTGTATAGTGTGTGGCAAACTATTGAGTGTGTAGTCTAAGATAAATACGTGAATGTCGTA
Organism: Cyclophora punctaria; assembly: GCA_951394245.1. Taxonomy (NCBI): domain Eukaryota; kingdom Metazoa; phylum Arthropoda; class Insecta; order Lepidoptera; family Geometridae; genus Cyclophora; species Cyclophora punctaria. Next base: position 13,624,292 of record OX596167.1, read on the forward strand.
AAATCAAAGGTTTGTTAACATGAATTGCCAAAAAATTAGAAATCTACTATACATCGTAGTTTTATCCGAAATGTGACGTCACGCTTCTCTGATTGGTGTTTAATGTCACGTGATTAAACGCCTCATTTTGCCGATTTTATTTTCCAAAAATATTATTAATCTTTTATTATTTTAATAGCAAAGTTGATTATTTATTTACTAATTATCATGGTTAATCATTAGAAACTAAAAGCCATCCGATTCATTCTTAGTGGAAACAAGCCTATTCAGTAAATAAGATTGTCATGTCGACATTTAGAAGACACCATTAGTTTTCAGGCAACACAATATCCTGCAAAACATGTTACCCTGGTGTCCGTACATACATACATCATTAGAACGGATCTATACGATTTCTATGTGATTGCAATGTTACATATATCACATCAACCATTTATCGACCTTAGTTTCTTGCAGATAAGGTTCAAATACAATTTCAAGTACAATATGTATCGATATTGTTTTATGTTGTTGAAACTTCTGGCCGAACATGAATCCCTGGTACCGTAAACTATTTTAGGACGTTAAATGTTTAATAACAAATTACTATGGGGTATATTGCGACATAAAAGTAATACTAATTTGATGTCAAGTGATGTTCGTAACTTTTATATAATATGGTGTTCAATGTTTTCATTTAGATAGTAGCTAATACTCCGAGTCCTGGTGTGTGCTGTGCGTACTTTGTGGCCGCCTATAATGTAGTTCAGAGACTAGTTGTGCGCTGATCCGATTTCATATGATGAGCGGTAAAGATGAAGAGTCAGTAATGGTTCGAGTTTGAAGCACTACTTTTAGGAATGCTTGGCCTGGGAATGAAGCGCTTCTCGTTTAATTTAATATTTAGCGGTATTTAGGCGTAAACTCTATGATGTTGGAGGCGCCGAGTTTCGAACTCGGGACCTCTCGCTTGCGATACGAGTACTCTGCCCCTGCGCTACGGCCTCTAGTACACAATAGTGTTGTTTTCGGATCAGTTGCGTACTCGGCATAGGTACTCGATCGAAACATTTATTTTATGCCATCAGGATATGTCATACGTCTCAAACACTTCTAACATTAAAACATACAAGTTGTGTCTATAATCTCTGTATACGTTTACATATATATATATATACGAGTACATTCGCGATTGGTATCCCTACCTTTGACATTTATTATCTCCTCGTACACGAGGTTCAGAGTGTATTGGTGTTATGTGTTTCAATTACGATTGCTTATTAACATATCTTCCAATTCGGAACTTGTCCCATTCTTATAACTCCAGACCAGCAGAGATCTTAAAAATTAAAAGATTTAATGTCTCTCTGCAGGTTCAAGGCTCTAGTCTCAAAGATGATATGAAGTACGTTGTGGTTGGTTGGCAAAATAGATAAATATAACATTTAAAAATTTCGACGGTAGGTTCAGAACATCACTGTATCATGAACACATTTTCCGTCGAACTTTCCGCCACGTTTAATATTATGTGAACCTTGCCGATATCCCCGTACCCTCACCCCTGTCCAAATCCGCCCCTCCCACTATGGCTACAACTGCGCTATGTATAAACACTATACTCCGCCTACAATTCGAATTCAAGCAACATCTTTCTATTTATGGGAGCCTGGTACTTAACGTTCCGCCACATTTCTCCGGTTGGTTATTGAAACATTTAAATCTAGTTTATTATGAAAAAAGTCAGTTTTTAAAATACGTCTACCCTGTTGCTATGAGTTTATTTCCATCGAGAATGTAGAATTGCGTAGCGTAATCGCTTCGCTACGAAAGTGCTACGAGGCTACAAGACTACGAGATACTAATCGGATGAATGAACTTTTAATTTTAGCTCATTGATAAGTGTCAGTGAACATTGTTTTGCAAACTATTCCTGAAAGAAAGTGCTTTCACTGCGGTATTAAATATAAAGACTGAACAAAATATTGAAACATAAGTAAAACCGTAAAAATATATGGTATTGATGGAGGAAGCATTCTTGTCATTGTATAGTCAAATTACATGATTTATCGATTTCTTTTCTTATTTGCAATGTAAACATTGCAGAAAGTATTATTTTGTTAAATTACCCTATTCATTGGATATTAACTGAATCAAGCGAAAGTTTATTATTGGTTGTTCCACCCGACAGATAATCAAAGATAATAATTTGTACGTGTTACGCTTAGGTCGGAAGCTATACTATAAACGCGTTAAAATTATTTTCCGAGAAAACTGCTAGCTTTATGTCATAATTTTGATATTTGAACCAACAGCATTTTCTCAAAATTACTTTTTTTACCTTAAAAAAATCTTATTAAAAAAGTGTGTCGAAAGTTGCCTGAGCTATAATAACAACTAGGACATTACAAGATTTCAACGATTCTTGTATCTTACAATATCCAGTTGTGTGACACTTTGGTTGAAAATATTCTTCATGTTCATTTCGCAAAATAATATCACTTGCGTGATGCAGGATCTCCCTTGTTATTGGCTGATTAATGGCAAAGGGGTGAGGTAGGGCTAGGCATTGAATAAAACGTTATTACCAGAAAAGTTATGATAGCAAATACGTTATTACACCTGTTATTTTTTTCAACTACTAATTTCGAAATCATGTTGTTCACATTGAACCAAGCACATCGCTTGACACGCCACTTATGTAAAATTACAGTGAAAAATCATAACGGCTTTTTATAGGCGAGCCGGTGGAAATGTTGTGTTTATGAACATTACGTACACTGTTCACAATTATTCAATCTCGCTGCGCCGCCGCGCCCGTACTCGGGTGAAACGAAACAAAACACCATACTTTGTTTAATTGTATTTTAAATAATGTAACTTGCTTAAGTTATTACGTGTACGAGTTTTATCTAAATCCGATCCCAGTTCTATTTCAATAAAATTGTAATAATTCTGGTCACTAGTGCTACAAATATAAATGCTGTAAAAGCGTGATCACTGTTTGAAATGGTAAATCACCCATTACTAAATATAACAGGTAAAATAACCGTTATTGAAATCGATTAATTTAACATAACGATATAATCTAAAAGTTACGGTATTCCCATGCCTAGTGCGCATTACCTATTTATCAGAATTCGCACATCGCACCGCGAGACTAACTTAGTATGATTTATAACGCCCGCCCTGAGAGACGTCTAATGCTTCCTTGGTACAGATTTAACATATTTCGGCGTTTATTGTATGCAACATTACGTCCATTAGTTAAGTATCGATTTAATGACCGTCTTTGAGTAAGGGAGAGATCATTAATTTGTTTCCACACCTTGTTGACTACATTGTATTTATAAGTCAGAACATACCATAACTATTCAATACGTACGGCATCTCGTAGCAACGTAGTAAATGCTACGCTGCTACGAGACCACGAGGCCGGGCGTGGCATCTTTAGTTTTATAATCTGCCTTGATGACTCAATAGGTGGAGTAATTATTCTACTGTACTAAATAAGAACTCCTTACTTTTGATGGACGCCTGGTACAGTCACGAGCATTAATTTGGGACCCACCTAAGGTTGAATATCGTGTAGCAAACTAACGCTATTTAGAGCTAATATTTTATCGTAGTATCAATGTCATATTGTTTTGTTTACCATCGATAACTTTACGTTTCCATCAAACTAAAGTTTCGACCTTATTGCATTATGAATGTTCTAACAACATTTGATGGAAATGGGTCCCAAATTAACGCTCGTGACTGTACCTCTCGGTCCGCTTGCATCTCTGTTTCGCAGAGTTTCCTGGTCTTTCAGGATACCATAGTATGTCATTTATAAACAAAATTGTGTTCGAATTTTAGTTATAAAATTCAAAGTCCTGACTGACTGATAATCAACTCACAGCCTCAACCGCTACACCTAAAAACATGAAATTTGGCAAGGTAAATGTTGAGGTAAATGCACACTAAGAAAGGATTTTCGAAAATTCTATCTCTAAAGGGAAAAATAGGGGTCCAAAACTTTGTTTGTTGTATGTAAAGAAACGTCTACGGTTTATAACTTAGACATGTGAAATTTTAGATTTAGGCTTTTGGTTCAGAAAAATGTTATTAAGTAGATTTTGAAAAAACTACCCAAAAACTACCTAAAGGGTTGAAACTTAATATGAAATTTCTTCAGCTTGGCAATAAAACATTTGTAAAATAAGGTTGTAAGGGTTTCTGTAATGGAACGAGCTACATTCAACGGAAGGGTTAAAGGCTAATTTTTTTTCAGAAACTCCTACGGGAACTGGCTCAACGCGGGCAAAGCCGCGGGGCGCTGCTAGTTACCAATAAAACGTGTATGTCGTAATTTGGTAATTAGACATTTTCTGTGTATTGTGTTTAGTGACCAAACAATGTAAACAAACAAATATTGCTGGAGGTTTAAAGTATAGCGATTCATTTATCAATAAGCACTTTACTACGTGAGAGCTCCTTAGAGTTTATGTAGGCCTGGTACTCGGGCCGACACCTCAGCGACGGCAAAAGGTTACCTTCGTGGCGGACAGAACTCAAAGCCGGCCTCTGGGTTGACTCAAACCTCTCTGAGTTTATGCGTGCCTGGTACTCGGTCCGCTCTGAATCGCCCAGTGTCCGTCTCTAGCTCACACCGGTGTCCGACATGGGACTGTGTACGTACCTGAAACAATGCAGAATATACCTATAGTTAGTTATATGCATATGGAAGGATTTTATTAGTTTACTTATTTACGCTACAACTTGTAGAGTGCTTAAAGGTACTGCCAGACGTGCTCATTACTAGCACATAAGCATGCTTTTATTGAGCAAGTGCTCATTAGTAGCACGTGTGTAATGTAATGAGCATGCTTATTTAGAGCATGCTCATTACATTACACACATGCTACCTGAGGCGCGGGTAGGGGGGGTGCGTGATCCGCGCACGTCTGAACATGTTTTATGCAATTAATTGATGTAATTAATTAAAACAAGCATGCTTATTTCTGGCAAATGTGAACAGTTTGCAGAGCATGCTAATTTTAAGCAAGCTTATTAGCATGCTCATTACATTACACACGTGCTACTAATGAGCACTTGCTCAATAAAAGTATGCTTATGTGCTAGTAATGAGCACGTCTGTCAGTACCTTTACTCTATTGCTATGCTCAGAGTAAATAACAAAATAATACATTTCAATTATACAGTCTGACTCCTCGGCTGCGATGCGCTCCTGGTGTTAACGTATCGGAATATTGGCGCGGTCGATATGTCGCCGGACAAGTGAACGAACTGTTCATTCAGTTGTAGGGAGCGGGGGAGTACACAAATGAAACGGATGAATGCTGGATTAATACTGACTATATTCTAGTAATAAGATTCCTATTAATACAGATAAATGCGAGTACATACTTAATATTACACCTCTACATCACCCACCTTATTAAAAAAAAAATTGATTATACATGTTTTTTTTTTTGTTTTAATTCTACAAAGCTACATGATACAATTTAGTTCGGTTTTTATGAACCACGTCTACCTTACCCTTTTCATTTATAATTCTTACATTTGGTGATTCATCTCTTACAACTTTAAAAGGACCTAGATATATTCTATCAAACTTGTTTTTACATGTTTCATTTTTAATTAAAATTAAGTCATTTTCCTTATATTCTGTAGGGTTAACACTTTTATCATACTTAGTTTTTCTAACAATTTTACTTTTTGTCAAATTATTCTTTGCTTCTCTTTGAGAAAGTTGCAACCGATATTTCAATCCACATGGATAATCGTCAAAATTATAGAGAGGCTCTAAATCATTTATTAAATTACTAGGCAGAGAACACTTCTTACCGAATACCAATTCGAAAGGCGTAAATTTAGTCTCCGTATGCACTGTCGTATTATATGCAAAACACCAAAATGGAAGCCACTTACTCCACATTTCTGGATGATTCTCAGTTTGTATGCGTAAGAATGCATTCAGATTTTTATGTGTAACCTCCAACGCTCCGATGGACTGGTGGTGGTAAGCTGTTGAATTAAGTTGTTTTATATCTAATAGTTTACATACCTTTTGAAAAACCTCCGAAAGAAACTCCTTTCCTCTATCTGTTGCAATCTCTTTTGGCACACCATATCTAAGAATAAAATTATTTACTAAACTATTTGCTACTTCTTCAGATTTTTTAGAAATTAATGGATACGCTTCAACGTATTTGGTGAGTTCGCATTGTAATGTTAGGATATAGCTATTGTTACTGACGTCCTCGTCTAATGGACCAACTAAATCTAAATAAATCTTTTCAAATGCAGTATTTGCTGTACTTGTTATAACCATTGGTTCTCTTGTTGGTAACGAGTACTTTTGTTTTTGACATTTGTCACATCGTTTTATAAAATCTTTAACGTCTTTCTCAATACCCGGCCAATAATAATATTTCTTTATATTGTTTGACATCCTTCTAATACCAGCATGGCCACTACTAGGTAATAGATGGAAATCGTTTATGATGACACGTCTATCATCTTTGTTATCAATTCTTTTAATATTATTTAAAATACAAATTCGTAGACCGGTTCTATCGACATGTCTTTTTAACTCTTCTACTAATTTCTTTATGAATATTTCATTATCTTTATTCTTCATTATAAAAATTTCTTCTATATTCAATTCCGTACAAAATTTATCTAATTCCCTCACAAATTCGTCTCGCGTCATTTGTGATTGAGAGTTTAGAATTTTTACGTATATTATTCTTTTTTCTTTTACGTAACACAATATTTTATTCTCTTTAGTAATACTCTTACTCTTAATTAATACTTCTAATTCTTTTTTATTTAAGAATTTTAATTCTACAGATTCCTTCGGTTTAATATGAGTATTCACGATTTTGGGTTGCGCAGGCCTCAAATCAGTGTCTACCATATCAACTGAAGTCTCCGAATTATTCTTTATTTTTGCTTGTGCTCTCGTCATTACACTAACTACATGTTTGTGCATTTCTTTTAAGTCATCAATAGTGATTCTAGACAAAGCATCTGCAGCTGCATTGTTAGAACCCTTAATATAATTTACTTCAAAGTTATATTCTTCTAAAGCAATTCTAAACTTCATTAGTCTACTTGAAGGGTCTTTCATATTAAATAAATATACAAGAGGCTTATGATCGGTAGTGATCTTAAATGGTCTTCCAAACAAATACGGTCTGAAATACTTTACAGCCCAAACTATAGCTAGTAATTCCTTCTCAATGACTGGATAGTTCTTTTCCCCTTTGTTTAATGATCTACTTGCGTATGCTACTGGTTGACCATTTCCGTTTGCTAAAATTGCACCGATAGCGTAATTTGAAGCATCGGTCTGAATAATGAATTGATTTTCTGGTGCGAAATCTGGATATTGTAATACTGGAGGTGATGTTAAAAGTTGTTTCAAATTGTCAAATGCGTTCTGACATTCAATACTCCATTCAAAAACTACGTTTTTTCTACTTAAGTTATTCAAAGGATATGCGATTTCAGCAAATTTTGGTATAAATTTTCTATAATAATTAGTAAAAGCTACAAATCGTTTCACTTCGTCCGCATTTTTTGGAATTGGATAATTTTTAACTACATGAATTTTATTGGGATCTGGTGCAATACCCTCCTTAGATATTACGTGACCAAGATATAGAATATCTTTTCTTAGGAAATCGCATTTTGACGGATTTAATTTTAAATTTACTGAGCGAAGTCTTTCAAATACATCTTGCAAGTTTTTATTATGAGAATCCAGATTTCTACCAAAAACAATCAAATCATCAAGATATATTAAACATTTCTCAAAGTTAAGACCTGCCATAGCTATTGAAATCATTCTAGAAAATGAACTAGGACTTGTCTTTAACCCCATAGGCATGCGGGTCATTTGGTATTGGCCTGAACAAAATGCTGTGTATTTTCTACTTTTTTTATCCAAATTAATATTGTAATATCCTTGATGTAAATCTAAATGAGTGAAATAAATGCTACCTGATAATGATTCTAAAGTTTCAGTAATATCTGGCAATGGGTACTTGTCATCTTCGATACAATTATTAAGTTTTCTGTAGTCAATCACTAATCGCCATTTTTTAGTTGAACTTGATTTCTTAGGTACTAATAAAATAGGGCTAGACCAGTCGCTCTTACTAGGTTCTATTATTCCTTCTGCTAACATTTTATCTATTTGACTTTTTATTTCAGGTTTCTGAGAAACTGGTAACCTATATTGTTTTGAAAACACTGGACTTGTATTTTGTTTTAGATTTATCGTATGTGTATACAAATCTGTAGTACTTAATGTATCACCTGGTAAATAGAATATATCTGCATATTTAGCACAAATATTTTCTATATTTTTTCGTTCTTCTTTATTTAAATGATTAAGTTGCAATTCCGAAAATAATGATTTTACTCGATCAGCATCTTTGTTTGTTTTATTGAATGTACAAAGGCTGTAGTTACTCAATCGTTCGATAGTTGGATTAATTTTATTTATTGATACATTTTTATCAGTAATATTAAGTATTCTAATAGGTATACGCCCGTTTTTTGGCGTGGCAATAGAATTCGCTATAAAAACTCCATCAATTAATTCTTGTGAAAAAACGACACAGTCTTCTTTAAAGTTTGTTTCAATAAAATGTATCGATTCACTCCTAGCATCAATTCCTAAAGTAATATCACATGCATTAATGATTGGTAATTGACAACAAGTACTAAATGTTTGTAAAGTTACACTATTTTTACCGAAGTCTAATTGTGCTTTATATTCATTAAGGAAATCACGACCTAGAATTCCATTTGATTGTACTGGCAAGTTATTAAAAACATAAAACTTGTGACTAATCATCTCATCTCCTAAAAGTAAAGGCATAAAAACATATCCAATTGCTTGGACTTTGCCTCCTAGTCCGTTTACAGTTACACTCCCTTTATGGATTGGAATGTTCTGTTCGACTACATGTTTATATTTGTAAGCCGATAAAGATGCCCCAGAATCTAATAGAAATGAATATGTTTTCTTAGAATGTTTTGATGAATGTAAAGATATATAACAGTGACTATCGCTAGATAAAATTGTGTTTTCATTATTAGTCTCGAAAAAACTGAGTACTATCCGGTTCAGTAGTATTTTCTTGGATGTCATTCATAATATTTATATTACGTTCATCTCTTATCCTTTGATTTCCTCTATTAGAACGATAAAAGTTACCTCTTTGTTGTCTTGAGTTAAAGTTGCTCCGTCCACGGTACCACTGACCTCGTGTTGGGGTTGTACCACGTCCTTGTGCTCTTGCTCGACCTCTGAACGAATTAAAATTATTTCTACCTCCGCGTTGACCTCTGTTGCTGCTTGATCTATTATTATAATAAGTTTTATTAGTGTACATACCCATGATTTCTCCAGACGTAGCAGCTGAGGACACCTCCTCATCCTGGGCGTCCTGGATGGCGTCCTTCAAGGAGCTGTATTTTCTCGCTGTTAAAATAGTGCTAAGCCTACGGTTTCGTAAGCCATCGGTAAATCGTTTAATAGCAGTTTTTTCATTAATCGGTTTTAATATTGTATATGCTTCATCATTACCATTAGCCTGAGAAACCGTAAGATTAACAAATAAATCCGTGATCTCTTTCCCGTAATCAACAATTGATAAGTTATTCTGTCTAATTTTATTCAATTTATCTGATATAGCGGTTGCACCTTTCTTACATAACAGAGAATTTTGCATGTCACAAATCAACTCTTTAACAGTATCATATTTTGATTTTAATTTCAACTTTGCTTCTTGGGACAATCGACTTTTAAGGACAAAATTAATTAAATTCTGCTTACAAGAATGTTCTTTTAATAATGAGTCATAATATTCAATATTATCTATCAATTGCTTAGTGTTAGGTTCTTCATTAGTCATAATAGGTAAAAGGCTTAAGGCCGTTTTTAAATCAAAGGTATTCATTTTTGATGAACAACTACCACTCTGACACAATAATAAAATATCTTCATATAATTGTACAATCTTTCGACAGTAACTTTCTATTAATAATGTATCTTCACTGTTAAAATACTTCTCACTGACCTTTTTTTTAAACTGTAGTAAACAATTTTCATATCGTTCATAAATTACATTTGCATCAATTAACTTATTTTCTAACACTTTTCCTACTCGTCTGCTAGAACCGATTTTTATTAAATAAACTTTAATCCTTTTTAACTCATCATATAAGGTTAAAAAAATATCCATAACTTACCGACATAGTAACGTAATTCAAAACAGTAAATACCTGTAATACATAACAAATAATTAGTTAATCTAAATTTAGCTTTCATTCAAAGACAATTGTTGAAGTATGCACTTAGGTCCAAAGTTCAGTTATCGTATATGGTAACGCGCTGCATATTTTTAGGATGCGTCATTCGTCACGAAGCGCGCGACTCACGGCGAATTATAGCACTGATATTATTATTATATAAGACGATTACACACTTAAATTTTATTATCTCACTTGCATTTCACTGGTTAACCGATTACTTTAACACGCTCACACGATGTCTGGATATAATTTTGGTGCTTCTGGAGCCCCCGGGTGCTGCTGCCGGCGAAAAAGCGACCTCCTTATCGCTGTGCGGTTAATCTCTCTGGTTATCCACTTTTTATGGCATTTCTTGTAGAGCCGATACGCGAAACATCCCATGCCAACAAGTAAAATTAGCAGGATACTGATCAGGATCGCGGTCGTCGTGGATAGGTGGTCTCGAAACTCGTCTAAACTGGAGTTGTTATTACCCCCGGCCGCATTTTGGACGATAATGGTGTCTTCTTTAGACTGCGATTTTCCCATTTTTGATAAAATTATCTCGATTCACGACTTTCACGAGTGAGTCCAAGACAAAACCAAAGTGTTTCCATTTGTTAGAATGCTAATGTGACAAAGATATCAAAATCGCGGCGTCAGCCCGGTCGACTCCTCAGGCAGGGTCGCCATGTAGGGAGCGGGGGAGTACACAAATGAAACGGATGAATGCTGGATTAATACTGACTATATTCTAGTAATAAGATTCCTATTAATACAGATAAATGCGAGTACATACTTAATATTACACCTCTACACAGTTATGAGCTACGGTGCTTTGGGGTCAAAAACATTGTTTTTTGAAGATGTAGATTTCATATTTTTGTTACAGCTAAGATTCTTTTTTTTATTCAGCTAAGATCTAATAATTCTAAGCAAAAAATTACTAATTTAACGAACCCGAGGCTCTGTCTTGGAATAGCATCTGCCGGACGTTGGAGGGCAGACATCTAAGCAGTGACATTTAGATTTTCTATTCCAGTTAATTGATAAAGAAACGATAATTGGGATTTTCCACTAACATGCGTCGGGAGGAGGAGCTAGTGAAGTTGTGTCTCTCTCTGACTAGTATCAATATGAATAATGTCGTCTCTTTTCTACTTTGTGTTTATTTATAGCAAAGCGTTTTAAGGGAGGTGTATATTGTATATTGGAATTCAAAATGAACGCAAGCTTTTCCGCGCCCAACGAGTCAAAAGAACGGAATGATTTTTTTAGACTTCTTTATATTTGACTTCGACTTCCAAAAAACGACCTCATTTTGTCCAAATCTTTTTTAAGTACATTATACCCTATTTGTCGGCGTCGGATGGACCGATTGACATAATCCATTCGGTATTCGATCAGGTTTTACTTGGACCCATATACATATTTCCTAATCTGTTTCGTACTTTTCCAGTTATATTGACACAATATTTTATTAATATAAGTTTTTCATTTCTAAATCAAATAATATCTTTGTACTGTATGTGCACCCTCCTTAAACTACATCCCTCACACCCCACAGTCGCACACATGCAACCTGATCACAAATGTGTGCATTTTTCTATCCCATGAACAACATCGATATTTAAACTAGACTTATGATCCTTAAATTCAAAACTATAAGGTTGAAATTAGCATAATGTAATTTAAAATTGATGTTACTCCTGTTGTCGAAACTCCTAATGAGTGATGTCGCCCTGGTACTACAAGGAACAGATTGGTTCAATGTTGCCCAAATTCCTCTAGTGCGAAAAGCGTTTGTGAATGCAATTTAAATATTATAAACGATCGGAAATAGGTAGATTACAAAAATATCAACACAACCTTTAACAAAAAATATAAATATAAAGATAAGTTTGTAGGAGACGCCAGGTTTCGATCCTGGGACCTCTCGCTTGCTAGGCGAGCGCTCTACCACTGAGCCACGACCCCCGGTAGTACTGGGTCGAAAATCTGAATCAGTTGCAAACCACTCTAGAATTATAGTAATATAAATAAATAAATAGGAAGTCCTAAGACATAAGGTTTAATTTAACAACAGTATTCAAAACGTCCCGAGCGATAGTACCACTGTGCTCCCGCACTAGCGAGCCCTCACATCGCTGCCACTTTTGTTCCTTGAACATATCACTGTGTTATATGAAAACCCGAGGATAAGCTATGCACTGAATGTATGTATTGGATACTAGGATGACATGATTTCTTGGATATTGTGTTGTCTGAAAACTAGTAGAATCTAGTTCTTCTTAATCTCGACATTAAACAAATTATGCGTTGAATTGCATTCAGCAGTTTTTCTGAAAGTAGAAATAATAATTTACCCCTACTAATATTATAAATGTGAAAATTTGTGAGGATGTGTGGTTCATACTCTTTCACGAAAAAGTACTCGACAGATTTGGATGAAACTTTACAGTAATATAGGTTATACTTCAGAATAATACATGGGGTACATTTTATCCCGAAATTCTCGCGAAAACGGGTTCAACGCGGGTAACAACGTGGGGCACGGCTAGTATCAATAATGTATGTATCAATACTAGCAACGCCCCGTAAATTAAAGTAATATATTCAACTACACTCCCGGACTCTTAAATCGAGCCACCTAGCATAATGAGTTTATATCGTCCTTATCATAGTCCTTATCTTCAAAAAATTATATGAATGACCAAAAAGTTTTTATGCAGTTTTGTAGCTGGCATATTTGTCGCATAATTGACATGCAATTGGTTCTAAATTTAAATTTAAAAACAAATGAAGAGCTGTAGTTGTTGTTGTGTTAAGGAAACCTGAACAATACAGAAACTGTAAATTAAGAGCTTTGATTATTGATTTTTTCGTATCTACGGGGTGAAAAACGTTCCTCAATTGCTTTTGTTAATTTTTTAATCGTTTCTGGTTTAAAATTATGGATACTTCGCCTGAATTAGCGGCTCAAGCTGTGGCCCTTTTTTCGTCCGGTTTAAGCCAGAGAAACGTGAGTACGCAACTCCACAAAAGCCGATCCGCAGTTCAAAGAGTGTACCACAGGTTCTTAGAGACTGGGGGATATGTTCGTCGTTTACGTGGACCACGCCTTAAAGTTATGGACGTTACTAAATCATTATGCTAGGTGGCTCGATTTAGGAGTCCGGGAGTATATATACTCGTATATAACAGAAAGTCGTATTTGTTACACTATTTATAACTCGAGAACGGCTGAACCGATTTGGCTAAAAATTGGTGGGGAGATAGCTTAGAACCAGGAGACTGATATAGGATACTATTTATCCCGTATTTCTTACGGGAACGGGTGTGCTGTGGGTGAAACCACGGGGCACAGCTAGTTAGTGATAAAATGGCTATTTGATTTAAATTTGAAGCGGGAGATTGAAATACGACGTTTATTAATTTCGAATTATTCATTTAGTATTAGATGGTGACGTTTAAGATAAAAGTTATAGCTATTTTTATCCCAATATTCCCACAATAACGGCCACAACAAGAGTAAAACCTCATTGCGCTGCTAGTTATTCTATTGTTAGACTCCTCGACTCTGATGCGCTCCTGGTGTTCACGTATCGGAAAATTGGCGCGTTCGATATGTCACCGGACAAACCGTTCATTTACAATTAATTCCAACAAGCCTTAGTTAAACAGGGTTAATTTAGTTTCCTATTATGATAACCGGGATAATATAACATATCCTATGTAAACCTTGATATTAAAATATTTCTTATGCCTATCGATTTTTTATACCAACGGGAAAATAGGTCTCAGTTTTATATTTTAAACGCATATTTTTTTGCTTTTTGTTGTATCAATACCGAACTTCAGAAAACCACTTTTACCGATCCTCATGACCGCAGAGATGATTGCTTGTTTTCTTACATCCGACAACAAACTGTTATTTAAGTATACAAACAATTTAGAATAACAAATAATATTAGGTACTCAAAGTTTAAAGGCGATTCATTTATCAATAACCACTCTACTACGTGAGAGCTCCTTAGAGTTGATGTAAGAATGGTACTCGGGTCGACACCTCGGCGACGGCAAAAGGACAATAATCTGTAATTAAAAGCCACAGTTAAATTGAATGTGACCTTTTGTACATTTGAGATGATGCCCACGCCGATTTTGGTGACGGTGACCGTTTTCATCATCATATAGTTACTGTAAGTAACATTTTAGGTAATAGGTATTTAAAGCAATTTATTTTTTTAAAACTGTCTTAACATCGTGTAGTGAAAACTTAAAATAGTAGTTTATGCAACTGTCATATAAGGAAGGGTATTAAAACACGAGTGTGAGTTTATGAAACGAGCGCAGCGAGTTTCATAATAGTAACGAGTGTTTTAATACCCGTGTTATATGCAGTTGCATACACTACTTTATCTTCACTAATGCAATTAATCAAACAACAAGAGTAAAAGCTGACAATAGTTTTTCACGCGTACGTGTATTGTCACAGTGAACTTGCCGCCATTAAAATCTAACCAATGAGAGCGCAGCTGCGCGTAGGGCCAATCAGGAGCGAGCGAGATCTTACCAAAGAGTTTTGTGTATGTAGTTTCGACGAAGTTTTCACGTATAACCCAACTGTTTTCAAAAGCCAGCCTAATATCAAAATTTGATACAACTTGTATGAGGATTTTGACATAAGGCTCGCCAGGTTAATTGGTCGCGTTTTATTGATGTTATAATGAGATTTTACGATATCGATATCGATGTTTTAGGATATTATACCATCATGTGAAATTGCTTAAATTGATTGTTTTGTTGTCTGCGCTATAACAGTAGTAATTATAAGTCAAGTATTGGAAACATAAGTAGAATGTTACAACATTAGTGTAGATAAAGTCTGTTACGACCGTAACGTTGCTCTTGTACGCTCCCCCTGTGGGTGCATAAGCTAGGAATGGGAAGAATGCGAGCCTCCTCCTCACCCACTTCATTCATTGACTGTACCGACAGTGGGCGTGGCTTAACACTCCTAGCACTTGTTTGAGTTTATGATATCCTGGTACCCGTGTAGCTATTTTTATCATTAGTCTGACGTCCTCTCAGAATGGATTGGGTTGAAGTTGGAGCGTTCCAAGAGACTTGTAGTCGAGTTATGTTATCCTGGTACTAACGGGGATAAATCAATAATGTCATACACATTCTTTGAAAACTATTTATGTTTATTAAATTATACTTCAGCTGGTGCTTATCCCAGTATAGAAACGGGTTTCAAGAAATTAAAAAAATAGGACCTTGTTATGTCCAACGGGCAAAGGGTTTAAGTCTTAAAAAAGTCTTGCTTGCTTAACCAGAAACTCAACCTCCCGTATTAACAGGGTTTAAATTGGTCAGTATGGACAAGTCTAAAACTACAAGAGACACGATCTTGTCTTAGGAACCATGTCACCGATTTTATGAGAATGATTAACATATGGCTTTTAGCTTATATGCCGCGAAAAAACCCGTAGTATTACGTAAACAAATCAGTAAGTTCGCATTGGTTGGTGGCCAAACCTGCTGTCGGATTTTTAGACCGTCTAAAGGCCTTTGACATGGTGTACAGTCAGCCAAAAATGTGGTCTACCACCCTACGGTTGAGATTCATTTGAACGTCATGAAACCACAAGGTCAATTTTCATTTAATAATAGAGGTCCAACTAAGTCACCCAATGATGTCAAATGTCAGGCATCTCAGATAACAGACAAAACGTCATAACATAAATGTGCATAGAAAAGCCAGGTCAGAGGCCTTTGGCGGCTCTATAACTCTGACACCAGGATTGGTCAAGTTGACCATCCACTCGATAAGAAGAAGATAGAAAAGTCAACCTTAGCGATCGTTACATCTCGCAGAAACTTTTGTCAAAAGTGGTAGACCACTTTCTTGGCCGACTGTACAATTGAAACAACCGGGCCGACATTTGTACGTACATGCCTCCTAAGCACGTATTAGAAAAGTATTACGTTAATCTATCTATATAAATAAAAATGATTCACCAAATGTACGCGCATAACTTCATAACGACTGCACCAAATTGGATCATTCTTCTTTTATGTGTTCCTAATTGTCAGGACAAGGTTTAATAAATAATTTAAATCTCGAAATTCCCACGGGATGGGGGCGCTGCGGGTGAAACCGTGGGGCATAGTAGTATTATATATTATTGTTTGTCGTAGGAAATGGTGAAGAACGCTGTGAACGAGATGAGGCGGTACTACAGCCGGAAGGTGATAGACGTGCTCATCAAGGTGACGAGGCGGACCCTGGACTTGATCATCAAGCAGTTCAACGCAGACGAAAGCTCCAGGGATGATGGTAAGTCGATCAAGTTTATGTTTACTGTCGCACTCGGAAATGGTTAATGACGTACTATTGACTGGTTCCGTTATCGTAGTTTCAATGGAAAACGTATTTTTTATGCATCACTAGGTTCAGAAATATTATTGTGAGGAACACAATAGGATAGTAAAATAAAATAATACGTGTGCCTTGAAAAATATAATAAATTGAAGTAAAGTCATGTCAGTACGTCATGTCAGTACAATCTTCTCTATTCGAAAAACACAACTTTTCTTTTATAAAATTACAATCATCAAAGAGATCTTATTCCAACACACCCCCTTAATTTATACAAGAAAACGCACTAAATCATAAAATAAAAACATATCCTATAAACAAAATGTAAGCCCTTTTAACCTAACCCTAACCCTGATGCACACAAATAGTGAGCCTGCTTCGGCAGGGATTTCGTTAGCACATCCGCCAACATATTGTTCGTTGAAACGTATTTCACCACAATATCATTATTACGTTTTAGCACATTCCTTATAAAATGACATCTTATGTCAATATGCTTGCACCGGGAATGAAAAACTGGATCTTTCGCCAAAGAAATAGCACCCTGATTATCTGCATATAAAGAGATATTTGCATACCTTTGTAACTCGATTTCAGTGAGCAAACTATGCAGATAGACCGCTTCTTTCATCGCTTGGGAAAGACTGACATACTCTGCCTCGCATGTAGAAGTCGCTACGCTTTTCTGTTTTTGACTTTTCCATGATATGCATGCACCGCCTAAAATAAATGCATACCCAGAATATGAGCACCTATCCAAGAGACAGTTCCCCCAATCTGCATCAGAAAAACCTACAATTGATTTTTCAGTTTTCTTGAACACAAGTCCATACTCTTGCGTTCTTTTCAAATATCGTAACAGACGTTTTGCTGCTTTCCAGCATGTTATATTTGGAGTATTCGTGAATTGTGCCAGCCTGACTACCGAATTTGCTATGTCTGGTCTGGTGCCCGTGGCCAGATAGAGAAGACTCCCTATCAACTCACGATATGGCCACTCTGCTTTATTCTTTCCACATTCCTCTCCACTTTCAATACCAAACTTCTGTCCGACTTCCATTGGAGTGGAAACAGTTTCTTTGCAATCTTCCATATTAAATTTTTTCAACAAATCATTGACATACCTTTGTTGTGACAATTTAATGACGTTTCCCTTTTTGACAATGTCAATTCCCAAAACATAACTTGCCAGTCCAAAGTCTTTCAATTCAAACTCTTTGGACAATTCCCGTTTGAAGTTTTCAATACATCCTCTTTGACTACACGCAACTAGAATATCGTCAACGTAGATCACAACGAACATCTTCGTACCATGTTCATCGATGTCTTTAAAATAAAGACATGGTTCATTCACAGTAGGCTTCAACTTCATTTTTCTCAGCTTTTCGTCCAACAATATGTTCCATTGACGTCCAGCTTGTTTCAAACCATATAAAGATTTTTTTAAACGACAAACATCACCTCCTGTTTCAAAATCTTCCAACATCTTTTTTGCTTTGATTTTCAATGCAGAAGTCTCATCTTCTGAATTGACTAGCTTCTGCAGACAGTTCTGCAACAGCTGAGGGATTTTCATGTATATTTCTTCATCGAGAAAACCGTTCAGATATGCTGTTGAAACATCCAATTGATGGATTTCCATATCTAGCTCAACCGCAAGTGCTGTCAATAATCTGACGGTATCAAGTCTTGCAACTGGAGAAAAAGTATTATGATAATCAACACCATACCGCTGACTAAATCCTTGCGCCACAAGTCTTGCCTTCTTTTTTTCAGTTTGATCGACATTTACCTTCGTTGTTAGCACATAGCGACAACCAACGACGGTACGATTTGCAGGTTTCTTTACAATATCAAATGTTTCGTTCTTCAGTAAACTCTTGACTTCCGACATGATGGCCTGTTCCCATCCATATCTTTCATTTCCTGATAGAGCTTCTTTCAAACTAAACTCTACTGCACCTACAAAATCATCACAATCTGCGAATTCATCAAGTTCTTCCTCTGTCTGAATGTCCGGTTCCACCTCTACCATTCGGTAAACCTTTTTAGGACGACCTACGCCACTTCTGTCCATACGTGGTCTTCCAGGTCCTCGTTTCACGACTCGTTCTTGAACCTCTTCTTGATGCACAGGATCCTCTTCAACGGATCGTCTGACAAAATCACCACTACTAGCTCCACGGTGATATGGTCCAGCATCCATCCTCGATTCTGTTGGTGGTTCAGCTTCAGGTGGACTTATTTGATGCTCTCCACATGGCCCCATGTTATTTGATTGATTTTCAGGATGCCTTTTTGAAATAATTTCTATTTCCGCAACCTTTGGCTCCTCAATCAATATAGGTTCATCCACCTTAATACCTGAATGAGGTTGATCAGTTTTGAACGGATCAATTTCGAGATTTTTCGTAGAAGTTTCATGTTCATGAAAGCGAACATCTCGTGATATAACTACTTTCCTATCCCGAGGAATCCAGACTCTATAACCTTTTGCGTTTCTAGGGTATCCTACAAAAACACCTTCCACACTCCGAGCGGCAAACTTCCCTTTTTGTTCCTTATCCAAAACATGTACTTTGGTGCCGAACTTCTGAAAGTAGTGTAGCTGGACCGGTTTTCCATACCACTTCTCGTACGGGATCTGTCCTCCAAGAGTACTCGATGGACATCGGTTCCTCACGTGGCACGCCGTTACTACAGCCTCAGCCCAGAAACCTTGTGACAATCCGGACGACATCAGCATACACCTTGCCATTTCTACGAGAGTTCTGTTCATCCTCTCTGCAACTCCATTTTGTTGCGGAGTTCGAGGAGCGGTCAGTCGCCTACATATTCCCTCATTTTTCAAGAATATATCGAAATCCCGGTTACAAAATTCACCTCCGTTATCCGTTTGTAAATATTTAATCTTTTTACCGGTTAAATTTTCCACAAAACTTTTGTATGTCTTAAAGATCGTAAGTACCTCATTCTTTTTAGTCATCAAGAACACTTCGCACCAGCGTGTGCTGTCATCAATAAAAGTTACAAAATATTTTGCGCCTCCTATCGCTTCAGTTTGTATAGGACCTACTACGTCAGAATAAACGATTTTTAAAATATCATCGCACGGTCCACTTGTTCTGTGAAAAGGCAACGCGCTCATTTTTCCTTTCATACAAATGTCGCAATCCTGAAATTCACGGTTGTCTATTGCTCCGGTTTTAATACCGGCATGGATTAACACCTTTGATAGGTCTTTCGCATTAAGATGGCCTAAACGCTCATGCCACAGCCACGCATCACCATTCGAGACAACTGATACAGACTCAGTTTTCTCCCTCACATAGTATAAGCTTCCTGAACGATCCGCGACAAACTGAACTTCACCTTGACTATTTGTAACTACAGCCTTATCCTGACTAAACGTTACTACGGAACCTTTATCCGTAATCTTTGCCACTGAAATCAAGTTACTTCGCAAATCCGGAACATACAGCGTGTCCGACAATGAGACTACTATTCTAGACTCATCTTTACATGCAGACAATGTGACGACACCCTTACCTTGTACATTTGTAGTGGAATTCGATGCCAAATTCAATTTACCACTTGCAGGTATCATGCCATTTACAAACTTACTCGCATCGTTACATAAGTGTGACGTACACCCACTATCTAAGATCCAGTTTTCCATTCCACCGTGAGCAGCTCTACAATCATCTGAAACACAGTTAAAATTTTCAAAACCAGTATTAGAAATAGCCCTATGTACATCATCATCACACTTATTTGATACACACTTCACATCTCCTTTCTTAGGACATTCAGATGCTTTGTGGCCTAGTTCATGGCATTTGTAACATTTGAACATAAAACCCTTTGGTTTCTTCGCGCTTTTCTTCTTTTCTGACTTTCCCTTCGCAATCATAGCTCTATCTGTCTTTGGTTGATGTCTCGAGCAACTTTCCTCCAATATCTTTATCTTCAACGCCTCTGGGTCTGGAATCGCATCACGAGATTCGATTGCGCATCTAAAGTTTTCAAAACTTGCAGGTAAGCTGTACAATAACATAATGGAGAAAAGGTCACTATGAATCTCCACATTCATAGCATTCAACTTATCTTTTATATCAAAAAACTTCAAGACATGCTCTTCAACGTCATCATCTTCCTCAGACTTTGCCATCGTCAACTGCTTCAGCAGGGTTGCCTTCCGGGCTGGTCCTTTCGAAGCGTAAATTGACTTCAATTTGTCCCATACTTCCTTCGAGGTTGCGCACTCTCTTACGTGTCGCAACTCACTCGCACTCATCGATAATATGAGGTCTGCTCTTGCTTTCGCGTCATTTGACATCCACAACCGTGCAGCCTCCGAATCAACTGGCTTGGGTATCCCGCCGATTACATAACCCCATGCATCGCTCTTTATCAGAAGAGCCTCTGCATGTACGACCCAACTATCATAATTGGATTTAGTTAATAAATCGATTCTTACACTACCCGATGCCATTTCGCTGATCCCTCGCTCTCCGTATACTTATTAAACGTATCCTGGGCCCATAACCAATGTGAGGAACACAATAGGATAGTAAAATAAAATAATACGTGTGCCTTGAAAAATATAATAAATTGAAGTAAAGTCATGTCAGTACGTCATGTCAGTACAATCTTCTCTATTCGAAAAACACAACTTTTCTTTTATAAAATTACAATCATCAAAGAGATCTTATTCCAACAATTATAACCTTTCGTTAGGAGTTATTTGA
Source organism: Cyclophora punctaria (assembly GCA_951394245.1). Taxonomy (NCBI): domain Eukaryota; kingdom Metazoa; phylum Arthropoda; class Insecta; order Lepidoptera; family Geometridae; genus Cyclophora; species Cyclophora punctaria. The sequence continues at coordinate 13,645,727 of OX596167.1, forward strand.
CATCTCTGAGTGCGGGGGTGAGATAAGAAATTGTTTGTCAGAAGTACTTTAAATATGCATTTTATTCTAGGTTACTTATTTAATGTCTTTCCCAACAGTTCGTTTTACCGCAATATTGTTGTTTGACTCGATATACTTGTGTTGTTACCGTTTTCTTTATCGTTTTAAATCAAAACTTCTATAACAGTTACTTATTTTGAATTAACCGTAGTCACATGTACCGAAACCGCAGATAAAATAGTGAAATACAAGTAAAGTGTATCCGTAAACGTATTTTCGATTCAAAATAAGTAGTGTTCGCTGAAACTTCAGAAACCGTTACTTAATTTACTTGTGCCACGAAACACATCACACTCTATAAAATAAATAAAATAAAATAATCATTTTTATTTTACTCTACAGAGATTGATAGCAGAAAACTCACATTTACTTTTTAAAATAATTCTAAATTCATAGTTTATGTAGGGTATTGTATCAGTAGTTGTCGCGATCTCCTGCATTGTATTATGCCCTGGTATTTGCGACGAAGACGTCTGGGTGTCATTATATTTGTATAAAGTTGTTTTTCATGTTTTTTTAAAAGTTTTTATTTATGTATGTAGTAGTATCGTAGAATAAGATTCCATAACACAAGCTTAGATCTTACTTTGGGTCTAATTTACCGTGTGTGAATTTGTCCAAATATATATTATTTCTAGCTGTGCCCCGCGGTTTCACCCGCAGCGACCCCGTTCCCGTAGGAATTTCGAGATTTTTATGACTTATTTTCTGAAGTTAAAACCTTGTCCTGACAACAAGGAACACATAAAAAAGAATCATCAAATTTGATGCAATCGTTCTGAAGTTATGCGCGCATATACAGCGATTCCTTTTTATACATATTATACATTTACTAAGGTAATTTAACTTTGAAATGAAATGAAATGATCGATCTTGCAAAAAAAATATTGTGTTCATGTGCAGACGCACTCCTACGTTTTTAAGTCCTGGTACTAAAAAAACCCCGACTGATTGAATGTTAACTTTTTATTGAAACTTTTTCAACTGACCGTATTGAAATTCGTATTGAAGACAGAAATATGGGTATTTTTTTATCTAGTGCGTCCGAAATCTGCATTTTTGTTTTCGTAGTACAATATTACAGGCATTCCCAATCATTTTAAGATTAGTCCATCGAAAAGTTACATTTGGGGTTGCGTTTTTTAGAGGACGCAATTTTATTTTTTTGTTGTGTAGGGGGGGTCAGTGTAAAGCTAAAAACAAGTTTGTGGGGTCGCCACCCCTGTCCCACGGCTGCCATCTTGAAAATAGGGGTTGAAATGGTTTTTACGATATATCTCTTAAACTATTAATTTTATATAAAAAATTGTTAGCATTTTTGTTGCAAATTAAATTCTCTACAACTTTGGTTCAGTAACTTTTTGTCGTAGAACTATAAATAAAAAAGTTATAATCGAAAATGTTCAGAAATTCGAAAAGTAAAAATAAAAGACATAAGGGACATTACAGCTGCTGCTGAACCTAATACCGATCTATCGAAGGTCGTAGTTCGATTAGGTGGGTTCCATTTGCTCATGTCGTTCATAGGTGCGATTGGATATATCATGTCTGGTAGTGGACTCGAGGATATCTTCAAATTAATTTATGCTGAGAACTGTGTACAGCACATAATGTCTGGCCATGCTTATAGTAGGGCTATACGTGCTCATTTATAGTACTAATATCATCCAAAAAATCTCGTTCTTCTTCTGTAGATTCTATTGAATCCATAACTATTTTTGTTACTGATAAATGCACTAGCAAATGAGCACGTACAGCCCTAGCATAAGCATGTCCAGACATTATGTGCTGTACACAGTTCTCAGCATAAATTAATTTGAAGATATCCTCGAGTCCACTACCAGACATGATATATCCAATCGCACCTATGAACGACATGAGCAAATGGAACCCACCTAATCGAACTACGACCTTCGATAGATCGGTATTAGGTTCAGCAGCAGCTGTAATGTCCCTTATGTCATTTATTTTTACTTTTCAAATTTCTGAACAGTTTCGATTATAACTTTTTTATTTATAGTTCTACGACAAAAAGTTACTGAACCAAAGTTGTAGAGAATTTAATTTGCAACAAAAATGCTAACAAATTTTTTATATAAAATTAATAGTTTAAGAGATATATCGTAAAAACCATTTCAACCCCTATTTTCAAGATGGCAGCCGTGGGACAGGGGTGGCGACCCCACAAACTTGTTTTAGCTTTACACTGACCCCCCCTACACATCAAAAAAATAAAATTGCGTCCTCTAAAAAACGCAAGGTTAGGCCTAAAAAATGTAACATTTCGATGGACTAGATTAGCATTCAAGTTTTGTTGATGAATAAACACATGAAGGAACCGACATTTTCCGTCAAAAAATGGCGAATTAAATAAAACTAGACATTTACATTTATAAACGCTCTCTAGTAACATTGTAAGTGTAGGGCCACATCTGCGGAACGTAGCGCGCCGAACCTTCCGCTAAATACGCTCGTAGTGTATTTCAAGTTATCTATGACACATCAGTCGAAATTACGCCGCGTTCTGCGTAGTGCGTAACCTTCCGTCGGGCGGTTTGTTCAGCTAAAACGCATTTAATGTATTTTGCATAGCAAGCGACACATCACGCGACGCGTTGCGCGACCGAAAGTTCGGCGGGCGCCGGGCGTAGCTGAACGTGCGGCTTGTGTTGTGCATCGCGCAATTGGGCTTTTGAAAATAATAAAAAATTGTGATAAATCGAAAGATTATACATATATTAGTTTTATAACAAAACTATTTTTATTTTAATCTAATTAAATCCATGTTTCTGGGCACGTGCGCACACCGCAAAGTGTCGATACAGACTACGACGACGCCACGTAACTTTCCGTCGCGTAGCGCACTGAACAAGACGCCGCATTTAGCCGAACGTGCGGCGCCGTACGTTACGCAGATGTGTCGCGAAACTAAAGCCGAACGTGCGGCGCCGTACGTGCCGAAGGTTCGGCGCGCTACGTTGCGCAGATGTGGCCCTACACTTAGTGAGTTTTGTCTTTATTGCTCTTTGGAAAATAGCGTATGTCAGAAAGGGACAAACCATTTGCTAGCAAAAAAGCAGCTAGTAAGCGTTATCTTCTTGTTTGTACATCGAGCGACATCTGTTAGAGGGTGCTGATACTAATATGATACATTTCTCGCAGCTTACTCTACCGAGGGTTCCACGATTGAGTTCAGTTTCAAACCATTTTTTTGTCAAACCCATTCCAGGTTAATATTAGTATGTAGATAGGTTATCGCGTCGGCAGTTGTCGCGAACTCCTCTGTTTTATGATGCCCTGGTATATAAGGCTAAATTTAAACGTTCAACTAACCTCTAAGCGAGAAGGCTATTTTAAATTTTAAAAACCTTCCTTTATAGGAACATACTATAGTATTCAAAGAGGTTACGAAATGCAGTAATAATTACAAAATATTGCTCTACGAATAAATATTGATAATGAAAATAATATGGAATTCTATCTATGAAGTCTCCACTTCACCTATACCTTATACATTGATATAACTCGTTGAGAAAAGTATACAAAGAAATCTTATACAGTAAGAAAGGAGTTCGTTGGTCGGTTGCAAATGGACGTTACATACTCGTACCAAGGACCTAAATTAATGTTTGAAGGAGTTGTTAATAAACTCGAATTCGTTCATTTATTCGATTAGCATCTCGTAGTCTTGTGGCATCGTAGCACTTTCGTAGCACTTTCGTAGCAAATATATAATACTACGAAACTCGTAGGCAATATATTACATACGACTTCAAAGCGGAATCAAGGCACGGCAGCGTGTGGCTCCAAGTTCATTGTAACAGCTACTCTGTCTGTTTACGAGAGATCCTCACGCCTACCTAGCTTATAGGTTCCTCCCCATTCGTACTGAAGTATTATATCTGTGTTTGTCTAGCACATGCGCTCCTGCATCTTTCTATCTCATTCATACCGATACAAAACCATTAAGTGCACAACCAAAACATTATCCTCTAGATGTGTCATACTATTTAACGTGGCCGCATTCACAGTGACATCCTGGGCTCACTCTCGACAGCATTTAAATTGATATATTCATTTATTTTATCCGCGTGTGGTCGCTAACTGAATGCAATAGTTTATCCTTACCAACCTCAATGTTCTCATATATTCTGTGGGCCATAGTCCTGCCGTGGGACATTAAGAACTATAGTTTTTATTTTCTTTGCCAAAATTACAACCAACATTGGCACACAATCCATTCGGATGTATATCTTAGTTCACGGACTCCTTGATAGCTCTGTACTCCTAGTACAAGTTGCGAATTTTTGTTGCAATTATCGATCTCTGCTGGTCGGGTACTAAAGAAAGAAGATGGTTTCTAATCATAAAAAAATGGAATTATTATTTTGTAAATTTATCCTAAACATAGCAATGAAATGGTTTCCTCCGTTTCGTATGCAATTCAAAGATGTATTTAAACGTTTCTTTATTTAAATTATATGACATGCGGAGACTAAGTAAGGATTGCAGTATTTATTTACTTGAAAATGTGGAAGATGTCTTAATTGATCTGTAGGAGTGTTTAATGTGTGTGGTTTTGAATATGACATTATGGAACGGAAGGACCCGAAGCCGGCTTCAGAGTTGAATCAAATCTCTGTGTGTTTATGCGTGCCTGGTACTCGGTCCTACTGGTTCACCCAGTATTCGGGTTTGACACCACCCGGAGTGCGACACCTCTGTACGTACCTGAAACAATGCAGATAAACTTTTATAACACAGGAAACACCATTTTGTTTCTTCTAGCAGTGTAACGTTTCAATGTGTATCGACATTAATATGTTTTTGTGGTTATCTGACAGCCTTTATTCTTTAATTAGATAATTAATATGCGACACTGCGTCTTCGTATTAACTTATCATTTTTCATACATGTATTTTGCGTCAAAACATTACATTCAACATACAAAAAAGTTATTTTGTGACTTGTAAACACGTAGAAAGGCAATACTTTCGCTAAGACCATTCTTAGCTCAACGTTAGTCCGAGACACTTCTATTTAATAGGTTATCAAGATTCGCGCTATATTAAGCAAAAGTACAACTTTTCAAAGTAGTACTTTTGGCTAATTCTAAGTAACGACTATTTATATCTGCTTAGGAGATTTCTAATTTTGTATAAATTGTGACCGAAACCTGCATTTATTGTACATAAAGTACAATATTACGGCGTTCGAATCAAGTTAAGATCATCTTCAGGGTCCTGGGAACATTTCCGACAAACCGGATGTAAGAATCGACAGATTTCCGTCAAAAACTTATGAATTAATTAAAACTAAACATTAATGTATTTTCTTGTTTGTACATCGAGCGACATCTGTTAGAGGGTGCTGACACTAAATTGATGGATTTCTCGCAGCTTACTCTACCGAAGGTTCCACATTTGAAATCATTTTTAAACCATTTTTTTTGTCAAACCCTTTCACGGTTAATATTTGTATGTAGGTAAATTACCACCTCGAATGTTGTCGCAAACTCCTGTGTTTTATGGTGCCCTGGTTCATAAGGCTAAATTTAAACTCTTGTTTTTATGAATTCAAATTCAAATTTATATTCAAACTAGCCGCGCCCCGCGGTGTTACCCGCGTTGTAGGATTTATTTACTTGTCATTATGTAAATACATCAGTCCTGGTACATGATAGCTTTTAGGATACTATGTAAAAAAGCGTAATCAAGATTTATTTATTTTTTAAACTTGTTTATTTTATCTGTCACAAAATAATACAATTTTATAGTTTTTCCATAAAAACAAGTTGTAAAAGAGAGAGGGCTATTTGATACTCGTTTCCACCTTTCTTTATAGAAGTATACGGTATTCAAAAAGGATGCGCAATGCAGTATTGATGACAAGATATTGATCAACGTATAAATGAAAGTAATATGGAATTGTACCTACCTACCGATACATTGATATACCTACTCCCGGTATTCATTTAAGTAATGGTACACTAAGTCAAATATATTTATTCAGTTTTAGCCCCATAGAGGCTCTTTTGAACTAGGAGCACAATATAACTGTTTTACATTTGTGTACCCATACCAGGTTAATATTTTTATGTAGATAGGTTATCGCGTCGGAAGTTGTCGCGAACTCCTCTGTTTTATGATCCCCTGGTAATTAAGGCTAAATTTAAAAGTTCTTTTTAAACTTAAATTTTCTTTGAAACTTAACTTTCAGTGAAAATATTACTTCCCTAGAACTTCCGAGACTTATTATATAACTTTACTTATTTATAGCTTTTGTTTTTGTTTGAGTGTCCCTCAACAAGTTTCGTTCCCGTTTTAACGAATTATTATGACATCGACGTACGTTTCAATTAATAGTAAAATTTAATCTACTTGTTCATTCAATCATATTGCTATACTCAATCAATCGCTATACTCTTTCCCTGAATTCATTTTTCTAATTCTGTGACGCCCTCGTCATATCATTATCATACACACACACACGAAAACTCACACACACACACACACACACACACACACACACACACACGAAAAAAAAACACACACACACACAAACACACACACTCACTAACACACACACGCGCGTTCGGTTAATTTTATTTTTAATTCATTTTGCGAGACGATGTGAACTTTTGCTAAGTCTACCAGAGCGGGGGGGCGTCTGAAAACCAGCGCTGCACCGAGACTTCGGCCTCGGTACAGCATTCGCTGAGACGCCCCCATTTGCTACATTTTTTTATTATTTTTATTGTAATTTTGTTCTTTAGTTGCCTTTTTGTATTCTTGTAGCAATAAATGATTATTTTATTTTATTTTTTATTTATTTTATTTTATTGTTTGTACATCGAGCGACATCTGTTAGAGGGTACTGATACTAATATGATACATTTCTCGCAGCTTACTCTACCGAGGGTTCCACGATTGAGTTCAGTTTTAAACCATTTTTTTTGTCAAACCCTTCCTTGGTTAATATTAGTATGTAGAGAAGTTATCCCCTCGGCAGTTGTCGCGAACTCTCGTGTTTTATGATGCCCTGGTTCATGAAGCTAAATTTAAACTACAGGTTTTTATGAAGTAAAATTCAAATTAATATTTATTCATTTGTCATAATGTAAATACATCAGTCCTGGTACTATGATAGCTTTTAGGATACTATGTAAACTAGATTTGTGTTTATTTAAAACTTGTTTATTTTATTCATAAAAAAATATGTTTTTTTCCATAGAAACCTATGATTTTTTGAGCCTAATGGAAAACCATAGACAAACAATTCTGCATTAATATTAAACATTTGGCAGTCAACGGAGATTGCCAAGTTCGATTTTATATGCCTCAAGTTTAAAAAGAGGAAGGCTATTTTATACCTTTCTATATAGGAACATGCGATATTCAAAGAAGTTACAGCAGTAATAACATAATGCAGTAATAATGACAAAATGTTGATCTACGTATAATTATTGATAACGAAAATAATATGGAAGTCTATCTATATACACCACCTTTACGTATACATTGATATACCTACTCCCGGTATTCATTTATCTAATGGTACGCTAGGAGCACAATTAAATTACATTACATCTGTTATTGCGTTCTAGTTGAGAGAAGTTTACAAGAAATCTTATACAGTATGAAAGGAGTTCGTTGGGCGGCTGCAAATCGACGTTACATACCAAGGACATGTTGAAGAGGTTGTTAATTAATTCGAACTCGTTCATTCATCCGTAGTAATGCATACTTTCGTAGCAACTATATGATACTACAAAACTCGTAGGCAATAATAATGGAAGTAAACGTTCTATTACATACGACTTCAAGCGGAAAATTTGTATTTTCGGATGGGGCTATCGGACCAGAATTACGAGATTAGTTTAAATGGTTCGTTAGTTGTTATTATATTTTTAAATTGGATAATTAAATTATTACAGTTTTCGTATTTAAAATGATAAAAACTGAGTAAATAAAACAATACAAAAAAGGAAACGGATGCGAACTGCAGGTGCAAGGGTTCGATCCCAGGACCTCTCGCTTGCTAGCGAGTACCTCAAATACATATAGGGCCATATTAATAAAAACGCGTAACATTTTAGCTATCAAATAGTTTTTTTTCACTTTCTGATGTTTAAGTTACACTGCGTTTAATAAGGCCTGCATTTTTGTACAGCGAGCGACATCTGTTAGAGGGTGCTGACACTAATATGATACATTTCTCGAAGCTTACTCTACCGAGGGTTCCACATTTGAAATCATTTTTAAACCATTTTTTTTTGTCAAACCCTTTCTCGGTTAATATTTGTATGTAGGTAAATTACCGCCTTGAACGTTGTCGAAACTCTTGTGTTTTTATGATGCCCTGGTATATAATGTTTAAAATTAGCCTCAAAATGTGTCATCTTCTTCTCGACATCTTCGTCTGGAGTCGATGTGTACACAGTGACGCTCTGGGCTCGCAGTCCTGGATATTCCCTGCCCCAGATTGTTGAGCCCACCGGTCGAGCGATCTGTCGTCAAACTAGTTTATTTAATGAATGCGAAACCTCCTGCTGGCTATGCGTTCCTAGTAGGTATGCGGCGTCGTAATAATATATGATAAGTAGTAAGTGTAAGCCCCGGGCCTACATCAAGCAACATTCGGAATAATTTATAAACTACTAGCTGTGCCCTGCGGTTTCACCCGCAGCGCCCCCGTTCCCGTGGGAATTTTGAGATTTTTATTCCCTATAAACCTCACGGAGCCCGAGACCTTTCCAACGAATGCAAAACCGTGGAAATCAGTCCAGCCATTCACGCGTGATGCCTTGACCAAGGAAAACGGGTTTCATTTTTAGGGTTCCGTAGCCAAATGGCAAAAACGGAACCCTTATAGATTCGTCATGTCTGTCTGTCTGTCTGTCCGTCCGTCTGTCCGTCTGTCCGTCTGTCCGTCTGTCTGTCCGTATGTCACAGCCTTTTTTCTCCGAAACTATAAGAGCTATGTTGTTGAAACTTAGTGTGTAGATGTATTCTGTGAACCGCATTAATATTTTCACACTAAAATAGAAAAAAAATAAAATTTTAGGGGGGTCTCCCATACATAGAAATGAAAAAAAAAATTTTTTTTTATCAAACCCATACGTGTGGGGTATCTATGGGTAGGTCTTCAAAAATGGTATTGAGGTTTCTAATATCATTTTTTTCTAAACTGAATAGTTTGCGCGAGAGACTCTTCCAAAGTGGTAAAATGTGTGTCCCCCCCCCTGTAACTTCTAAAATAAGAGAATGATAAAACTAAAAAAAATATATGATGTACATAACAATGTAATCTAACACCGAAAATTGGTTTGAACGAGGTCTAGTTAGTAGTTTTTTTTTTACGACATAAATCGTAAACCGCAAAAAAATACTGATTATTCATTCAATAACTCAAATGTAAATAAAAAAACATTTATTTCAAGAACTTCTTTATTATGTTACTCGCTGCTACGGAACCCTTCATGGGCGAGTCCGACTCGCACTTGGCCGCTTTTAAAGTACGGAACCCTCCGTGCGCGTGTCCGACTCGCACTTGGCCGGTTTTTATATATATAAGATATAAGATAAGATAAGATTTGATGTCACTACCAACGTCAAAACCAACGACCGAGTTGCACGTTGCTTAACGATCGCAATGTACTAACATCGCTTAGTCAAAGTACGCCACGAACTAAATGCAAAAGTAGAATGTTCAAAGGGAAAATAATGTTTTCCAAACATGTTTGTATCCAATTATATAAATCTTCATAATGTAGTAAAGCTGAGGCTTTGATTCATTTGTTCGTTTGAACGCGCTTATCTCGGTAGCTACGTTACCATTCTCACAACGAGGCCGAAACCGCGGGACGCTGCCGGTCGTAATATGATCGTGGCGATGACTATTATAGTATTGTCAATAACTCATATTGAAAATAAATATATATAGGTACCCACCGAATTGAGATAGGTTCCTTCGGTTTTTGAAGTCGGTTAATAAAATAACTAAACTTGAATCGAAGTAAGTACCAACACATAATATTGTATTAAAGAAGACGTTTTAATGAGAATATAGCAATGACAACGTACAGCTTATAAAACTGGTAGTTACGGTGACTGAAATGTCGGATTTTACGTAAACTTTTTCCTTAAACCAGTCTTCTTCTTCATCGAGTGAATGGTGGATTAAACCAGTTGAACTATTAGACAGTAACAATCAATGTCCTATTTAAAAAGATATAAACTGAGTAAATAACAAAAGGCAGCGATTGAGAACTGTAGGCGCGAGTACTCTACATCAGAGCTACGACCTCCGATCCAAAAAACAAAATAAAAAAGTAAAGTCAGTCTGTACTGTCCAACTGCTAGGCAAAGGCCTCTCACTGAAGATATCAGTACAGTGAGGAGGATTAGGCAAATAAAAGTGTTGAAATTTTAACCTGTTATTTTAGTTTATCTCATTAATCGATATAATAGTAATTTCAACTTACTCATTATTCTCTTATCCTGCTTATTTTTCTTCTTCAGCTGTTGTAATACCTATCTATACTAATATTATAAAGCTGAAGAGTTTGTTTTGTTTGTTTGTTTGTTTGTTTGTTTAAACGCGCTAATCTCAGAAACTACTGAACCGATTTGAATAATTCTTTTTGTAATAGCTATGCCACATTCAACGGGAAGGTTATAGGCTATTTTTCATCCCGAAATTCCTACGGGAACGGGTACAACGCGGGTAAAACCGCGGGGCACTGCTAGTTCTTTATAAATGCTGATTACATCTTTAATTGGTGTTGCACACCGTATTTGCACACCGTATAAATATTATTTACTAAATTTAATGTCATGTGTAAATGCCGCTGATGTAACAATTTAATAAATAAATAAAAAAATAATATTTTCGGATTAAATCAGGTGTAACAGATGTTCATCAGTTGAATCAGTTAGAAGTACTGTGCGGTGAAATAACGTAAACTGATTACCTTATGTTTTTCAAGTGTTTACCACTCAATATGAATCCAGATCCGTTGAGAAGTTTTACGAGAAAGAGTAATAAACATTCATCCATCCATCTACCTTCACAATCGTTCGCATCTATACTAATATTATATATAATGTGTAATTTTTATTTTACTTATTAAATTGATTCAATGTAACAGTGACCTAGTGACTCTGCAGAGTTTGTTTGTTTGTTTGAACGCGCTAATCTCAGGAACTACTAGTCCGATTTGAAAAATTCTTTCAGTATTGGATAGTCCACTTATAGAGAAAGGCTATAAGATATTTTTCATCCCGAAATTCCTAAAAGAAACAGGCACAACGCGGGTAAAAACGCGAGGCGCTGCTAGTTTATTAAATAAATACGATTGCAAGACACCTGTTGTGGTTGTGCTAATAAATCGGTCCATGTCGTCCAAGATCCCGCATACATTCATAATGTAGGTCACCGTCTCGGACGGTACGGCGAACTTCTACTGTTTATGTTATCCTGGTACTGAGACCTAACTTTAAAAACCCTAATATTTTTTTCCGGATGTTTCAACCGAAATTCATAAAATTTTAATCAATTCAGTTTTGTTTTTAATCCACAATGATATATGGGGGACGAAAACTTGAAAAACCCTTCAGGTCAAATTCAAAAGAATCAAAGTTTATGTACAAAACACTAACTTAATTTAAAAGAGGAAACTTATTTTTATTAAATCAACGCACCTGTGAGGTGGAGCATCATTCTGTTTGAAATCGATTCCAGGGTTATTTTATGAATGAAGGTAAAGGTGTGTCCATACATTTAGCGGCAAACACGCGCCATCCACACGAGCCTACATATCAAGGTCGAATAAAATGTACGGTGGTAACGGAATTAGACGTATTAGAAACTAAATGATTATTGAAAACTAAAATTATGATTATTTCCAAGAGTTGTCGGATTCCTGAAAAAGTAACCTAAAATAGCAATAGGTATTGTTAATTAACTGCTGCTTACATCGTTCGTGGTCACGAGATGACTAATCGTTAATGATTATTTAATCGAAATTAGCTAGTACGCAAATCATAGATGATTATTCCATTTTTCTCAGCTAGTGCCCACCAGAACTCTGTTTGGTCAATACCGCGGCATTAACGCGCACTTACCGCGCTATGATTGGACACGCCCGCCGATACGGTTTTAAGCGAACTCCTTCATTATTATGAAGTCCTGGTACCAGAATCGAACTTTCATAAAAATTTTATTTTAAAAATATGAGTTTTTTTACTTTTCGTGAACATGAATGAACATTCTTTGAAAAAAAAACTTGCATTTAATTAGAGTGTATAAGTAAATAATGATCGCAATCTTTACGAATGTCCAGTAGACCTGCATAATTAAACTTTCGTTCATACATTGGAGTGACATCTGTTAGATGTTGCTAGTAATAATTTCTCAGAGGTTCTGGAGCGGCTATCCGTTTGAATTGTTTCAGAAACCATTTTCAACCAATGAGGGTTTTCTTGAAAATGACACTTTTGACAGATTTCTGGCCCTCACGTCTCAGTGCTGCCGCCTGGGTGTCATTTCAGAAAACCCTCGTCGTAGATTAATTTACGTAGGTCGCCGTGAACTCCTATGTTCTCATGAAGTCCTGGTACTTTTAGAAAACTTTGCATAACTTTGCATTGAATAAGGAAAGACTTGTCTTCTTAAGATTAACAAGAAATAATAAAAATATTTAGATTGTGGTTTATACAATTATTTATGAATCTTTGTTGAAAACTATCTGAAACGATTTATTTATACGTACATTTAAATATTTCGACATCCATATCTATGATTCTTTAATGAATGAATGAAGAATAATAAGAATGAATGATAAACTTTACACCGAATGATTCAAAATCTCGTAATCTCTACAAAATCTCGAAGATTTAAAATAAATAAACACGTGAATCCTTCGAATCAATCAAATCGCCCGCATATTGAATGTAAATAAATCCCATCCGAACGGAAAAGATAAATAGTTCACTTCACCGGTCTTAGTTCATTCTCGATGCCAGGAGGAAATTGATGACATTGCTGCCAACTGTAATCGATGCAGATGATCAGTTAAATTATTTATTTATTCTTACGATTGGAAATAATAATCATGTACCTACGAGTATATTGTTAATTTTTTTTTACATATGTACATCATAAATATATTGTTATAAATACTTATTATTATATCGACTCTTCCTTAAAGATAATATTTTGACTTCATGCTTAAACCTGAATCAAGATGGCAACTGTTCAGAACATACCAATGGTGTTGTCAACATAAATAATTATACTTTTCAGTATCAATCAGATTAGAAAAATCTATTTAAGACAGTTTTATGTGCGAACAATTTTGCTTAATTCAATCGCATTTTTTGCAATCAACTACTCAGTACGTGAATGAAATGAATGTCATTGATTTATTGATAGAGTTTCGTAAACGGAGGTGACACGCTCATTATATCAGTTCAATCTATGATTGATGTGAGAATGACGGAAAACTGATTACTATAAGCGACTGCCAAAAAAATATTTCAATATTTCAATAACCAATCTTAGCTGTTGCACACACGTTCGGTCTGGCGTCAGTTCGACTTGACTGACAAAAAATATTTAAATAATCATTTTCTACCATCAATCCATCAGTCTGCACTTATGCAGTCAGTTTCCCGTCGTTCTGACATCAATCACGGATTGAACTGACGCCAGAATGATAGTGTAAACTTCGTTGCCTTATCAATTTAAGGACTAATGGTAATACTACCAAGAGATTTTAAATCTCATTTATAGCTTTCTTTAATATTAAAAAAATTGTATTGTAAAAAAAAGATTTTATATAACTTTTTTTCTATATTTATTCCTCAAATAATTGTAGACTTATTTTCACTACATCTATCGGCATTTTCGTGACAGTACTTACTTTATTTGACCCCAAATTTGCAAAGATGGCGTTTAAAAGCACGGGAGCCACATCATCATGCTGTATTGATCTGTTCATCGTGTCCCTTACTATAGGAATTCGACAGTAATTTTATTATTTTTCTCATTTTTATAAAAAAGAAACCAAAGCTCAAAGTTCAATCTAAATTCACGAAGAATATAAGTGAAATGTTTATACTTGACAGATTAAAAATAAATCTAATTTAAAAAAGTGTTTTTGAATCAACACAGTTTTTATACGAAGTTCTTTACTAACTTTTTTTAAATTGGTTGAAAATAGGGTCATTCTGTAAGGATATCTATACTAATATTATAAAGCTGAAGAGTTTGTTTTGTTTGTTTGTTTGTTTGTTTGTTTGTTTGTTTAAACGCGCTAATCTCAGAAACTACTGAACCGATTTGAATAATTCTTTCACTGTTAGATAGTCTATTTATCGAGGAAGGCTATAGGCTACATTTTATCCCGGATTTCCTACGGGAACGGGCACAACGCGGGTAAAACCGCGGGGCGCTGCTAGTAGATATATAAACTGTGATAATTATTTCAATCGATTCATCAACTACGAAGATATGCGATAGTAAATAAACCAATTAAAACGTTGAATAATTTTAAAGCCCTCCTTAGGGTTTTTGAAGTCGGTATATGAGCCGTCTCTTGACCGTGTGGTGTACTCGGAGGATTAGATTATTAGATCGTGGACGGCCAATTGGCGTGGAGAATGCATCGGCCAATTGGTGCGCCCGCGCTGCTCTCACAATTTACAATGGGCATACAACGGGACCTTGCTACACCCGCGTTGTACCGTTCCCGCGGGAATTTCGCGATAATAATTAGCCTATGTACTTTTTTAGGCTCTGGAATAATTATGTCCCAAATTTCATTCAAATCGATTCAGTAGTTTTGGCTTGAAGGCATGACAGACAGACAGACAGACAGAGTCACTTTCGCATTTATAATATTAGTTATGACTAGTTAGGATTTAAAGCAAATAAATAATGGTACTTAGTTGTCTTAAAATAATAAGGTGCAAAATAAATTCACGTCAGTATTAAATCTGACTTAGACAACTTTTCAAGCTGGTGTTTAGTTAAAACAAAATATTCATGTAGACATTATAATATAAACTCATTATACTTAATGAAACGGGTCTGTATCGCGTTAGATAAACAGACCTGTTTCATTTATTGTATTTATCAAAAATATAAATTATATGGAAATTCTATCCAAGTGACAATGGTACTCTCCTAATAATTGGAACCTATATTGCGCATGTGCGGGTGCAAATCGAACACATCTTGCCGAGGTTAAAAATATCTGAAAGTTCTCGCCCAATTTGGCACGCATCTATCATAGGTGAATATTTATAAAAATAATAATGCATAACACAATAAAAAACCCGTTATTATTGGATCTGCAAGAGCACCCCAGGTGCTCTAGCCCCTCAGTTCTCAGTCCCATAAATGAAGAAGGCCAGCTATCTGATTTAAAAGAACCTGAGGAAACAAAGGAACAGGCAACAGGAACAACGAAGAATGTGACGGCGACCGAACACTCTCAGGAGTCGCAGGTGCCCCCTGAGGCAGAAGACGTGGCAAAGGTCGGGGCGCCGGGCGAACAGGCAGGCGCCCTGCCTCCGCCCCCCGAAGGCGGCAATGAAATGGGTACTAGAGAACACGGGGAAGAAAACCCACCGCCCGAAGAAGACAATCCGGTCATTTTACCAGAAAATAATAACATATTGGCAGCATTGTTTCAAATAGATCTCTTAAGTTTAATGCTGCTCGATTAGAATGTGTCGGAACGTTCTACTGTGTTCTACTGTGGTCTACTGTGGTCTACTGTGGTCTACTGTGGTCTACTGTGGTCTACTGTGGTCTACTGTGGTCTACTGTGGTCTACTACCGTTCTACAGTGGCGGGTCCGGGATTACTATTAGGGAGTGATTGACCTGAGTGCGGTGATTGGTTTTGGTTTGAGTGCTTTAGTCTGGTAAGGGTAAGATTAATTAAGGGTTTTTTGTTTTATAATTATTTGGGGAGGTTATATTATTAACTTATATTAATTCTCATTACAACTAACTTATACTTATTCTCATTAGAGAATGGTGGTTTCACATTAAACTAAAAGGTAGGATCTCTATGTCATCGACTGGGTTCAGGAAAGGTGTCGTCTCTGTTCAAACACACCCGACTCAGTAAAACACGAACTTAATTTTTTTCATTTGCATTTTGTCTTATAACATCTAGGGTATAATTTTCATAATGGTTATGTAATTTTTACTGTTATATTTATGTTTAATCAGATAAGAGTATATAATGCAGAAATTGTTATATAATTGATTGTAATACTTTGATATTATGTATTTTATATATTTTAAATAATACTCGTTATAATGTTATATATAGGTTATAATATAAAATTATGTAACTATTGTATTTTCCTAACCTAAGATCCACAAAAAAATTTAACATTTGTAAGTATGTTTGTGGACATGTTGGAGTTGTAATAGACGGGAAGGTTATAGGGTATTTTTTTATCCCGAAATTCCCACGGGAACGTGCTAAATTATTATATACACGATTTTTTTCTTAATTTACAGTATGTTGTTGTATGATAATCCTAGGTCTTGTTTGGTACTTATTAAGTAATACTCATAGGTAAAATTATGTTATAAATAATATACATATTATAAGTATTGAATATATTCACAAAGATTTAACTAAAAAATTACTCAATCTATGTGTTGTAATAAATGTTATAAAGAGAGTGTTTCATTTATAGCTTAAGGTTGTCTTGGTATAGGGGTGTCCCTTTTCGAATATAATTTAACAATCGTTATGAATTTAGTAAAAAGATACTTAAAAACCATTGGTACACCTACCGGGTCTGCAATATATAACTATCTATATAGTTAGACTATATAGATTACTTACTAACATCATAGAGCTGTAGTTTATTTTTTTGTATGAAAGGGCTTATTTTAGCCACTGCTAGTTCGATTCTAGTAATTTTTTTCCCTGAATTTTCCCTGGATTTTCTACCCTGAAATTCCTAAGGGAAC
The DNA here is from genome assembly GCA_951394245.1 of Cyclophora punctaria. Classification (NCBI taxonomy): domain Eukaryota; kingdom Metazoa; phylum Arthropoda; class Insecta; order Lepidoptera; family Geometridae; genus Cyclophora; species Cyclophora punctaria. The sequence goes on from OX596167.1 coordinate 13,662,796, forward strand.
AGGGAAATAAACCCTTGGTTGAACATGGTTGCTAATTGCAGAAAATGAAAGGCAAAAATCTATCTTGAAATGCCTATATTTTTTGTTGTCCTTCTTTCCACCTATTGTATTCATATCATCAGTGAAATGAAAAGACTTTGCCCAGCTGTGGGACATAACAAACAAGCATTTAAAAAAAATAGGGTTGCTACATTTCTTTACATCTCATTCAGCAAACAAAATTAATTTGTTATTTTTTTATATAAACATCAAGATATCTAACATTTCTGTGTAAAATAATCATTTCTCTATTATATACACACTGTACTGGCTATAGAGAATGTTACCATACAAATGACAGCTAATTTTGTGTGGCAATTTGAAGCGCCCCTGCGAGTGTCCCGAGAACTAATTCTGACGTTTACTGCAAGCAAATAGGGGTACACAGTCGACTTACGACATAACTAATTTTAGTTCCATGGAATTTCGTATCTGCCTACAGTGGCCTACGGCGCCAAAATGGCGACACTCAAATAGGCACAAAATTATTATGACAGCCTGTCCAGTGCATTTAATAGAGGTCAGTGAGTTTAGTTTGCAGCTTAGCCACTAGATGGTGTTGTGTTATGATTGATGTCATCAGGAGTTCTCAACCAGTGGTTCGCGAACCACCAGTGTTGCCAGGAGCCAAAATATATCCCCAAGGATTACCAAAAGTCAAAATATTCATCATCAATCCACAAAAAATTCTATAGATATAGAACACAGATAGAAAACTCATCAAAATATATTCCACTCAATTTCCATGCTGATTTATTTGATTATTTGAAAACTTGACGATTCTTGGAAACCCTTTTTCATGTGATATTGAAGAATTAAGGAATTACTGCACCATATATTGAATAATATACGTCTCCACAAACATCAAAAATATTTTTGTACAACTAAAGTTTTTTTTTTCTATCACACTTCGTGTTCACACGAGAACACTTTTGCTAAAAAAAGTTTGCCGAAAGTTTACTTTACTGGTAGAATATTTGCTCGTTCTGAAATATAAATACATGCTTCTCTACGTCTCTAGTTCGGTGGTTTAGTCCGGGACCGAACTAGTGCCACATTTTTTTTCCCATTAGTTCGGCTCTGACGTCAAACCGAACTACTGGGAACCTAAAGTTTCACTACTTCGGTTCCTTAGTCCGGGGCCGAACTACTGACTCATTATTTTTCCCATTAGTTCGGCTATCACGTAGAACCGAACTATTGGGAAGCATTATATAGTTCGGTTAATGATGTGCAACTTTAATTCTGTCGGGCCGGTCAGCAGTTTATAAGACGTTAACACGTCAAAGATTCTGAAAGATTCCTAGAAATCAAATCTTTTTCTGACTAAGTAGTTAGATACATAGTTGTATTGGCCACTTATAATAATAGATAACTGTCAAGTATTCATATCCGTCATAGATGACATATTCCTATATTAATCATTATTTTGATTGCATTGGCTAGAAATATGTCTCAAAACGACGACTTCGCATTTACGCTGTATGATTGCCCCTATGGGTGTGCCTATAATATTGGCGTCGATTTTAGACTTAATAATAATGGCATTAAAGATATTTTTGATATTTTAAGTACGTTCGTGTAATATAAATATTACACACGGCTGCTGCGTCGCTAGTTCCTTTTGGCTTTAAACTTGGCTGGAGACGCTGCCGCTTGTCTAAATGTAATACGAAGAAGTTATTTAAATGTTTTATTATTTTAAAAAAATGTAATGAAAAAATAATTGGTTTTTGTATTTAGCCGTACTTGTGAGTCGTTTTCATTCTCAGTAGTTCGGTTTGACGTACTAACAGAACTAATAGGAAAAAAAATGTGTCACTAGTTCGGCCCCGGACTAAGCAACCGAACTAGTGAAACTATAGGTTCCCAGTAGTTCGGTTTGACGTCAAACTACTGGGATAGTCCCGTTAAAGAACAACTCAAAGGAGGGTAAAGAATGCGTGAGAGGGTACCTAAGCGATTTCTACAGAAACGTATTCAGGGTGCTCAGGGGAAAAACATACTAAAAGTCCTGACGTCTAGGAGGTGCGCCGGAGGGAAGGGAGTGACAAAGGTCTCAGTTTTAGGTTATTCGCGAATATCTCAAAAACGGTGCAATGTAGCAAAAAAAAGTGTATGATGAAATGAAAGCTTATATAATTCTCTATAACTTTAATTCTATCCACTTTTTCCATATTCCCAACCGTTATTGAACTACACGCTCCAGAAATGTCAAAATTAAGGAACTCGGGCAGGTAACTATGGAGCCTGCCCCAATGCTCAACAGTGACATGACCTATGTCATTTGAAAGGTCTTGAAGAGTTGTACAAGTTGCTCCTAGACAGTTATATCAAATTTGACGGCCAACTCGGTGTTTTCGACCACCGAAGCATTACCACTGGAGGTGCTGTGGAGCCTGGACGGAATGCTCAACAGTGACATGACTTACGCATTTGAAAGCTCTTACAAGTCACTTTTTAATAGTTATATCGAAATCGACGCCAAACTTGGTGTTTTCGACCACCGAAGAAAAAACACTAGGTGTATGTGCAGTTGACCCTGATCGTATTGCTCAACAGTGACATGACTAATGTCATTTGAAAGCTCTTACAAGTCACTCCTTGACAGTTATATCGAAATCGACGACCAACTCGGTGTTATCGACCACCGAAGTATCGACATTGATCGTATTGCTCAACAGTGACATGACACATATCATTTGAAAGCTCATAAAGAGTTTTATAAGTCACTCTTTGATAGTTATACCGAAATCGCCGTTCAACTTAGTGTTTTCGACCACCGAAGAATGGAGTTGGGCTATGCCATACCGAAGTATCGACGATGATCCTAATACTCAACGGTGACATGACCTATGTCATTTGAAAGCTCTTGAAGAGTCGTACAAGTCATTCTTTGACAGTTATATCGAAATCGACCGCCAACGCGGTGTTTTCGACCACCGAAGAATGACACTGGGTTTATGTGCAGTTGACCCTGATGGTATTGCTCAACAGTGGCATAGCTTATGTCATTTGAAAGCCCTTGAAGAGTTGTTTAAGTCACTCCTTGATATTTATATCGAAATCAAAGGCTAACTCGGTGTTTTTGACCAAAAAAATAATATGTATATACACATTAGTTCAATTAATAAATTAGTTATAGAGTATTTGAAGGGCAACATAAGCGATCACTCACTGTCACTGCACATGTTTAGGTTAACTCAAATATGTCATGGTTGCTAAATACGACACCCTTTCAGGCCGGGAACACAACTTACGCATGTTTTAGATTTTTTAAATCGTAATGCCATCTATTGAGTTCCTTTGCGCACTACTTTTATACTATTCTGATGCAAGGGCGGGCTTAAACACGCTGAATAAAGGACCTTGAGAAAATTCCATTCTTCTGTGGTCGAAAACACCAAGTTGGCCGTCGATTTCGATATACATGTCAAGGAGTGACTTGGACAACTCTTTAAGGGCTTTCAAATGACATAAGTTATGTCACTGTTGAGTAATACCATCAAGGTTAACTGCACATAAACCCAGTGTCATTCTTCGGTGGTCGAAATCACCGCGTTGGCGGTCGATTTCGATATAACTGTCAAAGGGTGACTTGTACGACTCTTCAAGAGCTATCAAATGACATAGGTCATGTCACCGTTGAGCATTAGGATCAGCGTCGATGCTTCGGTATGGCATAGCCCAACTCCATTCTTGGGTGGTCGAAAACACTAAGTTGGACGGCGATTTCGATATAACTATCAAAGAGTGACTTATAAAACTCTTTATGAGCTTTCAAATGATATGTGTCATGTCACTGTTGAGCAATACGATCAATGTCGATACTTCGGTGGTCGATAACACCGAGTTGGTCGTCGATTTCGATATAACTGTCAAGGAGTGACTTGTAAGAGCTTTCAAATGACATTAGTCATGTCACTGTTGAGCAATACGATCAGGGTTAACTGCACATACACCTAGTGTTTTTTCTTCGGTGGTCGAAAACACCAAGTTTGGCGTCGATTTCGATATAACTATTAAAAAGTGACTTGTAAGAGCTTTCAAATGCGTAAGTCATGTCACTGTTGAGCATTCCGTCCAGGCTCCACAGCACCTCCAGTGGTAATGCTTCGGTGGTCGAAAACACCGAGTTGGCCGTCAAATTTGATATAACTGTCTAGGAGCAACTTGTACAACTCTTCAAGACCTTTTAAATGACATAGGTCATGTCACTGTTGAGCATTGGGGCAGGCTCCATAGTTACCTGCCCGAGTTCCTTAATTTTGACATTTCTGGAGCGTGTAGTTCAATAACGGTTGGGAATATGGAAAAAGTGGATAGAATTAAAGTTATAGAGAATTATATAAGCTTTCATTTCATCATACACTTTTTTTTGCTACATTGCACCGTTTTTGAGATATTCGCGAATAACCTAAAACTGAGACCTTTGTCACCCTCCCTTCCCTCCGGCGCACCTCCTAGACGTCAGGACTTTTAGTATGTTTTTCCCCTAAGCACCCTGAATACGTTTCTGTAGAAATCGCTTAGGTACCCTCTCACGCATTCTACAACTACTTCGTTGACGGGACTAGGAACCTATAGTTTCACTAGTTCGGTTCCTTAGTCCGGGGCCGAACTACTGACTCATTTTTATTTTTAGTTGTTTGGTTAGATGTAGCAACATCTAGTGGGTGGAGCTTGCGTTGCCTTCTTTGACAGGGCTGGGTTCTCAAAACAAGGACTAGATGGCGTTACTGCGTTTTTGACACTGCGTTTTTGATCCTGCTTATGAGCTTGTGCAGGAAACAGTTCGGCAAAGAGGAGCCATGTGCTTTGTGTTACGTCATCCAGATAAATGAGAGTGTTCATTGGTCCCACGTTGCGTTAACACGCGCGAAATATCTGTGACAGTAACTTGGGACAGAGTGTAGCAAAGAGTGTGCAGTGCAGTATTATAAAGGCGATCGGGACTTAAAAAAATTTTCGTCAAAAATAACTTTTTTATTAGAAATTTAATTATTTTGATTGTTTTGTATAGAATTCGATAAAATAAGACGTTTTTGTTCTATTCATGTTTTTGCTCAGATTTGTGGTTTCGCTACAAAATGGCAATGAAGGCGACCGGGACTTTGAAAAATTTTCGTCCATAATGAATTTTTTCTATCAAAAGAGATGATTCAAGTTGCATACAAAAAGTACCCAAAAAAAAGCGGCCAAGTGCGAGTCGGACTCGCCCATGAAGGGTTCCGTAGCAGCGAGTAACATAATAAAGAAGTTCTTGAAATAAATGTTTTTTATTTACATTTGAGTTATTGAATGAATAATCAGTATTTTTTTGCGGTTTACGATTTATGTCGTAAAAAAAAAACTACTAACTAGACCTCGTTCAAACCAATTTTCGGTGTTAGATTACATTGTTATGTACATCATATATTTTTTTTAGTTTTATTATTCTCTTATTTTAGAAGTTACAGGGGGGGGGACACACATTTTACCACTTTGGAAGAGTCTCTCGCGCAAACTATTCAGTTTAGAAAAAAATGATATTAGAAACCTCAATACCATTTTTGAAGACCTATCCATAGATACCCCACACGTATGGGTTTGATGAAAAAAAAAATATTTTTTTCATTTCTAAGTATGGGAGAGCCCCTAAATTTTTTTTTTTTTTCTGTTTTAGTGTGAAAATATTAATGCGGTTCACAGAATACATCTACACACTAAGTTTCAACAACATAGCTCTTATAGTTTCGGAGAAAAAAGGCTGTGACATACGGACAGACAGACGGACAGACGGACAGACAGACAGACAGACAGACAGACAGACATGACGAATCTATAAGGGTTCCGTTTTTGCCATTTGGCTACGGAACCCTAAAAAAAGTGCCGGCCAACAAAAAAAAATGTATGTATATTTTAGGGAATGACATTCTAAACATTTTTTCTTTTGACAACTAAAAGCTATGATCAATTTTTTTAAAGTTATTTGATATAGAAATCAACGATAAAAAAATGTTCGGTCCCTTGAGATTCGTTAGAGTTTACACTGTACCTAACGTACATAAGTCTAACTACACTTGCTTATTGTAGTTTTTGTAAAGATATAGAATGTATTCAATTATGGGCTTATGCATATATAGAACAAACAGGTAGTTCCAAGCATATGAAGGCGATCTAGCGTTGTTTATAGTTTATTACGATTATTTATATTGACGATATATTGATATGCTCATTTATGATTTTTGATGTCGCCTATAGGGTTCAAAAGTTGGTCGTAGACTTTACCGTCTTGATAAAAAATATTTAAAACATCATTTTCCATACGATAAAAATATTTTTTTTCATTGGCCGGCACTTTAATTTTTGGGTACGATTTGAATCATCTCCTTTCTCTTTTGAAGGTCCAGTTCGTGCCATAATAGTGTCGACGGAGCTCCGCTGCGCGGAGCTCCTATTTCCGCCTTATTTTGGCCCTTCGGGCCTGATATAAACTTAACCTAACCTAACCTACGGTTGTCGATTGTTATATTAAGGTCCATGTTTTTTATTTTTTATGCATAGAATGGATAGAAATAAACACTTTTCATATGGATATTTTTTTTTGTCAGATCAATATTTACAAAGATAATCAAGAATGAAAACTTCATTGCTCATTTGTAGTGAAACTATAACTCGGAGATAGCAATACAGTAAAAAGCATTTATTTTATCACGATCTACATAACAGAAGGCACATAAAACAATTCTAAGAAAAAACAATTTTTTTAAACTTTTTTTCTAATTAATGAGCGATCCGGAACTTAGAATTTTTGAAAGTCGGTTGCTATATAAAGGTGCATGTTTTTTGGTTTCTAGGTAAAGTATGAATAAAAATAAACATATTTAATTGGAATATGTTTCATTCTCAGATCAATGGTTTCCGTGATAATCAACAATGAAAACTTCATTTCCCATTTCTAGGGAAACTACCAATCGGAAAAAACATGAATAGAGTAATAAATATTTATTGAATCACAATCTATAAGAGACTATATTAAAATTAAGATGTAAAAAAGAAATACAATTTTTTCTAAGTCTAAAATAACGACTCTGAGAGAAAATATGAATAGAGTAAAAATGTTTTATTTTATTCATTTCTATGCAAACAAATCAAAATAACTCCAATTCAGGTAAAAAAATAATTTTGTAAGATAATTGTCGGTCGTGTAATACTATTGAATGAGATAAAAATTATACTATTAAATGAGATAAAAATTATACTATTGAATGAGATAAAAATTATACTATTGAATGAGATAAAAATTATACTATTGAATGAGATACAAATTATACTATTGAATGAGATAAAAATTATACTATTGAATGAGATAAAAATTATACTATTGAATGAGATAAAAATTATACTATTGAATGAGATAAAAATTATACTATTGAATGAGATAAAAATTATACTATTGAATGAGATAAAAATTATACTATTGAATGAGATAAAAATTATACTATTGAATGAGATAAAAATTATTTAAGTTTAGTTTTTGCAACATATACAATCGTACTACGCCAAAATGGACCCTGAACGCTTCGACGACAACGGAAGCGACTCCGACACAGATTCTGACTGCGTAGATATAACAGAACCACCACCTTTCGTGGACTTAACAACCACGGACTCTTCAAATGACAGTTCAAGAACAAGTCAAGACAAGACGCTGGATTTCAAAAGCGAACGCTATCTCAGTCTCCAGAATGATCTTGATGAAGCATTAAAGAGGCTAGAACAAGAAGCCCAAGGCAGACCTGCGATAGAAATTTTGATTGATAAAATAAAAAGGGGTCTCAATCTCGGATTAGCAAAAAAAATAAAAAAACTAGAGAAAATGCACGCATCATCTAAATCATCAGCACAAAAATTTCAAAGCGCAAAAATAGATTTGGAGAAACTAATCAGCATGGCTGCTGATTTTGTTGAAGAAGATAGAAAAGTAAAAAACAGTCCAACAATGTTAATATGCGGCATAAAAAGCGTTCGGATGGGTTTAATAAATAAAATACTTGGTGACGGTCAGGTAGTAGAACGTCTAGCAGGAAAAAAAAGAAAGACGGTGTATGTAAAAAAAGCCAAAAGAGTGGAGACCGGCCTTAATAAAGAGTCACATACAACAATGACCACGCTAACGGAACTTATAAATAAAGAAGACGACAGAATTAAATATCTTGCTGAAAGCCTAGTTCAATTAAGAAACTCAACAGTTGGTCCAATACGTACCCGTAAAAGAGGTCTGACCAGCACGTCACTACAAAGATCCACCTCTAGTAGACCTCTACTGGCCTCATCGGCGTTACAACCCAACAGTGACGTCACCGAGGTATTAGATCATGACAATATTTCTGATGTATCTTATAGAGGATTAGCCGATGACGACCATGAAGAACACTCATTTAATAAAGATAATGAAAATAATGTGAACCCCGTGAATATGAACCCTGTGAATATGAATACCTATCCGTTCCACGACGTGCAGGGCCCTAACGCGGCCTATACCAGGCCTTCACATGATCCAAGATATGCGTGTTTAAGTTTTTTTGAGAGCGTGCAGGCACAAATGATGCAAGCAGAAGGCCCAACGCGACCACATCACACCCAGGCAAGTATGCATTCCCTATACGCTCAATCACAGTACACACTGCCTACTGGAGGTCACATTCCTCCAATACCCTCTGACAGCAATACCCAACAGGACTGGGGGGCCCACATCTCACAGGCACAGTCCGATGGCAGTTACATGCAGTCCGGTGGCAGTTACATGCAGTCCGGTGGCAGTTACATGCAGTCCGGTGGCAGTTACATGCAGTCAGGTGGCAGTTACATGCAGTCCGGTGACAGTTACATGCAGTCCGGTGGCAGTTACATGCAGTCCGGTGACAGTTACATGCAGTCCGGTGGCAGTTACATGCAGTCCGGTGGCAGTTACATGCAGTCCGGTGACAGTTACATGCAGTCCGGTGACAGTTACATGCAGTCCGGTGGCAGTTACATGCAGTCCGGTGACAGTTACATGCAGCCCGGTGGCAGTTACATGCCGCCATACGGGGATAGTTACATACAGACACTGTCTACTGGCAGGTATCTGGGAGATCGGGACCATATACCGACACTGTACAGAGCTACATCCATGCGTTGGGAAAGTACAGCCCAATCGCATACCGTGAGATACACACCTCCTTTGGCCAGTTGGAGCGTCCCAATTCCACTTCCGCCGCCCCGGAATAGTAGTATACCTCTGCCCTTTGGGAGTTTTGTATCCTCACCTCCCAGTGAAAATTATACATCCTCACTGCCCATTCCCACTGCCCATCAGGAACCTGAGTCAGGAAACCCACAAATAGTAGCAAGGAGGTACAATTAAGCGCCGATCTAAACAAGTACGGTTTGTTTGTTACATGCCCAATTTTTACGCTTTTAATATATATATCATAAATTTATGAATCATCAAAATTTATGTAGTACACATTCTGTACACATAATATTAGCTAACACCGATCCACATTACGATACGTCACAACAAAACCCAATTTTTATTCTCATTGTGTCCTTCATAAATTCTCATTTATGCATATTACCTAATTCTAACTGGTGTTGTAGTGGACTACTCGTATAATGCATGCTCTCTAAGTATCTTATTTCTTAAAACTATAATGTTTAATGGCTGTGTCGCCCGAACTCTGGACATGTCAGACCACAGTCTTGAATTATATAAGTTTAAAACATGGCCACAGCTGAGTGTAATAAATTAAAACGTAAAATACTTTGAAGATTTATTCCTTGTGTCAACATTAGATTATATTAAATATTAAATGTCATCTTAGATAGGTTATCAGATACGAATCTTTCAATTTGCCATCTCATATTATACGAGTATTAGATACGTGTTTTGATGAAATTTTGTTATAAGAGAATAGTTTTAATCACTTGTAATAATTATAGTCGGTATTTATCGTAATATATGTAAGATTCTCTCAATTTGTCAGCTAACTTTTTTATGTAGACCTATGTTTACGTTAAAACTGTATTAAGTACTAAGTACTGTAAGTGGATAGACATAAGTATGTACTTATTATAGGCGAGTTGACACAATGTTACTTTCATGTTATACTTTATAACATTTCGGTCATGTTTAAAACGTAATTTAGCACTCATAATTAATGTGTCATGATATATCTTTACAAACTATACGTTTATATTATTTTTAGAGGAAACTACCCCTTTGCTGATTATTGTTTTAATTTTAAGTAAATAAGTAGGTATTCATTAAGTGTGAACGTGAATGTGATATTACGGAAATACAGGTCTTTTGATTCCAAGGGTGGTTCTCAACAATTAAAATTATTATTGTTGTCATGTTTGTATAATTTACTTAATAAGATTTACGTACATAAGCTTTGTCAAATTAATGTTTGTCGTTAGGGTGAATTAGGTTATAAGGAAGTTAATTAAATGCGGTAATTAAAAACGCAGTAATTAGGTTAAATAATGTCCCGCTACCGGGCAAAGGATTTTGATAAAGAAAATTAAAATTGTGTACTCAATAATGGGCTCAATAATATAAATAAGTTTTAATATAAATAATCCATATGTTAAATATTTAAAAATATTACTTTATTTACTATGTAATGTACCTTGGTGGTAACTTAATATTGATGTATTCCGATGGTTATTGTCATGTTAGAAGATAAATAAATGTCGTCATGTGTCCCAATAAAGACTTTTATTTATTATTTTTAACGCCATACAACTAACGTCTAACTCCTTTACTAGATAAAGTGCATTTTGACCAATTTTTCATTAAAAAGTTTTGATATATCAAGTAATTTTGAGAAAGTGAGATCCACGTCAATATTTAAAAAAAATGCGCTTGATATGTTACAATTTAAACTCAATTGTTTTTAGAACGATGAATAAATTAAGTGCACACCTAAACAAAGTAACTGTATCATCTGTTTCTTCTTGAAAATATAGCAGTTGTACAGTCAGCCAAAAAATTGTACAGGTAGTAAATCAGATAGGTAGATAGATATAGAGTTAGTTAACGTTAATGGTAAAAAGGCTTGAAAAACAATTGCCAATCATCGTTACATAGTATAAAACAAAGTCGCGTCTGTTTGTCTTCTGTCTGTCTGTATGCTTAAATCTTTAAAATTACGCAACGGATTTTGATGCGGTTTTTTGTAATACCTATTACAAAAAACCGCGAGTGATTCAAGAGGAAGGTTTTTATGTAAGAAAAATCCCGAATTTCCCACGGGAACGGGCACAACGCAGGTAAAACCGCGGGGCGCTGCTAGTTTTTAATAAAAGTAGACTAGCTGTTTAAGGTACCTAAGAAACATGTTTCCTAATTTTCAAACATGGCTCCTGTTTAAGATCATCACCCCGCTCTTGGCACGCGTGGTGATAATGCCTAACCCGCCTGTCTGTACTGGTGTCTTCAGTGAGATGAGAGGCCTTTGCCCAGCAGTGGGACATTACAGGCTAAACCTTTTACTTTTAAGTGAATTTCAGGATTCACTAAGTGAAGCCTTTACTAAAACAGCTCAGGAATTAAAATTATTGATAGCAAACATACAGGGAATTTTAACTATCTACAAAAGTATGGAAAACACAGTTGAACTAAGTCATCGTGTCAAAGTAAGTACATAAGGTTTTCTTTCCTTTTTTCTATACATACATTATTATATTAAAGCCTATGATAGAGTATTATATAAGACTAGCAGCGCCCCGCGGTTTTACCCGCGTTGTACCCGTTCCCGTAGGAATTTCGGGATGAAAAATAGCCTATAACCTTCCCGTTGAATGTGGCTATCTATTACAAAAATAATTATTCAAATCGGTTCAGTAGTTTCTGAGATTAGCGCGTTTAAACAAACAAACAAACAAACAAACAAACAAACAAACAAACAAAACAAACTCGTCAGCTTTATAATATTGGTATAGATTCTCTTAGATAAATTGTACGGTATAGGTGTGAGGGGTACACCCCACAAGTGGTTTACCTCTTTCTTGTCATCGAGGGTGCAGTACGTAGAGATGGAGTACTATGATAAAGAGACTGGACAAATATTAAGAATCTGATCGGATAAAAAAGACATACACAAATCCATATCTCAAGGTAGTGTCTTAGGCTGTTTACTATTCCTCATCTATGTTAACGATCTTGCAAAAATAATTAATGCAATTAGTATATTATTTGCCGATGATATTTCAGTATTGTTACCCTATAAAAATAAAGATAACTTCAATTTGGAAAGGTAATAATTACATAAAATCTTAGACACAATAGTAAAATGGCTAGAATCTCAAAACTTAGAACTAAATTTACAAAAAACTAAAATTATGCAATTTCATCCCCACGAAAAATAAGCATTACAAATAAAATTTTCATGCAATATAATTTATCAATTTATAGTTCAGGTCAGTGCCCTAACAGGGTGTGATATATTTAAGTACATTTCTATTTTATTTAACCTGTTGTGTCCCACTGCTGGCCAAAGGTCTCCCCCAATTCATTCCACACTAGGGCAAATAAATAAATTTGAATTTGAATTAACTTTACTGACCTTAACCACAGCCATTGAGCTATACGTAGTTATATAGCTCAATGAACTCAGCTGCAAAACGCAACATAGGTTTTTTGTTGATGACGTTACCATAAAAGACCCATTACAATTTTATTGCTTATTGATAAAGTAATTAAGTTCCTGTAGGTGGCCAACCCTTTTGTGCGAGTTTTTAGACCGCCTGAAGGCCTCCGACATGGTCTGACGATTGATACAACTGGGACCGACAATTTGACGTGCCCTCCGAAGCACGGTAGCGCTCAGATAGAAATGCCACTATCGGCCACACCAAGTAGAGGTCGAGCTGCACGTTGCACGTACCTATTGATTTTTGATGAAATAAATTTAATAATATTTTATCTGCAAATAATTTATCTGACAATTTTATCAAAACCAAATACATATATTAATTTTCACATCCAGCAAAACAGAAATACAATTAACTTCGATTTATAATGTAGCCGTAATGAAGTTCATAATTCAAAATGTTTCTTTAATTTAATTCATATCTGGCTGGATGAAAATCTAAATCGGAAGGAACGTGCATGAGGTTTGTAAGAAATTAAATAAATTCGTGTTTACTTTAACAAAACTTCGCAGAACATCTTGTTAGAAAAACGGACTAACCGCCTACCACGGTTATGTCATGTCTTAGATTCATGCTTTGGAGTAACTCGACAGACAAAGGAATGTCTCAGAGCTGTATGTGAAGAAGAGCGTCCGGACTCATATTAACCTTTATTTAAAAATCGAATTTCTGGCTAATCCAATCCTATCCTACTAATATTATAAATGCGAAAGTCAGTGAGTATATATGGATGTATGTATGTATGTTTGTTACTCTTTCGCAAAAAAACTACTGAACAGATTTGGATGAAACTTTACAGTAATATAGGTTATAGCAGCGCCCCGCGATTTTACCCGCGTTGTACCCGTTTCCGTGGGAATTTCGGGGTAAAAAATATATATAACCTATAACCTTCCCGTAGAACGTGGCTATCTATTACAAAAAGAATTATTCAAATCGGACCGATAATTCCTGAGATTACCTCGAACATGCAAACAAACAAACTTACAAATTTTACCTCTTTATAATATTAGTATAGATACATCAGAATAACACAAGGGATACATTTTATCCCGATATACCCGCAGGAACGGGAACCATGTGGGGAATGCCGCGGGGTGCGGCTAGTTAATGTAATATTTTTCCGCAGCTTTTGTAAAAGCGAATCCTTACATTTTCATACACCCAAATGGTATCAAAAAAGACCCAACGAAGATTATCTTGCCTTCGAGCAAAGCAATGAGAGAAAAAGCAATGACCCATAAGCTTTATAATGCTGATTTTTTTTTTTATAAAATCTCTCAAAATATAACGGAATTGCCTCTTAAATATTTTAAATCAAAATTGTATCATTCGCTTCTGGAGGTTTAAGAATTTATAGGTTTATAAATTACTAGCCGCGCCCCGCGGTGTTACCCGCGTTGTATCGGTTCCCGCGGGAATTTCGGGATAATATGTACTTATTCCATATGTTATTCTGTTATTCAGTAGTTTTTGCGTGAAAGAGCAACAAACTACATCCATATACATACATCCATCCTCACAAACTTTCGCATTTATAATATTAGTAGTATTAAGAAAAATCTTACTTCTCTATACATATAAATCAATGCCACTTTTCGTTGTAATTTTATAACTGAAGAACGGGCTCACCTACCCAAATCAAATGTTAAGGCTTTGTTCGGATTATTTAGTAGATGGTTTACGTGAAGTTTGCACAAAATCGGTCGAGCGGTTCTTAAATTCCCACGGGAAAAGGCACACTGCGGATAAAACCGCGGGGCGCAGCTAGTTTTTATAATTTCTCTGTCATTCCCAACCCCTACAATAATGCGACATACTCTTTAGCAATCTATGAGTTTTGCTGTATAAATACGCCTTTTTTGATTTGTGTACGCAGTGGACAAGTTTTCTAAGTCTTTCTGAATGTCTGTCGAAAATGCAATGAATACCTAAAATATATGTATCATAACATATCCGATTACTTTACTTTAACTAATTAGCTCCTAGTATACTACAGTAGGTAGTAGTAGGTAGTAAGTAGTTAGTACTCCAACAAAGCGGTACAGGCGTACCATCATTTTCTCAAAGCATTTTTTTTTCATACAAAGTGTCATAGCTTATCTATACTAATATTATAAAGCTGAAGAGTTTGTTTTGTTTGTTTGTTTGTTTGTTTGTTTGTTTGTTTAAACGCGCTAATCTCAGAAACTACTGAACCGATTTGAATAATTCTTTCACTGTTAGATAGTCTATTTATCGAGGAAGGCTATAGGCTACATTTTATCCCGAAATTCCCACGGGAACGGGCACAACGCGGGTAAAACCGCGGGGCGCTGCTAGTCTATACTAATATTATAAAGCTGAAGAGTTTGTTTTGTTTGTTTGTTTGTTTGTTTAAACGCGCTAATCTCAGAAACTACTGAACCGATTTGAATAATTCTTTCACTGTTAGATAGTCTATTTATCGAGGAAGGCTATAGGCTACATTTTATCCCGAAATTCCCACGGGAACGGGCACATCGCGGGTAAAACCGCGGGGCGCTGCTAGTTATTGATATACGTACAAAGCTATACACGTGGTGTGCTAGATCAATAATAAGATGGGGCGTTACCCCTGCTTTATTAAAATAGGGCGAGGCTTAGTGCGCATGTTGCAGCATTCGTGAACAAAATCAATAATGTGTACATAAGTGTACACATTATTGTCTAAATTTGTACAACGCTTGGGCGTTCCTACGCATGTGTAGAGCTGCTTTTATCCAAAGTATTGATTTTTCTCTGGAAGCAGTGACCTCGATTCAAAATCGCCTCATCTCGGCGGGATCGCCTCATCCCCTGGCGAGGGTGGTGAGGTGGCGGGTGGAGCATGCGTTCTGAAGCCCGGCCAACGCCCTAACATTAGCATTACTAGTTATCCACCCCGGTTTTACTTGTAAAATAAGAAGTACCCGTTTTGAGGAAGCTAGAAGCTACCCTAAGTACTTTTCTGAGTGATAGTGAAGACCACTATCTCTGTACTAAATTTCATCAAAATTGGTTCAGCGATCACAGACAGCATAGCTACTTCCGCAGTCGACGACGACCTAATGATGTCGTTGATAATGATTTAACGTTCTTTATCGTTTTTATTTTCATTGTCTTTGGTACCTACCAATTTTTTTTTAATAAATCTCAAAATGTCTCTTTCAAAAATCCATTAAACTGTTTCCTACACACGATCTCAAACATACAAAAGAAACAAATGAAAACATCCCAATTGAGACCTTCTTCCTTTTTTAAAGTCGGTTAACAAAGGACACACTTATTACCTAATCATCATCACTGTCATACAATCGTTAAAACGATCCATGTTGACATAAATGTTCAGCATCGTGCAGCTATCTTTATTCGGATGGGTGACCGGTAGGAGTATTTCTATCTAAGCCCTACCATACTTAAAAGTATAGAGGGTAATATCAAATGGTCGAAGCCATTTGAAAACTTCCCCCTTTTTTAATTCGGTTAAAAAAAGGTAAATTCGGTACTTTATTTAAACTCAAAAACATCACTGCAATGCAATCATACAATAGTCCGAAGTGCATGAGTATGTTAAGCAACGTGCAGCTCCACATGTACTCGGATGGGTGGCCGGTATCGTGTTGGCGGTCACAGTGGTTTCATGTGTAAGTCACGATGATTTTCAAAACTGGAATAAAAAACTTGAAAATTGTCCACTAAATTAAACTACGTACATAAAAATAAATTTATTTTATTTCAATATACAAATTCATTACACATCTCAATACACTACATACGTAACAACATTTTTGAATTTTCAAATACTGACAAAATAATTTTATTCAAGTCAAATATTACAAAACTCATCCAATGTTTATAAAGTTACTAGCTGCGCCCCGCGGTTTCACCCGCGTTGTACCCGTTCCCGCGGGAATTTCGGGATGAAAAATAGATGTTGGTCGATTCTCAGACCTACTCAATATGCTCACAAAATTTCATGAGAATCGGTCAAGCCGTTTCGGAGGAGTACGCGAACGAACACTGTGACACGAGAATTTTATATATAAGATAGATATTGACAGTTTTTACAATGACATTTTGAATATCTCCAAACCAATAAGCATAGAATACCTTTATAACAAAAGCCTGACTTCTCTCCTTTATCTACAAATCATCTACTTTAAGTTAATTAAAGTACACATAATAATTTACCCCTAAGTACCACCAAGTATAGATAAGTGGCCGACTGTATCCACCTACTAATATATCTTAAGCCCCTCCCAGACGGGCCATACTTTTGATGAAATATGTGGCCACAAAATTGCCGACTATATCCCGGCAATACTAAAAACATTTTAATGCAGCATATGGCTGGAAAATGTTTATCTCGGCAATATTTCTGATGCAGTATATGGCTCAATATTTTGTCTTTACATGGGCCACATAAAGATGTAGTGAATACTCCTTTCCTATCGGCAAAACTCGGAACAACGATAACACCCGAATGGTGCCGATGTGTCTATGAATTACTGTATTATTAAATTACCTGTAGACATGGAATTAGTAAGTACTACCCATGGACTTATTACTAAGTAATAAGTCCATGGTACTACCGTACAGTACTTACTAATTCCATGCCTTTAGGTATCAAATAAATCGCATACTTTATTTATCAATGTCAAATGTCAAACTGCCCGTTTGACGATGACAAACACGAACATAGCTACAGATGTAGTACTCTACTCGAACGAATCGCGGCAAACTTCACGTAGCATGAAAAAGGGACGCACTTATGCCGTAAAGCGAGACAACAATAAAAGTGGCTGAGAAATATTGCAGTATTTTCGATTGCGAAGCGAACTCTCCGGCCATATTGCCGAGACCCTAAACATTCATCGGCCATACTAAAAATATGTGACAACATATCCCGGATATACTAAAAATATCGCAAAGTGTTGCAGAGTCTGGCCGTAAATGATGGCTGATGATGCCGGCCACACTATTGCAGCTAAACATTTTCGTGAAAATATGGCCCGTCTAGGAGCCCCTTTATGCATATACATACCAAGTACCTACCAACATAATCATCA
Organism: Cyclophora punctaria; assembly: GCA_951394245.1. Classification (NCBI taxonomy): domain Eukaryota; kingdom Metazoa; phylum Arthropoda; class Insecta; order Lepidoptera; family Geometridae; genus Cyclophora; species Cyclophora punctaria. The sequence goes on from OX596167.1 coordinate 13,680,591, forward strand.
TGAACCAGGCTCGCGTTTCTATTCAACCGACCTACTTACTGTTGGCTTCATCGATCCGTCATCTGCCTAACTATACTAATATTATAAAGAGGTAAAGTTTCCAACTTTGTGTCTTTGTAAGGGCTCATCTCACAAACCAATCCGATTTATTTATTTATCTACTAGCTGTGCCCCGCGGTTTCACCCGCAGCGCCCCCGTTCCCGTGGGAATTTTGAGATTTTTATTCCCTATAAACCTCACGGAGCCCGACACCTTTCCAACGAATGCAAAACCGTGGAAATCGGTCCAGCCATTCACGCGTGATGCCGTGACCAAGGAAAACGGGTTTCATTTTTAATTATATAGATTTGGTGACACAACAGATTACATTTGATTGTAATCTGTAAACTGTAAGCCTTACATACTAATTACAATAAAAGTTAATTATGTGGATTGTATTCCTAAAACGTGTTCACTCTACATGCACAAAAATACACTCATAAGAGTACATACGGAAAAAGTAAAATTTATAAACTTATAGTTAGAAGTACGAAAAATTACAAGTAATTTAAGTATAGCTATTACAAAAGAAATTAAAGTAAATATAAAACATAATATAGCCAAACAATGTTCTAGGTACAGTCGGCCAAGAAAGTGGTCTACCACTTTTGACAAAAGTTTCTGCGAGATGTAACGATCGCCAAGGTTGACTTTTCTATGCACAATTATGTTATGACGTTTTGTCTGTTATCTGAGATGCCTGACATTTGACATCATTGGGTGACTTAGTTGGACCTCTATTATTAAATGAAAATTGACCTTGTTGTTTCATGACGTTCAAATGAATCTCAACCGTAGGGCGGTAGACCACATTTTTGGCTGACTGTACCTAGTTATTGAGATATTTGTAACATTGGCATTTGTGATATTACTTATTTTTCAATTGGCACAACGCGTGTTGAACCGCGGCGTGCTGCTAGTGTCATCTATAGTAATATAATAAAGAAGAGATGACATTTTAGTTTTTATTATTTTTTGTTTGTCCCACTCGAAAAAATATTTTTTTTAATAAGTTTTCTTCAGCCTCATAATATTATTATTGTAATCCCTTTCTGTCAAAGCTAACAATATACTCGTTTACATCTTCATCAGAAAACGAAATAAAAAAAAGGTCTACTCATTTGGAAAATACCACATTGCGCACACACACACACACACAAACATACGCCTACCACCTAAGTTTAAACACCCTCGCTTTATGCGAAGGGTTAGTTACACAAAATCTCTTTGAATCTTATCGACCAAGGGGAAGCCCTTATCCTCCGAGTTCCATGGACAATTTACATGTTATCTTCAACTTTACAAAGCGAAAATAAGTCGGGTTTAGCTTTCGAGCAAACTCGAGGAAATTACATATTTTTAAAGATTGGTTTCATAATTGAATCATTCTGGTAGCGTACACTTGCACATGCCATAATAATTTTCCTGTTCCTCCTGGGACCACGGTTCCTATAAAGGGCCCGAAACGTCAGAGACAAATATTAAAACAATCTGTATACGTAGCTTTAATTAAAAACTACCCCCTACTTCCACCTCCTAACTCCACCGCCACCTTCTTTTTTGTAGTCGGTAAACATAATGGAACGTCGCAATTCCTTTTATTCCGTTTAACATTCGAAAAGTCCCCGGGGATGGGGTGGTAAGAGAGAGAGAGAGAGGGTGGCAGATCATTTTATTGTTCGTACTGCGGACAGTAAAAAGAGAATGATATAGTTTTTATCTACGTAAAACAAACTGTAAAATCGATATTTGAAGTATGTAGTAATAATAATAGCAATCACGTCATCTACCTCATTATTGAAATATAAATTCTTTAAAAACGCATCAAGTCTTCATCAACTCAAAGTCAAAACTCTCTAATACTCTCTTCTAAAGTATATAAAAATAAAGACAATGAAGAAATTTAATAGCCTATTCCATTTGCACAAGGGTGACCACCCTCCATAGTTCTGTTACTGTTCGTCTGTATCATCCCACTGTTGGACAAAGGCCTCAATTACCGCCAATCCTCTCGACTTGACCTGTGCAAGATTTGAATCCACGAATCGCCAGTCCCTATATCGATCATTTATACTTAAGGTCATTGTACCAAAGGTTATTTTGATAAAACGACAAAAAACTCCTTCTACAATTTTACAACAGACAGAAAAAACCTTATAAAAAATTTTGACGTTACATTAATCCACCCCTCCTCGGAATGTATGAGAATATCCGAAATATCCAATATTAAAAAGGGTTGCAAACGATACCTAAAGAAACCTACGTATAACTACGATATACATAGAGCGCCAAGATAACAGTATCCCCTTCACACCCCACCTCGTCCCCCTCCACCCTAGTTTCTCAAAAACCCTCCCACTAAATAACGGCTCACGGCGGATTACACAAGAACTCTAATCTACGTCTGTATGTCTCACATAGGTATAAATATAATATAATATATCGGACAAATTCGCACACTTTTAAAGTATTCTCTAAGCGTATATTATGACTGCAATCCAACTCAATTAACATTCACACACTCAAATAACAAAAATCATACACATTTACTTTATAAGAATATATAATTGACGCCCAGACGTCGTCGCCAACAAATATGTGTGTGTGGCCACAGTGAATGCGCGGTGGCTTACGCGGTGACTTACGCGGTGGCTTACGCGGCGGCGGCGGCGGAGGTGGCCACACTGAGGCGCGAGCTCTAGTAGCGATCAGAAGTATATCAGGGGTTGCAAACAATTTTCGATCAACAATACACAACTAGATTTCGGGTCACGTACAAAATCAAAGCTAAAAAATGTCCTCGTGAATTATAAAATAAATATAAAATAAAATTATAAATATACCTGGACAAATTCACACACGGTTAATTAGACCCAAAGTAAGCTCTAAGCTTGTGTTATGGAATCTAATTAACTGATACTACTACATATACATACACAAATACTTTATAAGAATATATAATTGACACCCAGACATCGTCGCCAACAACTATGTCTGCACATATTGTTGACTCCGGGCGGGAATCGAACCCGCAACCCCCGACACAGTAAGCGCTCTCACTGCCACTGTGCTAACGGGCTTGTTAATTACGTGTGACAGCTTATTTTGTTTACTACCGAACTGACCAAAAAGTTTTAAAACAGTTCGAAGTTCAACCTAATTACAACCATGACACCTAGCAAATCTTCAAATATTTAAAATTACTACTGTCACTTAGAAACGAAAAGACAACATTTAGTGTGAAATCAACCTTAACGACCTACAAATAAAGTATTTTATTCCCGTGTTTACCTTCCTTTCGTTTCGTTTCTTTTAGAAGAACTACAGATGGAATGGAGTCGTGTTGAACACTTAAATAATTTGTAATATGCACGTAAAAGTTTACTTAAAATTATTTATGTTTTGGGCTATCTAGGTTTGATAGTATACATACTTGTTTTCATTACGATTTTTTTGATAAACTTGATAGTATAACTCTGCAAATATAGATCCTAGCGTATATATTAAATAATAATGATCAAACTTACTGTCATTTTTGCTCTAGAGTTGAAAATTAACGAGTTATTTCAGAAAAACTAAAAAAAAATGAACTTAAAACAAGATGGCGGCGAATACTCTACCGGGATTAGTTACAAAATCGAAATTTATAAGTCCAACCACCCCCCCACGACATAAAAAAAAAATCGCCCCCCGGATAAATAAATTATTACTACAAAACAAATCTACTCCATGTTTCTGCTGTTCTGTTTCACAAAATTTGCGCCAACGTTGGCCAAACATTTGTAGCGGTGACTTCAAATCAGTATTTTTTTTCAAAATTTGATATTATTTTGTTTAAAAGCTTAAAATATAACTTATTCTACATGTACTCACAGAAAGTAAGACACTCCGGCCGTTAAATTGTTTTTCCGGCCATTATTTTTGCAACTTTTTTGGCTGTGGTTCGAGGGAACTAAATAAAAGAGTGGCTCACTTTTCAAATGAGACCCTAAGCACCCAGACGTATTATTTGCGCTGACCCGAAATCTAGTGTGTATTGTTGATCGAAGCCATTTTACGTCAAAACGCCGAGCGGTAAGACCACTGGTTTGATACACCTGCCACCCGCTTGCAGTGTTGCCGTTCTAGAGACTTTGTCGCTGGATCTAGCGGAATTCATAAGTGGTTAGCGGCAAAAAAAAATGAGCTAGCGACAAAAATATATTTAGAGACTTCTAGCGGATTTTGAGCCGTTGTAAATGTGACTTTTTTTTCGAAAATATATGAAGAATAATGTGTTTTTTAAGACCACCACTACACCTTAACAACCATAAACATCCGTTCTGGCACAAAATATTCTATTTCAACCCCACAATGTGTCTCGTTCACAATCTTTTTCTAAATAGATAATATACCTGGTTTAATACTTATTCATATTAAGCTATTGCATAGCTTCTATCGCGGGCCTTGAGCGCGGGGACCGAATCCAGAAATTCCGTAACGAAAAAACCTCACGCTCCCCAATAACGCCATCTAGTGATAAAAAAAATAACTATGCAATAGCTTTACCGCGGCAGTCCCCGAGTGCCACACCCACGTCTCTTTTTTTTAGCTGATTTTCAAATGTCCTGCTGGCAACATCCACGTAAAATGATACTAAACGAGAATTCCCCTGTTGTGATTTTTAAAATAAATGTGTTGATTTAATTTTTTTGTTATTTTTTGTGAAAAATGAAAATATTTGCCAAAATTAAACGATCGGCGCCCTCTCAAAACCCCAATTTATAAGGCGCGAACTTCGAGATTAGACTTGAACGTCAGCGATAAGATTTAGCGACTTCTAGCGGATTAAAAAAAATATATTTACCAATATTTAGCGGAATTTTTCATATTACTAGGGACTTTTAATTTTGTAGAACGGCAACACTGCCCGCTTGTTAAGTCGCTCGCCGCCTAGGCCCGCACTGTGGACACAACGCGCGGATCGGTGCGTTTGAAATCACCGCGCGCGGAGTCGCTCGGTCTTGTCGCGCTAGGCTTCCGCCTAGTCACTTCAGTATGGACACTTACACGCGTTTCATACGTTTGATATTTCGCGCCCGCCGTCGCCACCGCGCTAGGCCCGCAGTATGGACGCACACTTACATATTGTTGACTCAGCAGGAATCGTACCCCACACAGTAAGCGCTATCTCTGCCACTGTGCCAACGGGCTTGTCAAAAAATACATCTTAAATCTATTTTCTATCGAGGGATTTTGTAGTCCTTTTGTCTTTTTTCCAAATTTAAAATGTCAACTAATATGTCCTAATTCCCAAAGACAATTCCTATAATTTTTCCTTCTCATGGTGTAAGAATGGAATAAAATCTTAAAACCATTTCCTTTGTAGGAATTGACATTGTTTGGATTAACCTTACTGATACATTGTGTTCTCATCATTCATTTTTTTCATTCACTTCCGCCTCAATGCCTCTGGCATGTTCTAACGATTGAAACAACCTGAAGAAAACAACGACTGCTTTACGCGCCCTCCGAAGCACGGTAGCGCCCGGATAAAAATGCCATACCGGCCACCCAGGAATTCCGTGCACCTAGCGCAGACGTTCGCTTTTTTTTGCATTAGGAATTGTATACTGCCAGTACGTACAGTGGGGATTCTGCTTTGTTTTTTTTCCGTACGGAAATTTCCGAACGTGTGCGGCGGTACATAGCAAATGTATGGAAGTGCTGCCTTCCGCATGACGTCATGAGTTTTTCCGTATGGTGATTCCGAACGCACGGGCCCACATTCGAAATCACAGAGCATAGAAGCACCGCGCTCGAGCGCGGTGCTTCTATGCTCTGTGTTCGGAATGTAGTTACGGAATTTATCCCGCACGGAAAATAAAACAAATGTGTGCGGCAGTCAATGTATTTTCTATAGAATTGATGCATTCAAGCAGCAGTCTTCGGAATCGAAAAACGAATGTCCAGGCTAAGAAGCATCGAAAGAACGAAAAGTCTTCAGCTTAATTAAATCACTACATAGTATAAAACAAAGTCGCTTGCCGCTGTCTGTCTGTCTGTCCCTATGTATGCTGAGATCTTTAAAACTACGCAACAGATTTTGACGCGCTTTATTTAAATAGATAGAGTGATTCAAGAGGAAGGTTTATATGTATACAAATTCCCGAAATTCCCACGGGAGTAGGCACAACGTGGGTAAAACCGCGAGGCGCTGCTAGTTAGTAATAATAAAGATAGGTTTAATGAGAATTATAAAGATTGAACCATGAACATTGACATCTATCGTAAAAGTTCGATACTCTTTTGTGAAACATAGAGGCCTGTACTCATTGAAACCTTATCCTAGGTATCCTACCGTTGAAAATAGTATTATATAGGTTATCAAACACTGCAACAGGTTGAAATAATTCAGCACGTTTTCAGGAGAGGGCGCTGTAAAATGTGCACTTTTATTAACATCATATATAAATTAAAATTTCATAACATTTACGAGTATGAGTTACTTTTTATAATTTAATTTGAAATTATTAAAACCAATTTATTGTATTTGAAATAAATCAAACTGTGTTGGTCTAGTGGTGAAGCTTCTCTCCACTCCCGGCGTTTCTTGGCAGGGTGCCAAATATATTGTTATCTAGACTCGACTGAGGGTCTGTTCGAAAATTTGCAAATAGATTTGAATCTGGAATTACCCAGGCTATTTTTACCCTGAAATCCCCACTGAAACGATTACAAGTAAATCCGCGAAGCGCTGCTAGGTCCAATATTATTATGTACTTCGTTTAAAAATGAAAATTTCTAAAGTCATCCCGAGACTGCCTAAAGCAATAATAAGCATTTTCAACATATTTAGTTAATGTATTCATCAAAAAACGTAATATTTATGAATGTTTAATAGTTTAATAACAGCTACATCTAGCGCAAAGGTCGTAAATCAAGTTGTAAATGGACAGCCGGCGTCCCGCGGGAGCGAGCCTGGACGTCTAGGTGCGTGTTAGTTATGCTACCCTCTATGAGAGGGCGGGTTGCGTCGCAAATGGGTGGCGAATGAATAACTTGTATTTTTATGGATTTAAGTTATATTAAAAATATATAGATATTGAGCATGAATAAATAAATATTTACAAAACAAATTGACACAAGAATTTTAAAAAAGTCAGTTAACATTCAAGGATTTTGTCAACCTGCAATGTTTGACTTTCATTTGTTTGTTTTAAGTCGTTAATATTTGAAGCTGTCAGTCGAATAAAAAATAAATGATTCAAGATAGTTTTTTAATTAAAGTCTCGTTTAAATTTGAGGCTACTTTTAATTCGAAAATTCTTACGAAATATACACAACGCTGGTAAATTGTAGTGTTGCCAGTACTAAATAAAAGCATAGAACATAACCTAACATGAACTAAACTAATCGAAGTGTGGCCAGTACTAAATAAAAGCGTAAAACTGTAAAAAAACTAAATAATTTATCTACACATTTCATTTGCAGTATTCCATGTTGTTATGTTAAGTATAGCGAGGCTACTCGGGGCCCATCATGAACATTTCATGACTTCGATGCTTAACTGGCCCGGATCGATAATGTGAAAGGTCAAACTTATGAATATCCAGGGAGGTGGCTAACGCTCCACTCATTTAACATTAACATTGAGGGTGGCATAGTTATTAAGGGTACAATATCCATTCCATTTAAACTGTTAGTTTTATGGGTTCTATGCTTGAAACACTGAAATAAACTTTAACAATTTATTTGGATAAGTTTAACTTTTACTCTATTTAGTTTTCTTTTATCTTTAATAATATTTGGTTGGGAAAAATAGGTTTTTCCTATGTAACCTTCAATAGAATAATGATTATTTTGGGAATAAATAGTCTTCCCTCATGTAACTTGCAATAGAATATCAAAATTGTTTGAGCATAATTGATTACAATAATAAAACACCCAAGAGTATTTTCATGGATTAAAGTGGAATTTCATGTAAAAAATTGCTTTTCTAAATATTTCAGCACATGATGTACTGGAATAATAAACAAATGAACAAATTGTGTTTGAATGTTCATTTAGTTCGAGAAAACTCCGCTAGAGGCGCTGCACGCTATGCTCCATGCATAGCGTGCAGCGCTGTTTTAAAGTTGTATTTCTGATTTTACAATGTCTTTTTTGACATGTTAATCCTTTAATTTTGATACTTATACATTGTATATTCGTCTTAAGTTTATCAGGCAATATTTGTTTATTTATTTCTCATTTTAAATACTTATTTTTATAGTTTTAGCAGTAGGGTTTTCATTCAAAAGTTTTAAATTTAATATCTTTCAATTTCCAAATATTTCTTGAACATAATTGAGAGCAACTCACATTAACTTTGAGGTAACTTGATCATTCTCCAAGTTAAAAAGTTGATAAATACAAATTAAAGTTAAAAATAAAACAATTGTTAAGACATAGAACAAAGTTACAAACATTAGATATACTCGTACATATAGAACGAAGCTTCTATAACAAGCTCCATAATTTAAGTAATAATCATTTCTAAATCTATGGTATTAATAGTATTTTAAAAGCTCCTAGGTATATCTTAAACTAGCTGTGCCCTGCGGTTTCACCCGCAGTGCACCCGTTCCCATAGGAATTTCGAGATTATCCTATTCCTGACGAAGACAAATAAAATAAAATAAGAATCATTGAAATCTGTCCAGCCGTTCTCGAGTTACAAATGGTGTAACTAAAACATATAGATTTAATATCGGGCCGGTAGTATTATACATAATATATAACATACTATCTAACATATTCCAAAATAACATCAATCTGCAAGACTCAGATGTAAAATGTAAAATGAAGAATGGACTAGATTCACTTACTATTTTAATATAGTAACTAACTATTTTAATACATAATTATATTTAGCGGCTAAAATATGTATAAGGTAATTAGAATGAACAAGTAGACCACGAATATAATATTAACTAGGTATGTTTTAAGACGTTCTACTATGTTTGCCAAAAAGAAGAAAATTTGGTTGTAATTTAAAAAATTAAGGAATCTCGTTGACTTCTAAATCAATAATCATTAAGATTTCTTTTGTTCTTCACACTTAATAGAATAACTAGCAGCGCTGCATTACATATATCCGTTTTTGTAAGATTTTTAAATATATGGGACTAGCTGCGCCCCGCGGTGTTACCTGAGTTGTACCCGTGCCCGTAGGGAATTCGGGATAAAATGTATCCCATATGTTATTCTGATGTATAACCTATATTACGGTAAAGTTTCATCCAAATCCGTTTAGTAGTTTTTGCGTGAAAGAGCAACAAACATACATCCATACATCCATCCTCACAAATTTTCGCATTTATAATATTAGTAGGATTACAAAATGACGGTATACGAGCTTTCATTATTCTAAATTGAAATATCAATGATTGAATTGAGTCCTTAGAGTCTGTTGGCGCATTCCTTCTATTGCTTCGTTTCGACCGTACAGTCACCGGGGGGCGTAGCTCAGATGGTAGAGCGCTCGCTTAGCATGCGAGAGGTACCGGGATCGATACCCGGCGCCTCCAGTAACGTAACAGCTTTTTGTTTTTGTATTTTATATTTTACTTTTGTAAAAATGCACACAAGGATTGCGCAATAACACTTAAATCTATTTAGTATCTAAGAAAAAAATGCAGTTCTTTCATAAGTGTATATTAAGCCGCATCAAATAGAACACTACTTATAACGTCATTATGTTTTGAAACATATTTTAGCCGCTAAATATAATTATGTATTAAAATAGTTAGTTACTATATTAAAATAGTACTTAAGTGAATCTAGTCCATTCTTCATTTTACATCTGAGTCTTGCAGATTGATGTTATTTTGGAATATGTTAGATAGTCTATACTTCTATACTAATATTATAAAGAGGAAAGGTTTGATTTTTTGTTTGTTTGTTTGTTTCGAATAGGCTCTGAAACTACTGCACCGAATTAAAAAATTCTTTCACCATTCGAAAGCTACACTATCCCTGAGTGACATAGGCTATATTTATTCCCGAAATTCCCACGGGAACGGGCACAACGCGGGTATATGTAACCCAAGGTATGAAAAACATGCCTAAAAAAATTGGTTATTGGCGTGCGCTACTAAATCTATTGATGATACACAAAAACAATGTTCTACACAATCAAAGTACATATCATTGCGAACAAATAAGTTCGCGAGGGCATATGTCTAACTATTATAGTTAAGACACAATAACCGTTTTAAGTTAAAATTAATTAGTTAAAAAAGGAGTGTAATTTTAAGTTGATGATATTCATATGATGATATGAATCTACATCAAAATAAATGGCTCTACAATCAAGGTTAATTATGTTTCTTTGTGTACCTCTTTAAATTATTAAAATCGGACAGTTAGTTTCAGAGTTATGATGAGAAATATCACTACATAGTATAAAATAAAGTCGTCTCTGTTTCGTGTCTGTTTGTCTGTATGCTTAAATCTTTAAAATAACGCAACGGATTTTGATGCAGTTTGTTTGTAATAGGTAGAGTGATTCAAGAGGAAGGTTTTTATGTAAAAAAAATCCCAAAATTCCCACGGGAACGGCCACAACGCGGGTAAAACCGCGGGGCGCTGCTTACAAAATAGTAATGCTCGATGGCGGGTCTCATAAGGCTACTTACTGTTTCGTGCGGTCAAAGCGCGCGGGGATATAGGTACCTACCTACGAACTACGAACGACGAAGACGTGCTATGTAGGTATTATCCCGAATTCTTCCTCACATGAAACCTTGATTGTGTATACATATATACTCGCGGGAGACATGTAATATTTTATCCCCAATTTCCCACTTGAAATTTTGATTGTGTATATTCCTGCGGGAGACACGCAATGTTTTATCCCGATTTTCCTACATGAAATCTTGATTACCCGAAGCGAAGCGAGGGCGGGTCGCTAGTATGTTATATAATTATAGATTACCGTAGCTCAATACTGGGAAAAACCCATTTGTGATAATCCTACCCGTAGTAGACCTTTTTGGCAGGAAGCCAAATTTATTCACAACACCGACGAGCAAGGTTTCAATCAACCTCTGCTAAAACTCAACTTCATACGTTGTTTTCACAACATAAATATTTAATATCTTTTAGGTTTCGTGCCTCAAGAGGAAAAATCGAAACCGTCATTTGGGATCACTTCGCTGTCCGTCCGCCTGTCTGTCTTGTGATAAGTTTTCATACTTTCTTTTCCTTCTCAAGAGAAAAAATATTAAGTGATTTAATTTAATTTTAGCCCAGTTCTAAACCTGTTTCTAAACAGTTTTTCCTGTATAGAAGGAATTGTCCTTGGTTGAAAAATCGTCTGTTCAGTTTTGATTTTAACTTAATCTTGATTTGAGAATATTGTACCAATGATATTTCATAGCCAGGCCAGTCCGCTTATACGAGTACAAGCGACAATCAATTCAATTTTAGTTTGATGGCCTCTGCTGACATTTCGTCGCACAAGTGACAATCAATCAATATTCTGTTTGGTTGTCAGCTGTCATTATACATGGGACTGTCACGTGTTACGTCATGTGACCATGACACGTTTTCATATATTTTAATAGTATCTGAGTAGACGCTGAGTAGTTCTGTAGCTCTCGTGACATAGTTTGACGAAGCGATGTTAGTTCATTGCGATTTTTAAGTAACGTGCAGCTCGAGGTCACTTGGATGGATGGCCAAAAGTAGCATTTCGATCTAAGCGCTAACGGGCTACGGGCACGTTCAGCTGTCGGTCCCGGTTGATTCAATCGTCAAACCATGTTGAAGGCCTTTACGTGGTCTAAAAATTCTGACAACAGGATTGGCTAACCTACACGAAATGAATGAATGAATGTGAAAGGAGTGGAATATTATAGTAAGACCACTTGTCTACACAAGCTTGCTCTCTCACTGCAAACGCAAATGTTGTTCGTAAGCTATCTAATTTCACTGCAGTAGTATTTATTGCTCGTCAGAACTTTCCAACTTTATAAAATGGTTCCCTGTATAGTTGTGTTTATATGAGTAAAGTTTGCGGTAGAGCTGCGATCTCTTTTGTTGCCCTTTGTGCCAAGGTATAGTTTAAAAATACCAACTTCAAACAGGCGCGTTTCAATTCAGGTGTGGTGACATTTTTATGGAAGACTAGCCTTGCCCCGCGGTTTCACCCGTGTTATACCCGCGGGAATTTTGGGATAAAATATATGCCATATGTTATTACGATGTGTAATCAACCTATTTTACTGTAAAGTATCATCCAAATCCGTCCAGTAGTTTTTTTGTGAAACAGTAACAAACATACATACATCCATGCTCTCAAACCTTCGCATTTATCTTATATATAAAATTCTCGTGTCACAGTGTTCGTTCCCGTACTCCTCCGAAACGGCTTGACCGATTCTCATGAAATTTTGTGAGCATATTGAGTAGGTCTGAGAATCGGCCAACATCTATTTTTCATCCCGAAATTCCCGCGGGAACGGGTACAACGCGGGTGAAACCGCAGGGCGCAGCTAGTAATACTATACGCGCCCCTAGGTGTTACCCGCGATTATCAGATAAATACTAAGAGATAATCTAAAGCTATCAAAACATGTGGATCGGAAAAAATAGATAAAGATAAGCTCTATTAAATAAAGTCCCCTTAGAAAGAAAAAACTCCCAACGACTATTGTAATTATTTGTTTAACATTTAAATAAGTGTTTCATATTGACCAAAAGTCCCCTTAGAAAGAAAAAACTCCCAACGACTATTGTAATTATTTGTTTAACATTAAATAGGTGTTTCATATTGACCAATCACAATGCATGACGAAGAGATGTTGACAACCTCAATGCGTTATTTGTCAAATTCAATACGCTGTCATTGGTCAATGTGAGCACCGCAAAGCTCCGCTCCGCTACTCTCTAAACGCATTAGGTATAGAAGCTGCCTGAAAGATGAAAGGAAAAGTGGATCGCCTGAAGGTCAATGTTACAACTACGCGAGATGAAATACTCTCGAGTTTCCCGGAAAATTTTGTAAAATGTTTATTCCATTTCACTTTTTAAACTAAGTAACATGGCCTTTATTCCGACGTCAGTAGTATGCGATAGACAGAATGTGCAATCTAATGCTCTTTCGGTTTCTGTATGCCTGGTACCTTTTCAATCTATTACGACATATTTATTGGGCGCAACTCAGCGATATTCGGACTAAACTAAAATTAGACGAACATTTTTTAGTTTAGAGCAAATTTTGTTAAAAATTATTCGAAGTTTCATTTCATCTAAACCTGATCGAAAATTAAAATGCACTAATTAGGTCGAGCCTCTTCCGCCATCTGGTGGCGAGTAGCAATATTAATACGTCAAAATGTTTGGAAAAAAGAGAATAGTAGTTTCAGATTTGAACCAAACTTGCCTATGGTTTGAACAAAATTTTAATTAGCTAATTCTTAAAAATTGACAATAGACAATTTGACGCGGACTATAATGCAAACTTAAAATAATGAATAATATACCCAGACAAATTCACTCGCGGTTAATTAGACCAAACTAAACCCTAAGCTTGTAATATGGAATCTAACTAACTGACACTAATACATACACAAACACAAATAATTTATAAGAATATATAATTGACACCCAGACGTCGTCGCCATCAACTATGTCTTCACATATTGTACACTCCGGGTGGGTATCGAATCCGCTACCCCCGATACAGTAAGCGCTCTCACTGCCACTGTGCCAATGGGCTTGTCAATAATATGACAGCTGATGAAAAGGCGGCCCAAAAATGTTTTTTATAAACGTTTCTAATCAAAGAAATATGTATGAGATTTTTATGTGCTACTAGCAGTACATCGCAACCCGCAGTTTCATCTGCGTTGTGCGCGTTCCCGTGGTAATTTAGGATTTTTTTAGACATATAAACCTTCCTCTTGAACCACTTTATCCATTTAATAAACTGCGTCGAAATCCGTTGCGTAGTTTTGAACATCTAAGCACACATAGGGACAGACAGACACCGGAAAGCGACTTTATTTTATACTATGTAGTGATTAGAACAACATCCAGCAGGTATGTTGAAGTAGGTTAGTCAATCCTAAGGTGAAGTTCCATTGAAACGGAGCGGTACGGAGTTCGATTTACCAATCACAGTGTATTGAGATTGTCAAACGACGCATTGACATAGACAAAATCTTATCGAAATGCATTGTGAATCTAGGTATTATCGGAGGTTTAAGAGTGTATACTACCTCAAATCGCTTATTTTCAACTCGGCGGGATCTCCATATATTCCTCGTTACTCAATATTTAACTTTGAAACGTATGTATGGTAAAGTTCATGATATAATCTATCGATCATATGTTTCGAAAACACGACTCCATGAAATTTTCTCGATAGAAAAAAATCGCAAAGTTATCTCTAAATTTTTACTAAAATCTTAATATCTCAATAAATACAAAAGTTGTTGAATTAAAATAAAGTGTAGTAAATTGAATAGGGTTTACAGAACAATTCATATGTTGCGGTTTTTTCAAATGAGTACCATAATGTTTGTAGGGAGCAAATACCTACAATTCGCGGGCCGAAACACCAAGCGCTCAGGTGTTTCTGTCCCGCTTCGGCTCAGGGGAAAATCTGAATACGCGAACTGAGGTAGTGTACACTCTTAAGCTGTAGCACAGTCTTTTTAAGTCACTTTACCGGTTCATAAAGCTTCATCCAACATTTTTAAACGAATTGCCAACAAAATGTATTCCGTTCGTGAAATATGAATGTGTATTATTTTTGAAAGCCTATTCAAAGACAGCATAACATATCTCCCGCTGCGACACTCATGTCGTGTTACAATAACAGCGGACGTGCCGTGACGTCACCGCGGTATCTGCATTGTATTCGTGTTTCCATAAAACCAGAAAATTTATGTCAAGTGTAAAAAAGAATTCTCTGCATCCATGGATTATGATTAAATTTTTTAAAAGTAAATTATATAAAGTAATAGCTGCGCCCCGCGGTTTCACCCGCGTTGTACCCGTTCCCGCGAGAGTTTCGGGATGAAAAATAGACGTTGGCCGATTCTCAGACCTACTCAATATGCTCACAAAATTTCATGAGAATCGGTCGAGCCGTTTCGGAGGAGTACGGGAATGAACATTGTGACACGAGAATTTTATATATAAGACTAGCTGCGCCCCGCGGTTTCACCCGCGTTGTACCCGTTCCCGCGGGAATTTCGGGATGAAAAATAGATGTTGGCCGATTCTCAGACCTACTCAATATGCTCACAAAATTTCATGAGAATCGGTCGAGCCGTTTCGGAGGAGTACGCGAACGAACACTGTGACACGAGAATTTTATATATAAGATTAGCCTGTAATGTCCCACCGCTGGGCAAAGGCACATCTCGTTGAAAATATCACTACAGTGAAGAGGAGTACTGAAAGAATTGAAATAGAAATATCACTACAGTGAAGAGGAGTACTGAAAGAATTGAAATAGAAATATCACTACTGTGAAGAGGAGTACTAAAAGAATTGAAATAGAATTTCACTCAGGTTCTGTTTAAAAAGGGAGAATAAATAAACATATTTTTCACAGTTTCTTTTAAATTTTAAAAACCAAATTAAAATTAGAGTTTTCCACCAAATGTCAATCACCTTACAGTATTTATTTTATCATTACTTGTATTCTTCTTTGTTATGATTTATGATAGAGGGATGGTTGAGGAATGAAGATACTAAGTAGTCTTAGTCAAGTGGAACTGTAAAACAGCGCTGCTTGACACTCAGCATTAATTGAGTTTCTGCCGTTTTCCTTTCTGTCGGTCTTTTTCTAAAACATAAATGTGCATTTTTCTTTTCATTTAGATAGTAATAATTATGTAATTTTTAATTTAGAGCTCTAGTTGTAAAATGGCAATAAAAAGTACGTACGTAAGTATTAGCCTCTGCTGGGCAAAGGCCTCTCGTTTCACTGAAGATATCAGTACAGAGAGGAGATAAATGGCAATTGGCAGTAAACAGTGTTTTATTTATTATTATTTTACAATAAACTGAATCAAATTGAAATCGAAAATAACATAATTAAGCTGAAGTTTTTTGTTTATTTGAACGTGCAAATTATTCTCTTCCTCTCTCTTCCTGTCTGTTTCTCTTTCTTACGTATCTTTGCAACTAGTATCAAGTCTTCAAACCTTCATAATCTAGTCCAACTATTTAAACAACTCTGATCAACAACATATTGTTTAACACAGAAATTGTATTACGTTCCTCACATTGCAGACATTTGATAACATTTTATAACTTATGTTTTATCACCTAAATTCCGTGCTTTGGAGGGCACGTTAAGCCGTCGGTCCCGGTTACTTTCTACGGATAGTAGTCGTTACATGAGCCATGTCAGAGGCCTTTGGCGGCTCAATAACTCTGACACCAGGATTGGTCAGGTTGACCATCCACTCGATGAAGAAGAAGATCACCTAAATTGTATTACGTGCCTCAGACCGCAGACATTCTGTATTATTTAAGAGTGAATTTTTTTTAATGACTATATTGTGTCCTGAACGAAGTTAATATAATGAAGTAACAAGAAGCCGCTGCAGTGTTATAAACTGATTAAAGCCGCTTCTAGGACATTAGGCTTAATACGAAGTGAGGTCAACAACTAACGCTGCGGACTGTACAGGAAAAACATGGGAAAAATACACCACGGGTATCGTGCATAGCGTGTTCACATTAACTAAACGAAGTACACTGCTTTAAGTGGCATGAACGTTGCAACTGCTACAAGTATTTTACAAACATTATTTTTTTATTCCGGTTCAAAACAATGATAGTTTCTCATTAACCGACTTCTAATAAGCGAGACATTTTCAATTAAGAATCATTTGACCATTTCGAATGTTTATATTTTTATGAGTTACTAGCTGTTCCCGCGGGTTCACCCGCAACGCGCCCGTTCTTGTGGGAATAACGGGATTTGAATTACTTGTTATCCTATTTCTGGCCAGATAAATAAAATATAAAAAGAATCATTAAAATCGGTCCAGCCGTTCTCGAGCTATAAATGGTGTAACTAACACGACTCTCTTTTATTTATATAGATGAAACAAAACAATTTGATAACAAATAGCAACCACCAGAGTCACTCCACGCGATAAAAACTCGTTTGAATTGTAGGTATCAATAAATTTCAATATCGGAAAAATTCACCAGTTATATGAAACAGTAAACCCGACTGAAAGAGGGGACCGCGAGCTGAAAATGCCATCATGCTCGTTGAGGCGGAAATTAAAAGGGTCCGGACACTGACTATCGCTGACGTTCGGGGTTTTCACTAAGTGTATTACATTAAATGTGTTTTCACTAAGTGCTTTAACGTCGAGTACGTGTTCTTGTTAACACGTTATAGTAAAGGGGCCGTTCACAAAATACGTTCGCGTTCAAGGGGGGGGAGGGGGTTTGCTGAGTGTGACAAGATGTGACAAGGAGGGACGGGGGGGTCTACGGCAACGTGATGTTCGCCGATCATTAAAAGATTTTAAATTATTTTTCTCAATTTTGATCATGATTCAGGGGGGGGGTCTTAGTTTTTGTGACGAAATATTTACATGGGGGTCACAGAAAGTGTGACACAGTGTGACAATAGGGGGGGAGGGGGTGAAAAAAAGTTGATTATAGCGTGACGTAGTTTGTGAACGGCCCCAAAAAGGAAATCGTTTCAGGTGCGTCTAAACGAACGTTCGCTCGCGCTAGTGTTTAAATTCATGGCATGACACGAATGTTTGCTCAGAACACAAAGTCTTAGGGTATTATAAACCAATCTTCTTCTTCTTCTTCATCGAGTGGATGGTCACCCTGACCAATCCTGGTGTCAGAGTTATTGAACCGCCAAAGGCTTCTGACATGGCTCAAGTAACGACTACTATCCGTAGAGTAATCGGGACCGACGGCTTCACGTGCCCTCCGAAGCACGGAATCATCTTACTTTTCGAGCAATCAGGTGATTCAGCCTGCAATGCCCTAACCAAACTGAGGAAAGTCTCACAAAGAGATTTTTGTGAGCTATACTCACCGGGAATCGAACCCGGAACCTCCGGGTCGTGAGCCGGGCGCTCAAACCACAAGACCACGGAGGCTGTTAATAAACCAATAGGGTTGCATAAAATCTCCATCAGATATTTTATGCAATCCTATTAGTTTATATTTGTCACCCTTAACTTGGTTTTAAGGAACGAGCGCGAGCAAATGTTCGGATTTGTGAAGAATGCTGGCGCAGGCTAGCTGTGAATGTGAAGTCATCTCCTTTTTCTCTAAGCAATAGCAAATAGATGTGAAAAGGCTTTTTTACTTCATCAGATAATACGGATTTTAATATTTTATTTAGTTTCTATGTTATATATATTTTTTTTATTGCGAAAACCGTTTATTAAGGAAGGAACCTGTGCGAAATTCAATCGATCAATTAGAACGCATTGAAATTGTCAAATAACGCATTAACTTTTCATTCAAAAATATTTCGTTATGCGTTGTGATTGATTGGTCGATTGAGCTCCGCTCCACTCGAATGGAACCGCACCCTAAGCCACGCGTCTGAATAAACTTTTTATTCAATGCAATCACTGCGATTCGACTTTTATCGGATTAGCGCGCAGTCGCTCAGGAGCCGTTTTTTATACAACCACTTTGATTCGTTTGTAATACTGTAAATAACCATTTAAATGGAGAGAGAATTTAATCATTTAACTTGTGATAAAAAAGAAACGATCTTTATTTGTTTTCTATTATTTAAATTCAAGTGTTGTGATCTAAATGGCCCTACTTTCTAAGTCCAAGATATATACAGGGTGAGCAATCCAAATGGGTCAGTATGGAGGTTTTGGAAACCATAACAGATAGCGAAATCTTGGCTTAGGAACCATGACGTTGATTTTAGTAAAAAGAAAAAGCGGCCAAGTGCGAGTCGGACTCGCCCATGAAGGGTTCCGTAGCAGCGAGTAACATAATAAAGAAGTTCTTGAAATAAATGTTTTTTTATTTACATTTGAGTTATTGAATGAATAATCAGTATTTTTTTGCGGTTTACGATTTATGTCGTAAAAAAAAAACT
Source organism: Cyclophora punctaria (assembly GCA_951394245.1). NCBI lineage: Eukaryota > Metazoa > Arthropoda > Insecta > Lepidoptera > Geometridae > Cyclophora > Cyclophora punctaria. Next base: position 13,699,736 of record OX596167.1, read on the forward strand.
ACTAACTAGACCTCGTTCAAACCAATTTTCGGTGTTAGATTACATTGTTATGTACATCATATATTTTTTTTAGTTTTATCATTCTCTTATTTTAGAAGTTACAGGGGGGGGGACACACATTTTACCACTTTGAAGGAGTCTCTCGCGCAAACTATTCAGTTTAGAAAAAAATGATATTAGAAACCTCAATACCATTTTTGAAGACCTATCCATAGATACCCCACACGTATGGGTTTGATGAAAAAAAAAATTTTTTTTTCATTTCTAAGTATGGGAGACCCCCCTAAAATTTTATTTTTTTTCTATTTTAGTGTGAAAATATTAATGCGGTTCACAGAATACATCTACACACTAAGTTTCAACAACATAGCTCTTATAGTTTCGGAGAAAAAAGGCTGTGACATACGGACAGACAGACAGACAGACGGACGGACAGACAGACAGACAGACATGACGAATCTATAAGGGTTCCGTTTTTGCCATTTGGCTACGGAACCCTAAAAACTGCATTCATATACTTACAAAAATACGTGTACTCGGCCCAGGAATCGAACCTGGACTTTTTGAAAAATTAAATTTCGTTATTTTCCTTTGAATATCGGTTATGTAGCTCTTAAATAGTAAATGTTACTAAGAAACATGATATCTAAAACTAATAAAATGCATTGTTTTTAAACAACGAAGTTTTATTTTTCAATACTTCAGTGCCGCCGCCGGCCCTTTGACTTTGTATGGGGAAGTTTAATATTGTTTAAGTAATTGAACATACCATTTTGAACATTTAATGAAATCCGGTTCCAATCAAATTCTACGCCTCTTTTGCGTGGGGGGTTAGAAACCAGTGAAATAACTCATACAAATCCTAAAAATATTATCGCTTTAAGATTTATTACTTCATAAGATAATAATATATTTCGTCGCAGTTTAATTTGGCGTACCTTTCACTGGTTGTCCTTAAATAAATAAATAAGTATAATATTTTTCAAATGACCGTTCTACCTGTCCTTAACTCTAGCTCTCATACAAGGGCTGTACTCAAACGATGAGGACTTTCAATGAAACGTGTGGCGTCCACTCCAGCCGTGATTGGCCGCCCCAATTACGGCAAGCGTTGTATCTAAACGGTCCTATTGTTGTTCTATCGGGCATGTCAAATTGCTAACCGGTTCCAATCAAACCGATGAATTACGGAGTGACGTTGTTATCAGGGTGAATTTATCAGTTGGATATGGATGGCCATATCTGGAACTATGACGATAATAGACAAATGGTTAGAGTGCCGCACAAATCTATATTATAAAAAAGTCGTGCTAGTTACACCATTTATAACTCGAGAACGGCTGGACCGATGTTAATGATTCTTTTTTATTTTATTTATCTTGGTCAGGAATAGGATATAAGATAAAATTCCCGAAAATCCCACAGGAACTGGTTCCTTGCATTAGCATAAATAAAAAACTAAAAATATTGAAAAAGTAACTCTTATTAACACCATTTGTGCTATCAAATCTCCTTTCGCGACATACGCTATTTTTCAAAGACACAAACACCTTTATAACAGTGTTTTAATTAACAAGCGTCTATATACATAGAAGGCAGTATTTCTTTGCTGCTGTCCACTTGGATCCACTGCGCGGATCCTAGTACACTTTTTTGTCTACCTTTTCTTTTTCGGTAGGTTAGGGTTATTTTTTTTTACTAGATAAAAGTCAGGTGTAAAACATAGTCTTTTAAGTCACAGAACTAAAATGTCTAACTAATTATGTCTTCTGTGCTCCTGGGGGATCTCAGAAGACATAAATAATCACCTGGGTGATCGAGCTCAGGTGATTAACGTGGATAACGTGACTTCTTTGGCCAGAAATCAGACTTATTCATTTTTGTCATCGACACAATTAATCACTTTGAGCTTTTATCAAAGTCGGCTCCGAACCTTTTTACTTTTCCTCGTAGTTTCCGACTTGACACTTTCAGATCCTAGCTAGTGTACATTAAAAACTCACCCCGTAGACACCCCGTCCCGACAGAGAGCTAGCAAAAAACAATAACCCGCAGTTTCCAATCAACTTCCCAATTAGTTTGCGCTTCAGCCACTTGTTATTTCCCACACTCTCATCGGACGCGATCGACAATAATACGATCTATAACGGCATAACCGATTTGATCCTGTGTCCTGCTGGCATGTGAAGGAGCTTACAGTGTGGGGCTGCGGCTTCGATTCCCGTCGGAGTCACCAAAACGTGCGGACAAAATTTTTGCCAACGACGTCTGGGTGACAATAATAAAATGTATTAGTTTATATATGTATTAGTATCTGCTAGTTAGATTCCATATTACAAGCTTAGAGCTTAGTTTGAGTGGAATTAACCGGAAATTGGTCCGAGAGTATTTTATTATTTATGACGACGTCTATATTCGTATACTAATAACATCATTGACAAGACACCCAAAGCTTTATTGTATTGGATAAATAAGTATGTAAATGTAATTAATTAATAAAGTAGTTCAATTGGAGCAAAATGTTCGCGCTTGGCATCGAGTCTGAAGAGCATCAGTTCGTAAATACTTAATGATTTTTTAATACAACCACGAACTTTCCTTTCGCTTCGCGTCATGAAATACTCTCGTTGGAAACGATTAAATCTCAGTATTTCGGAATCTGTACTGAGTACTTCGAGATACGAAACGTTCACTTGAAAATCCGGCTTTCGTTCACTTGAATACTGGAGAAATATTTTTTGAAATTGGATTTTTAAAGTGAGTTGGAATATTGCTGGTGTGTTGGAGTTGTGAAACCTTTGACTTAGTTTATCAATTGAAACGATTGGGACCTATAACTTGCACGGCAAAGGACAACAGCAGTCAGATAGATATGGCACTTAGGGCTACCAATCCAATTAGTGGTCACGATTATTTAATCACGATGGCGGTGCATGAAATAACCGCCACGTGTGACGCATCACACCCGGCTGTGTGAGTTCGGCGCGCCCTAGGCGATTTGTGGTGGCTGTGTATACACTATTTTTTGTAACGAGTATTAAAATGTGGAGTAATGTCTTCGATTTTCCAGTTGAAGACGATTACTTCTGAAGAGGAAAAAGGTTTAGTGATTTTATTCCATTCTTACCCTATCTCTAAAACATTTTCCTTATCAGGAAGACATTATTCCACATTTTAAGACTCGGTAAGAAAGAATAGAGTATAGTCGGTAACGGAGATTCGCTTTTCCTTTTGCCACGAGATGCCTTGACTCGAGAAGAAGAAGAAGAAGAAAACATTGATTAACCAAAGCACTACAAATGATTATTTCAATCCATTGCTATTTCAATTTAAGTGACCTTTCAAACAGAAGCTACCGTTTAATATATTAGTATTCTTTATTAAAAATATCCCTAACACAAATGGATTTTCCAATACTTGTTCTGAAATGTGACTCGCGATGACAATGGCGGAGTTGGTCGATCCCGTTTCGTTTATTCTCCTTCCCACCAGATTACGTCACGCTATGAGTAAGATTATACCCGTTTCGTTATTTAACAGAGGCACCCCATTTTTAAATAAAAGTTCGGAGGCGGTTAAAATATTTATTGAATAACAAGTCCCGCCTCGCGGTATTGCCCGCGTTTTACCCATTCCATCGGGAATTTCGGGATAAAATGTATCCCATGTGTGATGCTGATGTATAACCTATATTAATAATAATACAATAAATCCGATCAGCAGTTTTTTCGCGATTGAGTAACAAACATACATACATCCTCACAAACTTTTTAATATTAGTAGGAGTAGGACTTGACTTCTTGTGGCAACAATCCACTCTGTATAAATGACATAATACTATCAACCAACTCTCAGCATATTTCATACAAATTCCTGTGGAATTCAAGCCGAGTCGCGCTTGGATCATTACGGACCATTACGGACTGATATAGCGATTAAGATAACATATGATAGATCGCCGACACTTCATGAATATCGATTCTCAGGATATGCCCGTAATTTATTAGTATTTCCTCAATGCAAACGTTCCACTATTAACGAACCGTTGTAATTTAATTTGGAATCGACACCTAAATGTGCAGAATATTCCCATTTATAAAGGAGTTAGTTCGACTCTAGTGTTTGTGAATGTGCAGGCGTGATGTGGCCGCCATTTTCTTTTGTTTGATGAATACTTAGTGAAGTTAAGGGCATTTATATATGGACTAAAATGTTATTTTAATTTAAGTGTAAAATGGCAAATGGAAATGGGATGATGAATGCAGCAGTAGTATAAAGGTGCTCACTTTAATTAAAAAAGTAACCAAATAATAATATACTGTATGTGTGTGCAACGATGTATTTGACGATGACGGCGACACCCGATTTTTTAAAAATATACATAATGTTACAGATTATTTGTTTATGTTCTTTTTACAAAAACTTGCTTCTCGACGCTATTCACGTCAATCTGGTGAATTCAGTGTGATAGTGGCATTTATTGTTCGGCAGCATTGAAATCGTTACAACGCTATCGTTTCTATATTAAACACTCCGTTGAAAGCATGGAACCCCTCATTTCTGAGCCAATGGATGACCAACCCTCATGCGGTGGTATGCGTCACACGCATGAGTAATTCTATTATAGAACCTAACAACAACGGACTTTGTTTCAAACAAAATGTTTGTTACGTCACTAAGTGAAGCTTGCTTTAGGCGGCACGTTGACGATAGCTTCGTTATTTTAGCCGTTAGGGTGCGTACAGACTATGTAACAAAAAATGTTATATAACAATATTTAGTAACTTTCCTTAGTGTGTAAGAAATTTGAAAATGCTGTATAACTTTTGCTATAATATAACACGTCAACTATATAAACTGTTTTATATTAATTTATTTTTATTGGAAAATTTAGGGCTCGTGTAGTTTAACTAAACTAAGCGGTGTTCATTTATTGCAATTTATCGTTAAGAAACATGCATATCGGCCCCTACTTGGATGGATGGCCGATAGTGGCATTTCTATATCAGCGCTATCTGCTTTGAAGGGCACGTTAAGCAATCGGTCCCGGGTGTATCAATCGTTACACTACAACGGAGGTCTTTAGGTGGTCTCAAACTCTGACACCAGGGTTGATCACCTATTCTATATGAATGAATTGGAAAACAAACCTTTTTGCAACATTAAGCAGAACAAGTAAAATCTTATTCAACAATGTTATATAACATGTTTTGTTATAATAGTCTGTACGCGCCCTTACCTTGTTATTTAAATGGTTCGGAATATGACAGGCGGTTGGGGTCTGTAATCTGCATTGCAATAGTTAACTGGTTCACACTCAGTTAGATGGGAGAAATTGAAATGTAAATACCGTGGGAGGCAGCGTTGGGTGCCGAACAAGCTGAATACAGGCGGGGAAGTCCCGGACACATTCAGGAAGCGAACCGATTCGAAGTGAGGGTAGCTCAATGTGACTCGAAGTGAGCAGCTTTACGGGAATTTACTATTGGCCTTTTGAATACGAACACTTTCAATAAAAGGAACAAATATACCTACCTAATAAATACGATTTTTTTTGTTGTCATTTTCAACATTATTAGATTAACTACGGACAAAACCGGAAAAAAACGGAAAAAACCGGATATAAGTCGTGTTCGTTAACTAAAAAATAAAAAAACAAAATAACGTATGGACGTACGTACGGACGGGTGAACCCGACCACAAGTGCACACTGCGGCGCATACGGCTGCGAAGTCCATTCTGATTATATTTGTCCATTAATATTTATTCATCTGGTATAACGTGCTTATATCCGCAAGACTTTGCTTCCCGCTCAAGCGATTTTGAATCTTAACTTTTTGAAATATAATTTCCGCGACAGTACTTCATAGGCATTCCAAGTGGAACCGCATCCGCAGTTAGTTGACAAAATGGATTAACGAGAGTTTGGAACGTTTGTGTTTGACCACTTTATTTGAATAAGGTACAGTTGATGCCATATCTATTTATACGAGTATCTGAAGAGTTTGATTGTAAGTGTTTTTTTTTGTTCGAAAATCGAGTAATATTTGATAGACGTAATGTAGGTTATTTTTTCAGTATGTGAAAGGTATGGTCACATTTTTCCCGTCACATATTTTTTTTAGGTAGTTCTCATTAAATCCTAGTTTGGAGTCGGTTTTTCACAAAAAATTACAAATATTAATTTTTCAAAGTTTCAAAAAAGTTTTTGAAGTATTTTAAAGGACGTTCTGTATATGTGTGTGTGTTAGTTTATATTTGCACGTGACCTCCCGCACGTGTGCCCTATTTCTCAAAAACTGATCCTATTTCTATGGATTCTTTTATTGGATAGACGGGGTAAGGTCAGGTCAAAGAGCGGGTTATATGGAAATGGAACGGAATATTCACAAAGGAAAGACGAGTATAATCTTTTTGAAAACCATTATTTTGTATGAGTATGTATTTTCGTAGGGCGTCTGAAAACCAGCGCTGTACCGAGACCTCGGCCTCCGTACAGCATCAGCTGACACGTCTCCTATTGCTGCATTATTTTTTTATAATTTTGAAATTTATTTTTTATTTTCTTGCATTGGTTAATGATTATTTTATTTTATTTATTTACTAGCTGTGCCCCGCGGTTTGACCCGCAGCGCCCCCGTTCCCGTTGGAATTTTGAGATTTATATTCCTTATCTACACTAATATTATAAAGCTGAAGAGTTTGTTTTGTTTGTTTGTTTGTTTGTTTAAACGCGCTAATCTCAGAAACTACTGAACCGATTTGAATAATTCTTTCACTGTTAGATAGTCTATTTATCGAGGAATGCTATAGGCTACATTTTATCCCGAAATTCCCACGGGAACGGGCACAACGAGGGTAAAACCGCGGGGCGCTGCTAGTTTTTCTTATATAAAAACCTTGTCCTGACAATAAGGAACACATTTTAAAAAGACATCCAATTTGGTGCAGTCATTTTTATATTACAGATTTATTTATTCTTGGTCACTTGAAAAAATCTAGTTGTAATTTTTTTTAATCCCCTCGATGTACTGATCTTCAGTGAGATGAGAGGTCTTTGCCCAGCAGTGGGACATGACAGGCTAATCCTTAACTTTTTTACTTTTTTATAACTGTTCCGATCAGAAGCGTTATTTTATTTCCTCGTATTTAGTGACAGCTGGTTCAGTTTCACGGTGGCGATAGGTTTCCTTTGCATCTTTGGTGATTACCTTTTGTATTGGATATCGATGTGTATAAAATTATTTACTTGTTATTATTGGTCTTATTTTGTCATGTATTAATAAATTTAATATAATAAATGTGATACTGCCTCAATTTGAGTGCCTCCTATATTCTTATCTTTCCACCATTTTATGGATTAATGTCAGATATTCATGTAAAAGACCTTCGCAGGGTGATATTTTTATAGTTTTTGGTTCATTTCCTATTTGTTCAGTTTTTCTATCAATTGTCATTTTTTATTAATTGAAATACTTTGTATCCTTGCTAGCTCTTTTTATCTTTGATTTTATTTATTAACAAAGATATAATATATTCGCCATGTCTGATAGATCGTCGTCGTTTATTTATTTAGCCTCCCAAATTCTGAATTTTTCGTAAATTTGGGTGTGAAAAAGAAAATCGCCTTATTTGTTTTAAATAATATATTATTTATACTTACTTCTCTTACATTTTTTATTACTCGTGTTGCTGAGATTTTTTTTACATATTTTTTGTCGTATTTCCTTTGACGAAAAAATATATATAAATGTCAATAATTATTTATTACATTTAAATGTATTTTTTGATATTTTTCCTTTTTGTGATAATAGGATGAGGGAATGGATTGTGGTGTGGGAATATTTAAATCGTCGGGAGGTCGTTATTGTCCCCACGTTGAGGGTGTTTCCAGTGTCGCATTAAGGGTGCCGCTCGTCCGCTGTTTTTTTGAAAATTATTTTGATGCTGCAGTTAATGGTGTGAACTAGAAAAATAAAAATGTGCCTAAAATAATGAAAAAAGAAATATGATATAACAGAACAGTGTTTATTGGCTGAAATACTAATTATTTTACAAATATTATTATATTCGCTGAGGTAACTCATTTTTTTTAACTAACTTAAAAAAAATATGCAAATTAATTCTTATGCCTAAAATGAGGCCAGTCAAAAATTTGCATACTTTTTTGACCTTAATAAAACTTTTACTAAAATCCTGAAAAATAAATACATAAAAAAAAATGTAGACTTACCTTTAAGTAGATCGGCGGGTGATTTTGAAAAAGTTTCACAAAAGTTTTTCATGGTTGTCCGACACTGCATTTCCCGGGGGGGATGGGGTTCACTCTGTGGTGGTGCGGGCTCACTTCGCGGAGGTCACCCATCCAGTGACGAGCCAGCAGGCGCTGCACAACATGTCTGAAAGAGCGCGCCGATTCGCTGTCGGCCATGTTGCCGCAGAAACTCACGCATGCGCCCCGACAGAACTCGCAGTAACAATTGCCAACAATCTTAAGAAAATACCCTCCAAAGTAATCCAATTTACAAAAATCATCATTAAAAGTTTCAAATAAAGTTCCAATAAATGTATCCGCAGCCTCCGTCCTGTTTTGCCTGCATTCAAAACATTCGGTTCTCCACGTTTCGAACTCTATAAAAGTTTGCGTCCGTACCGGTTCCGTTTCCTAGAAATGCACGTAAAGGTGGCTCTCCAACGCGATACCCGCAAGCTATTTCCGAATACTTTGATACTCTTCGGGATAAAATATGAAAGTCAACGGCGCGAAATTTAATTCTATATTTTAAATTGGAGCTGGTTTAAAATGTATTAATTAAATCTTCGTTCACGAATGCTTTTTTGATATTTTAACTTTAAACTTACTTTGGAAAGGAAAGGTTTATGTGAACTTTTTTGTTTTAAAATAATAAATTAGTTGTGGGTTGAAGAAGTCGCTTGAGATTTTAGGAATAAATAACATTTAGTTAATAAATTTAATTGAATAAATAAATAACATTTAGTTTATCAAGACAGGTTACCTCGATCACCACGAAAATGATATCGGTAGCACTCGTGTTGCAGTTTGACTTAGCGACGTTAGCTCATTGCAATTGTTAAGCAACGTGACGCTCGGCACCTACTTGGATGGGTGGCCGAAAGTTTTATTTCTATCAGAGCACTACCGTACTTCGGAGGACATGTTAAGCAGTCAGTCCTGGTTCTTTCAATCGGTAGACCATGTCGAAGGCCTTAGGTGGTCAAAGAACTCCAACACCACGGTGGGCCATAACTTACCGGATATGAATAATGACCACGATAACATTGTTTTTCGCTGAGCACGACACCAAGAGAGTTAGAGTTCAACAAGAATGTCACAAATAATGCAAAAAGCGCATTTTTTCTCCTCGCCTGTAATTATTGCGTTTGTTTGGATGGCTTAAAGCGCTAACGAACCGTGCGGCATTTTCCCCAGCTTTAAATAAAGGGTAGCAAAATTCTCACCGTTATTTTACGATGAATGCACAGTGAACTACCCTCCGGCTCGCAAATATAGAGGACAGCTATTGCATTGTTGGATCGTTGGACGATATAACTTTTGAATTATAAAACAATATATAAGTACATCAGTTACGATACCCGGTTGAAATTAGTGAAATGTTTACCAGATTACGAGAGGGGAGAGTGTGATATGGGCAACAGATGGATGGATCGATTTTGATGATTCTAAAATTTTATTTTATGTAGTAGAATTATGGATCACAATCCTCTGCCTGACCTTATGACGCCCTTATCCCTTACTCTCTTCTTCTCTCTCTCTCTCTCTCTTTCTCTATATCTCTCTCTCTGCCTTTAAAATTTCTGATCCTTGATTGGAAAGTGCCTCCGGAGGGTACTTTGTATCTAACTCAATTCGTTATCAGATCCCATCAGCCACTACAGTGTGTTTTCTGCTACACTCAGAAATCACATTAAATTGAGAATTATTGATGTATGTAGTGACGATTGTATGTAGTGTAGAGTAGTGTATTGTTTCATAACATTTGTTACGTGTTTTGTTGTACAGGGTGGCTTTTTAAGACGGTCAGCATGGACCAGTCTGAAACTATACTGACTGATCTTCGTATCTCGTATGCGTGTCCATGAAAGCGGTGCGGAGCCCGATTCACCAATCACAGCGCATCAGGATTGTCAAACAACACATTGACATTGTCAAAATATTTGTAATCCATTGTGATTGGTCAGTTGAGCGCTTACCCATATTGACTGATATATGAATATGGGTATATTGACTGATTTAAAAATCAACCCTGTATAGTTTGGAAGCACTCTAAAGAATCATTAAATAACTGACAACGCCTATTAGTATCTACTAACTAACGAAATAACTGGCAAAGCACTAGCTTAGTTAAGTAAAGCACTAACAGGCACTTGACAGTCCGATCGAAGTGATCACCGTGAGAGGAAGTGATCTTACAATTACATCGACCGATCATTTCGCTACGGCCGCGCGGCCGGGGAAATTTCAAGCCATTTCACCTACTTTGAACTAAAACTTATATATTATGACTTAATGTTACTGTTGCCATCAAAATTGGTACAAATTTAAAGTAAAGTATCTCTCCAAAATATATTACATTTTATTGACATGTCATAGGCCGTTAGGATTCAAATACTCTGACACCAGGGTTGGTCACAGGTAGCAGAGCAGACCTTGATCTTATCAAAAGATTTCAAACTTTATTTTCTTGGTGCATGAGATCAATATCTATTGCATCTACGAGTGTAACTTCATTAACACTAATAAGTGGTTTCATGCAAACCATTAACCTGATAAACAATTATTAACCTGTAACAAATATCGCCATTGAATACATATTCACTTAATTAAGGTTATTAACACGTGTGCACTGACGCGTTGGTATCCATTACGTTAATTATCAGTCAGTGCAAACAGCTGGTGTAGATGACGCTTTAAGGCTATAATTTACTAATGGCCTGTTTTCATTGGTTGAGCGATGTAAGCAAGTACGGTGATATAAACCATCGGTCAGTAGCTAGTCAACTTTGCCTTCAAGATGATCCGAATGGAAATGCTTTCTATTGTTTTGTGCAAGTAATGCGATAGGTACACTTGACTCTATGACGGTTGTGTTCCTTTGTGTTCTGTTTCTGCGCAATACCGTGTGCGTTGTTCGACATGACTCGACCTTTTCGCCGGTGAAAAGCTACTTGACTGGTAGTGTAAACAGTCTACTGTCGAGACTCTTTCTTCTCACTGTATTTGCACTTGTTTAGAGTGGCGACCGCTAAACGCTTGACCAATAAATAAACATACTCGTACACGTACAAATTCACACACGGTTTATTAGACTCAAACTAAACTCTTAAATGGAATCTAACTAACCGATACTACTACATATACATTAACAAATACTTTGTAACTAATGTAAACCACGCATTAAGTATGCATATTAAGCTGTTATTGCCCACGCATAGTCCTATGTCGGTTAACGTGGTGCGAAGCTATTTCATAGATAGAGGCATAGATAGAATACTAAACAAATCATATATACACCCTGTATACATATACGGATTAACGCCTCTATGGTCTAGTGGTATGTGCACTCGCCTGCCAAGACTTAGGTCCCGGATGTAATATAAGTTAGTATGAGGGTAAGAATAAAATCAGTGTTTAACCAACTCGTGACGTGTTTCATTACATGGTGTCAGAAGTGGCTAAATTTAATTGATTATAGCGGTGACAACGAACTTAATTACGTACAAATTTATTATTTACGAGAACTTTAAAGTTGTGTCAATAAAATATGGAGCACGCACGTCCTCCAGCCGAATTATCTCTGGACGGCGGTCCGGCCGCGCGGTCCGAGGCGTGGCGGCAATGGCGGAAGCTTTTCGAGGTGTTTTTAAAGGCCTCTGGAGTGAGTAAGGAGCCTAAAGAAGTTCAATCTAGCTTGTTGGTTAACCTCATCGGGTCAGCGGGATACGAAGTTTACACAACATTCGTGTTTGGAGACGGAGAAACGGAAGATGATATTGATTGTGTATTGAAAAAATTTGATCACTATTTTGGTACTAAACCAAATATCACCGTTACGCGTTACAAATTCTTTTCTCGGAATCAGGAAGATGGTGAAAATATAGATCGATACGTAACGGCGTTGCGTTTGTTAAGCAAGCAGTGTGAATTCGGGGAGTTACAAGAAAGTTTGTTACGAGACCGAATAGTGTGTGGAATCGTAAACAATACGGTCCGGGACCGATTGCTTCGCACGGACGAGTTAACGTTAGATAAGGCGATTCAAATATGTCAGGCTGCCGAAATATCTAAAGAAGAAAGAGTGTGTATCGACGGAAAATCGACCATTGAGGAGTGTGTGAACGCGGTGTCGGAACGCGGTGGCGGGCGCGGAGGCCGGCGCCGGCGCGGTTGGCGCGCTGGCTGGCGCGGCGCGCAGCGCGGCGGGAGCGGAGCCCGCGCGCACCCGGCAGCAGCGGCGCGCGCGCCCTGCGCCACCTGCGGAGGAGTGGTCTGCGACGGCGGAGACCGGTGTCCCGCGCGCTACGCCATGTGTTTTGTGTGTGATAAAAATGGGCATTTTTCACGTGTGTGTAAAGAAAAGAAAATGATGCGAAAAGTGTTAAATCTTAGTGTAGATTCGGCGGAAAGTGATAAGGACGATATGTTTTATGTGGACACGCTTTATGAGGATAAAAAACTGAGTAAGTCGTTTAAAGAATGGTTCGAATATGTTGAAATTATGGGTAAAAAAGTTTGTCTCAAAATTGATACGGGGTCGATGATAAATGTAATTTCAAAAACTGAATTTTTGCATCTAGGCTTTTCTGTTAAACAACTTAAACCATTTAATAAACGAGTTCACTCTTTTACGGGAAACCGGTTACCTGTTATCGGTATGGAAACATTATGTATTGTTTATCGTAATAAGTCTTACAATTTAACGTTTGTTGTTGTTGATTTTAATTGTCACAATATACTTGGTTTAGAAGGATGTAACATAATGGGATTAATTACATATGTCAATAGTATTTATTTAGAAAAGTATCCAAGTTTATTTAAAGGATTAGGCAAATTACCAGGAAAATATTCAATTGTAGTGGATAAAGATGTCCAACCGGTAATATCTCCCACTAGAAAAATACCGTTAGGGCTTAAAGATAAATTGTTAGGGGAATTACAAAGAATGGAAAAACTCGGGGTGGTAAGAAAGATTACGCATCCGACCGATTGGGTAAATGCTATAGTAATAGTACCTAAAAAGGACGGTAGTATTCGTGTATGTTTGGACCCTAGACCGCTGAACCGAGCGGTGAGGCGCGCGCAGTACTCGCTGCCGACGGTGACGGAGCTGGCGGTGAAGCTGCGCGGGGCCTGCGTGTTTAGTGTACTTGATGCCCGCTGCGGCTTCTGGATGGTCGAGATTGATGACGTCAGCGCTGACTTATGTACCTTTGGTACTCCCTTTGGTCGCTATCAGTTCTTGCGCTTACCATACGGCATAAGTTGCGCGCCAGAAATTTTCCATGCTAAGCTTAGACAACACCTGGAAGACCTGGAGGGTGTCGAGTCCTTTATCGATGACTGTATTGTATGGGGCCGCTGTAAGGAGGAACATGACAGAAGACTGGAGGCCCTATTACAACGGGCGACAGAAATCGGTATTAAGTTCAATGGTGATAAATGTAAGTTTGGAGTTTCAGAGGTTACATATCTAGGACATAAGTTTGATGCGAATGGTATGAGTGTGGATGATTCAAAAGTAAAAGCGATATTAGATATGCCTTATCCTTCGGACAGGAAATCACTAGAAAGGTTTTTGGGGATGATCAATTATTTGTCAAAATTTATACAAAACTATTCGGAATATGTTAATGTACTGCGGGGTTTGTTAAAAAAGGATACAGAATGGCTATGGGATGAACATCATTCGGAAGCTGTGGACAGTTTAAAACGTAAACTAACTAGTGTACCGGTGTTAGCGCTTTATTCAACAGAGGTGCCCGTGGTGTTGTCGGTTGACGCCAGTAGTGTGGCTCTGGGTGCGGTGATGCTGCAAAATGGGCGTCCCGTAGAGTTTGCTTCACTTACTCTTACTGATGCACAAACAAGGTATGCCCAGATTGAAAAAGAAATGCTGGCTATCGTGTTTGCTGTAGAGCGGTTCAGACAATATATCTATGGTCGAACAGATATCACGGTTGAAACGGATCATAAACCGCTGGAAGCATTATTCAACAAGCCTTTGGTCTCAGTACCAGTTCGCTTACAGCGGATGATGATGAGAGTGCAAGGGTTTGAGTTTAAGGTTGTTTACAGACCTGGAAAATACATGTATATTGCAGATACTTTGTCACGTGCACCGTTGACTGAACTGATGGATGAACGGGTGTCCGAAGAGGTTGAAATACAGACTTGCTTTACTATACAAAATGTGCCATTCAGTGATATTAAAATACAGTTAATTAAGTCCGAAACTGAAAAAGATATTGACTGTAAATATTTATTAAGATATATTAAAAACGGTTGGCCTAACAATAGGCGGGATGTGAATGAGAGAATAAACGTTTTTTGGTCGTACCGTGAAGAACTCCATTATCTTGACGGTGTTATATTTAAAGGACAGTGTGTGTTTATTCCACGTGGTCTACGTTCGGAAATGCTACGACGGGTACATGAGGGTCACTTGGGTATAGAACGGTGTAAGCGTCGGGCACGCGAGGTAATGTTCTGGCCGGGCATGGCAGGGGATGTTGAAAACGCGGTGCGGCAATGCGCGGCATGTGCTCTGCACGCGCCGCGACCGCGCCGACAGCCGCTAATATTGCACGAAGTACCTGACCTACCTTGGCACAAATTGGCCTCCGATATATTTGAGTACAAAAGAAAAAAATACATAATTCTAGTAGACTACTTTTCGAGCTTTGTTGAGGTAGAAGAGTTAAAGGGAATGAGTAGCATACATGTTATTAACTTTATGAAGTCACAGTTTGCGCGACACGGCATACCGGCCGAATTAGTAACGGATAACGGACCGGCATACAGCTCAGGTGAATTCAAACAATTTATGAAGGAATGGGAAATACGTCATATCACATCGTCACCGCACTATGCTCAATCTAATGGGAAAAGTGAAAGAACAGTTCAGACAATAAAAAATATGTTGAAAAAATGTGTTGATTCAGGTCAAGATTTCACATTGAGTTTATTAAACTTAAGGGCTACACCGCGCGACGGATTCGATTCCCCAGCTCAGATGCTAATGGGCCGACGTATAAAAACGAAATTACCGATTACAAATGAATTATTGGGTGAGCCAGTTAACAACAAACATAATTACCAGGCATTGATGGCACAGAGGGATAAATGTAAATATCAACATGACAGGTCAGCGAGGTCACTCGAAAGACTAACACTGGGTGATAAAGTGACGGTAGTGTCGAATGGTCCACGAAAAATAGTGACTATCGTAGAAAACGCACGAGAGCCTCGTTCATATATTGTGGAGGATGAAAATGGTAACAGATACCGACGTACGAGAAGTCAGTTGGTGTTACGCGGGTCACACACCGAAGATAACGAAATAAACAGATATAAACATAATACGCTGAAAAGTCACCAAGTAAAAACCGGTTATGTGTCGCAGAACAAGTCAGTGTTTTTACCAAATGTTCGAGTTCGCCGACGTAAGAAAATATTAAGTGACGATCAGCTGAGCCATACGATCACGTCGCGGCAGGCAAGTGCTCCGTGCACTCCAGTAGCAGATGATGGTAACGGGTCCAGCAGTAGTGATGGTAGTGACACCATGAGGTCGCCCTCGCCGCATTTGGTTCCTATGCAGAGGTCTGCGGAGCGAACTGCACGAATGCTTACAGGCTTGTTTTTTGGTAAATCAATAGATTAGTCAATTTAATAAGGTTGGATTGTGTAATGGTTCTAGCAAAAAACCGTTTGGTCATAACAGTTGTTAATCGATATTTATTATTATAATAGGTATGTAAATATTTATAGTAAATATATAGTACAGGTAAGAAGTTTGTAGAAACTAGGTATTATATAACTATCACTGATGTTATTTTATTCTTTAAATTAGAAAACAGTCAGTTATGTTTTATTTTTAAGATAGGTATGATTCTTATTGATAACTTTAATTAAACTTGTGTTTATATTAGTACAGATAAGAAACTCGTATATAAAACTATTATGTATCTATCTCTGATTTTACTTTGTTATTATAATGAGGATAACATGTGTTATTGTTGGATAACATTCTTTTGTTTGTAAGGGGAAAGATGTGGTATATAGTGCGGGTACATGTAATATAAGTTAGTATGAGGGTAAGAATAAAATCAGTGTTTAACCAACTCAGTTCCCAGGTCGAGCGAAAACATGTTTCTTACTTTTCAAACATGGCTCGGGTTTTAGATCACCAACGCGCGTGTGGTATGCATGGTTATGGTAGCTTCAGTAAGATAAGAGGCCTTTGTTCAGCAGTGGGACATTACAGGCTAATCAAAACTTACGGTTGATTTGAATATTTAATTATTGAATACTGTAAGGGTGTGTATTACCTACTAGGTATTACCTACTACGAGTATATGCTACACACCCAACCAATCATTCATTCTAACCAATCAGCTTAGAACATGAAAGTAATAAAATATGTATCTATAATATATAATATGTCTATATAATGTGTAACCCTCTATGTTAGGATTCACGCTTTGATGCTGCTCACTGGACGGTCGGCATCGCTTTGTGAAAACCGAACTAGCGAACTAAATACTCTCGATTGATAGCTGAAAGCCAGGGTTATGCTTGATTGAATTTCCGTCCCGATCTTCGGCGACGGAATGCCAATCTTCTTCTTCATCGAGTGGATGCTCAACCTGACCAATCCTGGTGTCAGAGTTATTGAGCCGCCAAAGGCCTCTAACATGGCCCATGTAACGACTACTATCCGTAGAAAGTAACCGTGAATCCCAATACATTGTACTATTCTACTAATATTATAAATGCGAAAGTTTGTGAGGATGTATGTATGTTTGTTTCTCTTTCACGACAAAACTACTGGACGGATTTAGATGAAACTTTACAGTAATATAGGCTAAGCATCAGAAAAACACATGGGATACATTTTATCCCGAAATTCCCATGGGAACGGGTACAAAGCGGGTAACACCGTGAGGTGCGGCTAGAGTTATATAATTTATAAATAGCGACCACACTGAGGATAAGTGTGCGTTCAGTTTAAAACGCGGTCCACTGCTTGTCGCATTAGGGCTCCGTGAAGTTGAAGTGCTTCTTTACAATAGTTAAAACTGTATGGTAGATGTTCGACTAGAAATTTTTATGATGAAATGTCGTATGAAATAAAATAATAATAATAAAAATCTGTTTATTTCAGGCAATCACCCATACAGTTTACATCGATAATAACATTTATACTTATTAAACAAAATATCATAAACAAAGACAAGATTTATACATTTTAGATTGTAACTAGCTGTGCCCTGCGGTTGCACCCGCATTTATTCCGACACTGCTTACCGTTTAAATCTTCCCTGGACTTTCATGAATATTTCAAGACCAAAATTAGCCAAATCGGTTCAGCCGTTCTCGAGTTTTAAGCAGACTAACGAACAGCAATTCATTTTTATTGTATAGATAACTTAACCCTAAGTAAGTAAGTTCGAATAAGTTAGTGGTGTCGGAGTTTTTAGACCGCCTAAAGGCCTCCGACATGGTCTAAACACTCAAACGTTATACAGATTAAGGGGTACTAAGTAAGTAAGAGAGTTCTAGTAGGTAAGTAGCCGACTCTGCTGGTGTCGGGAGTTTTTAGACCGCGGCAAGGCCTTCGCCATGGGCTAACGATTGAAACAACCGAAAATTTAACGTGCCCTCCGAAGCACAGGTGCGCTCAGATAGAAATGTCACTATTCGGCGACCCACCCAAGTAGCCCGTTGCTTAATAATCGTGGTACTAAATTATTTACTAATATGACAACTATTTGTCAAAATGATATCAAAGCGAGTACCTTTTTATTTGAATACCGTTTCAGTGTTCAGTGAAACATTGCTCGTCACATTGTTACTCAATATCAATTCACGTTTCAAACCAAATTTAAAAATAAAAGTTACGAGTTGGAATGTTCAAACATAAAGTTTGTTTACAAAAACTAACGTTCGGTAATAAAACCGTTGAACAATAAATACTTTGTTTATATTGGTACCAAAAACTGGTGCAATATTGATAAAAGTTTCGAACAATTTTATTGTTGTCAAAGGATGACAAAAACAACGAACCCGAATACTTTTATTTAATCGTCTCGCTATTATGCACTTTAGGGCGCTTTCAATTTTGTTTTTTTTTGTCGTCCTAGGATTTTATTAATAGAGTAGTAATAGAGAAGTAAGCAACGTAACGATAGTGTATAGGCACAACTATATTTTATGTTTAGATAAGTACACGCTACTTTGGTTTTGTCTGAGTTTTGGATTCGCTTTTATTTCACACTAGCAGCGCCCCGCGGTTTTACCCGCATTGTGCCCGTTCCCGTGGGAATTCCGGGATGAAAAATAGCCTATAACCTTCCCGTTGAATGTGGCTATCCATTACAAAAAGAATTATTCAAATCGGTTCAGTAGTTTCTGAGATTAGCGCGTTTAAACAAACAAACAAACAAACAAACAAATAAAACAAACTCTTCAGCTTTATAATATTAGTATAGATTTATATCTGACGTTTTGGCCTCTTTACAGGAACCGTGGCCACAGAAGACTGTCAGTCTTCAATTAAAACAAAAATTGTATCCGTAAACGTAGTTTCAATTAAAAATGAGAAGTGTTCGCTTAAACTTAAGAAACCAGTTTGCCTAATTTTTTTATTATATTATATTTGCGCGAGAAGCAGTGTCCATAAATGTGAAAAAGTTTAATGAAAAACAAAAGAACGTCCATGTGCGCCTATACGAGGCAGGACGAGCAAATACGCCTAAATTGAAAGGGGCATTACTATTATTATTTTATTTTTAAATCTTTATTGATTTGGAGACCTTTATCCTGTCAAAGCATACTAGCCCTACGAGTATAATGGAAATACATTCTATAACGGCCTGAATTGTTTCGTGATTGTATCCAAATTGGCAAAGCTTTCAACGTGTTCAATGTGCGATGCGAGGACGAGATTCCACTTCAATTTTGATTGAACATGAAATGGATAGATTGAAAAGTCGTTCATTCAAGCTAAAACGCTGTGCACTTTAGTACAACGTCAAAACATAAAATTTTCACTGGAATAGTATTTTTCAAACGTTCGCGATTTTTACAAGTTATTGACGTATTATTACGTGTTTTTTCGCAGCACAAAAGGTTTTTTTAGTAATTTCCCGACGTTTCCAGTGGGTTGTACCACCCGTGGTCGATACGGATAAGTGTTTTTACAGCCTCCGTGGTCTTGTGGTTTGAGCGCCCGGCTCACGACTGGAGGTTGCGGGTTCTGTCCTCAGTTTGGTTAGGGCATTGCAGGCTGAATCTGATTGAAACAATTAAAACAACCTTCTGTACCGCGATAAAAACTTTAATACATAATAATCTCACTGACGTGTAATTTATTGACGTTGGCACATGGCAGTGGCATGTGAGAGCGCTCACCGTGTCAGGGTTGCGGGTTCGATTCCCATCCGGAGTCAACAAAATGTGCAGACATAGTTGTAGGCGATGACGCCTGGGTGCCAATTATGTATTCATATAAAGTACGTGTGTGTGTGTATGTATTATGTATACAAGCTTAGAGATTAGATTAGTTGGGTCACACGTGTATGAATTTGTCCGGGTGTATTTATTTATTTATTTCTACTTGCACCCAAAAGGGGTTCATTTCGTTTCTTTAAAAACTCTTTTACCGCAAGAAGCTCTTTTTGTTTACTTTAATTATATATGCAAATGAATTATGATGCAGTATCTGAGTGAATCTATGTCAAAATTTTACTAGTTAAAAGAACGGATTGAGGACATTTATCTATACTAATATAACTAGCAACGCCCCGCGGCTTTGCCCGCGTTGAGCCCGTTCCCGTAGGAATTTTCGAAAATCCTTTCTTAATGTGCACTTACATCACTTGAAGAACCTTCCTGCCAAATTTCATGTTTCTAGGTGTAGCGGTTGAGGCTGTGGTTGATTATCAGTCAGTCAGTCAGGACTTTGAATTTTATATATATAGATAAAGTTGAAGACTTTGTTTGTTTGATAAATAATCTCAGAAGCTACCAAACCCATTCGAATAATTATTTTTGTAATGAATAGCCACATTCAACGGGAAGGTTATAGGCTATTATTCATCCCGAAATTCCTACGGGAACGGGCACAACGCGGTTAAAACCGCGGGCGCTGATAGTATACGTATAATATTAAAACTGATTTACATTTGAGATTGGCGGTAGAGATTCCACCGTATTACCAGAGTATCAGGACACATTTTTGATCGACATAAAGCGAAACTTACTCGAATTTTACGAAGCAAATTTCTCATCTTTCCCTTCATTAATAAACCAATTATGTTTATTAACTTTCAATGTCGGTATCAATGTCTGAATATTGTCAGAATATTATCAGAGTCGGTAAGAAAACGTTCGTCACAATGAATTAGGACGGTAATACCACAGGGAATGCCCTGTTGAATAGCGTTTTAATTCTACCTCCATAATATGTTTAACGAACCGACTTTTACTTGTTTTGAAATTGCTGAAATGTTCGTTCATTTTTGCTTTCAGTTATAAGGGAAGTTGTTATTTATTAGTAAAGTAAAAATCGTTATTTTTTTGCAAAGTGAGATATATATACTTACTACAAGCCTACTATGGAAATAGTATTAGCCTGTAATGTCCCATTGCTGGGCAAAGGCCTGTCATCTCACTGAAGATATCAGTGCAGTGAGGAGGATTAGACGTAATTACAACGCTTACCTAATGAAGGTTGATGTTCTCAAATCCGAGCCGTGTTTGAAAAGTAGGAAACATGTTTTCGCTCGACCCGGGAATTAAATTCGAGTCATCAGTCTTGGCTGGCGAACCACAAAAGTTTTTAATGACTTGACTGCTTGCTACGACGCCTACGCTGACTTGCTACGAATCAGCTGCACTCATACACTGAATTTTCTAAAATGCGGACGAATACGGTCAACTTTTCAGCCGAAGACGATCCCTTTTGAAGAGGAATTGATGAGTCATTTTATTCCATTCTCACCCTATCACTGAACCCTTTTCCTTAATGAACGAAGTGGCCTTTGGTTGAAAAAACAGTAGTAACAGTTTGAGTTTTTACTTTATTTATTAAAATGTATTTATCAGAGCACAAAACACATTACAATCACATGCTAATACTTAATCATGAACATGACTGTAATACTAACTAGAACGGAATATACCTAGACACGTGCCTACGCGGTATTCGTAGCAAATCTCCACCGGAATTAATTTTGCTTTCGATGCTCTCGTGTACGCTATCTGCGCATCGCGAGACTGTTTCATCATTAGTTGGTATACTCGTAGTTCGTTCGATGTATTTATTTTGTGACGAAGACCGAAGCACTTCCTACTAATCTTATCCGACTAATATTATAAATGCAAAAGTTTGTGTGAAGATGTATGTATGTTTGTTACTCTTTCACGAAAAAAACGAATGGACAGATTTGGATGAAACTTTACAGCAAATATAGGTTATGCATCTGAATAACACATGGGATACATTTTATCCCGAAATTCTCGTGGGAATACAACGCGGATAACACCGCGGAGCGCGGCTAGTATAACATTAGTATAAGTATTAGCCTGTAATGTCCCACTGCTGGGCAAAGACCTCTCATCTCACTGAAGTTATCAGTACAGTAAGGAGGATTAGGCATAATCACCCCGCTTGCCAAATGCAAGTTGGTGATCTCAAACTCGAGCCATGTTTGAAAAGTAAGAAACATGTTTTCGCTCGACCCGGGAATTGAACCCGGGACCTCAGCCTTGGCAGGCGAGCGCACATACCACTAGACCACCGAGTATTACATAAGAATTAATTATATAACTTGTTTCTGAAGTTGATGACAGAAACAAGTTATTGTAAGACTGTACCACCCAACTAAAAACAAAGTCCCTGATTAATTAATACTTATATAAACAGTATTTGATAGATTAATTGCCATCTGTTGTAAATAAATTCTATAAATAATCCAGGGTCGTAATAACACAGTAATGTTCAAAGAATTTAACTATACTTCACAAAAACCCCCACATTCCTTTTGGTTCCCTTTGTGGAGTCAATAAGCTCATTACTTACCGTCAGCTCTCCGTAGAAATATTACTCTGAAAACATATTAATCTGCTTAGAGGTTTCCCGGTCGTTTAATGTACAGAGGGCGGAATGGAAATTGTGTAGAAAAAAAAGTTACAAACAACTTTCAAGGGTGCTTCAAAGAGTTTTACAAAGTATTATAATTTCTCACTTCCTTCAGATGTCTTTATTTATTCGCATTTTCTTTTTTCCTTTTTTATTTACATTTGGTAGTTACTTTTTGCCACAGAAGTATTAAAGGTGTGAAATGGGGACACTCCAGCATCACCCAATGCCCCTGCGGCACCGATCCCCAAACTAGGACCCACCTACTGACATGCCCTACGTCATGTCCTACTACTATGGAGGACCTGTGCAGAGCCACCGAAAGCGCAATTGCTACCGCAAAGTTTTGGTCTGCCTCAATATAATTGTAACTATAAAACCATATTGACACGACGAAGAAGAAGTAAATCGATCGCTGCATACAACATTACTAACCGCATTATTTTATAACAGTTGATAATTACATATTTAAGGTGCAATTACAGTATGTCGATTGGTGCATGCAAAATTACTGCAATCAAGTGCAATTACAGCATGTCGATCGCTGCATGCAACACTACCGCAAACAAGTGCAATTAACTCGGCTGTCGCCTGTATGTCCAAATGGCTAAAGTTGAAACTAGTTCGGACACCACATTAAGTGGAGAGGCTTGTTCAAATAGTTCTAATTGCTTACTCTAATTGCTCCAAGGAGAAACACTTTAATAATATAATCTGAGTCACGGGACAAGCCCGGTCTTTTAAGCCTCAGGCTTGTAAGGGGATACAAATCGAACGGCTTTTATTGTTATAAACATTTCCGGCCACCCAATAAAGTGAACGCAATAGTGTGTTGGAGACACAGCTACTTGAAACTAATTGCCTGCTAATATTTCGTTAATAGAACACATTCACTTCAACATTTTCCATACTTAGACATCAGCTTAAAATTCCCACAACGTCCTTAATATAAATAAGTTAGTGAAGCCTTAAAGTCGACCATCCACTCGATAAGAAGAAGAAGAAGTAGTAACAAAGTTTAAAAGCAAAACTGGAGTTAAGTTAATAACTTAGTAAGTATTTTATGCAAACTTAAGTCATTAAAACTTTATAGTTCTCCCTGTTTATTTGCTGGCACCGGGAAATTAACAAACATATCTTTGATGTACAATTGTGTGTAACTTGTGCGGCTCCGAATATATTTCTTCTTCACACTTTAAGATCGATATAATATAGGTAATAATAATAATATAATATACCCAGACAAATTCACACACGGTTAATTAGACCCAAAGTAAGCTCTAAGCTTGTGTTATAGAATCTTACTCACTGATACTACTACATATACATACACAAATACTTTATAATTATAGGAATAATAATTGACACGCAGACGTCGTCGCCAATAACTATGTCTTCACATATTGTTGACTCCGGGCGGGAGTGGAACCCGCAAACTCCGACACAGTAAGCGCTCTCACTGCCACTATGCCGACGGGCTTGTCAATAGTTTAAATAATATTTTTCTTCACCATCTCCATAACCCATTGTTTGTGAAAACTGTGAATAAAAAAACAAATAATTGGTCATTTTATTGTTCAACTGTTACATAGTTTTACTAAACCAGCTTAATGCATATGAAGCCACAAAGTTCTGCAGAATGTAACTACAATGAAGCGAGGGCATTGATCCGATCTCGTTGGCATCGCGCTGCAGAGTAATGGCCCCTTTCCACTAAGGCGGCCACCGAATTCGGTAATGCAAATGGGATTGCCAACCAACGTAAATAGGTATATAATAAAATCAATGATCGTGAATCTAATATACTTTTTACGACAGTTGGTTGATTGGGTTTGGTTTAACTTAATCTGTTAACTGGTTGGAATAACGGTTGTAATCGGAAACGGCCTGCTGATTACTTGTTTACATTAATTAGTGACTAGAATTCGAATACCGAATGTGGCCTTAACGAGAAATGTGAACGCGACTTAGTTTGATTCAGCTGCAGTCCGTGCTTGATAGGAACCTTCTAAAACCTGGTATTCGATTGGCTGTATTCAGCTGAAACCTGTACCGTATCCAACCGTTAAATCGATTACAAATTCAAAATTCAAATCTCTTTATTATATCAGATCATTACAATCATTTATAATCGTCAGCTTAAATTAAGTTTACGTTAAATCGCATCGCGCCACCGCGTCAACGTTGTCAACCAACCATAGTAAACAACTTCTCCTCTGTTTTCCTCTCTCTCTTGTCCTCTGTATCCAATTCGGTTTGTTGTTAAAATAGACACCGAATTCGGTGACTGATTCAATGGGAACGCGCCATAATTCCAAATACTCGTACGATCAGACCAAGTAAATATTCCAGACCGAACCCTATCTATACTAATATTATAAAGCTGAAGAGTTTGTTTTGTTTGTTTGTTTGTTTGTTTGTTTAAACGCGCTAATCTCAGAAACTACTGAACCGATTTGAAAAATTCTTTTTGTAATGGATAGCCACATTCAACGGGAAGGTTATAGGCTACTTTTCATTCCGAAATTCCCACGGGAACGGGAACAACGCGGGTAATACCGCGGGGCGCTGCTAGTTAACAATACAGTGACGCTTTACGCTTTATACCCATAGAAATAAAGCGAAGTTAAGAGATTTACTATGTATATCTCTTTGAGATCCTACAGACACCGCACACACAAATAAAGCTTTACCAAATTACACCTCATCTTGTTACTCAAAAAATAATAATTAGGAATTGATTAAACGATCTCAATAAAAGTGGTGCACTTTACTAAAAACCGACTTCAACTTATACCGCCTGCTTTGTAACTAAAACACTGTTATAAAGTGTTTTGTCTCTTTTGCTCTTCAGAAAATTGCGTGTGTCAGAATGTGACAAACCATTTGCACACCATTTGATAACTAAATTGTTCTTAATTCTAACGTGTTTATAAATATGGCCTCTACAAAACTTACTTGGTTTGAGGTTCTATGGAAGGAAAAAGTTCCAACGCAAACAATATTATACGGAGAGCCTCTCAGCATTTCAAGGGGATGGAGTGCATTGAAAACTGCAGCGTAGCAAGCAGCCGCGATTAGGGATGGAGATATATCGCTATTTGTATATGTAGAGACTGCCTGCACTTCGCGGTTTCACCCTCGCCCGCTTCCGTGAGCATTTCGGGATGAAAAACAACCTATAACTTTCCCATTTAATGTGGCCATTAATACATTCAGTGCCACTGCCTCGGCCAGCGACTTTATCAAAATTTGATTCCAGTGCCGGCGACTCGTGTTTTTCGCAAAAATATACAGAAAGATTCCATATTTATCTGCCAAAATTAAAGCGTAGACTAAATATCAGTGGCACTGAATGTGTTAAAAAATAATTATGCAAACGGATTCGTAGTTGCTGAGATTAGCTCAAACATACAAATTCACAAAAAACTCTTTATATTAGTACTTATAGATATAAATATTTTAGGAAGCATTATCGCTTCAACTATGTTTATGGAAACTACCGCGGTCGATAGATCGGTTTTGATGAGACCGTTCTGTGAGCTTACTGAAAGGAAGCCTGCAATGTCCCACAGCTGGGCAAAGGCCTTTCATCTCACTGAAGATATCAGTACAGTGAGGAGGATACATTATTACACCTGGGATAATTTACACACGGTTAATCTTCTTCATTGAGTGGATGGTCAACCTGACCAATCCTGGTGTCAGAGTTATTGAGCCGCCAAAGGCCTCTGACATAACTCATTTAACGACTACTATCCGTAGAAAGTAACCGGGACCGACGGCTTAACGTGCCCTCCGAAGCACGGAATCATCTTACTTTTCGGGCAATCAGATGATTCAGCCTGCAATGCCCTAACCAAACTAAGGGCAGTCTCACAAAGAGATTTTTGCGAGATATTGTCCCCACCGAGAATCGAACCCGGAATCTCCGGATCGTGAGCCTAATGCTCAAACCACAAGACCACGGAAGCTGTACGGTTAATTATACCCACACGCCCTAACCATCTATTATGGAATCCAAGTAACTGATACTACTACATATACTGTCATATACATACATACACATTGCAACATATACATACACAGATACTTTACATGAATATATACATAATTGACACCCAGACGTCGTCGCCAACAAATACAGTCTGGGCGGAAAGAAACCCAGGGCTGCTGCAAGGCAGGGGAGAATTTAATTGGATTCATTTGTTTTACGAGAGCAGCTACGATTCCACTGATACGCAGATAAATGTTAATACCTATAAGTTTAATTTTTGCATTTCGGGCAACCGGCGAAATGTGTAATGATCAAATGTACATATTTGAGGCGCAAATAAATTAACTTACTTAATTAAACTTGTACAGAACTTCACTCGTTTGCTGCAACATGGTGCGTCCGACAGTCAAACAAATACAATTTTACATTTCTACTTGCCGCGCCACGCGGTTTCACCTTGTTGTGCCCACGAGAATTTCGGGATAAAATTTATCCCATGTGTTATTCTGATGAATAACCTATGTTTCTGTAAAGTTTCATCCAAATCCGTCCAGTAGTTTTTTTGTGAAAGAGTAACAAATATACATACATACATACATACATACATACAAACATACATACATACATACATACATACATACATACATACATACATACATACATACATACATACATACATACATACATACAACATAGTACATCCTCACAAACTTTCGCATTAATAATATTATTAAATCTGCCACCCAAATTAAATAATAACGGTCACCAAGTTAGAAAATAATAAAAGTACGGGAAATGTTTAATTAGAAAGATTAAATCAGTAGAAGTTTATTTAAAAAAGGCTCTAGAAATAGAAATTTCCTTTGAACAAATAACTATGGAACATTTAAAAATAGAACTTATTCGGATGAAGAAAAACGTGTCGAATCTGAACTCATACAAAGATAAACATCAAACGAAAAGATAACTGAAAACACGACATAAGGCTTCCATAGAATTCTTCATACTTTCATGTTGTGAGCAATGTTTACTTGGAAATATCTGCATCAATAGGGCGAGCATTGACCGATATCCTGTCATACCTAAGGTCGCGCCCTCCATTTAATCCAATTACGTTGGTATCACACCGATGAATGACGTCACCACCCCCTATTGATCGATTTGAACGTCTCTTTCCAACTGGTTGGAAGGAAAGAGATAAAGAATAGCAATGAAGGAGCGGTTAGTGATGTGAAAATAAATTGTTTGATAGTCTCGAGTCTCTTGATTTGTTTGAAATAAAATTGAAGTTGGAATTAAATAAAGCATTTGGGTATATTTTATCTACATTCTCTCTCTTCGTGTAGCCGTGTGATTTACTAATAGCATTTCAGGAAAATCATGATTTCCCAATACGACTACTTTTTAATAAAAATTATGTAAAATTTGAAAATAATGTAGATTATGTTAACAAGGATTAGTCTTTTAAAAAAATACTTATCATGTATGGTAATATTTACAATGACTTAATATTTTACATGATTTTTATATTATACAATAAATAACATTAAAACAATTATCTTAAGTCTTAAGATAAATCTATTAAAAAGCAAATCACTACACTACGCATTCATTCATGAGTATTTTATTACTAGCAGCGCCCCGCGGTATTACCCGCGTTGTGCCCGTTCCCGTGGGAATTTCGGGATAAAATGTAGCCTATAGCCTTCCTCGATAAATAGACTATCTAACAGTGAAAGAATTATTCAAATCGGTTCAGTAGTTTCTGAGATTAGCGCGTTTAAACAAACAAACAAACAAACAAACAAAACAAACTCTTCAGCTTTATAATATTAGTATAGATTTAAACTAAACTAAACTCCGTCAGTGTTTACGTTTCAAGTTCTTTCGAGTTTCAAGTCCCGTTGGAAGACCTAGTCTAGACTGATTCGAACTCTTGCCCGCTGCTGTTCTCCTGGTATTCGCACGTTATTTCCAACTCGATGTATTCGCGCAAGCGCTTTTCAGGACCGCACACGTGGTGTTTACTATGTAGGTCATTCCGATTTAGACATATCAATCTAAATGCATCCATACATAGACAATGTTGTTTACATTGTCTATCGTATACGTGTAAGCATAACCTAAATGGAGGTCGGTTGATCTTTGTAGCGATAGTTAATTTGTTGGTGGATACATTTCATTTTACCTTTTTTATTTAAACTTTTATTTGTATTTATTTTCAACGCCTCGGTGGTCTAGTGGTATGAGCACTGCCAAGCGCCTGCCAAGACTGTGGTCCCGAGTTCAATTCCCAGGTCGAGCGAAAACATGTTTTCTACTTTTCAAACATGGCTCGGGTTTGAGATCACCAACGCGCATTAGGCAAGCGTGGTGATTACGACATCCTCCTCACTGTACTGATATTATGGGACATTTGTAATGCAAATTAACTTAAGCCAAGTTGCATAATATTACTAAATTAACACTCATATTGCGAAACGTCCTACTAATATTATATATATGCGAAAGTTTGTGAGAATGGATGTATGTTTGTTACTCTTTCACGGAAAAACTGCAGAACGGATACGAATGAAACTTTACAGTAATATAGGTTTTACATTAGAATAACACATGGGATACATTTTATCCCGAAATTCCTGCGAGAACGGGTACAACACGGGTACCGCGGGTTGCGGTTAGTAATTAATATATCATTAAAAAAATAAATACCTACGTAATTTAAGCTCAGCGTCGGTTTAATTAATCAGTCTTCCTCTTGACATTTCAAAGCCGAGTCAAATACATAACTACTATATTCTCCGCGCTCGCATCGCCAAGCCTAATGTAAAATGCATTGCGCCTCGGATCCCGCTCAGCTTCTCATTAGGGGTGACTGCAAGGGAGGGCGTTCAACCCTCGGGGTCGATAAACCTCAAAGTGCTAGTGAAGGCATTTCATTTTTATTTCTTTTCTCTTGCACTTGGGCGATAAGAATCGTAGCGCCCGTAATGTACAGTCAGGAAAGCAAATTGCTACGCTCACATAGTCTGATAAATTCAGAACTCATTTGACCTGTAAGTATGTAGTTGTAGTGATTTGAATATGGAATGTTTCTTATTGACCCAGAGCCAGTGAGCCCCAGACCTTCGTTATTTTATAAAAGCTGAACACTGGCTCTTGGGTTATTAGTATACTCCGCAAGGCGACCGACTAAATAAATAAAAGATTTTTTAAATATTGCACAGTTTTATATTATTAAATCATACACAGTTTGACTACAGTTTGACCACAGTTTGACCACAGTTTGACCACAGTTTGACCACAGTTCGACCACAGTTTGACTAAGCGGACCGATCCAACTCTATAGAGTTTAGTTATGCGATATTATTGTATGTACTTACGACACTTACGAGTATCTTTCATCTTGAATATTAGACTTCATCACTACTTAGATGAGTAAGAGTATGCGATAGCGAATTCCTTTTTGAGCTCTACCACGTTTCGGATAACATGTAATTTATCCTTACCGAACATAATCGTGAGACCTTCGGCATCTGACGGTCTTGAAATTCATTCTATTAGTCAAGTCATGGTTTGATGTTAATTTAATTTCTTAGCACTCGTGGCGTAGTTTGAGTAAGCGATGGTAGTTCATTGCAATCGTTAAGCAACGTGGAGCTCGGACGAGTTTAACCTACTTGGGTGGGTGGCCGCATTTTTATCTGAGCGCTACTGTACTTCGGATGTTAAGCAGTCGGTCCCGGTTGTTTCAATCGTATAAACTTTTTGTTTTTATTAACCGATGAAATTTGCTTACTTAAACATTGACGTACTCGTATCTTAGGCCTGCCTATGTTCTCCTGGTAGTTTTGGGCCCACATTGGTGGCGAATGTCCCAGGACAACGGCTTTCGGGACAGACGGCGTGCCCTGGCTACCAGGCGAACATGAATGCACAGGGGTAGCGATCATTTATGTAGCGATTTCTTCGGGTACTTTAATATCTTCTCCGAACATGGGAAATTGAATAGAAGTAAAATGGACTCAGTCAAGGAATTCTGTAAAGTTTTGTTTACATCATATTATAATATAGGTCGTTAATATGCCAAATAAACAATTTCACGTTTAAGAGTATCGAAATTGAACGTATAAAATTAAAATATTGATGTGGTAATTTTGAAATTTAGTTTTTTTTGTTTTCTTAATGAAAAACTGCATTACGATCATGGTATGCATTAAAAACGGTACAAACATATAAGTATGCATAGAAACGGAACTATTTCTATCAATCAACTAACTTTTCACTATAATGTTTCGTAAAACGAAATAGCTGTGATTTTCAAATTGACAATCATATTTTATCAATTACGTATTGAATAAAGGTTTCGATAAAAAAATATTAAAAACTTCATTTTTATATCTTCAATAACTATCTACTATATCAACAACTACTGAAAAGTTAATTTCCAATGTTAAAATGTAATACAATTATCATTCCAGTACACATCTCCATCCATTTTCGAACCGTCTAAAACCGTCCACACAAAAATGTTCCAAACACTCCTAGCTGTTATGTCCTCCTGGTATTCATTCCCGTTTTATTCCGGGGAAAAAATCAGTTTGGAGTGAAATGAATATTCATTTGTGGTTGACCGAGAATTTGTGTAACGTGCGAATTGCCGGCGGTGTCAAAATTAATTGGATTTAATGGGTTAGTGAATTTTGTTGGCAATTTGTGTTTAAATTTGGTATCAACTTTAATAATTAACGGTATTTTCGATACAATATCTATATATCATTATTTTTCGTTTGTTTCGCTAAAATGTTGGGCGGATTTAGCTGATTTTGGTTTTGGCATAACGCAGAGCACAGCTAATGAAAATTGTATGTACATAGGTAGTAGTTTTATGTATCTAGTTTTTTTGTTTGACCGATTTAAAATCAATCTGTCTACGAGTATATCCAATAATCTATATATATAAAAATGAAACCCGTTTTTTGTTGTCGTCGCATCACGCGTGAATGGCTGGACCGATTTCCACGGTTTTGCATTCGTTGGAAAGGTCTCGGGCTCCGTGAGGTTTATAGGGAATAAAAATCTCTAAATTCCCACGGGAACGGGGGCGCTGCGGGTGAAACCGCAGGGCACAGCTAGTATACTAATATAATAAAGTGAGTTTATTTGAACGCGCTAATCTCAGAAATTACCAATCCGATTCGAATAATTCTTTTTGTAATGAATAGCCACATTCAACGGGAAGGTTATGGGCTATTTTTCATTCCGAAATTTCTTCGGGAACGGCCACAGTGCGGGTAAAAACAGGGAACGCTGCTAGTCGTTTGATTATAACAAAAGTGATCTACGAGTATTAATATCTTGGTATGTATGACATTGAAACATTTATACATTTAAATTTATTTTGTCCGCAGCTCAAAAGAAACCCCTTTTCCTCCTGAACGCCGCCCTGATGATCCCCAACGTGTCAGTGACCCCGACCCTCGACGAAATACAAGAAGTGCTTGTTTTAGCGGGAAAACACATCTCCGGCCTCTCGAAAGGAGTCGCACAATGGACAGGGGGAAAACCGGCAAGGGTACAACCTATTATATTAGACAGGCCCGACTTTATAACAATACCAGTGTTTATAGGCATCAGTATTGTTGACTCAGTTTAAATCTGAATCGGTTTCCAACGTGTATCATTCCAATACAAGAGTTTTCCAATACAAGAAATTGTACAGAAATTGTATACAAATCTCCTCTCAATGTACTAATTGAAAGCTCTAGTTAGCTTTGTAAATACGCGATTCCGAATCAAAATATTTAAAGCTAGGCATTCCTGTTGTAACAGTATAATTAACTTGATTTAATTTCTCTCCTTGTGATGTTAATTGTATTGTGTCGTTGAATGTTCACTTGCACTCTTGTGGTACCGTTTGTGTTTGCGTCCGCTCCCCCTCGCTTGCCCGCACTGGTTGTCGCTTGCGCGTCGCCTCTCGGTCCCCCGCTTGCATGTATAGGTCAGTTGGAAGAAAGTTGCTGGTCATCAAGCCAACCAACTCCTCGGTGTAGTGAGCAAGCTTGACGAACAGGTATCCTCGACGAACCCAGCAGCGAATCAGAAAGCTTCCAAGAACACAGACGCGGCCAAAATGAGGAGGAAAAAGCACTACCGCCTGGAGTCCGAGGAGAAACCCTCGTTCCCGTTCCAACAGAAGAACTTCTACAACCACGTGATGGAAAACAAGGAAATCATAAAGACTATAACGCTTTTATCTATTTGCACGCAAAATATTAAAACGGTGAGTTGTTTCGAATATTTTGCTCGTTAATACTCGTATCTGTAACGGAATAAACGTCGTTCAACTGTGAGGGTTATTGGCAAAATTACTTTTGGTCTGTAACATTTTAAAATGCTACGTTAATAATTTTCGTGTAACAGGAGTTGAACACTTTGGTAAAGCGATGGCGGCCGTACCATTATTTGTGGAAGTGTGAGAAGACTCTTCGCCAGCTTCTTGCTTGGAACCTGAATGACTTCGAGCTGGCTCTGAAGAGACACAGTGAACTGGAGGCTAAGTTGTCTACGGAGCCAGATGTGCTTATCATTGGAAACTGTCTGGCCGTCTCGACGGAGAAACTAAAACTGGGTTTAAATACTGAACTGAAAAGTGAGAGCTATTTCTTTTATAATACTATGATTATAGTAAAGGTACTTCCGAGACGGGCAGACCGCAATCGTCGGCGGTTCACGAATGTTGCTGGTGTTCGTGAGTCGCTTGAGGTTACAGGCCCCGGAACGTTCCCTTTGGAACATACAGGAAATTATTTCACACATGGATTTACTTTTTCTATTATAACCCATTATAATTTATTTTCACAAAGTGTAAAAAACCATTTAAATATTGCATCAATCCATGCCTTCTCTTTAAACCTATCTTTCGCAGATGGCACACACAGGATCAGTCAAGCCATGCGTAAGAAGTACAAACGCGAGATGGATTACGTTTACGCCATCATGAATGACCTGGAACGGAAGCTGGAGAGGCCCATCAGGGACCTGGACGACGTCAGAACCATTATGGAGACCCTGAAGAAGATCAGGGAACAGGAGGTCGATATGGAACTCAAGATTGATCCCGTTGAGGTATGGGCATATGTTTTATGTTTCAGTTGTGATGTTGGACCCAACATCTAAACTAAATGAGGTTCCCAATCCCCGTCGTTTATCAACCGATTTTGAAGTCGGGTTTTCGCATGAAATCGATATTTACTTCATATTTTATCATTACGAATGATATGTTACTGAAATAACCGTTATTAATACATGTTCTCGATATTTAAATAAACCGAAGAAATGAGAATTGCCTCTTTTTTCGGTTACATATTACAATTAGTTATGTTATCGATATAAAAAAGATTCTGAGAACTTGCGAACCTCCCATGGTCTAAAATTAACTTTATATGAGATCGAAAGCTTTACTTCAAATATTTGTATCAGTTTTGACCCAAAGAGGCAATTACAAACATTCCTTTACCACGTAAAATTTTCAAATGCTTCAAAACTTACTTAACACTCACGGCCACAGGAAGCCTTCAACGTCATCACCAGATACGAGCTCCCAGTCAGCAAAGAGGACATGGAGCAGGTGGACAACCTCCGCTACAGCTGGCAGCAGCTGCAGGCCACTGCACTGGCCTCTCACGTCCAGCTGCTGCGAATGCAGCCGCAGTTCGAGTCGGACCTGAACGGCAACCTGGACCGGTTCAGGGAAGATAATACGGAGTACGTTCACGAGTACAGACATGCTGGTCCGATGCAGTCAGGGCTGACTCCGAGAGAAGCATCGGATAGGCTTATACTGTTTCAGGTGGGTGAAAGAGGCTTTGGTGAAGTGGATTTTTAGTCTTAAAATCACCTATAAGGTTCTTTGACTTATTTTCACTCCGCCATCTTCTGTTTTCATTAGGTATATCATTAATTAAATTCGGAATGGTATACACTATTTTTCTTTTAATTGGTTGACGTTGTCCTTATACCTGTCTCATTGCCTTCAAATGTTATGTAGATTCAGTAGATCCAAACGCTCAACATACTTTCGCTTCACACATTTCAGAACCGCTTCGACGGCATGTGGCGTAAGCTCCAAACTTACCAAAGTGGCGAAGAGTTGTTCGGTCTTCCCCACACCGAGTACCCTGAGTTGGCTCAGATCAGGAAGGAGTTGAACCTTCTCCAGAAGCTATACAAGCTGTACAATGACGTCATCGACCGAGTGAGCAGCTACTACGATATACCCTGGGGAGAAGTCAACATTGAAGAGATTAACAATGAGCTGATGGAGTTCCAGAATAGATGCAGGAAACTGCCGAAAGGGTGAGCAGATTAATATATATGTACTGTGGGCTTGTTGAAGGTTATGTGTAGTGGTGGTTTATTGTTAATCTTTAATGTCATTAAACCCTTTTTGTCCTAAAATGATGGACTACTACCCCTACTACCCCTCTGTACTTTACTAATTTGCTATTTGTGTACTTTAGCTCAGATTTCCGTCATTTCAATAAAAATGTTCACGAATTCATGTAAGGATTATAAAAATGGCGTCTCAAACTGGGCCTCGAGCTTGTATTCAGGCCTGCTTGTGTGTAACCAAATCCTTCTAACCTACATCTTTCAGTCTAAAAGAATGGCCGGCATTCTTCGCGCTCAAGAAGACTATAGATGACTTCAATGACATGTGCCCCCTGCTGGAACTGATGGCCAACAAGGCGATGAAGCCCCGCCATTGGCAGCGCATCATGGAAGTCACCAAGTACATCTTCGAGCTGGATAATGAGGACTTCTGCTTAAAGAATATACTAGAAGCTCCCCTGCTGCCTAATAAGGAGGATATTGAGGTAAATTTGTTTTAAAAAAAGAATTAAACCAAGTTTTTTGTTGTTCGGTACATACATTTTGTTATAAGCGAATGTTTGCTGTTTTGCCGATATTTAATAAATGTGTAGTTTCAAAAAGAAAATCAATAGTATTTCCCAGACGATCACTTTCAACATGTTCGCTCCTGAAGTGTTTTTATTTATACAGCGAGAAGGATCGACTGCTCACTCAAAATGAATCAAAAAATCAAAACAGTTAGTGAAAACAAACGTATAAAATAATACGCGCAACTTGTTGAAACCGAACTGAAAATGTTCATCGATCACCTTTTATCTTCAGCGGAAATCGAAAAACAAATTAACCTCAATTATTCCCCGTAAAATTATTTTTAAAACTAGCAAACTGAAAAGAAAATCTTTGTTTTAAAGAGGTAAAAACCCTTTTTACAACCTTTTCGAGTTCAACTTTTTAATTGAAAATTAAAATTGTTTTGTGTATAAACATGTTTATATAATTATAGTATTTTTCAATCTGTTTTACACATAATAAACGTTTAAAGCGGTAAAGAAAGTTGTTTTAGTGAAGCAAAGTAAGTATTTTTACTTATTTTTACTAAAACAACGTTCTGACCCGCGAAAAACCCCGTAGTAATACGTTAATAATGTTTATGTATGTTTGTAAACAACTATTATATAAATAAACAACTGTTAAATCGATCTTACTTTCCCTCTCGTTAACGTAACTGTGGACTTCAACAGAATCTGTAAACTTTGTTGCATCAAAGTTCACTGATAACAGTTCGCGCATGCGCCGTTGAGGGGACCTTGAACTTGCACTGATTGTACCTACTCGTGTGTTGTGAATGGACGTCGATCGATCTCTTCGTTAGTTATGATCGCCTGGTACCTCCGCCGGTATTCGACCCCAGTGACGGTCATTTGTCGGTCGGATTTGCATCTTGGTACCGGTGTCGGTCATCCGGCCGTCAAACTATGGAAATGTGTTTGAAGTAGGGTTGTATTGTTTTGTGTAGATGAACTCGTGTGTATTGATTTAGTAAGCGTTAGGAAATCTATGTATAATTCTTTGTTTGATTTGGAAATAGTTTTTGAATTGGAAAATATTTAAATTGCGAACAAGTTTTGAATAATGTTAGAATGTGCTTTAAATAATTTCCAACCATTGAAAATATTTTGTTTTTATTATTTATTTATTTTAAATTATTTATTTGAAGTTGCTTTTTAACATTTAGATAATTAACGACCATAATTGTAAAACAATAATTTTAAAATTAAATTAGTAAATTAACATTGGAGGGACTTTAATTAACATACAACTAATAACAATATAATGATATCAAACAATTTTCCTCCAAGATATTTTTTACCAAAATGTTCAAACACAACATAAGCACATTCAATAACTCACACCCCTATAATGTTCCCGGTACCGTTTCCCCCTCTACGCAAGCGAGACGGGTGTTTACCTCCTCGTGGATCATGTTCGCCTGGTACTCGACGGATATTTCGTTCCGCAGTTACCGGGCAATCCCGAATAACCCCGGCTTAAAATATTCGGAAATCCGGTGCCATTGGCCGGGAAAATATTAATATTTAAAATGGCGACACGTGGATTTATTCCGGAATCTATTTCCATTCCGTATTGGTCCAAATAGCTTTACATCTGTTCTCTCTATAATTTGGGGATGTATTTTTCCTAATTTTATGTACAAAATGTACTTTACCCTACTAATCCTATCCTATCTTACTAATAATATAATGCGAAAGTTTATGAGGATGGATGTATGATGTATGTTTGTTAGTCTTTCACGAAAAAACTACTGGACGGATTTGGATAAAACATTAAAGTAATATAGGTTATCAGAGTAACACATGGGATACATTTTATCCCGAAATTCCGGCGGAAACGGGAAAAACGTGGGTAAAACCGCGGAGCGCGGCAAGTTCCAATGGTTGAAGATAACTTTTAAGTTTTATTGTATATACTATACTCGTATAGAAACATTGAAATAAATTAATTTTGGATGTTGGAATAAAAACAACGTACGTACTTTATTTCTTTTGACGTTTATTGACCATATTCAATAAAATCTAAATAGGTCTATATTTCTAAATAAGTACTAGTACACGTAGATAAATGATAGATAACAAAATTAGAGTTGGTTAAATATAGTTTTAAAGTAATTTTTATAATATGTTTTAATATGTACTCTTTTTATGATATTTTTCATTTAAAATTACTAAATCTTCAATTTTTATTGTTTCTCTTCAAAACATAAATTAAGCATCAAAAACCATACTTATACCAAACCGAATTCATTAATATGATACCTATGTATTATTTTACTCTCATGTACAAAAATCCATATCAATTCATCCTACGGGGCAAGTAAACCAACCGCAGAATCACCGCAGGCCCACCGCAGGATCGATATACAACGTCATCCGCAAAGGCGATTCATCCGCAGCCTACCAGGGGATCATGAAGTAGTAGGATATCTTCACGATTTCTCTCCGACAACATTCGACCCTCGGTAGTAATGTATGTAGGTACACTCGCCCGCCAAAGTGTGATTCGTTCCTGGATAAGAGTGAAGCATTTTTATTCGACGTCTCGAATGAAGATTATTAATTTGAATGATTTGTATTCAACTTAAATTTAACAGCAAAATAACTTAAATAACAATATTATTGGAGGTAATCGAATTGAAAATATTATAATTTTAAATTATAATATTTTCAATTAAAAAAAAATTGAAAAGTTGAGAAAACTTTTCAATTTTTTTACGCCTGAAACCTCCTCACTGTACTGATATCTTCAGTGAGACGAGAGGCCTTTGCCCAACAGTGGGGCATTACAGGCTAATACTTACTTATAATTTTAAATGTTTATTGTTTTTAAAATGAATTAACTCGAAATAAACTTCATTAATCTAGAAATAAAAACCATAATTCTCGAAAAATGGACTCTTGTTCAAAAATATATATATTTAATCCTATTTTTTAAATGTCATTTTAGTCTTCATAGATCTTTAGATATTTGGGTATGAGATAGATACCAATTTGGTCACGATTATTATTTCTAGTTGGATAATTCTTCAGATAGCTCAGATTCTTCCGACAAATAGTATTTGCATTGAACTGCAATAGGATCATATTATCATACCTGCTATATTTTTTCTATTCGTTATTGAGCCAGTTAATGTTCAGATCGCCGAGTACACATAATATATAGATACAATGGCTAGGGCATCCAGCGCGTCCCGTACACTAACGCTCTGAGGCCTGTACGCGGTACCGACGGCCATAGTGGCCCCGGGTATATACGCATTACGCACTTCTAACCACATTTGCTCTAGAGTAGACGTAGGGAGTTTGTTTCACCCGAGCATTAATTCCCTGTTGAATATAAAAGCCGACCCCTCCGCCCTCCTGCCTGTCCGCCCCCTGTCAGCTGGAGCAAGGGCTTCATCGCCTTCTTTAATCCACGTTTCATTTATCGCTAATATGTCAGGTTTATGATTTAAAAAACTTACCAACAGCTCGTCCGTGCCTGTACTGAGGGAGCTAGCATTCAGCAAGCCCAGTTTCAAACATTTTTTATTGGAAGTGTTAGACATTACGTATTTACATACATACCTATTTACTGATATCTTTATTGAAATGAGAGGTCTTTGCTCCTTGTGACGAAGTGAAGATTTGATACAAATGTTAGCTAATAATTTAAATTATTTTGTTAAAGTTTGTGTGACTAGCCGCGCCCCGAGTTGTTACCCGCGTTGTATCGGTTCCCGCGGGATAAAATGTATCCTATGTGTGATTCTGATGTATAACCTATATTACTGTAAAGTTTCATTCAAATCCGTCCAGTAGTTTTTATGTGAAAGAGCAACAAACATACATCCATACATACATCCATCCTTATAAACTTACGCATTGTAGACATAATAGGATTAGTAAACTTCAAAATTCAAATCTCTTTATTATATCAGATCATTACAATCATTTATTCATACCAATCCAAAATTGAAAAATATATTATTTGATTCCTCAAATGAATTAATCAAGGTTAAATAACAACTACTCACTAAGAGTATAAAACTTGACTTAAAAACCACATAAATCGTAATTAAATAAAAACTCACGAAATAATTTAATTATCAAATTTTATAAAAATATAATAACAACTAACAAACCATTTAAACCAATAATTCTGGTCTAGTCGCTCCATCCGAAAATACCGCAACCCGATATAATATTATCCGCAAACTCATTTCTTACGCAAGCTACCAGGCGATCATAAAACGAAGGAGACCTTCCGTACGGGGTTGTGTTGTGACGTCACGATCAGTTGATACCAACAAATGTGCAATTTCCAAACAACAAATTTCCAATGGCCTGTGAACTGAACTCATCACTACGCATTCCAAATCACACTACGCATATGCGCATGTGCAAATCCAGGCAAGCAACAAGTATCTGCGCATGTTGAGTTACCAGGCAAACATGAAGCGAAAGACGTCGCGAGTGAGAGTTTTGTAGTCGTATAGTATTTCAGTTATATATTTTGTTACGTCAGTAGTATGACGTCACGTCTGAGGGTGCGGGTTCGAGAGCGGAGCGGTTGTATTTATATCGGTCACCTTGATAGTGAGTCTGTCGTATATCGGTTTTTGTGAGAGTAAAAGTTATACAAATATGATGTAGATAGAGTAAAGACTAATGTTGTTAGCGTTTTATTTACATTTTACCGGAAACTTTAAAAATGTTCCGTTTATTTGCGATTTTTTTAACACGTTCCCGGGTCAAGCGATACATGTCTGTCGGGCATTGAGAAATATTACAATGCATTTATTCAAATATTATGTATGCAATTG
This sequence comes from Cyclophora punctaria, assembly GCA_951394245.1. Classification (NCBI taxonomy): domain Eukaryota; kingdom Metazoa; phylum Arthropoda; class Insecta; order Lepidoptera; family Geometridae; genus Cyclophora; species Cyclophora punctaria. The sequence goes on from OX596167.1 coordinate 13,739,895, forward strand.
TGACTCGGGCTTGAGTTTATGAACCTTATGATACTGAAAACTCATTATTTTAAAATGCGACTATTTGTTGTAGTCACGGCAGTTCTCATGACAAACTTTTCAGTTTTGATTTGTTATTAAAGAAATGTTATTAGTTTACTTAAATAAATACATTTTGTTGGATAATTTTCTACATCTTCATAACTTAGATAACTAAGTAGTCAAAACTCCCTGAGTTTATTATATTAGTATACTAGCAACGCCCCGCGGTTGTACCCGCGTTGTACTCGTTCCCACGGGAATTTCGGGATAAAAGGGATAACCTATATCAATGCAAAGTTTCATCCAAATCCGTCCAGCAGTTTTTTTCGTGAAAGAGTAACAAACATCCATACACCCATTCTCACATACTTTCGCATTTATAATATTCGTAGGATAAAAATTAGTTGACACCTGTACAAATTATCTGAACGAGTGTTACGTAATAGTGGCATATCTATCTGAGCGCTACCGTGCTAAATCACTTAAATTGTCGATCTGGGTTGTTTCAATCGTCGGACCATGTCGGAGGCGTTTAGGTGGTCTAAAAACTCTCTCCCATGAATGACCTCTAACTCGGACTTACTTCCTTATCTTAGCGAGCCATTTATACTTCACAGATATGGGTTATTTCAATAGGAGGCCTTTAGGCGGTCCAAAACTGTCTCTCAAAATTACCACTGACTTACTCCAAATTACTACAAAGTTACTTATTTACTTATCTTTACTCTAAAACGGACGTAGCGCTCGTGGCTTGGTTTTGTTCAAGCAATGATAACCCAAGCGATTGTTAAGCAACGTGCAACTCGACCCCTACTTGGATGCGTGGCTGATAGTGGCATTTCTATCGGAGCGCTACCGTTCGGAGAGCACGTCAAGCTGTTGGTCCTGGTTGTTTCCACCGTCAGACCATGTCAGAGGCCTTGAGGCGGTTTTAAAATTCCGACACAAGGCCACCAACCTACTCGAACTTATATTTCCTTCCTTCCTTCCTCACTTACTTATTAACTTACTTACTTACTTCAGGACATCTGTATATCAGCGATGAAGGAAAAGGACATCGAGGCCAAGCTTCGGCAGGTGACCAACGAGTGGTCGGTCCACGAGCTCACCTTCCAGACCTTCAACAACCGCGGGGAGCTCCTGCTGCGAGGCGACACAACGGCCGAGACCATCGGGCAGCTGGAGGACAGTCTGATGATCCTGGGATCCTTGCTTTCAAACAGGTGAAAAGATTTGAAAGTATATCTTTTCACCCACGTTGTATCCTTTCCCGTGGGAATTTCGGGATAAAATATACCCTGTGTGTTATTCTGATATTTAACCTATATTACGGTAAAGTTTCATCCAAATCCGTTTAGTAGATTTGGCATGAAAGAGTAACAAACATACATATCCTCACAAACTTTCGCATTTACAATATTATTAGGATTTGTGGTTTAACCTGCATTGTGCCCATTGCTATGAAATATCCAAATTGGGCTGAAAGTTCCAGAAATTAGCTCGTTTAAAGAGATAAAATAATAAACTCTTCAGTTTCTATCATAAGTGCAGATAGATTAAACACGCATATTATTAATTACAAAGTGATACGTAAACCAATCACTTAAAATGATCATGCCATTGAACTCAACCATTACACAGGCTGAACAATTAAATATAACGCGCTTCATTATCTAGGGGTTGGGGGCGGCTCGCTCCCTCCGGTTTAAGTCCGCTTCACCCTCGTTGTAATTACCTACCGTGCTCTATGTCTCTCGCCGCTCGTAGCCCCATTTGAAACACGATGACCCAAATTCCATGGCTCCACGTTTAAAACAGATGCGTAGCTATCTATGTATATGGTATCACTTTGAGAACGTTGTGAGACATTTTGTGGACATATTATTGGGGTTATGCAGGTTTTATCTCTGAAAGGTTCAGAAGAAAAAAATGTTTTTGATCGCTTTGAACTTTTAGTAGGGACCAAGGAGTTTTAGTTTAGGTTAGCTTGACCGTGGTAGGCGTTGGTTTTATCAAGGGACACATTACTGTGAGATACTTGAGTGGTTTTTGGGCGGGGAGGAAGGGGGCACTTGAATCTTTAGTTAGACCCTCCTCTCTGGAATCATTATTGATTTCTTGTTTCGCATGAAACTTCCATTAAAGCAAACAATGGTTCTAACGAAATACTAGAGCTACCGTAACAAACATTGTTCAGTTATACCTTACCATAATATCTTTCATTCCTTCATCCAGATACAACGCACCATTCAGAAAACAAATCCAGCAATGGCTGTACGACTTACAGAGCACAAACGAGATCTTAGAGCGATGGCTACTCGTCCAAAACATGTGGGTGTACCTTGAAGCTGTATTCGTTGGAGGTGACATCGCAAAGCAGTTGCCCAAAGAAGCGAAAAGGTTCTCCAAAATCGACAAATCCTGGCAGAAGATCATGCAAAGAGCTCACGAGACTCCTGGAGTAGTTTCCTGCTGCGTTGGAGACGACCTTCTCCGCCAACTGCTACCTCATCTGCAGGAACAGCTAGAGCTCTGCCAGAAAAGTCTTAGCGGCTACCTTGAGAGGAAACGCACCATGTTTCCGAGGTTTTTCTTCGTATCAGATCCAGCGCTGCTGGAGATCCTTGGTCAGGCGTCTGACTCTCATACCATACAGAATCATTTGCTGTCCATCTTTGATAATATACGTTATGTCAAGTTTCATGATATTGGTGAGTACCTACTATTTTAACGAAATTGAAAACCACACTATGTCTAATGAGAGACCTAATCTCCTTTCGTTTCTGGAACAATATCCAATATTAGGATGTTAAAAAATTATATGGCCCATTTTATACTTCAAGTCTCAATACAAATAATTATCACACTAGCGCCATCTACTTGATCGCAGGTAGAACAGCAGCGCGGCAGAGCCAAAGTTTATAAAGTCGTTACCAAATCATATTATCTTAATAAAACCCCACCAAAAAATGTAGTTTAAGTCTATCTGAGGAAGCGTTTCCATTGAAACAGAACGGACCTACGCAGAGCTCAATCGACCAATCACAACGCGCCTCTTCAATGGAAACGCACCCGATATATCAGTATTTTATTAAAGAAGAGGCCCTTTTTTCCAGAATACAACAAGATGATAGCAATCGTCTCTTCGGAAGGCGAGGAGATCAAGCTGGAGCGTCCGGTGCGCGCCGAGGGCTCCGTCGAGACCTGGCTGACTTCCCTGCTGCAGTCGGCACAGAGCAGCTTACACTCCATCATACGGAACGCCGTGGCCGTCCTCAACGATCCGACCTTCAATATGCTGATGTTCCTGGATAAAATGCCGGCGCAGGTAATGGTGACATATTAGACACGTGTTTGTTAAAATACATACCCAACTTTTCGAGGGGATTACACCACTCGTGGTCACGGTATGACTCTGATCATGTCATCCCGTGACCATGTTATATATTCTAACGCGATACAGACCTACTCCCTAATTTTCCTATTTATTATGATACTACTCCCTAAGTCATATTATATTTCCACACATAATACTTACATCTTATCGTTTACTCTACCTGATCACATCTTCACCTATATTTTCCTTTCTAGATCGGACTCCTAGGAATCCAAATCATCTGGACTCGCGACGCCGAGCTGGCCCTGATGGCGGCCCGTCAGGACAAAAAGATCATGATGGAAACCAACAACAAGTTCCTCGAACTCCTGAACACCCTCATCGACCAGACTACGAGAGATCTCACGAAGATAGAAAGGATCAAGTTCGAGACCTTGATCACTATACATGTGCACCAGAGGGATATTTTCGATATGTTGGTTAGTGTTGTATTACTAACAGTTTCTTTTAGTCAGAAATCGGATCCGGAATTTAATCGCATCTTTAGTTTCCGATTTCTTATAGACAACTTACAGCGCTCCGCGGTTTTACCCGCTTTGTGCCCGTTCCTGTGGGAATTTCGGTATCAAAAATAGGCTATATAACCTTTGAACGCGCCGCGCAACTACATAGTAGCAGACAATGCCGGGCGAGCCATGGGAGACGAGGCAGCGGAAGGAGGACCCTCCCTCCGCGCCGCCCGCGCCGCCGGACACTGATCTTTGGACACGAGACAGAGCGCACGCGCTGCTCCTCCACAACTCAACGGTTAAATACCGAACTTTGTAATCTTCCGGCAATAAATTAAGTGCATAGTATCAGAGTTGCATTTTTCCTGTGTCCCTGCCGTGAAAACTATCCTGTTCAATGTGGTTATCCATTTAAAAAAAAAATATTCAAATTCGTCTGAAGAATCATAGTTTCAAAATTCGAAAACCTCACTTCCACCTCACCCAATTTTTTATTCTCCTCACCGTACTGATATCTTCGGAGAGATGACTTTGCCCAGCACTGGGACATTACAGGCTAATACTATCTTACTTTTTTAAATACATAATTCAATCGAAAATATTCATTATCTAATTCCAGGTACGTTTGAACGTGCGTTCAGCGAACGACTTCGAATGGCTGAAGCAGTGCCGCTTCTACTTCAAGGAGGACGCCGACAAGACGTGGATCTCCGTGACAGACGTCACGTTCACCTACCAGAACGAGTACCTGGGGTGTACCGAGCGATTGGTCATCACTCCGCTTACTGATCGGTGAGAATAAAAGAGAGAGAAAGGAAATAAATTACACATTACACAGGGAAGGAGAATGAAACAGACGAAACAGAAAGATAATCAAAGAGAAAGAAAGGCAGAAATAATTGATTATCAAAACAGAGAGAATGAGAGAGTAAGAGAGAATGAATAAAGTTTTGAGAAAACACTTTCAAGGGTTTTGGTTTCCGGACAGACGCATAAAAAATAAAGTGGTTAATCTTAGTAACAAAGTTACTTAGTATAACAAAAAACTTGAGCTTATAACCGGCCTATAAATATTTCTTGTCAATAGTTAATTTCTTTTGCCTTCTGAAACTTTTCCGACTTGATCACTTACTATTAATGTCCACACACGATTTTTTCCACACCATTTGCCATTAAAACGTTGTTCTTTTACCATAACTCATTCCACTTTACCGTACCAGATGCTACATCACGCTTGCCCAAGCGCTGGCCATGAGTATGGGCGGGGCGCCTTGCGGGCCCGCGGGCACTGGCAAGACAGAGACCGTCAAGGACATGGGCAAGACACTCGCCAAGTACGTCGTGGTGTTCAACTGTTCCGATCAGATGGATTACAGGTGGGCAGATATTCTTACGGAATCTCTGTTAATTTTTGAACATTTTTGTTGCCTTTGTTGGTCGAAATGTCTTAGGATTGGAGTCGGGGCCCCAAATCATGACCCCCTGGTCTCAAATCTTTAGAATTGCTACGGGTATTATAATATATAAGACAACTTTTCATCTATTAGATCAATATCTTACATTATTTTCCTGACATTTATGAAATTAAATGGTCTTGGCATGCATCTTAGCTCTACCAGGACTAAATTAACCTACTGGAAGTCATTAATGACATTAGAGATGTGTCAATCCTACAATGGTGTCAAAACCTATAATACTTTACGCTCTCAATTCCCAGAGGCCTCGGTCGCATATATAAAGGTCTAGCTCAATCCGGCTCGTGGGGATGTTTCGACGAGTTCAACCGCATCGAGTTGCCTGTGTTGTCCGTCGCGGCTCAACAGGTGGCGGTAGTGTTGGCCGCCAAGAAAGAGAAGAAGAAGTCCTTCATCTTCACTGACGGAGATAGTTCGGACATGTGTCCAGAGTTCGGGATCTTTATCACTATGGTTAGTGTTGTATGACTGTCTTTTTAAACTTTTATAGATAAGCGGCTTGTCGGTTTTTATCCTATTTCCTACTTATATTATAAATGCGAAAGTTTATGAGGATGGATGTATGGATGGATGTATGTTTTTTGCTCTTTCACGCAAAAACTACAAAACAAATTTGGATGAAACTTTACAGTACATCAGAATAACATATGGTATAAATTTTATCCCGAAATTCCTGCGGGAACGGGTACAACGCGGATTACAACGCGGGGCGCGGCTAGTATACTATATTTCAAGGTAGATATAATGTAAAGAGAACTAGCCACGAACAAAATGTAGCCAACATTATTTTAGAGAGGGTCACAGGATTTACTATATTCATCGTCCATTAAATTGAGTAGAATGATGAAAATATCTGTCCTTATTCAAGTGTATTTTCTCAAACATGACTTCAATAAACTGTTACTGTTAGCCCATATCCGGTCCGTCTGACTGTTGTGCAAAGGCTCCTCCCATTCCCGCCACTATTCTCAATTTAAAGCCACCAATTGCCTGTCCTTCTTGTAGACTCCAGTTCGTTCCGCCACCGCCTGCGTAGTATGCCGTGACGTTTCGCTGTCTGTCTGTCTTTGAACGTACTACCACCTCGAACGTAATTTCAGAACCCAGGCTACGCCGGTCGCAAAGAGTTGCCAGAGAACCTCAAGATCCAGTTCCGTACTGTCGCCATGATGGTACCAGACCGGCAGATCATCATCCGCGTGAAGCTCGCGTCTTGCGGCTTCTTGGAGAATATCACCCTCGCTCGCAAGTTTTACACACTGTACAAGCTCTGTGAGGAACAGCTTACTAAACAGGTGAGTTAGCTGTAGTTCGACTTCCATTGGAAGGGACTTGTACGGCTGTTCTCAGAAACCTATCTCTACTAGCTGTCTAAAAAGTTAAGTTTTAGTAATGGTTTTATTGAAGGAAATAATATTTTTTCGCATTATAAAACTTTACACACACCCACAGGTCCACTACGACTTCGGTCTCCGTAACATCCTCTCCGTACTCCGGACCCTGGGGGCAGTCAAAAGAGTTAACTGCAAAGACAACGAAAGCACCATCGTGATGAGGGTCCTTCGAGACATGAACTTGTCAAAACTCATCGATGAAGACGAACCTCTCTTCATATCCTTGGTAGCTGATCTGTTCCCCAATCAGAACCTGGAGAAAACTACGTATAATGATCTGGAAGAAGCTATTAAGAAGCAAGTGGATATATCAGGACTCATCAACCATCCGCCTTGGCTGTTGAAGATTATACAGGTATAATTATTTTCTGCTATAGGAAATGTGAATGTCTGTGAGGATTTTGTAACTCTTTTACGCAAAAACTACTGTATGGATTTTGATAAGCCATATAATTATTGTCTTGAATAATTAATTAATTAATGAAAAGTCCTATTTTTTTACTTTTTATAAGTTGTCAGACTATATCATTCGACGCCCGTCGCATTTTCCATTGGAATGGGCTTTCTTTTCTGTTTTATCTTTTGTAAACCTCGACGTTCGACCTTTTTGTTTTATTTCTTTTTATTCCTCGCCTTCCAGCTGTACGAAACTCAAAGAGTGCGCCACGGCATCATGACGCTCGGCCCGCCCGGCGCCGGCAAGACGACCTGCATTCATACACTGATGAACGCGCTCACAGAAATGGAGGAAGTGCACAAGTTTGTACATCTTTCAATAAAATTAGACAAGGTTATATCTTGTATGTTTGAATGTAGGTATATAAAAAAAATATCGGAGCACCGTCTGAACTTTGAAGTTACTGCAAGCGTAGGATTTCATCAAATCAATATATACAATTTCAAACTTATATTCAAGATGAAAGCAGGTCTCCCTTCAATCACTTCATATTTTCCACGTATTCAGCACCTTCTGTCAACTTTTTGGTCAGTTTTTGTCAGACACGCACACGCCAGTTTCGAGCTATGGAATATCACTATTAATGTTCTGTAACTTATGGTTACTTTTTCAGAGAAATGCGAATGAATCCTAAAGCCATCACCGCTGCTCAGATGTTCGGTCGTCTCGACGTTGCTACTAACGACTGGACAGACGGAATATTCTCCGCCCTGTGGCGTAAAACCCTCAAGATCAAGACTGGAGAACATATTTGGCTAGTCCTTGATGGTCCTGTCGATAGTATTTGGATTGAGAATTTGAACTCTGTGCTAGATGACAATAAGACCTTGACTCTGGCTAACGGTGATCGTTTGACCATGTCGCCGACTTCCAAGATTATTTTTGAGCCGGAGAATATTGATAATGCGTCTCCCGCTACTGTATCTAGAAATGGAATGGTGTATATGAGCTCTTCCGGGCTTGAGTGGGAGCCTGGTAAGTCGTATACTAAACTAACATAAAAAATTGAATAATTTTGATTGAAATCACAAGTTCATTCTCCTTTTCAGTCCTCCGTGGATGGCTCAAAACAAGATCACCCCGCGAAGTAGAGGTCTTCAGCACGTTATTCGATCAAACGTTCCCGGTAATCAACACGTGGTGCTCACAAAACCTGAGTTTCAGCATGAAAGTTCTCCAAAGTAACATCATTCTGCAGATGCTGAACTTACTTGAAGGGTTAGTCCCTCCACAGTTTGTAGAACAAGAGGACCTTTCGAATAAGTCCGTGAATGGAGACCTCGATGATGAAGAGGAAAAAGAAAAAGGAGAAGAGATAGTTCTTTTCACTCACGAACATCTTCACAAAGTATATGTATTCACACTTATTTGGGGCTTTGGGTCTCTTTTAGAGACAAAAGATAGACAGCGCTTTGATGCTTACATAAAACAGAAATTTAGCGACATTTTGACACTTCCGAAACATCCGAATAACAAACCTAGTATAGTGTTTGATTTCTATGTAAAACATCCAGGGAAATGGGAGCTTTGGGACGACTTGGTAATGAACTATCAATATCCAGACACTGCGAGCCCAGACTACGCCAGCATTCTAGTGCCTATTGTAGACAACGTGCGGATCAACTATCTGATACATACAATAGCAAAGCAAGGGAAGGCAGTGCTTCTCTTAGGCGAGCAGGGATCAGCGAAAACGGTCATGATGAAGGCTTACATGAAGAACGCAAACCCAGATCAGTTTATGGGAAGGTCTTTCAATTTCTCTTCGGCTACTAGTCCATACCAGTTCCAGAAAACGATTGAGAGCTACGTTGAGAAACGCAGCGGCATGACCTTTGGGCCACCTGGTGGGAAAAGAATGTTGGTCTTTATAGACGATATAAACTTGCCGCAGATCAACGAATGGGGTGACCAGATAACAAATGAAATCGTCAGACAAATCATGAGCATGGGAGGATTCTACAGCTTAGAGAAACCGGGCGATTTCACCACTATTGTCGATTTACTGTTTTTAGGTGCTATGGGCCAACCGGGTGGTGGCAGAAATGATATTCCAGCGCGACTCAAACGTCAATTTTCTATATTTAACTGCCCGCTACCGAATAATGAAGCTATTGACAAAATTTTCAAAGTGATAGGTGAAGGACACTATAACGCCAAAAGAGGTTTTGCTGTAGAAGTCCGTACTTTGATAAAGAAAGTGATTCCTTTGACCAGAGAGCTATGGATGAGGACAAGAATGAATCTACTTCCAACTCCTGCAAAGTTCCACTACGTGTTTTCTTTGAGAGATCTTTCTAGAGTGTGGCAGGGCATGGTCGGTACTCTCCCTACTGTGATAGAATCTGAAAAGTGTCTCATGTTACTATGGAAACACGAGTTTTCTAGAGTGTTCTCGGACCGGTTTACTTATCAAGCGGACAAGGATTGGTTTAACAAAGCTATGTATGATATAGCTGAAGAGGTTTTGGGTAAAGAGTATCGGAAGATGATGGAAAAAGAGCCTGTGTTCGTAGATTTTATGAGGTAAAGTATACGGCCACGATAAGTATAAGATAATTCAAAATTAATTGATGTTTTTGAATATAAGATAACCACTTATCCTTGTCAATTTTATTTCAAAAGTCTTGTTGTAACTTTTCAGAGACGCACCAGAACCTACAGGAGAAGAAGGTGAAGATGCAGACATGGAGTTGCCAAAAGTATACGAACCGGTATTCGACTATAGCGAGCTCCGAGAACGTTTACAAATGTTCCTCTCGCAGTTTAATGAAATGGTTCGCGGATCTGGCATGGACCTTGTGTTCTTCCCTGATGCAATGCTTCATCTTGTCAAGATCTCCAGGGTCATCAGGCATCCTAGAGGCAACGTTATGCTGGTCGGTGTAGGAGGCTCCGGCAAACAGTCTCTCACTAAACTATCCACTTTCATAGCCGGCTACCGCTCCTTCCAAATAGCTCTCACCAGATCGTATAACGTCGGAAACTTCCTCGAAGATCTGAAGCTTCTTTATCGTTCTTGCGGGGTTCAGGGAAAAGGCACCACGTTTATATTCACAGATCTAGACATAAAGGAAGAAGGATTCCTTGAATATCTTAACAATATTTTGTCGTCTGGAGTGATATCCAACTTGTTTACTAAAGACGAGCAACAAGAAATCATTACTGAGCTAACTCCAATTATGAAGCGGGAGAATCAAAAGCGCACCTTGACTAACGAACTCGTGATGGAGTACTTCTTGAACAGAACCTGTCAGAACTTGCACGTTGTTCTTTGCTTTTCTCCAGTGAGTTATTGTGCTTACTTACTTTAATATTAATTGTTAATTTAGTAACTTACCGTTTTCTTGTTTCGTTCTAGGTCAGTGAAGCATTCCGTTACCGTGCCATGAGATTCCCAGCCCTGATATCAGGGTGTACCATCGACTGGTTCCAACCGTGGCCTAAAGACGCTCTAGTCTCTGTCGCCGACCATTTCCTCGCAGAATTCGAAATAGAATGCACAAAAGAAGTAAAAAAAGAACTAGTCACAGTCCTCGGAACTATACAAGACGTAGTTTCTCAAGTCTCCTGCGAATACTTCCAAAGGTTCCGTCGATCCTCACACGTCACTCCAAAATCTTATCTCAATTTCATTGGAGGATACAAAACTATTTACCAGATGAAGCAGAAAGAACTTGGTGATGGAGCTCTAAGAATGGACACTGGTTTGGAGAAACTTCGAGAAGCTTCCATTGCTGTGGAAGTCCTTAAGAAAGATCTGTCTGTTATGGAACAGGATTTAGCTCTAGCATCAGAGAAAGCAGGTCGCGTACTTACTGAGGTTACAGAAAGAGCTATGCAAGCAGAAATAGTTAAGAATCAAGTGCAAATTGTAAAGGAAAAGGCGGAGATTTTAGTAGCTTATATTGCAGAAGAAAAAGAGAAAGCTGAAATTAAGTTAGAAGCAGCTAAGCCTGCCTTAGAGGAAGCTGAAGCTGCTTTGAATACTATCAAACCAGCCCATATAGCAACTGTGAGGAAATTGGGTAGACCACCTCATCTCATTATGAGGATTATGGACTGCGTATTGATTTTGTTCCAAAGAAGATTACACCCTCTGATACCGGACACGGCTGCCCCTTGTCCGAAACCATCGTGGGCTGAATCTTTGAAGGTCATTCTCATAACTATTTATAATTTTTATTACCTATTATGTCTGCTACTTTTTACCATCTTTCTATTCCAATTGCAGATGATGGCCAGTACTACCTTCTTGCTGCAGCTACAAAACTATCCGAAAGATATAATCAACAACGAGATGGTTGAGCATCTAGTTCCATACTTCGAGATGGAAGATTACAACATGGACACCGCCAAGAGAGTTTGCGGTGACGTCGCCGGCTTGCTATCCTGGACTAAGGCCATGGCTTTCTTCCACAGTGTCAACAAGGAAGTACTTCCATTGAAAGCTAACCTGCTTTTACAAGAAGCTAGACTTAAAGTAGCTAATGATGACTTAGCCTCAGCCGAACGTCAACTAGAAGAACGTGAAATGTCTTTGCGAAAAGTCAAAGAACAATACGAATCGGCAGTGTCGGAGAAACAGCAGTTAACTGATGCTGCTAATGTGTGCTTGAGGAAGATGACGGCAGCCACGGCTCTGATCAACGGTTTAGGAGGCGAGAAAATAAGATGGACGCAACAGAGTAAGGACTTCAAAGAACAGTTGGGAAGGCTTGTCGGGGACGTGGTACTGGCAACTGGTTTTCTCTCTTACTGCGGTCCTTACAACCAGGAGTTCCGGAACAGTTTATTCAACACGTGGATGGAGATCCTCAAAAGCAAACAGATTCCGGTTACTTTTGATTTGAATATTACCAACATGTTGGTTGAAAGTGCGACCATATCTGAATGGACTCTGCAAGGTTTACCAAACGATGAATTGTCCGTTCAAAACGCTTTGATCGTAACAAAATCAAGCTCCTATCCACTTCTGGTTGATCCACAGAGTCAAGGGAAAAATTGGATTAAAAATAAAGAGAGTTCCAACGAACTACAAATAACTTCATTGAATCATAAATATTTCAGGACACATTTAGAGGACAGTCTCTCTTTGGGTAGACCTCTATTGATAGAGGACGTAGGAGTCGATTTAGATCCTGTCATAGACAATGTTCTTGAGAAAAACTTCATCAAATCAGGTTCCATAGAGAAAGTAATAGTTGGTGATAAGGAGTGTGACGTCATGCCTGGTTTCATGTTGTACATCACAACTAAGCTCCCTAACCCGCCTTATTCTCCTGAAATAAGTGCTAAGACTTCTATAATCGACTTCACTGTCACAATTCAAGGTCTAGAAGACCAGCTCCTTGGTCGGGTCATATTAATGGAAAAGTCGGATCTGGAAGAAGAAAGAGTAGCCTTGTTCGAATCTGTGATGAAGAATCAGAGAAGTATGAAAGAACTAGAGAGCAACTTGCTTTGTCGTTTGACATCTTCTGAAGGATCCTTAGTAGACGACGAAGCTCTCATTCAAGTGTTGCAAATAACAAAGACTACAGCAGAAGAAGTAAATGAGAAGTTGAAAGTGGCAGAAGTTACAGAAAAGAAGATTATCAAGGCGAGAGAAGAATTCAGAGCGGTGGCTGCGAGAGGATCAATCTTATATTTCTTGATTGTCGAAATGAGTAACGTGAACTTAATGTACCAGAACTCTTTGAAGCAGTTCTTGACAATATTCGACAATTCCATTACCAAGTCTACGAAAAGTAACATAACAGAAGAACGAATCAACCTCATTTTGAAGTATCTGACTCATGAAGTCTGGGCGTTTACGTTGCGCAGTCTGTATGAGAGACATAAGGCGCTGTTCACACTGATGTTGGCCATGAAGATAGATCTCATGTCTGGGTTGATGTCGTATACAGAATTCATGGCCTTTATCAAGGGAGGTGCTTCTTTAGATCTGAACGCAGTCACTCCGAAACCGTTCAGATGGATTTTGGACATAACTTGGTTGAATTTGGTTGAGATTAGCAAGTTGAAGACTTTTTCTGATGTCTTGAGCAGGGTAAGTATCATTGGAGTAAATCCAAAGCGTTAGTTAGTAGTTGAACTTACTCAAAGTCAGGGAGTTGAATCGTTTGGGGTCTTCTGCACCTATGAACAGCATTGGGACGATATAGATTTAAACATTGCGTACTATAAAAGGCCTTATTAACATCAGGTGATCATAGATTTATATGACAATAACTTGGCGCCTAGCCTTAGTCTAACATCGATAATTATTTCATACAGATAACAAACAACGAGAAAGAATGGCGGGTTTGGTATGAGAAAGCCAAACCTGAGGAAGAAACCATACCCAGCGGTTATCAAGAAAGCTTGGACGTGTTCCGGAAGCTACTCCTTATCAGATCTTGGAGTCCCGATCGCACTCTGTCGCAAGCTAGGAAGTATATTGTAGGTCAGTTAATGAGTTCTAGTGGGGATAACCAATTGGAGATCAGATATTGTCATTTTGGCAGGGGATGAATTCAATTATACCAAATCTGCCAATTAAAGTAAGGCGTATCATGAACCGTGTTTGCGACCCCAATGACCTGACTCTACCAGCAATCGTAGATGGCAGGTCTGATATTGCTATCTGAGATTGCTGGTATATAAAATTACAAGTATACATTTCGGCCCCTTTACAGGAACCGTGGTTTCAGAAGACTGAACGTCAGATAAAAATGTAAAGTAAAAGCGAAGTGTATCCGTAAACGTAGTTTAAATTCAAAACGAGTATAGGTTGATAGATCCGAGCTGTATAATGTACGTAATAGGCCTGGTTACTGCATAATTAATCTCCATGTTAAATATGACTTCCAGATTCCCTAGGTCCTGAATACGGAGAGGGCTGCATTCTGAACTTGGAGGCGACTTGGGAAGAGTCAGAACCTCGCACGCCTCTGATCTGCATCCTGTCCATAGGCTCTGACCCCTCGGCGCAGATCGCAAGTCTGGCTAAAGCTAAGGAAATAGGTCAATACGTAACTTGATTATTTATGTGAAATGGACACAAATGTGCATGTGTGTTAGTGCGATAGAGATAGAAATAGTGCTTTAACTTGTGTTTAGAAGGAGATAAAAAATGTGATAAATATACATTATATAAATTTATATTCATGTTCATTTGCAGTCCTAAAAGCAGTATCTATGGGACAAGGTCAAGAGATAGTCGCCCGCCAAATGATCTCAGACTCCATGAACGAAGGTGGCTGGGTGTTGCTTCAAAACATACATCTTTCCCTGCCCTTCTGCGTGGAAGCCATGGATGCTCTCATTGAAACCGAGCACATCCAGGAGTCTTTCCGCTTGTGGCTCACCACGGAGGTTCATACAGAGTTCCCTATAGGCCTCCTGCAAATGGCCATCAAGTTCACCAACGAACCTCCTCAAGGCATCCGAGCCAGCATGAAGAGAACCTACCAGAACATCACTCAGGATACCCTGGACTACTCCTCCTTATCCCAGTGGCCACCTCTCTTATACGCCGTCGCCTTCATACACACAATAGTACAGGAACGTAGAAAGTTCGGCCCATTAGGATGGAACGTACCATACGAGTTCAACCAAGCAGATTACGCAGCATGCGTCCAATTTATCCAGAACCATCTGGACGAAATCGATCCTAAGAAAGGTATATCTTGGCCGACGATATGCTACATGCTCGGAGAGGTCCAATACGGTGGTCGAGTCACTGATGACTTCGACAAGAGGTTGTTAACAACGTTTACTAACGTTTGGTTCTGCGACGTGTTGCTTCGACCTGGCTTCGAGTTCTACAAAGGCTACAAGGTACCTCAGACAAGAAACCTGTCAGGTTACGTGGATTATATAAACCAGTTGCCGCTGACGGACACTCCTGAGGTTTTCGGGTTGCATGGGAATGCTGACATCACGTACCAGATCAACAGTGCGAAGGATATCTTGGATACCATCTTGAGCGTGCAGCCCAAGGAGGGGGGGAGTCAAGGGGGAGAGACGAGGGAGAGCATCGTGTACCGCCTCGCAGAGGACATGCTGGAGAAACTGCCCAAACAATACGTCAGCTTCGAAGTGAAGGAAGCTTTGCACAAAATGGGCGCGTTTTTACCGATGAACATCTTTTTAAGGTACGTTTAAGTACTCTGTGGATCTGTTATTCTAAATGATTTTTTGTATCAATAAAGCAACAAATAAAGCAATTACTGACCAAACCAGGTTTCATTAGAACCACCACCTTTCATTATAATCATTTGAAAATTAAACTATAAAAAAAGGAATAATATGAACCGTATTATCATAATAATCCGGTCAAATTAAACCAAAAAATGAGGGTGAGTTTGCATAAAGTCCCAACAAGCTGAAAATCAGGAAAATTGTTGAAAACATAATTATAAACAATGTGTAAAAGTTCCCCATCATTCCCGTGTATGGAATTTTTTTTATTCAAGGTCAAATGTCAAAAAAGAGTGTTTTTCGCGAATATCTGAAAAACGGTGCAATGTAGCAAAAAAAAGTGTATGATGAAATGAAAGCTTATAAAATTCTCTATAACTTTAATTCTATCCACATTTTCCATATTCCAAACCGTTATTGAACTACACGCTCCAGAAATGTCAAAATTAAGGACCTCGGGCAGGTAACTATGGAGCCTGCCCCAATGCTCAACAGTGACATGACCCATGTCATTTGAAAGGTCTTGAAGAGTTGTACAAGTTACTCCTAGACAGTTATATCGAATTCGATGGCCAACTCGGTGTTTTCGACCACCGAAGAATTACCACTGGAGGTGCTGTGGAGCCTGGACGGAATGCTCAACAGTGACATGACTTACGCATTTGAAAGCTCTTACAAGTCACTTTTTGATAGTTATGTCGAAATCGACGCCAAACTCGGTGTTTTCGACCACCGAAGAAAAAACACTAGGTGTATGTGAAATAATGTGCAGTTGACCCTGATCGTATTGCTCAACAGTGACATGACTAATGTCATTTGAAAGCTCTTACAAGTCACTCCTTGACAGTTATATCGAAATCGACGACCAACTCGGTGTTTTCGACCACCGAAGTATCGACACTGATCGTATTGCTCAACAGTGACATGACACATATCATTTGAAAGCTCATAAAGAGTTTAATAAGTCACTCTTTGATAGTTATATCGAAATCGCCGTCCAACTTAGTGTTTTTGACCACCGAAGAATGGAGTTGGGCTATGCCATACCGAAGTATCGACGCTGATCCTAATGCTCAAAAGTGACATGACTTATGTCATTTGAAAGCTCTTGAAGAGTTGTACAAGTCACTCTTTGACACTTATATCGAAATCGACCGCCAACGCGATGTTTTCGACCATCGAAATATCGACACTGGGTGTATGTGCAGTTGACCCTGATGGTATTGCTCAACAGTGACATAAGTTATGTCATTTGAAAGCCCTTGAAGAGTTGTCCAAGTCACTCCTTGACATGTATATCGAAATCGACCGCCAACTTGGTGTTTTCGACCACCAAAGAATGGAATTTTCTCAAGGTCCTTTATTAACTAATGTGTACATATATTTTTTTATTTTTGGTTAAAAAACACCGAGTTAGCCGTCGATTTCGATATAAATGTCAAAGAGTGACTTGGACATCTCTTCAAGGGCTTTCAAATGACATAAGTTATGTCACTGTTGAGCAATACCATCAGGGTCAACTGCACATACACCCAGTGTCGATATTTCGATGGTCGAAAACACCGCGTTGGCGGTCGATTTCGATATAAGTGTCAAAGAGTGACTTGTACAACTCTTCAAGAGCTTTCAAATGACATAAGTCATGTCACTTTTGAGCATTAGGATCAGCGTCGATACTTCGGTATGGCATAGCCCAACTCCATTCTTCGGTGGTCGAAAACACTAAGTTGGACGGCGATTTCGATATAACTATCAAAGAGTGACTTATTAAACTCTTTATGAGCTTTCAAATGATATGTGTCATGTCACTGTTGAGCAATACGATCAGTGTCGATACTTCGGTGGTCGAAAACACCGAGTTGGTCGTCGATTTTGATATAACTGTCAAGGAGTGACTTGTAAGAGCTTTCAAATGACATTAGTCATGTCACTGTTGAGCAATACGATCAGGGTCAACTGCACATTATTGCACATACACCTAGTGTTTTTTCTTCGGTGGTCGAAAACACCGAGTTTGGCGTCGATTTCGACATAACTATCAAAAAGTGACTTGTAAGAGCTTTCAAATGCGTAAGTCATGTCACTGTTGAGCATTCCGTCCAGGCTCCACAGCACCTCCAGTGGTAATTCTTCGGTGGTCGAAAACACCGAGTTGGCCATCGAATTCGATATAACTGTCTAGGAGTAACTTGTACAACTCTTCAAGACCTTTCAAATGACATGGGTCATGTCACTGTTGAGCATTGGGGCAGGCTCCATAGTTACCTGCCCGAGGTCCTTAATTTTGACATTTCTGGAGCGTGTAGTTCAATAACGGTTTGGAATATGGAAAATGTGGATAGAATTAAAGTTATAGAGAATTTTATAAGCTTTCATTTCATCATACACTTTTTTTTGCTACATTGCACCGTTTTTCAGATATTCGCGAAAAACACTCTTTTTTGACATTTGACCTTGAATAAAAAAAATTCCATACACGGGAATGATGGGGAACTTTTACACATTGTTTATAATTATGTTTTCAACAATTTTCCTGATTTTCAGCTTGTTGGGACTTTATGCAAACTCGAATGTCTAAATTTACCGGGGTATAAGCCCTATTATAAACCGAAAAAAATCGAAATATCTTCCGAATAAATGACTAAGGTAATAAATAAACATACAACCAATGAACTTTCTTCCTTTTTTAAGTAGTTTAAAAAATAGAAGCAAGTTAAGAAAAATTCATACAGTATCTTGATTTAATAACCCATTAATTCACAGGCAAGAAATAGACCGGATCCAGAAGGTGATCAAGACGGTCCAGTCGACGCTGTGCGACCTGAAGCTGGCCATCGACGGCACCATCGTGATGAGTCAGGGTCTGCGCGAGTCTCTGGACGCCATGTACGACGCCAGGATACCTGCCAAGTGGCTGAAGGTAAACCGACAGGAGAAAAGCAAGCACTTATATATTTTATATAACCAGCATCCCGCGTTTTAACCGTTCCCGTGGGAATTTCGGGATGTAAAATAGCCTATAAGTAATCTTCCCGTTGTATGTGGCTATCCATTGGAAAAATAATTATTCGAATCGAACGCTATGCTAATGCTCATTCGAATTTGAATCGAATTCGAATGCTAATTCCCGGGATTACCCCGAACATACAAACAAAATTAAAAAATCTCTTATAATATCTTCTTAGATATAAAATTCTCGTGTCACAGTGTTCGTTCGCGTACTCCTCCGAAACGGCTTGACCGATTCTCATGAAATTTTGTGAGCATATTGAGTAGGTCTGAGAATCGGCCAACATCTATTTTTCATCCCGAAATTCCCGCGGGAACGGGTACAACGCGGGTGAAACCGCGGGGCGCAGCTAGTTAGTATAGAAAAACAAACCTGACTTAATCACTGACTTATATATCAACTCACAGACGAAACTACTACTACATAGAAACTTGTAATTTGGTACAGGAGTTCGTTTTACTATGAAATGATTTTGCGAAAGTCAACCCCTAACATGGGGTGGTCCTTCACCCGAAGTAAATTGAAGGCCACTAGTACATAATATTTACTTAATTGCCTACTTATATTAAAATGCTCATATAATACTACAAAGGAAAACCTATTAATTCCTACTACATTTTTAGTTTAACTAAGTTATAATCCACTGCTGCGCATAGATCTCGACCTCTTTCGCCTTCTTCCTACGTATATTATAAAAGAACAGATAATTCAGTCTGTCTACTACACTTTAGCTTTTTACTACTTAAAAATATCGAAAGAGGTAGTCCTCAGAAAACAGGATAAAAACTAGCCCTTATTTATAAGCTACTAGCAGTGCCACGCGGTTTTACCCGCGTTGTGCCCGATTCCATGGGAGTTTTGGGATGAAAAATTACCTACCCGTTGAATGTGGCTATCTATTATTATTCCCCAGATAAGCTTGAAAATACATACAAACAAACTTACAAATTTTACCTCTTTATAATATTACTAGCGACCCGCCCTCGCTTCGCTTCGGGTAATCAAGATTTCATGTAGGAAAATCGGGATAAAACATTGCGTGTCTCCCGCAGGAATATACACAATCAAGATTTCATGTGAGGAAGAATTCGGGATAATACTTACATAGCACGTCTTCGTCGTTCGTAGTTGGTAGGTAGGTATATCCCCGCGCGCTTTGACCGCACGAAACGAAACAGTAAGTAGCCATAAGAGACCCGCCATCGAGCATTATTATTTTGTAAGCAGCGCCCCGCGGTTTTACACCGTTGTGCCCGTTCCCGTGGGAATTTCGGGATTTTTTTTACATAAAAACCTTCCTCTTGAATCACTCTACCTATTACAAAAAACCGCATCAAAATCCGTTGCGTAATTTTAAAGATTTAAGCATACAGACAGACAAACAGACAGACAGACACGACACAGAGACGACTTTATTTTATACTAGCAGCGCCCGGCGGTTTTACCCGCGTTGTGCCCGTTCCCGTGGGAATTTCGGGAATTTTTTTACTTAAAAACCTTCCTCTTGAATCACTCTAATTATTACAAAAAACCGCATCAAAATCCGTTGCGTAATTTTAAAGATTTAAGCATACAGACAGACAAACAGACAGATACGAAACAGAGACGACTTTATTTTATACTATGTAGTGACTATGTAGTGACTAGCTGCGCCCCGCGGTTTCACCCGCGTTGTACCCGTTCCCGCGGGAATTTCGGGATGAAAAATAGATGTTGGCCGATTCTGAGACCTACTCAATATGCTCACAAAATTTCATGAGAATCGGTCAAGCCGTTTCGGAGGAGTACGCGAACGAACACTGTGACACGAGAATTTTATATATAAGAAGATAGTAGATAGCGATCCCGCCCACGTTTCTTTTCGTTTAATCGAGATTGCATAAAGTAGGTACTTCATTTTATTCAGCATTTCAGTCGTGCGTGCTTCCCCTTAGAATGTTCGTGGCCTACTGACCGTTTTGCAGCTTAATTGGCGTGTATGCGTATTGAAAGTAAAAGGCGTTGTATGCGCATGCGTAGAACTTTCTTATGGCACGTGTCAACCTGCCTATGACAGCTTTCATGGACAAACTTTCTGTAAAACTTTTTACGATGCGAGATTGAAACAAAGTTTTGCTTTACTAAAGATAGTCGCGTTCATGTAAAGAAAGGTTTGTTTTGTCGTTAGTTTAAATCTACGTTTTTGATGTCTTGTTGTTTCTATTTTTTACTCGTAATTCACGTAGTCAATACTTTTGTTGTACATCCAACAACTTCCTCCTTTTAGAAGTTGGTTAAAAGTAGTATTGTATCAGGGAGATCGGAATTTTATATTCTTGGAAACTTCAATCAAATTTATTAATGAATTAAAATGATGAATTTTTTAAGGTCTTTGCAATTATTTTTTTATACTTAACAGGTGTGCACCGATTCGCGTTATTTGTTTCTTGGAAACATGTGTACGTCGTTCGCTACAGGTAGTCAAGTGAAACAGACCGGCAGTTTGATAGTTCTTCCAGAAGTTGATGTTTTCAGGATCGAGGTTGTGTTTGTTGTGTTGTTGTTCTAAATATGATCTCACACGCGAAGGCGCTCAAAAAAAACCAATTGATATCTAACTAATTTATTTTTAAAATGGAAATTACAATTCAACTATAATTAAATAATGCCTGAGATAAAATAGTGATCGAGGTTGGATCAACATTGCCCCTCCTTCGATTGGGTAGTCCGACGATGCCTCGTGTGCAGCGTCGGCGTTCTTCCACGTTGAAGACTTGTCCTAGATTCTTGAGCGGAGTTGGCACTTTACGTATAAGTGACGTATGTAACATTCGTTTCAGGTTTATTTTGCTTGAAAGGTTGTTTGCTCCGATCAGCTGTTGTGCGTAGGTAGGTTCCGCTTGAGTGTTTCGTTTGTTGTGCTTGGTTCGTTGAACTCGTACGTAGGTAGTCTTGAGTTGTTTTGGAATGTTTCGTTTGTTTTGCTTGATTGGTTGAGTTCGTAGGTTGGTTGTCTTATTTCGATGTGTTAAGTATTGTTGCAAGCTGGAGTCTCGCTGTAGGTGTTGTGGTTGTGTCTTGATCTGCGGCTGATGTCAGTGTTCATTGAAGGCCAAAAAAATTTGTCAGTCATCATCTTTCGAGTGGTCCGTATCCCGGGGTGGCTGATATTGTGAATGGTTTCGAATGCGGCTCGGCGATATTCCGTAGGTATGTAAGGGCGAATATTGCGTGTTGACGTTTCCCAGTACAGCGGCGTTGATAATGTAGGTATTGATATTTTTTTCAGTGAGATGTTTCATTGTTGTTGTAGTTTAGGTATACGAATCTTTTTCTTGCGCCGCTGCTATTTTCTCGTAATCCAGTGTACTCGGAACGGATATGGTTTCAACTCGACTGAGTGGGTCTGCGACAATGTTGAGTTTTCCGCTGACGTGACGTATGTCAGTGTTGAATTCACTGATGAAAATCAGCTGACGAGCTCTTTTAGGTGTTTCGGTAGGAGATGGCAGTTTGTTGAACACGAATGTTAGTGGCTTGTGGTCGGTGAATATTGTGACGTCACGTCCTTCGAACATCTTGCAGAAATGTTTCACGGCTAAGTAGACGGCGAGTAGTTCACGATAGAATGTACTGTATTGTTTCTGTGCGTTCGTGAACTTCTTGGAAAAATAGCAGAGTGGCTGCCACGCGTTGTCTATGTATTGTTGTAGGCAGGGTTGTTGTAGGTACCAGCGGACTTGTCGGATGCGTCGGTGAAGATAACCCTGGGCGCGTGGTGGCGCAATTAAAAATTGAGTTTCAAATGATGGGTTTTGAGGTGGTTGCGCTTGTGGTTGTGGTGGTGGTGGTGGTCGTGACGGTGAGATCGCGGCGATGTGTCCCGTCTGCTCCAGCATGGTGTCCGCGAGCTTGGCCAGGTCGTCGAGGGTCGTCTTGGTGGCGAACGTGTTGCTGACGGAGACCACGGCGCGGACGTGTGGTGGGAGGTGGTTCGACCATAACATGCGTAGTGTTTCTTCTGGTACTTTATCGCGGGCCAGGTTCTGCATGTGACGTAGGAGCTGGCTTTGTTCCTGGTAGCCGAGCTCGACCTCTGTCGGGAGCTTCTGAAGTTTGCTGTTATCTGACTCTTCATAGACAGAAATGAGGCGGTTCTTGATAGCTTGACACTGGTCGGTGGCTGGTGGGTTATACAGGAGATCGGCAATCTGTTCTACGTCCTGCTTCTCGAGTTGAGTGACAACTATTCGGGCCAATTGGTGTTCGCTTCGTTTTGATTGGCTGGTGGCGGCTTCGAAGCTCATAAACTTATGGAGAGAGCGATGGCGCCGATTTCTGCTGCAGGCTGTGGTGTCGGTGCTTGAGCTGGTACTTCTTTATGTTGGCCTTCCATTTTTGTTTCTTGAAGGTTGCTTGCTCTTCGACCGGGGTCACCAATGTTCCGAAGGTGTGAAGTGAAACTCGAAGTGCTGACAAGTCATAAATATAATTTCAAATTGCCCTATTCTTATGCTGGGGCTCCATTAGCGGGCGAAGCTTCGTGTCGCGTTGTCGCGACAAAAACATCGTGTTCGGGCATAGGTGATGTTCTTGTCTACACTAGGCGGGCGAAGATTCGTGTCGTTCGTGATTCGTGTCGTCGTGAGTTGATGGTGGATGAGGAAATCTGCACCTATTATCGGCTTCGAGACAGCAGCGACTATGAAATTCCATTTAAACGGGCGGCGCAGGCCGATATCTAGTTCTAGTGTTTTCTCGCCGTAAGTAGGTATAACTGTGTTGTTCGCCACGTAAAGTTGAAACGATGTCGGTTTTGATGTTGAGCCGGGCTTCTTAGGTAGCACAGACACGTTAGCTCCAGTGTGTATGAGGAAATTGAGTTTGGTTTGCTTGTCGGTAACAAATAAGCGGTGGGAATTCTCGATGACGCCGGCTCCCACCTCATCCAGCGTAGCTTCTAGTTTTCCGCCTGGTCACTGAAGGAACATGGCGGCGTGCACCGGCGAGCTGCTCCCCCGAACATGCGATGATAGTAGCAGAACGGGGATGGAGAGCCGTCACATGGTCGTGGCGGTGAGCGGATGCGGGAGCGGCTTCTGTCTTGACATCCGCGGCAGAAATTATAACGGTACTGGTTGTTCTGGTTTTTTTTCAGTTCAGCTACTTCAAGCGTTAACTTGCGAATTTCTTCGTTTACAAATTGAGTTTCAAATGGTGGGTTTTGAGGTGGTTGCGCTTGTGGTTGTGGTGGTGGTGGTGGTCGTGACGGTGAGATCGCGGCGATGTGTTCCATCTGCTCCAGCATGGTGTCCGCGAGCTTGGCCAGGTCGTCGAGGGTCGTCTTGGTGGCGAACGTGTTGCTGACGGAAAGCACGGCGCGGACGTGTGGTGGGAGGTGGTTCAACCATAACATGTGTAGTGTTTCTTCTGGTACTTTATCGCGGGCCAGGTTCTGCATGTGACGTAGGAGCTGGCTTGGTTTCTGGTAGCCGGGCTCGACGTCTGTCAGGAGCTTCTGAAGTTTGCTGTTATCTGACTCTTCATAGACAGAAATGAGGCGGTTCTTGATAGCTTGATACTGGTCGGTGGCTGGTGTGTTATACAGGAGATCGGCAATCTGTTCTACGTCCTGCTTCTCGAGTTGAGTGACAACCATTTGGGCCAGTTGGTGTTCGCTTCGTTTTGATTGGCTGGTGGCGGCTTCGAAGCTCATGAACCAAAGACGTGGCTTGTCCCTCCAGAATGGAGGAATTCTTATGGAGAGAGCGATGGCGCCGATTTCTGCTGCATGCTGTGGTGTCGGTGCTTGAGCTGGTTCTTCTTTATGTTGGCCTTCCATTTTTGTTTCTTGAAGGTTGCTTGCTCTTCGATCGGGGTCACCAATGTTCCTAAGGTGTGAAGTGAAACTCGAAGTGCTGACAAGTCATAAATTTAATTTCAAATTGCCCTATTCTTATGCTGGGGCTCCATTAGCGGGCGAAGATTCGTGTCGCGTTGTCGCGACAAAAACATCGTGTTCGGGCATAGGCGATGTTCTTGTCTACACACGACGAAACGAATCACGAACGACACGAATCTTCGCCCGCCTAGTGTAGACCAGAACATCACCTATGCCCGAACACGATGTTTTTGTCGCGACAACGCGACACGAATCTTTGTCCGCTAATGGAGCCCCAGCATTAGAGCGCTAAAATACAAAAGGACAGAGATAGAAACATATTTGTAAAAAAATAATAATAACAATAATTATGGCGCGATCGAATCGCGTGATTCGCGCGGGGGCCCGATATAAAATCAGCGCGCGCGTCGCGGGTGACGTCATTCGCCGCGCGCCGTTCGTATAATCTTTTTCTTTTGGATTGGCACAAAATGTGGACCAATGTCGTCAACTTCCCAGCCGAAGACGATTGCTTCTGAAGAGGAAAAAGGTTAAGAGATAGAGTAAGAATGAAATAAAATCACTAAACCTTTTTCCTCTTCAGGAGCAATCGTCTTCGGCTGGAAAATTGACGACATTGGTCCACATTTTGTGCCAATCCAAAAGAAATAGAGTATAGAGTGCACACGTGCCGCTCTGACCGTTCTCCTCGTCCGAGTCGCCCGATGGATAGTTGAAGATGAAGCTGACTGTTGAATCCGTGGTGTGTTCGTGTGATCGTGCTCCGTGCTCCATCTCCAAACAAACGTCCTTTTCAGGGCGAAGATAAACCGCCTTTTTCAATGCGCACAAATACCTACCTACGCACTTTTCAGAGCGAGGTGCGGTGAATCATTGTTTCTGATCCTTGTCAACATCAAGAAACAAACCGTTAAACTCAATTAATAACGTGACAAAGGAAGTACTTTCAATCTCCTGACTACCTAACCCCTTGAGTATGCGAAACGTTGGCTTAGGCGCGCAACGAAAATGTTTAACAAGTGAGAGGACATTAACGATATTGTCGACCTGCTATCGATTAGAACATCAACCGGTACGCCTTGAATTGAATAACGGCAACAATTACATCGCAATTACCAGTATTTTCATGTTTTCCGCAAAAATTGACGTTGTTTTTATTACGCGACTCTGACTTCAACCTGGCATAACAATTCTAGACATTATGCCCAGATTTTTTGCAAAAGGCACACGTATCGGGCTTTGTTGGAACAAAAACGGGCTTCTCTTTGACTACCTGCGACTCGTTTTAGTTTGACTTGAACTTCTTACACAGCTGTGTATGGCCCGGACGCCCACACTTAAAACACTTACCCGTGTCAAAATGCAGTTTCCTCGAATTAGAAAATCGTGATTTGTTTCCAATATCAAGTTGATTCGAACTGCTAGACGCTACAGGAACCGAACTAACCTTAGACGTAGTAAGTTTTACATAATTGGAGAAGAAGTCAACAAGATCGTTGGGAGACAGCTTAGCGTTGGTGGCACATGACTTGATTTGTGGATCGGTAATGCCACGAATCACTATACGCACAACACGCACAATACGCAGTCGAAGTAACGATCTGCGAGCGTAGCCCGCATACGAAGCGTACCTATCAGAGTTAGTACGCATTACTTCGAGCAACGTCGGGTACTTTTGGGCACAAAGGTCTAAACTCGCTCTTAAAACTACTCCAACTACGCTCAGTGGTTACCCACTCGTTTAACCACGACTTAGCATCCCCTTTAAGGCAGTTCCCTATCCGCGAAAGGCATTCGTAATCGTTCCAATGATTTAACGATTTAACACGATCTACCTCTTCACACCAATCATCGATATTGTGCAAGTTTGGATCAAAATTTTAAATGTAATAATTTGAATCATTAGATGAACCAGCGGTGTTAATGGAGCGAATAGCATCTACAATACGATCGGTAAAAATAGACGGAACGCTGAGTGGGTTAATGGCGCGCTCCGACTTCACGTCCGGTACGTAAGGTGTTTCCGAGGTACCTTGTGGAGGCGGAGGCATTGACGGTGTTACCGAACGTCGGTCCCTACGTGTTCCCTACGTTACATCGCAAGTCTGTCAAGCGACGTCGCTCCGCGCCCGACTGGCTCCTGACGACGTGGTGAAGGGAACGAGGGCCCCTCATCACACGGTACCGGTGGCGGTGGAGTGTTTCGCAAAGATACCCGATTCTCTATCGTTCGGAGACGGCCTAACACAGCTTGCATATCACGCCTCAATTGATCATCCGAAGAACGACCGCGATGTCTACTACGCCTATCATCTCGACTTCTACTACGGTTCGAACGTTCACGATAGCTACGGTCAGACATTACACTTGAGATCAACACTGAAGCACCGTCACCGTGAATATAAACCGTCAAAGTATTTTAAACAAAATCAAAATAGAAATCAGAAGTGGGGTAGGATGACGTTGACCCTATCCCACTTCTAATCTTGGAAACTTTAATCAAATTTATTCTAAAAATAACAATTACGAAACAATTACAACGGTTATTATAATTTAAATTTTACAAAAACAATCGACTCAAATGATCAATACAAATCAACGGTATGATTATTAAAATGAATTTCAAAAAAGAAACAAATCAATTTAACGATACCTACTCAAAAACCTAATCGCAACCGAAATTAATTACTAACCCGAGACGACAATTCAATTTCAAACCGAACAACTCGAGCGACGCACCAAGTATGAGACGAGAATCTACCCGCTACGGCTTATAAGCCGATAAGATGATCGATTAATTCTATGTGTATCAAATATCCGATCAATTTAATACTATATGTATATGGGTCACTTATACTCATATAAACATACAACAAAATATTCGCATTGATAAATAAAGGCAGATGTTTGTGAGAAAATATTATTGAAATATACGCACATATTAAGATGATACCTATAATATTTAATGCATGAGATACGCGTCATATTCGTTCCATTTTTCTTACCCGAGTCGACAGTACCTAACCTATACAAATTCCAAGTTTAGCTACCAGGCTAACATATTTACTGAGGAGATCTTTCATTAT
Source organism: Cyclophora punctaria (assembly GCA_951394245.1). NCBI lineage: Eukaryota > Metazoa > Arthropoda > Insecta > Lepidoptera > Geometridae > Cyclophora > Cyclophora punctaria. The sequence goes on from OX596167.1 coordinate 13,767,252, forward strand.
TTTTGAGCGCCAGACAAAGCGGCAACATTGTGGCTCCTTGCCTGCAAACCGAACGAACTATTCGAATTTCGAACTATTCCAAACATCACTACATAGTATAAAATAAAGTCGTCTCTGTGTCGTGTCTGTCTGTCTGTTTGTCTGTCTGTATGCTTAAATTTAAAATTACGCAACGGATTTTGATGCGGTTTTTTGTAATAGGTAGAGTGATTCAAGAGGAAGGTTTTTATGTAAAAAAAATCCCGAAATTCCCACGGGAACGGGCACAACGCGGGTATATGTAACCTAAGGTATGAAAAACATGCCTAAAAAAATTGGTTATTGGCGTGCGCTACTAAATCTATTGATGATACACAAAAACAATGTTCTACACAATCAAAGTACATATCATTGCGAACAAATAAGTTCGCGAGGGCATATGTCTAACTATTATAGTTAAGCCACAATTACCGTTTTTAGTTAAAATTAATTAGTTAAAAAAGGAGTGTAATTTTAAGTTGATGATATTCTTATGATGATATGAATCTACATCAAAATAAATGGCTCTACAATCAAGGTTAATTATGTTTCTTTGTATACCTCTTTAAATTATTAAAATCGGACAGTTAGTTTCAGAGTTATGATGAGAAATATCACTACATATATATAAAATAAAGTCGTCTCTGTTTATCTGTTTGTCTGTATGCTTAAATCTTTAAAATTACGCAACGGATTTTGATGCGGTTTTTTGTAATAGGTAGAGTAATTCAAGAGGAAGGTTTTTATGTAAAAAAATCCCGAAATTCCCACGGGAACGGGCACAACGGTGTAAAACCGCGGGGCGCTGCTTACAAAATAATAATGCTCGATGGCGGGTCTCTTATGGCTACTTACTGTTTCGTGCGGTCAAAGCGCGCGGGGATATACCTACCTACGAACTACGAACGACGAAGACGTGCTATGTAGGTATTATACCGAATTCTTCCTCACATGAAATCTTGATTGTGTATACATATATTCTCGCGCGAGACATGTAATATTTTATCCCCAATTTCCCACTTGAAATTTTGATTGTGTATATTCCTGCGGGAGACACGCAATGTTTTATCCCGATTTTCCTACATGAAATCTTGATTACCCGAAGCGAAGCGAGGGCGGGTCGCTAGTCTTAAATATTCTGAGAATAAGGGTGCTTTCAAATTATGCGTTTCGTGCCGCACTGCTCGATTTGTATGAAAACACACGATCGTACGTTCACAATACGACAAACGCACGGCTTCGGCACCGCAGCGGTCCGACACGAAACGCATAATTTGAAAGCACCCTAACGATCCAGCGTCCTTGGTAATCCTTGGTTACCAAGGCACCAAAAATGACGAGGAGGTATATATTTATCGACACTCATATTGTGTTTATGTGTGAGTACGATTGTGTGTACATGTAGGAATCACAATCGGACATCGAGTTCAACTCGAGGTCGATAACTACTATCGAACATCGCGATTTGTACTAGGACCGCATAAACGATAGGTGTTATCCCACACAACTTTATGGAAGTTTTAAAGTAAAGTTTTAAAGTTGTTCGTCATCAAGTCCCGAGATTTGATTAATTCAAGAATTAGGTAAAGTAGCAATACATACATTGTAATTTAAAGATTAATTAAAAATGTCAGTACATTTTTTAAAAACTTTTATTGAATTTTTTATAAGCAAAGTACTAAAGAAGGTTATATTTAGATTATTTCATCGTCAAAACTTTTTAAAACTTCGATATAGGGTCATTTCGCCGGTTTCGCGACCACCTTTAGTAGGCGACCATTTGACGGACTAAGTTTCTTTAAATCAAGATAATAGTATTTGTAGAGGTAATGTAAATAAAAAATAAATGTTACGTAATTAATAAATAATTATGAAATAAGAATTTACACAGTTTAAAACAATTAGGTTAACCCAGAGCTGAAAAAAAATTGCTCAATGCGCATCTTTATTCAGAGGAGTGTGGAAGTGCCGCGAGTTGAAAAAAAAATAACGCGGGGCGCGGCGCTCAAAGGTAAGTTTTTATTACTTATTTCATGTTTTAGACACAAGTTAGATGTTAAATTGTACAATCGATAAATTTTCGTCATTATTTAGTTGTAATTTGCTATTTTTAAACTTAATTGTAAGATAAAATCCAGTGGTCGGTAACCGAAATGCGTATTTATCAAAAACGTTAGATAGCGACCACATGGTCGCAAACCGACGAATGCTGCAGTATTTTGTTATAATTAATATGACCCTAATGCTTCATACAAGACTATTAAAATTTTGGCTGCAGCATTCTATACGTTTCTCTTTATAGTCCTTTGGTAAACGACCACCAGTTTCTTTGAAAGAACTTTGTTTATTTTACGTACAAACATTAGGTGCTAGAGGTGGTCGCAAACCAAAATAATCGAAATAAGGTTATTGGTTTCCGGCCACCATAATTTAGTATGAGAGAAATAACGGCCGCAAACAGAAATAAGTATGAAAGGTCATTGAGTATGCGACCACGAATGATTATTTGAATTTGTTTGGTTATTGAAATGTCCGTATAATAATTATTTTAAACTTGTTAAGCTCACACGATTTGTTAACATATTTACATTTTACCGGGTCTTAATCGCGTATTATTTTTAATTCTCTTACCCTCGGTAGATCATTGTAACATGATCGAAACGTCGGAGGTAAGAAAATGTGGTTGTACCGTAATCTGACGAAAACTAATTATACTATTTCTCTGTTTCAAACAATAGCTGGATGGAGCTCCCAAAAAAGAAAAAGACTGTCCAGTAAAAGGAAGAGAGAAAATGAAGACATGAAAAATACTATACCAGATAATTACAAATGACTGAAGTTGATTATTTTTAATAATATATTAATGAAGAAATATATAATAATGATAATGAATAAAAATAACATTACACCAAATGATTACATATTTGTTATTATTAAAAAGCAATAAAAATATGTTTAAATTGATCATAAATGTTTGATTGGCCTAATATTTTTCATACTAAAATAGTGGTCGCAAACCAGTTCACTGGTGGTCATTAACTGATAAAAGTGGTCGTAAACCAACGATTTCGCTATATTTTCGGTTTTTCAGCTTTTTATAAAAAAATATATTTGTATGTATTTGATTTTATATGTTTTATCCAAACTAGACTATGTTTAGGACGTATTTACGTTAACGTATACTATTTCGTGTGTAGACAACATTTTTTTTTACTGATCTGAAGTGGGCAACCCAGCTAACTGGTCGCTAACCGGCGAAATGACCCTATATAACCTCTACCATAAATCCAAGACCTAGCTACTAGGGCGACAGAACTAAGCTGAAGGTCTATTTGACTAGACGCATGCGTTGGGTTTTACGGGGCGGGACCTACCCACCCCCATTTCAAGGTTAGTAGGAGGGACTTAAGTTTGAAACCTAGGTTACGTATGTGCCAACTATTTCAACTGACTTTGGACGTGTGGAGTGAAATGAAAGTAAGAATATGTGACACAAACTATATTTGGAATAACTAAGATAGGTCATGTGCGAGCGGTTAGAAATGTTTGCGCTTAGTTTGGGTCTATCAAACAGTGTGTGAATTTGTCCTGTGAATATTTAAATGTGTTATTCTAATTAGATAAGTCTCAGCCGAACTAATTATATTTTTTATTTAATTGTAAACGTACAGACATATTGACAAATGTTTTCAATACTATGATAAAATGATAAATTACGCTTTATTTATAACCACAGTGGGCGGAGTCACTCATTCAATTGCTTACTACTCGTATTAGCGTATTCTGATAAGAGCGAAGGTAACTCATCCCGAATGTAAAGCAACGTGCAACTCGACCACAACTCGGATTGGTGGTCGATAGTGGCATTAATATCTGAGTGATACCAAGCTTAGGAGAACACGTTAAGCAGTCGGTCCCGGTTGTTTCATTCGTTAGATTATGCATATCGGAGGCTCTTAAACGGCCCAAAAACTCTGGCACTTACTATATCTATTGTTAGATGTTTCAATATTATATGTACTGAGGTAGGTTTGAGTATACAATTCAAAATTGGTCACCAATAATTCATATCATAACTTGCTCAGTATTCATTATTCAGTCAGAAATCGAATATTTCATTTTCCTCAATGTATTCCAAATTCAAATTTTAAATTATTCTCCCGCTTAAATTTATTCCGACTACTTGCATTGGATGCATATCAATCTCTTCTGTCATATGTCGCCCTGGTACATATTGCAACGTATTGTATGCCTGTTAGAAATTTTATACGTATATCTTCGTTTTAAATGGAAAGATTTTTATAGATATTAACTAGATAGATATTCAAAAAATATAGTTGATAGAATTTTTTGATCTGATTAACCTAGTTGTAGAAAGGTGCTGCGTTAAGGCATCCATACTTACTAAATAGGTTACCTACAGAAATACATAGTATAGGCCCATCGCAGACGACAGACTTTTTGTGCGATCGAGTCTGCGGCGCACAAAAATTCGGTCGCGGATTTTTGCGCGTCGTGTGCGTTACTGCATATAATTACATAGGTTCTATTTTCACAGACTAAAAAGTGCGTCACGGATAGTCTGTCGTCTGCGATGGGCCTAAACTATGTACTAATTTTTTTTTGCAAGCAGTATAACATGTCCAAAGGTTTTTGACATCATACATTTTGATCAGATGCATGCATCAACTCGTTATGTTTGTTGGCAAACTCATTTGTTTTTCAAAATGCAGTCCCGTTGCGAGCGCACTCTTGAATTATTAATGGTATTCAAAACCAATTTATTCATACAATTTCCATGAAACAAAGTGTATATTTCATAAATTTGTCACTGGTAGGTAAATAGCGAGACCTAGGTAATTATTCAGTGTGATATATGAGTAAGTATGATATGTGAGTAAGTAGGTATCATTATAATTACTTCTCATTATACAAAATTATAAAATTAGTTACTTATGAAATCGATAGGAACTAAGTATCGCATTTTTAATTGAATCGGTTTTAATAGAATCATAGCACTCTATGAAAGTGTTTCGTATTATATCGGCATTTTATATTTAGAAGCAAGATCAAATACCGAGTTAAAAATAAACCAATAGCAATACATAGTTGCAATGCAACTATTATTAGCTTTTGTGTACCAGGGGAACATAGAAATAAGGAGATACATTCAATGCAATGAATTTGATTTTCGAATGCGCGCGAGATTCAATCTTCACTATTTGACGGAAAATGCTTTGAACATTAGATGACGGATACTTTAATTGCTTAATCTTCTATAATATAAAAATCAATCGCTGAATCTGTTGGTGAAGCGCATAACTTCAGAACGACTGCACCGAATTGGATGATTCTTTCTATAATGTGTTCCTTATTGCCCGGACAAGGTTTTTATATAAGAAAAATAAGGAATAAAAATCTCAAAATTCCCACGGGAACGGGGGCGCTGTGGGTGAAACCGCGGGGCACAGCTAGTAATTAATAATTATACTACTACTATAAAGGAGGTCATATGGAAAAAAATTACAACCTTACTAAGTTTGTTAGTTTTTCTTAGCAAGTGGCTTGTTACGAACTAACAACAACTTAACGTACTTCGGAGAGCACGTTAAATTGTTGGTCCCGGTTGTTTCAATCGTTAAACTATGTCGAGGGCCTTTCCGACACCTGGGTCGGTTATTAACTTGATCAAACTTACATTTTTTTTTAATCATCTTTACCTATACGAGTGTACTCGTAATAAAGCTGAAGAGTTTGTTCACCGTTTGAACGCACATATCTCAGAAAGTACCTAACCGATTAGAATAATTCTTTTTGTAATGGATAACCACATTCATCCCGAAGTTCCCACGGGAATAGGCACAACTGCAAGGCGCTGCTACTCTGATATATATAAAACTTGCCACACCCCACGGTGTTACCCGCGTTGTACCCGTCCCCGCGGTAATTTCTGGATAAAATGTATCCCATGTGTTATTCTGATGTATTACCTATATTACTGTAAAGTTTCATCCAAATCCGTCGAGTAGTTTTTGCGTGAAAGAGTAACAAACATACATACATACATCAGATAGTTTATAATATTATTAAGACGATTTGATTGACGTGTCCAGGTATCGTGGGAGTCTGCGACCCTGGGTTTCTGGTACACGGAGCTGCTGGAGCGCGAGCAGCAGTACCGCGTATGGCTCCGCACGGGGCGGCCCACCGCCTTCTGGATGACCGGCTTCTTCAACCCTCAGGGTTTCCTCACCGCTATGAGACAGGTGAACATATAAAATTCATTGCTATGAGACAGGTGCACACACTCATATATACTTCATTGCTATGAGTCAGGTGAACATACATACCTACTTCATTGCTAGGAGACAGGTTCCGTTGTATCCGTATCCGTTGGCACAGTGCACAACTTTACATATCGTACAAAAGTTTACACGTATTCCATTCCATTTCTGTTTAAAATGTTATATATGAAATTATATTTACTATTTGCGATTTTAGCAATTAGCTAAACTAAACCATGTTTCCTATTAAATAGAGAAAAACTGTCTTCAGTTGGAAATTCAGCTTCAACTTACCTAACTTTACATTTCAATCAATTCAAAAAGTATCAGTGTTCACTGACCCCCAAACCTTTGAAACCAGTACATCATGTTATCACCCACAGGAAGTGACGCGCAGTCACAAGGGCTGGGCCCTGGACTCGGTGGTGCTGCAGAACCTGATCACCAAGTTGAACCGGGAGGAGGTGCACGAAGGTCCTACTGAAGGGGTCTATGTCTATGGCCTGTTCCTTGAAGGTATGAGAGGAATTTCAAAAATAAGGTACAACTGATGAAATTGGGCTTAAAAATATAACTTCAATGTAAAATTACGTCATACAACCATCTAACTAAGGGCACATTTCGGAACGGCGTGGAACTCAATCCAATCACAACACATTGCCGCTGTCAAAATCTTTTCGTAATGCGTTGTGATTGGTCGGTTGAACTCCGCACAGCTCCGCTTCGCTTCAGTCGCACCCTAACGACTGCCCTCTCACCCAGGCGCCTCCCTGGACCGCAAGACAGGCAAGCTGATCGAGTCCAAGCCCAAGGTCCTGTACGAACAGATGCCCGTCATCTACATCTTCGCTATCAACACCACGGCTGGGAAGGACCCCAGGCTTTACGAGTGTCCGATCTATAGGTTCGTATAACCTCTAAGGGCGTGATTCCACTAAAGCTTAGTGAAGCGATTTACTGTCATGATTGGTGATTGGTCAGTTGAGCTCCAGACACCTGACTATTGACAAGTAACTACATAGTGGCAGAGGTGGCCGCAGCCTGCAGGGGCCCCTGAACTATTGTATTATTGCGGAAGTTTGTGTTTGTTACTATTCACGCAAAATCTACTTTACGCAAGGTTTAACTTTATAGCAGTTAAGTAAATATAGACACGGAATACATTTTATCCCAAAATTCTCATATCTATACTAATATTATAAAGCTGAAGAGTTTGTTTTGTTTGTTTGTTTGTTTAAACGCGCTAATCTCAGAAACTACTGAACCGATTTGAATAATTCTTTCACTGTTAGATAGTCTATTTATCGAGGAAGGCTATAGGCTACATTTTATCCCGAAATTCCCACGGGAACGGGCACAACGCGTGTAAAACCGCGGGGCGCTGCTAGTACTGTATATTTCTTAAATCTAATGGCTAATAAGTTTTTCTTAAAACAATGTACCTTACTTTTTTAAACATATAAGGACGTGTAAATTTGTATGCAAGCCATGCAAGGTGGTTACGCCGAATCTGTACTGTACTGACAACTTCAGTGAGATGAGAAGCCCTCTGCAGTGAGACATAACAAGCTGATACTTTTCTCATCTCTTCTAGGAAACCTCAACGTACAGATGCGAAGTACGTCGGGTCCATAGACTTTGAGACAGACAGCAACCCTCGCCACTGGACGCTCCGCGGAGTGGCCTTACTCTGTGACATCAAGTGAACTAATACCCTGAAGATCTCAGGCAAACGATTGTACCTAATACTAAGTGAATTAATAATATATATTTTGCGATTTATTTTATTTCAATACTCTCTATTTTCTCAATCTGACAGGAATAAAAAGTGATAATCTATTCTATTAAGATCAAATTGAGTTCACATAGCTAAATTGACCGCTTGTATGTCTGCTTGAAGTCCTATAAGATCCCTTGGCTTATTAAAATCCCTCTAGCCACGTAACTTGTTGTTTATTCAGTATATAAGCCTGGCAGTGGCAGTACAGTATACACTGCATTTAATGCAATAAATAAAAGAGGAATTAATAAACTTTGTCTCTGATTAATCGTTCGAGCCCATTCCTAGTAGCTATAACATTAATTCTGTGAAAATAAAATACACAGTGTGGAACATTAAAATTAGCGACATCTGTCGGGGAATAGCTTACCATGGGTAAACTGCACGCTGGGTAAAATCATAATATTTTATACCCTTTTGGGTTCAACGTAGTCAGATAATGAGATTGTAGCGACCTCTGGCGGGGAGGTTCTGAACTTCTGAAAGCTTTTGTTTACACCACAGAGTTACAACCACAGACCACGAACCAAAGGCAACTATGGCTTTGACGTTCGTTTGACACTGACAGCAAAGTGACATGAATGAAAGGTGATTTATAAAAGGCGCTAATTTTGATTTAAGAATCTTTTAGAACTGTATTTTTAGCTGATCCATGCTATTTTAACTTAAATCCATCTTCGTTTCGATGCTTCGTAATTCCCAAACGTAAATGAATGGTAACTACCACATACTACGTACACTTAATACTACCACTACCACTACCTTTACCTAGGTAATGAGAGAATAGTGTTCAGAGCCTTACAAACTGATTCTCCACTATAAATATAGTAGGTTAGGCATAGAGCGAAGGGATTTCTGTCTATCTATTATGTTAAGTAAGTAAGTAAGTTGGTATTATGAAACAATGAAAACATAGCGACTGTGCGAATCTCGCGCGGCATATTAACCGAACGCCATTTATGCTTTAAAGTTAGTTCTGACTTAGCTTACTATGCCAGATATTGTTAAAAGCGACATTTATTGATTTAGTTAGGTCCAGAAAAAATCCTAAATATATTTTAAGTAGCATTTTTATTGCTATGTAGGTATGTTAATTAAAATTAAAAGCTTTCAACTATGTAGATATTCGTAGTTTGATTGATGTACACAAAATACAATTTTATTTTATTTAAAAATTATCTATCTCTATCCCGACGTAGGCAGACTGAGTAGTGGTCAGTGCATGTTTATTTTATTACCGATGCAGTAAGAAAATTAAATTAAAAAGTTATTTTCTCTATTGTTGCAAAATCGATAAAGAAAACGTCCTCCAACCAAATTGTTCCGTCTTTCTTACCACGCACACTAGCAGAACTGCCGCATTATAGGCATGCGCTCTCTATAGCCTTTATTTCTGAGGTAACAAAGGTTAAATTGTATTTTTTGACAGTAATACACTTTGCGGTAATATTATTCATGTGGATGAAGGAAGTAGGACACAGATACAGTTAAAAGAGGTGAGCGATAGTGTTCGGTGTGTTTCGTCTCGCGGGTGGGTGAGTGAGCGAGTTTCTGTATCTGTGTGCGAACATTCGGCAGCACAGCAGTGCGGCAGCAAGTAGCTGTCAAAATTCTTTCAAAAAAGAAACCCGTGATTTAAAAAAAAAATGTTTTTGGAATAGATTTGAGTTATGTATGCCTCTATTCAATCGTTAAAAGTTAAATTAAGTGGTAATTTAACGTGCAGTACTTACGGAATCTACAGACACCATGGTCCAGTGCCATCCACCGTTGGAACTAGCGGAACTTCCAAAAGAAGACGAAGAAAGACTCGAGAAATTGTTTTCTAAATTAGATATTGATGGAAACGGGAAGATTGACATTCTTGATTTGTCGGCGGCCTTGAAGGAGTTGGCTCCTCACATTAACAGGAGCTACGCAGAGGTTAGTTGGCTGTAACTCTCGGGGGTCCTAGCTAACGGTTCTGCCGTCGTTCTGCTGAGGACACGTGGACCCGAATCATATCTGATTCATCGCATACATACAACCAATAATTATTCCTACACCATACGTCAACTTGAACCTACACTTCAGTTTGATTACCTCAATAATTCACACTTCATTAGTAAGCTAAGTGTGTCCCCAAGAATGTAGAAATCGTTCACGGGCGACCTTAATGTCCTAAAAGATTACATACCATGATTGATTTTCATCTTTTTATGTGTATAATGTGTTGTTAATTTCATGTTCTTATCTTAATTAGTAATCTGATAATGTAAGAAAATAATTACCTAGCCTAGTATATAGGTACACAAACATCAATAAAAGTTTTGTCTAAATCCAATTATGCAATAGGAAATCTGAAAGGAAATGATAAATCACTGATAATTTTATCTCAGAATGTCTGTTTGTCGATGGTCATTTGATAAAAGGATTACTTATACTTACTATTTACAAGTATATTTGCATGTTACACAATCAGCTTACACATCTCAATTACATCCTAAGATCAAAGATACTGTCAGTAATATTTATCATTTGAATAATGAAAACAAATGAAAAATAACTTATAAACTGTCAAAATTCTTTATTTTTTTATTTGTTATTTAAACAAGAGTAAAAGTAGGTTGAAAAAATATACTCTATGGATTTCCTGTCAGTCTAAGATGTATTTATTCTGCCCTAACCTTTGTGGTTGTCACTAATCATACTTCAAGTATTCCAATTTATTCAAATCCATTTTCATATTCTAATGTGGCAGTCATTATCTTGATGTTAGTGTTAATTTATTCATGAAGACTGTATTATATTTTATTCATGTTTGTTGTAATAACAATGGTGTATCTACTTGAGGTAATCGGGGTCATCAGTATATAGTCTTTACATAAACATGGATGACAATAAGATCTAATTTCGTTATGGGAAATCTATGAGTAATAGGCAATTACATTTATGTTATAAAAATAGCTATGACACAGTAAACAATGATACCATCATGTTCATTACTAAAAGTTAATAGATTCCTTCCTGTTGTACTGCACACAGATATACGTTTCAATAAGATGAATATACATTATTTTATTAGTAAGTCCTACTAATATTATAAATGCAAAAGTTTGTGAGGATGGATGTATGTATGTATGGATATATGGATGTATGTTTGTTGCTCTTTCATGCAAGATCTACTGAGCGGATTTGGATGAAACTTTACAGTAATGTAGGTTATACATCAGAATAACATATGGGATACATTTTATCCCGAAATTCCTGCGGGAACGGGTACAACGCTAGTATTATATATTGTCAAAATGGCTCACTGCCACACACAGTGTCACTAATGATTTAATTCTTTGAATGTAAAATAAAAAATTGGGTCAATTTGTTAATTGTTGAATCAATTATTATTGATGTCTGAAGAAGAAGTCATTGTTTTAAAATATTCGGAATGTAAATTAAAGATTTTCAAACAGTTTTTTCCAATTTTTTCCAGAAATTTCTTGCGAAGAAAGGGTGGAAAGATGCAGGAGACGTCACCCTCTCCGAGTTCATACATTATGTTCGGGAACACGAGAAAAATCTGCGTTTGCAGTTCTCCCATCTTGACAAGAATAAAGATGGTAAATATCACAACTTGCAGTTCAAATGATTAAAATATTAACCTTTTACTTTAAATAAAACCATTTGAAATATTCATCAAGTCCAAATAAAACAAAATGTGAAGTTTGTTTCAACATGCTGATGTCTTGAATTGCCAGTTTTACTTGGAAATCTATTAGTGTATAATGGCCACATCGATACATGATAAAACATCACCATACAGAATATACTAAAACTAGAGCTTGATTAAATTGGATCCTTCTTGGAACTGAGCACTAGTACCGTGGCCAAACACTTAAATGCTGTACATTACCTCCATTTCTCAGTATACAACTCCTTTCTAAGTCAGTTTGTCGCTCTTATGTCTAATGTTTGATTGTTATTTTCCCAGGGAAAGTGGACCTAGAAGAACTCATATCAGCCTTCGCAGACCTCGGCATTGCCATTGGAAGTAATGAAGCCACCAATTTACTTAAAAGGTACTTAAACTTGAATAATGTTATTATTCTATGCGAATATTCCTAATTTAATAAGAGCAATGCGAGTTTCTTAACACAATAAACTCATTCGGCTTTGCATTTTTCTCAGGAAATTTTGTACTATTGTGTTCTTTTTTCAAATTTAATCAAAATGTTTTTTGTTTTTTCTGGACTGTTCCCATTTTAAATTAAATAACGAATATCAGAGTAGGGTCATGGCCTATTACAAGTGCATGGTTTTAAATAATGAATGATGTTTCAGAAAATCTTTATGGCCAATATTCTGGTGGTAAGTCGTGGCAGGAAGTAGGTAGACTAGCTTTGCTGCTCAAACATATTATAATGCTAATATGTTATAGACAAATATAAGTACTGGCCTCATAGAACTTCAACCTTGCTCTAAAAAAGAATATTATTGTATTTTGGGCCAGCAACAAAAAAAAATCGATCGATTGTATTAATGCTTCGACTCATAATGTTGTACAGTCAATTGTTCATAGTACTTCATAATCACGTAGATAATACAGAATAAAGTCATGTACAAGTCACCACCATATTGCTATAAAAAAGAATCAAATAAAATAACATTTTTACAGTTCTTCTCAATTATTATAAGCAAGTTATTAACCTATTCAATGATTAAATTCAACAATTCAACTTGATTCAGAAAAAAACTAACATTTATTAATGTAAAATGATAGCGAATTATGTTTTCTATTATCATCCAATTAATTTCAGCGTTATTAAGTACACAGTAATGACAAGAGGGGTTCCTCGAAGATATCTACAGTCTATACCAAAATTAAAGGTTTCTGATTTGATATTATATTTAGGAGATTAATCGGAATGTTTACTTAATTAATGGAGGATGTGGCATCTAGCATGCGGTATGGGATATTGGAAGTTCATGTTCATCGTTGCAGCTATACGTATCAAAGTACATATTTCTATATCATCACAAATGTAGGTATAGAAGTCATGAGGCTTGTCCCATCACTCAGATCATTAAAAAACAATCAGTTATAAAAATATATGGATGTGCTAGGCTTTCATCGTTAAGGTATGAATATCAATGGAGGTGGTATACTCTTTGCACTGTAGCTTTACCCAAATGACAGCTGCTAATTTGGAACAATTTTTGTTTGTTTGATTACTATATGCATTTGATGCAATTTAGTAAGCCAATTAATGTAAGTACGAATTGTAAATTAAATCATATTAACAATTTTGAATTGAAACTACGCTAACGGAGACGCTTCGCTTTTATTTTACATTTTTATCTGACGTTTCGGCTCTTTCACAGGAACCGTGGTCTAAGAAGTCTATGGTGTTACGCGTATACTTATATTACTTGGTTGATTTCAATTTGTTTACTGCCGCAAATTGATTAAAATTGTACTGTATTGACAACTGTCATAGTCGTGATGCTACAATGCTCATGCTATAGTTTCTAAGTCATCCGGTTGTTCGCAGGATGGACCAAGACGGCAGTTTGAACATCAGCTACGATGAGTGGAGAGACTACTTGCTGTTGGCGCCTGCGACGGACATCCACGCCCTTATACACTTCTGGAGACATTCCACTGTGAGTACTCAGCTTTGTAATATAACTAGCAGCGCCCCGCGGTTTTACCCCCGTTATACCCATTCCCGTGAAAATATTGGTATGAAAAATAGCCTATAACCTTCCCGTTGAACGTGGCCATTTAACAAAGAATTGTCCGAATCGGATTAGTAGTTTCTGAGATTAGCGCGTTCAAACAAACCCTGCAGCTTTATAATATTAGTATACTCGTAGATAAACATGTAATCTGATTAGTGACATACATTAGCACTACTCAATCGGTTTAGTATGCCGGGTAGGTTGCCTGTTGTTTACTATAACAAATGGATTATTCAGTACCTATACATACACTATTATTTAGTTATACTAGCTGCGCCCCGCGGTGTTACCCGCGTTGTACCCGTTTCCGCAGGAATTTCGGGATAAAATATATCCCATATGTTATTCTGATGTGTAACCTACATTACTGTAAAGTTTCATCCAAATCCGTTCAGTAGTTTTTGCGTGAAAGAGCAACAAACATACATCCATACATCCATCCTCTCAAACATTCGCACTCGTATAATAGGTATTAGTAGGATAGGATTTAATTCTATAGTAACATTTTACAATTTAGTTCATCTGCTGATCAGTAGATGGCGTTAGTTGTAGTAGTGTTTATGCATTTGCAGTTTTTGTATAATACTCGTATAATTGTACGTGTACGAATAGAAACGTATTGAATTTAATATACTGAAAGTTTTTAGTGAAATTGGAATAACAATCCTACTAATATTATAAACGCGAACGTTTGTGAGCATGTATGTTTGTATGTATGATATAGATGTAATGCCTGAATAACACATGGGATACATAATATCCCAATATTCCCGAGGAAACGGGTAGAACGAGAGTAAAACCACGAGGCGAGATTACGACGAAAAATAACCAAGTAAAGAAAATCATGATTTATTTTTAAGTAGGTATTCAAAGTTTTATCGCTTGGCAACAGAAATGAAGGTGAAATTGAAAGGCATCAGTGTTATAGCACCTAAAGTTATAGTTGTATCTGTTTCTTGTTAAGTTTATGTAAATGCAGCGCTGAAACAGTACAATCTGTATAACCATAGTATACATAGATATAAAGCTAGTGTCAACGTACCTTTATTGGTCTTATAAAGCAAGCAAGGTCGTTCACCTATAAACTCGGTGCAAGTGTTTATATAAGGATGTTACAAAGCTAATTGTTTTGAGGGTTTTGATACTCCACAAATTGGCTACTAACCTACACAAATTGACTTACTTTTTATATCTATATAATATAATAAAAATGAATTGCTGTTCGTTATTCTGCTTAAAACTCGAGAACGGCTGAACCGATTTGGTAACCTAATTTTGGTCTTGAAATATTCATGAGAGTCCAGGGAAGATTTAAAAGGTAAGCAGTGACGGAATAAATGCGGGTGCAGCCGCAGGGCACAGCTAGTAAATTAATAAATTAGGATGTAATAATTAAGCTTAAAACACATAGTGCGGTTACGGGCCGGTTGCGGGTCGTGTGACGCCTTTCATACAAATACAAGGGATACAACGTCACGCGACCGCGACCCACACTGTGTGTCCCTTAATTGCCAGCAATTTCAAAAATGTGTTATTCAAAGGGTAGATGTCTTACATTTTTAACTACACGTGTCACAATATCCTTTACGTGTTCGATGCAATAAAAGTGATGCATTGCGTTCCGAAGCAAATAACGACCCGTACTATTTACCTGACTTCAAAAGTCGACTCAATTCATCAATGTTGTTGTTTCAAGTATTAGTTTCAGTGCGCCCCTGTTAGTGGGTGTGTCCGGATAATAGTCGCATTCGTAACGGAAAATTAATAAACGGCCGAGGCCATTTTATAACGTCATGGCAGAGCTGACTGATGGCTTTTAGGGCTGCATATTTAGTTATAATAGAATCATAATAAAAACAAGAAAGTAGTTCCCATTGCTGTGCAAAGCCCTCTCATCTTACACGGATACCAGAACAGCCAATCACAGAGTAAGATTAAAATATTAAGCAAAGTATGGATGTGCAAGTACCTGGAAAAGAATATTGGGTATTTTTATCAGCCTTTATACTTTATTGAATCCGCATGTAGAAAACAAAGCTAGTAGCTTGACTGGACCGCTTACCGGCGCCTGATAACCCGGCTCACAATCTTTCTGAATACTGCCTAACGCGACTATTACCACGCTTTTATCATATCCCAAATCATTTATCAAAGTTATCGCCTCAGTGGTCTAGTGGTATGTGCATTTGCCTGCCAAGACTGAGGTCCTGGGTTCAATTCCCGGGTCGAGCGATAAACATGTCTCCTACTTTTCAAACATGGCTCGAGTTTGAGATCTCCAACCCGCATTAGGCAAGTGTGGTGATTACGCTTATTCCTCCTCACTGTACTGATATCTTCAGTGAGATGAGAGGCCTTTGCCCAGCTGTGGGACATTACAGGCTAATACTTTACGTACTCTCCTGGATTACCCGAAGAATATCAAAAGTATTGTCCGAAATAATAGTAAACATAAGAACATTTTAGGTTCCATAACGTGATAGCCCTAACCAGGCTACCTAGACCCAGCGATCCATCACCCCAGAGGCGGGGCTGACAGTGATTGGTCTTCTGACGTCACAGTCCTTGAGGATGTGACGCCGGGGGTCTGGCCTGATCTGATGGCGTCGCGCAATATCGCCAGGCACGGAAAATATGCACTTAACATGACGAAGCAGAAAATGTTCTGCCTAATATAACGGTTTATCTATACAGAAATTATGTTCAATAGGTGGATGGTTTGGTAAAATTAATGTTATTGTTTGATTGATTTTTCGTGTGCGGGTCACTCCTGAGATGCAAGATTACCTAAAGGTGGTGTAATTCAGATGATTCGACTTTAAATGATTTCCGAAGTAAGTTCTTAACTTATAAGTACCTATATTACTAGGTTTTGCACTAGGCTGACCTGATTCTAGCCAGATTTGTAATTACAAGAACAGAATTCCTGAAAAATGACCTTTAGCATATACATACAAATATGTTTTTTTTTTTGGAAAATATATAAAATATTCCTTGTCATTTGTTAGACCTGTCTAGTAAGATCATCTGTAACATTAGGTTAGATTTCTTGGACCCTTTCATTTAGTCAAGCAACGGATAATGAAGGTGTAAAGTAACTATAAAAGTGTGTTGTTTTACACTGCTGTTGCTAATAGGTCAAAGTTCGTCTGTCCAAATTGCATTCTTTTGCGTCACATGATCTTGTGTTCTTTTAATGGGAGAATGTAGTCATTGTTCCACATATTGTGAAGCTTCAGTCTTTTGTTTCTATGCCACATACGGCTCTATTAAATTGAGCGTTTTCAGTCGACCTGCTGTGTTCGTTTTGTATGAAGCGCGCGTCGACTGCGCTATACTGCGACCCGTAGATCGACGAGCATAAACGCTTTATTTGAAAGAGCCCGTAGAGACCTTTTTGTGGTTTAAGCCGTATAAGTGAGTTAACTAGAGCCGAGCTGCGCGTTGGTGAACAACCGCAATGAACTAAGATCGCTTAGTCAAACTACGCCACCAGTATTCCTCTCTCTCGAATGCAACCATTAAATGCAAAAATGTTCGTTGAAGTTTTTATTTATTTCAATAAAAAAATCTTCAGCTTACTATGGGTGTCTTGAACGAAAGGATTTTTCCATAGACATCTTATATATATGTTTACCTTAACACTATCAGTGCGCAATGCCCAAGCTTATTACGCCCAATAATAAAACGACCTTAAAATATAATCCATCATTTAAACTCTGCCGTTATTTGACAGTTCAGGGCCTGAGTTCACTAGACAAGACTGCAGGTAGACAGTCGAGACTGTAGGTAGATCTATGAAAACATCTGAGGGAGCGTACACTATAGACAACAAGATATCCAACAGACGTTTTTATCTGTCAAACAGAATTAACAATTTGTACCGACTTGGTTGTAGATTAACTCAAGACAGGCAGTTGTCGCATCAAAACACACTGTTGTAACTATAGTTGACAGACCCTTAATGCTACTTTAATGTAAGGGTGATTTCCATCCTCGTGATTGGTCGATTCGTCCGCTCCGGTCCGCTTCAATGTAAAGGCACCCTTAGTCTGTTATTGATACGATTGTTGCTATCACTAGTACTTGTTTAATATGTTTATTATTCTTTGTGACCCGACAAAGGCCCCCAGCTTCCTTCCACTTATTCCTATCCTGTGTTTTTGTTTATATCTAGGCCATCACGCCACCTAACTCGTTATATTCCTTGCGTCGGTGATGTTTTGTCACGTGTCTATTATATTTATTTGTCCTTTGAAATGTTGTTTTTTTCGCATTTAAACTTTCACCAAAAACTTTAATAAAAAATAAATTAAACTTTCATAAAAAATATCCGCCCAAAAATGGAAACTAAAATGTAGGTATCTTTGTTTATAAACTTTGTTTTTTAACAGTCTGTAATTATTTGTTTCAACCTTTGTGCTCTACGAGTATTAAAGGAGTTTTCTTAAAAAGGCTAGTCCTTCCAAGTTTAGTGATGGGCGCAAATATAAATAAAATCAGCAAACCCTTTTCCTCTACCGACATATACGAATAATTTAAATGCGTTCGTATATATTTTCAACAAAATACATTGATTGATGCAATGACAGGTCACTGGTGAAGCCAAGACAAGATTCATTATTCTGATAGCGGCGCGGTGAGCCGCGTGTTCGAGTAGAATAAACAAATCATAAGTTTTAGCTCACGTGGCGATTCATAATGTATCTCGAGATAACAGATGTGCTATTACAGTCCGGCAAGTATAAGTTGGCGGTGGCGATTTGAGGAACTAAAACGGCAATCTTAAAAATTCACTTTGACACTGCCGAGTTCATAGTAAAGATCGTTGCGAATAATTTGCTAACTACTGTGCTATCATCATGCCTAAAGTGATAAAAAGTGGTACAAGAGAAGCAGTTATAAAAGTACATTGACATTGAACACAGTGGCGCACGCCACGCCAAGTTATACTTGCCGGACTGTACCTACCTATTTTTCCAAATTACAGTATTTTGCAACTTTGTTACAAAGACACGTTTCTGAAAAACCGTGGATAATCTCATATCTTTGAATACATCTATTGGAACATTTTTCAATTGATTGGCAAATTAAATTATTATTTTTTCAACACAAACAGAGAAATCTAGAAAAGTAATTTTACAATGATACCATTGAAAGTCAACTTTATATACCTTTTTCAGTCTTAGTACAGATTTCAGATTTCTTCGAAGTCGTATAAAAAGTTGTCACAATTGATAGCCTATTTTTAATCTAATTATTTTTGTTGCAAAATTAAGGTGCACGTGCGTGGTGTAGGTAGTATTTTATTAACATTATATATTTTACTCCTAGGCTGATTTAGGTTTTTAGGTTAATGTAATAAATAGAACTATATATCTATGTAGAACACAACAGAACTATAAACATTTGTTGAGTGGGTGTCACCACGATTCAAAGGCAGATCAAACTAGTTCACGTAGTTTTAAAATACAAATCTTACCATGAGCCATTTAAATTTCCTTAAAATATTCGCATATATTTTTGGTGAGTTTAATAGTATGTTTGAAACCATGAAACGAGCGAAAGTGTATGACGATGAATGGATGTGCAATACCTATCTAACTATCCGTGTAATTATGATTTCGGAGATTTCAAGTTCTAATACACTTTCAACGGAATCTCATGCACTGATGGTCATTCGCCGAGTCAAACAAGGCATTGATATTGTTAAAAAATCTTCTCGTAATGCGTTGTGATTGGTCAAGAAACTTTATTATACATTATAAGTCAATCTATAATGTGTATAGACCCTTAGAGCGTTTGTCCACCGCCGCCGGCACCGGACCGTCACCGGGAACGAGATTATTTCGGCCCGAGTTTATTATGACGTGACGGATGTGCGGTGGACACGCGGCTAAAGCAAAACGCTCTAAATGTATCTACCGCTACTTCGGCGCCGTCATCTCGTTCCCGGTGACGGTCCGGTGCCGGCGGCGGTGGACAAACGCTCTTAGACTAGTCAATCTTATACAAAATATATACAATTTTCATAAGTGCCCCATGAAACGCGAGACGAAATGTGACAGGCACGTTTCAGAAAACCTGACAACCTGAACATTGTGTTTAGACTTCTATTTACGGTATTACAGTGCCACCAATTTAACTGTTCAGGTGGGCAAAATGGGAACTACAGCCGCGTCATATTGAATCTATACTATGTTAGTTAGGCTTTATATGATTGACTAGCAGCGCCCCGCGGTTTTACCCGCGTTGTACCCGTTCCCGTAGGAATTTCGGGATGAAAAATAGCCTATAACCTTCCCGTTGAATGTGGCTATCTATTACAAAAAGAATTATTCAAATCGGTTCAGTAGTTTCTGAGATTAGCGCGTTTAAACAAACAAACAAACAAACAAACAAAACAAACTCTTCAGCTTTATAATATTAGTATAGATATTGTAGTTTCTTAAATTTTAATGATATCTATAGACTGACTTGCAAGATATGTTTTAATTACCTTTGTTTCTTGGTGAATTTCTTATATTATGTATACCAAATTCTCCACTAGCGACGCTGTCAACTGAACAAATAAGATGGTGGGACTGTACATGGCTGTCTTCAAGTATATCTTGTCAATTTCTCAGAGGCACATCTCGGAGCAGTGTCCCGCGGTTTTGTTCTTACAAAAGTATGAACTTGTATATCCCACTGTTGGGCAAAGGCCTCATTTCGTATTCATACCAAAATACCCATGGGTACTGGTAATGGTCGTTGGAATTTTGAAATATAGAGTAAGTAAGTTCGAGGTTTGTGGCCAACCCTGGCGTAGGAGTTTTTAGACCGCCCAAAGGCCTCCGACATGGTCTAACGATTGAAGCAACCAGGACGTACTACTAAACGTGCACTGTGAAGCACACATTTTGAGATAAACTACCTTTACAGTGTTATCTATAAGTACTAATATTATAAAGCTGAAGAGTTTGTTTTGTTTGTTTGTTTGTTTGTTTGTTTAAACGCGCTAATCTCAGAAACTACTGAACCGATTTGAATAATTCTTTTTGTAATAGATAGCCACATTCAGGCTATTTTTTTTATCCCGAAATTCCCACGGGAACGGGCACAACGCGGGTAAAACCGCGGGGCGCTGCTAGTTTGGATTATACTAATCGACATACTAATGACTGTTTCTACAGACATTTTCTAGGTCTCATTTTCTAGGTCTAGGCTACCGAGGGTTTAGTTAACCTTCTGAAACTGAGTCGCTTGATTGCGTATCCTACCCTACTAATATGAATACCTGTAATATAGATGCATTTATTCGAAGCATGGACGTTTTTGTAGAGTAATTAGCGTTCCCACATCGCTTTCATTCGTCACATTAATCGGCTAGATCGATTTGAACCAAACTTGACACGCATTAAGATGTATGACTTATACTTCGTTCGTTAAATACGTTTTATGGACTAAAAGCATACTATACTTTTGCGTTACTGCTTACATTAAGGACAAATACATATGTATCGAGTCAAATTCCTGCATCTGCAATCTAATTTTGATATGTAATTATACTTATAAGTATTAAATTGTATTATAACCTTACTAGCAGCGCCCCGCGTTGTGCCCGTTCCCGTGGGAATTTCGGATTTTTTTTTACATAAAAACCTTCCTCTTGAATCACTCTACCTATTACAAAAAACCGCATCAAAATCCGTTGCGTAATTTTAAAGATTTAAGCATACAGACAAACAGACAAACAAGCAGACAAAAATAGCGACTTTGTTTTATACTATGTAGTGATTTAAAAAATAACCAGTAGAGTGTCTTGTCCATTCTTCTCTGTTGATGTTCTTCCTGATGTGGTACGTTCAAAAGCGGATCTTTAGGGGCAAAAATGAATAAAAATAATCGACTTTGACTTACTGTCATTTGGGGAACGGGTTTCTCCTGTGGGTTTCTCGCAATAAAACCCATTGACGGTACGAGTCATGGATTTCATATACAATAATAAATCCATATATAGGAGTAGTTAGGATAGGAGTAGTTTGTTTATGTATATGTAAACGTGTTAATACTGATTTGTATCTTGCACGATCGTTTAGCAAATCACGTTTCGTGTGACGTAGGAGACGTTTATGGCACCATGGTGTCATCTCGATTCCTAGGTCAATGTATGGATTCCATATAGTTAGTGGGGAATACTTTTGTGTCGAGAAGGAAATGGGGTTTTGTGAATGAGTGAGTGAGATATAAAATGTCTTCTTAGATTACGTTGCAGTTCAATTTATAAATAAAACTAGCAGCGCTCCGCGGTTTTACCCGCGTTATGCCCGTTTCTCTCGGAATTTCGAGACAAAAAAAGCATCCATGTGTTTTTCTGATGTTATAACCTATATTACTGTAAAGTTTCATTCAAATATACCTGTAGGTTTTTTCGTGAAACATACATACATCCATCCTCACAAACTTCCGCATTTACTATAATAAGATTATATTTTTTTAAACTGGTAATGTGAAGCAATTAGACGAACACTTTCTTTATTGTGAGTCGGTTAACAATCTTTGTCCAGATGATTCGAGTATCACAGGTCAGGTAAACAATTGTTATCTGCTCTTTCACTTGTTTGCTAAGAAACACTAAATAATATAGTAAAGAGTGAACTTAGATTTTGTTACCAATGATCATGGGTGTTATGAAAACAAACTATTATTAATAGTTTCTGATTAAAATGTTTGTAAAAACATAGATTTTTAACTGTTATTGTTAACGACTGATAGCTTAACTTTGATTCTGGTACCTTCGGTTAAGTTGGTGATAAACCACTTTACGGTAAATCCATCGCTTCAATCATTACTAATCGCTTTGGATCTATAATCTCAGTTAACGGATACAATTTTGACTGATTTACGTCCCTTAATTAAATGTAAAATTTTAATCATTTTCTCATCATACTATATTAAGTCAATAATTAAGTATTTCATACAAACCTTTTCAGAATCGAAAGCATCTGACGTCACTCAATTGTTAAAAACCTAAAGAATAATGAATGGTCCGCGATTCGGATCTGGTTCTAACCATACGGCATTGGCAGGTTGCCCTATGACGTCACAATGTCTGTCACATAAACTATAAATATGTGATTGTGTGAATAGAACGCGACACTACGATTATAATGATAGATTAGATTAGATAAACGGTCGACTATACTTGATAAATTAAAACCAACAATGGAACAATTGATTACATTACAATTACAATTGAAATTTCGATGGGAACGTGATTAGTGGTTAAGGTTTCCGAATATTGGTTTCATTATGTTGACCCAAAAGAGGTCTCACTACTGAGAATTATATGATTCATGCTGAAAAGAGAAAGTTTTTACTTGCTTTATGAACATTCTAACGCGAAAAAACCCGTGTGAGTACGTTTACTAAGCTAAAATTAGTCTTTAGGGTTGGGGATCAAGCGTGGTGTGGACAATTTTTTGACGGCATGCGGAGTGATACTTTGAAGTAATCATTATATTCATTGAGTAAGATAGGCATAATCATCTTTAAGAGAATTGTCATAGGTTAGTATTCATCTCGAAAGTTCCCCGCAAACGGGTACAACCGCGGGCCGCTGCTAGTTATCTAATAAAGTAAAGTATTAGTCTGTGATGTCCTACTGCTGGGCAAAGGCCTCTCATCTCACTGAAGATATCAGTACAGGATTAGGCATCATCACCACGCTTGCCAAATGCGGTTGGTGATCTCAAATCCAAGCCGTGTTTGAAAACTAGGAAATATGCTTACGCTCGACCTGGCAATAGAACCCGGGACCTCAGTGTTGGCGGGCGAGTGCACATACCACTAGACCACCGAGGCGTCTAATAATACTAACTATTAATAAACTCTTCTAATATGTGAAGTGCTCATGTTATCTGCAACTCCTCAAATATGTCTCGTTGTGTATATTTAGATAAGAGAATTGGCACCAGACTTCCCCGATGTCCTCTTCAGATTGCTACTTATAGCAAAATATTTGAGATTCCTTCACTGAAGGCGCCAAATGGAGACACAAGCTTACCTACCTATGTGAGATAATTAACGCTGTTAGTAACTTCATTTGCGTTGTTATGTTATGTTCTCCGATAGTTTATGTTTAGTGTTTATTGCGAGTTAGCGAACGAGTTAATAGAACACGATCGTCGATAGTTCGCTCACTCGCCTTCTATTGATCTTGTCTAATTTGCCAACTCGCTCAATTTAAATCTAAAACTTTATGTCACAAAATTATGACATGACGGAAATTATTCTATGGGTTTTAGAATATAATTCTGTGAGTGGTGAAATAAAAAATAAGAAAAAAGTAGAATAAATCATTTCTTTAAGATAAGTATTTATTAGAATCAAATGTTTTTTATATTATTATTTAAGAGACAAGGAAATCAATTAAAACACAATATTTCACAAATACAAATAGCCAGTGACTAAACCGTGCGTCCTTGTGCTAATCTTGAATATTCGCCAACTATTTGTATTCGTTTTTAAAGTTTCCTTTCGAGAATTCGGAATTAATTGCGTGGTCAGTTGAATAGATTTCTCACACTTTGTATGCCTAAATATGATCATATATAATCAACGCCATAATCAACATAGGTAGTAAAATACACATTTAAATGTCTACAACATTGTATAATCTTATATATAAAATTCTCGTGTCACAGTGTTCGTTCGCGTACTCCTCCGAAACGGCTCGACCGATTCTCATGAAATTTTGTGAGCATATTGAGTAGGTCTGAGAATCGGCCAACGTCTATTTTTCATCCCGAAATTCCCGCGGGAACGGGTACAACGCGGGTGAAACCGCGGGGCGCAGCTAGTAAAATATAATACATACCTATATACCTATACCCGGATAAATTCACACATGGCTAATTAGACCCAAAGTAAGCTCTAAGCTTGTATTATGGAATCTAACTTACTGATACTACATATACATACACAAATACTTATGTTATAAGAATATATAATTGATACGCAAACGTCGTCGTCAACAACTATGTCTTCACATATTGTTGACTCCGGGCGGGAATTGTCTAATAAAATAAAATAAAATAAAATTTCAAGTGAAAGATAATTACTAGTGAATAACACCGATATATTTATACTAATACGAGTATATTAATAAAACTGGAGTGTTTTGTTATTTGTTTGTTTGGTGACACCTGGTACTTACAATCCGATTAGAACAATCTCTATTATGAAAACCACCTTCAACAGACCTTGGTGGTCAACTGGGCGACTCGATCCAAGGGTCAATTCAGCCCGCGGGCGTAGGTACTATTCGGTAGGTTAGGGTTTTTTTTTAATTATTTATCTACAATATACTTGACATCGACCGAACCTGTGGGCTGAGCAGGCCCTTATCGTTAAATAGTAGTCGTCTGAACCCGCGGGTCGAGTTATCCGATTAGTGTGGGTCGAGTCACCTATGAAAAAAAACGAAGTGGGTAACTGAACCTGCGGGCTCAGTGCTCTGCGGGCCCAGTTGACCACCAAGCGTTCAACAGGTATGAAATAAAATACTTTTCATTATTTTATTCAGAAGTTCCCTCGAAAATAGAACAAAGCGGGTGAAACCGGAATATTTATATACTAGCAGCGCCCCGCGTGTTTTACCCGCGTTGTGCCTGTTCCAGTGGGAATTTCGGGAATTTTTATACATATAAACCTTCCCCTTGAATCTCTCTATCTATTAAAAAATATGCGTCAAATCCGTTCAGTAGTATTTGTTTATCGCGAACAGACAGACAGACAGACGCGCCCGGGGACTT
Organism: Cyclophora punctaria; assembly: GCA_951394245.1. Taxonomy (NCBI): domain Eukaryota; kingdom Metazoa; phylum Arthropoda; class Insecta; order Lepidoptera; family Geometridae; genus Cyclophora; species Cyclophora punctaria. Next base: position 13,792,850 of record OX596167.1, read on the forward strand.
TTATAGTATGTAGTGATTCGCCTAACCATTAACGCTACTTTTCCGTGTTTTTCCAATGTCATTATCTATGTCACTATTTCCTTTACACTTCCGGATTCTATGTATGTATGACAATGTGTGTCTCTCTGTGGTCTACCTACTCGTATTTCGAAAGAGGCTCAACCGACGACGTCTGAACACTGTTCTCCCTTCACCTATGATTCAAGGATGTCTAAGATACCAGTAATTATGTCAATGTTATTCTCAAAGATTAATGTCCGTTTCATACGATACTTTAATGACATAGATTTACTCTTATAGTGTTACTCTGTTTGACAAAGTTGCTTGTTTAAGTGCTATTTAGACGTCAACGTTTTCTAATGACTATTTAATTGTAGTAACATTAAAGTTATAATTTGAAAATTATTCTTTTGCAAAAACTTAAACAAAACCCATTTGACAAATCGTCAAACTTATTATTTTTTTCAAGATAATTGGAAAACCATACGAAATTCGCTTTAAAGCACCAAACTGAAAAATATGAATTACAATCGTCTTTGAACTTGTGAATATCTCATAAATATTGTTGAGTTTTAAATAGCATTCCGCGTGACGTTTGTTATTACGTATAGTACAGCTCTGGTACATAGTTGACTTGAATGCCGGCGTATCTACACTGCAGGCTAGTGTTACTTTCACCTTCTGATATCTCCTTCTTTGCGCCCCTTAACAACCGACTCGTACTGTTGCTAAGCCTGGTCGAGCCCCCGACGAACTTGGGAATCGACCGAGGCGCTATCAGCTGTTGAGTCGATACACTTGTGACATCCGTTAGGGGCCCGAGCGTTACCTACGTCGCTTGGTTGGATCTAGTGCGGTTCGGTTCGCTCCGAATGGACGTTGACAGTCGCCCCACGCGTCACTGCTCGGCAAACGGCCGCGGCGGCATGGCCACCACTCAGTGTGATACCGCCGGTCGGTTACTCTAGACGCGTCTACGCACGCTCCACACTCATTCTAAATTCGTTCGAATAAGTTCCAAAGAAAATTGTCTGTGATCTATTATTAATTAGTTATTTATTTAAATATAACAACAATGTCTCTGGAATTGGAAGAGCTTACGGGAGTGACCGGAGATGTCTTCGAGGATTTCCTGGTTGTGTTTCGTCGGTGTTTGGCAAAGGTAAATGCATTCTAAATTCGGGTTTGGTTCGGAGCTAGTGCCAGTAGACTGTAGTTTGCTATACAGGATCATTCAGCGGCCGGACGCGATCCGATACGTTTTTCTGGGACACAATTTCGAAATAACCATGGATTACTATTATGACACTTGGGACTGGATCATGAAGGTAACAACTACATGTAGAACACAAGGCACATCATTTTGTAACCATCCTCAATATACATTGATCAAGAAATTTGAAAGTAACAATTTGACATTGCCGCTCATTTTCAATGTTCACGTGGAGTGAAGGTGGATTGCAAAAGTATTGCTATCGCTATCATTGTGTGGTAACTTTGTGTAGCCATCTCTGTCGCGCATAACCCCACTCCGTTGCACCTGGTCTCTATGGGATATCCCACGCACGTGGTTGTGTCAGAATGCGATGGCGGTAAAATTTAGATGGAATCACTTGTCAGTCTTATCTGCCGTTATATAAGTTTTGGGTTAAAAATAATTAATGAGTTCATATCGGCTACTCGAAGTGAGAATTACCTCTTTGTTACTATAGAAGTTCGAATTAGCATAAGACATTTAAAACCTGTTGCGGTCACGTTTCCAGTGATATTCTAATCGTTCGTTGTTCTCAAATCAATTTGTCTGGCTTTTGGCAGTCCTTGAAAGTTTGCTAGGTAATCGCAAGCTAGACTGTTAAATATTCTATCATAGATATATTAATGCATTTCTCGGGTTATCGTCAAAAATATAAAAGTCATCATGACCCATATTATTAGTTTATCTTAAACTAAAACGAAATATCATTTTACACACCTCCATTTATCTTGACAGCTAAGCGCATCCATGAACAGCGAATTTTTACTTTCACTTTTTCTGTGCTAATATTTGAATTATTTTAATCGTGTGTCTGACATAGTTTCTCCATATCGTATTGAAGAGTCTCATAGTTTCACTGAATGACCTCGTTATTAAAGGAATTTTGGGGTAAAATGTACCATAATTTTTTATCCGACTTAGAACAATGAGGATAACATTTTAAAATCTAAATTATGAACTTGCACTATCCTAATAATAATAAATCGATAATTACAGTGAAAATTTTCAGTACACTTTTTACTGGGTTGTCTTTCAATTTAATGAGAATTGTATTAGAATGACATCTATGTAGTCTCTTAAAGCAATTTTACTATAACTAGGTACAAATTTTATCCAAATCCGCCCAGCTGTTTGCTAAAAGGAGAAACAAACGTCCATACACACAAACCTAAGCATTAATAACATGAGTAGGATGTCTACGTACTTTAACGGTATTCGTCATTTCAACCTGATTCATCGAACAGCATTCTGCGAATTCATTATCTACTCAAGTTCCAGTTTGCAACAAGTGAAGAACCATGTCGAATTAAGTCATTTACAATAAGGGAACGTAAGAGATTGCAGAACAGTTAACTCTAGAGAGACAAAGTTCTTCATTCTGATTGCAAGATGAGTAAACTACTTTAAAGGCAGAAGAGATTAATATAAAAAAGGTGTTGCATTCTATTGTCATTGTAATTAAGCCCAATTTCATTGCCTTTAAGGTTGTTGACACACGACTTTGAATCTTTTGCGAATTGTATCACTTTGTTTTATGTTATTTGCGTTGCGATATCATCGGTGCGATAACCCGAGACTTGTGAAAATCATCTCATAAGAGTTCAGTGAAGGTCAAATGATTATGAAAGAAGACAAGCCTACGTTTCGTTAATTTATTTAATCAGTCCATAGAAAAACATGTTTTTTGATCGCCATTACGCTTATGTAAAAATCTATAGTACATAATTTAAACAGACGATAAACACTTTTTCACTGTCAGTTATAAGTTTAAATAGTGTTTGCATACACAAGAGTATTTAAAACATCGACTACAGGTCCAGACCACAACTTTTATACACCAAAGTTCTTATAAAAAAGCAACTGGTAAAGAGGTAATTCTCAATGTACGCTGATATTTTCCTCATGTTTTCGCAATTATTTAAAGCCTCGGTGGTCTAGTGGTATGTGCACTCGCCTGCCAAGACTGAGGTCCCGGGTTCAATTCCCAGGTCGAGCGAAAACATGTTTCCTACTTTTAAAAAATGGCTCGGGTTTGAGATCACCAACCCGCATTAGGCAAGCGTGGTGATTACGCCTGAAACCTCCTCACTGTACTGATATCTTCAGTGAGACGAGAGGCCTTTGCCCAACAGTGGGATATTACAGGCTAATACTTTTACTTTTACTTTTTTTTTCGCAATCGTTTGCTAGTTGGTTTGTTTACTACGTACATCGTTTTGATAATTATTCATATGTCTTATCAATAGCATAGGTACCTATTCATAATTCTAACTTTAACTGAACCAAACCACTTTACGTTTTAACTATGTATTAAATTAGCGCTGCCCGGGGCGTCTCAGTTCAGTCATGTCATCAATTTTATTTTGGCTACCAATTTTTATGAAAGCGCTTACTTAAGCTAAAATTTAGATGTTTAAAAAACGGCTAATATTTTTTAATAATTTATTCACAACGGTAACAAAACTAGATCTCCTATTGCAAATTGAGATAGGTTATTGGGACTGATCGTTAAAGTACTCATACATACATACTAGCCGCGCCCGTGGTAATACCCACGTTATACCCGTTCCCGTGGGAATTTCGGGATAAAAAAGGCCTATAATCTTCGCCTTGAATGTGGCTATCCATGACAAAAATAATTATTCTAATCGTAGTTTCTGAGATTAGCGCGTTCAAAACTCTTCAGTTTTATTATATAGGTAAGTAGATTTATCTTCATACTACTATGCTCTCGTATACCTAGTAGGTACTTTAACTATCACTATATTCTTATACTTGTGTCTTGTACGTAGTTCAAGTTAGTTTAATATTCCACACTAGTAGTATCGTAGTGGTAATACCGGTCAAAAATTGAGGTCGTTATGTAGACATGTTGACTTATCGAGTGACGTCATAAGGATCCGATAGTCACCGACCTGAGCTGAGGTCATTTGGTTCAGATATCTGGCAATCGGTCACAGCTGTCTAGTTAGTTTAGCGCCTACTTTGGTTGACCTCATTTTTAGTTGATTCGTATTTAACAGGTGAATTTTAATATTATATTTTAACTATGACAATAAAAAGACCCCCGAAGACCGAAGAAGTTTGATCTTTTGTTTGAACGCGCTAATCGGAGATACTACCGACCCGATTTTAATAATTATTTTTGTAATGTATAGCCACTTTCAACGGGAAGGTCCCCGCGGGGTGCTGTTGATAATAATAGAATAGAAAAGTCTTTACCACCAACGTCATATTACAGTTAGTTAAGAAGACATCACAAAGACAAGCATTCTTAGACCGAAAACTGCGTTAAGTGAGCACCCGCGCGGTTTCATACAAAAAGGGGTGTCCGTCACGGGGAGGCGCACCCCGCACCCGCGCAACGGGCCCGCCTCCGTGCGACGGACGCCCGCGCGGCTCCCCGTCACGTAGCACTTTTGTATGAAACCGCGCAGATGCCCGCTCGTGACGGGGACTGTCGCGCTCCCACAGAGTCCACCCGCGTGTGACTACGCGCGTAGACACGCGACGGTTGCCCGTCGCGGGCGCCCGCTTAACATAGTTTCAGGCCTTAGATTTTTATGATATTGGATATTGTTTTATGAACACTTTGGTTTTTCCATTAAGATAGGACGGCCATAAATAGTTCTTACGGTGTTTTAATTTGAAACATTACTGATATCGGCGGCTGAACATTGTTGTTACAATACAAAACAATCCACGTGACATACACTTGTATGTATGTAAAATTATATATATTCAATTGTACCTGATAAATAGAAATTTCGATTAACACGTTCCATGTGTACTGCACTTTGCGTAAACTTATTGAGTCATATTTAGATATTGTTTTAAGTAACAGGTTGTCTAAGTCAGTCGTACACAACGTAGACAGATCTTTACTTTGTCTAAGACATAAAATCTTTTTGGAAAATACCTGTCTTATAAAAAGGAACCTAATTTTGAAAACCGCGACTAAGTTAGGGACCTTTCATAAGCGACTAATAGAGCTAAGATCCCCTTAAGACAACGGTTTTGTCTATTTCACTCTTCTCCAAGGACATATCTCTCTCTCTATTTCTATAGGAAGAGAAGAGATATAAAGATAAATATTGACGTATAAATTGTCTTATATTAGCCCGCAATAGGCCAGTGTGACAGCTTTCATACAAATACAAGGAATACAACGTCACGCGACCCGCACCCGGCACGCACCCGCACCCGCACGTGTGCCTGGCACTTTAAGATCGGTAACCTATTAGATTTTCTATTTAGTAATAATCTATTTGCATAATCTTGATTACAAGGTATATCGATAAATGTTTTACAATACAATGACTAAATACATTGTTACGTTATGATGGATTTGACACATATTGATGACGTCACACACTCGTGTTTCAATTTTAGCGGTATGAAGTATGGAACATAGTAATCAAATTATCATTTACACTAACACATGTTACAACAATTTAACGCATTAAAAGAAAAAGCGAATTATTCAGTTTTTTCTATTTAATTGTATGTCCCATGTGAGAGCTTTTGCCCAGCCGTGGGCCATACCGGCTTATAACTGTATGTTCAAAGTGTGTTTTAGATATTTTCTCCAATATTAAAGTAACTTCGTATAGAAAAGTACACTTTGCAGTGTACCGTTGCGGTCGGCTTAGCGCTTTTCAATCACACATTTTCTAGAACACAAGTTCGTTGAATCTCTGCAATTGTTCAAACCACTAGGGATATTGAACCATTGATAAAATTAAATGGAATATAATAAACCCGGGCTTAGCTCGGCCTCAGCTTTCCTATGTTGCTGTCAGTCTGTTCCGAAGTCCCGTTAGTTGGACACTCCAAAGAGTAGTGAGGATTCCCCGGTACTGCCTCACGGGGCTCCGGCTCCAGTCTTGTCGTCAGTCAAGTCAAACCTAAAAAAAAAAAAAAAAAAAAAAAAAAAAAAAAAAAAAAAAAAAAAAAAAAAAAAAAGTTTGGTATCAAAATGGGGTAATTCGGCCACGCGCGATCGATCTGTGCTATCAGATTTTTGATATCTCTCACGGATCACGAGATAGCTTTAAGGCAGTACCCCTAATTAAACCAAGTCTAATTACCCTATTGTTCCTAATTACGGTCCAAGATCTACTACAACCTCAGTTGTTTACTTAGACTAATTACTATAATTTTTGTTAATTACGGTCACCTATTGTATTGGTGGTATTCGCAAAGTCAATAACAACACTTCTTTATTATTTCATTCTTCTTTATTTATCAATAAATCGGGATTGAAACATATTATAAAGCAATATATCATTGTACAATGTTTCCATATCGAATAATCTTATAAAATCAGACATTGTATTACCATTGTACTTGTAGTATAAGTACAATAAACAGTACTCGCCGCATACCGAAGTCCAATCATTTTGTATCCTATGTCTATTGAAATCCCATTGTCTTGAATTCTTCCTTAAAAATTTTTGGTGGTAGCCTTTTGGTGGGCGACCATAGGAATCAAAATATTGCCCAAGACCGTTTATATCAATGTGTATGGCTACCCAGTGACATCCCGGCTTTGTGTCTGGATCTAAATTGCTTATTATGTATGTTGGATTCTGGGTGTATATTGGCAATCGATTTGCAGCATATACATTATATTGTAAGCTCGGATGAATTTTATTTAAATATTTCTGTACCTCTGTTGTATTCATAATGCATACAAAAAACACTTCTCTGTATAATTGATCGGATGCAAGTGTTAAATTTAAGGGAAAAATTGATATTTCAAGTCGATGGGGGAATCGTGTAATTAATACAAGGTAAGTACATATTACAAATCATATTTTATTCGAATAACATAGGTTAACACTTTCGCTTAACTGCTATAGTCTACACATACATTACGGTTTTTATCAATTTCAATAACATTATCAAACTCTGCATACACAATGCAGTTGATAGTTTTGTGATAATTCATTACAATAGATAAGTGTTGTGTCAGTACACATTCTTTGTGACTTTGACCGTCATTAAGATAAATTGGATAATTAGGTAAGTACATGTTACAAATCATATTTTATTCAGATAACATAGGTTTACACTTTCTATTAATTAACTACTATAGTCTACACACACATTACGGTTTTTATCAATTTCAATAACATTATCAAACTCGGCATACACAATACAGTTGATAGTTTGTGGAAGAGTTGATTCAAAACGAACTTCCAATCTTACGCTACCATGTTTTATAAGATTCCAATGACCCGATGAGTTAGCTGATAAATCAGGTGTTAAGTCGAAAGCTAATAGACAATAACCTTGAGCATATCGTTCCCTAGATATCCCATTACCTTCGTTAAGAAAATGTATACCCGTTCCTGAGAATAGTGTATGATAGGCTGAAGTGAAAATATTATTCTCGAATGATGGTTGTAAAGCTTTGGAGGGAATTTGCTGACCATCAATATATAAACAAAATGTATTAATATCATAATTTTCAAAATTAAATGGATTTTTATTGAGACTACCATTGAATGCCGCGTTATTTATAAATCCGACTATACATCTTTTGGGTACTTGTCCCAGAAAAATATTATCAAGTGTTTTTCCCTGAACCCCGGATGGTATTGTTAAAACTTTAACTTCAGCTCGCGTTATAGGATATTTAGCTGTAGTAGTGGCTAAAACTTTTTGATGTGCAAGTAAAACTGTTGGATTGATTCGTGCTCTACGAATAATAAGTGTTGCATCAGTAATACATACTTTAAATTTTAAATCATTTGAAGAAGCCATTAAATTAAAAGTTTCTCTAGAACGAACTAATTTCACAGACATTTCAACACCATTAATCAAAAACTTTTCTTGATTAAATATATCACCGTGTAAATGTCCAATCATTTCTATTTCTTTACTTTCAGATGTTAATTCTTGTCTTTTAGTGAAACCTTCATTTTTTTCATCGGTTGAATTCATTTTACCAGACGTGTCTTCATACCAAAGAGCACATGTTAGATGAGATGTTTTAGATGCAGGAGCATAATTCAACAATGTTTCTACGTAAGCACGGTAAGCGTATGTATTATTTGGTGGAGAAACAAGTTTTTGATTCAAATAAACATCAAGTTGACTAAACAATGAATGTAACCAATTATTAACTGGAGCCACTATTGTTGATGTAGTTATTTTTGTTGCATCTTGATTCAGTATCTTAGCTTTAATATGGATTAAAGTGTGAGACAAATCCATGTAGTCATCACCAGTTCCAGGTACTTGAAATTCGATTGGGCCATCGTCAGCCAGGGATGAAATAGGTTTATAATGTATCCACATTCCATTTTCTATACTTGTTTGTGTGGATGGTAATGCAAATAAGTCTAATTCTGACTTAATACATTCACAAGAATGACTGTGTAGAAACGACATGGTTAATTTTTTTTTTTTTTTTGTTATTATTATTTTTTAGGAAAATATATCGTTGATGGTATTACGTTTCAACTTTGATTTCTTGTTAACAGCTTTCACCTTAGCAGCTAGTGGTGGAATGAATGAAGATAGATGTTTCTTCTTAGTTATATATCCTGACCCCGACATATTCAAACGATCTATTTTATCATCAGCTTTTCTTTTCAAGTTTGTACTAGCTTCTTTTAACCTAGCCTTAATTGAATCTTCCATAGGACGAGCACTAACCATATCTGATAAAAGACCTACACCTGTGTTTAAAGCCTCTTTTCCAATGACTCGAGCTCCACTAGATAGTAATGGTAGAACAGATCTAAATAAGCCCCCTAGAAAGCTACCGATTCCGTGTCCTCGTTGATATGGTGCTCCTCTATAGATTACACCAATACCCGATCCCGCTTGATGTGAGTAATAATGTTCATAGGGACAACTTATATTATCACGTTGAGAATACATTATAATTTTCTAAAGTGTAGTTTAATGGCCACGGTTCCAAACTGAAATGGTATTTTTTGTCCAATGCTTGATCTTATATCTATTTCAATTGTATCAAACTCTCTACGCATGATGTTCAAGTAGTGAGGTGGTGAGAAAACATGCATTTTATTAGCTCCATAAATATATTTTGCAGGATCCAAAGGTATTATTCTGAGGAGGGGGGTCATTACATCCCCAACAATCTGTGGTTCGATTATATCACAATAAACAAATAACTGAGATGGTAATCCTAAATGTAAGTTCGCTGGACACTTTCCCATACCTTTTGTAACAAGGTTTCTGCTGGGTTCAAATCCAAGTTGAAGACACAACTTAGGCGATAATGTTAATGATGTTATTGATTCATCCATAACAGAAACAGATACAAACTTGGATAACTCATCATAGCGAAACCTAACTTGTTCCTTAATATTATTTAATGCTGATAAAATATGGTTAATATTATCATAGTTTGTGGCTGGTATGTGTGTTTTGTAGTACACTAACGATTGTTTTCCCTCATGAGGTATCTTCATCCATTTACTAATGTAAACGATATTTTCATGATCTTGTACTGTAAACATTGTACATGGATATTGGAATTCAACAACACCAACCAACCACGATCCTTCCAGTTTGATGGACTTTGGTAATTTAGTTGAAAAAAGAGTGGTTGTGTTTTCAGGAAAGTATTCCATTGAACTATTACTAAGTAGGGTCAAATAAAAACTTTCTTTCATCATAATTCTTTTAGACTAGAAGCCAAAATCCAACTGTTAAATGTATCTGGATAACCTTTCCACTTCACTAATACTTGCTTTCTGTGACCAGAGTGACGACTGCTAATTATTTTATCTATTTTGAAACTGGAAGTGGGGTTATAATCAATTTTTTGTAATTCTTTTTCATAAAAAGTACCCACTATTGGTTCATTTTGTAAATCTTTCAATGTATATACTATCCAAGGTGATCTATCTATTATTGAAGATACTATAAAAATTTCATCACTCCAATTAGATTCATAACCTTTTTGAAATATATGTTTAAATTTAGTAATTCGCACATGATCACCAATGTGAAATTTTGGTACTTGGTTATCTGAGCTTTGTATTAAACTATGATGATTCTTTTCATACAAATTATTCCAAACAGTCATGATATTGTTTGAATTTACATCACAAGGACACATTTTAATGCTGGAATGGTAACTATGATTATATGCATGTAGCAAGTCTTGTAAAATATCTATATATTTATATGTATTTTTATGAGTAAAATAACGCCACATTTTCATCTTGAGAGTCCTTTGAAATCTTTCTACAATGCTAGCTTTAATGTCAGGGTTATTTGTTGTATAATAGTTTATATTTTTACTCCTAAAGTATTTTTGTACATCCTTTGCAACAAATTCGGTCCCTTTATCCGATTGTATATGGGTTGGAGTAGTATTAGCTTCATTAAATATACTTTCAAAACATTTTTTTACAGTTTCAGAGTTTTTATTTTTCATTGGTCTTACATAGGCATATTTAGTAAACACATCAATAACACAAAGTATATAATTATAGCCATTATTATACTTAGAATACGTTCTCATGTCACTTAAATCAGCTTGCCAAAGTTCATTTAGATTAGATAAAATATATTTATTACGAGGAAATTTTCTATGAACTGGTTTGTGGAGTGTATATGTTTCTTGAGCTTGCAACCATTTGTTGACTTCTGATTTGTTCATCTTACCTTTCATAGCTTTTGCTAATTTATCAATACTACTATAACCAGCAGGGTGTGATGCATCATAATAAATTTTATTAATTTCTAATAGGGAGTCCATTTTTCCCATTCAATTTTTTTCTTCAGTTTCTTTTGATATTTATCTGTGTTAGTTGGTGTAGTGTAGATTTCCTCATCAGCAGAGTGCTCCCCGTGATCTTTCATGTACAGTTTACTTATATAATCACTTCTACTTGGATTCCCAATGTAAGTTAATGGTATTTTAATATCCTTCAATGCTTTAGCAAAGCTTACCCAACCTATTGGATCACTTTTTTTCAATGGTCTAAGTGAGTCGTTTACCAAATCTATAATATTACTTCCAGGAATTTTTGTGTTATCTATAATAACTGTACCGTTGTTATCCCAATGTATTTTATTTTTACTCAATGACATCAAATTTAGTAATAACTCACCTTTTTTTGCATATGTTTTAGGAATCAAACTTAGAATTTGTTTACTTGAGTATAGAGGACTATTTTTAGTTTCAAAACTTTGTTGGACTTCATCTTCATTCGATGTCTGAGTTACAACTAAATCTTTATTATTCATGTCTTTAATTATATTAGAAACTTTACTTATTTCAGTGCCTCCTGCAATATCAATGTTGGGAGTAATTATTGGTAATTCAAAAGGTTGACGATCCTCTTCAGTAAAGTGTAGATATCTTTGTAATATTTGTAAGTATAAAATACATTTTTTTCTATCATCCATAGCACTATCTAAAATTTTTTGCATTTCAGCATCTAACCTCGAGGTAGGATTTTCATTTTTGTGTTGATTGTTGTTTTGATTTAATTTCTCTATTAAGCTTGGTTCAACGAGCAACATTCTTTTGGCATGTTCCATTTTTAAACAAGTGAACTAACTAATCCACTCAGAATAGAACTTAATATGATTGGTAGAAATGCACCTCCTTTTTGAACAATTATTTTCTTTTTTATCTTAGTTGCCCCCTTACACAACAACTTACGAAGTATACTTTTAAATTTTTTAAGCTTATTCTTTTCTTTTTCTTTGAGTTGTATTTTACCTTGAAGAACGTTATGAATACACTCGCAAATGCATTGTATTTCTTCTTTATCACAAGTTTTTAGTAGAGCTTGTCGGTATTTTGGTTTAAGTGTATGTAGTGCATTTAGGAAATCTATATGCGTCTTGAGACTTCGATGCATTATTTGTAAATGATAGGAATTTGTTGATTCCTAGCATATTTAAAGCTTTTTGTAGGGATATATACTGTGCAATATCTATCCGAGGGGAATATATTAGTTTTGATTCGACACATGTCACTAGTGCCCTGCTTAAGATCTATCATTATATATCCATGTGCCTCACTGGTAGCATCCCTGTATGCATCTTCAATAAATTTTGGATTTTCTGGTGATACTTGACGTGCTAAGTATCGAATCTGTGTTTTATCACGTGGATTTTTGAAATATATAATATAGCTAGAATTCAAAGATATGTCTCTTTGACCTTTACCCTGATGAAACAAATTTTGTGTAATGTAGAATACACTTAAGTTTCTGTGATGACTACCTTTTGTAAAAATATCAACAATTCGACCATCAGATTCTCTCATAAGATCATCTATAACTAGAAGGTTTGCATTTTTCCCATCAAACATGTTAAGATCTGGTATACCTTGACAATAGTTTACATTTGGTAAGTTGTACAAAGGTTGCATTTCATCGAAGCACCAAGTAATTTGACTAAAATTTCTACTACATATTTCTTTAATGTAACTAATGAAATTTGTTACAAATTTTGATTTTCCACAACCACTTGGACCTGCAACTATAGTAGTAAATGGATGAATAAATTGAAACATTATTTATTAAATACACGTGTGGATCTTTTGAGGGTATTGAAATAACTAAGTCATGTTGTTAAAGTATATAAAGTATATTTGTTCATAATTACACGTTCAAGGAGTTTAATAAAATACAATTATAGGTAGGTATGTAATCTTACAGAATAATCATTTTAATCTAACACAGTAAAACTAAAGTAATACAATATATCTAGTACAGTTATTGAAATTAATTTTATACATTAAAATTCTAATATCTATTGCAAAAATCATTTTAATCTAACACAGTAAAACTAAAGTAATACAATATATCTAGTACAGTTATTTGAAAATTAATTTTATACATTAAAATTATAATATCTATTGCAAAATGCATACACACACACACACACATACACATAAGTAAACATAATAGTTAACAATATTTATTTTACAAATTAAATTATACGATAATTTCACATTTCAAGCATTTTAATTACCTTAAACTATAATGACCCCATGCTAACGTGTCAACAAGATTTGGTAAAATACATCGTTTCGTGTCATTAAAGGATAAACATATTTTATTAATTTTTTGAGTAAATATTGTATGTTTAATTGATCTAAATCTGTACATGATAGAAAACTTATTAGTTTCATTAAAGAGACATGACTTATAATCTTCAATATTCATTCTTTTCGTAACACATTTATTTACACCCTTAGCTTTAGCTGTCAATTTATTTTCTACATCAAATGCGTACATTTTAGATCGAAGACCTACGAACTCTTTTAAAATTTTTCCATTATTTTCATCTTTAAAGAAACCTAACTTTTTTTTGTTTATTTTAGGATACCCAAATATATTATCAGCAGGATAGTCTGATGTATCAAATCGTGTGAGAAGGTCAGGTTTAATATCTTCATAAAAATTGTCTGTAAAGATCTCATAAATTAAACTGTCAGTATCAGTGTATAATATTTTTGTTTTATCATTGAATTTCTTTAGCATGTAATTGTAATGAAAATCATACATAAGAGTTTTGGATATATCTAATATACAAAATCCTAAATAGATGGGTTTATTATGAAGTAATTTTATTTTTCGTAGCTGTACTGCAACCAAGTTTTCAGAAAAAACTGATAAGCTATGAAATTCTGGTTTGGCAATTAAGTCTTGGACACCTAAAGATTTACCTATATTTTCCCAATGTGTTAATAGTTTTACATTAACTCGTTTCTCAATGTTTTCCATTGTTTTACCAAAGACAGAGTTATTCATTAACTTATAAAAATCTTTTTCAAAATCTGACGTTGCCTTTGTTCTTAATTTCGTATTTAGATCTATGTATTTTTCTAACCAAGGGCTTTGTCGGAACTTTAAAATTCTATGAACTTTAGTTAATTTTATACCCATTGATAAACATTGTTTGAGATTTTTATAATGAATTTTGTATTTGATTTTATTCATAAGATTTGGAATCAGTTTTTTTTCTTTAGAAGTACCTGCACATATGTTTTCCGGACACAGTGGTAAATCTGAGTGTAAATCATGAAGTTCTATTGGATACTCTAAATCGACTTCTAAAATAAAACCGAATTCAGATGTATCAGACACTTCAAAATTTGTATCTGGACTGACCCATTCAAACCCACTTACCGGAAGATATTGAGACATAGCCCAACCGTACAGATTGTTGGCATCCAAATAAACAAGATATGATTTTGGCTTGTTCTCATCAAAATCTTCCAAGAATTCATTGTTTGCCTTTGCATGTCGTTTGCTACATTGAGATACACCTCCTCTAATACCTGCTCTGATAAATGCCACTTGATCATAATCTGTTAATAACTCTAGTTCAATTTTAGTGTATTTTAACATAGCATCCCAACTAAGTCCTGGTGCTGTATAGTAATGAGCAGGATCTAAATCATAAGTTGCAATACAAATATTTCTAAAGTTTTCAAACACATCGGTCAGCAACAAAACATCTGTTTTTAAGTATAAGTTAGAGTAATCCAACATATTGCAACATTTAAAGTGTTGCCAAACATCCTGAGCACGATTATAATCATCATCAGAAACATTCGAATCGGTCAATGAATTATAAAACTGACATTGACTCGGGAGAGATGTTAGTTTTAAGCAGTCATAAGATATCATGCACTCATAAGGGTAGATACCCTTTTTTCTAAGACGATTAAAATCTTCATCTTTAGGGAAACATCTTTTAAGGGTGTGAAATTGTTCATCTTTGAGATTATTAGCTAATTGGTTAAGACTGCATGATACAAATTTAAAAGAATCTACAAATCTTAAATAAACTTTGTGATTATTTATAGTTAATAGCTTTGAAAATGAAATGTATCTTTCTTTGTTTTGGGGAATTACTTCCACTTCACCTTCAACAAAGTTTAATGCATGAACAATGAAATGTGCATCATAATTACTGAGGTTATGTAGAAATACTGGAATGTATCGAGGGGCTCGGAACTTTTCTTTACAGACTTCGTGTGCGATACCTCTAAAGTTCCCCGTATGCCAATCAAAATCGAGAACGTTATCCCCATTTATATTAGTTTCACAAATGTGACATTTTGTAGAATTAGCAATTTTATCTCCGTCTGCAGTTGACAAAGGTTTGGGACATTTTTGAAAACTATTTATTGCATAAATTTTTTTTAAGTCATTGTATAGACGTTTCATAAATATTTGTGCACAGTTTGGACCACTGTATGTTTCATATTTTGACAAGTTGTCATCATAGGAACATTTTATATAATATCCGAAACTATACACTTCATGTTTATGAACATTGTTTGTATATGACTTAGACGAATCATTAGGACATGATTTTATTGGATTTAAAAATGCTTCGAAATCAGCGTATACAACAAATGGTATTTTTAACTTTTTTTGGAACCCGTTAAACTTTATTTTATCGTTAGATACTGGTTGTCCAAACCAATTTTTCTTTGTTTTTTCATTACTTGGAAGTTCTGTACAAATGTGAGCACAATCATGTGCTTGATGGTTAGTTAACCTCTCTTGTGATGGAAAGTGTAATAAACATCCATCACAGATATAAACTGCATGCTCTTGGTTTGAAAGCTGTTTGCTAACTAGTCGCGATAAGTTTTTAATGTAGCAATAGTGACTATTTGCTCCGTTTTGTATGTACAATAGATTTATATGACGGCTTTTGCGAGATTTCGTTAAAAACAGTGGACCTACTACGTTATTTCTTTTAATTTCTTTGTTAAATTCCAAGCCAAAAACATTTATACTAATATCATTTAATTTTTCAACTTTAGATATATCATCTAATTTGACTGGGAAAGGTACACCATCGAACTTAAGTTTGTTAGAATGTATACTGTAAGATGATACGCGATCTGAGTTTTTACTTACTGGGTATAACCCTGAGAGTAATGCCCATTTAAAACATAAATTGTCTGCATTCTTAACATTGATTATAGCTTTTTTTAATTTTATATCATGAGGTAAATCAACATATGAAGTTCCTCGCAGTGGGTTAAATTTATTTATATTCATATCAATAGATTTGATTTGTTTGAGACTCCATCCACTATCTTTTCTCTCGAAAGCACTTACTTTGTTTGTTAAAGTGTTACATAAAGATGAAAAGAATATATCTAAGTCATCTCCTCGAAAAATTATGTAATTACAAGTTTGAAAGTCAAATGAATTCGAAATATTTTTAGTTTGCTGTACAAAGTCAGCATGCAAAATGAAATTTATCTTAAAAATAGTATGCTGTTGAATAGCGTCTTCAATCAAAACGAATAATTCATCTTTTATCGAATTCAAAAATAATTCCGGCGTTTCAAATACTACTTCAGATGTCGGATCGTTTTTACTGTTAATTTTATATGTTATAATTCTTTCTCCAAAAGCAGACTCAACAACGGATACATTTGGTAAAGATCTATGTGATTGCCATACATTATTTTTGTGTAAATTACTTTTTAAATGATTGGTAAAATACCTCTTGTTAACGAAAACCTGACACGTATTACAATTTACCTGATCAGTGAATGGTGGAACTCTCAGTGATGACGTTGAAGTTGAAGCTTCTGCTGCAGTTGAAGTTGAAGCTTCTGCTACAGTTGAAGTTGAAGCTTCTCCTTCTTCAGTCCTCGATTTTTTTGATGTCACCATATCTGCTGCATCTTGCATAAACCGACTTCTTTTAACAGCTCCTCCAATCTGAACTGGTTGACTATAATGAAATATGAAATGTATGTTATTAAATAATTATCTTTAAGGTATATTAATATTTTAGAAAATAAAAAAGAAAACCATATAACTTACTTCAAAGTTTTTTCAACATCAGTACAGATATTGACAAGCTCATTATCATAAATCGAACTATTCAATTTAGTTTTTTCAATGGTTTCACAGAGTTCGTATAAATTCTGTTCATCGTCTTCATTGAGTTCCATATTGAAGAAGGCGCTGACACATACTTCACCACTTTGTTCCATTTTGTTTGATACTACTCTAGACAACTGTTCAGTTTTTTCTATGGTTTCACAGAGTTCGTATAAATTCTGCTCATCATCTTCATTGAGTTCCATATTGAAAAAAGCGCTAACACACACTCCAACACTTTGTTCCATTTTGTTTTGATATTACTCTAGACAACTGCAAGGACTTAATGTTTTTGAAATTATCACTTTTCGACTATTTATATTACTGCGATAGAGGGTGATTATGAAAGTAGGGTAATTAGTATAATAGATAATTATGAAAGTGAGTAATTAAATAGTGATCGTGAACAATGGGTATAATTATACTGATGCATTCATTCTATTTGTTATTAAAAAAATACTTTTTGCAGTTATCTGTTTTAGATATTTCTTTTGCAATTTTATATACTATATTTTTACTATCCATGTAGTTGTTATTTTTGGAGTTCGTGTAGTATTTGATTCTTATGTCAGCGTTTTTCCAGTGTTCTGTTTGAGGTATTTTCACCAACTTTTTCAGGTCGTATATTTCAATTTTTACCAAATGAGTCGAACTATCATCAATGCTTGTGGATAAGCAAGTTATTCCACCCTCCCCGTTACTTCTTGAGACCGTTGATGATAGCTTCTTTTTCTTTACTTGTGGTGCTTCAAACAAATCATCTAAACTCTCCAATGAGGTTTGGTTTCGCTTTCTTTTTGTTTGTTGGGCTTTTAAAGGTTCATTAATTGTCAATTCATCGATTGTAGTATCTGACAATGGATAATAATATTGTTTATAAGTATTTTCTTCGGTGATATCAATAGTATTATTGAATGAATTCTGGAACATATAGATTGAAATATTACAAGAAACAATCAAATTAAGAAACAAACAGTATATCAAATTAAGTTAAGGAACAGTTACAGAAATAACAATTTTGTAAACTGACTTACCTCCATTGTAGAGTAGTAGATAAGAAGGATGGAATAATTATATTTATTAATCACTGAACACGACTAGACACTTCACTTATTGTTACTTTATACTGTGGATACTCGTACATTTCGGAGTTTATATATACCACTTGCATTCCACTATCAAAATTTTTGTGTAACCATCATTAATCTAATTATCCAATTTATCTTAATGACGGTCAAAGTCACAAAGAATGTGTACTGACACAACACTTATCTATTGTAATGAATTATCACAAAACTATCAACTGCATTGTGTATGCAGAGTTTGATAATGTTATTGAAATTGATAAAAACCGTAATGTATGTGTAGACTATAGCAGTTAAGCGAAAGTGTTAACCTATGTTATTCGAATAAAATATGATTTGTAATATGTACTTACCTTGTATTAATTACACGATTCCCCCATCGACTTGAAATATCAATTTTTCCCTTAAATTTAACACTTGCATCCGATCAATTATACAGAGAAGTGTTTTTTGTATGCATTATGAATACAACAGAGGTACAGAAATATTTAAATAAAATTCATCCGAGCTTACAATATAATGTATATGCTGCAAATCGATTGCCAATATACACCCAGAATCCAACATACATAATAAGCAATTTAGATCCAGACACAAAGCCGGGATGTCACTGGGTAGCCATACACATTGATATAAACGGTCTTGGGCAATATTTTGATTCCTATGGTCGCCCACCAAAAGGCTACCACCAAAAATTTTTAAGGAAGAATTCAAGACAATGGGATTTCAATAGACATAGGATACAAAATGATTGGACTTCGGTATGCGGCGAGTACTGTTTATTGTACTTATACTACAAGTACAATGGTAATACAATGTCTGATTTTATAAGATTATTCGATATGGAAACATTGTACAATGATATATTGCTTTATAATATGTTTCAATCCCGATTTATTGATAAATAAAGAAGAATGAAATAATAAAGAAGTGTTGTTATTGACTTTGCGAATACCACCAATACAATAGGTGACCGTAATTAACAAAAATTATAGTAATTAGTCTAAGTAAACAACTGAGGTTGTAGTAGATCTTGGACCGTAATTAGGAACAATAGGGTAATTAGACTTGGTTTAATTAGGGGTACTGCCTTAAAGCTATCTCGTGATCCGTGAGAGATATCAAAAATCTGATAGCACAGATCGATCGCGCGTGGCCGAATTACCCCATTTTGATACCAAACTTTTTTTTTTTTTTTTTTTTTTTTTTTTTTTTTTTTTTTTAGGTTTGACTTGACTGACGACAAGACTGGAGCCGGAGCCCCGTGAGGCAGTACCGGGGAATCCTCACTACTCCAAAGCCTTGCTGTGAAGTGAAAAAAACTACAAATCAGAAGCTTCTCAACTCGTCTGGTTTTGTAGGTAACATTGACATTAACACTTGTAGTCAGAGACGTTCAATGCTTCTTAGTAGGGATTAAATTTGTGATTTTGACATATAATGTCGGCACCGGCAAAATATTCTCATCGAGAATAGTTGCCGCTCAGTGCATAATACGCGACGTTGTTGGTTGGTGACGGAACGGTCTAGTGAGCATAGTCCCATACTTTTCAATACAAAGAATACTTTTTTGCCTGACACGTTCATAGCACGGTCATGGTATGATACGGTGTAATGGGTATAGGCCTTTAAATGTAGATTTTATGGACGTCTCTGCTGCGGCAGTTAGAAGAACCTCTAAACTAGTTACAATAATCAACTGACACTTTACATAGTTTTACATTACAGTACAACTTTTAAGAATGGTGGTAAAAAAGTTATGCTGTTTTCAACAAATTTAGCGGCAATAAGTGCAAGCATAGTGGTTACAGTCCCACCATCTTATCTGTTCAGTTGACAGCGTCGCTAGTGGAGAATTTGGTATACATAATATAAGAAATTCACCAAGAAACAAAGGTAATTAAAACATGTCTTGCAAGTCAGTCTATAGATATCATTAAAATTTAAGAAACTACAATATCAATCATATAAAGCCTAACTAACATAGTATAGATTCAATATGACGCGGCTGTAGTTCCCATTTTGCCCACCTGAACAGTTAAGTTGGTGGCACTGTACTCTATTGAAATAAAAGTAAAGTATTAGCCTGTAATGTCCAACTGCTGGGCAAAGCGTCTAATCCTTTGATATAATTTATTATATTACTTTATAGTTTCTGTACGTTACTAAGGAATTCATTCACCATGACGTAGTGAACATTTTTTGAACAAACACGTCTATTGGAACGCGTCAAGTAAACCTTGCCTCTGACGCTGCGCACGCGATAGTTGCGTCATCCGGCGTGAAGTCTCGCCTCGTAATGGGAAAGTCCCTTCGCTTTATATGAAGTGTGTAGTGACTAATTCATATTCTATGAATTTGGTAATTTTTATTTCGTTAGCTGTTTCTGATTCCTTGATCAAAAATATCTTGAAAATCGACTATGTTTTATATTATAGCAAACTAGCGAAATCCTTTGCTTTGCTTCGGTTAAAAATTTTTATGATATTTGGGCACAGTGTCCTAATTTTTTCGAAAATAAAGCCAAAACTGTACTCTAACTATCGGTGAAAGATTTTTTGAAATCGGATGAAAAGTTTCGAAGATTAACCTGAACATACAAACAAACAAAACTAAAAATTTTACCTCTTTATTAAATTAGTATAGATGATTGTAGTAGTATCCTGTGTATACCCGTTCCGATTTGAATTTCAGGGTAAAGAGGAAACCGACTGGTATTACTAAATAGCACGTTTGCATGTTAATTTATTACATAAAGTATAGATACACGTTATGTAACGTGTTATACACGTGAGTGCGATATATAATACTAGCCGTGCCCCGCGGTTTTACCCGCGTTGTGCCTATTCCTGTGGGAATTTCGGGATGATAAATAGCCTTTAACCTTCCCGTTGAATCTGGCTATCCATTACAAAGATAATTAGTGATTTAATATAATAGGTAGGTATACACAATAACACGCAATAGCCGCGCTCTCAACATAGATAAGGAGGCACGTGAATATAGTAATTAATTTACGTGTTAAACGCAGTTATTTTAGTTCAAAATAACTGGACACGTGCCAAATATTGACTTTATTGTCAAACACTTCTAAATAAGACTTGAATTGCATATAAGAATGTAAGTAATTTATCTAAATTGGTCCAGCCAGTCATGTGGCACACAAATCCATCATTATCAATAGCTTTTGTAAGATGTACAGTTCAGGAATGACGTTTTGAACGCCACTAATAGATGTTAAAAGAAATATGTAGTACTACGTAGTAGACGAATACGTAATATTTGCTAGAAAAGGCACTGAACTCAAATTATTAACTCTGAAATTCATGACTGCTTGTTTAGCTTGTCGTCGCGATATAAACATAAATAAATAAAATGTGTTCAAAACAACTTTACATATACTCTCCTTTTTACAAGTTTAAGTCATACGTCATACGCACAAAAATGTACACGCTATGATGTCATGAGACATTTTTAACACAACGTGTCAATCAAATCGATTACGTGAATAATTAAAAATAAACTTTAGTACTTTTTAATAGGTTACCTGGCAGGCTTGAATTATTTATAGTTTCTGTATTGACCTATTCGGTGTTCGTGCGTTATTATCGACCTCGCCTTAAATGTTAAATAAACTTCAAGGCCTGTTTGAATGTCTCCTAACCTGCCTTTCTTTTCGAATCGACTACTATCATATCCTACAACACTATCCTATCTTTAAGTTTGTTAGGATGTATGTATGTTTGTTACTCTTTCACAAAAAAACTACTCTACAGATTTAGATGAAACTTTACAGTAATATAGGTTATAAATCAGAAAAACACATGGCATACATTTTATTCCGAAATTCCCGCGGGTACTGGTACAATGCGGGTAACACCGCGGGGCGGGGCTATCTCATACCTATAAATAAAAAGCAGGATTTCCTTATTGAGTCATTGAGTGTCCGAATTATTTCTTATCTCTTTCCGAATTATCAAATTAGTTACTTCCTACAGTTTTCATTCGTTTATTATCGAGATAACGTATGTCTGAATTTTCCTGTTCTGACTCATGATGTGTTTATAATATTAGTGAGACTTACGATCGTTTTGAAGACAATCGTCTGATTATTCAGTGTAAAGGAGAGACCTTGCGAATTGCGATTTTATAGCTCATTTCATTTCTCTCAAGTGTCTTGTATCGTAATGTTAAAACGGATTTATACGACAGCGGATAACCTCCATAATTAGTTGTCACCCCGAATGTACTGCACCAGAATATTCGAAGGGGATTAGTCCAACTGACAGCATACTCTTTCCCGTTTTCATAAATAGAACCTCCTGTAATGGATGATCTCCTGGTACTTTCCGTCTACCCCATCAAGAGCGGTATTGAAACTCCTCAAGAATTGGCCTCACATCACTCGAGCTAACGAGCATCACATCATTATCATGCTTCATAGTACCTATAGTTGTTCCTGTTTGTAAAACTTTTGAGTTTCTTACATAAATTACTTCGCGTCGCTTCATCTTGCTTTCGACCTAGCAAAAAATTTTTAAAGTAAATCCGAGTAGCTTAGTGACCAACCTTGCCTATTTGTTATAACACGTTACTCAATGGACCTCAACGCCTAAACGCTAGCATTGCACCCTTGACACCAATAGATGCATCGCTCTATCTCGACAATGCAGTTTCAATCTTACACCTCTGATAACAAGGTTAAATGTAAACCAATTGACTAGACGGACCGTTTGTGATTCAAGGTTATTTCCGAGGAAGTGCCATTTGATAACGTTTAATTATGTTTCTGTTACTTCCCCTTGTGGTATTGTTTCTTAACAAGGGCTTACGTTGGAGAATGTTGATTCAGGTTTGACAGTATTGTATAAAAAGTAGATTTTAGTAATTAATTTGTTTCTAACAAGCATTATCTTCATACTACCTTTCGCTGGTTACTACTGAATAGTAAAGACTTCTCGGCCCTTTACTTACAGACGAGTACTTTTATTTCTTTCCACTAAACAACAATACTCAAAAACTATCAGTATTCTTAACGGATTGTCAGAAATCTGCAATTCGTAGAGAAAGAACAAACTAACCAGAATTTTCTAGAATGCTCCAGAACGCCCCAGAACCACATTTTGCTCCTGTTATCCAATTTAATTCAATGCAATTTTACTGGTCCGCAACCGGTTTTGAATAGAAGCTTGCTACTGCAATTGATGTTCTACCCGACCTTCAGCTTTGCATGAAACTTTCGATGATGTCAAAGTCAAATATTTTACATCCAAAGAGGCTCTTTTGAACGTGTCATGTAACCAATATCCATTTTCGGCAAAGTTTTATGATATTCTGTTGCAAAACCTCTCGTTTGAAAGCGTTACACTCGAAGTAACTTTCGCATAACTCTTTCTGTTAAATAACAGTAGGAATTGGAACGCATTTGAAATTAGCCAGTCATCATAGAGCTATGTTAAATGAATGAACTTTCTACACGTTTCTACACGTACCGGTTTCGAGGCATCACGTGCCTCATCAATAATGTCACAAAACCGGATGTCTGCTTATTTAAATAATATCCTTACTTGACTGTCATATCGTAAAAAAACTAAAAAGCACACCCATTATGCTTAGTATCCACTTTGTATCATATTATTTTCGCAAAATTATGAATTCTTTTCCGTACAAAATTGGCGGGAAACATCCTTGAAATAATTACCACAGAGGTGAAATATTCAAACCATAGACTAAGAACAATCACTCAAAACCTCATCCTTTCACCTCTAGCCGTCGACAACAAGTAATTAAAAATATCAAAACACAGCTGGCGCTGTCATTCAATCGCAAATCCTAAAAATATGTTTAAGCCGCAAAATTTGTTATAAAATTGGATGTCGGAGTCGTACATATTGCTCAGTTGATGTATATTATGAACAGAGCTGTGGAGTTGGTCAGAAAATTACTGTTTTATCTTCTCAAAATTAAATCGTGTACAATGGAGTGGCACGAGAGAATGTATTGGAGTACTTATATTGTATTTATCTCGATAAACATCGAGTTAGATAAGAGGTATTTGACGCATTTCCTGGATTCAACGGTGGGTTCACTTCGTAGTTTCAGTAAAACATTACGTTCAAAAAGTTTACTTAAAAAACATAGGTATCTCAGTTGAAACTTTTCCGCGACCTGTATCTCACAAATGTGGTTATAATCAAAAGACCTTCAGTTCCAGAGGTTAGCGCGTTGAAACAAACAAACAAACGCTTTACTATATTACGATTGATTAAGAGCCTTGTTCATTAACAACATATTAGCTACCCAACGGTTTGTCCCATTCCGACATACGCTATTTGCCGAAGAGCAAAAGAGACAAAACAATTTGAAACAGTGCTTTAGTTATCTTATAAAGAATAATACGGTCAGTATGTATAGAAACTATGTATTATGGAAACATTTCCATCAGACACAAAGATAATAATATCTATTCGAGTTGATTCTAGGCATTGATACATAAAAAGATATATACCTATGTGAAATCACTACATAGTATAAAACAAAGTCGCTGTCTGTCTGTTTCCCTATGTAAGTTTTGATCATTAAAACTACGCAACGGGTTTTGACGCGGTTTTTTTAATAGATAGAGTAATTCAAGAGGCACGTTTATATGTATAAAAAAAATCTGAAATTCCCACGGGAAAGGGCACAACGCGGGAAAAACCCCGAGGCGCTGCTAGTATAAAATATTTCATGAAAGCTAGAATAATTTGAAAGTTAGCCACAAAGTTTATATGTTCAATTTACATAAACTGTTTTATCCAATGTGTTCCGTACAAGGAGGGCTCGAAGTTTAACAATTGCACTTAGAACTCACACGTGTTAAGTCAATAAACTACATTAAGTAAACATGTTTATCGCAAACAACTCTAAATTATTAATAACTATGCGCGCTCAGTGGTTTTACCCGTCGGTAGTATGTATGTACTGTAAGTAAATACTGTATATATAGGTTACTTTTTTATCAAGAAAAAGACATTTCGCTATATTTTTTTGCTATATTTTTGTGTGTCAGTGCTTACTTACGGAAAAGAAACAAATACGAATAATATAAATAAAACCTATTATTAATACGAAATTTGTCAAAAACGTTGTCATCTTTAACGTTTTCGCGCCCTAAACACTAAACCGATTTTGATTAATTTTGGCCAAACAATATATTAGACCTAGACTACTACTAATCCTAAAACTAACACATAAAAGGATAAAGAAACACTGCGAAAAACCGCGGGAACAAACAGTATATTAACGTGTAATTGTATATATCATACATAAAACATAGTATTTGTACATAATGACGACTAGAAGAATCGATAATCAAATGAGTATGATGTAATTCAATATCAGTTTGCGAAGCCGAATGGGATGAATCCGGTATTTTATTAAATTATTCACATATTATATCCGTATGAATTTGACCCGAAGATAACGGGCTGATGTGAACCAGAAAAAACAATCTATACAATAAAGCTGATGAGTTTCTTTGAACTCGCTAATTACTGGAAATGTTTGTCTGATTTGAATAATTTGTTTTGTATATGGTAGCCACATTTAAGAGGAAGGTACTCGTATGAAAGCTATTTGTGTCCCGAATGGGAAAATTGAACAGGATAGGCTACAATGCGGAGCAGGGCCAGCATTAAAAATAAGCTTGTAACTGATTTTGCATCACTTTTCTTTGCCAGTTAATTAAAGTTTGTTTCCAAAGCTATAATGATATTTCGTAATACATGTATGTTTGTTATCAGGCAGAACAGATAAAAGTAAATATAAAAATATGGAGGAATCAAGATATGACCAAGCCTCCTATAATATGCTCTTTGGAAGACGATCCCGCGCCCTGTGGTGTAATAAGTATATTAATTACATTTATTACATTTGGGTAATGATTAGTAGTGTAATTTATATATTCATCATTTATTATATTCGTTAGAAACGAGACATGTTTGTTTTCGACTCTAAACGCCTGCGCAGAGAAGAGGATCGGTAAAGACAACATATGTCGGGTTACAAGTTCATGCTTTATGTTTAACAAAAAAAGGTACTTGAACCAAAAAGTTCTTGGGTACCAATTCACCGTTTCTGTCTCGAAACACGGTCAATTGAACTCAGTTTTAGTAAATGAATTTTAAATATTTGTCTCAGTTTAGATCGTGAACTAGGATTAAGTTCTGATCGTGTGCAGTTGTAACGGTGAAATTGGGGTTTAATGAACTAAGTGGTTCTTCGTGTACTTTATTAGACGCGGTTTCAGGGTTCTATTTTGACCGAAAGAAAAGATTGATGGTTTAAATATTGGCCCTAGTCTGCGCAAGCCTTAAAATTCCATTAATTTAATTATACACCCTTGACGTTTGAGACTTAAAGTCGCTTATCTTACGGCCAGGCCCGTAAAGATAGTCGACCATTAGAATTTGAACTTTTAGTTAGTTTAGATCGTATATAGATTTCAGCTCTAAAGAAATAGACTATAATTATTCATATTTTTCATAAAGTCATAACTCATAGAAGTAAGGCGGTTCAGATTAACAATTATTTTAATTTTTTTTCCATAACTCATAATCATAACACATAGTAGGTAATACATAGTTAAATATTTACATAAGTTTAATACGGAATTTCGTAATAGAGTGAAATATTATTATGTTATAAAATGTATATAATAAAACTATCGACCGCTAACGTGATAACAGTACCCGAGTATGTATTGTTAAAATGGGAATTTCATTTTATATTTACCTACTTAACGTCAATTATTACCAGTATTGTGCTTTAATTTATTAGTATTTGTGTTAGTTGAATTATTGATCATTTGTTCCTTTAGTTAATCATAAGTAATTATAAATATGAAAACGGGGATTACCTTTTACTGTTCTTCTGTAAATAATACATTAGAATTCAAGACAAGAAAATTTAAAATAATCCTCTGAACGAAAAAACGTGCGATAGTTGAATGGGATCTATCAATGTTGCCGAATTCAATAATTGTCACAAGACACTTTCTTTTATGTCTGATATAATATATTTAGGTGGTTTGTTTTAAACGGTTCGTTATCGTAAAGTTCACTTTATTACGCTGTTTAATGCCAGTTAAATACCAAGTGTTGTTTACTTAAATAACAGTCTGTTAAAGTTATTCCTGTGGGCAGTAGGGAGCCATTTTTGGAACCAAGTTCCTTATCGCGCGTTACGAAAGGGGGCTAGACGGAAAAAATTAACGCGAAAAGTTGTAACGACACTTTTTGCTATAGTAAGCTATTGTAAGCCGTGCGGTGTGCGCATGTTTCTCTGTCTGGCTCTCTCTCTCTCTCTCTTATAGAAAGCAAGCCAGATATTTTCGTTTCGCCTTTCTATTTCGCATTGAACAGTGTTGTGTCGCGACGATTATTTTTGTTGATAATAAATAAACTTCGTTCCATCCGGGTGTCCCTTACACCTCACAAGTTTTTTTTTGCTGAAGTCGATTCTAACAATTATGTAAACGTTGACCCTCCTTGATTATCATATCAATCACTATCCCCAAGTCTAATAACCCTACTTTCTTGGTTCCAGTACCTCGACATCGGCGAGGATATGAACGTGCCAGATGACTTCACTCAGAGCGAGCTTCAGACAGGCAAGTGGTGGCGCCATCTGTTGGCGGGCGGCATTGCGGGCGCCGTCAGTCGCACCTGCACAGCGCCGCTTGACAGGCTCAAAGTGTTCCTACAGGTTTGTCCTACCGTACCTTACTTACTACATAGGATGGAGATTACATTACAGGCTATGCTACTATATCTATCTCTATTATCTATATAAGTATACTAGCAGCGCCCCGCGGTATTACCCTCAATGTGCCTGTTCCCATGGGAAGTAAGGGTGTCCGTTACTTAACCCACCCATTATTCAATGATTATATAAATAATCGGCATCATTACGGTAATATGTTGAATCCCAATGGAATATTGATACAATTAAAATATAAGTCAGTAATATTGAAATCCTTATTTATATTATCAACTATGTCCAACTGATCCTGATGTCCTATGTTATAAATTCTTACCTAGCAACGCATACTTTGAGTTGATCGTACAATCTGTCCTGTGTTCCGATTTCGATACATATTGTTTTTCACCAGTGACGTCACAATGAACATTTAACTTCAATAAACCACACACCTAAGACAACAATATGTTGTGACATCTAATTACGATCGTTAGTGTCACAGTTATGTTGACACTGTCGCGCGTCACCCGCGTTGACACTGGCGTCGCTGAAAACAGCGCAAGGTCACTGGCGTATTTATTTCAATAATTTAAATGTTAATACTGATGTATTTAATATGCCGATGGGCCATTGCCATGCAATGAGATTTTATTTCTTAACAAAATGTCAAAACAGAGTGTAGTAATATTGTGGTTTTGTTTCTTGCCTTGTTGGGTGATTTTTGGCCCAAAAAATGGACCACCACCACCATTGTCGTAGTTTTTTCTGTATGACTATCAGAATCAGAATGAATGAAGCTTGAATGAAAAAATGTGGTTGTTACATTTTGTAATTTATGATTTTAACTTTTTCCAGGTGAATCCGACAAGAGAGAACATGAGCAAATGTCTAGCGAAAATGATAAACGAAGGAGGCCTCACCGGCCTGTGGCGAGGCAACGGCATTAATATAATCAAAATCGCGCCCGAGTCCGCGCTCAAATTCGCAGCCTACGAGCAAGTGAAACGACTGATAAAAGGCGACATTCGCCACCAACCACTGTCCATACAAGAACGCTTCGTCGCCGGCGCGACCGCCGGGGCGATCAGTCAGACTGTGATCTACCCACTAGAGGTGCTAAAGACAAGATTAGCGTTAAGGAAAACTGGGCAATACAGCGGCATAGCAGACGCGGCTAAGAAAATTTATTTGAAAGAGGGCTTGAGATGTTTCTATAAGGGATACATTCCGAATATATTGGGTATAGTCCCGTACGCGGGGATTGACCTGGCGGTTTATGAGACGTTGAAGAAGAAGTATATAAGTAGGTTCCAGCATCACAGCGAGCAGCCGGGCATGCTGCTGTTGCTGGCGTGCGGCAGCGCGTCGTGCACGCTGGGCCAGGTGTGCTCCTACCCGCTGGCGCTCATCCGGACCAGGCTGCAGGCTCAAGGTACATTACACTTAACTTAGCAATACTCTACTCATAGTAAATATTTTTTGTGGGCCATATTAATAAACGTAAAATCTATACTAATATTATAAAGCTGAAGAGTTTGTTTTGTTTGTTTGTTTGTTTGTTTGTTTGTTTAAACGCGCTAATCTCAGAAACTACTGAACCGATTTGAATAATTCTTTCACTGTTAGATAGTCTATTTATCGAGGAAGGCTATAGGCTACATTTTATCCCGAAATTCCCTCGGGAACGGGCACAACGCGGGTAAAACCGCGGGGCGCTGCTAGTAACTAATAATTGGTTATGGATGACATAAAGTAAGTTCGAGTAGGTGAGCTTCCAACCCTGGTGTCGGAATCTTAGACCACCTAAAAGCCTCCGACATGGCCTGACGAAATAAAAATTACGATTTTTTAAATATCAAATTAAATAAGTATTTTGAAATGAACATTGTACTCGACGCATTTAAACATTGCCTCGTGACGTTTCAAAGTATCAGTTTGTGATAAATAAAATACGTATTGAAAAACAATGACAGATATTTATTATCAAGTTTTTCCATTGCGCAACAGTAGGTTAATATTACAAGTGTACTGTTACAGGACAAAGTCGTGTGTTTATCAGATGTATTATGCGTTCCATGTTTATCAATACGACGTTGTTCAGTTTTATCTCGTACGGTATTTTACTATGGAAAGGAAAATTACGATGATCATACCGTTTAAGTTGTAATCGAAGACGGCATATTGCCCTTACAGTCATTAAGGTCGCGTTTCTATTGAAGCAGAGCGGAACTCAGCTGACCAATCACAACGCGTAACGAAAAGATTTTGTCAATGTCAATGCATTGACAATCCTAATGCGATGGGAATTTGGGGATAAAAGTGACCTTTAGAGCGTTTGTCCACCGCCGCCGGCACCGGACCGTCACCGGGAAAGAGATGACGGCGCCGAAGTAGCGGTAGATACATTTAGAGCGTTTTGCTTTAGCCGCGTGTCCACCGCACATCCGTCACGTCATAATAAACTCGGGCCAAAATAATCTCGTTCCCGGTGACGGTCCGGTGCCGGCGGCGGTGGACAAACGCTCTAAGTCTTCTTCGTGAATCAATCTGTTTAACAAAAAACTTGTTAAGTTGTTCTTGAGTTTGTTTAACTGTAAACCTATGCTCCTTACCTAGAGGGCTAATACAAGCCGAGACAAAGGTTTTGTCTACGTTTTAATCGTGACATCTTTTGCTCTATTTCTGTATTAAGAAAAGAGCTCAACTATTGTCTTTGATATGCATCTTAAGGTCGCTGGACTTATAAGATACTAGCTGACCCGGCAAACGTTATTTTGCCATATAAATTAAAGGGTACCCCTAACATTTAGGGGTATGAAAAATAGATGTTGACCGAATCTCAGACCGTATACACACAAAATTTAATGAAAATCGGTCAAGCCATTTCGAAGGAGTATGGTAACTAACATTGAGATACGAGAATTTTATCTATAAGATATACCGAAATTACCCTAACCGGTTAAGAGTTAAGTTTAAAATATATAATAAGTTAAACATATTTTTCTTTAATTTCCAGAGAAAGCGTCCCCGAGTCCAGGGACAATGCGAGGAGTGTTCCGGGAGATCATCAAGCGGGAGGGGGTGTTCGGGCTGTACCGGGGGATCACGCCCAACTTCATCAAGGTGATACCCGCCGTGTCTATCTCGTACGTGGTCTACGAGTACGCGAGCCGGTCGCTCGGCGTCAACATGACATGATGCACGCGTCCGCGTGACGTATACTTCGCCTCACTCGCGGCGCCACCGCTATAGGCCCCGCCACCTACAATACAAGACTGCCACACTGCCCCTTCGCACTCTTCGACCACGGTCCAACTTACCCCCTGCTCCCCTCCCAAAACATTATTTATTACTCTAAGTAAATTGTGCATTTTATTTGTAAATATCTCTCGCGCGTCTAAGATTATTTATTTGTTTTCAATGAATGTTAATTTAAGCTTGAGTTTAATGTCTTGTGGAATTATTGGTTGCATTTGATAAATTAAGCTGGTGTATGTGTTGCCAAGCATGTTATTGTTTAGTGAAAATGACACGCCGGCGGAACGCCAGGTACGCATCTGTGATCGTAATAAATTACGTAATTTTTTATGTATTTTTTTATTTTTATTTCTTTTGTTTCCTTTTTGTACAATCAGATAATAAAACAGATATCTAGCTTAAACTCGAGTATTTTCCATTTAATGAGTTAGATAGACACACAATATTTTATTTTACTAATGTTGTATTCAATCTGAAATTAACTCGCATACAGTAGTGCTGTGATAAGGGTCCGTGTTCAATGTTTGTCTGAAGTAACTTAGTAGTTCGGTAAGACCACACACACAAACACATTTAAACACACAACGAAATTAATTGGTCCTATAACTAAAAGGAATATCTTTAAGGACATATGTACATAAAAAGCAATAATTAGTAGATAGGACTTCCTTCGTAATTGAACTAAAATACGAAATTATATTTGATCAATGGCCCATGACCTTTGGCCAGCTGTGGGACATTAGGTTATACTTATTTACTTATTTCACAAAGGATATACTTTTTTATATTATATGGTCACTAAAATTTTATGGTCTCTGGGTTGGAATCCACACGCTGTGTATGCGCAACTTTAGCTTTTTTTGCAACGTTTTGAAGTCGGACAATTTAAACTATTTTTGGTTGGATTAAAAAACTTAATTTTAACTAACTTTTTAAATCCGATTTCCGACCCAATGGACAAACAAAAATAAACAAATACGAAAAGAGTAACGAACTTGTATTATGTAGATTGAATAACTACATTAGTAAAAAGTTGTCTACTCATTAGCTAATGCTGGCTCATGTATTATCTTCTACGTGTTGACCAGAGACAAAAGACAAGAGACAAAATACTCAATGAATCTTATAACACCAACATATAATACTGATTTTTACCAGTTCGATTTGAATTAGATATCACCAAAAGATATAATTTCCTTATACATGTTATTTAAATTTTACTTCAATATATAAAATAAGTCATCCAAAACAACGAGTGCCACTAACGGAGCTTTTCAGTGTTAGGCAAAAATCAATTGATTATGATCATTTCCAGTTTTAGTTATTGCTAACTTATCTATTAAAGGGGAGGGTATCAGGTGCATTTTCATTTAAATGTTAAATCACTCATTTAAATAATAGATCTCGCGATCTTGTAATAAAACAATGCGAAATTGTCGAAAATTGTTATTATTTCTTCGATATTAGGACGGAGTTCTAAATATTACAGTGGTCACTGATTTAATCTTTGTAGGGTCTTCAGTATTTGATGGGCATTCTATATATACGTTGAGAACTTTTTGAAAAATATGCGAATTATAGGTGGTGGGGATAAGAAATCTGAGATGTGGTATTAAAGCTTCATAAACTCTGGCCTTCTCTGGATCTAGACAAGAGTCTAGGACATATGGCAAGGAAGGCCGCGTCGGAGCGGTGACCGGGGAAAAAATCCACCAATAGAATGTCATGAAATCTACGCCGCTTACTCATTGGTGGATTATTTTTCTCCGCTCCTCTAACTGGCAGTCTTAATAAAACAATAAGTATTAAAATAATGTAGTAGATTCAAGTACATTTTCAACATTTCAGAAAACTTATTGGTAATTTAAATAGTACGGCGGCCTTAAAAGTAATAAAATAATAGATCATTTATCTAATGGTACAAATACTATGGCAAAGAAAGACATTTACAAGTATAATCAAATATTTATTCGGAGATATATAATAAAAAATATATTTAATCTCAAAAAGAGTTATTTTTATGAGCATAGTGAAATTATTTACAGGATAAATAGGTATTTTAAGTCTATACACAGTTGATGCTTAAATGAATATTAAAATATCTGCTATAATAAAAGTTAAAATCAGTCTCTCAATTTAAATATAATCTTTAATAAACTACATTTGTGTGCCTACTGGCTATTTTCATTAAACTTAATAACTAAATACTTAGATAGGATTAATTTTAAATAACTTGAATGCCTTTTAAACATTATAAAGTAAATTATACCTAAATATTCATACTTACATAAAATAATTCAAATAGGTTAGCTAGTTATTTAAACTTATTTAATTTGTTACTCCATTTGCCTAGGAATAACGTTTATTTTTTAACTACGTTTTTGTATAATTTTTATTTCCTCGTAATATTTAGTATACATATAATTATTTTATTTTAACAACATACCCGAATATGTATTTACTAGATAGGTAATATAAAATTGTTATTAGTTATTGCAATAACTACTTATATGTACCTACAACTATAAGGGTTAAATCTATGTAATTATTATCATTCTATTGTTAATTTAGATTTTTCATCATCTAAAGATCTCTTAGACGCTAATTAGCTTAATTAGATAGCAACCAATTATTTACTATAACATTTATGTAATATTTAGATGTTTTGCTTAGTAGAATTGCTAGTTCACTGTGTTAGTGTCTATATATTAGATCTTATGAAATTGTCTAATAAATATCTATTTAAATATATCTAGATAGGTAACTAATATTTTAACAGACTTATTTTTAAGAGAGAATGTTTAGTGTGTAAAGAAATCGCAAAAAGTTTCGTTTACAAGATCAATAGGTTTTTCAAGATATTAGGATGGGAAATAATCAGTAGTTAGTAAGACAAAATAACTTTGTGTATTGCCATAGTGTGCAAAACACTAAAAGTCTTCGCTCATTTAACAAGTCGATCAGTAGTGACTCGCTTCGATACCGGTACCGTCAAATGATATTAAATGATAGGGTGATACCATGACCACTAACTGTGTGACCTAAATGAGAATGTCTTACGAATCTATCTTCATTAAATTTTCACTAAAATTCTAAGTATATTAAAATTAAGTCCTTATCACATTCGTAGAACTTTCTGAGATTTTCCTACTTTTACTAAATCTCTTATATTTCAATTAAAGCAGTTAAAACAAGAAATGGCTCTCAATCCAAATGTCTTGACGAGTTGAGGTAAATCGGTGCTGGTCGATGATACACACTTATAAAATACACTCACATAATATAATGCACACTTATAATAAACTTAAGTGTCGTGGCACTATCCAAATATCGCACACGGACTACACGAAGCGAGGCAAAGCGGGTTAGTTGTTGTGAGCGGATACCTTAACCTTCCCAAACTGGCTGAATTATCGCACAACTAAGTTTAAAACATGCCTATAACAAGCAAAACAACCGTGCTGCTTCTCGCTAATTTTGGAAAATTGTTTGCCACGAGAGGTGAGGATAATGTTAAAGATAATGGTTTCAGAATATCCCCTAACTAAATAAAAGTCTAAAATTATTCCAATATATTCCTCATTAATCTTGCCGATATATTCCTATAATAAAATAATGTTATTAAAAGTTTCTCTAATTATTAAATATAGTTAAACTATTAGGAATATATTAGTAAAAGAGAATATAATTTTGTTGACCTGTTTTAATACTAAATTGAATATTATTAGTATCTATGGCTGTTGGTGAAAAATAAAAATCTTTAAACCAATATTTCTTTTTTATTATTTTAAATTTAGAAATATTTAGGTTTTAAAACATATAAAATAAGATACTTATTTATTATTTTTGTTACGGTGTGATTAGTTTACTTCTTTATAGTTCTGTTTGGTGAGTATAGATCGTGAACCACTGCTGAGTCATGTGTGTGTGATGTCTGAGTTTAAATAGTTAGTTAAGTTATGTATGAAAATGTTGTACTTTTTTATGTTTATTTTATTTTAACTTGTGATTTCGAACGGCTGAATTTTATTTCTAAAAGCCCGCTTTTTGAGTGAATGATATTATGTAGTGAATGATGTGTTATTCGCATATACAGTCTGTGTCCACGGTTATTCGAATGAATGATTGTCCACAGGTAACACGTACGATTAATATTCACAGACTATATATGTATCTAATATTTTCACATTTAATGCAATAACAAATTGATTTTAACGTGGATTTAATAATTTGCGATATATTTATTGTTATAAAAGGATAATAGTGAAAAAGTTCACTAGTATTCATTTTAAATGTGTAATCGGAGAATTAAATAAAATGTAAACGCCTAAAAGACTTGTCTCAGTATCAATTCTTAAATAGGTCTTCCACAGAGTACAAAAATAATTTTGGTGGATTGCTATAGTGATTGCTATGCTTGCTTGATTTGATTGGATTAGTAGAATTGAAAATCCTTGTCTTTCTTTTCAATGGAGCACGTGGAGACGCGGAAGACTTGCTCTATTTCATCCTCGTTATTTATTTAGGTAAACCGATAAAAATAATTTAGTCATTACCGTTAATAACGTCCATAAAGAAACACGCGAATCGTTGTTAATTAAATTCAATAAAATAAAATAAAATAAACGTGACTCGTGGAAATATACAACGGAAAATTTTACGGTCTGTAACTTTTTTGCATTTGTGCAGTTTAGATAAAGAAACATGCCGTCGGACGCCAAGAAGCGAGCACAACAGAAGAAGAAGGAGCAGGCGACGAATAGGAACAAGAAACCTATCGCTAAAGTCGGAACGGATGAGAACGGGGGCTCCAGTAATGGAGTGGGCAAGGAGGATCGGGAGTTGACCGCTGAAGGTAACAATTAATTACTGCGGGCCAATTATATTATTCTGCCTACGATTTATTAATTTCATATATTCGTAGTGTTCTAGGCTTCGCATTACCTCAGTATAGAAACGAGCCTGCTAGTTTCTGCCTATGTTTTCTAAACATTATTACCTCGAAGCTAGACATCAATTGGCATGAGTCATGCATTACTAAACTTGAGTTATATTGTTAGAGCTCTGAGTTTCTTGTAACAAGATTTGTTGTAAACAGTTTGTGATAATCTCAGAATTTCATTGAATGTAACAGCAATTAAGTAATCTGACAGACGGACAGACTTGCCTTTTATTAGGTATATTAATTTTACTTCTAACCTTCGTCCAAGGAAACAGAAAGGAGTGAATAATGATGCTATGGCACCTTTTTTATTTAATTAAATGATTTCCAATAGATGTAAAAACACTACTGTATGACCACTATAAAATTTCCATAATAACTAACTATTAGTTACTTCTTGATCGTAAAATTGTGGCTGTGTAAACTCTCCGAGTAATCCTAAACTAATTCTTAACTTCACTACATCAACCTTGCAGAGGCCCTATGTCTTAAGCTGGAAGAAGAAGCAAAGATCAACTCGGAAGCTCGCTCCTGCACGGGGTCCCTGGCCGTCCACCCTCGCTCCCGAGACATCAAGATAGCCAACTTCTCTATCACTTTCTATGGAAGTGAGTTGCTTCAGGATACTCTGCTCGAGCTCAATTGTGGCAGAAGATATGGTCTTGTTGGACTTAACGGATGTGGTATGTGTTATTTTATTACAAGTTTTTCATTATAATATAAGTATTCTAAGCCTGATGTGGCCAACTGCTGGGCAAAAGCTTCTCCACTGTTTAGTGCTAGACTGGGCCAGTCCCTCCGGATGGAGTCTGGCTCATCATGCTATAATATTAAGTATACTGAATTATATCAAGTTTGCCGACTAAAGTTCGGGCCATTACATTTGGTATATGATTGATATAATCATATAATTCTGTCTGTTTATCATGCAAATGGTTGACACGATGTCGTGCTCTGCCATGACTAGTACTTTTTGTCTATTTCTTTTTCATGAAAATGCCATGCTTGATGCTATAAAACCTCTACTTACATTTTTGTTACTCATAAAAAATGCATGTGTTGTTTTTCCAAAACTTGTCAACATAACCTGTAGATACTTATAACTTCAGTGATTGGAAATAACAGCATTTGCCTAGCAGTGGGATATCAAATAGTTTAATCATAGTTTAATCATAGTTTTCCTTATTGCTACAAATGTTAGCAAAGCGAAGGTATTTGTCTACAAAGTGAAAGTGTATTGAATTCATCGGTTTACTTTTTTTAACTAGTCTGAGTTTGACAATAGTTGATACTTTTTTACAATTTTTTGGTGCTTTGAGCACTTTCTAAAATTATTGAATAACTGTTAAGATGATGTTATTTACTAAAAAGACAGGATTTGCTTTTAGCTTATCCTGGATAAAAGAGCAAGATCGCTGTTTTAAAAGTTGTTGGTTTGTTGAATCTTGTTAAATTCAATAAATTGAGGTATACATAATATGTAAAAAACAATAAAAGACAAAGCCTAAGTCAACCATAATTAAAAGACAATTACTCGACTCCGGCCCGGCAAGCATTTAACTGAAGACAAAGGATTTATCTTCGTTTTATCTCCACTTTTTAGACAAATTTCTCGTTATTACAAAAACGCGTTTTTACTCTCAATTGAACACTAAATGCGAATGGTTTATTATTTAAAGAAAATTTTGTATCATATTAAAGAATGAAAATATACCGTAATAGAACTCGAAAACCGAGTAAATATAAACATATTCATATTAAATTTCCTTTATTACAATATTTTAATTCCATGCAATAAAAATTACGTTATTAATTGAACTATCGGAACCAAAGCGAATGAAAAAATATTATAAGGCGAATGTAAGGTGGTTTGAATTGACGTTTACGGATACACTTCGCTTTTATTTTACATTTTTATTTGACGTTTCGGCCCCTTTACAGGAACCGTGGTCACAGAAGACTGTAAACGTAGTTTCAATTCAAAATTAGTAGTATTTGCTAAAAAATTTAAGAAACCAGTATGCATGCAATTAACTTAATTCAATTACCATGAACACATCCACCCAAACGAAGTAGTAGCTCACATTTGAGGTATAAAGTCACGCCTATTTTTAAACCATATCTGAGGCCTTTGTTTGATCTAAACATCATAAAACTCCTGAGACCGGGGTTAGAAACTAACCTACTTTGAGTTTTATTTTTACTTCAATTTATAACCGTCGACTCAACCAAATCTTAACTACATAATATTATAAATGCGAAAGTAACTCTATCTGTTTGTCTGTTACGCTTTCACGCCAAAACTACTGAACCGATTTAAATTAAATTTGGTACACAGTTAGTCCAGAGCCTGCGAAAGGACATAGGCTACTTTTATTTCCCGAAATTCCCGCGGGAACGGGTATAACGCGGGTGAAACCGCGGGGCGCGGCTTGTATCCTATATAATGTTGAACACTATTTGTTCCGAGCAGTTTACTTGCACTCAACACTTTGTCCTACAATCTAAGTTGGATTACTACACGCTATTGTTATTTATTTTCTTTACATTTGGTGGCGAGACACATACAATATTTTATTAAATAGGAAGAATAATTATTTTCGCAATCATAAATAAAGAGGTATACTTATATTGATATTCAAATTGTAACAATATTATCGACAGAGTTTATCAGTACTACCTTGAGAATAGAAGAGATAACTTTATTAATAGTTTGTACCATTCATACACTTTGAATAAGCAATGTTAACTCAATGGAAATCTTCAGGTGTATTGAATTTGCCATTGCTTAGATGGGTGGATTGCGGTGTTTTTGTCTGAGCGCTACTCTAACGTTTAATATTATCGTGAGGCCATCGGTGGTTCATATCTATACTAATATTATAAAGCTGAAGAGTTTGTTTTGTTTGTTTGTTTGTTTAAACGCGCTAATCTCAGAAACTACTGAACCGATTTGAATAATTCTTTCACTGTTAGATAGTCTATTTATCGAGGAAGGCTATAGGCTACATTTTATCCCGAAATTTCCACGGGAACGGGCACAACGCGGGTAAAACCGCGGGGCGCTGCTAGTTAATCTATATATACCATGTTGGAGGGTTTTGGGTGACCTGACATTCAAGCTCCCACCTCTTAAAACTATTATGAGACAGTGATCAATAGAATGGCTTAAAATGGTAACCGATATTATATTACACTAGTAACGCCCCGGGGTTTTACCCGCGTTGTGCCCGTTCCCGTGGGAATTTCGGGAAATTTTATATATATAAACCTTCCTCTTGGATCACTCTATCTACTTAAAAAATCGCGTTTATCGCGAACAGACAGACAGATGCGGCCAGGGACTGTTTTATAATATGTAGTGATTAGATATTACACATGGTTGGTCGCTTCTAAACCGTAACAATTGTATAATGGCTATTTGAAAAATGTTGTTTTATTCATATGCGACTGTTATATATTCCAATAAAAATAATAAATCTTGAAAGCGAATAATATCATAAACAGGGTATAAAAATATATTCGGATTGATTACCAAGGCGTTGGCAGCTCTTGAATTATTGATATCCGAACGACTTTCTATGGCTATTTTTATTACAGACAATCAATATACAGAGGTTTTTTGTATTATGATGTTTTTTTATTTTAATTTATAATTGAAAGACTTTATTTACCCAATCGTGGTAATTTCGCCAAATACTTAAGTATACCTATATAAGGCACAATTAGCGATGTTATCGTACTCCGTTTTTATGACTCTCCGCACTCAGACACGTCAAATGCTTCCTAAGTAGAAATTTAATGAGTGATTTTGACATGTTATGTTTGAAAAATTACATTAATTAGTTATGTGTCAATTGGACGTCTCTGAGTGCGATAGTAAGGTGTATATGCCAAACCTTCCTTTTCAAGCCAATCGTTTTCGTAGAAACAAGCAATCATTCATTTACTCTTATCGTTAATAATTCATTCATTAACCCGGTCCCGTTCTTTGTAGGCAAGTCATCCCTTCTATCGGCGTTGGGGCGGCGCGAGGTGCCTATACCGGAGCACATTGACATATTCCACTTAACCCGCGAGATGCCGGCCTCGGACAAAACTGCGCTGCAGTGCGTCATGGAAGTTGACGAGGAAAGGGTTAAGCTGGAGAAGCTGGCCGAGGAGCTGGTGCAATGTGAAGACGATGGTAATTATAACGATCTGTTTATATTTGTACTCTCAATAAACTTTTCACAGAATGTTATGTATGGACTGCACCTCTACTTAACTAATAACACCTATACTCAATTACTGTGGTAGCGATCGTGTTGTAGCTTGACTAAGCGATGTTAGTTCGTTGTGATTGTTCAGCGACGTGCAGCTCAGCCCCTACTTGGATGGTTGGCCGATAGTAGCATTTCTATTTGAGCGCTACCGTGTTTCTGAAGGAACGTTAAGCAGTCGGTACTGGTTGTGTTAATCGTTAGGCCATATCTAAGACCTTTAGGCGTTCTATAAACTCTTACCGCCTTATTAATAAACGCTGTGTAACTGAAACACTGTTATAATGTGTTTTGTCCCTTTTGCTCTTCGAAAAATTGCGTATGTCAGTAAGTGACAAATCATTTGATAGCTAAAATGTTCTTATTAAGTGTCTATTAATATGGCCCTTAGACGATTGTTGTCCACTTACCTACTCGAAATGAAGGAATGAACTCGATGAAACTTCCTGTTTGAATGCAGAGTCTCAAGAACAGCTGATGGACGTGTACGACCGGCTGGACGAGCTGAACGCCGACACGGCGGAGGCCCGTGCCGCCAACATCCTCCACGGGCTCGGCTTCACCAAGGAGATGCAGCAGAAGGCCACCAAGGACTTTTCTGGAGGTGCTCCTTTATATCCTAGCCGCGCCCGCGGTATTACCTGCGTAGTACCCGTTCCCACGGGAATTTTGGGACAAAATGTATCCCATGTGTTATTCTGATGAATAGTTTTTTTTCTGTGAAAGAGTAACAAACAAACCTACATACATACAAACTCACAACTTTCGCATTTATGATATTAGAAGGAAGGGTACTTTAAACGGGCCAAGTTTTTATATTGTATGTAATTGATTTCTTCGCAACCTATAACGATTTTAATATAATATGCCTTATTAAGGGTTCAATAAAGAATGGAATGTTCTTATCGCTATTCGCTATTGTAGCGGTCATGGCTTAGTTTGACAAAGCGATGTTAGCACGTACTTACTTGGATGACCGACACGGGATAGTAGCATTTCTACATGAGCACTACACCGTGCTTCGAAGTAAAATTGTCGGTCCCGGTAGTTTAATCGTCAGATCGTGTCGAAGGTCTAATAACTCCTACACCAGGGTTGGCCACTACAAACTTATTTACTTTATCGCTGTTCATTTAACGAATTCAGGTTACCTACATATTGTATCTCTACTTATACATTGTGTATCCCAAAGGATGGCGTATGCGCATCGCCCTAGCGCGCGCGTTGTACGTGAAGCCGCATCTCCTACTGCTCGACGAGCCGACCAACCATCTCGATCTCGACGCTTGCGTCTGGCTTGAAGAGGAATTGAAGCAGTAAGTAGTTTCAACTTAATAGCTAGCGGTTTTACCCGTGTTGTGCGCCCTTTCCCGTGGAAATTTCGTGGAAGTTTTGGCAAGTAACTCTTACATTTTAAGTTCCCAACCTCATCAATAATATCATAATTATCAACGCGGCTCGGTGGTCTAGTGGTATGTGCACCTGCCTAGACAGGTCCCGGGCCTAATTCCCGGGTCGTGCGAAAACCTACTTTTCAAATATGGCTCAAATTTGAGATCACTAACCCACATAATTATGGCAAGCGTGGTGATTATGCCTTATCCTCCTCACTGCAGTGATATGAGAGGACTTTGCCCAGCAGTGGGAAATAATACTTTTTTATTTAATACTTCTACTTCTATCAATATTTTTTACCATATCCTATGCCCATCTTAACCCACTAATAAATTTACAGCTACAAAAGGATCCTGGTTCTCATTTCCCACTCGCAAGACTTCCTGAACGGCGTGTGCACCAACATAGTGCACATGAGCAAGCGCCGGCTCAAGTACTACACGGGCAATTACGAGGCGTTCGTGCGCACGCGCATGGAACTGCTCGAGAACCAGATGAAGCAGTACAACTGGGAGCAGGACCAGATCGCGCATATGAAGGTAAAATAGCAGGCTCATTAGTCAAAGAACACAAAGGATATTGCTCAGTAGTTTGTTTCTTCTTCTTCATGATATAATGTTTTATCCCGAAGTAAAAGTACTCACACGGGGTTATCCGCGGTAGAAAGTTATAACCCACCCGCGACTAAGACTCGTGCAATCGTATCGAAACTTCGGGAAATAAAAAGTATGTAATTTGACTTACTTTGTAAACAATTTTTTTTTTAGTTTTTGTTCTAAGTAGGTAATATTTTTGTGTGAATATATTAATTTTCTTCAAGAAAAAAATGGCTGTGATGTATACGTACGGACAGACAGACATGACGAATCCATAAGGGTTTTGTTTTTTGCCATTTGGCTGCGGAACCCTAAAAAGCATCAAACTTTCACTATAAGTTTGACATTTGTATCTAATAGAAATATTTTTGTAACCCTTACATATTTAAATCCCAACATAATTAACACTTTTGTTTTAACATATCTTTTCGTCCAACAGAACTACATCGCCCGGTTCGGTCACGGTTCAGCCAAGTTGGCCCGTCAAGCTCAGTCCAAGGAGAAGACCTTGGCTAAGATGGTGGCCCAGGGTCTGACCGAGAAGGTGGTCGACGACAAGATCCTCAACTTCTACTTCCCGTCGTGCGGGAAGGTGCCTCCGCCCGTTATCATGGTGCAGGTTAGTGTTTTTCGCGATTTGAACATTTAACAGTGCTTACAGTTCCCCGCGGTTTTTTCCGAGTTAGTTCCGTTTTTTTTGGGATGAAAAATACACTTATAAATTCCCGTTGAATGTGGCTATCCATTACAAAAATAATTATTCAAATCGAATGGCTAGTTTCTGAGATTAGCGCGTGCAAACAAACAAAAATTCAAACTCTTCCTTTTTCCGCAAACTATAACTATCCTTACCAAAATAGTGCAATCGTCTAGAAATCGTCCATCTAACTCTCTTGTATTTGTTCCAGAACGTATCCTTCAGGTATACGGACACGAGCCCGTGGATCTACAAGAACCTAGAGTTCGGTATTGATCTCGACACGCGACTGGCGCTCGTCGGGCCCAACGGGGCTGGCAAATCGACACTGCTCAAGTTGTTGTATGGAGATGTGAGTTTATTTTATTCTTACGACGCTTAAAATGACTGTGGACTTATGATCTTAAGACAATCGTCTCCTTCTGAAGAGAAAAAGTTAGATTCATTGAACTCCAAAAGTTGTTTTTGGCTGAAAAATCATTCATGATTTGAATTAAGGTTTGAGTTTTAAGAAAAAAAAATAGTTTACATATACTTCTCATTAATGTAGGATAATTTAATTAAGAAAACTTTGTATACCTAGCCTTTGATGAAGTATGAAACTGTAAGTTAAAGTCCTTTACGTAAACTCAAAATAAATAATCAAGTTACTAATTTCATAGTATTAAACAACTCGCTGCGTTTGTTGTCTACATAAGCGCTCAACTAAAAAACTATCCGCGGTTTCTACCAACAGAAAGAGCAATGTGGCTATCCACAAGATTAGCTCGAACATACAAACAAAAAAACGTACAAATTTAATAATATTAGTACACATATGTAGAGGAAAATTACTAATTCCACACATAGTGACAAGGAGTATCTACCTTACTATTTCCAATAATTACATAAGCATGCAAATGAAGTGTTCAAGGGTGTTTTTCTCTTCATAGAGTTTTGATAACCCTCACAATCTGTCAAGTTGTTGGAATAGATTATGCAAATACATGGATTCTGCGTCATCCGAAATTCAGTCGACGGTGAAATAAAATAACCTTTGTTGTTTACGACAAAACGTCATGTGTTCAAGCTATTGATGTTTTTGATAAAATATGCCTTCATGTGCTATAATTTTCTACTTCCAAAACAATTTTATATTAATATTAAATCTTTATTTTTATATCAACAAACGGCCATATTACAAAGAGGATTGAGGATACAGAGTGGACGCTATCGACGAGCATTGATAAATACCTAATTCCTGT
Source organism: Cyclophora punctaria (assembly GCA_951394245.1). Taxonomy (NCBI): domain Eukaryota; kingdom Metazoa; phylum Arthropoda; class Insecta; order Lepidoptera; family Geometridae; genus Cyclophora; species Cyclophora punctaria. The sequence goes on from OX596167.1 coordinate 13,837,206, forward strand.
TGATGTTACTCTATATATCAACCATCTACAAAAAAAATCCTTGCAAAAAAAGAATATTCACACATAAAAACCAGTGTTGTCACTTATGCTACTGCCTGGTATACGTCAAGTTCGTTATGTTCTTCGATCCATAATTATTTATTTTCCAGCTGGTACCGTCCACCGGTATGATACGCAAGAACTCTCACCTGCGCATCGGGCGCTACCACCAGCATCTCCACGAGCTCCTGGACCTGGATCTGTCGCCGCTGGACTACATGATGAAGCAGTTCCCGGAGGTCAGGGAACGCGAGGAGATGCGGAAGATCATTGGCCGGTACGGGCTCACTGGAAGACAACAGGTATGAACTGGTTTCTTAAGTTTAAGCGAACACTACTCATTTTGAATTGAAGCTACGTTTACGGATACACTTCGCTTTAATTTACATTTTTATCTGACGTTTCGGTCCCTTTAATGGCCCTTAATTGAAAACAGGTATGAACTTTGACTTTTGAAACCAATTACTTTAACCTTGGGGTGGACAACTTATGAAATTAACAACAAATAATTCACGAAGTCAATCTTGAACCTTGAAATTTATTGACACCACATTCCCACAGGTGTGCCCAATGCGGCAGCTGTCGGACGGGCAGCGCTGCCGCGTGGTGTTCGCGTGGCTCGCGTGGCAGACGCCCCATCTCCTCCTCATGGACGAGCCGACTAACCATCTCGATATGGAGACCATCGACGCGCTCGGAGACGCCATCAACGACTTCGACGGCGGCATGGTGCTCGTCAGCCACGACTTTAGACTTATCAATCAGGTATGTTCGTGTTCTACCAAGACACCGCCTTTTTAATAAACGCTGTTATAATTATTATTTATTTAAAACGGGAACTTACGTACGACGGAGACTACTGTCGAGAGTTATAATGTTTTGTCTCTTTTGCTCTTTGAAAATTTCGTATGTCAGAAAGTGACAAAGCATTTGATAGTATTGTTCTTAATACGCGTTTATTAATTGGCCCATAGAGTTTATCTTTCTATCTCTTTTGGTCTAGCTAGACCTATCAATTAAGTTGGTTCGTTTTCTACTAATAAACTGTTTATCTATATATATAAAGTATTTAAATATAAGTTTTAAAAAAATCTTAAGTTAGTTTTAGTAGGTTAGAGACTAATCCTGGTGTCACAATTTTAACAACGTTGTTACGATAACAGACCAGCAGACCCAAAATTCTAAAAAGTAACATTTAAATTTAATATTTACAGGTGGCGGAAGAAATCTGGATATGTGAAAACGGCACCGTCACCAAATGGCAGGGCGGCATCTTGAAATACAAGGACCATCTCAAATCCAAGATATTGAAAGACAACGCCGAGTCCGCCGCCAAAATACGCAAATAGTCAAATGTATAGCTAACTTAGGAATATTTACATCTACCCATCTCGGTCTGACAACTCGGTTTTATACACCCCTCCCTCTCACACACTGCTTACACATTCGTTAATATACTAACTGCATAATAACGAATAGTTTTACGTCAGATTGGCATTGAACTTGAGTGTAGGGCCACATCTGCGGAACGTACGGCGCCGAACCTTCCGCTAAATACGCTCGTAGTGTATTTCAAGTTATCTATGACACATCAGTACGCGGCGTAATTTCGACTGATGTGTCATAGAGCGGAAGGTTCGGCGCCGTACGTTCCGCAGATGTGGCCCTACACTAAGACCGCGTTTTCATAGAAGCTGTGTGATGCGGAGCTCTACGACATATCACAGTGCATTACGAAGATTTTGACAACTTTAAAGCGTTTTGATTGGTCAAATGGGCTCTGTTCCGCGGTTTTTCTGTGGCAACGCACCCAATTAGGCAAAAAATATATGAACTGTCTAAGGCTTCTCTTATATTTATGAATTGAAATATATATTTATAGTTACTGTAATGCGTACAAAGTGTTACGTGATACGTATATTAATAATGAAGTTGTTTTCGATATTGTAGACTCGTCGTGGCACACTACTGTTGTGAAGTGCGCCGCTAGTTTCGCAATGGTTGTGTCAGTGGTGTCAACATCACATCGGTAGTGTGACATAGGCAACGTTAACCGGAAGTAGCCGGTTCTCCCTCCAGACATTGTTGAGTAATTGTATCGGCTGCGTTCTAAATTCATTAAGATTTCACATTATATTTTAAAAACTGGGTGTTAGTAGAGTTAAATATATTAGACCATTTTGTGATCGATAATTGTTCGAGATGTGATTCATAAAGCTGCCTATTGAAGCGTAGATTAGACTAATTCGTATATTTATAGTATGCATTTCATTTTATACGCATTAGTTTGTAAACTGTTGGATATTGGGTTTTAAATTGTAGTTCTAAGTTGTGCCAGGCGCGATAGATTTACTATACAAAACTTGCATACGTTGTTGAAGATATTAACATTATTTATATGTTATTTAAATACTAGATTCCGGAATAATGTTATACCACATGTATACGCACGCTTGGTGTGTATTTTGGCATTGAATTTGTAGTTCCGACCCACAATTATTAAATAACTAAATGCAAACAGCGTTCCCAGTATTAGTGGTCGATATTGCCACCACCACTGTCACACAAACATTAGAATAATTATCATTATTAAGTAAAATGTCACGCTATAATAGGAAGCGAATGTTTATCGTCTGCGAGTACAACTGTCATCTTTATATACGATATTGTGATAGTATATATGATTGATTATATGGTATGTTTTATTTTATATCTATCTCGTTTGATATTGTATTTTGTATACTATATTTTAACATATGGCATTATGACATTGTAATTGCAATTGACTTGTAATTGTATTGTAATTGACTTGGCCCAAATTGATGTTTGATACATTTAAGGGATTGTTGTAACATCTTGTCGAACGTGTAATAAGATGCAGGTAAGCAGAAAGAGGATTACAAGTTTTCCTGCACTGACTTATGTTCCGATTGGTGTATAGAGAATGTCGTATGGCTAAATAATATTTATTTTGTGCCTTATTAAGTTCCTTCTGCTCGTTGAGGTGCAACGAAACACCGCTCGCTGTGATGTTACCTTACTGTTATCATGACGACCGTAGTTTATCTATTGGCTTATATCTCAAGACAAATATGAAATCAATAAAATATGTCTACTCACTTTTGTATTTTATTTCCAAAGTAACTACCTACTGCAATTATAAGAAACTCGACGCTTTGTCGTGTAGCGTATGTGCTATCCCAGATTAATAATTATCTATATCTACTTTTCGTTTAGATGTGTTTAGCCGTATAAGCGGGATTGGAGATATGTATATAGACCTAGAGCCCGTGAACCCCAGACCTTCGTTATTTTATAAAAGCTGAAAGTTTGTCAGCGCATGCTCCCACACACAGGTAAGAACGATGGACTATTATGAAGTTTGGGTTATCGTGGCTTTGGCAGATAAACGGTACTAAAGGTGTGTAAAATACCGATCTAAATTCATCAAATAATAAAGTGTGATTTGTGACATGACATATGTCATTTGAAAGCTCTTGAAGAGTTGTACAAGTCACCCTTTGACGGAGATATCGAAATCGACGGCCAACTTGGTGTTTTCGACCATTGAAGATTGGAGTTGACCTATGCTATGGACGCTGATCCTAATGCTCAACAGCAACATGACATATGTCATTTGAAAGCTCTTAAAGAGTTGTACAAGTCACCCTTTGACGGTGATATCGAAATCGACGGCCAACTTGGTGTTTTCGACCATTCAAGATTGGAGTTGACCTATGCTATGGACGCTGATCCTAAGTGACATGACCTATGTCATTTGAAAGCTCTTGACAAGTTGTACAAGTCACCCTTTGACGGTGACATCGAAATCGACGGCCAACTTGGTGTTTTCGACCACCGAAGATTGGAGTTGGCCTATGCCATGGACGCTGATCCTAATGCTCAACAGTGACATGACCTATGTCATTTGAAAGCTCTTGAGGAGTTGTACAAGTCACCCTTTGACGGTGATATCGAAATCGATGGCCAACTTGGTGTTTTCGACCATTGACCTTTTGTACCGTATACCTGCCAAAGCCACGATAACCCAAACTTCATAATAGTCCATCGTTCTTACCTGGTGTTGGGAGCATGCGCTGACAAACTTTCAGCTTTTATAAAATAACGAAGGTCTGGGGTTCGCGGGCTCTTGGTCCAATAGCTAAGATACATTTACAGTCAGCCCCGTTCGTACGGCAAATACCTTAATCAGATATCAATATCGTGGAAGTGTGACTAACACATCCTCACAAACTTTCGCTCATCATATTAGTAGTAAGTATATACACTACACTACGTATTCCGCTTACTGCCAAACCTCGGAGGTGGAGACGACACTTGCCGCAAACTATACACGGGGATAGTAAAGGCTATGGCCCTGTACGGTGTACCGATGGGCTGACACCGCGCCAGTCGCACCATATTGTTCTCGCCAGATCCCTCCCTTGGGATTTAGAAGCTGAGATCTTAGGGCCTTATCACACTTGCGATTTACAAGCGATTTGAAAGCGAAGCGTACGCGCGGCGTGTTCGTTGCGTGCCCGTAACCAATTGCGGCGTCGCGATTACGCCGCGACCGCGTGACTGATACGCCGCGACTGCGCAGCGAGTTCGCCGCGTCAAAAGTTGAGACATCATGCCGTACATTCGTCATCGAAATTCATTTCTACCCACTTTAGTTTAAGCATATGATTTGTAGTACCTAGTTTATTATCTACGATTGTGAGCGGACAGATAACGATAATGGCGGAAGAATCAAATATTACAAACTCGTAAAATGTAAGTCTTGACATGCGCAGATAGGAACGAAATTTTAGCACATAATAGTCGCTCTCTTGCAGTCGATTACTTAAAAATGGATCCTCCCAAACACGCCGTTTCTGCTTTTGTTTCTGTATCTTATTTCTTCGAAGCAATAAAGCTAACAGAAGTGTTTCCTCGTCGAAATCCATTATGTAAGTGACTGTCCAAGACTCAGATCACTCTCAGCGATTTACTGACGGCTGCGCAGCGCATTCGTTACGCAATCGCGGCAAAATCGCGACGCACTCGCGGCGAATTGGTTACGGGAACGCGACGAACACGCCGCGCGTACGTTTCGCTTTCAAATCGCTTGTAAATCGCAAGTGTGATAGCCCTGATGGCCCTTACGCTCAGTTTACTGGCGTCGAGCAGATGAAAAGGCCCAGGCAACTGCCCAGCCCTCCATGAAATCATGCATTGGTGAACGGAGTCTCGTGAAACCGCACTCCTAACATGGAGCACACGATTGGAGACAAGCGTAGCCGGAGGCGAGCCGGAATACCTACCACTTGCGCTTTCTAGAAGCGGTTCGGCCCATTCTGAAAGAAGGCTCAATAACTCTGACACCAGGCTTGGTCAGGTTGACCATCCACTCGATGATGATGATGATGTGGTAGAACGGAGACCTCGGCTCCTATCGTATAGGCTGACGCAGGTCCTCCCGGGGCACGGTTGTTTCGGGAGGTACCTGCACCGAGTAGCCAGGAGGGAGTACCCCTCAGTGCCACCACTGTGACTGCGCCGAGGACACGGCGCAGCACCTACTCCAGGTGTGCTCAGGGGCAGCCGGGCTGCGAGCCGAGTTGATCGCGGTAACAGGAGAGGACCTCTCCTTGCCTTGTATAACTATCAAAGAGTGACTTATAAAACTCTTTATGAGCTTTCAAATGATATGTGTCATGTCACTGTTGAGCAATACTACCAGTGTCGACACTTCGGTGGTCGATAACACCGAGTTGGTCGTCGATTTCGATATAACTGTCAAGGAGTGACATGTAAGAGCTTTCAAATGACATTAGTCATGTCACTGTTGAGCAATACGATCAGGGTCAACTGCACATACACCTAGTGTTTTTTCTTCGGTGGTCGAAAACACCAAGTTTGGCGTCGATTTCGATATAACTATAAAAAAGTGACTTGTAAGAGCTTTCAAATGCGTAAGTCATGTCACTGTTGAGCATTCCGTCCAGGCTCCACAGCACCTCCAATGGTAATGCTTCGGTGGTCGAAAACACCGAGTTGGCGGTCGAATTCGATATAACTGTCTAGGAGTAACTTGTACAACTCTTCAAGACCTTTCAAATGACATAGGTCATGTCACTGTTGAGCATTGGGGCAGGCTACATAGTTACCTGCCCGAGGTCCTTAATTTTTACATTTCTGGAGCGTGTAGTTCAATAACGGTTGGGAATATGGAAAAAGTGGATAGAATTAAAGTTATAGAGAATTTTATAAGCTTTCATTTCATCATACACTTTTTTTTGCTACATTGCACCGTTTTTGAGATATTCGCGAATAACCTAAAACTGAGACCTTTGTCACCCCCTCCCCCCCCCTCCGGCGCACCTCCTAGACGTCAGGACTTTTAGTATGTTTTTCCCCTGAGCACCCTGAATACGTTTCTGTAGAAATCGCTTAGGTACCCTCTCACGCACTCTATACCCTCCTTTGAGTTGTTCTTTAACGGGACTAATATCATTCAGGCCACTGACCTGTAGTATACATACTGTATATGGACTGGCTGCACCATACAAATGACAGCTAATTTGTGTGGCAATTTGAAGCGCCCCTACGAGTTTCCCGAGAACTAATTTTGACGTACACTGCAAGAAAATGGCCCCCGTATGAGATTGTAACAGCGGCGACACGGCGAGTTTTTTGTGTAATATAATTTTATTTCGTGGTATTTAAGTGTAATTTCATATTTAATTGTGAAAGTTGAGCTAAATAAACATGATAAAATGTGTATTTTGTAAAGCTCGCTACAGAAAAGGGAGTAAAACGTCATTTCACAGGTACGTGTATTTTATTGTTGTTTTTATGCAAATTTGTCTTGAAATTGTGTTTATAGCATTGATTACTATCTGAAAACTGTTTGCAATGATATCTTAACAAAATAATGATGATATAATGATGAATTTCGTGAAAATTGATGTAAAAATTAGTTTTGTTTATGCACTAGGGATTGATAAATTCTTATCGATAAAATGTCGATATTCAATACTAAAAGTTGACATACTTAGTATAAGCTTAGGCTAATTGGCAGTAATTGTTTTACACCCGTATTTCGGCATTGTGCAAAATTAAAAAAAAGCCTGGGTCAGTCTGGTGTGTCTCATTACTCAGCATGTACATAATTGTACATCTTATTTATGTTATGTATAAGTTATCAATTATATTTTTGCAGATTTCCTTCCGAGTTGACGCTAAGAAACGTGTGGTTACAAAATATGAATGCCTTAAACTGGACCCCGAAGGAAACAGATTATCTCTGTTCCAAACATTTTGATATTTTTTATATAATAAATATTTTTTTCAATAAAAATGTGAAAGTATTTTTGTTTTTTATTTTGTCTAAGCTACCCAGTTATTATTGTGTTGGTCTAGTTCGTCCCGCCAACATAACTGGCCTACAATAGCTCAGGATAGAGATCAGTGGAAGGAGGGTAGGGAGGCCTTTGCCCTGCAGTGGGACATTTATGGCTAATTAATAATATTAATAGACATAGCTACCCCGTTTTGACAAAACAGTTTTTTCTTAGGCAAATTTTTAGAGTTACGGCAGTGTTCCCTAACATGTGTTTAATAAAATGTCTTTAGTTTAATAATGTTCTCAAAATCGGAAGCTAATTAGACAAGGTACATTTATAATCATCGATATATTTATATCGATATATTACCACAGTCGACTTATGAACATCACTAATTTTAGTTCCATGGAAATTCGTATCTGCCTACAGCGCCAAAATGGCGACACTCAAATAGGCAGAACATTATTATGACTGCAGCCAGTCCATTTACTATAGGTCAGTGATTCAGGCCCACTGACCTATGGCCGCTTTTTATAAATGTCATTGTGTTTGAAGCATAGAGAACCGCAGTTGAGGTTTTATTATTTTATAGGCTATGGTATCTAGTTGTTCTAAATTCAAACTATCGCAGTTCGTTTGTAATATTCTGAAATTCATCTGCCAAACGTGACATACACAAGATTTACATTTTATTCATCATGTAATGTAATGTTTTATTGTTTAATCCGTGATATCTATCTACAACAGCATAATATTTTTCTATGCTGTGAAAAGAAGTATATCAATCGGATACAGATTCGATTTGTGAGGTCCTGTATAGACATAACTAGACTGAGTATGTAACTTGAGTTCTCTCACCGAATAAATTGTTTGTGCATTTTACTTACGTAAGTACATTTAAGTTTTTAGGTTTTTTCGTGCCTTAAAGGAAGTTTTTGTTCCATTCATGCTCATGTGGAACTGTCAATGTATGATGTAATTTTCCGCCATAATTTACTTTGAGGATATTCGTTCACAACATATGCCCGTAGCACACCTCCGCTGCGAAATACGAGTAATGAAAAGGCTGGATGAGTTTCGCTGCGATCAAGTGCAGTTTGAGTGTTTCGCTACTCATATACATACTTTCGGGCCATACGCGGCGCGCGGAATCACGCGGTACCGCGCGTTCATGTGGACGACACTAGCCGCTTTATTCATAAACCTAATTTAACTCAAACACTGATAAGTGTATTGTCTCTTTCGCTCTTAAAAAATAGCGTATGTTGGAAAGGGACAAACCATTTCAGCTAAAATGCTTCCATCTGAACTTAGCCTTATATTTTCAGTGAAGGTTGATTGACAATGTCAAAGAAAGATGATAAAAAGAAAGGAGATAAGGCGAAAGAGAAGGATCCAAACTCATTCTATAAAGATTTCATTGCGGGAGGTGTTTCTGCAGCCATTTCGAAAACTGCCGTCGCTCCAATAGAGCGAATAAAACTTATCCTTCAAGTGCAACATGTAAGCAAACAGATCGCTGCGGATAAACGTTATAAAGGTATGAGTTATATATAAGATGGTCTTTCGAAGCTTATTCCGGCAAGAAGCTGTCTTTTCCGATCTCATCCAAATGCAATAAGTTTATACGTACGGGAGCTGAACCCAATCCTTCGGCCCTCAGGTATCATCGATGCGGCGATTCGGATCCCCAAAGAACAGGGCTTTGGCTCGTTCTGGAGAGGTAACATGGCGAATGTGATCCGATACTTTCCCACACAAGCCCTTAACTTTGCCTTCAAGGATGTATACAAAGGCATTTTCTTGGAAGGCGTGAATAAAGACAAACAGTTTTGGACGTATTTTGCGGGTAACTTGGCGTCGGGAGGTGCAGCTGGTGCCACCTCGCTGTGTTTTGTGTATCCTTTGGATTTCGCCCGAACTAGGTTAGTATTTTTCCAGAGTCGATAGTGGTCTATCGATATCGGTACTAAGACCTTTTAAAAGATTAAGATTAAAGATGAACTTCTGCTAATAGGGTTGCCACAGAGTTACAATTAAGACATATCCAGAAGGTACGTACGTACCACTAACGCTCTAAAACGCAGTCACACTCTCATTCAGATCCTTACACGAGTTCAAGGTAGGCCAGGATCCAAACCTATGTCAATGGAGATTGGAGACTTGCAACGAAAATCGTGTAAGCGAACGTCTGTGTACACTGTACGTCCTTATGGTTAAGTGTCAGTCGTAGTTTGCCTTCTGAAAGTCAATTTCTTATCAAAAACTGCTGGAATGTTATGAAAATAAATACCAATACAAAAACAACTGTTGACTGGTAAAAAACAAGACGACCATTGCGACGTTTGGAGCGATTTTGATTTGTTCTTATCATCCGGAAATGCACGTCCAGCTGAAAAAAATAAGTTTAATATGACACGTGATGTGAGACTGATATTGTCCCGCAACGAAGTCGCAAGGGGTGGCAACTCTGAGCAGTCAATTTAAGACAGCTAGTTTCTCGTACGATAATGCAAGTAATCTTATACCTTAATCGCAAGCAATAATCGCCTTAATAATATCGTATTTAAATGTTTTCACAATATATTCAATGTAAATGATTTCTAGACACGACATTTTGGATCGATAATCGTATAAACCTACTTTAAACTTTTCGATGTTTCGCAAATGTCTTGCTACGTCCAGGTCACCTGCAATTTGGATAGGTGACCGTTGGATGCTTCGGATACCTTCGTTAATTGGTTGGTATCGGCGGTGTCATGGCGGAGTCCTTTAAGCAGTTTGGAAACGTCGATATCAACATAGAAACAAATCGATCGATTAAATTAACGTCTTTAGGCAGCTCGCTCTCACGTTGGATGTGTCATTAATAATCTCTACGTAACCGTACTTCAGCGGTCACGTTAAATTGTCAGTTCCAGTCGAGTTAAATAGTTTGACCATGCGGGAGTCCTTCAGGCAGTTTAAGGACTTTCACAACAGTGTTGGCCACAAAAGTAATGAAACATTTCTTTTAAAAAAAATGTTGTCTTCAGATTAGCAGCTGACGTGGGTAAAGGCAAGGAAAAGGAGTTCAACGGTCTCATCGACTGTCTCATGAAGACTATGAAGGTGGACGGGCCGATAGGATTGTACCGTGGGTTCTTAGTGTCTGTACAGGTATGAGTCATATATAATAACATAATAACATTCTTTAAAATAGAAACTACATTAACACCCGTAAGGTATCCAAAGAAATGAAATGCTTCCGTAGATATGTAATGAGTGATTTGACATGTAATGTATGAACAATGACATCAGTTAAGTGGCGATTAGGCTTTTATTTTATTTTAAGACTTTTGAGAGTGGCAGGAAGACTGTGGCACTACTTACTCTGGCGTACTGATTATTTAATTGAATGTCTTGAATGTATTTGGTGACACAACGCACGTCTTTTACTGAATAATATTTTGTCTGTCTGTCTGTCTCTGAAACTCCCATGGGAACGGGTACAACGCGGGTGAAACCGCGGGGCGCGGCTAGTATTTTTATATTATAAGCCTCTTAAGTAATTGAAATAGCACCAGAGTGTATCCGGAGTCTTAATCAAATCTTTGAAGTTAAATTTCATTTACTACTAGGTATCCTTCACTATATTTTACTATTTGAAGTGATCTGTGGCACACGTTCAAAAGTCCAATCATCAAACTAGATGCAAATATTTGTCTTTGACAGTAACTTTACCTACTTGTAGCTGCTCTGTAGGTCTGTAGGTTGTTGTAGTTATTTTATATCACGGGCGCTCCCTTGGCATGCCATGCCACTCTAGTAATGAGCATGTTTTTGGTCAGGGTATCGTCATCTACCGAGCAACGTACTTCGGCTTCTACGACACGGCTCGAGGCATGCTGCCCGACCCCAAGAACACGCCGCTGCTGATATCGTGGCTTATCGCGCAAGTAATGCTCTCTCTCTCTCTCTCTCTTTTATCTAACATTTATGAAAACCGGGGTCACCCTCAAACTTCGCCTCTATAATCCTCTTGCTGGCTGGAGCTCCTCAAAATGAGATCGTAGCCGTTTTTTGATTATTAAAATTTAGTATCAAATTAAGGTAGTAAACATGGTAACAATATTAGAATATGGTAATAATTATAATTAAGAACGCTTGACCATTAAGGTACAAACTAAGCAACAAAAATATAAATAAATATGGCTCGGGGTTGGGGTTACGAAACCGCAGTAGGCAAGCGTGGTTATTACGCCTAATCCTGTAATATCCTGTATCTTCAGTGAGATGGACATTATCCCACTTGTTGGCTCTTGCTCGTGGGACATTGCAGGTTTAGGTACATTTTCATGTAACTTTGTGATGGCCATGGAACCCTGATGGTGTAGTTTGATGCGGTGTGAGAGACATAGGCCGTGTAGTGTACAAATAGAGGATGAAGAGTGGGCTCGTTGCAGACGGTGACGACAGTGGCCGGCATCACGTCGTACCCGCTGGACACGGTGCGGCGGCGCATGATGATGCAGTCGGGCCGGCCCATGAACGAGCGGCTGTACAAGAACACGATCCACTGCTGGTTCACCATCCTCAAGACGGAGGGCCCCGGGGCCTTCTTCAAGGGGGCCTTCTCCAACGTGCTCAGGGGCACGGGCGGGGCATTCGTGCTCATCCTCTACGACGAAATCAAAAGGGTTCTATAGTCGGCGCGTCGCCCAATGGTATTGTTCTCCTGCCTCGTCTTACAAAGTGTCTCCAAGTTTTGTAAGTTAATGATTTTCAAATTAAATATTATTTATTAATTTGTGTAATATTTCGTTTTGTTGTGTAGATTTGGTTTTTTGTTGGTGACTGGGAATGTACAGTTGAGGCAATTGATTTTTTAACAGGTTAAAGGGTGCCTGTGTTAAGTAGTAAGCAATTTTAAAGTTCTGGTAACAAATGAATTATTACTACAATACAAATCTACTCCATGCATCTGCTGTTCTGTTTCACAAAACTTTGCGCCAACGTTGGCCAAACATTTCTAGCGATGACAGAGTCAAATCAGTATTTTCAAAATTTAATATTATTTATAAGTTTAAAGCTTTAAATATAACTTATTCTACATGTACTTACTGAAAGAATACTCCGGCCGTTAAATTGTTCTCATTTTTCAAATGAGGCCTAATTCACCTAGACGTATTTTTGCGCCGACCCGACATCCAGTTGTGTATTGTTGATCGAAGTCGCTCCGCGTCAATGGACAGGCACCCCTAACCTACACATGGTTCCAAAGTTGGTGTTACTTTTTTCTGACAAGGCGCGCTATCGAGACGCAGGTTATCAAGTAATTGACTTTCACTGTTAATTGATTCAATTTTGTGGGCTGCGGCGCCGTTTATCTCTCAATACATTATTTATTCATTCATTAACTCTCGATGTCGTCACTGGGACGCGACAGCGTGGACACAAATAGTTAGTGTCGTTTTCGCTCAGTCCGTAAGGATCTCATTCTATTAAGCAGATGTCGTTTGTTCACCATGAAGATGACAGCGCAGATGAGCACCGAGGACAGGCACGCCTTCGGGATGAAGTAGAAGTACTGCGTGAGGAACACACGTGATGTGTCCTAATCGTTCTATTTCCTTTACTGTACGTTGTAGGTGGTGGGGAATACAAACTGGTGTGCTATTAATTTTATTGCAGTCACTTAGTACTGTTCCATGACGGGATTTTAATTCAGCGATTGCTTAGTCAATACCTACGCATAATAATATAGCGTGATAAATTACTAGGTGAGTACTTCGATTTAAAACTATATTAATTGCAAAAAAACATAAGGGATGATGCACTTATTTGTTAAAAATCAGAGGTATCTGTCATCGGATTTCAACCAATACTCCGTGGGGATGACATGCCTATTATGTCAATTTGACAATACACAAAATTGACGCGCCCGAAACTCTATTAAACTCAAAAGTTAATATGCGTAGCGGCTGCAAACACTGTGCTGCAGAAAAACATATCTTATCGCACTTGATATAAATATCAAACTTTGGCAGCAAGTTGTCGACAACTTTCGTGTACCCGCACGCGAATGTGAACCGTTTCTCTGCACTATAAGGGAGAGTGTACACTGGATACGTTTGTGGTATTGTCAATAAGTCGGTCGTGACCAAAAAAAAACTTTTAAGGGGAGTGAACAAAAGCTCATAAAAGTTTGAGATTAATCGGGAATTTAGACACAATATAGGGATAGCACACATGTCATGAGACTTGGCTGTTTGTCAATGAGTGATCACAATGAGGGCACGTCGTAATTGTCTGATGTTTCTCTAAATATTAGGGCGGGAGCGCACCGTGTGTTGACTGGCAGTCTATTAGTGGTCATCATTTTGTCATCCATTTATGAAACTAGCTTGAGTTACTAACGACGATCCACTTTGCAGTGGACAGTCCGCTCTGTTAAACATTGTTACTGCCGCGCTCATATACCTTCATTGGACACATATATGTATTATTTGGCGTAATTTTTCATGTCAAAATCGGTCGTTCTCTCTGCTAAGGAAGCATTTGACTTATGTATCTGTGCCCGGGCGTTGTTTGTCTGTATGCTTAAATCTTTAAAATTACGCAACGGATTTTGATGCGGTTTTTTGTAATAGGTAGAGTGATTCAAGAGGAAGGTTTTTATGTAAAAAAATTCCCGAAATTCCCACGGGAACGGGCACAACGCGGGTATATGTAACCCAAGGTATGAAAAACATGCCTAAAAAAATTGGTTATTGGCGTGCGCTACTAAATCTATTGATGATACACAAAAACAATGTTCTACACAATCAAAGTACATATCATTGCGAACAAATAAGTTCGCGAGGGCATATGTCTAACTATTATAGTTAAGCCACAATAACTGTTTTTAGTTAAAATTAATTAGTTATAAAAGGAGTGTAATTTTAAGTTGATGATATTCATATGATGATATGAATCTACATCAAAATAAATAGCTCTACAATCAAGGTTAATTATGTTTCTTTGTATACCTCTTTAAATTATTAAAATCGGACAGTTAGTTTCAGAGTTATGATGAGAAATATCAGTACATAGTATAAAATAAAGTCGTCTCTGTTTATCTGTTTGTCTGTATGCTTAAATCTTTAAAAGTACGCAACGGATTTTGATGCGGTTTTTTGTAATAGGTAGAGTGATTCAAGAGGAAGGTTTTTATGTAAAAAAAATTCTTAAAAAAAACTACTAACTATAGATCTCGATCAAACCAATTTTTTGAAGGAAGTTTGCATGGTAATGTACAGTTTTTAGTTTTGTCAGTCTTTTATTTTAAAAGTTACAGTGGGAAGTTAAAAGTTACCGTGTTATCCATATACCGTCTGTTAAACAGAGACTTGACAGGACCAATATAAGGCAAATAGACTTTGGCTGAATGTAACGACATTATTGGGTCCTAATCTAACGACTAAAATAAAACTATCACATTATAGATAGCAAAACTATATGTTAGTTCACATGTTCTCGGTTAAGAGACTTAACACCTGTTGCTTACTCGTACAAACATCTTGGCTACGCAAGTGCTTGCTGAGAAAGTGCTTGCTCAAACCAAGTGCTTGCTGAGAAATGTTTTGAACACAAAGTGAATACGCGACTTTTTACGTAATACTATATTTTGTTTATACGGCTAGTAGCCGCGTCCTGCGGTGATACCCGCATTGTACCCGTTTCCGTAGACATTTCGGGATTAACTGTATCCAATGTGTTAATCTGATGTATAACCTATATTAGTGTAAAGTTTCATCCAAATCAGTTCAGTAGTTTGTGCGTGAAAGAGTAACAAACGTATATCCATAAATAAATACGTCCTCACAAACTTTCGCATTTATAATATTACCCCTCGAGGGTCAAGTGGCGTACGACTATACACTCGCTTGCCAAGACCGGGGACCCGGGTTTAATTCCCTGGTCGAACGAAACCATGTTTCCTCCTTTTCAAATATGGCTCTGTTTTCAGATCATCACCCGCATTATGCAAGCGTGGTGGCCTAATCCACCTTATGGCACTGATATCTTCAGTAAGATGAAAGGCCTTCTCTTCACAATGTTAAATTCTCGTATCACAATGTTAGTTAACGTACTCGTCTGAAATGTTTTGACCGATTTTTTATGAAATTTTATATGCATATTCAGCAGGTCTGAGAATCGGCTACTAGCTTCTAGCATACCCAAGTTTTAAGGGTGGTCTACCCTTAATATTAAAAAAAATAGTTTGTATGGCAAAACTTAAAATATTACTTATAGTGGTATAGGATGAAACACAAATGAAATACGCTCAAGTAATTTGTCTAATATTTATTGAATAAACGTGTACATTTAGATATTGAATGGTTACATATACATGGCTATACTTAGTTAGGGAACAATTACAATAAGATTAGAAGAAGCTTGCGGATTGCGGAGACGAATTGCAAAGATAGAAAGACAGAAAGTACAGTCAACTACAAAAGTTGATAACTAAGTATGTTCGAGTAGGTTAGTGACCACCCCTGGTGTCGGAGTAGACCGCCTAAAGGCCTCCGATGGTCTAACGATTGTAAAATATAAAACACCCCTATCTAAGTAAAACTTACTTATGGAAAATGTTTCTGCAAATTATCGGAATTTATTATGGAATCGTTTTTTCAGTGATATCAAGGGTATTTTAAAATTGAATGTGTTCATCAACTTTTGTAGATGATTATACGTTCGAATCATTTCGCCCGCTCGCTGGTTGTACCTAAACAGGCTTAATATAGACGATGCCTTAGTTACATATAATAACAATCGTCACTACATTTTAAACATTTGATTACATTTTTCTAAATACATATATAGACATCGAGATTGAAAAGTTACATAAGCGAAATCTACATTTTTTTTACTATATACGTTCGTATTACGTACCTACTTTAACATATTTTTTGAGAGTACATATCAATTTATGCTATAAGTATAATCTTAAAACAGCTATAGAATCGAAATAACATTGAATATATTTTTAACCTTGCTAAGCGTCTATGACCCACTTCAACTAAGTATATAAGGATTAAAATACATACGTGGGTCCTAATATGTATTTCAAATATATTGTATGTCTTACCTATCAATATATGACTAGATCTCCTCTCTATACAATTTCCTGTCCCACATGTCCCTACTAAAGAAGACATTTTTTCCACATTCAGCTACAGGAGACACTTTTTTACTTATCTCTACTGATAAAATAATTCGAGAAAGTGGTATAACATTCATGAATAATTCATTATAATAAAAAAATATCCATAACTTACTGGCTACTTCGTATAAGTGCGTGCGATACTCAGTAGGGTTAATTTTATTTTTGTTTTCTCATTTTGTATTTGAGTATCTTAGTAGAAATATGTGAAAGTTAAATATCATTGTATTCCCTTTAGTAGCAAAATGTGGAAAAAATATACTTTTTTCCCTACCACAAGCGATATGTCGAACACGCGTTTATAATGATTTAATGATAACACTAATTGCCTATATACAAACAGTGACTACAAGCCGAATATATTACAAAACTAATTCCTACAAATATGTAAATATATGCTTCCAACAAATTTCTACAGAACATTTAATTCATGTTATCTACACATTTAAACACTTATCGCAACCCTAAACTGTAGAGATGAAATGAAACCCAATGTTTCCAGATTCAAGTTTTATAACGCAACAAAGAAAAGTTTAACATGACAATTATCTAGTTGTACGTAACATCAAGAATTAAGGTGGGTTGTTTCAATCGGTTGGTTATCGTAACATACGTCCGTTAAACAATCACGACTACGTACGCTGTCAAATGTTTTAAATACAAAGTGATGATTTCTAACTTAAATAATAGTTAAAGTTACTTTTGCGGCCAGTGGAAAGATACGATTTTCATTTTCTTGTAAAGTCTTTCGAGACTGACATTTCGAGTTAACGTTTATTGGTGGGTGAGCGTAAGCTGAAGCAACCCGCCCTAAGTGAAATGTATCCTACTGTTAAGACATATATCCCGCCGGCACGGTAATCTAAATAGTCGATACAGACATATACCTAGGTGTGACAAAAAGCTGCTCTTTGAGATGCTGCTCTCATCGTGATTTAAATGTCAACGAATATTAACCGTTTTCTCCATATACATAGGTACATATTTCATTTCACTAAGTCTCACTATGATTATAACTACATGAACTTTTGAAGACAGGGCCTTTAAAGTTTATCACCAAAATCTGTAGTCACTAGAATGTCTTCGGAATGTCAAAAGAATGCACCACAATTTCCTAGCACCGTCACCTTATATTAAGTACTAGAAAGTTCTGAGTGTCACTAAAACGTCTATCATTGAAACTATATATTTCACCATATTTTCGTCCCTTACTTTACATTAAAGCTTCATAGTAGTGCGAAGGCTGGTACCCCTGGTATTGGTTGAAATACCAGATCAGGAACCGGTAGGGTCAGACAAAGTCTTTCCCGGTCCGATACATATCGGCGATGATGCGCTCAATAGGTATCTCGCCAATGGTGCTTTTGAAGAAGAGGCCTACAATAGTCTGGCCGTCGACGGTGCGGATCAGTTGCAGGAGCTGCAGGAGTTGACTCAGCCTGCCCAGGTCCATGGGGTACGTTTGCAAAGTGTACTGAAATAACTAAACTTGTTTAATCAGCCATATTGCTCATGGAGCAATGTGTCTTTTTGTTATAGGTTTATAGTTTTAGTTTAGGGGCACATTAACCGTATGTGAATTTGTTCGGGTCGATTATTAAGTATTTAGAAGCATTGACATCCTCCCAAATTACCAAATACCAGATATTTGGTAATCTACTCCACGGGACCACAGATTCAGTAAAAACTATAAACATGGATAAGTATAAGATTTACAAAAATATAAGATTTAAATTGTGCCACTTCTTTATGTAAAAAGACATTGTAAAAGTTTTATACCCAATGATTGAAACCAGATGTCAGTAAGGATTGAGAGATTGACATGAAACCAGAAACTGAAACTTAAAAAAATAATTGCAACTCACCTCTGCCATCAATCGCTGCGATTGCTCCAGTAGCTTCGCCGCAGCGTGGACATCATGCAGTCTTCGATAATTCTCGAATGCACTTTGTCGTCCATGTGATAGGTTCGTTTTGAAAAGCGCCATTGCTCTTAAACAAGCCATTTCACTAGCATCCGGTTGCAGCCTCGATATCTGTGACAGGATGACCTCCAGCCGCTGTACTTCTCGGCCGTCAACAGTCGGCCTCGCTCTTTCCTGGAGGACTTTGAGGTAACTGGGCTGCATGAACAAGGAGACTCCCAATGTAAATAAAATTTTCCAAGACTCTTCAAGCAAGATAATCCTGTCTGATAAAGGTAATGAGTTGAACGTGATCAGCGTTTTAGCCCACTTCACGTTAGTGAAGAGGAGTCTGGCGGCTGCCTCGCAATATTGCTCTGGCTCTGTTCTCGGAGCAAGTGTCATTAAGACTCCGGGGTATGGGGGCTTGAGATGCAGCGGGAAGGGTGCTAGTGGTGGCTGGAATCCGTTTATGTAAGGGTTTAATGTTGTTGGTGGCATAATTTGATCGGTTTGATTGGGCATGGCCAGTGCAGGTATTCGTGGGGGTTGCATGTGGTGTGTGGTGAGCTCGGGCTGGTCGGGGCCCAGCATCATGGCCATCTGGCGGCGGAGGGTCGAGCTCCTCGGGCCGCGCTCGTGTTGGACGGCTGCAAGTGAGATCATTCGTTAATTTATCGTAATTTCATTTAATTTACACAATTGTTTTGCTTTTATTGAATTAGCGCTAAGCATTGTTTATCGTTAGCACTAAAGAATTGCACTGTTTACATTATTTTTATTTATTTATTTTATTTACCCAAAGATGTAAGATGTGTTGTATACACTTACATATACTAAATACTAGCCGCGCCCCGCGGTTTCACTCACGTTGTGCCTGTTTCCGCGGGAATTTCGGGATAAAATGTATCCTATGTGTTATTCTGATGTATAACCTTTAATACTGTAAAGTTTCATCCAAATCCGTTTAGTAGTTTTTGCGTGAAAAAGCAGCACACATACATCCATACATATATCCATCCTTATTATTTATTTAAACGGGAACTTACGTACGACGTATATCCATCCTTACAAAGTTTCGCATTTATAATATTTATATTTAGGATAGGAAACTGCATTTGGAAGTTTCCCTTGCATACTCTAAACTTTTGAAATATGTAGTTACCATCCCGATTCATGCCCGCGTCCAAACACTTGGCCAGTCTACACGCTCGGCACTGATTGCGGTGCGCCTTGTCCACCAGGCACCCGCCCGGGATCCTCGCCTTGCAGGTGTACTGACGGTCGCGCCTCACCGACCGCTTGAAGAAGCCAGCGCAGCCGTCACACGCGAACACCCCGTAGTGCTTCCCCGAGGAGTGGTCCCCACAAACGCCGCAGGGAACGTCGTACAGGATGCGACCTGGACCATTAAGTAAATAAGTTGATTGTAATGTGTAATCTATATACCTATATGAAATTCAAAGTCCTGGCTGACTGACTGACTGACTGATAATCAACGCACAGCCTCAACCGCTACACCTAGATACATGAAATTTGGCAGGAAGGTTCAAGTGACGTAAGTGCACATTAAGAAAGGATTTTAGAAAACTCCTACGGGAACGGGCTCAACGCGGGCAAAGCCGCGGGGCGCTGCTAATACGAGTATAAATAGACACGCGTTCAAGGGTACGTCAGAATGCGTGATGTGAACAGAAAATATACTCGATATTTTCAAACTCAAAAACCTCTTGAGCTCTTGGCAGCGTTACTCGTTACCTATCTGATAAAAGTCTTATAATATTAGCGCTTATTGTAAGCTTTATAAATATACTAGCAGCGCCCCGCGGTTTTACTCGTTGTGCTCGTTCCCGTGGGAATTTCGGAATGAAAAGTAGCCTATAACCTTCCCGTTGAATATCCAATGCAAAAAATATTTTTAAAAACTCTTCAGCTTTATTATATTACGAGTAAGTATAGTTAAGTTGTAGATATGCCACCTGAACAGGTGGTCTGAATATTTGATAGTTTGGTCTATAATGAATATTACGAAAAACAAATACAATACGCTCATAACGAACAGACAAATCTAACAACAGCAAACCGAGTGACATAACCTTTACATAAATGTGTTAAGTACACAAACTGTGACTGTTTGACTCGGAAGCGTAGTAATCATAAATCAAGCTGGTGAGCTCGTGATTTGCCGCGGCCGCACCGTTGCCGCTACTTGGGCCGGCGGCCGCGGGCCCCGCCTTTAGAAGGGTGGCATATAATTTATGAGGAGCGCGCCACCGCCACCGCCCCGAACTGAACAGGCCAACTGCCATTATACGACTAATCATTGTTTACTCAATTCAATTAACCACTCCAAATGAACAGTCCTATTGATTTTACGGTTTCCATCATTGGGGAGACTTGCTCTTTTACGGATTGTTTTAATTCCAACGCATTCTAAATACGATTTTTTTAATTTATCGTCCAGTTTTTCGGACGCTTTTTTTATTTGATTTTTTTTAACAAATGTCTGTTGCTAAAGGTAACTGAAGGTTACTGAAGGACTAACAAGCTTTGCAACTGGAATTCAAACCTGTTGCTTTGAATCGTGGCTCTGTAAACATGACGTAGCTACAGGTAGTTCCAATTTGTTCATATACAATTCATACAATTAATTATAATAAGTTTCAATACATAGTATAAAATAAAGTCGTCTCTTTTTCGTGTCTGTCTGTTTGTCTGTCTGTATGCTTAAATCTTTAAAATTACGCAACGGATTTTGATGCGGTTTTTTGTAATAGGTAGAATGATTCAAGAGGAAGGTTTTTATGTAAAAAAATTCCCGAAATTCCCACGGGAACGGGCACAACGCGGGTATATGTAACCTAAGGTATGAAAAAAATGCCTAAAAAAATTGGTTATTGGCGTGCGCTACTAAATCTATTGATGATACACAAAAACAATGTTCTACACAATCAAAGTACATATCATTGCGAACAAATAAGTTCGCGAGGGCATATGTCTAACTATTATAGTTAAGCCACAATAACCGTTTTTAGTTAAAATTAATTAGTTAAAAAAGGAGTGTAATTTTAAGTTGATGATATTCATATGATGATATGAATCTACATCAAAATAAATGGATCTACAATCAAGGTTAATTATGTTTCTTTGTATACCTCTTTAAATTATTAAAATCGGACAGTTAGTTTCAGAGTTATGATGAGAAATATCACTACATAGTATAAAATAAAGTCGTCTCTGTTTCGTGTCTGGTTGTCTGTTTGTCTGTATGCTTAAATCTTTAAAATTACGCAACGGATTTTGATGCGGTTTTTTGTAATAGGTAGAGTGATTCAAGAGGAAGGTTTATATGTAAAAAAAATCCCGAAATTCCCACGGGACCGGGCACAACGCGGGTAAAACCGCGGGGCGCTGCTTACAAAATAATAATGCTCGATGGCGGGTCTCTTATGGCTACTTACTGTTTCGTGCGGTCAAAGCGCGCGGGGATATACCTACCTACGAACTAAGAACGACGAAGATGCGCTATGGTATTATCCCGAATTCTTCTTCACATGAAATCTTGATTGTGTATACATATAAATATACTCGCGCGAGACATGTAATATTTTATCCCCAATTTCCCACTTGAAATTTTGATTGTGTATACCTGGTATTCCTGCGGGAGACACGCAATGTTTTATCCCGATTTTCCTACATGAAATCTTGATTAACCGAAGCGAAGCGAGGGCGGGTCGCTAGTTTTATTATAAATATCAAATGTCTGTTTTACTTGCTCGGATTATGGATACCCTGATATGTCTTAACGAATACACGGGTATTATTCGAATATTAAAGACTTATCTTCGTTAACGTATTCGATATAACGACAAATTAAATACCACAAAAAAATCAAAGACTGAATACCACAGTACCGCAGCCGACTCCTAACACAAATTGACAAAATATTAACTCTACAAAAAGTGAACTACTCAGGCGACCGCCATTTCAATTGAACAGTGCATAATGGTTGGTTTTCATCGCCAATCCCACGGGCACCGCTTAGCATTACATTATAATAACGTCTTTGAAACACCCCCAAACACGAGATAGTCATAAAGGCAAGGTATTCAATTATTGAATGTACACTTGAGACAGGAAATGCGGTGTCGAATGGTCGAAAAAAACTACGAAATGGTCGTCTACAAAAGAAGACAAAACAGGGCTTGGGAACTGGAACAAGTTGACTGCACCGTTTGGGACTCGGAGCTGTTTTAATATCATGAAAGGTTAAGTGTCTTTTCAATTATTCATTTCTAAGATTGGTTTTTGGATAAGCCATCGTTGGTTGCGTTGCATCGTTGGTAGTGTTGATCGAAAATTGAGTCTTCTTCTTCATCGAGTGGATGGTCAACCTGACCAATTCTGGTGTCAGAGATAAGTATTGAGTTGCCAAAGGCCTCTGACATGACTCATGTAACGACTACTATCCGTAGAAAGTAACCGGGACTGACCGCTTAACGCGCCCTCCGACGCATAAACAAAATTGAGTAAGATCAATGTGATGGACGCGCTGCCTAAAATTTTCATTTCCGCAATAATAGACTTCCTAACTTCGAAAAATATTATAACCTATCTAAAATGATAATTTTCTGAAAAAAATGCCATTTTGATTCTGAAATTGACAAATTGAATAGAATGGCACAATTTGAAAGTGGATGACTTTGGAAATTATTTTTAATTAAATTAATTAATTTTTAACCAAACATATTTATTTACTTATTAAATGAAACTAATCTCTTAACTGTACTTCCTTTAAACTATTCAGAAACCATAGTCATTTCATTAGAGTACCTAATTATAAGTTGGTCCACGTTTAACCCTAAACTGCCGAGTGCACGCCGTAATGTGTGAACTGCCGCGTGGTCCCATCACTAGGGCAGTGTGTGTCACCTGCGACCCGACCCCACCCCTAGTGCCACTAATTATTGCGTAAACTTTTTCCACAAAATGTATAGTATTTTTATATAAAACTAGCTTTGCCCTGCGGTTTTATTCGCATCGCACCCGTTCCCATAGGTACTACACGATTTTTATTACTTATTATCTATTCTGGATCAAGTTAAATAAAATAAAAAAACAATTATTAAAATCGGTTCTGCCGTTCTCGATTTATAAATGGTGTAATTACACGACTTTAGGCATTAGCCCAGCATAACTTAAAATTATTTATTTATCGTAAGTAGGTAATAAATTATTATTGTATGTATTTCTTATTGAAATAACAATGTGTTACTTACATAATGAGTAGGTGCTTATAACCAAGCCAAAATCTAACGAAAGTGGCCTAGGTAATATTTTTTTTTAGGTAATAATAAGAAATAGAATTTGAAAAATGTTACTAAATGGATTTTTAAAACTGTTGCGAGTGGTATGTGAAAAATAACTTTTTTAATAAATATATTTTACAAACTAATTTTCATTTGAAACAACATACAATAAAATAAAATAAATATATTTTAACTAGATGTTACTGTTTATTTTACCATATTTGTGGGAAAAAGCTCAATCGATTGGATATTATTCAATTAAACAATGCATTTATTACAGGCAGTGTTCAGACGAATGAATACCCATGCAGTGCCCGTCAAATGTGCGGCGTACCTCTGTGATATTCGGCTGTTTACAAAGGATAGTTACTGTTGTTAAACAAATAGAGTTCCGTCAATCGAATATTGGAAGTAAGACCTGAATTGCTAATGAGAATATTAAAATAATATAGGTTTTATATCTTTACAATACTGAAATACAAATATTATGAAGAAATACCATTTGTAAGTTGGTTTGTTTGTATGTTCGAGGTTATCTCGGGAATTAAATGTTGAATGCCACATTCAACGGGAAGGTTAAGGCTATTTTTCATCCCGAAACTCGTACGGGAAAGCACAAAATGCGAGTAAAACCGCGGGGCGCTGCTAGTTATTTAACAAAATTAATTTATAATAAATGGCAGTTTACTGACGTGGCATTGTGCTCAGTCCCTTTGAGAGTTTCACGGTGATATGCTTCTACTCTATATCCTTGCCTTTGAATATGACTATCGAATACAAAAGTAGTTATATAAATCGGGCCAGTAATTTCCGAGATTATCAAAAAACAAACTCTTCATTTAAACTTCTATAAAACCTAACATATACAGTATTAATTTTTAATCGGTATAATGTGACAAGGTACTATAAAGCTCAACATTTCCATGGGCTATACAACCTTGTCGCCGTTAAGTTCACCTATCGCGTGTCACCTCACCGGTTCATTACCTGTTATTAATAGTCCGGGGATCCTCACTAGACTAAACCCACAACACCGCTTATTATTTCACAATCAATGACGTCACGGGGTTCCCACGTTAATTGTTATTTGAGTTATTAGCCCTTTTGAGTGGGTGCATCGCTCAGTGATGTTGTATGTATGGATGTACATCTACGAGTATGTAGTTTTTTTCTTTTCTTACGTAGGTACTTTAAATGTGAACTACATAGTATTGTGGTTGATTTTCCAACCAGATTTATTTAATTATACTTTGGGGAAAGAAATTAGATTTTATTTCATTCTCAGCAGGAAACGTAATTAATCTAATAGATATATCTATGGTAAATAGATGTGTGATTTTACTTTTTACCCATTGATATTGATATTTTTATTGAAATTCACACCCCTATTGAAAGAAAGTACCTATATGTAAAACATTTTTATCATTCCGAAAATTTCCTTCTCGAACCATACTTTACTAATATGCTTTTGTCATTTAAAGTTATATAAGAATAACAAGCTCATAACGCAAAATCTTATTCATTAAATCGTGCTTTACCAAATTGCTTGTTTATAATTTAAAGTCGTTATAACATAACGTCCTTAAACCATTTTATAATGCACCTCTACGCGATACCATCTCGTTATTAGCAGTTATCAATTATCATATATTTTAAATGGGATAGATAGCGTTCACTCCGAGGGTCGGTGAGGGAGCTAAAAGGATCGCCTGGGAGTCGACAGATGCGCGTGCGCAACTCGTGGGAATACAGTCAATGATGGGAGTGCTACTCACGTCATCTCGGTTCACGTCAGGTAATTTGGTACACTGGCTAATTAGTGGTAGTTTTTTAATTGCAATGATCTGTTGTTTTGACCCTTTTAGTAATTGTTTAGTTTGGAATAGTTTGTGTTGAAAGGTTTTAAGTCAAACGTGCAAAAACAAAAAAATAACAGATATCCTGAAATATATCGGAACATTTTAATTAAACTGTAGATTGAAACAAAACAATCGGTGTTTGAAGTCAGTTAAAAAATGCTGTATCGAATATTTTGCAACGGATTTATAAAAACTTCAAAATTTATGTTGCTTTTGCTCGTCGCGCCCCATGCAGTAAAACTAACTTCCACATTAACCATACATACACTGTCATATGCATACATTTACAACCAAATCACATAGGTATCTGTACAGCTCATCCATTGCGACTTACTTGACGAAGGCCCGCTGTCCATGGCTGCGGCGGCTTTGTACCTGAAATAAATAATATCTGTAAGTAAACATCAATATCGATATAAAATATTTCCATGTAGTTATCAAACGGTTAATTAAAACTTGAAATTCAAATATTGACGCGAAATATTGTATCAAACGATATATATGTACGTATTTGGCTCCAGTCTGGAGTGCCGTGCGAACTCCATACTCAGTCTAAGGAAGTTGAAGGGCACTTACACTAAGCAATGGCAACATTCAATAGCTTAAGACTCGCAACAAATGTAAGAAAAATAAATGCGGTCATTGTTCGCGACATCTTTGCACCACAACCGAGGGCCACTCACGTTTGTTCATTATGTTCATTGTTCTAATCACTAAACGGCCCTCGAACACACTTCAATTTAAATTCACACAAAAATGAATGAAGTATAAAAAGTTGCCAATATCGAGCCGTGAAAGACTACGACTTATTATTCAGTGGCTTTTAATAACGAAACGCTACCGGACTTTATATTTCATGGAAGGCATTGAAATTTGCGTAAATGAATACTTGACAAAAGAGCACGGTAGCATCGGTGGCTGTGATGTGAAGATTGCATGTTTTTTTGGATAATAATTATCGTTTCGCAAAACAGGTAATTAGAGGGGATAATCCGGATAAGTGTTGGGACAATAGTCGGTTCGGGCTGGAGCGACCCGGCTCGCATCACATCACTACAACAATAGATCGCTCAATAATAACATCGGAAAGTCGGTAGCTTCTTGCTTTACAAATGCGTTCACAAAAAACATCGCTAATACGTTTTTGGGTATGTTTTGGCATTTAACATCCAGGTATTTGTGTCTGCATTGACTTGCAGCTGTTGTGCTGCAGACAATTGAGTCGTCGTTATTCACGTCGAGTCCATCGAGGATGCTTAATAATTGAAATATTTAATGCGGTACTCAATACGTAGATAAATATTATTAGTTGCGGCAATTTAAGTATTGTTCTGTGGTATTAATAAGCTCTGAGTTTTACTAGTAATTAAAAGCAATCAAATAATATTTGTGGGAAAAATAGATGCCGTTTTAAAGACTTATCAATACCTGCCATGCCTACATAACTCCATACTCTTGGTACTAATCATTTTGAAAGTTTGGCGCAAATATGTATTTTGGTCCCGCAAATGGACTGAAAAGAGAAGATAACTAGAGATTCCTAGTCTGTTCTCTGCACGCACCGGTAAAAGGTAGCACAAAATGACAGAAATGGCACAAAAAACAGTTGTAAGACAACGAAAAATCGTGATTGTCATTCAAATTATGAAATAACGGTTTGTTATGAAAAACCTATGTTACTGTTTAACGAATGTATGTTACGAGAACCAACCGTTTGCAACAACTCACCCTAAGCCCGTTCCATCATTTTTGTTTAATCTATCTACTATCTATCTTGGTACCCAACTATCTGCTGAAAGTTTCTTACCTCAAATTACTAAAACGCGCGCCTTCTTAGAGAGTCGTCGAAATACTGTGTTGATAAACATAACACATATTTCTAAGGAACAGCGATAACACAACTCACTTTTCGCAAGTTGGCTAGTAGATTAAAATTAACTTTCAATGGGCATAACGAGAGACTGTTAATAACTCAACTTTAACGATTCGCCAAGTAGGCGAAAATTAATTTTTAAATATAAATTAATACTGTTTTACATTTCAAGCTGTTTATTGGAAATTTTACGGTTTTACTTACGACACATAAAATGTTACTTTTAATTAAAAATTAATTATTTTTTAGTAACTGTTATGTCACTAGTGGATTGGACAGTATTTACCCTTTTTTTTGTTTTTTTTAATGGATGGGGAATACATTTACGCATCCCCGGTTGTTTGAGGAAACAACCGGGGTGTGTGGGACTCAACCCCGGCACAATCGTGTCGGGTAATACCCACTAAACCCCATCCGTGTTCCGTAGTCATGGCCTAAGCTGAAGTCGCGGGGCTATCTTTCGGCATACCAAGATGTCCGCTTCTTCAGACACGCCAACAGCTCACGTGGGCGAACACGCCTCGGAGGGTGGAAAGTGTTTACCTACTTATCTCTTATTTACTTACTAGCGGCGCCCCGCGGTTTTACCCGCGCTGTGCCCGTTCCCGTGGGAATTTCGGGATAAAAAAATAGCCTATAACCTTCCCGTTGAATGTAGTTATCCATTACAAAAAGAATTATTCAAATCGGTTCAGTAGTTTCTGAGATTAGCGCGTTTAAACAAACAAACAAACAAACAAAACAAACTCTTCAGCTTTATAATATTAGTATAGATTAAGCATTATGTTTATTACAGCCATTATATATGTTCTATTAGTACATATACACCTTGTAGGTTAAAGGTTCGAGCACATTATGCCGGGCCGCAGCGGGGCGGAGCGGGCCGCAGCGCAGCGCAAAATGTTTACCTAGCACATTAGTGACGGGCCGGGTCACAGTGCATTGACGGATTTTGAGCTCAGTGTACTGCCAGAATTTGCATGCAACTGTACGTTATGGATAGCTCTGACGAAGAAATTTCTTTTATAATATCAAATAAACACGTGCGCGCGTGCGCACCAATCCGCTAGCTATAGCACACTGTTGACGGGGCGCAGCGGGGCGGGGCGGGCCGCATCGCACGGACGAGAATCCGCCTCGCATTAATGCGAGCCGCTGCGGCCCGGCACAGTGTGCGATAATTCTATACAAATTGTATTAAAGCGATTTGAGCGGATTTTTGCGCTCCGCCCCGACACGCTGCGGCCCGGCATAATGTGCTCGAACCTTAAGAAGTATATTATATAATCTATACTAATATTATAAAGCTGAAGAGTTTGTTTTGTTTGTTTGTTTGTTTGTTTAAACGCGCTAATCTCAGAAACTACTGAACCGATTTGAATAATTCTTTCACTGTTAGATAGTCTATTTATCGAGGAAGGCTATAGGCTACATTTTATCCCGAAATTCCCACGGGAACGGGCACAACGCGGGTAAAACCGCGGGGCGCTGCTAGTTAATAATATAACGAAATGAAAATGTAAATAAATCTTTAATTAATGAATGATGAATCTTTATTTTGTTACTGTCAATGCTCAGAGGTACACACGACGTATTCGGGGCGGTATTAAACAGGCTTGCCGATTGATAAACTGAAGTTAATCTATAAATCCCAACCGCATCATGAGTTCTAGGAACGGTCAAATGTGACCCGGAAATTCGGCAATTCCGTGTGTTAAAAACTACAAATAAAATCCATAAAACTTATTAGTACCTATACCATCGATTCGAATGTGTCTGAACTCTACTGAACTACCAAACATGTAGCTTAACTTGTGATCAGTTTTTTCGAAAATACTGCCGAACCGCCAATGTCGGTCCGTGAATGTATGTAGCAATATCAACTCTATTTCAAGTGCATAACGATCGTTTGATACCCCCGTCAATCTCAGAAATAACTTATTGAATGATATGCACCCGTATAAAGTTACAAGAATACTTATTATAAGTTTATTGTAAGTTAAAACGTACTCGTACGGAGTTACCGCTATGTTCCAAACTTGGTGATAGTTTACGGACGGTACACTGTGTGTATTGATTGAACAAACTAATATAGCTTTCTATTTGTGCAACATTTCGAGCGTACAATATTTGTATATTCCGTTTTAATTACAGGTCATAGAAATAACGAAAACTATTTAAATTTACGTTATTTGGTTAGGCAATATTAAGTAAAATAATTTTGCATTAAATTTAGGTACTGATGATCTATACTAATATTATAAAGCTGAAGAGTTTGTTTTGTTTGTTTGTTTGTTTAAACGCGCTAATCTCAGAAACTACTGAACCGATTTGAATAATTCTTTTTGTAATAGATAGCCACATTCAACGGGAAGGTTATAGGCTATTTTTCATCCCGAAATTCCTACGGGAACGGGTACAACGCGGGTAAAACCGCGGGGCGCTGCTAGTTAATAACTAAAATACATTTTAAGCTTGATGATTAAATTGAACTGGAAATGCAATGGGATAAAAAAGGCAATCTATGCGACGAAGTATTACCAATCCTATCGCCACCCATAAAAGGTACTTATTCTTATGCGACTTCATTTCGAAGAAAATTGCAAAGTGTCTGTTCGTACCGGGACCAATCAAAATTATTATAAATGCTTTACCAGGAAATGTATCGCATTACGAAATGTATTTATATAAAAACAATTGAGTTAAAGTTAAGCATGCGGGTGGGCTATTGTCTGCCACCATGTAGGTACAAGTGGCGCCAAAAATTTTTGTAGAGTACTAGCCCACCCCGCGTTGTACCCGTTCCCGCGGGAATTTAGGGATAAAATGTATCCCATGGGTTATTCTGATGTATAACCTAAGCCACGTCAGAGGCCTTTGGCGGCTCAATAACTCTGACACCAGGATTGGTCAGGTTGACCATCCACTCGGTGAAGAAGACTGTAAAGTTTCATCCAAATCCAACTAATAGTATTTTACATTTGTACATTAAAGAGTAACAAACATACATATACATTTATAGGTACATACATCCACAAACTTTCGCATTTATAATATGAGTAGGATGTTAAAACATGTTATTTTTCATTTTGTTACGTCTATTGAGACTGATATTTTATTTTACCGATAATTGGTGCGTGAGCGTACAACCGTAAGTTGTTAGGTTGTCACAACCCTCTTAGTATACTCGCCTACTCAAGTGCTCATCATTTTCATTTTAATGAGCTTAAATCGTTATTAAAATAGAAAATATTGAAGCATTACCAATTTTATTCTTCTTTATTCAATTTTATGATATACTAGCGCCCAGCGGTGTAAACGTTCTCGTGGGCATTTCAGGATGAAAAATGCCTGTAACATTCCCGTCGGATGTGGCTATATGTAACAAAAAGAATTATTCAAATCGGATTGGTAACTCCCGAAATTAGCCCGAACATACAAAGAAATAAACAAACTTTAATGTTACGTCTTTATAATATTGGTATAAACTAGAGATTATAACCATCAGATTAAAAGATGGCGTCTAGAGGTTCATAAACATTTAGCATTTTAGCTATCAAATGGTTTGTCCTTTTCTGACATACGCTATTTTTCGAAGTGCAAAAGCAATAAAAACACTTTAAAACCATGTTTTAAAAAATAAAAAAAACAATAGAGATTTGGGTAGCTTTCTTATGACGCCCGCAGCATTTTCAACTCGACTTCGAATCTCCCGACCTACCGCAACTTAAACCAAGTTATCCGGATAAAGAGTCAAGGTGCGTTTCTATTCAAGCGAAGCGGAGCTGTGCCGAGCCCAATCGACCAATCACATAGTTTTCACTTCACAATCACCTTTGTTCCTAATCTATACTAATTACTAGCTGCGCCTCGCGGTTTCACCCGCGTTGTACCCGTTCCCGCGGGAATTTCGGGATGAAAAATAGATGTTGTCCGATTCTCAGACCTACCCGATATGCACACAAAATTTCATGAGAATCGGTTGAGCCGTTTCAGAGGAGTTCAATCACGCACCCCGTGACACGAGAATTTTATATAATGTATTAGATAAAACTGAATTTGATTTTTAGATTTGTTGTTTGTTTGAACTCGCTAAACTTAGAAACTACCGATCCGATGTGAGTTATTATTTATTTTTTAAACTACATTTGTCACAAATTTTATAGGCTAGTTTCATCCTCTAATTCCCACGGGAACGGCAGAACGCGGGTCAAATCGCGGGGCGCAGCTAGTTTGTTTTACAAATATTTATTTGTTGATATTAATCCAATTTAAACGGACGAACTCAATAAGAGAATTGTGTTCTTACTCCGTTGAAGTAACTATTTAATTCCCCAGACGTTACCCTATTATTTATTGGTTGAAAAGTAATCGCGTCGGTTCGGTACCGGTGTAGCGGATAGAGTGAATTAAAAGTTACAAATATATTAACTGCTGGCAGCACCACGCATTTCACCCGTGGCTTTGCGTTTCAAAAATAATTTTCCAAATCTGATTCGGAGGAAAAAACTATTCAGTTTTACTATGTACTATAGGTAAAAGGAAGGGATTAGGTATAGCGTAGATATTAGTTTGTGGCTCCGAGAAGTAACAAATCCGATTACATAGTTTTTATTTTAGTGCTTTTCCGCAGTAGAATCCATCAAAACATTGGAAACTCTGTTTTATCGAGAAAACTTCACTAATCTATACTAATATTATAAAGCTGAAGAGTTTGTTTTGTTTGTTTGTTTGTTTGTTTGTTTAAACGCGCTAATCTCAGAAACTACTGAACCGATTTGAAAAATTCTTTTTGTAATAGATAGCCACATTCAGCGGGAAGGATATAGGCTATTTTTCATCCCGAAATTCCTACGGGAACGGGTACAACGCGGGTAAAACCGCGGGGCGCTGCTAGTAGTAATAATCAAATCGTATTCAAATAATCAAAAAAGTAATTGAATGCATGAGGTGCTTAGAATAGGGCATGGAATTAATTAAGAAGCTCAGAAGCCGAAACTAGTATAAACTGTAATATCGAAGTCAGTGATTCCACGACAGTTTGTCTAAAAATCTAAAAAACTTTTTTGAAAAATTATAACAATTTATTATAATTATTTATAAGTGTATATATATTATATATATTGTATGAATAGTGGATTTAATAATATATATGCATATAAATAATTACTTGTTTTATTAGTTGTATAATCGAGTTAAATAAATATACAAAGCCGCAGGAAACATCAAACTGTGTCTGTACAAAGAGCACTAATGAACGATAAATTAACCAAAGAAAATAAATAACAATAAAATGAATGTTTTTCCATTTTCCTACATTCAATCATAAATAACTTTGGTATTAGTCCATTGAAGAGAGAATAAATCTAGTTTTATCGCGATATTTAGGTCAATGTATTTACTTAATTCAATTGATCAAGCATCCTATTCATTTAATTCAAAAGTATGAATGAAACATCCTGCGATTTTACCTACGATGTTCCTGTGGGAATTAAAGGATTAAAATAGTTTTGAATAACTATCTATTACAAAAATAATTATTCAAATCGGACTGGTAGTTCTTAAGATTTGCGCGTTCAAACAAACAAAATGCGGTGTTGCTCGCATTGTACTCGCCCCAGCGGGAATTTTGGGAGATAATGTAACCCATGTGTTATTTTGAAATTTTCAGAAGATTTACAGATTGTAAATATCTCTGAAAATATCGTTAAAGGAATGAACATTTTAAAAAAGACTGAATTTACACTAATACAACAAAGCTCAAGAGTTTAATGTTTGTTTGGTCGTGCCATCCAACCTCGGTCGAATCGATATTTTTGTTATGTAGCTGCGTCGAAGAGAAATCATTTTGGTTATTTTTTATCCTAAAATGATCACGGGAACGAACATACCGTCAACACGTACGCGTATGTTCAATTAGATTAGTGGCCACCGCTGGTGTCTGCCTTTTTAGACCGTCTGAAAATTTCCGATATGTCCCTCTGATTGAATCAACCTCGGCTGAAAATTGTATGATTTAATAAAAATTTATTTCAGCTGATGAAAATCGTTGTTGTAGGTGTGAATACCTTCAAATATTTTAAATTA
This sequence comes from Cyclophora punctaria, assembly GCA_951394245.1. Taxonomy (NCBI): domain Eukaryota; kingdom Metazoa; phylum Arthropoda; class Insecta; order Lepidoptera; family Geometridae; genus Cyclophora; species Cyclophora punctaria. The sequence continues at coordinate 13,870,801 of OX596167.1, forward strand.
ATCTTCTTCTCCTTTCGAGTCCTTGGCGAAAATTATTTTAGTATTTATATTTTCCCGGACCAGTAATTCATAAGCGAAAGGGCAGCGTCTGTTTGTAGTTTTCAATAAAAATATGGGTTTTTAAAAGATGCAACTGAAAATAAGAGTCCATTTTGCAATAACAGTTTCCACGTAAATACTCGTTTAAGGACCCATTTCTGTTGTCCAAGTTTCTCGTAAAGAATCTCAAAGAATACTTATTTGCTCATTGCTATAAAAATATTGAAGAAATGAACCATTAGATGTATTGCCATATCTATTTCAAAGCTTTACGAGTATCTTCTTAGATTGTCACTGGATATTGATTCTAATGGCTCAAGAAGTATTGTCTAAAAGTGGTTAGAAAATTTAAAATCAAAGACCTATGTTCTACAAAATGACTCTACACCATACTTAAAACATTAATGTTTGGATTATATTAATACTATTTACAATACCTGGTACTGAACTAACAACAATGTGCATTTCAAAATGTTAAAACTGAACATTATTAAATAGCGCTCGCCACTTGAAAGCTTTGACCACAGTATTCATGTTTTGATCTCAAAACAATGCATCTATTATGAAAATTTACGAAATTCATTCGCCATCGCTAATCTGTGATAAACTGAAAACTCATTACATTAATGTACATGAAAATGTTCATATTATTTTGTTCTATACAAAAGTGTATCGGAAAACTGTTGTAGAGTTTTTAATACCTTTCACCAGTTTTTCGACATGCTATTTAATTTTAAAACGCACACTTGTATTGTTTTATACTTATAGCGCTTTTTAATCTTCCTCTTACTGGTCATCGTTTACAAAAATAGTTTAACCAACTTTAAAGGAGGTTTCTCAACTCGACCGTACATATTGTACACCGTATATTTGCAGTTAACCATAGCATATGGACACATTGAGGTAAAAAGAGGAAGAGAAATACCAAGAAGGGTACCTATATGTAGACTAACTGAAAGAAAGAGCAAATGTCGTGTCGTACGAACAGCTGAAGAGGATGGCAGAAGGAAGAGAAAAATGGAAAAATCTCCATCGACGAGATCCCAGCTTTTAATCTATACTAATATTATAAAGCTAAAGAGTTTGTTTTGTTTGTTTGTTTGTTTGTTTGTTTAAACGCGCTAATCTCAGAAACTACTGAACCGATTTGAATAATTCTTTTTGTAATAGATAGCCACATTCAACGGGAAGGTTATAGGCTATTTTTCATCCCGAAATTCCTACGGGAACGGGTACAACGCGGGTAAAACCGCGGGGCGCTGCTAGTCTAAAGAATAAAATACTTGAAGATGCTTGTAGTACCAAAGTACCGCGTTCAAAAACTAAAACATATAACGCGCTAGACATACAGGGCCTTATTCATATATACTTATTAACAGCATTGTAGCTATCATGTGTTATACGATTTTTTCAGAAGAGCAAAAGAGATAAAATAATTTATGACAATGAATTACTAAACGAGCGTTTATGAATACGGCGGATAGTGCGTTATATATGAGTACAGATTACATTGGAGCCGGTAGCTGATTTGTTTTTGATACGTTATTTTATCGCTTTCCAAAAAAAACCGAAGTATATTTTCCATAAATCAATACCAATAATTGGAAGTTGTTTACTTATCACCCGAAACCAGTGATGCCGATTCTTATTTAGAGATAGTTTTTATTATATCGGGATAATTGGAAAATCGGAAACCGGGAAAAAATCGAATACGATAACGATGATACCTATTTTAAAATAAAAGTTTGGTTAAATTTTTTCAGGATGTGGTTTTTTATTTTTTTATCCCAATGTTTAAGCTTTCCATATAAATATATTTTGATTACCTAGTAAATTCTAATGGATCCTGACGATCCCAACTAATTAGAAGCTTTTTTAACCCGCGGGAATAAGATTTTATTTTATCCCGCGGAATTAGGATATTATTTTAACTCGCAGGATTGAAATTTTACTTTAACCCGTAGAATTAGGATTATATATTAACGTTCTAAATTAAGGCTTTAATTTAACTGGCGGAACTAAGACTTTATTTTAACTCGCGGAATTGAGATTTAATTTTATCCCGCGGAATCAAGATTTTATTTTAACCCACGGGATTAAGATTTTTTAACACGTAGAATTAAGATTTTATTTTAACCTTCTTAATTATGACTTCATTTTAACTGGCGGACTTTAATTGGTAAAGCTTAACTCGTTATACAAAGTAAAGATAAATATCCTTTTTCCAGCTGTAAGACGATATTTAATTGTTTATCGCGGTCTGTCTTTGTTTATCTATACTAATATGCTGCTGATAAATCTGTAATTTGAAACTCCTTGCAATAGTACTATCGGATGATATTAATCTAAAGTAAATATCAGTGACAATCGCGCAGCAGAGACAAAACAAATTAATTAAGATCTTGTTTATCGAATCTGGAATAACAAAGGTAGGAAGGCAGGTATGACATATTAATAACGTTTGCTTAGCAGTCGCGTAAATATAGAAATATTAAATAGTTAACATTAAAACTGAAAACACCGCGAAGGAACGGAAGAGGTGGAAGCGTATGAGAGAAACCTTTGCCCAGCAGTGCGACGATATACGTCAAAGAAAAAATAAATAAAATAAGATAAAGTGAAAAAATATTATTAAATATACAAAGTCTAAAGTGACAGCATTAAAAAAATATATACCAACAAAAAATACTTTTTAAAAACTAAAAAAAATTTACCATTAAAAATAAGGAATGTAAAACGCCTACAACCAAAGAATATAACACAAACCTATTATTCTATAAACATAATCACAATACTTTAAATAAAGTAACGAAATGAAAATCAAATAACAGTACATATAACAAACAATCAACTTACTCGGTAAATGGAGAACTCTTCACTGCAGCTCGACACCCGAAAGCATGTCCTCAGGAATCCTCGCAAAAACTAATGAATAACCTAATGAAACCCTTAGAAAAATGGGCTGTCTGAACAAACACGACTCGTTTAAAACTTCGGAAAACTAAAAATATCTGTTTGATAAACACTTAAACTAAACTTTAAAATCAAAAAGAGAACTGGTTTTACGAACGCTACAATAAATTTAAATTGTATTTTTTAAGCGAGATATGAATGAAAGTATAAGGAAAATAATGTCCCTATATCCCGACGGTATCGCGACCCGATGCAGGGAGGACTCTGGCGCACGAAGTTCGCTCCCGACCGTGGTGAAATGCAGAATGACGCAGATCGCATCCCCGCGAATATTACAACCCGCCCCACAGCTACGCATGTACTTCCCACTATCCAGGTACGCTATCTATTTAGTTGTTTGTGTTCAGTTTTATGTAATGTTTGGTTTTCTACACTTAGCCTGTGGGTTTGAAATTTTGTTTGGAAATTAAATTGGCTTTAAATAAATTCAAATGTTCTTGTAATATTAAACTATTAGTAAGTACGTTTACGGATACACTTCAGTTTTCTGTGAGCACGCTTCCTGTAAAGGGACCGAGAGGTCAGATAAAAATGTAAAATAAAGCCAAGTGTAGCTTCAGTTCAAAATGTGTAGTGTTCGCTTAAACTTGGCTTAAACTTAAGAAACCTGTATTATAAGTATATAATAAACAGGTTGGCTATTTGAAATTGCTCAGTTTGGACAAGTCTGAAACTATAAAAGCTTAGTAGATCTTTTCTAAGGAAACATGTCTCCGATTTTAGAGATAAGAAAAAGTCATCCGATTTTAAAATATTAATAAACAATATTGATACCCAAAATATCTTCAATAACACACGTCGTTATTTCTTTTTTAACCTTTTAATGAATTCGCTATATTTCTTACTATAAAATAATCGTTATAATTGAAATTGTATTATCAAAAGAATATGAATGCAGTTTTTTATTTTCGGTAAAATCGATGACAAAGATTTTCCTTTCTCTTAAAAGTTTCAGACTTACTCCCGACGACCGTTTTATTAAAGGTTGATATCTTCTGGGAATTGAGTTGTATTCGAATAGGACATTATTTATTTCTCTTAGTTAGTACACTTTCTAGTGAATCGTGGAAATAATATAACGTGATTAAAAAATATAATTAGTTTGAAATATAAAATAAATTGACGTACGAGTCTAAATGATCGTATCGTTAAAGAATATGAATGGCGAACAAACATTCATTCATTCATTTCGAGTAGGTCAGTTGCCAACCCTGGTGTCGGAGTTCTCCGACCGCCTAAAGGCCTCCGACATAACCTGACGATTGAAACAACCGGGACCGACTGCTTAACGTGTCCACTGAAGCACGGTAGCGCTCAGATAGAAATGCCAATATCGGCCACCCATCCAAGTAGGGGTAGAGCTGCACGCAGCACGCTACTTAACTAACATGGCTCAGCCAAACGCAATGACGTAAAAATATTATATTTCTCCAATGTTTAGATATTGCTAAATATAGCATTTCTTCGAGACTCTAGGTAGGTGCCACAAGGACTTTCCAAAGCAAAAGTTGTTGCAGTGCCGATACCGATGCTAATGAGCAAACGATTTCTCTGAAATACCGATTATGTTTGTCAACACGTATCGACCGACTTTATTGTAACGTGATCAAAACCAATGAAACCATATTTTAAATTCAACTTAAGTGTGAAACGTAACAGTAAATGTGTTTGTAACCAAAACTTTTTCCGAAAGTTACGTAATTAAGTAAAATAATAAATACTTCAAAGGAAATTGGCAAGTTAGAATTTGGAAGTTTAATTTTGAAGTGTGAAGCCGTTTTATCTATTACGTAAGGAATGGATACGAAGGCGGCGAAGTGGTTGATTTTTTGTTTCCATTAATGTGTACTTTACTTCTATTATTAGCTAGTAGTTATGTTACTATTATGTATTTCTGAATTCCAGATATTTTTTGTAAACAAAGTAATGTCAAGATTTGTCACTGTCAATGTAGGAGGTCAGATGTGTCGAACCTTCGGGTAATTTAATTTAAAAATAATAATATTATAAATTGGTTTATAAAAAATATAAATATTTCTGTATAAACTGTTAAGACTTGTTTTTATTATTTACTACAACAAGAAAACATATTTTATTCGAAATTAGGACGTAAAAAACACTGCATGTTCATTACATACATTTATTCACTATCCGAAGAGATATTCAGTTAAGATTCGGCATCTGAGTCATTCGCATTTTTAATAAAACTATCAGTAACGTAAAGAAAACGATTTAAAAAAAATTGTTTTTCATGATTTTCAGCAAAACGGTACTTAAGTTTTATCAAAAAATACCTCAGACAAAAAAAAATTAAAGACCAAAATAAAAATTGCAGATCATAAAATTTTCTGCAAAAAATGTATTCATACTTTTTTTTCGACGAGCCACTCTTTTTGAGATTTAACGATTCAAAAAGTTGTAAAAGTTGTAATGGTCAATTATGACCAACGTGTGCATATTAGTGCACACGTTTCCACGCCACCTATGAGGTCACTGTACTTAGCGCTTTTTTGGAGTCCGAAATATGAACCACGAATAAGCGACTCTAAAAAATGGTGTGCGTCTCTGTAGTATTCCAAGTATACATAAATTAACTACACAACAAAAGCTTTTGATAATTTTAATTTTCTTCAGAATAACAATCCTATAAAAGTCAATACTGCATAATCGTTTGAATAATTGTAGCTAACCCCTTATTTTTATAAGATTAATATATACCGTGAAATCGTCAAATTAACAACTGCACGATTTTCGTGCAGGTTTTGTGCACTGCTATCACATTTGTTAACAAAAAATATCTGGAATTCAGAAATATAGAATAAAACGTATTATATTGCCTTCAATACAATTGACTGGACCCGTCAAGGGAATTTCACTCGGCCTTTGTTTACGCACCAGACGCCTGCGGAAAATAATATGAAAATATTAATTGTAAAAGCGAAAGCGTTCCTCTGTCTGTCAGTCGGTTGTCATTTGTAATATAACATCATGCCGTATCATAACAGATTTTACCCGTAAAACCTCAACATAAATGTTCATAATTAAAACGATAAAAATTTGTAACTAACGCAAAACACGATACGAATTAGATTTTTTTCATCTAGTTTCATCCTCATTTCATAATAAAATATCATAACTCAACGCCCTAACTTTAAACGATTGATATAACAAGGAAATTAGGGTTCGAAAGGAATATAAATAATAATACTCGAAATCAGACAAAAAACGTTTCAACAAAAGATCGGTGTATTTAAGTAGGGTGCCATCTTTAAATCTGTGTCATTCATCGTATAACTGTCAGAATTGTGACGTAATTGAAATGCTGGGCTGTGATTGGTTGGATGACCGGTGCACAAGCGTAGTCGAGCGGGGGGTGGCTTTGGGCCACTTCGCAGTGATTATACCCTTTGTGATGATGACTTGGGGTTGCCTTCGTGACTGCGGCAGTCAGTTTATAATCGCAGCTCATTATTTTATTGTGTCATATCACTCGTAGGGGTTGAGGGATGAGTCTTTGTACAAATATCTAATAGATCCGTTCTTGTGCTTAAGGGTACGTTTTCATCGGAGATTTGGCATGCTTGGTTGTCATACTTCAAGATTTTGTCTTTTTAGTATGCCGGGCGAAACAGCAAGTTACAATTATTTTTTAATCTAAGCAATCCAATCAGTAAATTTATGTGTCTGGCAGATATACTTAAAAAGATTCCTTTCGATATATAAATATCCTATCTATATTTTAAACATAGTATGTCGTGGTCATATAGCAGACTTGCCTACGTCATGGAATGATCGATATTTTTATGAAATGGTAGCGTTTCATGATGTGATTAAATTAATTTGACCAGATCATTTTAGTTGTGACTTTTCACAATTTTGTTGGACACGATTGCCTGTATTATATTGCAAACATAGGGCGAATACCGAACGACACCGACGACCACAACCGACGCCGACCGGTCAACATTAACTTTACATATAGTAAGTTAAAGTTCAAGTAGGTTGGTGGCCAAACCTGGAAATACTATTCTGCTTATCTACTTATCTATACTTCTATACTAATATTTATAAAGAGGTAAAATTTGTAAGTTTGTTTGTTTTTTTGTATGTTCGAGCAAATCTCTGGAATTGCCTGTCCTATTTCAATAATTATTTTTGTAATAGATAGCAACATTTAACGGGAAGCTTATAGGCTACTTTTCGTCACGAAATTCTCACGGGAAGGGGCACAACGCGGGTAAAACCGTGGGGCACTGCTAGTATAATGTAAAACGAAACAACACTGTCGCAACAGGTTGGGCTAGTTTTATTATTATGATATTGTTGTGACCGGCGCCATGTTGATATATAAACAAAACGATCATGATCAATGAATGGAAATAAAAACTTAGCTCTTTTATAATATTTATCCGGCATTTCATAATGTGGGCAAACCCACAATATGGCCTTCATGAACTTTCTTTACTTCTTATATAAATACTAGTTAAGTAGAGAGATGTACTCCCACTTCCTACTAATACCTAATTATAAATGCGAAAGTTTGTGGGAATGGATGTATGTTTGTTGCTCTTTCACGCAAAAACTACTGAATGGATTTGGATGAAACTTTACAGTAATGTAGGTTATACATCAGAATAGCACATGGGATACATTTTATCCCGAAATTCCCGCGGGAACGGGTAACACCGCGGGGCGCGGCTAGTAGTTTATATTAGCAAGTAGTATAAACAGTATACAGAGATACTGGGTAATATACAGCTATCAAAGTGCAGCATTTTAAAAGAAAATACGGTAGAATTGAGAAACCTACTCCTTTTTTGAAACTGGTTTAAAAAAAAACCATTATTTAAGCCATTCGCCCACGTATTCATCTTTTTTCATGAAAGTGCAGTTCAGCCAAAGTTCTTCGTAAATCCACAGATAAAGTAGAACAGAAACCCACAGCGCTGGAAATCCAGGTATTAAATAATGTAAATGCTACTGTGTAATTATTGGAACCGCTGAATTTATTATCATTGGCAACACATCACGTTTTCAAAGAAACCTTTCGATATTTGTTGTGTTCGGGGACATTTACTGAAGGATCATTATTTTGAAATGAAACGCGATTATTTTACGCTGTTGGGAATTAAACAATAAGTTCAGATATGGACGTACTGAAGGGGGCTAGGGGGGGGGGTATAACTGGCGATATTTTCTCCTTCGTAGCGAATCAATGGTTATTTCTCTTAAATGTGGACTTGCCAAAATGTTTCCAGTTCAATAACGTCCTTGGGTACAAAAGTAGAGGTAAATATTTGGTTTGCAATAAAACACATTAAAATCTCTACATTCACATTTAATTAAGAAGAATTTTAAATTTATTAACTTATATTTACTACTTATATGTAGAATATAGATTATACGGTAAGGTAACTATGTTTGCTGTAACACAATCCACAGAGTCGGTCAACTATATGTCGGTATCAGTTTGGACGTGGAAACACAATATTAACGTTATATTTTCAATCCTCTTTCCCCATTATATTTGTAAAATTGATTGAACAAATTCTGTGCAGAACATTCGAGTGAGTACATTACCTAGAAGAGAAATACTTACGAGAAGATTGTATTCATTATCTTAAAGTATTTCATTGGAATTGCTCGCGTGAGCTCCAATTTAAATTGATATAATAAAACGGAAGGGTTGGTTTGTTCGAACGCGACCTCTGCAACTACCCTTCGGATGTTTTTGCTTCTGACGCGATAAGGTTTTTGATACAAATGTGAAAAATGTAAGTAAGATTTTTAATTTTTTGTGTTTTTTAAAGTCCAACGATAATATTTATAAAAACCATCTTGGACGAAACGGTGGTATTGTACCATAGTATCTAACATACGTTAAAAGTAGGCACATAACCAGTCCGGCCTTAGTAGGTCAAACAAATATATTGGAGTTTCAACCATAAGAAAATGTTTTCAAAATAAATAGTAAGTACAATATCATGACCTACTTGACCGCCCCAGGTATGTGCTTCGTTTTAAGGTAGTCTTAATTATAATAAAAGCTACTTTTACTTAAACAGTAGGTACATCAAATTGAAATAATTATTTTAACAAGCAATATGACTAGCTACTAGACAAGATTAATTAAATTATGCTAACCATCTTTATTTTGCTGAATTATTTACTACAAAACACATTTATTAAAGAGTACTTAAACATATTTTACGCCGACCGATCTTAATATGCTATCATAGGGTGATTTCATTTCGGATCGGAGCTGTGCGGAATTCTACGGACCAATCACAATGATTGTGAATAGATTTTGACAATATTAATGCCTTGTGATTGGTGTATCGGGCTCCGCACCGCTCCGCTTAGCGCCAATGGTAGCGCACTAGAGGCGCTTACACTCGTATTTTGAAAAGTTCTTGGAAAGCATTCGTTCTTTCTGACTTTCCTAAGTGAATTGAATAAGTGAATATGTTCGTATATGTTTGCTGGCCTACAACCAAGATCCTTTGTTCACATACATTTTGTAATGTGATGTGAATTGATACGAGCATCTGAAATTGCCCTTAAAAATATGCTATTGGGAACATATTATGAGTGTAGTACGACGACATTATTTTATACTTATTATTTAAGTTTATCGACATTTATTCTACATTAAATTACGTGTAAAATGACATCCTTAATCAAATCGTTAACCACGTACTTAAATAATATTTTTAAACATTAATTTACATTTTTATAATGACAATTTAAAATTATGTAGAGAACAACACCGAGCGAGCAAATTTCATATATTATTATATGAATAATAGAAACACTATTTACTTTTATACTGTTTTACATATAACATACACGACAATTACATCATAATACTAATAAGGCTTAGGCACAAGAGTTCTTCAATCTATTTATTTACCTAAACCAAAACTGTATATTCAAAATTGATTTTTGTTTTGCGCCGAATATGTCCATTGACGCGGGCGAGCTGGCGGAGCGGAGAAACGGACAAATATAAACCAATAGGATTGCATTAAATCTCCGGTCAGATATTTTACGCAATCCTATTGGTTAATGTTTGTCCGTGCGCCAGCGCGCTCCGCGTTAATAGAGCACAGGAACGAACGTCATTTGTTTTTTAAAGATATTTAGGCACGAAATAGATTTGAGAGTTCTTGTGCACATGCCCCATCTAAAACTTTATCCATTTAACATTTATTACACATACAATTAGATACAGACAGAAATTACAGTGTCTTTAAAAAAGTTTTCCTTCAGTCATATTGAACATCAGGACTAAATATTATTATCATAACAACTACTTTACGTTATACGAGTATACTAAAAGCTTTTTAACTACAATTTAAATATAGTATCCTACTTTACTCAAACCCCGGTCTCACGGTAAGCATTTGTTGAACAACAGTTGGTAACCCGAGCGTCAACATTTTGACATGTAGTGATCAACAATGCAACAGTTTTTATTGCCGAGCAACGCAAAAACATGTATAAGCATGTAACAACTCATAAACATGTTGCAACACATTTTATAAACTAATGTTTACCGTGCATTTGGGTTTAATTGCAAGGCGCAATTTGTATAAGTTTATTTTAAAAATATGCAGAAACTATTCGCAAATCTGTTGCGATTTTGTCATTGAACAAAGCATACCTACTTAATAGGTAGATACCTATTGAATAGCATAATACAATTGAGAATTCTAATACAAAGCTTTTGCGATCAAAAAATTAATAATTTCGGCTGTCCACCAGAAATTATTACATAATGCTAAAATTACTGAAGTAATCTACTAAAAAGTGATATAATATGATTACTACTACAAACGATTAAAACAATTTAAAAGCTTCTCAAGGTGCTTTTAAAATGTCTAATTTCCACTCAGCACCAGTGACGTCACACCTCGTCAATAACGTCCATCATCCTTTACCGGTCCTCAAAAGTTCATGTCAAATGCAATAAAGTCAACATGCCTTTATATAAACTTGTTCATTTATATAAAGACACATCTAAATGCCTCGGGTTATTCCTTTGGGAGAGCGGAGTCGCTCTTGCCGCGGGAGTAGACGCGGTAAGCGTGCTTGGAGCCGAGCATGCGGTCCAGGAGGCTGTGCTTGGCTCTGCGGCGGAGAGTCAGGACCTCCCGGGAGAGGTCCAGGAACACCTCGCCCACTTGGTTGACCTGCTCCGCTGCAGCCACCTCGGCGAAGCTGCACTCGAAGTCTTTGGCCAGGATCTCGCCTTCCTCCGAACTCACCTGGAAAGTGAAGAGTTGTGTAAATGTGGAAAGTATGCCTTCGAAATTTTGTTCAGGACATTCAATTTATGATTCATTTTTATATTATAGACTCTGGAGTGAATTTCGTTAAAGTTACATAATAGTACATTCCTGGTACATTCCTTTCATGTATAACCACCCGTCATTCCGACTCACACAATATATCATTTCAAAATAACGTTAACATATTCGTTTTAAATAGATTCGGGCGTATCAATAATCCAGTCATTTCGACACATGATATAATCCTCTAAACCAAGTCCACATCTATTAATACTGTGGCGTCACCGTATTTATAGTCGCGCTATTCCGAACCCATGGCAAACAAATCATTTGGCCTATAATAAATACGATCATGACCATGTCTCGTCCCTGACTGCCGACCTTGGTCTCCTGCGAGCGCTATCGAGTTCACGGCAATCAAATACTCAAGTGGATACAACGTCACCTGGACATCATCCAAAAAATAAGAGAATCCACGGAATTAATAGAATAAGTCCGTTGTAACGGTTGTCTTGTACCGTTCAATGTTATGGATTCAGGAAGTATGTGTCTTGTATTAAATATGATTGATAGCTGAAATGTGTTGCTGTTGACGTGTTGATGAAAAACATGTTTTATGTCTAATTGTACCGGATAGAGAAAATATGAGGAATTCTGGAATGGGAAGTTTTATAGGTCGTTTTAAACTTAGATTTGTCTTCCCTTGAAAAATCCTTATTCTCTTAACTGTATAACTAGAATAGGCCAAGACCCTTCAATCAGAATGTTAGTATAAATGTAAATCATCACCATTCTACATTTCCCATGGGAACTGGGAAGACCTACAGAAAAGTGGCGAGGTATAGATTTGCTTAACTCCATCACTATTCTATGAAATGTATCACCACTATCCTATGATGTTTGTCCACAGTAGCTCCGTACACCGTATGTTTTGTAGAGCTCATTATCGGTCCCAATTCATTAAATCCTTCTATATAGAATTTTAGCTTTGCAGGATAAAGGCACAAGTAGAAGACGAACCGCAGACCGCAACCGCACGAACATCAGCCTGCCGTTGGGACAGGCCGCGGCCGCAGGCTACACAATGTTTGCAAACCTCCTGCGGTTGCTGTCTGCATTCTGTCTTATACCTTTAGTTAGCTACCGTTCACCCCATTACTCCATACCTGTCTCAAGTGCACCATATCTGCCTTGTTCCCGACGAGAGTGAGTGGGACCTCGGGCTGCAGGAACTGCTTGGCTCTCCTCACGTAGTTGAAGGACTCCCGGTCGGTGATGGAGTACACTAGGCAGAGCGCGTCGGCCCACTGGGACACCTCCGCGTTGGGTAGGTCGTTGCATCCCTGAGGAGGAAACAAGTAGAGTAAGTGAAAATAACTCCATCGACAAGAGCACAGCAAAAACCAACCATCCTTCTTCTTCTTAAACTTAAGGGACCATATAATTAAAAACGTATTAAGAACATTGTAGCTATCAAATGGTTTGTCACTTTCTGACATACGCAATTTTCCGAAGAGCAAAAGAGACAAAACACAGTATAACAGTGCTTTAAATAATTAATAAACGCAGTGTAGTTACAATGCCTTTATTAATAAGGCGGAAGAAGTTTATGCATAAGAAGGTTAGTTTCACTAACTTGTTAATTTAGGTAAGTCTGGTGAAAGTTAGTTGTTACTTATGGTTCTAGTTGCAGTAATAGTTTAGAGTAAGATTTCCATCCTGCTATCTTGGTTCCATCTGATATAGTTTAAGTTAAGCCCCAATTTAAACGTTACAACTGAAATCAATCAGTTCAACTTAATCCTAATTCACGAGCTAAACTGAGATCAAATATCAAAACAAATTCACTGAAACCGACTTTGTTGACCGTAGTTCGACGTAGAAACGGAGGATTTGGGCCTAAGAGTTGTATTCTGTGATCTCGGTTCCATCTGATACAAGTCAATGGTTAAGTTGGTCCCAGCACTCTCAGTTCGAGCTGATGTACGTAAAAAAGCCTATATATTATAGCTATATTTTTTTTATGATTACACGTTTGTTACAACCTGCCCCCACTTCGGTTTGCCGCTGCAAACCGCTCGAGTGCTTTTATTACAACACGCTGGCAAAAACCACCATGGCTTGTGTCACTGAACCGTGAGTTAATAATATAGTGATGGCATTTCAGTTTATGAAGCGATAATTTCAAGTAAAAATTATTCTTTAGAAATCCATATCTAACCAATTCGTTAATTTATTATTTCGTTCAATTTCTCTTTTTACAACCTATCTGAATTTCTTGTTCGATGTTTTCCATCGAATATCCCAAAGTGCTGTACAATGAAATAAACAAATCGTACGAATATTTCGATGTTTCAATCTTCAGAAAAGTTTTATTGAAACATTTTGCGGGACTCGAATGCTATAGAATAAAACTATGAAACCGAAAATAGTAAAATGATAAAAACGGCGTCCTAACAAATGAAAACCTGAATCCTTTTGAAAATATTTTGTAATAGTTTCGATAAAATTATTTCTCAGTTCGCTTTCAAATATTAAAACTTGTCGATATGATAATAAATCGGCTCTGAATCGGTAAGCCGATTATTCTTCCAAGTCTATTGGTTTCAAAATCCATTTATTTTGGGTTTAACGTGTGTTATGGGAACATGTTTTTGTTTTAAAATAAGTTTTATGGAGACCACTATCCGTTAGATTGGTGCAAGTACTTTTTATACTACTCGACTTAAGTATATTTATAGTGTATTGATTTGTTACATTACGTTTATAAATGAATAAAGATTCGTTAAAGCACACATTAAGCATCGGTTACATTAAAGTGTTAAAAAAACATGCAAGTGTGGTAGCTACTTGCATGATCTTTTGTGCCATGAAACCGTAAGTACTACATGCATTAACTATCCACCGTACAAGTGTAGTAGATAAATGTATGGTTATTGTGCCATTTTAATGAGTACTTGGGCCTTGTAAGTGAGTATTCGTGCCTTGCAAGTGAGTATTCGTGCCTTGCAAGTGAGTATTCGTGCCTTGCAAGTGAGTATTCGTGCCTTGCAAGTGAGTATTCCTGCCTTGCAAGTGAGTATTCCTGCTTTGCAAGTGAGTATTCGTGCCTTGCAAGAAGTATTCGTGCCATGCAAGTGAATCAACTACAAGCATGTGTTACTCTATTTGTTAGTAAAAGTAGTTAATACAAACTGTTCACCTTGTTGCTTACCCTCGGGCACGTGTCCAGGATCTCGAACAGGATCGACTCTCCGTCCAATAGCGCTTCGTGCTTGTATTTACTATCTGAAATGACATAAATGAATGTTCAAGAAACAGCAATCAAATTATACTTTTTAATTGATTTACCCCTTTTGTATATGATATTTTAATTCCTGGGAACTAAGAATTTAAGTATTTATCATGCCAGGTAACGAGGATCTCTGTTTTTCTAAATAATATATATATTACGAGGGTACTGTGTTGCATGAAAAATGCTCTTATATATATATATATAAATTATTTTAGAGCATTTTTCATGCAACACAGTACCGTTGTACCATCGTACGGCAGCATCACTGCCGGGGTCATTACCACACCGTATAAAATGATACATTAAAATCTTTGCTGATGGGAATGTCTATGATGTAAACAACATAATTATCTCTATATATAAAAAATAAGTGTCACGTTGTTTGTCCGCGACAAACGCCTAAACTACTGAACCGATTTTGAATTTGATTTGCACACTGTGTGCAATTCGATCCAACTTCAAAGATAGGATAGCTCACATCTCAATTTATAGTATTAGGATGGTCCACCCCTTAATTTAATATGGCAATTCCGACAACACTGGGTCAGCTAGTATTAATATACATTTAAATAAAAGTATTCCCCGAAAACGCGTTCAGAGTAGTTACCTTGGTGGTGATCATATTCGCCGATGTACCGCTTTGTCAGAAAACGGACCGTCAGGGCTGCAACGAATAAATACACGACATTAAATGTGTACGACCAGTGAGAATACTGTATGCGAGTATAGTTTTAACAAAGCGCTTGCATAATTGACAATTTCTATATTGAAACGTTGGAAAAATATAAATAACAAATGATAATTCGCGGCAGAGGAAAAACATCCAACGTTTCATTCACCTCGCAATATTTGCCGATGGGCCACTTAAGGTTAATATTCGCTTGCATGTCTGAAAGTACCTACATTTACACTTACAGTGCCGGCTTTAGGCCTGAAAATGCGTTAAGCGGGCACCGTCACGAGCGGGCACCCGCGCGGTTTCATACAAAAGTGCTACCCGCGCGGGCGTCCGTCGCATGGAGGCGGGCCACGGTGCGCGGATAGACGCCCGCGTGGGCGTCCAGACGTAGTACATTCATGTGAACCCGCGCGGGCGCCCACTTAACGCAGTTTCAGGTCTTAGGGGGCGAGGTTGCACCCCCGGGGCAAGGTCGCACCCCCGGGGCGACGGGTCCTACGGGCGCTAACCAACACTATTATTGATAGCTTTTGTTGTAGAGGGCGCCTGTACCAAATCTCATCTTATCGCCCAAATCCGCCCGCCCTGAGCGGATGCCTAGAACCGCTACTGTATTTATTAACGTAAGTTTTCATACAATAAATATCAGTCGCCTAGAACTTGTAAATATTTTCTTTATATGTTTTCTCATCTCATCTCAGCGTTTTCCTATTTCAACTAGCTAGTTAGTGGTATGTTTGTACACTATTAGAGAGATGAATAAGTAGATGGTACTTTATGAGATCGGGTTGAAAAGGGTTTCAATAAATTATTTTACTTTATTAGTGATGTTTATTTCGAAATGTTCACAGGACATCGCTTTGCCTGTTTACAAATAAACTTTTATTTAGATATTATAGTTTTAAAAGTAGGATAGTACACTCCATAGAAAAGCACCGCTTATCACTAGAGATGAAACGGATAGCAGTTTGGCCGGATACCGGATACCGGATATTCGGCCTACCACCTGGCCGGATAGCCGGATATCCGGCCGCCGAATATCCGGCGGAACTTAGCCGTTTAGCGAAAGACTTTTTTCTGAAGCTGGCCTTATTTATGAAGAGAAGCGAAACCGCCTGCTGCCTCTCAATGCAGAAAAATTGGTTTTTATTCACCATAATTTGCCCTTAGTACAGTATGAGTACTAATTAATTAATTTTCTACTTTAAACAATACCTAATTATGTTTCTTAAGTCTTACTAAATAATTACTAAACAATTTTTTTTATCCAGATCTTTTTTTATTTCGGCCGGATGTCTATCCGGCCGAATAGTAGTTATCCGGTATTCGGCCGGATAGTATTAAGGCCGCCGGATAGGCCGGATACCGGATAGTTACCGGATATCCGTTTCATCTCTACTTATCACTATAACTGGAAATATCAGGCATGTCGTTATTTTATAAAATTATACTCTTTTAAAGCGGAACACACTCTCGCCCACTCTTTTGTACCGGCGGCCGTTTGCGTTTCGTTGTGCCTGATCTCGTGATTTTAGGATGAAGAATATAAACTGGCTATCTATTTCAAGAG
Source organism: Cyclophora punctaria (assembly GCA_951394245.1). Lineage (NCBI taxonomy): Eukaryota > Metazoa > Arthropoda > Insecta > Lepidoptera > Geometridae > Cyclophora > Cyclophora punctaria. Next base: position 13,887,651 of record OX596167.1, read on the forward strand.
GAATTACTCAAATCGCGTTGGCAGTTTCTGTCAGCGATTAGCGCATTCAAACACACAAACTTCAGCTTTATTATTATATTAGTAAGATTTGTTTAACGAAATCAATATTATTACACGATCAGCGATATATGTTAACAAACATTTAAATACTACAATGCTATACTACGTAGCGATGCTACTACGTTACTACGCCACGTAGCGTAGCAATCAAACATAGCGTAGCATCGCTACTTTGATCGAGTGGCACTCATAAACCGTAGCATCCTACTAGTATTTTAAATGCGAAAGTTGGTGAGGATGGATGTATGGATGGAAGTATTAGCTAGTTATGTTTATACCTTTTGATATAATTATGTAAGTTACTAGCCGCGCCCCGCGGTGTTCCCCGCATAGTACCCGTCCCCGGAGGCATTTCGTGATAAAAAGTATCTTAAGTGTTATTATGATATTACTGTAAAGATTTTTTCGTGGAAGAGTAACAAAACTAACAAACATACATACCTGGAATACACTTTTATAAATTTCGCATTTATAATATTAGTAGGAAGGATTCCACCTTGAGAACGGACTTAAGATTAGGCAAAATAAGGATTCCGAAACCGCAGGGCGCTGCTAGTTTATATAAACATGCTTTTAATAGGTATATTATGTTAGGGCTATTCTCGGGAATTAACAGTTTGATTCAAATAATTATTTTTGTATTGGGTAGCTACTAGCTATATTCAATGTAGTGGCATGTCTATCTGAGCGCTACCGTGCTTCGGAGAGCACGTTAAATTGTCGGTCCCGGTTGTATCTATCGTTAGACCATGTCGGAGGCCTTTAGGTAGTCTAAAAACTCCGATACCAGGGTTGGCCATTAACCTTCTCGAACTTACTTTACTTATCTATACTAATATTATAAAGCTGAAGAGTTTGTTTTGTTTGTTTGTTTGTTTGTTTGTTTGTTTAAACGCGCTAATCTCAGAAACTACTGAACCGATTTGAATAATTCTTTCACTGTTAGATAGTCTATTTATCGAGGAAGGCTATAGGCTACATTTTATCCCGAAATTCCCACGGGAACGGGCACAACGCGGGTAAAACCGCGGGGCGCTGCTAGTTCAATAGAAAGGTTATAAGCTATGTGTCATTCCTCCTAGCACACCACAGGTAAAGCTGCAGGACGCGCCTAGTAACGTATGATCGAAAGTGCCCTGATGCAACGTTGTGTATTTGACCTTGGTCTCAATTCAACTCAGCCGACTGTACCAAATGAACACGACTCGTCGTAAAGAGATGATTCATTGCAGAGTTAACGTGATTTACAATAACACGAATATAATTTCAAATTGAAGACATTTGTGTCACGAATGGTTTATAATAAGGACTGTGGCATCCCGTGGTGGATAAGTCATTAAGCTGTCTTGTTATACATGCTCTTGATATCCATTACGGCTTATCAAAATGACTTATTTAATATTATATTTCAACTAGCAGCGTCCCGCGATTTTAACTGCGTTGTACCCGTTTCCGTGGGAGGTTTGGGAAACTTTATACGTATAAACCTTCCTCTCGAATCACTATCTATTTTTTAAGAAACCGCGTCAAAATCTAGTAGTATTTGAGTTTATCGCGAACTGACAGACAGACGCGGCCGGGGACTTTGTTTTATAATATGTAGTGATATTATTTTATTTATAGATTATTTCGAATGGCGGTTAAATGAGGTTTGATATTGAATTTTTAAAAATATTAATATAAAAGAAAGTCGTGTTAGTTACACCATTTGTAACTTGAGAACGGCTGGACCAATTTTAATTATTCTTTTTTTTATTTACTTGATTAGGACTAGGATAATAAATAAGTAATAAAATCCCAAAATTCCCACGGGAACGGGTGCGCCGTGGGTGAAACCGCGAGGCACATCTAGTTTTAGAATAAAAGGCAGGATATCACTGTTAGTTGTAAATGCAAAATGTTGTCAACTTAGACTAGAATATTACATTTATTTGTATTTGCATTGAAACACTTCCAAAATATCAGCTGTCTTATATCTATTGCAGTGGTACAGTCGGCCAAGAAAGTGGTCTACCACTTTTGACAAAAGTTTCTGCGAGATGTAACGATCGCTAAGGTTGACTTTTCTATGCACAATTATGTTATGACGTTTTGTCTGTTATCTGAGATGCCTGACATTTGACATCATTGGGTGACTTAGTTGGACCTCTATTATTAAATGAAAATTGACCTTGTTGTTTCATGACGTTCAAATGAATCTCAACCGTAGGGTGGTAGACCACATTTTTGGGTGACTGTACTTAGAGAATCGATTAATTTTAGAAACATTACATACCTGCGTAATTACATGTCAAAAATAATTCCCTAACCTCTTCTATTGAATCAGTAATAAAGTATATAAGCCTATATAGTCCCACTGCTGGGCAAAGGCCTCTCGTCTCACTGAAGATATCAGTACAGTGAGGAGGATAAGGCATAATCACCACGCTTGCCTAATGCGGCTTGGTGACCTCAAACCCGAGCCATGTTTGCAAAGTGAAATAATTTGTAATTAAAACTAGTACTGCAGTGTGTGTGCAGTGTGATTTTAATAATATTAATATCCTACAAACTGGACAAGCGAGCCTTATACAAGATTTACCCAGCAATGAGACAGTCATATAAATTCCAATATTCCGATGCTATATTAAATTTAACATCGACAAACGAATAGATAACGTATAAAAATACCAATCCCGACGGGAAACACGATCAAACAAAAATAATATAAAAGCTATCGTGACGCAGAACACAAAGTATTGAACACATCAGCAGTGTTCATTAAACCAATGGCTGCATGTGATGTAAAATAGTCAAATTTCACAGAGCAAATAAAACGCCATACAAGCTGCGGTCAGCACAGTGAAGCAGGTGTAATTTATTTACTGTAAAAAAGTTTCATTTTAAATTAAATGCAATTTACGAACCTCACTTATTACTTTAGTTACTAACCGCATTAATTGCTCGATAATAATTAATATTCCGACAAATTGTGTATTCTATATCACTACATAGTATAAAACAAAGTCGCGTCTGTTTGTCTGTATGCTTAAATCTTTAAAATTACGCAACGGATTTTGATGCGGTTTTTTGTAATAGGTAAAGTGATTCAAGAGGAAGGTTTTTATGTAAAAAAATTCCCGAAATTCCCACGGGAACGGGCACAACGCGGGTAAAACCGCGGGGCGCTGCTAGTATAGTATATTATAAGCTACTGCTTTTTAATCTTAAGAATTTAGTTAGTATGTCCTGTTGGTATTTCTTAAAATAAATAAATAATTAAAACTACAATATGTTTCCAAATTTTTAGTCACGATTACAACTATACTTGGCGTATAGTATACATACTCGCTACACGCACAACTACGAGTATGTGACAAAATAACACCTTATAGATTGTTAGATCGTCAATGAAGCCATGTACTATAGGTACACTGTGCTTCAGTGATTGGTGTTTGTAATCTGGCTTATTCGGCCTCACTGACGGCACGCTATCGTAAGATTTTATTTTGTCTGAGTAACAATCGAGCTCGTGATTGGAAACTGAAATATGTATTGATAGCGAATAGATTTATATATTTACATTTAGCTATTTGTGTTTATTACAGATAAAACAGTATTTCTATGTTGATTTTTGTAAACTATTTCTTTTGTTGCCCGTTCCTATGCAGAGGGACAAAAATCTTATTAATATTATTAATGCGAAAGTTTGTGAAGATGTATGTATGTATGTTTGTTACTATTTCACGCAAAAACTACAGAACGCATTTGGTTGAAAATGTACAGTAATATACGTTATCATTCAAGATAACACATGGGATACATTAAATCCCGAAATTCCCGCGAGAACGGGTACTACGCGGGTAACACCGCGGCGGACGGCTAGTTAGTATATTATCTCTCTATTGAATGTAGGTATCCAATACAAACTCATAATCCGAATCAAACGGTTGGTAATAGATATTAATGGGAGACAAGGGCGAATTATTATCAGCACCTTTCCTCAAGAGCCTAAACTAACTCGACAAATAGAGTTAGATACCGTTCGCCCGAGATCACGAATGATGCAATAGACTCGAAACTTTCGGGAAATAAAAAGTACATTAGTAGTTTACTTGCTTTAAACTTTCCTCTCTGAAAAAAACCCGTGTGAGTTTAATAGGTCCCGTGCAAACTGAAAGCTGGTTAGCTTATAGACCGAAAAATGGGTGCATTAAAGGACTATAAGTTATAGTCCTTTAATGCACCCATTTTTCGGGCTAAAACTGAAACTAGCAGAGCCCCGCGGTTATACCCCCGTTAACCCCGTTCCCGTGAGAATTTTTTGAATAAAAGTATTTTATTTTATAACATTCCGCTTGAATGTTATCAAATACGAAAGATATATTTTTATTCGTTAGAGAATATCGCATTTATGTGGCATGTTACGTGGGTATCTTTGTATTTGTATGTCGATGTGCGAATTCGAATTCTGAAAAGCGATTTAACTGGAAATAGTTATTAATGTTTACTGGAAATAGTTATTAATGTTTACTGGAAATAGTTATAAGGGTGCACCCTTAATGTTACCTATACTAATATAAAGAGGTAAAGTTTCTGACTTTGTTTGCTTGTTTGTAAGAGCTTATCCCAAAAACTATCAGTTCGATTTGAATAATTCTTTTTGTAATAGATAACCACGTTCAACGGGAAGGTTAAACGGTATCTTTCATCCCGAAATTCCGTCGGGCACAACGCGTGTAAAACCGCTGTCCTCTGCTTGTACATAGTATTAACATAGTCGTATGTATGTAGAGTATATTTCGAAACGGTTCGCATTTGTAAATATTATCTAGTTTCCAGGGAACTTCTCGCCAATATTCGGTAATAAAGTCTAGTTTGGAACTCTGCACTCTGTCATTTCGATAATACATCATGTTTCATTGGAACACGTAACATTAACAACTTGGCGAGAAGCGCGCAATCGATTCGATTTGAATATGATTCAATATCGCGATGTTTAGTTTATATCCGAACTACAATCTATGTTATAAATAGAATATAGTATGGCTATATTTATACTGATAGGTTTTAGCGGCGTTTTACACCGATTCCGTTGGACAAAAAGGATAATAAAATCACAAAGTTACTTTTCTTTTAATGCGAAACTAAGTGTTTTAATTTTATTTTTGCTAAACTTTGGAACTTCTGAAAATATATTCCTTGTGAATGTGGCTAATAATATTTCAAGATGAAGAAGAAGCGAATGAAGAAGCGATTAATTTATCATCTTAAACGAACAAAAACGCCAAGATTTGCTAGTAATTAAAAAATCTTTTTTATATTAAACTAGTAGCGCACCGCGGTTTTACCCGCGTTGTGCCCGTTCCCGTAGGAATTTCGTTAAATGTGTCTATCCATTACAAAAACAATTATTCGAATCGGATTGTTACTTTCTGAGATTATCGCGATCAAACAAACAAACAAACTCTGAAGCACTATAATATTAGTATACAGGAAGGATACTCGTATTATTGTTTGATAACGCTTTAATGATTTCAACTATAGACATAAAAATTCTCGACGCTGCTTCTACTACGATTTCAACAATAAATCAATTAAAGTCGACCGCTGCCTGTGCTGACAGTACCCGCTCTCATATCTCACTATCGGTATATCTTGGCTAATGGTAATGGCCCCTAAGGCAACAGCTTTCAATTTACGGCGCGATCCATTAATGAGTTCACACCACACTCGATTGTTGTCTATACTACTTAATACTCACAGTGCCCCGCGGTTTTACCCGCCTTGTGCCCGTTCCCGTGGGAATTTCGGGAATTTTCATACATTTAAACCTTCCTCTTGAATCACTCAATCTATTTTAAAATAATCGCGTCCTATTCCGTGCAGTAGTATTTGAGTTTATCGCGAACAGACAGACAGAGGCGAACGGGGACTTTGTTTTATAATAATAATATGTAGTGATTATAAAGAGGTGAAATTTTATTGATTTTATATTTTATAGGCCTCGTCTGAAAATCAGCGCTGCCAGGGTCACACGACCGTGGCGGCATTACGCTGAGACGAGGCCTGTTCAGACCTCACACAGTAGTTCTGTCCGAGTAATTGTTTAGTGTATGTTATATCTGTTGTTTTCTCTTTGTCTTTGTTTTGTTTTTTTGTTTTTTCCTTTCTTATTGTGTGATTCGTCTGAATAAATGTTTCTATTTATGTTTGTATGTTCGAGTAAAGGGAAATTACCCGTCCGATTTCAATAATTCTTTTTGTAATAGATAACTCGTTTTCCTAAGTGACCCCTTGTTCTTCTTCTTCATCGAGTGGATGGTCAACCTGACCAATCCTGGTGTCAGAGTTATTGAGCCGCCAAAGGCCTCCCCTTTTTATACGTGAGTGACGTAACGCGACCACATAATTAACACAACATGTGTCCTAAATCATTTTTGAGTTTTATTATTAACTTTCATTCACTCAATCTTTTCCTCTTGGCTCGACTTTACGTGTAGCCATTTGATATGATTAAGTTTAAGACGTTTTATTGATTAATATATACCGCTACAGATTATATTGAGGACAAATATGTCTGGAGTCAAATTCCTGCACTAGCAACACAACCTGATTATTACATGTATACTTATAATATAAGTATTAAATTGTGTTATTCTCTGCTGATGTTCTTCCGAATGGATGGCACGTTCAAAAGAGTCTCTTTAGGACCAAAACTGAATAAAAATATTTGACTTTGACATAAGAAATTTTAAGAAACAAAAAATCATTTATGAAGCTGTAAAAGTTAACATTTTCGACTTCTAATATTAGTATTCATAAAAAACGTATAAAACCTAAAAATATGTTGAAGTTATGATAAATAAAACGTAATAATATAATGATTACGTGTTCCCATAAACACTGCGTTTGAATATCGCGTGGGCGGTTATTGTAGTAATCATAATTTAAAGTTTCATAGTTTCGTAGTGGCCAGAGGGGTCGTAAACGAATAGATATAATAGATAATAGAAGTATGATAGTTTCGCGTCTTTGTTCAAGTTGATTTTGCACATAACGTTTCGTTCACACAGAAAGTCTGTATCGTTAAAATTATCCTGTAAATACATTCGAATTCAAAATATATATTTCGATGTAAGGCTTATATATCCTGAGATACATTACTGAAGGTACATTCACACGTACCTTCTATAGAAACGAAATAAGTAACGTAATGTCAAATAATCTTTAAACATAATGTCAACAGGTTTCTTCACTGAAAATTAATCTTTATGATTGATTGTGGAAGCAATAAAAATCGACTAAAAGCCCGTCCTGATTGATGCTCAGTATTGAGTAATTTATTTCATTGTAGGCGTTCTTTTCACGTAGCAACTAGGTCTCAATCTGTGTGTTGGCAAATATTAATATTCAAGCAAGACTCAACGTTCCAGCAATAGGTATCTCCGTACTTTTTGAGAGAAATTAATTAGTGAACGGAAATTGAATGAATGAAAATAGTGATTATATTGATGAAACGTTCTTTGAACGTAGGTAATACTTCGTTAACTTTGTGCATTATTGCTTGTATGAATGTATTTTAGGAGGATTTATATGAATACCTAGTATTTTTTTATGTGATTTAAACGCACAGTGAAAACTAAGTACATAGTTTGCTTTATAAACTAACGCGAAAAAATTAGTGTGATGAAGAAGAGAGGGATTGAGAGGTGAGTGATACGCGTGTAATGTGTGAAGTTTAATGTGATAGGGTTCGAAGTATGTTCAAAGTTTTCATGGGGTTTTCATGGGGCAACTGTACAGTATTTTTTACCAAACCTTCTTTGTTTAATTCCGAAGTGATCAATACAACCGCTCAGTAACAAACAAAATATTTCCAACAAGCGTTCAACACAGAATACACACACGAAACCGACACCTCCAATTGTGAGTTCAGCGTTAATTTCTTCACACTCTCGCTAAAATTAAACGAAGCTGTAAGTCTTTTACTAAACACATATTTATTGAAACTTCGTGTTTGGGTAGTACGTGTAAATAAACATTATAAATGTGTATTATTTCGAAATTTCTATTATCATTCCTTTGGCAGCGGAATGACCTGTATGCCGGTGCTACGAACAAGTGCATACATACATACATATATATCAAGAGAAGAGCGTTCTGTGGTTTCCCCTGCGTTTATCTGTTTAAACACTTTGAGAACAAAACTGTAAATCTGATCGATATTAGAGTATTGTTAACATAGTTTATATCAGATCATTGCTATTGTTAAGCAACGTGCAGTTCACCTCTACTCTGGATGAGTGGCCGATAGTGGCATTTCTATCGGAGCGCTACCGTGCTTCGAAGGTCACGTAAAGCAGTCGATCGCAGTTGTTTCAATCGTTAGACCATGTCGGAGGCCTTTAGGCGGTCTTTAAACTCCGACACCAGGTTGATACAAACCTACTCGAGATGAATGAATGAATGAATGAATGAATGAATCACTAGTTAATGTTAATTAGTAAGACTTGCTTCTTTTTATAATACAGGGTTTAGCGTAACTGTTCTTTTACTAGTCGTTTTGGGCATGAAGTTAAACATTCTTGAATGCAGTTTGGTTTGGGATCTTTTCTATGACTAAAATGTTCTAAGTATTTAAAGTACTTTTCCTCTAGAAGCAATGGTTTGCCTCATCCTGTAAGTTCACAATGTAACCTACACTACACCGTATATGAACTTACAACATCAATATCAACAAGTATACACAGGAAGTACATTCACTCTGACCACTGTACACTCTGACCTTAAATTTCAAATCGAATCCTATGAAAATCCGATATTCTACGTGCGAAAATGGTGCAAATCGTGTTAAGGTAAACCAATCAGTGATTTAGAGTTGGGCTTGCGGTTTATAAAACATTTTTCACACGAATTAAACTTTGCCTTAGTTATTTAAACATAAGTCCTGCTAATATTATAAATCTGAAAGTTTGTGAGGATGGATGTATGTGTGTTTGTTACTCTTTCACGAAAAAACTACTGGATGGATGAAACTTTACAGTAATATGGGAAATTTCGAATTCGAAATAATAGACATACATTTCTAGGCATTCAGTCCCATTTCATTAATTAAGTAATTTCAATGTTAGAAAGAGTTGATTTTGATGTTTGTGCTCTATAAAATTTACGATAACAGACAAACCTTCAGGATTTTTCCATTTCTATTTTAAGTATCTTTCCAACAAAAAAAACTTTTTATTGTTGTATTTCATTTTATGTTCCGTTCAATTTTATTTCGAAACCATTTTATAAATCCTTTTAAAAAAATCCCTTTTTTGGAAGGTTAACGAAACTTTCAACTGTTATTATTTAAATATAAACTTGATTTCGTGCTTTAAAAAGTAATAAATACACGTGTACACAAAATGTGATTTAAAAAGTTCATTAGACAAGACGTGAAATTGTCGGCCCCGGTATCAATCGTTAGACCATGATGGAGGTCTTTAGGCGGTCTATTAACTCCGACACTAGGGTTGGCCACTACTTGAACTTACTCAGTAGACAAGTCTTTAATAACACCACTTTAAACCCATCATTCATTTTTAGACAAGTGCCATCCCTATACATAATTTAGTTAGGCTAGTTTTCCTGATATTAATTATTTGCTCGACCACTTTCTTCGGAAAGGCCGATCGATGCCTTTGACACTGAAATGGACTTGACCTTGTACCTCAGTGCAGCTCCGGTAAGTAATTACTTTACCTTTAATAACTAAGAGTAACTATGATATATATATATGATACGAGTACTTACATTTTAATTTACTTTGCATCTTGCACACACTGTACTGGCTCGACCTATGTACGTTATTCATCAATGTAAAAGGAACAGTTATTTGCTTACGACTGCATCACTATTTGATTTAGAAGTGTATGTAAGTTAGTTATTACTTAGTTGATTGGAAGTTTGTGTAGACATACAGTGCTCTATACAATAAAAAGAATTTTTCTTTTTACGATCCTGTGTATCTTCTTTTTATATTTTCTAAATTAAACTTGATGTCTATCACTACTATCAGTCTATCTATCACTGTATCACTTATATATTCTTAAAGTATTAGTGTATGTATAATGTATATGTAGTAGTACCAGTTAGATTCCATCATGCAACATTTGAGCTTACTTTGTCATTCACACCGGTATAAAGGGTATACTCTTGTTTACATTTATTTTTTACTGTTAACGATAAACGATGAGACACAAATATATTTTTCATTACATCTTATTAGCTATCTCATAAGTCATAAGTTACAAAATGGTATTATATAATTATATATATATATCAAAAAATACATTTTTAACCCGTTTCACTGTTAACAAAGGCAAAGGTAACTTATATAGTTAACTAGTCGCGCCCCGCGGTGTTACCTGCGTTGTATCTGTTCCCGCGGGAATTTCGGTATAAAATGTTTCCCATGTGTTATTCTAATGTATAGCCTATATTACTGTAAAGCTTCATCCAAATTCGTCCTGTAGAGTTTTCGTGAACGAGTAACAAACATACATACATCCATCCTCACTTACTTTCACATTTATGATATTAGTAGGATAAACTTGTGTCTTCCTGAAAAGTCGCACAAACAAGTACGCTACACTCTAACTAAGGCTTTCCGGTGTACAAACTTTTCCGATCTCCGTTTCAAATCACTACAGAACCATAAAAATGGAGTGGCTATATTGGAGTAGAACCCTCCCAACGCTGTCGAAGCTTCGTCTTGAGCAACAAGTGGCCAGCCCCTCTGAGCAACAGTTGATGTGTCCTATATACATATACATGCATACACAGTTCCAACGGCATTTTACCTACAAGATATACGAAAGAATATTCGTAACATAGTCTCCCTTGACCCGTTTAATACCCGTAATACATTAAAGTGTTTGGCCTGATTATATATTTTTGTAAGTTTATGAAGTTAGGAAGAGGAATAATTTCATGTCACTGTACTGATATCTTCAGTGAGATGAGAGGCGTTCGCCCAGCAGTGGGACATTACAGTCCTTACTTTTTACTAAGTTGGACTTGGTTGGAATTTAACTGATCCTATTATAAGTAAAACCTATCCTATTACGAATTGAATAACAAGTTAAAAGTATAACGCCATAGCATAGAGCATATGCATAACGCATTGACATAGCATAGAGAATATGCTTAACGCATTGACATAGCATAGAGCATATGCATAACGCATTGACATAGCATAGAGAATATACATAACGCATTGACAAAGCATAGAGCATAATGCATAACGCATTGACATAGCATAGACCATATGCATAACGCATTGACTTAGCATAGACCATATGCATAACGCATTGACATAGCATAGAGCATATGCATAACGCATTGACATAGCATAGACCATATGCATAACGCATTGACTTAGCATAGACCATATGCATAACGCATTGACATAGCATAGACCATATGCATAACGCATTGACATAGCATAAAGTACAGAGCAAATCTCTGGTGGAGGCTCACTATAAAACAGTTATAAATTATTTATGTAAAAACTATATTAAAATAATGTTTCTAAAGAATGAGGGTCGTGTAATACGATAATGAGCTGAAACGCGAGCGAAAGAATACTGAAGGCAATATGCAATGTCAGTGAATAACAATAACGCAATAACCGGTGCGCGACCATGACTTGTCTCGAGAGATAAACGGTTTGCTGAATTAGTTTCAATACATTTCCTGTATTATTACAAGGATTGGCTCCCTTTAAATTTTGTGTTATTCTTTTAAACATTTATATTTACGAGTATTTAATAAGGTTGGTCACTAACGTACTCAAGCTTTGTATTTGTGTTTTGTGTTATTTGAAGCTTTTGAGATAGAAAAAAACCGGCCAAGTGCGAGTCGAACTAGCGCACGTACTTTAGAAAACGGCCAAAAATCACGTATGTTGTATGGGAGCCCCCTTTGAATATTTTTTTCGTTTTATTTTTAGTATTTGTTATTATAGCCGCAATAGAAATACATCATCTGAAAATTTCAACTGTCTAGCTATCACCGTTCTTCAGATACAGCCTGCCTGGTGACAGACAGACGGACGGACGGACGGACAGCGAAGTCTCAGAAGTAGGGTCCCGTTTTTACCCTTTCCTAAAATCTGCCTATCATCCACCTCGTAATTGTTGTTAAGATTACTTTTTAATCCGACAGGAAGTTTCAGAAAATAGAGAATACAAACATACATAAAACAACGTCTTCTGTTAAAAAGTAAAGTAAAGGCTGTAATGTCCCACAGCTGGGCAAAGACCTCTCATCTCACTGAAGATATCAGTACAGTGAGAAAGATAAGGAATACACTGTTTCTTTAATTAGTATAATATTTATATTTGCGAGTATAATAATAAATAATAATAAATAAAATCTTTATTTCTACAAATTGGTACCAGCTATTACAAACAAGGTAAAATAAATGCAAGGTAAGGGGAACATAAATTACGTTTGGGCTGTCAATACTTGTGCTAGTTTTCCAACTGTATCACAAGCATTGACGCTCTTCCGAAAGTAAGTTAAGTGGATCCGTAGTGTGTATAATTTCTTACAACATATTTAATTAAAACTACGAGTAGTTTGAGAATGTTTTTCATGTTCACTGACGTCAATCTAAATGTAATAAATCAGTGGAAAGTTTCAAATTGTTAAAAGTAAATTCCTCTCGTACGTTCGAAAGTCATTTCTATTATTGTTTCGATTGCATTATGCTGCCCTTGGCGAGCTATGAGCCGCACTCGAGTGGCCAGCCGGGGCCGAGAGGAAGAAAATCCTACAAATTACATTACGTGTAGTTTCATTGTTTCATTTTATTGCAATAAACCGAGTTTATAACGTGAAGTAAACAATGGGATGCGGCAGTTTAATAAAGCGTTTGATGTTACTTTAGAAAATGTAAACTTAAATAAATGTCACTCTAGAGACGTCACTTTTTTCACAATCTAAATATACAAACATAATTAAGCTGTAGAGTTTGTTTTTTATTTGTTCGAACGCGCTTATCTCAGAAACAACAAATCCGATTTGAATTATTGTTTTTGTAATGGATAGCCACATTTAACATTCTTCATAACGAAGGTGTCACTGGAACGCAGGTAAAGTCGTGACTCACTGCTTGTCGCTTATAATTCACCTTGAAATTATGTTTAAAATTATTATTTATTCACCCCGCACTGTGTGCGGCGAGACGCCTGTCGCGAGCGCTTCACCCACCTCCTGATGAAGGTCACCGTATGTGATCGAAACGTGTTGAGGAACTCTCAACTGTAATCTCCGTCGTACGTACTCGTAAGTTCCCGTTTAACGTACGTTTCAATTAATAGTAAAATGTTTAAAATTAGTTATCAACGCGCCACCTACTCAGTAGGGATTTTCATTTTTTCATAATTGTATTAACAATTTTAAGCCTTTATTAATAGCAATTAATTTCCAAGGTTTCCAAGTCTAGAACGGACTCGAGTTTAAACGCCTTCGCAATATTGAGAAACAAGCTGCGTGGAGGAGATTTTACCTTCTATAAATGCATTACATCAAAGTACGTCCAATTATTAACCATGGCAATCAAATGTTTGAATAAGTTCAAACTTATAGGGCGCCTGAAAACCGATCGATAGTGAGATTATATGAGATTTTTATTATAAGTAATATTTAATAAGCTTAACAAATTATCTGTTACTATAATAAACTTTCTCCTTTAATGGTGGGCTCTATATCTAAACACACCAACAATGCAGCGTAACCCAATACTTTTATCAGACGCATTGTATTGTTCGTTTACAGCGACAACAATGGATTCCTAACGCGAGTATTAATTAAATATACTTTTAATATGACTTTCATGACAAAGAACTGTGAACTTGATAATGGCGCGAGATGACAACAAAAGGATCTGACAAGGTGAAGGATATAAATATATATATTTTCACGTCCAAGTTCGAGGGATATGAACTTTGCAGTTGGTTTATAGATTTCTCGATACTTCTTTAGAAGTAAAAGAAGTTAGTACCTAAATATTTATGCTGTGCCCCGCGGTTTCACCCACAGCGCACCCGTTCCCGTGGGAAATACGGGATAAATATCCTATATCCGTCTTCTGGTTCTAAGCTACCTCCACACCAATTTTCAGCCAAATCAGTTCAACCGTTCTCGAGTTATAAATAGTGTAAATAACACGACGATCTTTTATATATATAGATTATCATATTTTGTTTGTCTTTTTTAAACCATTTATTTCTAACACGAAAAAAATGGCGAAGTATAGATTCAGGTGGAAATAATTGGGCGACACCTAACAGTGGGACACAACAGGTTAAATAAAAAAATCTACACCACGCTATAACAAGAAAATATACATACGCAAGCAATAATATTTAGGCACAATGAGCTTAATAATGGGAAACATTAAATTAAAACTTGTTCTAAAAGTTGATTTCAATTCACAAGCTATATTTTATTGACTTTTATTTACTTCCCTTCTCTATAACTTCTGTATCCGATGTAAACGGAGGCATGTTTTAAGAAAATAAAAATTGTGTTAACTCTCGCGACAAACGCTTGACGTGTGACGATCTCAACCGTGACATCTATTTGGGTTGCTTTGATGTTTGTTTACATATATATTTATTAATCCGTCCATAAATCTATCCAGTTTAAATAGGTTCTAGAAATAAAACTATCTCTCGGATCGTTTAAATAAATTTTATGTGAATCTAGCCGCGCCGTGCGGTTTCACCCGCGCTGACATCGTTTCGGTGTATTCTTTTTAAAACTTTACAAACCCTGTATTAATTATAACGGATGGAGTAAAAAAATCTAAGTCAATTAAGTATGTACTTTAATTATACATCATACAAAAAATTCGATCACTTTATACTGTTGCTAATTTTATAGTTACATATTATTTTAAATACATGTATACAACCATCTCGACTCGGAAGGGAATTACATACATAGTTGACATATATTATATCTTTAATATTTACTAGCCGTGACCCGCAGTTTTACCCGCGTTGTATCCGTTTCCGCGGGAATTTCGGGATAAAATGTATTCCATGTGTTATTCTGATGTATGACCTATATTACTGTAACATTTCATCCAAATCCGTTCAGTAATTTTTTCGTGAAAGAGTAACAAACATCTATATCTTCACAAATTTTTCGATATATTTTATATGAAATCAGATTTTAGACCGTTCTAGGTAGAGAAGGTATTAGGTATCTGCGTAATATTTCAATACATATGCCTCCTTGAAGTTCTATAAAAATGCACTATTGGCTTTTGCTACATGTCTCCGAAGCAGTGATGTAAATAAATTTTATAAATGCCTCGCATATAGTTTCCCCATTTTTAACTTTGGTTTACATTTTCTTAACTTTGAATAAAGAAGATTTTGTGTCGAGTCTATGGTGTTATTTCTAGGGCCAAATTCACCGTTTCTGTCTCGACCACGGTCAAATGAATTCGGTTTTAGTAAATCAATTTTGAAGGTTTTAATTGAGTTAACGATAACGATAATCGTAACGATAAAATTGGTGCGAATGAATTGAAAAAAGGCGATATTGTACAATATTATATATCGTGTTGTAGATAGCATATATCAAGCCAAACTGTCTCTTCCGATCTCTATCTATGGATTACTTTAAGTATTAGGATTAGGTACTTTAAGTTTTTTTGTCGGAGGCCTTTAGACGGTCTAACTAAACACTCCGACACCACGGTTGGCGACTAACCTACTCGACGTTACTTGCCTACTTTGTTTTAGCATTAAATTCGTTTGACATCGTACTCGTAAATAAATAAATATTATTTTTATTTCATTTTGCGAGACGATGTGAACTTTTGGTAAGTCTACCAGAGCGGGGGGCGTCTGAAAACCAGCGCTGCACCGAGACTTCGGCGTCGGTACAGCATTAGCTGAGACGCCTCCTATTGCTACATTATTTTAAATTTTAATTTTGTACTTTGTCTTTTCGTATTCTTGTAATTGTAGCAATAAATGATTATTTTATTTATTTATTTACGTCTTAGGAAACCACAACATTTTACTTTAGAAACTAAGCAACCTTTCGCGTCTATAATACGAATGGTTTTGCGCGCGGTACACGATTACCTAAAGTGTTTACTATTTAAGAATTGAAACGTAACAATACGCGCCGTCGCATATCAACTCAACCGGAGTGAGACGTTGAACACCTATGTATTTACAATACACTAGTGATGTTACGACCTCTAGATGTATAGTTACGAATATTCGGTTTACGGCGGATACGATTTTGTAATTAAATTATCATTTTTTTTGTTTGTTTGTATCTGTTTTAGCTGTAATCTGTATAGGTAATAATAATCTTACTCAAAATATTTTCAATAAAATAATGACTATGATTGCCATATTTTCATTTTGGCTTAAGAACAAGCTAATTTGCGGATATCAAATACGAATATCGCACGTCAATAACTACAAAAATTCGCTCATTTGATATTCTTCGCATACGAGTCAGTAATTTACTATTAAATAAATTATAAATAAATAAATAAACCCGGATCAATTCCCGCTTCTTACTACATGCTTATGAATATATATACGGTACATATACCTAAATAACATTTTTACTATTATTGTCTGTCTGTCTGTTTGTACCGGCTAATCTTACACGCGTTAGTACTAAGCTTGTATTATGGTACCGGTCGCATCACTACAGAACGTTTAGCATTATTGTTGTATGACGGATACGTGCAACAACACGCTGGACAGCGGCCAAGAACGGCGCTCGTAATTAGTGACACACCATCACAAAATTTATTTACGAATCTACAGAGACTGATCAATTACTTACAATGATTTACAGAGAATTTACTAACAACTTGAGTGATAATAGTCGTGGTAACTCGTTCTCACTCACTTGTCGGATGTCGGGTACGGATTTTTATCGGATGTCCGGAAAACGGACTGTTTTATAAGACGCCCTATGGTTGCGGCGCCTAACAAAGAAATAACAAAAGTGTTGACACTCGTTTAGTGTGTATTTTCATTGACGCGGGCTCGAGCTGTAAGGAGCTCAATGGACAAATCACGACACATTGAAAGTATGGAGCTATTCACACTATTCAATTTTGAATACCGATTAAAATCCGGACCCGAACAACCGACAAGTGGGATTGGGCCCTAATTATAAAAAAATTACTTATGATGATAAAGAAAGATTAATTTTATTAGAGTCTAAATGACTTCTAGACTATTAATAATATGTTAGTTCTATATATATTCTATTTTTCAGGGTTTTCGTTTTGACAAATTTATTTATCTACTATCCGTGAACCCCGGCATTACCCGTGTTGTACCCGTTCCCGCGGGAATTTCGGAATGAAATGTATCCCATGTGTTATTCTGATATTAACCTATATTACTGTAAAGTTTCACTCAAATCCGTCCAGCTGGTTTTTTGGTGAAAGAGTAACAAACATACATACATTCGTCTTGACAAACTTTTCCATTTATAATTAATAAAATAGTAGGGTTAAGGGTTGCCAGCAGGTACAACATATTGTTTACAGCAATTTAAAAGTGCCTTTTCAAATATGAAATGAACAGTTATCCCGTAACCTTTGGGATAAATATAGTTTCAAAATCACAATCCACAACGTAGACAAAATGATGGATTAAACATTTTGGTTGGCACTTGACTTATATTCTGCAACCGTGACCTGCGCGCGCGCAACGCCTCATTGAATTATTCAAGTACTCGGATTACAGTTTTGGAAGGAAATTGTAACTAGCGGTGCCACACTGGTTGACTCGCGCTGCACTTACACGTCCATGGAGTCTATATAAATAAAAATGAATCTCCGATATGTATGTACGCGCTTAACTTCCGAAAGACTGTACCAAATTGGATGCTTCTTTTTATGTATTCTTATTTGTCAGGATTATGCGTCCGCGAGACGATCAAGTGCACTTGACAAGTCTACGGGCTTGAAGTGAATATTGATCGTTTACAGCGTTGACTTGACAATTCCCGTCAAGTATCTACGTGCTGGACATGACTTGACAATAATTTTGTTTACGGCACTTGAACCAACTTGAGCTTGATGCGACTTGACGCGACTTGACAAGTTTTATTCATTTGCGACTTGTCAAGTGCACTTGATCGTCTCGCGGACGCATAAGGTTTTAAAAGTTGTAAAAATCCCGAAAATCTCACGGGAAAGGGTACGCTGTGGGGAAAGCCGCGGAGCACAGCTAGTTTCATATACAAAAAGAGTTATTAGAAACCGACTGCTAAATACAGATACCTCAAATTTTAAAGAAAAATCTAACTCCTATGTTTGTTATTACTATAGTTTAGAGTATAGAGTTAAAAACATATAGATATATAAATATGACCCTCTGGATTTCGCAATACTGATACATATATTTATAATAGCCCCAATGTAGCCGTCTCGATCCGGCAGACAACGTAATCTAATTGCGCCCTCAGCTTCTTTAATATAATATAAATGATTAATTTATCGTTTCATACCATGTCATGTTGTGTAGAGAAAGGACGCGCTGAGTGTTTGAACACTTATTTTTAACGCTCAAGGAAAATTCCAATAAACGCTCCCGGCACAAAGCAACTGATCATGTTACAAAAACATTAAACAATGATAGAAATACTTATATTGTTATTGGTTTTATGTGTTAACACGTCTCCAGTTACCCAACTACGGCTTTCAGTAAAACATACACTAATGCAGCGGTTTTAATAGTTAGGTTATCGTCAAGACCGATTCCCGAATTTTTGTTTCCATCAAACATTGAAAAATCTTTTTGTAACAGCACTATTAGTAAAAAAGTAATTTTTTAATCTCACACGATTTGCACTATTATACTAAATGAAACTAAAAATGAATAAAAAAAGAATCATTAATTATACTATCAAAACTCGGGTATGAATCCTCAGAGTAATCGGTGTACACAAATAAAACACCTCCTCCTTCGGTGTTTGAAGTCGGTTAATAAATCATAATTCGACTTTCAATCGTAGCTGTAGCATCGTAGCAGTTGTGACTACGAGAAAGCCTCCGTTGCTACGCCGTAGCAAGTATTACTTACTACGTAGCGAGCCTTTGGCTTCACCGAGCTATTAATTAATTTCAGTTACAATTTGTTATTGAAAAATCCTACGATACTTATTCTAATTTATGTTTATTTTATTCCAAATCGATTACAGCTGCCATACCATGACCTCTTAGCGCGATACAAATGCGGACCTAAACTGATTCGCTGTCAGTTTTCGTACCATGACATCAATAAGTGACAAATTGTAGTTGCTTTGCAGATTACCTAAACTGATTCGCTATTTGTCATACTAAATATGTTTTCGTTCATTCATTTGGTACCATGAGCGTCTATTGCGGCTTTGGTAAAGCGTCTCAGCTGTCAAAATTAGCAATTCAATAAAAGATACATTTTTCTAACATAAATTGAACCATTGTTGATATTTTTAACAACAATAAGTATGTACTTTAGTTAATTATTAATGTTTAATTGTTCCTTACTATAAACAATGCATTTTTGCAAATAACTTAACGATATTCTACTGAAAGAATTGATTAAAATGTGCGATTTTACACTTTATAAATTAAATTATTTTTTATAAAATACGAGCGCGGGTTGTAGTACTGTATAGTGTGGGTTGAGCGCAGGGATGTACGAGTAGAGTACCAACTCGTACATCCCTGCGCTCAACCTACCTAGGTATTTACGAGGGTAAACATGACTATCAATATAAATATGTAGGATATGCTTTGTTTTATCCCGAATTTCCCCAATGAAGCGAGAGCGACAAGGCTCTAGAATTCTGAGACTTAACTTATAAATCCTGGTAAATTCCTGGTAAATCCATAATAGAAATAAATCTTTAACAATCGCAATGTATATCAAACGAGCTTGAAGGTAATAATTTAAATGCTCAAAAAATATACCTATTATAATATATTTAATCTATGTCTGTATTATAAATTATAATCTATGTCTATTTTTTTATCTATGTCTATTTTATATTCTATGAATTTTATGATCTTTGCCAGTGACATTCCGAACACTTAAATCGTAATTTTATTTTGGATATCTGTTTAAAATTATAAATAATATTGGTTTCTGGAGCAACAAATACTTTATAGTTCCAACATTTTATGATTACAAATTAGATAACAATAATTATCGTGTGTATAAACAAACCAATGTTCGTTTTGAATAATACTTATGATTTTTAAGAGGTTCTCTTAAAAACCGTAACTTTCCGTCATTTTAATTATTAAGGTTTTCGAACGCACCTTAATAACTTCTCTTAGAGGAAGTGACGCAATTAGCCGATCAGCAAAATGGTTTGTTCATTCATTCAAAGAGATGGCGATTCAAGTGCGATATTGTTTAAATAAGGTCACGGTACGAATTGAAACGCTAACCTAAACTGATCTGCTGCCATACCATGACCTCTTAGCGCGATACAAATGCGGACCTAAACTGATTCGCTGTCAGTTTTCGTACCATGACATCAATAAGTGACAAATTGTAGTTGCTTTGCAGATTACCTAAACTGATTCGCTATTTGTCATACTAAATATGTTTTCGTTCATTCATTTGGTACCATGAGCGTCTATTGCGGCTTTGGTAAAGCGTCTCAGCTGTCAAAATTAGCAATTCAATAAAAGATACATTTTTCTAACATAAATTGAACCATTGTTGATATTTTTAACAACAATAAGTATGTACTTTAGTTAATTATTAATGTTTAATTGTTCCTTACTATAAACAATGCATTTTTGCAAATAACTTAACGATATTCTACTGAAAGAATTGATTAAAATGTGCGATTTTACACTTTATAAATTAAATTATTTTTTATAAAATACGAGCGCGGGTTGTAGTACTGTATAGTGTGGGTTGAGCGCAGGGATGTACGAGTAGAGTACCAACTCGTACATCCCTGCGCTCAACCTACCTAGGTATTTACGAGGGTAAACATGACTATCAATATAAATATGTAGGATATGCTTTGTTTTATCCCGAATTTCCCCAATGAAGCGAGAGCGACAAGGCTCTAGAATTCTGAGACTTAACTTATAAATCCTGGTAAATTCCTGGTAAATCCATAATAGAAATAAATCTTTAACAATCGCAATGTATATCAAACGAGCTTGAAGGTAATAATTTAAATGCTCAAAAAATATACCTATTATAATATATTTAATCTATGTCTGTATTATAAATTATAATCTATGTCTATTTTTTAATCTATGTCTATTTTATATTCTATGAATTTTATGATCTTTGCCAGTGACATTCCGAACACTTAAATCGTAATTTTATTTTGGATATCTGTTTAAAATTATAAATAATATTGGTTTCTGGAGCAACAAATACTTTATAGTTCCAACATTTTATGATTACAAATTAGATAACAATAATTATCGTGTGTATAAACAAACCAATGTTCGTTTTGAATAATACTTATGATTTTTAAAAGGTTCTCTTAAAAACCGTAACTTTCCGTCATTTTAATTATTAAGGTTTTCGAACGCACCTTAATAACTTCTCTTAGAGGAAGTGACGCAATTAGCCGATCAGCAAAATGGTTTGTTCATTCATTCAAAGAGATGGCGATTCAAGTGCGATATTGTTTAAATAAGGTCACGGTACGAATTGAAACGCTAACCTAAACTGATCTGCTTGGATCTTGAGACGCTATCTAAGAGGTCATGGTATGGCTACTGCTTGGATCTTGAGACGCTATCTAAGAGGTCATGGTATGGCTACAGACTGGAAACTTCAGTGTATGGTCCTGCCAGACATAACAAAGCCAAAGGGCATCTCTTGAATAAAATTAACAGAAGAACATTTAATCGTCTCTAATTGAAGTGTTGCTACGCTCGTAATGTTCAACGAATAAGTATGTGTAAAGTAAACGTTTTAATTGGAGTACCTATAAGACGAAGTGATATCAAAGATACAAGATAAGTCGCATTGCCTTCAGTTCGCTGTGCAATCAAATATAGATATGTATGTAGAAGGTTACTTTATGCGTCTGCGTATATGTATTAGGTATTAACGATGTCTTTGATTCCTTTATTTTATATTGGTGGTTATCGTGATTTAGTTTATGTTATTTACTTAAAACCAAGATATAAATTCTCAAGGAAAAATAACTACACCATTTTAGTTGAATATTTTAAATAACAAAACTCCGTAATAACTTCATGAGAACCCCGGTTTTAACGAAAAACGGACAAGTACCGGAACCGTATGATGCAATCATCAGACCAAAAAACGTATGAACGTATGAAATTTCACTTTTCCAAGCGAGTTATAGTTTTTTGCGTTTAGTGAAAAATTACAGCATCAAAGTGACAGAACGGCCAATTTTGTTACGCGTTAGAGCCTGAGTCCACTGTACCACAACAGCCTTTAGGGCTCTTTCAATTAAAGAGTTTCTAGTCGTCCGATTACACGCTGCAGTCGCCAGTACGAACGGGGGTATTTTTTTGTTTTTCATTAAAAAAAAACGCACGTAGCGCGCGGCACACAAGAGAAAAGCACTTACTGTGTGAGCCGTCCAGATTGCAGCAACGAAGGTCAACGAAACCCGTTCGTTGGCGTTCGTTGGGCCGGTCTGGACACAGCTTTAGACTGACTAATTTGACGCGAACAAAACAGTCTTTAGTTAATCTAAGACAAAATAAAACTCTTTGACGATCAAACAGTTCATATCTTTTCATAGACTAGAATACTGTCTAACTCCAGTCTGTACTCCAGTGTGCTAAGGCTCTTAAGTAAGCCAATCACTCACACTACCAGTACAAGCCAGCCGTGAACAAAATCGATACCCATTTGACGGTCAAGTTCATAATATTTTTTAAATATTAACTGAAGCCTTTACAAGCGCGAAATGAAAGTATTTACCTGTATTTACAGCAACGGTATTTTTCTTCTTTCTAGGTATTGCAATGCAAATAGCTTGATTCAATAATTCCAAGAAAAAAAAATGACCTTTAATGTTGTTGCCCATTTGTTTGGATTCCTTTTGAGTGGCGCAATCTGTGATATTCTCGACGAGTGTACTTGATGTACTATGAAACGGGAGTTTTAATTCTCATTATAATGCACTTTGAAAAGTTACGAATTTTTTTTTCGCTCGAGTTATTTGTATGTTCTCCACGAGCTTAAATACTACTCAATTTTATATAAGTTTTTCACCGATATAATGAAGTCCTCCTAATAATATAAATGCAAAAGTTTGTGAGGATGTAAGTATGTTCGTTACTCTTTCACGAAAAAAACTACTGTACGGATTCGGATGAAACTTTACAATAATATAGGTTATACATCAGAATCACACATAGGATACATTTAATCCCGTAATTCCTGCGGGAAAGGGTACAACGCGGGAAAAACCGCAGGCGCGGCTGGTTATTAAACTTAGCTTGTTTATAATATGTATTTCTTCAAGGTATTACAATAAGAGTCTCTCATTATTTTAAATTGTTATTGCCTGATATAAATAAATTCAATTCGATTTGATAAGTATCCCATAATTCCTACCAATAAATAATCCCTCATCAAATACGTGTCGGCTATCAAACTCTAACTTAAGGATTACAATTTTACAACACATTTGTCGCATTGCAGTTTTTAAAAAGCATTTGTGATATTACTGCTTACTGTTTCTTGATTTAAATTCACCTTGACCTCAACTATTGTATCGGAAACAATGCACCTGTGCGCTATTGACCTTCCCGGAATCAAATTACTTAGCTCCAGAGGTTCAATGTTAACATTGTTTTACATAGTTACGTGCAGAATGCTGGCTTTATTGTTGCCTTATTAGTCGGTGGTTTAAAATTAAGAGCATTGTAGGTGAAGTTTGCAGAGAAATACCTACTGCAGTTATTTGAGATGTTGTAGTCATTGTGTTTGTAAGATATCTTTAGTTAGTAATTAGTTTTGTTAAAGATTTTATTTAATAACTTTGTTTTGATAAAATTTGTGAGATCAAATTCAGTTTTAATTATTATATTTTTATTTAGGTTGTTATTTTTTTGCGTAGGAGTTAAAGGCAAAGGATCAATGGATTAGCAATTATCTGAAGCTTTCGATTTTTTTCTTAAATCCTACTATTATTATAAATACGCAAATTTGTGAAGATATTTGTATGTTTGTTACTCTTTCATGAAAAACCAACTGGACGGATTTGGATGAAACTTGACAGTAATATAGGTTATACATCAGAATATCACATGGGATACATTTTATCCCTAAATTCCCGCGGAAAAGGGTACAAGGCGGGTAACACTGCGGGGCGCAGCTAGTATGAAATATTTACAATTTTATTTATGACTTCAGTTCAGGACGCTTTTGTTTTAAACTTTACTTGGTACTTCAGTCACGAAGAAATGCCGCAAAAATAAAATAAACCTTATATTGTTTTCATAGTATACAAGTTGGTTGTGACACACTTGTACTATGTTGATTGATTTTTGTTTAGAAAATTAATTTTAAAAGAGGTCGCACCTCTTTACTTACAAAAAAATATGGGTAGATGTAAGGTAAATACACGTTATAACTTAGCTGTTTTAGTAGACGTCTTGTAGTTAAGAATGGTTTTAACCATAAAATTATGAGCCAACTAAGTCTCTCAAATGTATCGTCCCTAGTTTATAGGTGTAGACCAACCACATTACTTTTGTAGATGCTTTATTTTGTCGCGTTTGCCACCTGTTGCCCCGGGCGTATCATTTATATTACCGATACTGGTTTCTTAAATTTAAACGAACACTACTCATTTTAAATTTAAACTATACGTTTACGGATACACTTCGCTTTTATTTTATATTTTAATCGTTTCGGCCCCTTTACATGAACCGTGGTCACAGAAGACTGTGACCTGTTTAAGTTTTGAATTCAAAATATATTTACGATGATTAATCGTATCGAATATCGGAAATATTGAAAAACTCTTTGAAATCGTTTCAATCTTTTATATTTTTAAATATTTGTTATTTCATTTTATTTAAATCCGGTAGGTAAAAACTTTCAATTGATGGAGTAGAGAAGGGCAAACACACAATTTTAAGCAACTTCTAAAATCAACACGATACTTTAACCAACTTTAATAGTCTCAAATTTTTCAAAAAAAGATTCGCATACAAAATAGCTTGGAGTCGATTTTTCGATTTAAAAAGTGCAACGTAGCTCTAAAAATAAAATAGGTGATGAGCGTGTTATTGTTGATGGCGTACATTTTCAAGTACCTATTTACAAGCCTGTGGATATTTTTTTCTACAGGGACACTCTGTGAATCTATACGAGTCCTGTTTACATCATAAAAGTGAATGAATTACCTACCTTGTTTTTATTCAGTGGTTTGTTGCGTGTTATAAATCTGTTGTGTACTTCGGTTCACTGTTTTGTTAATCTTTTTAGTATATCTGCTAAGATCGGAATAACATAAATTGTGTAAGTATCTGCGGTAAACTCAATTATAAGCGGGTACTGCGGTTAGCGCAATCATTCCTATCAGGAGTTCACGTAAACAGAACATAGCACAGAGCACACAAACACGAGCCGGGCCGTCAGATATCATAATAAATACCTTATTTTATTGCCGATCGAAAACACACGTTTTATTGACGAAAACCAACCGAAAATATTCAAAGCCTTGAGACAACGCTTGCAGTTCATCAACTATATTTTAGCGGAGGTGTTACAGAATGTATAATGTCGTTAAAATTGCGTAGTAGGACTGTATATTTAAAAAAATTTCAAACATTCGCTGAATCGAATGTAATCATTATGAATGAATTACGCAGCACTAAATGTTTATATTAATCGTTTTAGATTACACTGTAACAATTGAATTTTGAACACCACATTAAAGATAAGAGAAACAGTAATTAAACACTCGCGGAGGTGATGATGTGTGATGATGGGACGTACCGCTCTTGCCGACGGCGGGCGCTCCGATGACGGCTACCTTCACCTCGGAGAGCGAGGACTTCTTGCGCCGGATGCCGCGGGTGGTCATCGTGGGCTCCCGCGCGCTCCCTACACTCGAATGTGGTCTCCGCTCGCCGAACACGGTCCGCCCCCGCGCCCGCGCTCTCTAAAAATACCAAAAGCGACAGCTCTGACATCGGCTCCCGTGTTAATGGGTCAAGATCTGGCCAAGATCAGAGTCGTGCAAATAGCCATGTTTACGTCGGCTTCCTGGCGAGCCACGTGCGCGTGGACTCAGGCCAACGCCATTTCGAGACTCCTTGTCTTTATATTTTCCAGTTTGTTTGAGGAATTTCGCGTGGGATTTAACTGTCTCTAGAGGACAATGCGATGGACTGAGAGGCGATGGGTTGATCGCTTTCGGCGGTGTAATATAAATAAATTAACAATATAATTAGACTTTTATGTGTGGTGTAAGCTTTTATATTTACCTGATTATTTATTTTGAACTTTCTTGCGAAATCAAATGGAGAACATTCTGGATTATTCACAGTTTAATACAAGGTTACGCACAGTTGATCGCGTCCGCTCTATGGCGACGCGTCCAATACAATGGTGCATGCAGTCCACTGAGCTTGCAATTGTCTTCTTTACCATGGAAATTCTACTTAATAGTCTATGATTATAGGTCATCAAGGGTAGAAATGGCCAATTTGTATTAGCTTGCCTTCACCCTTATTACCTAAAGGTGAAGGTAACCACCACCACAACATATTATATAGGCATCTAAGTATTTAATAAACATGGTCTTTAATAAAATATTTTTGTCACCAAATGAATTTATGCACCCATGCATCGACCTTGGCAAGACTCCAGTTAGTTTGGGAAACAAAGGCAATTTAGGAAGTTTCTAATAACGTAATAATGCATTAAGAATGTAGATTTAAGGCAGTTTACTCAATTGATTACTGAGATGAGACAGAGTACGTAATGATGCACAGATAGCCAGCTCCTTGCACTTTGTAAGAACTTTGTAGATACGTATTGTTCTATGCTGGGTTTGTTTCTGTCTGCCCCTAGTGACATAATTTAATACTTATGAATAAGGCCTCTAGTCCATTAAAAGGAGTAAACGCGATCTTACTTTTCAAAAACGAAGACAGAGTGATTAAGCACTGATTCACGTCACGATAAGTAACACTAATTTTCAAGAGTTTAATAAATATTTTTAAGCAAAAATCCTACCGTAACCGTACCGTTTTGATAAGACATACCGTCTTTATGTAATCTGATAAAATGAGAATAATCTATAAACATACGTAACCTATGCATAAACCTACTGAAATAAAGTAAAGTAATGTATTTTAGTCTGTAATGTCCCACAGCTGGGCAAAAGCCTCTTCTGAAGATACAGTCCAGTGCAGTGAAAATTAAATTATTTCAGAGTCGAGTGAGAAATTCAAAACCATACGAATTGACCTTCTATTTTTTGAAGTCGATTATAACTAACCACCATAATGCAGTCTAAAGTTGTGCAGTTATATTATTAGGCTACCTATCAACCAGTTGTTGGTTCATAAAACCAAGTATCCTGTGGGAAATAAAGTGCGAGTTACCTTGCCAATGGAATTAAAGGTCAATTTGATCGGAGCGGGTAAACTCGGAGATCTTGAAACCTTGTGCAAAGTGGACATTCTATCGAGTAACGGATATCAACTGTTTGCCACTGGATTTCCCGAGACACTAGAATCTATTACTTTTTGTTACACGGTACGGTGTGTTGCAGTCAAACACATGGCCAATCAATTCTACTTTTGAAGCAAATAAATGTAATAGTTTTAAACAAATAAATAAAATAGTGTATGTACTCGTACGATTTGTCGGCCCCGGTTGCTCATGTGCCGGTTGTTTCAATCGTTAAACCATACATGTCCGAGGCCTTTAGACGGTCTAAAACTCTAACCAAGGTTGGTCACTACTCTACTCGAAATGAAGAAAATAAAAGATTTTCATAAGTGCATGTGAAATTAAAGAATTACCGTCTAGTTCATAATCGCTCTATAACTAAAACACTAATATATGCATTTTTGACTCATCAAAATAGCGTATGTCGAAAAGGGACAACCATTTGATAAAATACTGTTATTAAGTATGTGTTTATGAATAAAGTGTTCTTAGTCTCAGACTGTCTAGACCGCGCTATATTTTATGTCTATGTTCTGACTACATTGCAAAGTGACTTGATCTAATTTATCTTTATAGACCTAGAAACCTTTTCGCTGTTTAGTTGTACGTTTCTCTTAGATCGTAATTGTAACAAATCGCTGAGTGACTTGACTCGCAAAGTGACCACATTTACTTGAGCCAAGTTTGTGTTTAGTTTCTAAAAAGTACAGTCAAGTAAAACTAAATTAATTTCACTAATTGTTATCAATTTACATATATTATTAAGTCTCAGAACCTTTAATAATAATTCAATGTATCATTAATGTAGGTACGTAAAATGTACTGACGTATTCTTTTCGTACCCGTTCCCGAGGGAATTTCAGGATGAAAAGTAGCCTACCTTCCTGTTGAAAATATTTTTTCATATCGGATCAGATTAGCGTTCAAACAAACAAACAAAGAAACAAACTCTGCAGCTTTATAATATTACTTAGTAGAGATAGGTAGCGTATTTTACGCTGGCAGCAAATAAGCTAACAGCCTCCGTGGTCTTGTGGTTTGAGCGCCCGGCTCACGATCCGGAGGTTCCGGGTTCGATTCCCAGTGGGGACAACTCGCAAAAATCTCTTTGTGAGACTGTCCTCAGTTTGGTTAGGGCATTGCAGGCTGAATCATATGATTGCCCGAAAAGTAAAATAATTCCGTGCTTCGGAGGGCACGTTAAGTCGTCGGTCCCGGTTACTTTCTACGGATAGTAGTCGTTACATGAGCCATGTCGGAGGCCTTTGGCGGGTCAATAACTCTGACACCAGGATTGGTCAGGTTGACCATCCACTCGACGAAGAAGAAGAAGCAAATAAGCTGCGTACCAAAACGGGTCGCGTATCGCGAATCAAAATTGCTTAATAGGAAGAACGTTTAACCCTTCTCACTGTCTGACTTTCCGTTTGTATTTCGAGTGCTCCATACTACGTTATTCTAACTTGATTACGACGGCGCAGTTTCCACCAGATATGCTCTGACCTTTATGCCCCAATTACAGTAATGCGTTCGCCAAACATGTTAATGTAATTTATTTCGATCCTGAAAGTCGTCTTCACTGGTTGTCCGCCGACTGCCAACACCTAATTAGTTGACAGCTGCAGTTGATCACCGAATGAGGCCGACTGCCGTATTCTAGGTATATCTTAACCGCTTTATTCATAAACGTTATTTCACTTAATACGTTATTTAACACTGATTTCAAGTGTTTGTCTCTTTTGTTTTTTGAAAAATAGCGTATGTCGGAAAGGGACAAAGCATTTGATAGCTAAAATGCTGTTATTAAGCGTTTTTGAATAAGACCTTAAGACATTTTACTCCGTAACTTGTAAAAGTAGAGGCACTTACATGCTAGTAGCTATCGCGTAATGCAAATGCATTTTAAGCCCTGCTCTCCTGCACAATTTATCGGCTCTTGGCGACAAGGTGGTATTCAGTTCAAAATTGCCCCCTATTGACTGCCCAGTAAAAATTTAATAAAAGAGTAAAGTACTAGACAGTAATGTCCCACTCATCTCACTCAATATATTAGTATCTACAGTGAGCATTAGGCATAATCACCACGCTTGCCAAATAAGAGTTGGCGATCTCAAACCCGAGCCATGTGTGAAAAGTAGTAAGTAATCATGTTTAAAATTTAAAAACATGAAAATTTATAACGAGAGATAAATGAGAATATTCGCTACAATTTCTATTAGCATGTATATCATTTTTATTAGTTGTGAAACATTTGCTATTGTCATACAGCACCCGGTAGGCGTCAAGGGGTGGCATCTGAAAATAAACTCATATTGCATGAAAGAAAATAGTTCTGCGATATTCCTGCATTCTACCGGCATACCTGTAGCGTTTGACTGTGTGTGTGTGCATTTGTTCGCCATGTTGTGCATAGGCTATTGTGATTGCGCCTCTAGGATCTACGTTATAAGGTTCAATTTGCTTCGACTCTGTAACTACGGAGTTTGTATTCAGATTTAGCAAAATTACTAGTAGCGCCCCGCGGATTTGACCTCGTTGTGCGCGATTTCGATGGAAATCTATACTAATATTATAAAGCTGAAGAGTTTGTTTTGTTTGTTTGTTTGTTTGTTTAAACGCGCTAATCTCAGAAACTACTGAACCGATTTGAATAATTATTTCACTGTTAGATAGTCTATTTATCGAGGAAGGCTATAGGCTACATTTTATCCCGAAATTCCCACGGGAACGGGCACAACGCGGGTAAAACCGTGGGGCGCTGCTAGTTTGAGATAAAAGTATCCTAGTAACTTTCCCCTTGAATGTAGTTATCGAAATAAACACAAAAATAATCATTAACATTGAACAGGTGGTTCATAGGTAAGCCCGTTCAAATAAACAAAAGATCAACCCTTCAGTTTTTTATATTACTATGACGCGTTTGTTTTGCCAAAGAAAAATTTAGGGATGGACTACCCTTAACATTTAGGGGGAGATGAAAAATAGATGTCCGATTCTCAGACCTACCCGATATGCACACAAAATTTCATGAGAATCGGTCAAACCGTTTCAGAGGAGTTTAACTACAAACAACGCGACCGCAGTGTTACCCGCGTTGTACCCATTCCCGCAGGAATTTCGGGATAAAATGTATCCCATATGTTATTCTGATGTATTATCTACATTACTGTAAAGTTTCATCCAAATCCATTCAGTAATTTTTGCGTTAAAGAGCAACAAACATACATTCATCCTCACAAACTTTCGTATTTATAATATTACTTAGTAGGAAGTAAGATAGATTAGGGAGAAATAAAAATCAGTACCATTTTATAATACATATCTATTCATTCACATATCAATTCATATCATATACCAAGCTAGTCCAGATATGTACATTATCTAATACAATAAAACATATTCTATTATTACAGTCACTTGGCGTACAACACGGCATAAATAAATTATATATTCCTTGAATTTCTTATTTAATTAAAAAAACACTTATAATAAGTACTTATTTTCATATTATTCGATCATAGAACGACGTCACAATAAGACTGACATAACCAAATACAAAAAAGTATGAACAAGTAATTTACTTAGCAAAAATGGCAGAATCGGTTATCAAGTCGACATTAATTTTATTAACAACTATAGGTAAAACAACCTTGTGATATAGATGAAACAAACAATTAGAATAGAATAGAATAGCGAATAGAAGATTGATATTAATGCGTTTATGACATTAAAATTATTTACAATAACTTTAGCTTATAAAATTCATATACAATAAATCATAATTAATCGTTAATTTAAATATTTAATGACACGTCGTCTGTGTCACATTTAAAATTATACATATTAATATGTATAATTTGAATATTAACTTACTTACTCTATTGCTATACTTTTCTTACATTAGAAAGAAAAGAGCTATAAATAAGAGTCTAGATCATATTTTTTAGTGCTCTAATTAATAATACATATGCAGTAAATGTACAAAGAAAGATATAGTCTATGGGAAAAAAAGTATTATACAGTATGCAACATTCTCACTCAATTGGATATCAAAAAGTGAAAGAAAAGTTTAGCAAAGTATTTAGTAATACAATATATTACTTCCTATGAAATAATTATTATCATTTTTCAATTATAAAGTTATAAATATTTATTGCTTTCCTTTTTTATATATATAATTTACGTTAAAGATCGGGAGCCCGGTTATAATCCGGACCCGACAAGTGGATACGAACTCATCATAAAGTAATAGATCAATGGCCAACCCTGTCGGAGTTTTTAGACCGCCCAAAGACCTCCGACATGGTCTAACGATTGAAACATCAGGGACCGACTTCTTAACGTACCACTTGAAATGCCACTATCGGCCACCCATCTAAGTATGGGCTGAGCTGCACGTCGCTTGACATTCGCGATGAGTTGCCATCGCTCAGTCAAGCTATGCCATAAGCGTCAAGGCATGGTTAACTGTTTAATTATGTAGGTTATAGCATAATAAAATGAACACAAAATTAAATATTTCATGTTATAAAGATAGATAGGTCAACTCGTCTTTGCTTGCGGTTCAATGTATGTAAACCTCTCCTTCAAAAACTAGCGGTACGGACACGTGTTACCGAAACATATAAAAGTTGTATATGTATTTACAAACGCACACATAGCCCTGTGCAAAGATGAGTTGAAGTTTGTATAAAACTTTGGATTCAAGTATTGAAGATTCCTATTTTGTTCTGAATAAAAATTGTAAGATGAATAAATAAGCTAAGGATATCATTATAAATAGGAATGTACAATTTGGCCCCAAAAATCGGGTTATAATAGTATAAAATTATTCTACGCATCTTTTGTGTATGAATTTGCAAAATTTGTTGATAAAGACAGAAAATATGATAAATTAATTAATAAATTCGTACATAACACGAAATAGGTCTAACATTTTACAAAATTGTATGGGATACAAGGAATAAAGCTCACTTATTAGAAATTGGGTATAAAAATATAAAAAAGAACAAGGATAAATTCATTGGACTTTTCAGCCAATCAGAGGCCGTCATCAAAACACGCTTCCCTATTGGTTAATATTTAACAGGACTAAATTTGCATATTATACAATAATCTACCTTCTTTATGGAAGTCGGTGAAATGCCGCATTAAATATTTACACGTCAATATGTTTAACAATTAATTATATTTTACTTAAGATCGATTACGAACTTCTGAATGAAAAAAGAATCTATAATATGTTGTGTCTAATCAGTTATGTTTTCTTAACCTGTAGAATTTAAGCTTTTGAACAAGTACCAAACAAAAATATTTATTTTTTTATTTTAACACTAAAACACGCATTACATTTACAGTTATTTTTCGTCCGGGTGTTAACTTTACACATTACTTTGTTAGTTTATACACAATACATGGTTAGGTTAGGTTATATTTCCTTTATCTTTATCAAAATGGTGGTAACATTATGGTATAAACATTCAGAAATCAGTAATCATTGAGAACACAATCTATACTAATATTATAAAGCTGAAGAGTTTGTTTTGTTTGTTTGTTTGTTTGTTTGTTTGTTTGTTTGTTTGTTTAAACGCGCTAATCTCAGAAACTACTGAACCGATTTGAAAAATTCTTTTTGTAATGGATAGCCACATTCAACGGGAAGGTTATAGGCTACTTTTCATTCCGAAATTCCCACGGGAACGGGAACAACGCGGGTAATACCGCGGGGCGCTGCTAGTTTTATATAAACTACTTAGGCGCTTGCAATGTAATGTAAACATTTTAATAAAATTTCAGAGTCGCTAAGCGGTAATCTTTACGGAGTAACTTCATTCCTTTTCGTCTAAATGAAAATGGGGGAATTTGGGCAATCAAAAGTTTTGACTGATTAGGATATAATACCTGCCCATGGATATGACATGATAAATACTGTGTGTTGATTAGTGACACTTGACGGCAATTTCGAATCTTAAGTATTCCACCAATCAACTCTCAGTATTCATTATATCACGTGTGACATTCGTTGTGCTAGCCGGGCGGATACGCTTAGAAAGAATAACAGGTTAGGTTATTCTTATACTCTATTTTTTCCTACTTGTCCCAAAATATGGACCAATGTCGTCAATTTTCAAGCCGAAGTGGATCAGTTGTAAAGATAAAGGACTAAACGGGTATATAAAATAACTTTACAGTCAATTATATTGTTTTAACTTTATGAGTCACATTATAATTATTTCTGGCTACAGTTCCTATTGAATGATGGAGGGAGGCCTTTGGCCAACAATGGGACACCCGAGGCTAATATAATGCTTATACGAGTAATAACAGTTCCTAAGCTGAACATTGCAAGTCCTTTAAATATGTGAATTTAAATAGAGGTTATTTGGACATAAACAACACCACTGTATAAACATTATATTGCAAGCGTCTACATTCATTAAAATATCTAACTAAGAGTGTTTTTACACCAAAGAAATTTGCTAAGGGCGTGAACTACAGCTACATACTAAAACAAACAGATGTTTACAATAAAAGTATCTCAGAAAATATTTAAGAATTACATGATTTAAATACGTCTTTCATTTGGAATAGGACAATGGCAAACTCTGAGCTAAAGACCTCCGAATTGGTCTAATAATTGAAACCACCGGGCCGACTGCTTAACAAACATTTTGATGCAATGGTTACTGATCTATCACCCGAAATAGTAAACACGTGTTTCAATGTTCATATTCCGTGCGCCGATTTGTAGTGGATCATAAACGAACATGTTTGTTCGCTAAAATGATTACATTTACTGAAAAAATTGCTCGGATAGAACAGTTCAGACCACTAAATGAGAACGTGGCTTAAAGCGCATGTTCCACGTCGTAGTATATAGTCATACCTTGCATTCGAATTTGAATTGTGGATGCAAAAGTCAACTTCATTCTTTGGTGTAAAAACAGCTAAAGGCTTTTACACACTAAAGGTCCGGCGAATCCAGCCCAATGGCTCAGTGTCGCCGTATAAGTGTAGAAGTTATGGCAAAATTACGTTCGCATCTATCTACATTAACAATGATGATGAAAAAAAAAACATTATTCATTGCCCTTAACTTAACTGAGTGAATTTAAAATTACATTAGTCCATTAGTCTAACGTACCGGAAGAAGTCTAAAAGACGGGATAACGTAAGAGACTGGATAAAATAAGCTACCGGATAGTATATAGACCGGAGAAAGTCTAAAACACGGAATAAGTTTAACAAGTCGGATAGTCTAACCGATCGAATTAGGTCTACTCGACCGGATAAAGTATAATCGATCGGATAAAGTATAATCGACCGGATAAAGTCTACTCGACCGGATAAAGTCTAACCCACCGGATAAAGTCTAGCCCACCATATAAAGTCTTTAGTGTGCATCTGCCTCAATACCTATTATGTATTTCAATCGGAGTTATAGTTAGTGTCTTGCATTAATGGTTGCAAGTCTTCTCGCTTGCGTTCCGTCCTGTTCGATATCCTGTTGACTCCTTCTAACACGCCGATATCTGATAGACTGGAAAGAGAAAGAGATATTGTTTTTGGTGAATGTCGTTATATAGGATAGGTTTAAAAATTATCAAGCAATGTAAAAATCAGCAACTTTTTCTGGACATGTTAGTACCTTACTGTACTGATATCTTCAGTAAGATGACCGGCTTGTGTGTAGCAGTGGCACATTACAGGCTTAAGTTCTACTTTTGCTTTTAGATTATTATAATGATGTGATATAGTAAACAAAGTATAACTCACACTTGCGTATCGACATCGTCCAGCTGGTTGGGGGTGAAGTAAGGGTTGGCGGCGGCGGGGCGGAACTTGTAGCCCGTCATCACGAAGAATACCAGCGTGGCCAGCTCGCGGAACATCTCGTCCAGCCACGCGTACTCGAACGGGACTACTATCTGGAATGGAACGAATGTTTTATAAGTTACTTGCAACGCTCTGTGGTTTTACTCGGATTGTGTCAGTTTTCGTGGGAGTTTTGAGATGAATTTTAAGCTTTTATTTTTCTGCTGAATGTGGTTATCTGTTGGAAAAAGAATTATTTATATCGGGTTGGTAGTTTCTAAAATTAGTCTTTACTAACAAACATATACTTTTTATATGTACTATTATACGTTACGGGTAAGTTTTGTAATACTTTGGGAATATCTAGATATTGTATTTCGTGTATTTTTCTGTATAATCTATATTCATGTAAAGTTTCATTCAGATTTGTTCGGTATATTTGTCGCTGTACGGCGCCCCGGTCTGGACGGAAGCCCTCACCGCTAAGAATAGGGTCCTCTTAAGGAGGCCCCAGCGGGTGATAGCGGTGAGGTCCATACGGGGGTACCGGACCGTGTCCTGGACGGCGGCCACCCTCCTCGCGGGCGATCCCCCCTGGGAGCTGCAGGCGGAGGTCCTCGCGGAGGTGTTCCGGTACAGGGGGGAGGCGCGGGCGCGGGGCGAGAGGCCGGCGCTGGAGGAGGTGCGTCGGGTCAGGGCCGCAGCCCACGCGGCTATGATCCGACGCTGGGGAGAGGACCTGGGGTCCCCGGTCGCGGGCCGGGAAACATTCAGCCTATCCGCGAACAAAACTTTCCAAATACACTTTTAATTTTTATTACTTGTTATAACGTTTTCAATTAACCTCGATAAAACAACATTCAACAAACATTCACAATTCCAATCCAACCAACCCAACTACGTCCAAACAACCATACTATAACTCAAATTACCTTCAATATCGACACGATGAACCTCGTAAAGTATATATAACAGAGCACCATCATATAGAACTGCCGGAACAACTTCAACTTGCGCAGATTGATCGCCGCCTTTCCGTCCGTACTCGACGCGTCTTGTAGATGACGTATTGACCTGCAGATCATTACATAGTATAAAACAAAGTCGCGTCTGTTTGTCTTCTATTTGTCTGTCTGTATGCTTAAATCTTTAAAATTACGCAACGGATTTTGATGCGGTTTTTTGTAATAGGTAGAGTGATTCAAGCGGAAGGTTTTTATGTAAAAAAAAATCCGAAATTCCCACGGGAACGGGCACAACGCGGGTAAAACCGCGGGGCGCTGCTAGTATCAAATAATAAGTAAATAAGTAATGCCCCACTGCTGGGCAAAGCTTCTAATCTCACTGAAGAAAATTATAAATAGTAAGTTAATGAGTAACGTATACTAATATAATAAATCTGAAGAGTTTGTTTGAACACGCTATGTTTGTAATTTATTGTTATAATTGAAAAAGATTTCAATTTAAGAAGTTTAGGCGTTCTCGCTGGCACCGAAATGCTTCTTCTTCTTCTTATCGAGTGGATGGTCTGACCAATCCTGGTGTCAGAGTTATTGAGCCGTGCTTCGGAGGGTACAGTCAGCCAAAAATGTGGTCTACCACCCTACGGTTGAGATTCATTTGAACGTCATGAAACAACAAGGTCAATTTTCATTTAATAATAGAGGTCCAACTAAGTCACCCAATGATGTCAAATGTCAGGCATCTCAGATAACAGACAAAACGTCATAACATAATTGTGCATAGAAAAGTCAACCTTAGCGATCGTTACATCTCGCAGAAACTTTTGTCAAAAGTGGTAGACCACTTTCTTGGCCGACTGTACGTTAAGCCGTCGGTCCCGGTTACTTTCTACGGATAGTAGTCGTTACCGAAATGCTTCATACAACTACTATGCTTAAATTGAAAGGACCTTTTTTAATACCACTAGTAGCGTGCCGCGAACTCACCCGTGGTGTACCCATTCCTTTCGAATTTCGGTATAAAACGTATCTCATTAGTTATTCTGATGTATAACCTATATTACTGTCAAGTTTCATCCGAATCAGTTCGCAGTTTTTGCGTAAAAGAGTAACAGACATACATTCTCGCAAACTTTTGCATTTAGGGCAAGACATGTAGGACATATAGGTTTAGGACCTATGAGATATGTAGGATATATAAAACTTATAGGATACTAGCTGCGCCCCGCGGTTTCACCCGCGTTGTACCCGTTACCGCGGGAATTTCGGGATGAAAAATAGATGTTGGCCGATTCTCAGACCTACTCAATATGCTCACAAAATTTCATGAGAATCGGTCAAGCCGTTTCGGAGGAGTACGCGAACGAACACTGTGACACGAGAATTTTATATAGAAGATAGGTATAGCAAATTTTTGTCATTTTCGACATTTTGTACATTTCGGACATTTATGACATATAAGACATACCAGACGACGGGGATCATGATGGCGAAGCAGCACATCACCTCGACCAGCACGAATATGTCTCGCCACGCATTGTACTCCGCGGCGCCCTCTTCGCTCTCCGCTAGAATGATTTCTGCTACATTAGCTAACACCTGCAAAATACAAGGATTACGATTGGAAAGATAAATAAAGTATTAGTTTGTAATGTGGGACATTGCTGGGCAAAGGCCTAGTTGTAGAAAACTAGCTGCGCGGCGGTGTTACCCGCGATGTGCCCGTTCCCGCGGGAATTTTGGGATAAAATGTATCCCATGTGTTATTCTAATGTATAACTTTTATTACTGTAAAGTTTCATACAAATCCGTCCAGTAGTGTTTTCGTGGAAGAGTCACAAGCATACATACATACACACATCATCCATCCTCACAAACTTTCGCATTTATAATATTTGTAGGATATTAGAGATTGTATAAAGATTGTAAAGTATACCCAAGATCACCTTTGTAAGATTCATTCATCAATTTCGAGTAGGTTAGTGTTCAACCCTAGCATAGCAGGTTAAAAGCCTAAAGGACTCCGAAATATATGGTCTAACGATTGAAACAACCTGGTCCGGCTGTTTAACGGGCCTGAAGTTCGAGATTCTCGAAAATCTCCTGAATTTAAGTAAACATCATATATCTTTCCACTTTTTTAATCATTTGTGTCACAAGATGGCGACAGCCTTGACCTTGACCTTTACGAAAAATTCATGATTCAAACAAAAAACCAACCTGCAGCGGTATAACGATCATGAACAGCTTCTTATCTCTGTCGGAGAGAATATGTTTGATGAAGTTCCATCCGGTGCCCACCAGGACTATAGTCACGAATAACACGGCGCCTTTTAGCCTACAACAAAAGAAGAGTATTAGCGTGTAATCCTACTGTTGGGCAACGACCTCTCATCTCACTGAAGATATTAGTATAAAGAAAATTTAAAGTATAGTCCCAGTGCTGGGCAAAAACTTCTCGTCTCTCTGAAAATGTCAATACAATGAGGAGGATGTTATCGTGTACAACATGGTATAATATCCTTTTTCTTCAATCCTTTTTTGTCACTCTTGCCTACTACGGGTTGGTAATCACAAACCCGAACTATGTTTGAATGAGATTACAATCTCATTGCTTCGGTCAACTAATTATTAACTAGCAGCGCCCCGTGCCTTTACCTGCGTTGTGCCCGCTCCCCTGAGAATTTCGGGATGAAAAATACCTTCTTTATAACCTTCCCGTTGAATGAAGCTATGCATTACATGAATAATCATTCATATCGAATTGTTAGTTTCTGAGATTAGCGCGTTCAAACAAACAAACAAAATCAAACTGTAAACACTAATCTAGACGGAACTTAATCGCGAATAAAACATTTCATGCATACCTCGCCATTTCGGTCGTGTCACAAGGCTACGTCCCCTCGTGAACACGGCAGTAAGTCCCGCCTAAATTTGTGTTTACAATGTGTTCATATCGTGATAGTTTAAATAGTGTAAAAATCAAACTCTACAGCTTAATTAAATTAGTATGGAATCTATAAAACACTTACAAATGCGTGATATAATACAGTATCGCCCACGCCGTCACATGCTCGCCTCTGGTCTGAATAAACCTGTAGTTTATTCCATGGAAAGCCAGCGACAGAGACTTGAGTATCACCAGCACCCACATTATATAGTGGATGCGGTATACAGGGTGCCGGCTTGTCTTCAATATGTACGTCCAAACGATAGCGCACAGGAAGAATATTAGAGACATCACCGCGTACAAGTTGGGCAGGGGAATCTCGCCCGCTGATAGGAAATTGCCGGCGTTGCTTTCGTATATTTCTATCTGAAAACCAAGTGGGATTTTATTCGCCGTTGCATTATTAAGAAATATTAAATAAATAAATATACCCGGACAAATTCACTCACGGTTAATGAGACCCAAACTAAACCCTAAGTTTGTATTATGGAATCTAACTAACTGATGCTACTGCATACGTACACAAATACTTTTAAGAATATATTATATTATAATTGACACCCTAGTCTTCACCTACCCGCCGGGAATCGAACCTGGAACCCCCGACACAGTAAGCGCTCTCACTGCCACTGTGCCATCGCGTTTGTCGTAAAAGACGGTTATATTTTTGATTATTATCAGGTATTGTTCACATTTTATCCGAACCAAATGTGAATGGAAAACTAGACATTATATTTTTTTACAACAAGAATATCCTGAAAAAAGACATACATACGTTCATACATCCTCACAAACATTCGCATTTATAATATCAGTAGGAAGTAGGATGTAATTTTTGTGTTCTCCAAAAGTAATAAATGATTTATTACTTACCACCATGTTGATGGGCGGGCCGGCCCTCTCGCCACCTTGTGGACAGTTGTTCAAGTATAAATTGTAGAGACCCTCTTCTCGCTTAGTGCCCACAAACAACGCGAACTGTAGACAGAACAACAACATTACAACCATGAAATGTAATTCACAATTAATGTCTTCGTTACGAGTCTTAAGGCCAGGATATCCCAGCCATTTCGGTCACTGTCTCTCTGGGTAGAAAAGAGCGAGAAACACTACGGCGCGGAAATGGTGGTGGTAGAATTCATTTTTA
This sequence comes from Cyclophora punctaria, assembly GCA_951394245.1. Lineage (NCBI taxonomy): Eukaryota > Metazoa > Arthropoda > Insecta > Lepidoptera > Geometridae > Cyclophora > Cyclophora punctaria. The sequence goes on from OX596167.1 coordinate 13,928,274, forward strand.
AGAATTACCACCTTTCGTTGGATTGAATCGAAATTTTACTCCAACAGTATTGAGTCATAGTTTATTTTACCACCACTCAGATTAATTTTAGAAATATGCGTTTGAAATTATTTAACAAACTAAGTGTTAAAGTAAGGTAAAAAAGACCTATCTTTGTGTTTTTTTTCTATCGAGGAAATTAATAGTCAACGTGTTTCGGAAACAGTAGTATGATTAAACATATGATCAAGATTAAAAACAAACAAAAATTTTTCTTGTAACGTTAAGACTTTTGGCTAATTTTTTTTTTATAGTAGCCCGTTTTAGGAACTCATAGGCCCTTAAATGTGAACCGATATGGACGAGTTTTACATTTTATAAGATATAACAGTGAACGTAGAAAAGTATAATTTGGTTTATTTAATTCAATTAGTCTACTATTGTATCGCTGCTGGTTTCAATATCAATAGATATTATACTGGTTACGGACGTTTTACCCGTTAGTATTCTCGGGATTAAACGTTTGAACCTTCCTCCTGTGCAATGTAGCTATCGTATACAATGTTTTTATTTTTAATACGAGGCATTTACTGAGATTACTTTAATCACACAAAATAATACTCTTCACCCTTCGTATAAATACTAGCGGTGCCCTGCAGTTTTACCCGCGTTGTGTCCCTATCCGTGAGAAATTCGGGATGAAAAGTAACCTATAACCTTCCCGTTGAATGTGGTTATACATTACAAAAAGAATTATTCAAATCGAACTGGTAGTTCCTGAGATAAGTGCGTTGAAACAAACACAAACAGGAACGTTTCAACTTTATTATATTGGAATACTAGCCGCGCCCCGCGGTGTTACCCGCGTTGTACCCGTTACCGCGGGAATTTCTAGATAAAATGTATCCCATGTGTTATTCTGATGTTTAACCTATATTACTGTAAAGTTTCATCATAATCCGTCCAGTAGTTTTTTCGTGAAAGAGTAATAAACATACATACATCCATACATACAAGTACATCCATCATTAAAAACTTTCGCATTAGAATATAGTAGTAGGAAAGTAGTGATGAACTAACTTACACTAGCATTGTAGTAATCGAATCCGTTCTTCGTGTCTTTAGTGATGGGAAGAGTGTCGTAGTGACATCCTTTATCTTCCTCGGGGACCGCTACAAAACAAAACAACTTTCATACATAAAATACTGCCAGCGCCTTGAGGTTTTCCTCAGGGGTGTTTGTTCCTGTGGGAAATTCGGGATAAAAAGTAGGCTATAACTTTGCTCTTGATTAAGGGTATCACACTCAAACATATTTATAGACCCTGACGCAAGAGAGGTGGTACAAGTTTGCTGTCGATGTCTGTATGTGGCATTATAGTTTTCAAACGGATATACACATTTCGATGCGGTTTGTTTAATGAAAGCCATTTTCCTTGTTTTCCATAGCGGTGGTTCTTAGCTATGTTTGGTAAAAATCTTTCTAGACGTTTTTCGTAGAGGTCTTTACTTGTTAAATAATATAAATGGCCGTCAACGAGCCCGGGGCACCTAAACAAACAATCTTTATATTTTACATTATTTAGGTATAGATACTATGTTCAATACCTATAAATAGACATCAAACATTACTCAGAGTCACAAAAGTCAGGAAGAAGAATAATATTTGAATGTATAATGCTTTTTCATACTCACACAAGGGTATGAGAGACTTGTTTTGATACAAATGTAAAACGGGCGCGTCGCATGTCGCATTCAATCTGAAATTAGAATTTTAAAATGGTTAGTCAGGCAATGTATTCTAGAAATATTGATAGAAGAGCATATTTAAGGTTGTCTTATTACATTCTACTAGCAGCGCCCCGCGGTTTTACCCGCGTTGTGCCCGTTCCCGTGGGAATTTCGGGAATTTTTTTACATAAAAACCTCCCTCTTGAATCACTCTACCTATTACAAAAAACCGCATCAAAATCCGTTGCGTAATTTTAAAGATTTAAGCATACAGACAAACAGACAAACAGACGCGACTTTGTTTTATACTATGTAGTGATAAATCAAGCATTACTTGTGTTTGTCCAAGTCCTGCATATTTTCTTAGTTTACAAGATCACAATTCTTTTAAATCGACCAACGCCCCACTCAGCCCTCTCGCCCCGCTGACATAGTCCCCGGACCCATTAATTACGACTAGTAGCACCCCGTGGTATTTACCCGCGTTGCACCCATTAATTACAGGGAAAAATATAGCATATTATGTATGTTTGTTACGCTTTCAGGGAAAAACTACTGAAAGGTTTTGGATGAAACTTTACAGTAATATAGGTTATACATCAGAATAACACATGGGATGCATTTTATCCCGAAATTCCCGCGGGAATGGGTACAAAGCGTGTGATACGGGTTGCGGCTAGCACTATGTTCAGATGATAAGTAAAATGTGTCCACTACCTCAAGTTATTAAAGTCCATCTTCAGGAACACTATCGCCGGGTGCTGCGGCGTGAGGGTGCTCTCCTTCAGGAAGCACGCCTCAGAGTTCCCCTGCTTCATGTACGGACTGATGGCGTTGTTCACCGTGCGGTCCAGCGTGAAGCCGTACTGAAACCATGGACAAATTGGATGAGTTGGAGGAGGACATACAAGTAAAGTTAAGTATTAGATTGTAATTGCCCACATCTGGGCAAAGGCCTCTCATCTCACTGAGGATATCAGTACAGTGAACAGGCAGTAAGTAATTAAAACCAGACATCGTTTTATTCGTTTCAGCGAAATCGGAAATCAGTAGGGCTAGATCTATGCCATGCCATAGATAGATAAAGCTTTGTCTACTGTGCTGTCAAGGATATGTTAAATTATTCATTGTTTCAATTTTTAATTCATAACAGCTTTTACGGTCTAAAAACTCCAACAGCAGGGGTGGCCCTAAACCAAACAAAGTCTTTTTCCGCTCTCTGTCTGTCCATATGTATGCTTAGATCTTTAAAACTACGCAACGGATTTTTAGGCGTTTGTTTTTTAATAGATAAATAAATAAATAAATAAATAAATAAATATTGTTTTTTAATAAATAAATAAATAAATAAATAAATAAATAAATAAATAGATAGAGTGATTCAAGAGAAAGGTTTATATGTATTAAAATTCCTGAAATTTCCACGGGAACGGGCAAAACGCGGGTCAAACCGCGGGGCGCTGCTTGTCAACTATAAGACATACAACAATCCTGGAGGTGGCGCGACAAACGAGAGCCTAGGTGATGATTTCAATAGATGTCAAGCGAAGCGGATCGCTAGTAATAAATATGAGTCAATAATGACAGTTTATCTATTAAAATGAGGTCTCATCCCTACAGAGGACAAGTTCAAAGTCTTGCGTACGACAATGTTATCATAAGAGATAGTGAATACCTATTTATAGATGAGTAGCAATGTAAAATATAAGCCTGCTGCTCCAATTATATATCGCACTGACGATGTCGGCACAAGGGGGTGGTCCATTGGTTGTTTGCCATGCACAGTGCACACTGCGGGTGATGGTATTTCAATACCAACTTGTGCTTCTGAACACAAGTTTTAGGGTTATCTGTAGTATATATATTTATAAAACATACAGCTAGTCGTGCCCCGCGGTATGACCCACAAAGCACCCGTTTCCGTGGGAATATCGGGATAAAGATACCTAAGTTACTCCTTATTACATCAGCTACCTATATGTAAAAGTCCCGTCAAAATTGTTCCAGCCATTTCAGGAATTAACCGGAATAAACAGACACGACAGACAAATACAAATTGAAAAAATGTTATTTCGGATATATATTCATATGCATGTAGTAAAAAGTTATATTAATATTACAAACAGATACTCGAACTACGTAAAGAACTATGTAGAACTATGTATACGTAAAGATGTATAGAGAATCAGTAAAAGTTACATTACACAATTGTCATACATACAGATATTACCGACCATGTGGCTACAATGAACCCATATAAAACATTGATACCGACCTCTCCGTACACCGGCCCTGAAGGCAGCATGAAGTTCACCATCCTCACATCCAAGATGCCACCTTTGAAGAACCCGAACGTGGTCAGATCCACGTACCGCCTCTCATCGTCCTTTGAAAACAATAAAAATGTAGTCAAATAGTAAGACATATAGATAAGTTTATTTCTTTTACTTTATAACCCACAATTGTTTATTATTAAATAAGTATGTTTAATAATGCTGGTTTTTACAAATATAGCTAAGAAACTCCACTTAGGAATTACCTTGCAATAGAAAAGGATAGATTATAATTCGCTTTGGAACTATGATGGGACATAAAAACATTTCAAAGTTATAACACCCTCTATTTGAAGCGAGTGTTTAAAAATGTCCGAACAGAGCTCTCACTCACTGACCAATGTCTGTGATTAAAACACATCATTTACAATACACTTAGTTAAGACTTATGTTATATGTACGATAGTTCATAAGATGAAGCACTTAAAGATAACAAAATACAAATTGCGTTGCATTATGAAAAGCTAGGCAGAGAACAAATGCACATGAAAAAGGAATGTTAAACAACCGACCGACGCCCCGTGGTTTTATTCGCGTTGTGTCTGTTTCCATGGGAATTTCGGGATGGAAAATATACTTATACTTTTAACTTTCCCCTTGGATGTAGCTTTTTACAAATACAATTATTTGAATCGGCAATTCTCAAGTTTAGCCCCAACATACAAACAAACAAAATTAGTATAGAAGTACAGATGGCTTACCATAAAAAATGTGTTCAGTAATAGAATTGTTTTAGTGGGAATAAACCATTGATTATCCTTATTTATATAAAATATTCTTTGCAGTTACATTTAAAATGGATGCAAATTAAAATATAATAAACAGAATTCGCATAAACATTGAGCTAAGCTAGAATGAACGGTTTTGCTTATTCTAAATATTATATTGTACACATTGGAGAAAAATAAAAAGCAAATAGAAGCAACCAATCCCACCAACGTATTAAAAGTAGAAGGTGAAATGAACGTTAACATGATTTATATTTGCACAAATGTAGAATTTTAGCCTGTTTTCAGCTGCCAATATTTGACACTAGTAGCCCCCCCCCACCCCACACACCCCCACCCCCCCTTTTTCGCATTGTACCCCTAGAAATTATTATGATTTTTTTTGTAGAATGATGTGTCTATCCCAAAAAAAATTAATTTGTAGTTTCTGAGATTAGCGTGTTCAAACAAACAACAAATTAAACTTGAAGTTTGAAAAATGGCTGTTTTATTTATAAGTATAGATTTATATACATAAAACAATGTAAAGGATATTATGTGCTATCTGACAATAGCAAAATTGAGATTAGTTATTGTCGATCAATGTATTGTCTCAAGAGTACACCATGTCAGATCATTTTGAAGGGCAGTCTGAAATCTCAAGGTTTATGAAATAAAATACCACTTGTGCAAACATAAAACAAACACATAATTCAGTCATTTATTAAAATAAACAGTTTGCTGAGCAAATAGTGTGTGATCGCTTTTGCAATTTATGTATTGACAAAGTATATACAATGGTAGTACAGAAGAATCCAAGGCATGCATTTCAGAGTAAATTTTAGGATATAATAAAGAGTTTGACTGACTATAAACACTGATTTTTCAACTTGTATGTCTGATTTATTATTATAATAATGTTAGTTACATCATGTCCATTGTGTATTTAATATATTTTGGCCTGTAGTATTAACCATAGACTAACTATGCACCTGATAGGTTCAGTTTTAGCAAAGAATGCAGTCTGATCATTCAATAATTTAGAAATACAAAATAAAATCAAAGCATTTTAAAACAAAGATCTCTCTCACTTATTGAATAACATGTCAGTAAAGGCACATGATAATGACTATTCCATAACATTTTAAGACATTTAGTAGTCAATATCATATTTACAAAGTTGTTATTACCATATTGATACTGTAATGAGAATCTTTATCAATGAAGGGTTGTAAATCCTGTGATAATGTGAGCGCAATAAAAGAGTTTGATTAATCATGTAGAATAAAAAATTATAATGTAGTAAGACAGAAGATATCTTGGGAATTATATATAATATCATTATGTAAACCTTGCATTGATTGTATACCTACAATATGGAAAAAATATACATAAGTAAATAGAGATGTGTGTCCATTGCTACAACAATCAAATATTTATGTACTTATCAAGTCACCTAGCACATTCATAACAATAAAAGTAAGCAAATAAAATATCGAATAAAACGAGAAGTTAATCTATAAAAGCATTAAGTGATTCGCTTACGTCGTTATGCGGAAAACTTATAACAATGCCTAGACTACAGGTGCTGCAAATATGGCTTATTGTTTGGAGCCAAGGATAAATGATTGGTGGCGAAATTAACGCATATTGCATCAATGATAATAACAGGAAGGTAAACTATAAGATGTCAACATGGAAAAGGATTACACAAAGGTACTAACCGTAAGATGCAGTTTGTGTATCCTGCAAGACACCGATACACCAAGCAGCAACAAAACCCAAGAAGTTATCACAAAGTTCTTCATTTTACACGTATTTTTATTACGCCCGAAAGAACTCTACATTAAATAATAAACTTTTTGTGCTACATATGGTACGAATACACAATTTATTTCCGAAACTAATCCAAGTTTTGATGATATATTGAAAACCCACGATTGTTGAAGTAAAGTTGCTCGCTGAATTGAATGAACAATATCGTTTATCTGTATTTCTTTGTCTGTCTGTTGAGTACTGATTACTGATTGACCTGACCTGTGTGATTGACAGCTGGTGATTGACAGTCAAGGATCGCGGGCGGGAGGGAAAGATTTTTACCGATTTATCCAATGTCAATGCATTGTTTGGCAATTTCAATGCATAAACTGGGTCTATCGAGCTCCGCACAGCTCCACTCCGCATCAATGGAAACGCACCTTTTGGTGCACACTAAGTGTAGGGCCACATCTGCGGAACGTACGGCGCCGAACCTTCCGCTAAATACGCTCGTAGTGTATTTCATGTGTCATATAGCGGAAGGTTCGGCGCCGTACGTTCTGCAGATGTGGCGCTACACTAAATGCACACAGAAAACTTAATTATGTGGGTGGCAGTATGACTAGCAGACTGTACAATGCAATTAAGTTCGTTTGCATCAGTTTGCAGAGGGCAATGAGTTTGATTGCTTGATGTGTGTTTGATATAATTTTGTATATCTGTGGAGTGGCTTGCTTTATTGAAGTCATCTGTGGAAGTCATATCGTAACCTCAGCAATTTTTTAATTTCTGGGTAATTAAAATATGTAGCACAATAATATAATAGTAGTAACTTAGACAGTATACCAAGCAATAATAATTAATTTAACTATATTCTATTATTAATTTAATCAATAATTCGATTTAATTACAGTCTTCATTACTTCTCTATAAGAAGAAGAATTACAGTTGAAAAAGTTGGATTCGATTTGTCGCAATTTTAAAAACAAAAAAATAGGACTTTGGAAACAGGCAGTGAAAATTGAGTACAATAATTTATTGTAGTTAAAATTATAGAGCAACAGACGATTACCCACGAATATATTCTTCACATTTCAGTGACGATTCAGCGCTTACTTAATTTATTAAATAAATACAGTTTTGAATCTAAAACTGGCATAAAGGGTAAAGAAATGAAGCTGACTTGGCAATGTTTGTTTTCTCCAAGACTTTATAAAATCTACCGCGAGGGACCTCTGGAAGTAAGTATAAATGCTACAATTTTAGAGGATACATTTATCATCATAAATTGTTTTATAACCTAAGTAGCTGTTTCCCGCGGTTCCATCCATAGCTTACCCGTTCCCGTGGGAGTTTTAGGGCCTATGCTCATTCCCGAGATCCGGACTATCTATGTGTCAAATTTAAATTTAAATCGGTCCAGTAGTTTATGTGTATTTGCATAACGCATGGACAGACACTATCTGATTTATATTAATAAAAATTTGTATAATAAAAAACACTGTCGTTATATTACAGTCGATTTACCAACCCGACGGTATGGAGAGATATGCTGATAAAGTAATAAGAATGGTAAGGAATCCTAAACATTATAATATTCTAAGTAAATTCCAAATATTCCCTTTAGAATCTTAATTAAATTAATCAAATCCATCTTTAGCATGAATTCAATCACATTCCTAATAACATTAATGTATAATAATTGTCAAAAAATATAACTGGTTCCAGTCGAACGCATTACTCAATGTCGGTATATATACGTCTCCCCTCATCTGCATCTTCATATACCGGAGAGGATTCTTCTCGACCGATGAAACCAAGTCACTGGTTCACTTCTTCGGGAGCATCAGCTGTTTCCTCTTCGTCTCCCTAGTCCTGAGGGGCTATGGAAGGGCTTCTAACCCTAAATATGTGAAGTTCCTCCAAGAACTAACAAGCCCTATGGAGAACAAGGCAGAGTACTTGGAGGCCATTAGGAAGTATGATTTCGATTTTACAAAATGGCCGGCTACTTATTCTGTACCAGTGAAAAAAAGGTAAGATTTTGTAGACTTTTTGTAGACGTAAAGTTGATGAATGGTTTAAATTATGAGAATATAATGTGTTGAGTGTTACCACTCATATCTGGATTTTTCTATTTCTGATTAATGTTTAATATTTCAAAGTGCGAAACTGCCTTTCCAAACGTAGATAAATGTGGGGCAATGGTTTTGTAAATCATATCTATCTATAAAAAGATAACGAGTAGACACATTTCCCTGACAAATATCGATATTATAAATTTTACCATAATCTATTTCTCAGCGACTCTTGGTTGCACTTGAAGACAGCATCAAATGTCAACAACGATCTGCCTTTCTACCAGCGAGCTACCATACAGGTGCTAGCCTTCATATGTACCCACACATTCGGCTTGAGGCTCATCTACCCCGGATCCCTGGGATTTGTCCACAATTTGCTGTGTAAGTTTTTTTACCTATAATATAAATTTAAATATAAATTATATAAATTTTATTCATGATAGAATAAATGGTATAGCCTGGGTTTCAACATATACTAATATTATAAAGCTGCAGAGTTTGTTTGTTCGTTTGAACGCGCTAATCTCAGAAACTACTAATCCGATTTGAATAATTATTTTTGTAATGGATAGCCACATTCAATGGGAAGGTTATTTTTCATTCCTAAATTCCTACGGGAATGGGCACAACGCTGGTAAAACCGCGGGGCGCTGCTAGTTACTGATAAAAACTATCAGGCACGAAATTCAAAAATAGAACAGTCAACAGTTGCTGGATTTCATGTTGCATTGAAGTAATAACCTTCCCGCTGAATGTAGCTATCCACTACAAAAATAATTATTCAACTATATAGGTAGTTTCCGAGACATGCACTTTCAAACAAACAAAAAAAATCTAACTATTAATCTTTATTATATAAGTATAGATTGGCATTTGCATTCCACAATTCAGGGGACCCCCTAATCCAAGGTAGAACTCAACTAGTCGAAAACTTCAATGGGCAACGCACCAAGATCGAAACAGCTGATAACAACCATATCGATACCATGTTTGTGGACAAACGCGGAAGCTCGCCCCACGGTAACACGCTAGTGATTGGCTGCGAGGGCAATATGGGGTTCTATGAAGTGGGCATTATGACGACGCCGGCCAAAGCGGGGTATTCTGCGCTGGGGTGGAATCACCCAGGGTTCGCTGGGAGCACTGTGAGTTTGTTGTTTTATGGTGCTTATGTTGTAGTAGATACGGTCTACTATTAACATGACTACAATTTCTTTTGTTGTTTTATAGAGCTTATATTGTAGTAGATACGGTCTATTTCTTTTAACCATGACACAATATGAATAACCTGTAGTTACCTGTAGCTTTTTCGGAAATTAAATTAACTTCTCTATGCCAAATAAAATCTGCAAAATCGGTTTATGCGCATTCTTTCTCATTTATTATACATATAACCTTCTGTTAATAACGATAATTATGATGTGTAGTTTTAGCTCAATTTGTTCTTCAATAGCTTAACCAACAAATGTTGCTCATCTAAAACGAAAAGATATAACAGAACTGTAAAAAAAGGAACATTTTAATAAGTTTTTTTGCCATTAATAGCTCCAATAAAACTTTTTGCTTATTTGAAACAAAAAGTTCAAATAAAACTTTAAAAAGGACCATTTTAATTGTTTGTTATGCAATTAATAAGACCTTTACAACCTTTCATGCCCAACATTCCCAGGGTCTGCCATACCCGTCTCAAGAGCACAACGCCATAGACGGGGTGATACAGTATGCGATCAACGAGCTGAAGTTCCAACCGGAAGATATCGTCATGTTTGGGTGGAGCATCGGCGGGTATTCGTGCGCGTGGGCAGCTAACTACTATCCGGTGAAGGCTGTGGTATGTATTTGTAACTAAATATGAGTAGTTGAGTACTGCCTTACGCTTAATTTGAAAAACCCTTACAAACATCTATAGCTGGACTGGTTGTGATGCGCATTGTCGACTCTAATCGCCTCGTTGAAAGTATCCACACCATTGCCCATTATTCATTCGTTCAGTAGTTCACTGAGTGAATGAATGCCTGCACGCGTAAAAAAGTGGGTTGGCTCATCCAAATAACGTGGACTTTTTCTTTTGAAAATGACGTAACTAACTAACTCGCCCAGTGGTGAAAAATATGCTCTCCAATCCGAGGCTATGTATCTTAAATGTCAAACAGTTTCATATTTATATGGGACTAGCAGCGCCCGCGGTGTGACCTGCGTTGTGCCCGTTCCCATGGGAATGTTGAGGTGAAAAGTAGCCTATGACCTTCCCGTTGAATGTGGCTTCATCAATCCATTACAAAAAGAATTATTCAAATCGGGCTGATAATTCCCCAGATTAGCTTGAGCATACAAACGAACAAAATTACAAATTATACCTCTTTATAATACTAGTATAGATTTCTATCCCATGTAGTAACTAGTTTATTGTCCCTAGATTCTGTCATTTAATGATACTCATGTTCCCAGTTCCTAGACGCGACCTTTGACGACCTGCTGCCTCTAGCCCTGAACCAGATGCCCTCGTCCTGGTCTCTGCTGGTGAAGGAGGTGATTCGATCGTACGTCGACCTGAACGTCGCCGAGCTACTCAAGAACTACGACGGGCCGATACACTTGGTGCGGAGGACTGAGGACGAGATCATTTGTTTGACGTGAGTGTATGTAGCTAATTATGCAGTTTGGAGGTACTAGTAGGGCGTCCGCGAAACTTTGCCTCTTGGAAGCTCTGTAGCTCTCTGAAGCTTTGAAACTCTGCAGCTTTTCGAAATTAGACCATAAAACAATTCGTTATGTGCTATCGTCTCATAACTGGGACTAAAATCGCCGTTAAGAGGGCCCTTCCCGGGCCGTCTATCTCCAACGCGAACATTATTGAAAAGCTTGTTGTTTCAACTAGCGCAATGTCAGAAAAAGAGGCACTGCGAAAAGAGAGAGAAAGCGCCTGAGCGCTCGTTTGGCATTCGATAACTTTCGTCGCTCACTCGGGGCGGACGGCCGTTGACGATACGTACGATGAGATTCATGATAATATCACAGTATAGTAATACCAGTAATGTAACTCGGCTCTGTTCTTCAGTTAGATACCTACACACGCGCTGAACGCACAGATGCGATAGGGCTGCCCGTCTAGACTATTTTAATTGCATCTTGATATTTTTTTACACCTACTTGATATTTTCTTCTAGTTTTTGATTGTGAGTATTTTTTATTCAATCAAATAAAATTAATTTTAAATGAAACATTAAGTGTATAATAAATATGCATGCTGTTTTTTTCATAAGTAGATTTAATTATTCCCGGTAATTTATAAAATTTTATCCCTGAATGAGTTAATGAACAACTCAAACAACCAAAAACAGCACAATATAATCGATTAATGCAAAAAACGCTGCTTCAAAAATCATATATAAATTCAAATTCAAATTTATTAATTTAATACCTACTGGAAACTAATTTAAACTGTGATATGGTCTAGTACACGCGCCTCACTACCTCGCTACTACCGATACTCGCTACTCGCTTCACGCACATTGCTATTATTCTAATATTATAAAGATGTAAAGTTTGTAACTTTGTTTGTATAGTTGTTTGTTTGTTTGAATTCTTTCACCTATAGGTAAAGTACTCGTACACTTTAGGTACGGACATAGGCGAGGTATTTTTTTTTAAAAAGGGATCCGTATTCAAATTGGAATAATGTTACCCAAAAAAAATAAGTTCGAGAGAACATACGTGTGGGATATTATGGAAATAGGTATACAAAAATCAATGCCACTTTTCGTTGTAATTTTATAACTCGTGAACGGGCTGACCTATCCAAACTAAATATTTAGGCTTTGTTCGGACTATTTAGTAGATGGTTTATGTGAAGTTTGCACAAAATCGGTCGAGTGGTTCTTAAATTTCCCCGGGAACGGGCACAACGCGGGTAAAACCGCGGGGCGCAGCTATTAAATATATCGTAGGCACAATACAATAATACAAAGAACGAAGAACGTTATATACAAAGCGAGCGAGCGACCGAACTAGCGAGCTAGCGAGCGAGTGCGCCATTCATAGATAGACTCGTCCCCCGCATACCTCTTTCCGTCACTTGTCAACCAGCAAGAGAGACCGCGATAACGTTGAACAAAATATAGTGTGCGGAATCTTCATAAAACATGTTCTAGGATATACGTGTTTATTAATAAACCTTGCATGTTTGTAAAATAAATGATTGTTATTTAAAATCTCCATTATATTTACGATGTTTCTATCATAATATTTTCTTTAATTTTACAATTTATAAGTACAATATGACCGCCCAAAGTTCAGGTAAAATTTGTGCAAAAAAGCCGGTTTTCGGAGGCTTATACTGAATTTGTTTCTAATAATTTTGATTTTCTTTTATGATAGAAACCTAGATATAGTGCATAAGATACTTATTAGCTAAAAATTTTCAAAGAAAGATCTATAACAACGCCGTAATCACGTAACAGCGTTTGTATGAAAAGTAAGACGGGTTGGCCGCTCTTAAGTAGCGTATTTGCCTTTATTTTTCCTTAAGACATAACTTGATCATTCCAGCCAAGGCGAGCTAGCGACGAACCGCGGCAACCACCTGATAGCCAAGCTGATCAGCCACCGGCACCCCGAAGAGGCCGGCTCGTTTGAGGACCTCATTCGTTTCGTGTCGCTGAAGGAGACTCAACGGTCTGCGGCTGATAAAAACAAGATGGTACAGCTGGTAAGATGTCTATCATTTACATGTGACAAAGTCATGACCATAAAATCACTCAGTTAGTTTAATAAGCACTTTTCCTTTTACATTCTCCCTTAAATGGTATTTAATGTATCTGTTTTTAATGTTATTATGTTTGCCTGCCTTTGATTGGTGAGATACCAAACCTTGCATAACATTACAGCATAGCATATCTCTGGTGAAAAGTTACCTTACACTCCTCTTAAGCTCGTCCTCCATCTGGAGGAAAATAGTTTCAGTTTGTAGACCGATGAAATAGTCCGAAAAACTTATCTAAGATAGATAGCTATCTTGATAAAGATTTAACATCTGTTAAAATAAATGTCTCATGCTTCCATTTAACACATTTATCACATATATATATATGACATTTATCAACATATATGGAAACAGTGTCATATTCGTATCTTTTATCTTAATTATTAAGTTATTGTATGCATAAACTTGTCAATACTGCAGGTATCGAAATACATGCGCGACTACAAGTCCACCCACTGCACCGGTCTGCCGGACAACTATTTCGGAACAGTTATGGAGGAGATGTTTCCAATGAAGAAGAAAGAATAGTACAAAAAATATTCCTCTGGTGTGACAAATAATAGTCACCCGACCCAACTGGGTGTTTCGTTTAGTTCACGCGGTTATAGCGCTTGTGACACGTGACGAACTGTGACAATGGGTTATGGGAATTTGTGACATTTTTTATGCCGATATATTGATAAATATTCGTGACCAATGCAGATGTGAATGTGATATTTTTTCACTGGACAAAGGCATCAATTATCATGATAAAAATAATGTTGTAACGAGGCTTTTATCAGATGTTTTAAATCTGGCAATGGTTAATTGTCTGACCATAAGTTGACATTTACGTGTATTTGACTTGACATCCACTTTAAAGACGTCAAAAAAGATTTTAACAGCGTTGTATATCGTTTTGTCATGATTATACACAAAAATTGTCACACTGTCTCAGCCTTCGCTAGTAAACAATAATTACAGCTAGCTAATCTCCAGTGATGTCACCAATAACAATATCATATTCTTTGTCAAAATGAGAAAATGTCGCAAGTTGACATAATCATGACACAAAGCTCGGTAGTCCCAGTTCGCTGCGTACATTATTATTAACATTTTGCAACTGAATAATAACTAAGCAATAATCTTATATTTACAATTAAAACATTTATTATATTTCATGATAGTTCAAATTGATGTTTAATATTGTTTATTAATATACAACACTTCTTATCAGATAGGTCGATAGGGGTGATGGGTGGTTAATAATAAGACCAAATTATATTTCGTGCACCATGCAGACTGCTCAATATGAGGCGTGTATTTTTATATATCAAATTAATAAATTTGTGACAAAACTGAACCATTGAGGGTTAGTAAATGCTTCGTGTCATACTGTTTAACCGACTGTGCCTGAATACATGAATAGCAACCATAACATACGTTAGAAAAGCAATAAATCTAAGTTTAAGGTACTTAACTAAGTTTACTTAAGGCGGCGATTTTTTTATCTCTGTCAATATTGTGCTTTTTGAAATATCAACATGCAATGCGAATTTTATTCTACTACGAGTGTTTAATAGTTTTATTGTCTGCTAATGGAGAACGAAATATTGTTTAACATCATCATCCTCGTTGTCAATTTTACTAGTGAATTATTTACTATATTGAAACTCAAAATTTTGTGCAGTGATCGGAAGTCTCGCAATGCCAATACCTGAAGTATATATAATGTTACCATGCAATAGTGGAGATGGATAAAGAATGATTGATTTTGTTTAAAGAAATATGATAGTTTTCATTCATTCAATTTAGTACAATTTAATAACTCAAAAAGTTGGCCTGGAAACTTAATCACTGCATTGAACTGTTTTACTATAGCGACTTTTGCTGTTATTGAAATACAAAGATTTCAAGTTAGAGTTTGAGCTAGATTAGTCTGCGTGTGAACACATTTGCCCAGTGGCGGTTGGACGTATACAGGGTGGCCCAGCGTTACTCCTCTATTTTGGTAACAAATTTTTCTTTGACCGGAACTGTTGTCATTTGCATATTTAATTTGTTTCTTTTCGCGAATGTTGAGTGTTGTAATAGTGTCACCAAAAAGATGAATGTAAATTAATGTTGTCACCACTAGTAAAATATATTCATTAATTAACTGTGATCCCCGACACGTGACAACGAATCCTATCAATTAGTAGTTGCTAATACAACAGATTATTTGACCCCAACGTGATAGTTTGAAATCGCCTTAAAAATAAATTCTGGTCTACCCTGTATATCAATATATTGATTGTCGAAAGCACTAAGAGTATTTCCTCTATACCCCATTAAGCTACGGCCACATGTGGGGCAGAATCGACCGTCCAAAATGTTCAAGTCGACTTTAAAATTGAAACTTATTATGAGTTAGATAAAATTCATAATACAAGGCATAGTTTGTGTCTAACATACAGTGTGTGTATTATTTCTGTTAACATACACATTTCAAGTAATTATATTGAATTGAGATTGAAAACTAATACATACTCTGTATAAGATAAGACTTATTCTATGTCGAGACTTATTCTATTTTGAAGCCAAAGTCACAATTATACTTAAAATGCATACTTTAGTTGACACAAAGTCGACTTCGAATGGTCGGTCGAATTCGACCAAACAGTGGAGTAGTTTGGTGTAGTGAAGTAGAAACACACCCAAAATACATGTTCTATGAGTTAGAATAATTATTTAAGAAATATTTATATGGGGAGGGGTAAAAATAACTTATGTAATATACAGGGTAAATCAAACTAATGTCAATAAAAGGGAATTATATAATAAAAGCCTTAGTCGTAAGAGCGTATTAACCGCATTTTAGCTATTAAATAGTTTTTCCGTTTCCGACATACGCTAATAGTCCAAAGAGCAGAAGAGACAACACACTTATGACAATGTTTTCGTTAAAGAGTGGTTATGAATAAGACGAATTTCTACAAAAACAAGAGATACATGATAGAAGAAATATTGGTTTAGCTTGTACCCTTACATTGAGCATTAGTTTGACTCTGTTTATTTATACTAAAAAGTAAGTAAGTTACTTATTTAAGTTGCTTACTTACTTTTTACACTTATTTATGTCTGTTAACTCAATTCAATCCGCATATTCTTTTAACTCACGTGATTTGCACTCATACTTAATGAGTCGGGACTGTATCGCGTTGGAAAATATAAGTGCAGTTACATTTGTTTCTCCGCAGTCTATGTATCTGTTAATAATGTGTTCCGCTCCTAGCTGTATTTAGTGATACATTTTGCTTATTTAAGGGAATAGTTATATTTATTGATATTTAGTAAATTATTAGCCAAAATGACTATCGTAATATCTGTATTTACTCGTATTACCGTTATTAGACAATTGTTAATGGGACTTTTAAATTTAATTAGGTATTTTGTCATATATGTGTTCATATTGCACTGTATTTTTCTTTTAATATTATGTATACATATTTACAATGTATATTTAATAATTTGAATGTCTTATCATTTTAGTAAAATTAATAAAAATGCATTTTATATATTAAATACATTCCAAATTGCGTTGTTTCGGTTTCACTAAGTTTTTTAAATGTAGTAACTTATTGCAATAATTGTATGATGTACAAAATAAAGGAGAAATGTTTTAGTAACTAATATGAATAACTCCAATAATATTAGTAAACGAAAGTGTTCAAGAATTTGTTAACTATAGTGTCTCAAACGTAATACAATTGTTATATTATTTACATGTTTGTTACAATAAGAGTTAGGGTGTTTGCATAGCGGACCGGAACGGGGCGGAGCTTATTGGACCAATCACAATGCAGTAAGTACGAAAAGATTTAAGACAATTTTAATGCGTTGCGATTACTTGTGATACTTAAATTAAACTCCGCATTTCTCCAATCCGCTTCTATAGCAACGCACCCTAAGCATACCTATGTTCGGTATCCAATGATATAAGTGGTATAGTTGTTTTATCTCACTAGCGCCCCAGAACCATACTTGTAGTTGTAATGAGTATAGACACGTAACTCTGTGTGCGTAACTATCAGTAGCGTCGGCAAGACCATTGTTTATATGAATTTGTTGCGAACTATCGAATGTTTTTACCCCGTTTACTCAAACCTTCCATGCTGTCGCTACTTCCATAGCTGGGCACCGTTAATCAAATAGTTAACTTCGTTAATCGTTAATCCGCTACAAAAAAAGTTAGCTTCATTAAGCGTTAAAGCGTTGCATTTCGGAAGAATTAACGCAAGTTAACGTTAATCGTTAATCCGTTAATATGTGTAAAATTGCATTTTTATATATTACATTCACTCTTCTTTATCAACACGCAAATGATCACTGAGATAATTTATAATAACAACAAACAAAGCATTCGTCACTGACGTCACTGTAAGCACTGGCGCTAAGTAATGAAATGATCAAACGAAAAAATAACTTCGCAGTTTTCTCGCTCGCACGTGCCGGCAAAATATATATCTAGTTTTGTTTTTGTTTCACGCGCTGCCACGCGCCGCCCGGCACTTGTCATTCGTTTCATACTTGTCTGAACCTGTTTTTCGCGCCCGCCGCGGTGCCGCGCCGCGCCGTGCGGTAAATAGTAGGCATTAGATTAACGATTAACGGACTTCTGCATATTAACGGAAGTTAACGTGTCCGTTAACATTTTTAAAAGTTAACTTAAAAGTTAATTCGTTAATCAAAATGTTAACTTCGTTAATTAACGATTAACGGATTAACGAGTTAATGCCCAGCTATGGCTACTTCAAAGACAATTCTCATCATTGGTATCAAACTTCATAAAACAATTCTAGTGATATAAAACAAACACTGCGCCAACTGCCTTATAAAAGTAACTATAACCAAATATGTGTCGTAACAATTATACATAAGTCTATTTATTATTAATCCGAAATTTGTTTCGCATATGCAATGTTTAGACAAAACTTGCCAGTAACCCCGTACTGTGCCGTTGTATTCGTTGATAGCCGCGTGGTGCGGACGATGCAGCGTCACGGTTCCGGGTTTACTAAAACCGTTTACGCAAGTACAAACTAATGTCAACGCTTGTGTTGGGCAACAGTAAACCATACTTCTCGTATTTGTTGCCATAATTTCCCACAAAGGTTAGACGTGAACAGCATAGTTTCGTGTATAAAGAAACTTCTTTGCCATCTGCAGTGCGCCTGATCGAGTCGAAAATCCCATGGTCTGAATCAGCCTTCAAAGAATATAATAGTTTCAATTAATATTATCTTCAATGAATCGGTTTAGTAGAGCGAAGATATATTCTATTTTTCCTGTAGAGAGTTAAACATCATACTGTCTAATAGTGACAAATTTTTAAACTAAAGACAACTTATTCCATTTAGAAAAGGGTTCAGTGATGGCTAAAGAATGGAATTAAATCACTACAACCTTTTTCCTCTTCAGAAAAAATCGTCTTCGGCTGAAAAATTGACCAAATTGGTCTACATATTAACTCACGTGAATAATTGAGTGTAGATGATACAATTGGGCTTTTGAAAAAAAAAAATTTTTGTGGTAAATGGAAAGATTATAATATTAGTTTTATAACAAAACTATTTTTATCTACACTAATGTTGTAACATTCTACTTATGTTTCCAATACTTGACTTATAATTACTACTGTTATAGCGCAGACAACAAAACAATCAATTTAAGCAATTTCACATGATGGTATAATATCCTAAAACATCGATATCGATATCGTAAAATCTCATTATAACATCAATAAAACGCGACCAATTAACCTGGCGAGCCTTATGTCAAAATCCTCATACAAGTTGTATCAAATTTTGATATTAGGCTGGCTTTTGAAAACAGTTGGGTTATACGTGAAAACTTCGTCGAAACTACATACACAAAACTCTTTGGTAAGATCTCGCTCGCTCCTGATTGGCCCTACGCGCAGCTGCGCTCTCATTGGTTAGATTTTAATGGCGGCAAGTTCACTGTGACAATACACGTACGCGTGAAAAACTATTGTCAGCTTTTACTCTTGTTGTTTGATTAATTGCATTAGTGAAGATAAAGTAGTGTATGCAACTGCATATAACACGGGTATTAAAACACTCGTTACTATTATGAAACTCGCTGCGCTCGTTTCATAAACTCACACTCGTGTTTTAATACCCTTCCTTATATGACAGTTGCATAAACTACTATTATTTTATTTTTTTCGCAATAATTCAAAAGTTATTTCAAAATAAAAATTAGTTTTTGAATCCAGTACCGAAAACACTCGGACAACTCCCGAACAAACAAGAGCGCGTGTGACGTCATTATGAGTAATAGCCGTAAACGCTGTACAGTCGGCCAAGAAAGTGGTCTACCACTTTTGACAAAAGTTTCTGCGAGATGTAACGATCGCTAAGGTTGACTTTTCTATGCACAATTATGTTATGACGTTTTGTCTGTTATCTGAGATGCCTGACATTTGACATCATTGGGTGACTTAGTTGGACCTCTATTATTAAATGAAAATTGACCTTGTTGTTTCATGACGTTCAAATGAATCTCAACCGTAGGGTGGTAGACCACATTTTTGGCTGACCGTACGTACTTATGGCACAGATTACTAAATAGTTACTACGATGGCTATAACATTATCATGTCACAACCACGGTGACCAATTATGGCGCGTTTATAGTCACGTGATTTTTATTCAATTTTTAATTGTTTATAATTCATTGAAAAAATATTTTTTTTAAGTTTTTTGCATTAAATATCAATATTATTAATAATAAAGTTTTAAAATACATAAAAAAATCATTTTTTTTTTTCAAAAGCCCAATTGATGACACTAGGATGGTAATAATCAAAAATGCAATACTTATTATATTAAGGTGCCTTAAGTTTTCATACTCAGCTATTATAATAAGCCTTAAATATAATCTGTTTCTTAATCCATCAGCAATAACTAGTTTTATATACGCCTATAGTTTTATCAGAGTTAAATTAATTATCCTTTGATTGTTTGATATATGAAAACAATGAGGCATGTTAAGCTGTATTCTTAATTAAAATATTAAAATAATTTTATTTAATTATAGGTTGATTAAAGTTTATGTAATAATCTTTGTTGGTTTACAATATGTTACTGATAGTCACAAATGTAGTATGAAAAGTGGTGTAATCATACAGGGTGGTCATATTCTAAAATACTTTGAAAACATAACTGTAGATTTCCTTCAGGTTTCAGAATTTCAAAACTTATAATTGTGCATTTTTTAACGTTGATTTTTGGACCAAAGCGATTAGCCATTCATTTTGTTTCACCCAGTATAATTAAGTACCTAATACTTATTTGGTTGAATAAATAATTGGATTTGTTTTTTTTTGCACTAGGGTCAGGTGGGGTAAAAATAAGATACCCAAATCTATAGGTAAAAATAAGACACCATTATATTTCTTTGAAATAAACATCAAATAGAACCGTATTCCATTAAAAATAAAGTTCATTAATTATAAAATTAGAAAATAAATTTATATTGCTTGGTTATTTAGTAATAATATATTTTTAATAATATTTTACAACTCACTACAAATTTTGGCGCGAAATCTTTTATACGCGGGTCGCGCACTTTTCGTCGTGTCGCTCTGATTCGCGCCTCCCGCGCTCTTACCCCCGCTCCTTACGCGGGCCGACTATTGACCTTGAGCCTAAACAGCGCGCCGTCAGTGTCGGGGTGACGAGCGATAAGTAAGCACGTGTTGGTTTTGGGGGAAAATATAAGACAGGCTATAGGTAAAATATAAGACAGTGTGTGGTATAAAAATAAGACAAGAGAATTAATCATGCCTCGAAAATATATACCTAAACCAAAAACGTACAACGAATTGAAGTTACAAGAAGCTCTGGAAAATGTAAAAAGCGGCAATCTATCATTGAGAGAGGCCGAAAAGAAGTACAATATTGATAAATCCTTATTATGGAGGCGAATTCACGATTTAAATGGAAACAAACAAGGAAGGAAAACGGTTTTAAGCAGAGAAGAAGAAATAGATCTGTCAGAAAAAATAAAAACAATGGCTAAATGGGGATGGGCGTTAACCAGGCTCGAAATAAAGAATATTGTTCATACATACGTTCCTAATTAAAAGACTGTTTAGTCTAGTGTTTAAATATAAGTGGATTACGATGTTGCTTAATTTTCGAGTTTATCTTAGTTTTCTTTATATTTTTCTATAATTTTATTGTTTGTTTTTCATTATTGCGTTTAAATGTTAAAACAATGTTTAATAATTTAACTGTCAAACGTTAGGTAAAAATATTGGTAAACGAAATCTCGTGACGATATTTTTGATTAATTTTTAGTCCATTAATAAAAGAACATTTGATTGAGATAATAAAAAAATTGTATCATTTTTAACCTTCCTTGTCTTATACTTAGCCTTTAATGTCACAAATATGGAAAGATATACAAAATGAGGGCTGTCTTATATTTTAAAGCTCATGTCTCATATTTACCCTTTTTGGAGGAAAATAATAAGACACTTATTTTATACCAAAACGTGTCGTAAGCGTATGACTATTTACAAACGAATTCATTTTTTTAATAGCTATTAAGAAATAGTATCATAATAATTCATTTAAACAAGTAAAAAATAATTATTGGGTCATAAAAAACTAAAAGATTGGTATTTTGTCTCAATTTTACCCCACCTGACCCTATACATAATATAATAATTTATCTTATATTCTATTATTTAATGAAATATGTTTTACTTTAAACTTAAAAAATCTATCTTTGTGTGATGGATGGTTGTTGCTTAATTATCTTTAATTAAATCGGTTTTCTTCAAAAATCGTCTTTTATTTACTGTCCATAATGTAGTTATACACGGTCGGTGACCCTTAATAACCCGAAAGATTTAAACGACGTATTTGTGACGATGCTATATCAACATGGGTCCAATTATGTGTCTTAATTAAACTACTATTTCAGTACAAATTAAATCATATTAATTGAGCCCTTCTTTGTAAACAAACCCTTACTTCAGAGAGTGAGCGAGTTTTGATTAATCTCAGTTGAGAAACAAGGAGCGAGCATGACACTTAACGAATCACTCCGATAGTGCTCCGATATCATACGATGCATCAACCATGCGGTTAGTGCGTCTGCGTGTAAAAGTAGTAGGTGGCTACGTCACGCCTTTAGGGTGTGTTACAATTGAGATTTTCTTACTTGTGGTTTACTTGAAATAATTAATATCTCTTAAAATATGGGTTTTTGGACTATATGTTATATAACTTTATATACTCTAATTAGGCTCTAAAATCGTTGGTTTAAATCTTTCGGGTTATTAAGGCTCACCGTGTATAATAAGCGTTTACAATTTATGAGACATAATTTTTGCAAGTCTGTCGCAACCAGGGATGTCATGTGTATTACTGTCAAATATCATGATCAATTTCCGTATCCGTATCCGTATATTTAATATTTTTTGTGTGCTCGTTCAATAATAGATTTTTTAAATCATTAAAAAACGATTGATACTAGTCACTGCGGTTGGTTAATGGAGGAATCCGTTGAGTTATATAAGTGTGTGAGATTGTTCTATGCAGGATGACAGTGATGGTGGTTTTGTCGAGTAAAATGTAAAATACCGAAGCAATACAAAGCAGAAGCGGAAGCCTAGAACAGTAATCAATTTTCACTATGGAAGAAACTATAAATAACAATCACCAACGTCACTATTAGATTCTGTGGTCAGTTTGACATAATAATCGTCTCATCTGTCAACGTCAAACAAATCAACTTGTGATTTTTTTACTGTCGTTGATCGAGTCGAGCGTAGGACTTTTCTTCCGGTTCTCGGAGTCGCAGAATTTTTGAAATGAATTGAATGGCAAAAATACATTTTTATCAATTGTTATTGTATAATTGGCCAAATATAACACCGAAATAAGCTAAATTCTGTACTACGGTTGCACTATCTGCAATATATTGCACTATTGTTTTCAAGAACAGTGTTTTGAGTGCGACATATTTTTGGTTATAAAATATATTTTTTACTCAAAAAGTAAGTAAATTTCGGTATGAATTTGCACGAAAATCATTCATTTTTTAAAATTAATATTGTCTACCAGCTTTGTCTACCCGCTTTTTATAGAATAAATGTATAATTACTCTAAATGCATTATATGTATGTAGCATTATGAATGTTATGATAAATGTTATGCAATAAGCGCTCAATAATAGTAAACCTTGGGCCTACGGGAAATGCGCCCACGACGTCTTCTAACCCAGGTGGGCGCTGGTGGTGGGCGCAATCATCTAATCAGGTTGTGTTCAGCAACCATATGTTACATATGTAAAATCAATAGTATCCAACAGTTTCCCAGTGTTTGAGGTTTTCTGAGTGCTTATGAGTGTTTTGATAATCAATTCACTTTCGTACTAATAATATAAAAACAGCTTTGGTTGGTTTTAACCTGCTATACTACCTATGTCAACTAATCATAATTACATTAACAATATAATGTGTCCACAGAACATAAACCCAACAAATAATTACTAATAATAATAATGTTAAAGAACTGACTAGCCAATTTATGTAACACTCCCATACTCATAATGGTACGTATCATAATTATTATATGCGCGCACAATGTATATAAATACTAACAGAACTAAACTTGCAGGAGATGTCACCCATTAACGACTTAGTATGTGTACTGAGGGGCCTCCGACTGGTGGCGGAGGCGGGAGTGAAGGTGCAGCAACAGTCGGCTCAGCTCATGTGGAACAACTCCAGCATCCGAACAGCCATACAAAACTTACCATCTAACACAGCACAACTCACTAAACCTAATCCAGATTTTGCCAAAGACATTGTCGAGAGAGCCACGGTGGTAGCGCAGGGGTTCCAAAAGTATGCCGTCATGCATATACCTAATTTCAATCCTAATGCAGAGGCTCAAGAAGAGATGGACCCTCAGACCAAGGATGAGATTGAGGAGCTAAACCGGGAGTTCAATAAGACATTTGAGACCCTGAAGAAGAGCCAGGACTTGGTCTCAAACTCTTCTGAAGTGGTGGCCCCTTTGGAAGAGTTGCAGAAAGAAGCTGACAAGAAACGGATGCAGAGAGAGCATTCAGCTCAGAAACAAACGGTGTTAACTAGCCAGCCTCAGAAAGTAGCTAGACCTGTGGTGCCTCCGGTAGCACGTGCAATTGACCCACCAAAGGCTGCCAGTACAGAAGGTAATCCTGTGAAACCGTCTGCTAAGAAGAAGATTAGAGTTTCGGTAAAAAGCTTCCTCTATTATTTTGAGTAATAATAATAACTCATCCTATCATCAATAATTCTGGAAATTTTATAACATAAATCTATTGGTAATATTATCTATAAATGGTCTATTCAGTCATCATTACTAACTAAATAAAAATTTATCTTTTACAAACTCACAGCTAACATTTATAATAAAGGCATTTGTAGACCAAAACTTCATGTATGCATTAATTTAAGATCTCTAACCAAATTTTGTTTCCAGCTAAGCGAGAATTCCAAAGCCAGAGTAGTGCCATCTTCTCGCATCGGTCGCATGATATCGTTCGGCTCTCTGGCAGCGGGCCTGGGTGTTGGCACTGTCGCTCAGTACGCAAGGAACACCATACAGTCGGTGACAGGCAAAGTTGATGAAAGCGCTAACATGTTCCTGTCTCCGGCAAACGCTGAGAGGATAGTAGATACGCTTTGTAAAGTTAGAGGTATATATCTTTACGAATTATTAACAGTCACTCTCACAGGTGTGAACTTTAAACTTTTGGCTGATGATGATCAAGACAGAACGATAAAGAATTCAGCCTCATTCATTTGTTTTTTTACTTTACTTTACCTGTGTTGTATCTATTACAAGAGGAATAATACATAACCTTCCCTTCGAATCACTCTGTCCATTGGGAAATCTGACAAGTAGTTTTTGAATTTATAAATCGAACAGACAGACCCGGTGACAAACATTGTTTATTATATGTAAGTATTTGGTCTAGTGGCATGTGAACTCGCCTGCCAAGACTTGAGATCCTGGGTTCAATTACCGGGTCTAGCGAAAACATGTTTCCTACTTTTCAAACATGGCTTGGGTTTGACCAACCCGCATTTGGCAAGCGTGGTAATTATGCCTAATCCTCCTCAGTGATATGTACTTTACTTTTATTTTTGTTTATGTATGTTAACAACCAAACCTAACACAAATACTTCATATAGGCGCGGCTCTAAAACTCGGCCAGTTGCTCAGCCTACAAGACGACGCGGTGATATCGCCGGAGCTGCAGCGTATATTCGAGCGTGTGCGTCAGTCCGCGGACTTCATGCCCTCCTGGCAGGTGGAGAAGGTGATGGTGTCCCAGCTGGGCCCGGAGTGGAAGACCAGGGTGGCGACCTTCGAGGACAAACCGTTTGCAGCCGCATCTATAGGTATATTAACTGATTTTATTGATAAAAAGACAAGATAAGCCAGTTGACACAGTGGCAGTGGGAGTGCTTTCTGTGTGGGTTAAATTTTCTATTCTTATAAAGTATTTGTGTAGGTATATGTAGTAATATCAGTCGG
Organism: Cyclophora punctaria; assembly: GCA_951394245.1. Lineage (NCBI taxonomy): Eukaryota > Metazoa > Arthropoda > Insecta > Lepidoptera > Geometridae > Cyclophora > Cyclophora punctaria. The sequence goes on from OX596167.1 coordinate 13,954,217, forward strand.
AGTTAGATTACATAATACAAGCTTAGATGTTACTTTAGGTCTTATTAACCTTGTGTGAAATTGTCCAGGTAAGTAATATACTTACCTGGACAATTTCACATATTATGTTATGTTATGAAATATTATATATATAACATTTCTATCAGCGCTACCGTGCTTCGGAGAGCACGTTAAGCAGTGGTTCCGGTTCAGGGTTGGCCACTCACCTACTCGAGTGAATGATGATTGTCATCTCGTTGCAGGCCAGGTGCACCTGGCGACTCTGCACAGCGGCCGCGAGGTGGCCATGAAGGTGCAGTACCCTGGCGTCGCCAAGGGCATCAACAGCGACATCGACAATTTGGTCGGCGTTATGAAGGTAGGAATACGTCAATTTATCTATACTAATATTATAAAGCTGAAGAGTTTGTTTTGTTTGTTTGTTTGTTTGTTTAAACGCGCTAATCTCAGAAACTACTGAACCGATTTGAATAATTCTTTCACTGTTAGATAGTCTATTTATCGAGAAAGGCTATAGGCTACATTTTATCCCGAAATTCCCACGGGAACGGGCACAACGCGGGTAAAACCGCGGGGCGCTGCTAGTCTTTATATATATATATATTTAATAATTGTTCTGTACTTGTATGTCACTGAACTCCTCCTAAACGGCTGGACCGATTTGAATATTTTTTTTGTATGCGTTTGGGGCACCCTGGATTCACACTAGCATAGACATCTATTCTGAGGGTCGCGGGTGGAACCTAGAAGAATTCTTCTATAAGTATAACTAATTCATTACTAAAAGATTAATTTAGTACTGCAAAAGTTTAACTTAAAGTGTGAGATTAGTTTAGCTTAAAAAGGAGTCATTCTCTCACGAATAACTTTTAAAAATACATTATCTACAGTCTATCATGTTTGCAAATCCTAATATGTAAGCGAACACGATAGAACACAATATAGGAAACATATGATATGCGGAAAACACTGGTTAGACTCAAGTAAGGTTAGGTTTATCTGCAATACCCTTATAAACAAGAACTTTGTCACTGTTTTTCGTTATTATATTCGTTATAAATGTATATTCTTAAGACAGGGCCGGTCTTTCCAGAAGGAATCCCGTACGTGACATTTTTTTTTATCACTTCACATGGTATTCATTCGCTCTTATGTGTTATGTATTATGTCATATGTCCTCATAACGCTGTATTCTTTCAGGTGTGGAACATGTTTCCTAAAGGCATGTTCATCGACAACATAGTGGAGGTGGCGAAGAAAGAGTTGTCCTGGGAGGTGGACTACAACCGCGAGGCGGCGTGCACTAAGAAATTCAAACGAATGCTCTCGCCCTACCCGGAGTACTTCGTGCCTGATGTGATTGGTATGTTTGTGACTATGTACTATGTCTATATATACTATGAAAAAGTTGCCGCTTTTTTACAAGCTTTTGTTTAGTTTCATTTGTCCCAAAGTTTGTCTGTAATCCAATCTAACTGTTAATATGTTTTATTTGATATAATACTAGCAGCGCCCCGCGGTTTTACCCGCGTTGTCCTCGTCCCGTGAGAATTTCGAGATGAAAAATAGCCTATAACCTTCTCATTGAATGTGGCTATCTAATACAAAAAGAATTTTTTAAATCGGACTGATAATTCCTGAGATAACCTCGAACACACAAACAAACAAACAAACAAACAAACAAACAAACAAACAAACTTACAAATTTACCTCTTATAATATTAGTATAGATGATATTATGAAAAACCTGATAGTTCAAGTTAAAACTTAAAAAGCAGCTTCCTTTCAAAACCTTAAACAACTATATTTATTTCAGACGAGCTGTGCGCTTCCGAAGTGATCACCACCGAGCTGATAGACGGCGTGCCGCTGGACAAGCTGTTCGACGCGCCGTACGAGACGCGCGTCGACATCGCCGCCAAGATCATGAAGTTATGTCTCCGCGAGATGTTCGTGCTGCGCTGCATGCAGACCGACCCTAACTGGGCTAACTTCTTCTACAATCCGCAGACTAGTCAGGTTAGGACTTGTTTTTATTTGTCATAATTACTAGTAGCGTCCCTAGTTATTATCGCGTTGTGCCCGTTCCCGTACGAATTTCGGGAATTTTTATACATATAAACCTCTTGAATCACTCTATGTGTCGGTGCCCTGTAAGGGTGCGTCTCCATTGAAGCGGAGCGGAGCTGTGCGGAGCTCGACTGACCAATCACAATGAGTTACGAAAAGATTTTGACAATGTCAATGCGTTGTTTGACAATCTCAACGCGCTGTGATTGGTTAATCGGGCTCCGCACAGCTCCGCTCCGCTTCAATGGAGACGCACCCTAAGCGGTCTAAAACTCGAACTTACTTACTCTATCAATTAAAAAAACCGCATCAAAATCCGTTGCGTTATTTTATACTATTAAGTGATAATTATTTCACCAACTTAAATTCAAATGTTGGTTATGATACGAATATGACTCTGTATACTACAGACTAGAGCTAGCGATTAATGTACTGTTCTCGATTCGCTTGGTTTTATCAATAGTGCCCATTGATTAAAGTCTGTGAAATCTGCGGGAAATTCTGTTCATATTTCATACTTTAAATACTTATCCCATGTTTCATACTTTAATTCTTATCCCCTATTTCCCGCAGGTGATTCTGCTGGATTTCGGCGCGACTAGGGAGTATTCGAAAGAGTTCATGGACCAATACATCGAGATAATCCGCGCGGCGTCCGAGGGAGACCGCGACACCATACTGCGCATGTCTAAAGAAATGAAGTTCTTGACCGGCTATGAGAGTAAAGTGAGTTCGACACGGTTTGAGCGAACACTACTTATTTTGAACTAGCAGCGCCCCGCGGTTTTACCCGCGTTGTGCCCGTTCCCGTGGGAATTTCGGGATAAAATGTAGCAATAGCCTTCCTCGATAAATAGACTATCTAACAGTGAAAGAATTATTCAAATCGGTTCAGTAGTTTCTGAGATTAGCGCGTTTAAACAAACAAACAAACAAACAAACAAACAAAACAAACTCTTCAGCTTTATAATATTAGTATAGATTGAAACTATGTCACTACGTCTTCTGTGACCACGGGTCCTGTAAAGAGACTGATACGTCAGATAACAATCCTAACTTCCTAACTTAACATTATAAATGCGAAAGTAACTTGACTGTATGTCACGCTTTCCTGCGAAAACTACTGAACCGATTGAATTAAATGTTGTATAACTGTGTACAAAATTTCCTAAAAGTCTCAGCTGTCGCCATCTTTACCAATATGGTTGTACAGTCAGCCAAAAATGTGGTCTACCACCCTACGGTTGAGATTCATTTGAACGTCATGAAACAACAAAGTCAATTTTCATTTAATAATAGAGGTCCAACTAAGTCACCCAATGATGTCAAATGTCAGGCATCTCAGATAACAGACAAAACGTCATAACATAATTGTGCATAGAAAAGTCAACCTTAGCGATCGTTACATCTCGCAGAAACTTTTGTCAAAAGTGGTAGACCACTTTCTTGGCCGACTGTACTAAAACAGAAAATATCAAATGTAATAAGGTCCTTTCCTTCCACTCTTAGGGATCAACAAATATATGGGAACATTTCCTACAGAATTTGGCATAGTACTGTGTCATCAATATCATGCTTAAAAATCTAGCTTAAATTTTCTAAATGAGACTCGGGTATGAAATCACCAACCAATACTATTCAGGCCTGGTATTAAATGGGACTCGAGGCACTGATATCTTCAGTAAGATGACAGGTCTATGGTCTTGTTTACTTCTACCTTTTCACCCTTACTAACTTACAAAAACTTTACCTACATTTCTGTTCAAGATCATGGAAGAAACCCACGTGGACACAGTGATGATTATGGGCGAAGTGTTCACCCAAGACGGTGAATTCGACTTCGGCGCCCAACGCACCACGCGCCGCATCCAAGCACTAGTACCAACCATCCTCACTCACCGTCTGTGCCCGCCTCCCGAAGAAATCTACTCGCTACATAGAAAACTATCGGGAGTATTCCTGCTTTGCTCCAAAATGAAGATCAAAATGAACTGCAGAGACATGTTCTATGATATTTACAATCAGTACAGTAAGTAATTTTGTTTTGTATTGTAGAGTTCTCGGGTGTCGGCTGTTCGGTCCGGATTTTAATCGGAAATCCCATTTATTTTATATATGAAGCTTACTTATCGGTCTCCGATTTTGTGTAGGGATTACATGGGCCCTACTCCCGATTGAAATACGGATCCGTTTGTTGGCAAGCGGGCTCATAGGTGGCGTTTAAAGCGGACCTAAGAAATTTAATTGACTAAACACCATTCTTGGATCGGATCAGTTTCGAGGTAACACAACCCTAGGGGTTTCATACCGCCTATAGGCACCCAACAAAATCTACCGCCATCGGAGTTTTAGACAGCCTTAGGGCAGCCTTTTTGTCTTCGATTGAAATAACCAATACATACAATTATAGCTGCCCTCGGACGATAAATATAAAATGATATAATGAGACTACATCCGATCCAAGTGGAGATTCTGAACATTGTGATAGGTGACATGAATTCTTTAGCCCCGCTCGTTGTAAACGTAGTTTTAGGCATTTCTCACATGTCTATTTGTAAGTCATCTTAAGTATAAAAAAGGTATTTGATATCAGTTGTGAGGTGCCGCCACAACATTGAATAAGGTGCGAAAATGAAAGTTCGCAATTTAGTCGCGCGTTGCGCAAATGCTTTAGAGATTAGTGACTCAATTTCGGTCTTCGAAGTTTGTTATTGTGACATTATTTGAAATATAAGTTCGCTTTTTCGCCAAGTTAGTTATATTTGGACGAATATAAGTGTGTCTTATGACTTATGTCAAATGAATTTTCAGTGTGACTGTACTTAAACTAAGGGTTAATAATTTATTTATATCGTGTATACAAATGTCTTAATTAAATTATGTGTGTGTTTAATTTTAAATGAAGGTTTTTCAGTGATTTATAGGTATTAATACGAAATTATGAATACTAATATTTATAATAATATTTTCTGATCGATTTTCTCGATACTAAGTTATTCTTCATAGATGTCATCGCAAGTAGGACCTTAGGTACTAGATATTCGCTATGCATTTATTCATAATCGCTATTTTCTTACATATTTATATATATCATCGCTATAAAGTAGAAATTAAATATCATAATCATTAATATAATGTCTTCATATTATAATAACTAATTTTAGAAATATTTCATGTAACCACTTTTATCTGTAATCTTCGCTTTTATATAACTTATTGTGCTCTTCTTGTGATCACTCTTTCTACAATGTAGTACAAAAAATAAGTACTGATTAATGTAGTCGTATCGTAAAAGCAGTGTTTAAGATCATTTTCATGTAAGTTATTTAGGTAACCTTCGCCCATTCATAAGTTTCGTCTAGGAACCTAACTAGCTCTGAATCCATTAAATAACGTCAAACGCACATGTACAAATTATTGGTAAAAATGAACTTGAATTTGATCTATTCCGGGCCAAAAATGTATGAATTTTGAACATTTACTGCTTGTTATAAACAAAATTATAATTACTAATCATTTCACCAAAAATTATATAACATTTTGTAAACTAATTTGGACTAATGTACTGTCGGTGTAACACGTATAAAATCGTATATAATAATATAATTCGCTGTGTAAAATTTAACAAAGTGTATACAATGCCTTATTCGAACAAATGGTTTTTGAAAATAAATGATTTGATGTACAAATTAACTGTTTTATTTTAAATACCTTTTACTTATTTACGAGCTTGTATTATTTTTATTGATAACTAGCTGTGCCCCGTGGTTTCACCCGCAGCGCCCCCGTTCCCGTGGGAATTTTGAGATTTTTATTCCATAATTTTCTGATATAAAAACCTTCTCCTGACAATAAGGAACAAAATAAAAAAAGAATCATCCAATTTGGTGCAGTCGTTCTAAAGTTATGCGCTTAGCAACAGATCAGCGATTCATTTTTATATTATAGATTAAATATTTCGCAATGTAATCAATGATAGAAAGTTTGAAGATAATGTTAAAATATATGACTTAGCTATGCTAATTTTGAATAGATATTGTTAGGAATTTAGGGTGAAAATTCGGAAATGTATTTCTAAGTTTTAACTATGTATGGCAAAACAAAAATGACTTCGAGTGGCTAACGATAAAATCCACCAGTGTTACAACAATCGCATCAGCATTTTTCATAAATTAAAATGTACCTATATGAATGTGTTATAAACACGTGTCTTAATTGCTTTTTATATAACACGTGGTAAACAATTTCCGGCATTGTACATATAGTATTGAGAACTAATATTAAAGGAGCGCAAATGAAACACCAATTAATTTAGAAAGTTTTATTGCAGGTTGAAAAGGCATGGTGGGAACGACAAAGCAATTACTCTTCACCTGAATACTCAGGTTCCGCATTTATATTTCATTTTTAATTATTATCTATAACGTACCGTATGCAATTGTGATAACAGTTCGTAAAATATAATTAAGTTTATAACATGGCGTGATTAATTTTATACAACGTTATAAATAATATAACTTTCATAATTTACGTGTGATTTTTATAGCGTTAGATCGAGTATGTCGTTGGTATTCAATAAGCCAAAGTTATCAATTTATTGACATAATTTTCCCATTAAATTGTTCAAACCATAATACTTTGTAAAGTGATATTTACAACGTGTGATTTTTTTAATGTATATGTCTTTGAGCGATTCAAATTATACAATAATTAAATTAATCACTTGAATATCACAATTAAAGTTATAGTTTTCTTTGCGTTGTTTATATTTTGAACACAAAAACCCAATGTCAGTGTAATAAAGAATTAGGTAAATACTCCGATATCGTAGCGTCTCCTGACCGCTACTGAACCCTTACTTTACGTTGGAGCCAAGACATCATGACGCTTGGTCAGTCTTAATTTTTGATGACATTAGAATCGAAATAAATCATTGCATACGGCACAGCTAGTGTTAACAGTAGGTAGTTAAATACAATTGTATATTTACCAATTTTAGGTACAAACAAGAAAGTAGACTAGTCATGCTAGGTATATTTTATCTAATATAAATAGATTAGCTGGGACTATGTTTTACATTAATAATTCACTTAGAAAGTATCCAGATAATTCTATACCATAGATATATTTAACAGTTGTGATGTAGTAATGTTAGTTAGTACCAATTGAGACTCAGGTCTGATTAATGTTTGCCACCACATCAAGTATATACAGTTATTATATTTAAGGATAAGTAAACAAATCATTAGTTAGTTGTATACAGATAGTTTCTAAGTAATTCTGTTGGTGAAAGTGTTAGTTCAACACAAACCCCAGCATTTAAATTGATCTAAAATTCAACCTTCAGTTCCATCTAAAGGAAAAGCAACACTTAATTTTAAATAGGTATTCATAGATTAGTAGTTTTTATTATATCAATTTATCACAAACAACAATGGTTTGCTATTATTTAAATATCGTTATATATAGTCAACAATCGTCATGTGTGCAATATTAAATACAGTGAGTGTTTACAGAGTGCTACAACCCTCTCAACATATTAGTGATATATTAAACTTGTGGGTTAATAATGTTATAATAAAGATTAAAGTTAAGAAACATCGATTATGGCTGCGACATCATATTATCTAGTTCTCTTTTTCGTGTAAATTAATGCCTTTGATTGACTTTCAAATCGCCTTTAAGTCTGATTTTATCTTTTGATAGCTGCCATCGTGACAGTAAAACTTTCTATCGGAAACTTCGCGTAATCGCTTTGCAATGAGATGAAGTCTAATTGAATTACTTTGAAATCTATCTTGAGTATTGAAGGCTAGTTGTGATTATATATTTGATAAGAAAGTTCATCTATTGACTTATCATTCAATTAAGTACTTCGCTTTAAATCGTATCCTCAGTCCAAGAATAAAACTCGTTTAAATTACAACGTACAAACACCTGAATTACGTCTTTCCAGTTATGGTCGTTTTTTTTAATTGATCGGTACAATCATTTCATATAATCACTCTACGAATACGAAATACACAGATAGTTTAGTAGACAGTATTATTTAACGATGGTCATTTTGCCATTACGATGTTTCCAAACAATACGCGTTAATTACTTACTGATTGTCCGCTACATTAAATATTTAAAATGCTACAAGGTACATCAACTATTCAACACATCAAATAACACATAAATAACAAGAACAACTAACAACCACGTGATGTAACAGTTATCAATTGCAACCATATTAAATATTACAACTTGTAGGATATTACTAAAGAACAGCGACTTAATCTGTGCACAGGAATGCTATCCACTATATACGATTAATTATATTAAGAAATATAATTGAAACTTAATATTGATTTGTTTACGTGTCGTAACGTAGATATTAAGAGTATTTTGGTACTGTTGCAGTTTTACTTAAGATACGCTTCTTAAAGTATTAGACCGTGAATTAGGAAATGAAACACCTTAGTAATAACATAACAAAACTAACAACATACGTGAGTATAATATAATTAAACTATAGTGTGTTAAGTTGTGCACGACAGAGAAGTTAGTAACACCCTGTATCTTACTAAAATACTTTCTTACACTGAACTTTCCCACCGCCCTGTATGTCTGTGTTTATGATTTCGATGTAACAATGTTTCCTTAACGGTGTAAAAATTCAATGCGAAAAATTAATGTTACTCCATTACCACGCTAAATGTTGACTGATAGACCAGTTAACATCATAATACAAAATTAAGTTGGTATATCGGAATTATTATTGTCAAGATCATAATAATTTCTATTAATAATAAGTATAACAAGTATAAAATACACTTCCTCTCTCCCTCACTCGCATAATGTAAACCATTACATTTTGTATCAAAATGTTTCACTATTCGTCGTTACTCGCGACTCGCGCCCTTTGCTCTAACAGCTGTCAAGTGTCAGTAAAACGGCGGGAAATGTGCTAAATGAAGAGTGGAATGTTATAAAACATTTTACCGAGTGTTATAAAACTTTGATTAACTAGAAATTAGTTGAAGATTGTAAGCAGTAATAGTTGTAAAGCTGCTAGTTAGGTTAGGGATGAGTATCGTTGTGTGCAGTATATCAGCCAACAAGTAGCGACACACGTATCATACGCGTCTATCCATACCCTCTACACGGCAGGTACTAGATCGTGCTTCAGTTATTAACTAGTAATAAGTATTAGCTATATACAATACAATCTACAAAGATTTAAGACCGTTTCTCTACACACATATTAAAATACAGACACTCAGTAAGCGTAAGTGTAAATAACATTAATAAATTGTAATTATAATCTCTACAAGTTCAACGTGTGCCCTGTGGTGAAGATTCAACACCCGCTACAAATGAAAACGCTCGTAAGCAAGCATCTTAACAATAATAATTGTATATCTGTGATCAAACAACATACGATATGCGTAAATACAAGTATAATAGCTGTAAAAGAATAGTTGTCAGATCGTCGGCGAAGATATAGAGCTCGCCCAGCAGAGAAACGGTCGAGGACGCTCTGGTGGTGTAGCGCGCGAGTGCCCCCTGGTCGTCCGAAGGTGTTTCGAGTAGAAAACGAAGTGGGGTTAAAGCCTAAGCGTTGGACTCCTTGAGGTCGGTGAGCCTCGCGAGCTGCGCGGGCTCGAGCTCGTCGGGGATGGAGGCGCGGCCGGCGCGCGGCGCGGCGGGCGGCGACTGCGGCGCCGTGGGCGGGCCCGACTCGCCTTCGGAGGCCGTGGAGCTGGAGGCGGGCGCCGCGCTCTCGGCCGGGCCCTCGCCGCGCCGCAGGCACACCGCCGTTTGCTCCGACAGCGACGACTCTTCGTCCTCGTTGTCCTCCGCCTCCACCTCAGCCGGCGGAAACGGCTGCTCCGGCTCCTCGACCATGGGCGTCGCCGCGGTGATGACGATCTGCGCCACGCCCAGCCCGCACTCCTCTGCCTCGGGGATCTTAACTTTGGGCAGCACAGGCTTGCTCTGCGCCGGCGCCGGCGCCAGTTCCAGCTCCTCTTCCTCCTAACAAACGACACAGTTACACAAGAGAGCCCGAACAAGTCATTATTATAGAAGTCATAACGTTGTGCCCAAAAGAAGTAATGATTATAGAGCCAAAAACGTAGCGAAGAAGTAGAATTATTGTTTGTTTATTTGATTATTTAGTTATACTTATTGATCTGCATGCAAAGGGAAATGTGCCATGCCTTAATGGAGGTGAAATCGCTAAGTGGGTATTCTACCAGAAAGTAATAAAAATCGAGAATACAATAGGTATTACCGCTGGAAAATTACAATAGTGAAACAACGTCAGTGCCTTGCATCCCGCCGAGTGCTGTCTAAGTACCTTACCTGCCGCCACCGTACGTAAGTGACAACAGGACATGAAGCATCACGTGAATGTACAAAGCTAACCGAAACATTTAGTTAAAGTGATATCAAACCTCGTCTTCGGGACCTCCGCCGAGCACTTCGTCGACTGATGCATGGAAATAAAGTCATTAGAAATTAAGAACATGGAATATTAAGTAAATTCAATACTTAAAAATGTGTGTTGTCTCCCATTAGTGAAGTCAATTGGAGTGCCATAACCTTCATCACTTACCTACAATAGTGACGGCCGGTGGGCAGACGAGTGGCGGCGAAGATTCTGACGCCATTGCGAATTGCGTGCCATATTGTTCGTGTTTGTTCCTAGTGAGCTCGAGGTTAAAGCTAAAGTCGGGCTGCTCGTCATCGTCGTCGTCGTCGATGTCGGCCGGCGGCGGCGGCGGCGGCAGCGACGGAGGCGCGGCTCCCTTACTGCTGTTGTTCTCCATATATTCTGGCAGCGTCCAGGGCAGTAACACACATACATCCAACACCCCGTCACCCGACACCCCCTCGTCATGCTACCTCAAGTATTGCCACCGAAATGTATGAAATATTGATGCTTAAAATGACCGACCGTTCAGGCCTTAAACTATGTCAACCTACCCGTTGGCGAATACTGTTTACTGTTCAATGATTGCAAAGTAAACCAAAAGTTTACATTACGATCGATACCTACGAATCGAATCCAGTCACTGGTATCAGCTATTGTTGCCTACCTAATCTGATACTAGGTCACAAATACCCAGCCAGTAAAATAAATATTAAGCTTTTCCCTTAAGTGTTGACTAGCCGTAACGACAACAAATCCTGAGATATGTTTATTATAGATTTTTTCATTTGTCCCGCTATCGATATCACTGTTCAACCCACACCGATACACCAGAAATTGGTACTTTAGGTAAGAAGAGGGAGAAATGATTTGAAAACTTTTTGTATAGTCTATTCTTAGACTCGAGATTTCTCTTGGTATTATTGGCTCTGTTCTTACTCAAGACTTTTGAAGTGCATTTTGTTCCGTAACTACCGTTCAAAGCAAATACGGAAATACTTAGAATTCGACCTTCCCTAGAAGCAAATATTGAAAGACAAATATCTGTCCACTTTTCTGTACATACAAAAGTTCTATCTAGTTACTTTTCAAAGGGAATATTGAGTATAATTTATTCATTTCGAGTAGGTTGGTGACTAACCCTGGTGTCGGAGTGTTTAGACCGCGTAACGGCGTCCGACATGGTCTGACGGTTGAAACAACGGGGACCGACTGCTTTACGTGCCCTCCGGAGCACGGCAGCGCTCAAATAGAAATGCCACCATCAGCCACCCATCCAAGTAGGGGCCGAAATGCACGTTACTTAACAATCGCAATGAACTAACATCACTCAGTCAAAATACGAGACGAGCGCTACTATATTAAGCATCGAGTCCCTTCAATTCCAATCGTAGATGACAATACTTGAACTAACATTGTCAGCAACAAAAAAATACATTTTAAAATCGTTTTTTAAATCATTTGAGACACTCACTTGCAGACTTATTACATTTTTTTTATCCCAATAAAGTAAACAAGTGGGTTATATTTTTGACATAACAAAAGCAATTTGAAACAATTTCAAGGCAGTTTTATTTTAAATACTCGTATAGCTAATTACCGGGTAATGGTATTCAAACTTAAATGACTCTACCTATGTTTGAAAGGATATCCGACGCTATCTTACATCGTGCATAGCATGCAAAAAATATGTTCATGGACCTATGATTGGTAGATAGACATTAGAATATTGAAACGATAAACAAATATCACAAAATTAATGTCGCTCCTGAAAAATGTTACATGTTATATGTTATATATAACTACTTGTAAACTTTATGTTATATATACGGTGTATATCGAAATCTTGCCGTTATAATATAAAATGTTTTAATATAATTACGTTATGTAATATAACAGCAACCATAAACTTTTAATTGGAAGATGAATATCGTTTCAACATCCCTTGTATATCCGTGCTTCGTAATACCATGCCAACCGGAACGTTTGACCCAACCAGCCAAAGCTCACATCACTGGGTGACTGACACTTAACATGGCACGCAGTGTACATTACTTCAAACCTTCATAACCGTCGTGGGAACAACTTTGAACAAATCTTTATAACCTTCTGAAAAATAGTGCACCGCTGCGAAAATGGACAGTATAAATTCAGTTTAATACATAATTATTAATGTTCAATTTAAGCTTTATTTACATCATGTTATAAAACAAAGCAAATAAAATGAATATTTAATGTGTTCCGAATTTGAATACCAAACATCAAGTTTTAAGGTATTAAAACATCATTAATCTATTGAAATATTTATTACTATAATGAGGCAGCCAACATTTTGTGGATATTCGCTTGGGTTATTAAATTTCCAATAACGCAGGCGGTCGCTGCTAACCGACCAGCATCATGAAGTTATAATATTTATATTTGAAACAGTTTGAGCGTAAAGTACACTTTATCAACTTGAAAAGATTTCCTGTAAATTGTATTTACAGTGAGAACTTATTTGAAGCTCGCGAGCGAACACTGGGTGTGTTCGATATTTTAAAGAGTTTCCGAGACGTTGTAAGCTTCTTTAAGCTTTGTTGGGTTAACTAATGCTACATTGTAGTGAGAGTATCTTGCTTGCATTGCGACTGTTTGCTTAACATAATGGGTGTAGTCTAATTGTTTACCGATTTATTTAAGGGGAAGAACAGACTTTTATCTAGATTTTTATGAGTAGAATATCTTTTTTCGAAATCGATTAAAAATAGAAATATTTCGCGATCATATCTTTATATATTTTCTTAAATAGGAGAGATATGTAGTACAATAAAAACGAACATCTACACGAAAACTTTCCCCTGGTAGGTATTTAAAGTATAAATTTTATTCGAAATAGAAAAGCGTGCTCTACAACTTATATGCCTTATATGCCATATCCAGTTAAAATCAAATATACCTTAGGTAATTTCAAAAATTTCTGTTGGAAAATTAAAATTAAAATTTTAACTTCAACAAACGGTTTTAACTAGGGAAATCTCTAAATGATTTGTTCAAAATTGTTCCCATACAATTGTGTGGTGTGTTGGTACTCACGTTCGTCGTCGTAGGCGCCGGGGGGTGTGCCAGGCGGTGATGAGAAGACGGGAGGCGCGGAACCGGGGGGCGTCCAGTCTTCGGCGTCCCCGGTGCTGAGGGGGTCGCCGTTCTGGGAGTAGGCAACCATGTCAGTTTGGGAAGAGATTAAAAAATAGCCTGTTATGTCCTACTGCTGGGCAAATGCCTCTTATCCCACTGAAGATAAAATTATCAGTATAGTGACGAGGATTGATCTCTAATCAAAGCCATGTTTGAGAAGCAGAAACATGTTTTTTTTCTCAACCGGGAATTGAACCCAGGACTCCAGTCTTGGCAAGCGAATGCACACTGGACCACTGAGGAGGTGGGGGAAAAGATGTCATGCTCACTCCGCTCAACTCGATTCAATAAAAATACACTTTAAACGGGGATTTTAAGTCGTAAGTAGAGTAGGTACCAAACAAGTAGAGCACTCTAATTAAATAGCAAAGAAATGTCGTATTAGAATATTAGAAGTTTAATAATGACCTTAGCTATCTACTTTGATTCTATTCATCGACTACATTTAAGCAATATTCATTTTAGGATAACAAAATAAACAAGAGAAGGTCGTGTGTACATACAGGGGTATTATAGGGCTGAGTATTAGACGCCCTTAAAACATTTCCAAAAGCACAATCGATAAAGTTTACAAGTATCGGATACAGAGTTATTAAGGTTGGACAAGACAAAAATGCCTTCTTAATGAACGAAACTCGATGTACTCGATGTGTTCATCGAGCTATCGATTTTCTCTCAAAATTATTTCATTTCAAAGAGATACTCTTATCCATACGGTGAAGCAGCTTAATCCCGCTAAAGGTTGAAGACTCAACTACACGGTGAATCGTTGCTCTACCAATTTCATTTGAAAAGCACTACTTCCTTTCAATGTGGAATGAAAATGGTATCTATGCTTGAGAGATAAGGTTTAAAATGCAAACTTCAAGTCCTAAAACTAGTTGTTACGAATAACTTTTTAGTTGAATTTTTTTTACATTTATTTTACTTCGAAAATATATCAAAATTAGGCCAACTTTGAGATTGGTACAGGTATTTGGACTGGTCAGATGGATGAAGGATGAACAGAAGTATTTAACCCTTATCACCTACCTCATCACACTCCTCCACGATGAGCGACGGGAAGTTCCCGATGACCCCGTTGACCTCCCCGCGCCACCAGCCGTCGTCCAGGTCGTGCGCGTTCCGGGACACGATGCGAATGATCTGGTACGAGAGTCATTTGTCAGGGAATCTAGCATAGGGAGCTGCATGCGTAGTTTAGCACCAATTTCACCTTTACAACTGAACTCGATCAGTTAAACTTCCTTCCTAGTCCACGTGCTTCAAAAAGAACTTCAAAAATGATTCACTAAAACCGACTTTAGCTGGCCGTGGTTTGAGATAGAAATTTGGAACTAAAAGGTAAGGTATTGCCCGGCAATGTCGGGCCACCTACACCTTCTGGATCTGAATTTTTCCAAAAGTCTGATAATCGACCCAAGCAGTACCGACCAATTAATGTGAATTCCAATTATCTACCCTATATAAAACCCCTCATAAATAAACATAACCCCAGAACCCATAAATACCTGTCCCTCCTCCAAAGCCAGTTCATCAGGGGCATCAGCGTAATACTCGTACAAGGCGAAGCAGTACCCCAAAGTAGCGAATTGCATGTTCTTATGAGCCACCGAGTCCGGGGACTTATCCTTCACCTCCTCGGCCTTGGCTGCTGGAGCCGAGATTACGGATATCTGGTCCGGTGACTGGACCACGTCAGCATCCTCACCCTCGACGGTGTAGTCCACCGAAGAGAAAGAAATCTGCGAGACCAGCCCTGGTGTGCTGGATGGCTGGTGGACAGATTTTATTTTAGTGTAGCTAGGATACAAACAAAATGTTTTAGACAAGTAAGCAACCTCCTGGCCCGAAAGGGCAGAAGTCAAAAAACTGATTTTAATATAAACATCGACTCAGCTTTCTACAACTGCAAAATTATCGATAAAGTCTAACCTTATGATTGTGAACGCTAAATATTTTTCTGCGAAATGCTTTCAAACTCTGTTGTCGTATAAAAAAACAAAAAATCACGCGATAAATAAAAGCGCAGAATATAAAGCCTTACATTTTGTCTGGAATTAAATTAATTCTGTGATTAAATCAAGTCTACAACATAGCGTACAACATCAAAGCTTTTGCAATTGTTTCCAACAACAATCGCCTTCTACATCTCACAAGAAGCCTTACAACCTCTACTACAGTACAATGACGGAAAAAATTACTTTATGCTACTAATATTATAAATGCGAAGTTTGTGACGATAGATGTATGGATGTATGTATGTTTGTTTCTCTTTCACGCAAAATCTACTGGACGGATTTGGATGAAACTTTACAGTAATACAGGTTATAAATCAGAATAACACATAGAATACATTTTATCCCGAAATTCCCGCAGAAACGGGTACAACACGGGTGAAACCGCGGAGGGCGACTAGGAAAATAATAAAACTAAAGTCAGTCAAAGCTTTTGTACAATTGGCGCCAAAAGAAGTAAATACGCTAAAGAAATAAAATACAATTTTGATTATCAAAATCAACCATGGTTGTCACCAACCAGCAAACACATGTTTGGGTTTGCTCCACACATGTTTGGGTCGGCAGTTGGTTGTGCAGGTTTACCGCCGCGGCCGGGCAATGCCCATAAATGCCGGTCCGAATAGGTGTGTAGCTACCCCAATTGTCGTGGCGTAGCTAGGCGTGGGCTCATGAGGCCTTTCGAAATAAAGACTATTTGCGTTTCGAACGGATTCATAGACCGAAGAACAAATTCGAGATCCCCGCAAATTACTGTAAAGGCCCTCTGATGCAACTCCACCTTCAACCATATTACTCCACGCTACGCCATTGCCTGATCGAACAATTATGAACAGTTTTAAATACCACATCTAAAGCTTTGCACGATTCTTCTAGCAGCGGATCGCAGCCCATATGAAGTGATAGCCCCCGTTACCTTGCTCACCTGGTCTCTCTCCACATCCAGGTAGTTGTGCGGCACGTAGCCCTCCTCCCCGCGGTAGTTCCTGGCCCGCAGCCACCCGTCCCCGTCTCCTTCACCAACTACCTCCAATTGTTCGTTTTCTATTATAGACAACTCGTCCGGGTTTTGAGCCTAACATCAGAAAGCGTGTGGTCAGATTGGGGTCTAAGAAATTTTAATTGGGTCGAAGTTGAGTCAAACCCAGGATTTGAAGAATTAAAGTATTTATTTTCAAGATTGGGGTTAGGATTTTTTTTAACGGTGATTTTTTTCGGTTACGGTGAATTTCGGCGGGTTTAAATGTTGATTTCTTTTGAATTTTTGTTCTTTCTTTTGTTCTTTTGAAACTTGGACTATACTTTTTAAATTACGTTCTTAGTATCTTACTTATAGCAGCAAACGAGGTGAAATTATTTAATTACATCGTTTAACTAAAGTTCTAAACCATTCTCAGAATGGAACACCAGTCGAAGTTATCGATTGTTGGGTTAGGTTGGTGAATTAATTGCCGGAGCAAATTGAGTCTTCAGTTGTTTATCGAGAAATACATTTGTTATAATCCATGCTGTTATTTTCCTTTAAAAGATGCCTTTTAATAATGTTCCATTTACACCATAAATAGTTAAAACATAAACTGTGGAATGTGCAAATCGTAACAAATTCAAAAAACGGCAATATTTTATCAGTTTCCATGTACAATCATAATATATTCCGTTCCATATTCTATATTCACTGGAATCTTATAAATAACCAATCATTCACAGTGATCTTGAACTTTTATTCTGACATTTAGATACCCACATCGCTAGCGGTAGTATTTATCATTTTCGCGATTGCTGTACCAAAAAAACGTCTACCTATATACCTATGAAAAAGAATTTGTAATAAAATAAGAGGATAGGTACGCAATAAAACTTTATTTCTAAAAATAAATACAATTTCATTGTAATTTGCATCACATCCCGTATTCTATATAGTTAAGTCTAGATTCCTACATGGCCTAAGTATCCTAACTATCATCTTGCCTAGCGCTAGATCTGTGTGTGATTGCATAATATTATTGCTTTAGCCATTACTTATTTAAAAGATGGCTATAAAAAGTGCGCCCGGACCTTCACTTCTGAATACCGTCACTTTTGAATACTGGGTTAGATAGAAGTAACATCGTCTAAAACATGTTGACTTAAAATTTGATAAATTATTCATTGTAAGCCTAGTCTAGCGCACTGAATAAAACCATCCCTTAATGCGTAAATGGCAGCTGAGACCTAGGACTAACCTACACTGTCTATGAATAATATCTAGAAGTGATAATCAGTTACCGTGTAGGAGTACAGTGCGGTGCACTTGTACAGGGGCGGCGCGGGGGTTTCCGGGGCCTCGGCGGGCGCCTCGGCCTCCGCCTCGCCCCAGTTCACCTGCGTCGGGTCGTCCCACCCGGCCGTCAGCTGCTCGATGCGCTTGCGTTCCTCTTCCAGAGACGCTAGGGATACAAGACATTTATGGCTAAGGCAGGCGGGTTTAGGGGCTAAGATAAAATACACTTAGATGATGACTATGTATGTTTTTATCAACGAGTTCCCCTTCATAAAACCGCTCACCATAAAACCTATCCCAGCCCCTGCCTACTTGACCTTCCAATCCTAAAATGACGCAAATTTTAGACCGCCTCCGATATTGAAACAACCGGGACTAACAGTTTAACTTGCCCTCCAAAGCACGACAGCTGAAAATGTCATATGCATCAACAAGGGCGTAGAGGTGGCGATGCACTGAAACGGCATGGTATGAATACCATGTATTGTGTACCATCAATATGATGAAGAGGAAAACGTAGGAGAACCTACCGAACCAGGGTCAAGCCCTCTCTAAATCGAAATCCTCTTCCTTTACAAGACTCCCTAACAAAAATCCTGGATCCACCACTAGTATAAATAAGTGCTAGAAGGGTGGGGGGGGGGAGGAATGCGAAAGTTTGTGAGGATAGATGTATGTTATGTATGTTTGTTACTCTTTCACGCAAAAACTACTGAACGGATTTAGATGAAACTTTACAGTAATATAGGTTAGAATAATACATGGGATACATTTTATTACAAAATTCTCGCGGGAACGGGCACAACGCGGGTGAAACCACAGGGTGCGGATAGCTTTAATAATACAATTTGATTTGGTTCGCGTGGGACGATTGCGTCCCTTCAACCATCAAATGAAAAATCGGGTGATTAGGAACATCATTCATGTTCCTAATCCAGTCTCCCGATTCCCGGAACGTCGAGGATTTTTAGTGTTGTTCTGACAAAATGCAACCGACCCGGCCCGGAGACCTACATTGTCACAATTATTTTTGCCGGCACGCGTCGGTGATTTAGGAAACATGTAGAATAAATCTATTTCTAAGTTGGGCGTAACATTGACTCGAGTACCCACTATAAAATTCTAACACTATCAAATCTAAACCGATCCGGCCCGGAGACCTACATTGCCACAATTGTTTTTGCCGTCGCGCGACGGCGATTTATTCTACATGGTTGTAGAATAAAATATATCTTAGGGTAACCATAAAATTGACACAAGTAAAACTATCAAATCTAAACCGTAAATCTATATGTCAAAAAGTGTCACAAAAGAAATAAAATGTCACAAGTTGTAGATAAAAGTCACAAATTATTTAAAAATGTCGACAAATCAATAAAAACGTCAATAATTCACTTATAAAATATAAATAAATTTCTTAAATTGCCACAAATTCAATAAAATGTCGCAAATAAAATAAAAATATCACAATCTATCTCTTAGTAATACGTACCGTCAACCTCCTCATCTTCGACGTCCTCCTCCGCCTGCGACTCGGAGGTGGTCCTCTGGTGGCCCGCGATGGCGCCCGAGGTGCCTGCCTCGCCCTCCGTGTTGTCACTGTCGTAGAACGAGTCCGAACTCGGCTGGTCCTATGAGGGGTCGGGTTAGAATGTGGCCGGCGGTTGAAGGGTTAACAGATGAAGAATAGATATGGAAGTTATAGAGATAGGAGTTACAGATTTAGTTGCGGATGAGATAATAAGGTTGTTAATAAAATTAAGTTTCGAAGTTGAAAGGATTACATTTGAAATTATTTACAAAAAAAAATAGTTTAGACACTAAACTTTTCCGACACGCTTCCGCGTATTTTTTTTAATATAAAGAATTAAATTACTGTATTACCTACATTAATTTATTTGTATTCACCACTCAACACCCCAGCCAAAAACAAAATTAAGAAGAACTTGATATCAAGAAAAATGTCAGAAAGAAGAGAAATTCGACGCTTACACTAACAGCGGCTCCAGAGGCGTCAGTCCTGACGCTCAGCAGGCTGCTGCTCCTGGGCAGGGGCTCCTGCACCGCCAGGAGATCGATCTCCTTCAGCCACTCGTCTACTGGCGCTCCGCTGGTCTTCAAGCACTCCAGACGAGCTTCATACTTCATCTTGGAGGTTTCCGACCGACGGACATTGGCGCGGAGCTCGTCGATCCTCGCTTCTAGATCAGGCCCGTTGGGATCGTTTGGGTCCACCTGGGTTAGGGACATTGGGGCATGATAAATGTCACAGTTTAAATTGATGAGCTATCATTTTGTTGGTATTTTTTTAATGTAATGGTTTTTTATAAGATTTTCTTTTTAATAAATAGAATATTTGGGAAGGTTTTCGATTAGGAAAATTGTGATTTTTTATTAAAATCAAATTAATTGAAAATTGACACATTCGTAATTTAAAATTTAGAAAGAATTTTCATTGGTTTTTTATAATGTTACTTATATTTAAGTTATTTTATTATACTTGCTTTTCATTTTGTATTTCAATTATTTTTATTACCTCGCTCATTTTTTACAATAGAACTAAAAAAATGCATTATCTTAAAATAATATTTTAAAATTGAATTAATATAATTCGTAACGTAACATACATCAAATATTCGGTTGCATCGGGCTCGGAGTATCAACATCATGTTCCCCATTTTATTTTTTTTCAAAATATTTTTATAAAGGATGTGTATACGTGTGAGCCCGCTCGATGCACTGGACACTATGCCTAGACGACCACCCTCCAACTGTGCAGAGAGACACTCCAATAGTATCGATCCGATATTCAAAGTCAAAGAAAATGGTACTCGATTACGTATGTAATTTTGTTAGAATATTTCCTGTAAAATAGAGCTTGGAAAATGTTTTATTTGATTAATATTATTTGATAATACAAACGTCGTCGCCTGACTGTCGCCTGACGTCGATCAACTTACTAACTTTGTTAGTATTGTGTCCGCACAATACTAACAAAGTTAGTGCAGGTTTCATGCGGAACTTAGAAATAACAATAACGAACTGTTTCTATATAATAATAATATAATACATATAAAAATACTAATATCAATATTTATTTGACACCCAGACGGCGATGCCTACAAATATGTCTGCACATATTGTTGGCTCTAGACGGGAATCGAACCCGCAACCCGGCACAGTAAACGCTTTTACATGCCAATGCCAACGGAGTTTATATGGAGTTGTAACATCTTAAATTGGGTCAAGGCCATCATTGTAGAACATACTCTGCTGACCATATTCTACACGTAATTCGCACAATAAAGTAATAGAAAGAACCATTGTTTATTTACATGCATCAACAATAATTATGTCTGAGAACAGCACACTTGTCAACACATCAAAAGGGTACTTTGGTCTTATTACAAGTTAAATATCAATGAAGAATTCCCTCTGTATAGTCCAAGGTACACGTTGAAATTATACCCGTCTATTTTCAAACTTCGTGCATTAATTTGAAGTTGTCAGCGTTTTGATAAACATTAAATAGTGAACGAGGAATGATTGAATAATGATTTAATGAACGAAATAAATCATTCACTTACTGACAACAGTATTGAGTGTTTGGTAACATTTTTGGTTTGAAATTAAGATACGTCAGATTACTGCACGAAATACTGAGGTGAGTTATGACTATTATAGTGTGAACCATAGGTATGAACATGATGTGAACACTGATTGACACAATCATAGTATGAATACTTGAGATACAATAACATAGACAAACAACTGAGTAATACTGGACATCCCTTTGATCCGCAACTGTCGGTTCTTGTGTGTCTCTCAATGGAGTCAATTGGCTTTGATTGGCTCTGCATCTTCTGACTAGTTTGTTTCGACCTCCTCGAGTATTATATACCACTTGACGCTTTGATCGACCGTTAAAAGGCATTCTATGAATATGCGACGTTTATTAAGAATATGTTCAGTAAGTGTTATTAACTCGATACATTTTCACACACGGTTGTTAGAACAAAATAGTGCTTTTATTAAAAACTGCAAGCATACCAGGATATTATCCATATAGCATCAATAGACGGAATATATAATGTAATTACTTGATACCATATTTTGTCTTTGTAACATAGTAAGGCTTTGCATAATTACACATTTCCCACGTTCAGTATTAATTTATTCTTTGTTAATTAATAATTTTTCGGAGGACGTTTTGTAACGTAATTATCCTGGAACGTAATTGCATAATACGAGCTAACTATTAAAACTTAATGCCCATTATAACAAAGAAGAAAGTTGTAGATGAAAGTACCATCATAGTATGATGGTCATACATTGAACGAATATTCGAAGATATGTCAATACCTCACAACTATCGAAAAGTGATTTAGCAAGATTTGATCTGAAGTAACAACCTATCTGTAAAATAAAAGATTTTAAGTATTTCGAGTAAAATTAAAAAATGTACAGGATTAAATTATTAGACCCAAAGTTAGTTCTAACTGCTGCCGTCCGAAAAGTCAAAACTGATTAACGAATAGATTTAAAAAACGTCGTAAAGATGCTCATTAATCTCCTCTACGTAATAATTTGACATCACTCATTGATCAACCACTCAACAACTTATGAATGAATCATTTTGACTTCTCTGAGTAAGGCAGTATTTCTCATGAGGTACTCACTTTTTGACCGGCATCTCTCATAGCCTGGTAGACGTAGATCTTGCGGGACGCGTCCCTCACAAGGGCGGTTTCCCGGACCACCCTTGTGGCCCAGCGGCGGGCCTCTTGGCCCAGGGTCAGGGCCACCGCGTCATGCTCTATGGTCACTGTGTCCACGGGGTCGTTGTCGCACGGTTCGAACTCGTACTGGTGGGACGAAAGGAATATATATAATAAATACACCCCCACAAATTCACACACGGTTAAATAGACCCAAACTAGGCTTTTAAGTTTGTATTATGGAATTTAAAATCACTAATTAAATATCTAGTGCAGAGGAGTATTTGAAGAATATCTCGTTTTTAAACTCCCGACGGCGAATTTTTTGCGAAGGGGTTAATTACATGTTTTAATTTCACTTGTTTGTTCTTTGTCTCCTTTCACGTTCTATTAATATATTGTTTATAATGTGAATATCTAATTAGGGCACCTCAGGGTGCTACTTGGTAGGTTTAAACTAAGTTTAAAATTCATATCGTAACTCGAATCTCTCCGAGTTTCGACGTCTTTTTGCGTAAATATTAATCTTAGCATGTTTTAATATAATTAGGCTTTTCAATTATTTACATTGCTTAAGTAAAGCTTCCAAAGATGATTTTTATTATAACCGTTAAGAATTTCACTTGGCAATGTAATTGTAATATCGTTATACTCGTAATTCTGTCCAAGTAATTAAAGTGGAAAGCTTAATTACAAGTCCTTGGGCCTCGCTTGAAATTAAAACGATTTAAAAACAACGACACGACAGCCCTATAGCGTGTTAATTATTACTAACGTGAAAATGGAACTACCTGAATTATTTGATTTTTGGGAGTTCATATTATTTCGTTAGGAAGTCCATTCCAAATATCAGAGGCACTTGGCCGCAATGTTCAGATTAAATTACACTTGACGATTTGATTCAAAGCTCGTACAGAGGAAACGCGATAAAGTGAATGGTACGGCGGCGAAGTAGCGACAGGTGGGTGTCATCCTGTAAGATGAACTTCTAGGAATTTCTTCTTATTGTTTTGATCGATATTTCCGCCAAAGACAATTTTATCGAGAATATTATTTATAGGTTTTACTCCATTCTTTCTCACCGCATCGCAAGCCTATTACATCAACTTTTCTAAAAGATAAAATGTAAAAGTGACACTATCCTAGTACTCGTAGTAGTTTTACTGCCGCACTCAGAATCGTACATTAAATTCAAATTTAACTAATTGGCGTAATTTTTCATCAAAATCACTCATTAAATCTCTACTAAGGAAGCCTTTATGTCACCGATACGGGCGTTATTCTGTTATCTCACTGCTGGGCAAAGGCCTCTCCCCTATCACTCCATACATCCCTATCCTGGGCCACTTCCTTCCAGTTGCTGAGGTATTTGTCGAGATCGTCCCGCCATCTAGGCCTCAGTTTTCCGCGTAGCCTACTCGCCGGAAAATATAAATAAATAAAATAAATACCTACAGGATTAATTCGCACACGGTTATTAGTCAGCTAAGCTCTATGCTACATCTATCATACCTGAATATGCTGTTTCAGCACGGGATAGTACAGATACAAGCACTGCAGGTTGTACTCCCTGGTGAGCTGCTGCGCCTGGTCCCTGATCTTCCCGAAGGAGTGCTGCGTCGCGGAGCAGGTGAGCAGTTCCGTGCGCCCCATCAGGGTCAGGAACTCGGAGACCTTCTCGTAGACCGCCGACTCCATGTACTGCATGCACGTCTGCAGTTCCACGAGGAAGTAGCGGTTCTGGGGAGAAAGAGGGTGGTGAGTTTTGAAGACTAGGCTGTTTTGTTAATGTTGAGCCGTTTTGCTTTGAACATGAGGATATAGACAGGTGCAGGTTTGGAATATGAAATGATAAGTAATATACGCAAGGGTTCCGATCAGAACGAATATGCTTTGAGAGCCTCTTCACAGCACTGACTATTATCCCTATTGAGATAAGTTACGTACCATGGAAAGATGCTTTTAATACTTTTTAGAGTTGCACCTTAAGGACAAAGGTTTTCTTTATCCTCATCCTTCACCTCTATCCTCTCTCTCTCTCCTACTACCTCTCTTCCATCATACTGTCTCACTCTCCCCTCTCTAATTATATATGAAGAGAAGATTAAAAGACAGAAGAGATTAGTCAAAACTTCTATCTTGGCAAGCATCTTGGTCCTACTGGTTCTCCGAGCTCATGCTCTTACCTGGTGTGCGTTGGCTGCTGCAATACTGAGCAGGTAATCATTCCTGGCCCCCGTAGACTTCTCCTCCAGCTGGTCCCGACGGGAGGACACCTTGGCACTGTTCTTCTGCAGTGACGTGATCGATTGGAAGAATGAGCCTTTCTTCTTCTTTAACCTGGTGACGGAAGGTGGAGTTGGAGCCAAAAGACAAATTGAAAACGTCGGTAACATTACCGATAAAATACATCTGTAATCTGATTGACCCTACAAGAGATACGAATATCTTTTCTTACGAAATCTAGATCTTTCATAGTAAAAAAAGTAATGCAGTTCTCATTATCTCTAAAACGGTGGCATAGTTCCTAAGAAAAATCATCGTATCTCTTCAAGTTTCAGGCTTGCACAATGCACATGCTGACCACTGTAAGAAAGCCACCCTGTATAAAATATGTTGTGTACGTCAAAGAAAATATTTCTAGTACCCTTGAAAAAACAAAAATACCTCGACTTTGAGGATATTGAAAGGCGATGCAATTCCCTTACAATGACATTAAAACGTATGGCATCGCCGCTTTGTCCACTCAACTCCAAACAATCTCATGATGTCATAAACCAATACAAAGGTATCGAAGAAGCATAAAGGAGACTTCATACATGAGAGCAATCTCAGTAAAAGCAACACAATAACGCTGGCCGTATCAATATTGGAGTTAGCGCGACCAACGTGATCTCGAACACGATTCGTAAAAATGTACACGTACAAACAAACAAATGCACCGAGCTGTGTGTAGAGCAAATAGAGACGGGGAAATGTGATGAATCTGCCACGCTTTGAAGCTTAAATAATGTGGATTTAACCTTGTTTTAGTGATGTTATGGGGGAACTATATTCACAGTGTTTTTGTAACTTGTATCTAAATGAACGCAGAAATTGGAACAAGACAAGACTCAGAGACATAGAAACGTCTTCACTCTGCGTTGAAAGCATCTAGTAAAATAACAAAACAAGTTTAATCTGAGATATTTACTCTTACAACCAATATTATAGGCCAAAAAATACGAAAGACGTTTACATATCTAATAAGTTTACCATACTAGACATATAATTTTGTCTTTTTTTAAAAGGAAAATCGTTGATCGTCGTCGCGGTAGCTGCACCGTGGCGCCCATAGATGCAATCAAGATGAATGTCACACGTCGTCATTAATAAATAATTCGTATTTAAGTCAAGTGTGAATGATGTTCTAATATTCAGCAACATGTTTGTTAATTCACAATGAAACGGAATAGTTAAGAGGCTAACTTCAGAGGCCTGTGCTCAGAATCTCAGAATTCTCCTGTTCAAGTTATTAAGTAAATTTGAGGTTCCCGAAATGTTTAGTGTCTGAAACTATAGTGTTATAAATAGATGGCCCATTGCACACTATTGACTTGTTCATTTTCTTACGTCTGTTGAGACTGACATTTTGTCTTAACGTTAACTGGTGGGTGAGCGTAAGCAGAAGTAACCCGCGCTAAGTGGTTTTGAAAACTGCACCAGCAAAGTGGTAGCGGCAAAACGGCTAACAATATTACTGATAGTATAATGTGAACCCGCCGTAACACGTTGCTCAATATAAAACAAAGTGATCGAATATTGTCGATGGATGCGACGTTTCAACAAAAATATTTAAAAACAGACTGAAATATCCTGTAAAACTCGTTTACAGTTTTCATTTTATGATGGATATTTTTAGAGAACTTTACTTTATTTATATTGTAAATTCATTTTCATCCATTCTTAATTTCGTTATGGCTTTTTCAGGGAAACCTTTTGACGTGATATTTTTCAACAAAGAGAAATGTTAAGTAAAATAGTAGCAAGAGTTATTAAAAATGTCTCTATAAAATGTGATATTTAAATGGAAAATAATAATAAAAGAAGACCCATTTTATGTTTTAAATTATGTTATGAAATATTTCGAAGTTATTCAGTTGTTGAACATTATAAGTCATTCTCTACAGCACTATTTTGTTACAGTAACATTGCGGCTTAGACTTTTGAGGAAGTCAAATCGCTGCTATAAGTTGTTTAGTTATAGAAGTCGTCTTGCAGCCACTGAGTTGTTACTGACTTTGAATGGAATTATATTTGAATCCGGAAACTCCGAGCATAGTTGGTGCCAACTTTTGGGAAGGCTCGGGATTTACGAAGCAACTCCACAGGTCACCGGACAGGTTTTTCAATTAAACGTGGTTACCTTCCTGCAACTGTTCTAGTTTAATTGTAACTGGTATCGCCCCGCCGTTCTACCCGTCAACTTTGGAATTTTGGTAAGAAATGTAGTATTTTTACTATTCTATACTAACATTATAAAGAGGATCTAACTTTGTTTGTTTGTAAAGGCTTATCTTCGGAACTATTCATCCGATTTCAAAAATTATTTCGCTTTAGGTAGATTACACTTCAGGTACGGACATACGATATGTATTTTTTTTTCAATTAGGAATCGGTAGGTACTCAATTTGGAATAATGTAATCTAAAGTATGAAAAACATGCGTAAAAATGTGTTATCGGCGTGCGGTGCTAAATCTATTGATGATACATAAAAACAATGATGAAACAATATTCAAAGTCATATCAGTATTGCGTACAAACAAGTTTGCAAGGGTCGTCTCCATAACCGGTATTTTTGTAAAAATTCATTTGTTAAAAAGGTGTGTAATTTTATGTTGATGATATTAATGTAAATCAAAATAAAAGGTTCTTAATCCAATCCACGTTAATTATGTTACTTTAAATACCTTTTTAAATTATTAAAATCGGACAGTAAGTTTCGGACTTATGGCGGGTCGCTAGTTATCATATACATACCAATATTTTGTATGATTCGAAGGCATTGGAAAGCGGGTCGTACGATTACTTTTATACACAGATCTTAACGATGCTAAGCCTTCTAGAGATTATCCCAAACAAACAACTTAAATATAACATAAATTTCAGCTTTATTTATATATTTTTAAACACTAACTTGCGAAGCTTATTTAATTCGATTTGGTTCCGATGCGATCGTGTTAGCTGCTAACCGGACTGATTACGAACGAATCTGCTCGCTCGCCAAATAAATTAAGTATAAATCTCGTAAAGGGCGGTTTCCCGCCCGTCCTATTAGCCGCCCGCCTGGATTCACACCTATTGATTTACAGACATTATAATCTTCGCAGATAACTTGATTTGGCTTGTACCAGATTAACCGCAATTTAGTTTCACCTGCGAATGCACTTTCTGGTTTCAATCGACTGAAATGGATAACGTATATCGTACATCAATTTCTATGTTGACTGTTCGCGAAATACTCGTGAAATAAATTAAATACTAATTTAACTTGTATGGCGAAGTTACTATGAAAGCCAGTGACGCAAGCTCAGTCATTCGTTCATGACTGTATGTGATCGCTGGATTAGATAGTATCGGTCAAAACCACCAAAATCACAATTAATCAATCTAATAGGTAATTTTAAAATACCTATATGCATGCAGTGGTTGGTCATCGCACTGCAAATTTTTAGCCAAAAATTTATAAAATTTTGATTTCTTCTTCGATTCTTCTCTCCTTTACATACTTGCAACACTTTCAGTCTTTAGGACTTAGGGCGGGTTGCCTCAGCTTACGCTTACGCTCCATCAACCGTTAACACAAAATGTCAGTCTCCATAGACATAAGAAAATGAAAAGTCGTCGCTTTCTACGGCCCGAATAACTTTAACAGACATTAAACAGTGTTAAAATTCGTGAACTTTCTTAGGAATGTATATTACGATAACATCATTTCAAAATAACCCACCCTTATCATGTCTAGGTTCAATCAAATGTACCTATAATGAAGCGGAATAACTTGTTCGTTTGTTTCAAAACACTAATTTCAGGAACTACCCAATGGGAAATAAAAATACCATATTTAACCGATTAAGTCACTAGATCCATTTTGCTCTAAAAAGTAATAAAGTTTATCTCCAAACCCTGTAACGACTATTGTACAACGTGTCAAAAGAGAGTCAACGAACGCCGGACAGTTAACTTTAATCCCATTACCCGATGTTTTCAGCTTGTCAGACGCGCTCTTAGTTCGGTGTCATACTGGATGTGAACAAAGAGGTTTTAACTAAAAGCTGTTGAAAGGTATCTGCTGGAGTCGTGTGTTATTGAGTTTGAACGACAAAGACCATTAAGGGGCCTGTCCATCACACTCGTTCTCTGGAGAACAAAAGGTGTCATGTCACACACAACAAACTATTATCCCACCTACGTACTGCACCTATTGTTAACGAAAATATATAAAAGCATTATGTTTTTGTCTCTCACATATAATACAGAAAAAGCTTTCATCGGTGCGCTGAAATGATTTCCCCGAAATATAGACAGTAATACTCGATAAGAAGATTATGAAATGCATAAAGCTCCCTATACGGCTCTACAGTTACAAAATAAAGCTGAGTTTCCACGGTATTTTAAAGCGCAAACCTAGTAATACTTTTTCAATATAGCTTCCAGAAAATGCATTATAATCGCTAGGTAAATATTGTGAGCATTCGAATGCAAATATTCCGTCAAGGTTCTTTGCAGCCCGAGTCTGGAGATACGTTCGAGATGCACCACTCAGTGCAAAAGAAACATGGTGATCATCGAATTACCAGTTTTAATCTGTAGATATGCTTTTTATGTTTTAATACTTTATTTATGAATAAAAAGTACTGCAACATTAAAGAATATACTTTTTCGTTTCTTTATATTACCTGGTTTACACGAGTTGCCCATCCCCGGGAGAATATCACCCTAAAAATAATTCAAATCCCGTTGATGTTGCAAACCATTAGGGTTTCAATTCGCTTTAATGATGGAAATGTCGTAAAAATATTTACTTAGTTATTAAAATAATCTGTATTCAATAACATTTTCTTACTTGGAATAACAATTTTTAATAATAAATAACAACTTAAGACGGATAATGTTTATTTGGAAATACGATAAATAACAACGTGAAAACTTCCTAGAATGGAAAATAAATATTTCCAATATTTTATGAAGCTGTGTTTATTAATTGAATTCGTGGAAAGCAATATTAGCAATGATATAGACTAACATCGGGTTTCGGGAATAGTTAACAAGCGTGGATATTTTCAGTATTCCTAGTATTTGCTGTGACATCTCAATTGGAATTATTAGAGGGATGAACTGGGAATACGGATACGGATGTTGACTACGAGTATTAGGGTAATTACTGTATTGTGTGGGTATAGGGTTGGAAGACAATACCACATTCAATATTGTGGTATCAGTCCTGATTAATGTTACTTGTATTGTTCAATGTTAATCAAATTAAAAGCATTTATAGGTGTAATTTTGCTTTTGTCAAAAATAGTGTAGACAAATGACCAAAAGATTGTTTTTATTTATAACTAGCGACCCGCCCTCGCTTCGCTTCGGGTAATCAAGATTTCATGTAGGAAAATCGGGATAAAACATTGCGTGTCTCCCGCAGGAATATACACAATCAAAATTTCAAGTGGGAAATTGGGGATAAAATATTACATGTCTCGCGCGAGTATATATGTATACACAATCAAGATTTCATGTGAGGAAGAATTCGGGATAATACCTACATAGCACGTCTTCGACGTTCGTAGTTCGTAGGTAGGTATATCCCCACGCGCTTTGACCGCACGAAACAGTAAGTGGCCCTAAGAGACCCGCCATCGAGCATTATTATTTTGTAAGCAGCGCCCCGCGGTTTTACCCGCGTTGTGCCCGTTCCCGTAGGAATTTCGGGAATTTTTTTACATAAAAACCTTCCTCTTGAATCACTCTACCTATTACAAAAAACCGCATTAAAATCCGTTGCGTAATTTTAAAGATTTAAGCATACAGACAAACAAACAAACAAACACGAAACAGAGACGACTTTATTTTATACTATGTAGTGATGTCATCCATTCATTCATTAGATCATAACGGTCAATAGCCAACTCTGAAGTCGGAGTTCTTGGACCGCCTAAAGGCCTCCGCAATGGCCTAACAATTGAGCTTCGAAGCACGGAAGCGCTCAGACAGATATGCCTATAACGACCACCATTCAGTTAACAATGGTGATGAGAATTGAGAACAGTTCGACTGCGCTATGAGAGTGACGTCATACGTTTAGTTCTTGACTTCTTCACTTCCTAAAACGTCTTAAAATCACCTCTCTTTTGTAGAGGGCAGAAAATATGGACGAATAAATAAAATTGAATTCGAACGAAATGCCTGTCACTTCTAATAAAGTATTCATATTCAAACGATTTACACATAATTATACCGTCCGTAATACCTTCTGTAATTACTAGATAGAGTGTGAAATTACCTTGTATTAATTGTTAAATTTAACATAATTGCAGTTGTTTAATAGTTACATGTTGTTCACTGTCGTCCCGTTGTAATTAGAGAGGTTTAGCTAATAATTAGGCCTGCAGTTGTTTAATGCTCTATCACCTGTGTGAAATACACACTTTAATTGTACTACAGTCGGAGGCCAGTCAGTTGGAACGAGTACAGTCAGTGCAAAGTAGTAGAAGGCACTTGTCTATGGCAGTTTACGTTCGGGAAGTTACAAGTTCTTGATGGAGAACTTATTTTATTTTTGGTGTAATTTCAAAATTTAGCTTGAATGTATTAAATTAATAGCACAATAATTTGGGAACCTATTTAGTTCGGAGTGTTTTTATTTTTCTTAAATATTTCTAACAAGGGATGAGATGGTTATATTTAATGGTTATGTTTTTACGAGGAATAATAGTATATACAGTGCGATAATGTACCAACTGAATTGTCTGCTACTGTTACTTTTACTGGATCAATTATAGTAACGAAACGAAGCTCTTTGCCGGCGCTACAGTGTACGGTGGGACACCCGTGGCCTGAACACATATTCATAGTCACTCGCACACAATACGTCCCATTTGCAACCAAATTACACCTCATCGAATATACAGAACCCGCTTCAATAGAATGTTCAGAGCACTTTGCCTGGACTTTTTATTTGGTTCAGGTTTTGAGATTAAATTTTCTACTGAATAATATAAAGCTGCGGAGAGCTAAACTCATCTAAAAACCAATAACTAACAGCAACGCCAAGTCTTTTTATTTGATTTGTTCGTGGATATTAAACTTCAATATTTATGAAATCTTGATAAAAAGGGTAAGTACATTATTTTTATTTTATTTATTTATTATGCTGCGTTTTCACTGCACCAATTGCACTATGCGAGTTGACATATAGTAATTTTAAGTTAATTGACGTTTTAGAGTTCCTCAATTGGACGTAGGGGGCGTACGCGGCGTACTCCTCGCTTACGCGGCAGGCTACCGGTCTGAGCTCGCGTATACGCTGCGACGTGACGCGCTACGCTCCTGCGACGCCGTCAGTGGGAATCCTACTCAACTCTAGGACGCTTACCGTCATAATTATAAACGCTCTGTAACTTAATCACTGTTATAAAGTGTTTTCTCTTTCGCTCTTCGGAAAATTGCGTATGCCAGAAAGTGACAAAGCATTTGATAGCTTAAGTATTCTTAATACGCGTGTATTATATGGGCCTTAGAGCGGCTTGCACAAGCTTTCGTAATTTAATTTAGCACCTAAATATTTTTGATAAATAAATGACGATAAATTTTAATAGTGTTCTATTTCGTGCAATATAAAGTACAATTTGGACGGAACAGCTTTGGCTTCTTAAACATATTAAAAAGATTTAAGAGTCCTGGTTGCAACTCCAAAATGTCAAAATGTCGTTTCAGGACCAAACCAAAGAGCCTTTTCAGGACCAAACATTTAAGAGAAATAACCATCAATTCGCTTAGAAGAAGAGTTCAGTGGTGTCGGAGTTTTTAGACCGCCTAAAGCCCTCCGACATGGTCTGACCATTGATACGACCGGGACCGACAATTTAACGTGCTTTTCGAGGCATGACAGCACTCAGATAGAAATTCCACTATCGGTCACCCATCCAAGTAGGGGCCGAGCTGCACGTTGCTTAACAATCGCAATTAGTTAACACTGCTCGGTCAAACTTCGCCACGAGCGCTACAAAGGTTCGTGTGCAGTCCGCCCAAAACGTAAGTCCTAAAACTTAGTCCTAACACTTACTTTTCCTCGATATCTTTGGCCTTGTCCCGCACATCATGCGCGGTGTGCTCTTCGTCGAAGTACAGCTTCTTCGTCTTGTCGATGTCGGAGACGGTCAGCTGCAGCTCCTTGTGCGCCTGCGCCAGCGAGTCTGTGCACTGCACAGAAGAGAACTTCGTGAGGATTGTGGAAAACATTAACAAAAACATGTTATAAACACTTCGCTTTATTTTACATTTTTATCTGACGTTTCAAGACAGGGCACGACAGGAACCGTGGTCACCGTCTCAGTTTTCTGTGACCAAGGTTCAATGTTTGTTGTAAAAGGGTTGAAACGTCAGATCTTTCTTTATCGAGTGGATGGTCAACCTGACCAATCCTGGTGTCAGAGTTATCGAGCCGCCAAAGGCCCCTGACATGGCTCATGTAACGACTACTATCCGTAGAAAGTAACCGGGACCGACGGCTTAACGTGCCTTCCGAAACACGGAATCATCTTACTTTTCGGGCAATCAGTTGATTCAGCCTGCAATATAATGTCCTGCCGTTGAAAATAAAGAAATGTTTCTCAGAATATTATTTGCTATTCATTATTAGAATCGTCCCCATCGAGAGAGTGTTGTTTCTATTCTCCTTGTACCTATAATGTTTAAGTGAGATCAGAGCGCTTATTTCCTAGTATTGTCGAGTACTTTCCTCTAGGGTTGGTTAGACTAACCTCGTAAAATGTTTACGTGAAAACAAAACATCTAGTTCACACTCCAAAACAGTTAACAAAACTCATTGAAAATGAGTTTGCAAAGCGCAAAGTGGTCAACTGGGCCCGCAGAGCACTGAGCCCACGGGCTAAGTTGATTTTTTTTTCTTTACGGGCGACTCGACCCAAGGGTCAACCCAGCCCGCTTACTTACCGCCTAAGAGTCAATTCAGCCCGCGGGCGTAAGTACTATTCGGTAGGTTAGGGTTTTTTTTTATCGACTGAACCTGTGGGCTGAGCAGGCCCTTATCGGTAAATAGTAGTCGTGTGATTAGTGTGGGTCGAGTCACCTATGAAAAAAAACGGAGTGGGTAAGGGTCAATTCACACCGAGACGCGACGCGACGCGACGATACTCAAAGAGGCCAATGATTTCGCGCTACGCCGCGCGTCGTCGCGAGACGCATCGCAACGTCGCGAGGCGCATCTTAAAATCGTAGCAGGACGACGCCTCGTTGCGCAGCGAGATGCCGCGAGGCGCAGCGGAACGTATCTACTAGCCGCTTTGTAATCGCGTATCTTTGTAAACTTCTTCCTCTTCCTCTTCTGCAAGAAGTCCGATTATAACAAGATCCCAGTCTATCATTATATTTTCAATCGAGCACTCGACCGAACTGCATCAATTCTAAACGAAGTCTGAACGGAAATAGTAGAGAAGTCGCCACAGCGGCCTCAGGCTGCGCCTCGCGGCGTCGCGCGGCACCGTGAGACGCAGCACCGCTCTTGCACGCCGCGCGTACCGGCGATGCACCGCTGCGTCACGATACGTCGCGCTACGCCGCGAGGCACCTCGAGGCGCAGTGCTGCGTGGTGCAACGTAATCTGAATTCTCACAATGTAATGTGTATCTTTTCGTGTAGTGAATAAAGTATATTCTGAGTCGCTCTATGAAAAATGTGCGCGCAGCGTCGCGCCGCGTCGCGTCTCGGTGTGAACTGACCCTAACTGAACCTGCGGGCTCAGTGCTCTGCGGGCCCAGTTGACCACCAAGCGTTGCAAAGACTCAATTATGGATATCACAGGAAAACGGTAAATTAAATAGAGATTAAAAACATGTCAGGATTACTGACCGCCGCTTACGCGGCGACACCGCTTGACGCGCGGTTTGTAAACTATGCAAATTTTTGTGAATATTTTCCATTGAATCAGAGGTAACATGTCGTAGTTTTTGCATACCTAATTGAAAAGCTTTGTCGTATACCCTGATTACCAAAAGCTGGTACTTATTTGACACTTCACTTAACTTTATTTTCACTCACAATATGTACTCTTACGGTCGCGACTCAAAATATTCTCGGTAATGATCCTTAAGAAATTAAATGTATATTTTTGGCGGAAAAAATGAAATAATTTATTTATTTCAGAGTGGCTTTTTAAATCGGCCTGTGATCTTTTCTTAGATCCTTCTTTACTTAGCAACCAGGTAAAATGTGAAAAAAACACCCTGTAATATTATTGCTCCAATAGATAAAGACAATGATATCCCCTGTTTTAAAATTGCATGTCAATAAGAGTGCCTGTCCTGTACAAAATTGGATAACCACTGTCTCTTTCTAATTATAACTGTAAGAGAGGGAGAGACACTTTACAAATTCATCGTCATTTGCATAGTAATTGGTAGTAGTGTCGAAAATAGACGAAACAATCGAGTGGGGTCTTGACAGGCCCGGGCGTTGCATATCCGAACCAAAGTCATACATAAGCAATGAAGGCGTGCCATAGTCGGTGGTCAGGACACGGGTAGTGTGACGCCCTGTACACTACAGGTGCACTAAGTAATAGGGTTTATTCACACGGTAACGTTGCGGAAGACTTGGTAATAGTAGTATTAGCTGGGCAAAGGCCTCTCGTCTCAAGAAAGACAGTACAGTGAGAAGGATGAGGCGTAAGTAAGTCCGTGTAGGTCAGTGGCCAACCTTGGCGTCGAAGATTTTTGACTGCCTCAAGACCTCCGACAGCCGTCCGAAACAACCGGGAACGACAATGTAACGCGCCGATGAGGCGTGCTTGCCTAATGTGAATTGGTGATCCGACCCTTACCCTGTTATTTACACTGACAGACATCTTCATTGAAGATAGTAGGTATACATAGTTTGAATCAGTCAAGGTGCACTAAGCTAAGTCGACTGCAACTGTCTAATGGAATTACCTATATTCCAAATTATACACATGGATTTATATCCGATCTACTAGAACTGATATCAATTTACCGCATCCTAATCCTTGTGTACGCAAGCTTACCTTGCGTCAATAGGTCGGACCAATAAAACTAAAGGTATTCACACTGTTCAAACGATTGAAACATTGAGGCGATATTGTAAAGGGATGATAATATTAGTGGTATAAGTAAATTAGTAATTAATTTTATCAAAATATAACACAATTTTTGGAATAACAATTATAATACAGCGATATTAAGCTAGCTAGTTTCGTACGACACTCGTAAAAATACGCCTGCGTATGAAATAATATAAACATACCAGCGACGTCCTGCTGTTGTTTCCGCGTCGTGCCGTGGGAAATTTGGGATGAAAAATAGCCTATAGCCTACGTTTTGAAAGTGTATTTATAACAAAAGTAATTATCATTGGTCGTTTAATTATCGCATTTAAACAAACAAAAATAAAAAGAAAATAAACTTAAACTCTATTATATTAGATCAGAGCGTAGGTGTAACAAAGATCTTCGTTTAATATAAAAGCTGGTTCGAGGTGGGTGTTCACTGGAACTGAAACAAGATCTCGTTGATTACGTTTATTTATCACAGAATCTTTTCTAACTTATAAATACTAAAATAAAACCAATAAAAGACTTTAATTGGCTTATTTAAAAACAAAGTTTGTTTACATTGTCATCCTATCTTCATCCGATGTTCTAGACAAAACAAGGCAAAAAATATGGTTTGGCTATTAAATGGTAGCTCGTTACCAACCTTATTGACAGGTACTGAGAAAGTACTTTGTCTTCTGTGACTACATCAAGTCTGCTTACACCTTTAAGAGCTGTACAACAAAGTATTTGTGTTACACATTGGTGTGAAATTGCATCCAAAGGTGCACGAAGCATCTTGGTATACCAAGCGCATCTCCATGTAAATCATCTTGTTGACAATATTTCGGAAAGGTCAGCTCGGAACTCGAACTGGGACGATCTGGCAAGTTATCAAAGTTGCACCGCTGGTGGAACATACATTTGTTAATTAAAACTGTTTTGGTTAGATAACTGGAGTGCCTAGTTCATATCTAGACCTAGGTGAGGTCACGCTGAATTTTTACCTGGAGCGGTGACTTAAGTGTTTATATTCGTTATTTCGTTTGAAGTTTATTTTGAAATAACAACTAGTATGGTGTATCCACACAGCCCGTGGCACTGGTTTTAGTCTAGTGGTTTGTCTGAGTGGCCCTGGGCTAAGTGGACACACCATTATAATTTTTATGCCCAAAATATGCACGAAACAATTGGCATACGATATAAATAATGCTCTATTCATATAAAGAATAAAACATATATTTAAATCAACTTTGATTTTAGAACATTTAACTTATGTTTTACATGTTACTATTAAATGAAACGTACGTTGATGTCATTATTATTTGTTCAAATAGGAACTAACGTACTCGTACGACGGAGGTTACTGTTGTTATGTTTCACATTTCATATACAATACTGTTCTGAATCACAACCCGAGTGTAGAACAAAGGCGAGTAAACCCTTAGATCGGTACTAGAGAAGCCTTCAATTCGACACTATGATGCAATAAGCAATTTAGCCTATACGTCTATAGATATTCACCTATAGGCTTCAATGCACGTCTGTCTTTTGTTAGTAGCCTATGCGGTCCACGGTGTAATATCAGCTTGCGTTATTCTATTGTTACTGTATCCGTATTGTGACGTATTGCCGACTCTAGTCTAGCTTCTATGATATGCTCCTACCTCTCAGCTCTCCATAGACTGGTCACCCGAATCATACGCGTACAACGACCGTTTACTTTGCGCTTGTTTGCGAAAATATAATAGGCGTAGTTTCATATGAGTTTTGATATTTTATGCGTCCGTTAGCTAATTGTGTTACCGGAATTGGAATCCAAAATAGAAAAGACGAGAATACGTCTGATTTAATGATCTAATTTACCTTTAAGACTGTTTATCTCGAGACGAATTTGATGGCAAATTGTAAAAATGTTTATTCAAACAGGTTGTCGTTTCATCTAATGAGGCTACTTTTAGAACTTTCTATAAATTGAATATTTTCCTTGTTATTTGTAGATACACAACGATTGATTTGTGCTTTTGCTTCCAAATTTAAAAGAGCCAGTAGAATTGCCATAGGTTTAGCCTTTGACTTGCATCTCGATCATTCAACATTATCTCGTTACGCGGCCGTAACGTACGGTTAACTTAAAAAGTTTGATGAACACATTCAATATTACAAAACCCATAAACACTTAAAGAATCCATAAAACCTCAACACTAAATGCTGTTGTGACAAGAAGAGTTATTTGCAATAATTTTATCATTATTAATTTACAAGCAACAGGCAACACTAATATGTGTTCAGCTAACTGATCCACAATATAGTCAAGCAAGCATACAACTCTATCTCTACTCTTTCCGGGAGAATTATTTTGTATGTCTCTCTCGGGCGTTAAAAATAGGACGCATGTTGCGTTTGTAGGTAAATTGTAGAGAAAACTCCCACAGATAATAAAACCACTCGCATTTACTCTTCACTTGATAGTAAAAACGAGAATACTTATGTTGCATGTAGATAAAGAGAAATTTGTCTATAACGTATTGAAAAAACAAAGAGAAATACTTTGTCGTCAGTTATATGCTAGCCGGGCATCTTTTTAATAAGACCTCCATCTTCAAATTGTTTTCAACTTTATTCTCTGAAGGAAGGTACTCTCAAGCTGTTCTTCTTAATCCACTCAGAGTCCAGCTCCATCCCGGGCTCGGGTTAGTATTTCCCTCGGGCGCAACAAGTTACTATCTCGGACATACGATACTGTCACAGAAAATGTAACTCCATGAGTCTCCGAATGTCATTTTAATAATATTACATTTCGTACCTAATCTTCATATTTCCGCCCTCGCATGAGATTGGAACGTGCACTATATTTATTACATTCCGTCCGTAAGATTTATTCCTATAAAATTGGATTAAATCTATTTTTAAGTTTATTCGTTATTAAATTTCAAAATCCTGAAAATTTAAAGTGAGTTTCCAATATTTTGCGAGCCGCCCTCGCAGAACGTCAGGTAACGATATCTATACATGCAAATAAATAAAATTGAGGTGTCTGTTTGTAATATTAAATTAAGGGCCTATGAGTTCCTAAAACGGGCTACTTTAAACAATTTTTTAGCCAAAAGTCTTAACGTTACAAGAACAATTTTTGTTTGTTTTTAATCTTGATCATATGTTTAATGAGACTACTGTTTCCGAAACACGTTGACTATTAATTTCCTCGATAGAAAATAATCACAAAGTTGGGTCTTTTATACCTTACTTTGTGAATTTTAAACACTTAGTTTGTTAAACAATTTCAAACGCATATTTCTAAAATTAATTTGAGTGATGTAAAATAAACTATGACTCAGGACTGTTGGAGTAAAATTTTTGTTTCAATATTATATTTGTAATTAAAATAAATTTCCAACGAAAGGTGGTAGATTCTTGCGAATGAGTCGCCATTACAATTTCCGCGCCGTAGTGTTTCTCGCTCTTTTGTACCCAGAGTGACAGTATGCGCTGAGGCGCCGTGCTAGTCGGACGTGTGTCGCTTTTTTCATTCCAGTGCTACGAAACTTCATAGTGTTTTCTCATTGAGATCTTATTGTTTTTTTCTATATTTTAAGCTATTGCATAGCTTCTATCGCGGGCCTTGAGCGCGGGGACCGAATCCAGAAATTCCGTAACGAAAAAACCTCGCGCAAAAAACCTAAGGCTCCCCACTAACGCCATCTAATGATAGAAAAATAAACCTATC
This sequence comes from Cyclophora punctaria, assembly GCA_951394245.1. Taxonomy (NCBI): domain Eukaryota; kingdom Metazoa; phylum Arthropoda; class Insecta; order Lepidoptera; family Geometridae; genus Cyclophora; species Cyclophora punctaria. Next base: position 13,993,937 of record OX596167.1, read on the forward strand.
GCTCCCCACTAACGCCATCTAGTGATAGAAAAAATAACTATGCAATAGCTTTACCGCGGCAGTCCCCGAGTGCCACACGTCTTTTTTTTCTATATTTTATTAAGGCGGCCCCTAAACGATCAATTATATTGAATATTGTGCAATATAATTGATCGTCTTGGGCTAATATTGAAAACTGCGCAATGATTGAACGAAAGTTTGAGCGAGTTTAATTTTTATTGCATCATATTTTTTATTGCTTCGTGTAGGGTCAGTATTGCGCAATATTTGATATGTTGCTCGGGATCAAACTATTCTTCGACTGAACAAGAAAACATTGCACGATTTTCTTATTGTGCAATATAATTGACCGTTTGGATCCAAACGCAATTCAATCTTATTGCACAATTAAATATATTGTACAATGTTATTGTAGGTCTAGGGGCCGCCTAAAATGTGATTATTGTGACATTATAATAAAAATAAACTTTTTTCAAAATAGGTTATTATAAAACACTAGCTTTTGCCCGCGGCTTCGCTCGCATGGAATTTAGTCTGCCACATTAAGTTTGGTGATATGTATATGGTTTAAAACATTTTTTTATTAAACCGAAGCAAAAAGAGGCGCCTTTTGCTTTCAAATGACATGGGTCATGTTACTGTTGAGCAACACGGTTATGGTCCATAACATAGCCCAACTCTATTCTTCGGTAGCCATAACACCGAGTTGGCCGTCGATTTCGATATGACCGTCAAAGAGTGACTTGTAAATAAGTCATGCCACTGTTGTGCATTGGGCCAGGGTCCATAGTATCCCAAGTTCCTTTAATTTACTATTCTATTTTAGTTACTACTTGCTCGCCCGCACGTACACGTCACTTGTGGCCGTCACTTGTGGCAATATAAAAATATCTTAAAGAAGTAAACATAGTAGGTAGAACCACCATTAGCAACAAACTATAATTTGGCCAACGACATTATGTGTCTAATATTCTTCACACTTCCGCCTCCACAACGTAGCGCACTCCTACCTCCGCATCGTAGCTACCTCCGCGTCGTAGCACACTCCCACCTGCGTATTGTAGCACTCTCTTGGTTCCGCATATACCCCTATGTCACAAAAGCGGCCCGCCTTACTTTATTTGGCTACTTTGTGGCCCTTGCCTGTCAAAAGGTTGCCGACCACTGACTTAATGCGAAAGACAAACGAGTACATCATCTTTGTGTAACTCCAATAGTTTAGGCAGCGCACGCCAAGATAGCTCTTAGAGGGCAGATTTTTTTCCATCCATACATCCATCCTCACAAACATTCGCATTTATAATATTAGTAGGAAGTAGGAAGTAGGATTAGTAGGTTAGTAGGATAAAATTTTATAAGACGGTTTATTTCCAAAAGTAGTCAATAGATAAAGTGGTAAATTAATTAAACGAAAAATACCTATAATAGGTGTTTCGATTTTGATAATTTATTTTATACAGCATATTTTTTAAGATTTTTTCTAAAATATTAAGGTACTTTACACAACCTCAAATGAAAAAGAGTTTTGATAAACTAATGTGAGAAAATAAAAATGAATCGTAATGTTCGGATTCGAACCCGCGGCCTTCGAGATAAGCAAAATGATTCTTCCTGTACTTAGGTTTCATTCACTAATTGCAATGTTATGCTATCGTAACGACACGTCACACGTTGAAATTAACGACTAAAATATAAGACATACGTATATCGGAACTACTCGGCGATGCTTCGTGCTCATACGGAGGCCGTCGCATGGCGACCATGTCACATGTGTCAAACCAGTACGGTGGTGGTTTTTCTCCGACTTGCTTTACAAATACTTATTTATTACGACCAAAATTATACAAATTCATTATAAATTGTAGCTTATATAACCTGTTCAGTAGTTTTTGCGTGAAAGAGCAACAAACATACATACATCCATACATCCATCCATACATCCATCCATACATACATCCATCCTCACAAACTTTCGCATTTATAATATTAGTAGGATAGGATATGTACGTAATTTAGATAAATACAAAATGCGATAAAATGTTGATTGTTAGAATCTATTTTATCAATGTGATGACTATTCTACCCAATTCAATATCTACTACTGATTTTTATTATGTGAATTAGATAATTAAGCGCTTCGCAATCTTCTGTTACAAAACGACCGCACGCGGGCCCCGTATCTCATAGAGTGACGTCAGCGCCGCGCCGCCGCGACGGCCGCTGCGCGTACTATTCCTCCCCGGCTTCACCGCCTGCTTCACCCCCTCAAATGTCGAAATGGCTGGGGTATCCAAGCCTTAACCGCTTTTTACTAAGTGAATATATGTAGATATACACACGAGACATATACCATAACATTTTTTTTAATGTTTTTGTCTGTCTGTTGGTTCCGGCTTATCTTTGAAACGGTTGGACTGATTTTGACGGGGCTTTCACTGGCAGATATCTGATGTAACTTAGGCTAAACTTTTATCCCCAAATTCCCGCGGGAACGGGTACAACGCGAGTGACACCGCAGGGCGCGGCTAGTAATTCCATATTTTTTTACCCCAAAAATATGAAGTGAATTATAGGTAAATTCGTGTTTCTAATTAATTATACCTCTCGCATACCGCCGAACGCAAAGTTGCAACATTTAACTTTATATAAATTACAGTTTAACAAATATTAAACTTTAAATAACTAACAGTTTAACAAATATTTAACTTTATATAAATTACAGTTTAACAAATATTTGAATTTATGCAGAAGTTTATTAATAATGATATCAAAGTAAACAGAACTGAATGTATTCGGTTTGTGTTGTGAGGTAAAATTATTATTAAACATATTTTTATAATTAACTAGTAGCGCCCCGCGGTTTTACCCGCGGTGTGCTCGTTCCCGTGGGAATTTAGGGAATTTTTATACATATAAACCTTCCTCTTGATTCACTCTATCTATTAAAAAAACGTATCAAAATCCGTTGCGGTAAAAACGGGTAAAATAAAAATGAATCGCCGAAATGTATGTACGCGCATAACTTCATAACGACTGTACCAAATTGGATGATTCTTTTTTTATATGTTTCTTATTGTCAGGACAAGATTTTTATATAAGGAAATTGGAACGGGTGCTCTGCGGGTGAAACTGTGGGCACGGCTAGTATACTATAAACCCAATATGTTAATATCGAGATAGTTAAATTATAGTACCTCATATCTCACTTAGAAAACTCACCTTCTTAGCGACATTCATCTTGTGCTGCTTCAGGAACTTGGCCTCATCAGCGATCTGCTGCTGGAACACCTCCACGGCCGCGAGCCTGGCGCGAGCCAGCTTCTCATTCTCCTCCAGCACTGTGCGCCACACGTTCCACATGTTCCTGGTATCATTTTAATAGATTTAGTGAGATTTTGATGGGAAATCAGCAGGGGAATTTTGGGAAATTAATACTTTTGATAGATGGAGAAGTCTGCATTAGGACTCACCGACTAGAGCCCTTCAATTTATGATGATAATTTTGAAGGTATGGCGATAACTACTGTACTTAGACGTCAGTTCCTTAGGAGTGATTAGTGTGGAGTGTAGGTACTTTTTCGTATCGCTAGTTCCTCATAAAAGGTTAAGGAATATTTTTTGACGTGTAATGTATAACGATCTTGTCGCATTCGGTAGAGATGGGTGGGAGAAGGCGAAAGATAGAGACGATTGGCTAGTTTGGAGGAGATCTTTCAAAATAATACTTAAATTTATGTTGATTAAAATTTAGTTAGAATATGAGTGTTAAGTTGGTATTGATAATATAAATAAAATATATTAGTTTTATAATCATTGTAGAACGAATAGTTACGCTTACGTTTAATATCTAGTTACACTAATAATTATGCTCACTACTGAACAGATTTAGATGAAACTTCACAGTAATATAGGTTAAACATCAGAATAACACATGGGATACGTTCGATGCCGAAATTCGGGAACGGGTATACCACAAAGAATATTTATACCACAAAGGCTTTAAAAGAGATAATGTGACCAGCTGTCTCTCGAGTCGCAATCATTCGAAACTGATTCACAACAATCCGCATTGAAACACTTGTACTCCTTCGGGAGTAACCACTTGATGGATGAGGCTTGTTCGAGGTGGACGGTTTATGAGATTAAAGCCTGAAGTAAGTTACCATAGATATAGCCGCGCCCCGCAGTTTCACCGGTGTTGTACCCGTTCCCGCGGGAATTTCGGGATTAAATGTATCCCATGTGTTATTCTGTGGTATAACCTATATTAGTGTAATGTTTCATCCAAATCCGTCCAGTAGCTTTTTCGTGAAAGTTTAACAAATATACATACTCGTACATCCATACATACATCCATACATACATCCATACATACATCCATGCATACATCCATGCATACATCCATATAAACATCCATACATACATCCATACATACATCCATACATACATCCATACATACATCCATACATACATCCATACATACATCCATACAAACATCCATACATACATCCATACATACATCCATACATACATCCATACATACATACATCCATACATACACCCATACATACATCCATACATACATCCATACAAACATCCATACATACATCCATACATACATCCATACATACATCCATACATACATCCATACAAACATACATCCATACAAACATCCATACATACATCCATACATACATCCATACAAACATACATCCATACAAACATCCATACATACATCCATACAAACATCCATACATACATCCATACATACATCCATACATACATCCATCCATCCATCCTTACAAACTTTCGCATTTATAATATTAGTAGGACAAAGTAACGTTTCTAGATACTTAGATAAAATAAAACAATATTAAGTCGTTGGGTAAATCGCTTTATAAATTAAAGTGCACGCCGCTATGTTTACGAGCCTTCTATTGGCTTTATTAAAATGTAATTTTCCATTTAGAGTGATTACCGGTCTTTACATAGTCAATGGGCAGTTACTTTATATTCACTTTATAGTTAAGTGCAGACTAACTACATGTTGTATTCTAGTTGAACGTCTTTATGAAACCCTAAGCTCTAGAACAAAAAGTAAAGCCACTTAGCCTTTGTAATCATGTGTTTGTTTAATTGCAAGTATTACCTTTGCAAGTATCTCACTCTAATTTGCCTCTCATATGATATGTATGACTCGAATTTTACTCGCGTTTTGCCCGTTACCGCGGGTATTTAGAGATCAAACATCTTTTAACCTTCCCTTTGAATGTGGCTATCCATTACAAAAATCATTATTCAAAACGGATGGGTAGTTCCTGAGGTTAGGGCGTTCAAACAAACGAAAAATAAACAATAATCATTTTGTGCTTTTTTATCTTCTAATATATAAAATTCTCGTGTCACGGGGTGCATAATTGAACTCCTCTGAAACGGCTCGACCGATTCTCATAAAATTTTGTGTGCATATCGGGTAGGCCTGAGAATCGGACATCTATTTTTCATCCCGAAATTACCGCAGGAACGGGTACAACGCGAGTGAAATCGCGGGGCGCAGCTAGTATTATTATAATATTTAATTTGTCTCTCATATGGTGTATTTGCCATTTTTTTAAATATATTTTTTAAATATTTACTTAAACAAAGATGTCGGCGTTTGTCTTGGCAGTTCAAGTTCAAGTTCCAGCCATAGACAAGGAAAAAGGTTTATTTATTCACGTCCCATCGACATCTTTTTCCTCTATCGAGAGAGTTGTCTCTGGTTGGAAACCGACTATATTATAATAATAGCTGTGCCCCCCGGCTTTACCCACAGCGAACCCGTTCCCGTAAGAAATACGGGATAAATAGTCCTATATCCATCTCCTGGTTCTAAGCTACCTCCCCACCAATTATCAGCCAAATCAGTTCAGCCGTTCTCGAGTTATAAATAGTGTAACTAACACGACTTTCTTTTGTGTATATAGATTAGTTTACTCGTCGGACTCGTGAAAAAATTGTATCTTATATATACGTATAAACTTATATTCTAAAGATCTAAAGTTTCTAACATTGTCTATTTGTTTGTTTGTTTGTAATCACAGGAATTACCAATCCGATTTGAATAACTCTAATATTTTTCATCACAAAAATCCCATTCCAACGGTCACAACGCGGGTGAAACCCCGGGGCGCTGCTAGTCAATTTTAAAATAAACCACAATTCGCTTTCCCAAACCTAATGCTAACCTCGCCAAAAGCACACTAATGAATCGGAACAACGCTATATACAGTTTCAGACATAAATTGGTCGTTAATTTGTGTCTCTATAAATGTTTGACCTCCCGGCGAGCCACGTTCGAAATAACCACTCGAAACGGTTGTTCACCTGTCAAACTAGATGGTTCGAAGGTTATTAAAATGAGCATTTGGTCAATACCGTCTGGTAGGATTCTATTTTGGGCTATTAGAATCTAGTAAGCACATTATAGTCAAGTGAGGACACAATAGACGTCAATGGACACTGAGTGCTGGTCTATAACAATAGACACACAATATTCAGTAAGGATAATATAATATAGCTGGAGAGTTTGACTTTTTTGTATATTCGTTTTTTTTTGCTTGTTAGGACACGCTAATCTCGAAAGCTGCCCCGTTTTGAATAATTCTTTTGTTAATAGTGAGCCACATTCAAAAGGAAGGTCAAAGGCTATTTTTCATCCCGAAATACCAAATGGAACGAGCACAAGGCGGGTGAAACACCGGCGGCGCATGGAACAGGCAAAAAGTCCGTTAAGTAAAGTAAGAATTTGTACCAACAACTGTCTGACTAAAGACAGTTTTATTCGGGTTCATAGACTTTTGTGTTTTTAAGTAATTACGTTTACTCCGGTAAAATAGAAGTCCGTACTCATTAATTGACGTTAAATGCTGCCTTAGTGTTAATTAGTGATTTTGATATGTATAAAAATCAGTCATTTAAACTCGTCGTCAATTACGTCAGTTAATGTCGATTATAAGTACCTACCTCCTTCTTGTAATTTCTTAAGCCCGGTTTCCACTGCAAACGGAACGGACCCATTAATGACTCCGTTTAATTACCATTGCGTTACTTGTATAGACGCATTGTATAGACGCAACACCTCAGTTAACAAAAACACGTAATGGGTGCCAAACGGAGTCATTAATAATAATAATAATAAGGGGTGTAAGGGACCCCAATGGGGTGTAAGGGACCCCAATTTCCATCTTTCGGGGTCCAAGCCAACCTCACCTGCACGTGGTGCACCCTGCTGGCTGACGGACGAGGCAATGGCGAACCTAACAGTCCCTGAAACCTAACCACACGCCGAGATTGACCATCTGATCTCGACGCGGGGACGGCCACAAAGTGGCAATCGTGGCAATGGTATCCCAGTAACATGGAGACACGATCAAAAAGAAAACGCTTAGAGTCGCTTCCCGGGGGCGATCGCCGGGGCGCACTTGGAGCTGACGCTGAGTGCTCCAGCATGCGAACCGTCAGCGGTAGTGGGTTGAGCAGGCGGGCCCCTACCGAGTCCGCAGGACGAGATGCTACAGCCATGCCATCATCCTCACCCTCATCTTCATCCATCTCACTCTTCCCATCACTCCCATCATCACCACGTTCATACATGAACCATCTGTCTCCCACATCTTCTCGACTTTCATCTCCTTCTCCAGCCTTGGACGTTGTGCAGGAGGCAATTGCCGACAACCCTGCATCCGCCCTTGGCCGAGCTCGCGCGCGAATATCATGGACGCAAGAAATGAATGAGTTCATATGGCGCACATACCTTACCATTACTGCAGTCGAAACAAAAATCAGAGGATATTTAGAACCATTGCACCAAAAATTCACTGAACGATTTCCTGAAATAGATGTATCTAGGCAACGTGTAGGCGACCAACGAAGAGCAATTATTAGAAGTAAACTATTACCAGCCAATATTCTAAATCAGATAAGAGAAGAAGTAACCCAAACTTTAAATGATTCCCACAACAATACTAATATTGCACAATCCCATAACACCCAAGAGACACAATCAACTGGATCTCGTATGAGATGGACAGACGACATAAATGAAGCAATCATAAGATCTTATTATACAATTACTAATTTAGAAACCAATAGATCTGCTTACCGCAAACCCTTACACTCCTTCATTATAGCTCAATTTCCGAGCATTGCTCATGTATCTGAACAACGAATCGCTGACCAAAAACGGGTGATCATTAACAACAAGCTTATAGCGCCAAATAGATTACAAGAAATCCGACAAGAAGTAAAAAATAGTTTAGATAATCAAGCAAGTCAAAGACTTATAGATTCCACCCAAAACAATAATGATATCACCCTTGATACATATGATAGCAGTCAACATTACCACACCCAAAATGACACAAGCAACACACAACCCAATACACAACCTAACCCTGAACCAATTGATCTTTCAGAAGACTTACTAAATGCTAAGATTGAAGATGCCTTTAAAACTGCGTATGACAAATATCTATACTCTGGACCTACTTCTAGACCTTTTATACCCAAACAAAAAACATCAAGAAAATTTTCTCATATAATACAATACATTAACGACTACATTCTACCTAAATATATTTCCGACGACGACGATTTCATGCACATACATACATTAGTTTATTGTTCAGCATATACGGCAGCAATTTGTAATGGCTCGAAAATAAAAGAATTTGCTAACCAACCCGATATTCAAAACCGCAATCAAGATAGACGTCCTAAATGGTTAAAACGACTGGATATAAAAATAGAAATACTTAGAAAAGATATTGGCAGAATGTCACATTACATGTTAGGAAGTAGGTCTCCAATATTAGAATCACATATAACAAAAATTAAACAAAAATATAAAACACACTCAAGACACGAGGAACCAAACATAACCGATAGTCAATTTTTAGACACATTGAAACAAAAATTAAATGCAACAACAAGTCGACGAAGAAGATATGTCAACTGTACCCTAAGAAAGCAACAAAATGCAAAGTTCAATAACAATGAAAAACAATTTTACCGACACCTCTCAAACACAACTACCAACACTCATTCAATAAACAATACAAATTCATTTCCAGAGGCAGATTCCCTGCACCAATACTGGTCAGGCATATGGTCACAACCTACCCAACATAATAAAGACGCCGAGTGGATACACGAACCTAATGATATACCAGATATGCAATACGAATCTATTACAATACAAACATTTGAATCTATTTTAAAACAACTTCATAACTGGAAAACTCCAGGTTCAGATAATATACACAATTACTACTATAAAAAATTTACTTCAATTCATCCGACACTCCACCATTTTATCAACAACTTTATAAATAACCCTTGTTCCGTCCCCGAATTCATAACACAAGGTAAAACTTACATGATACCCAAAGATAGTGAAAGAACCTCAGACCCTTCGAAATATAGACCTATTACATGTTTACAAACTATATACAAAATAATTACTGCTTGCTTATCACATACTATATACAAACACTTAATTTATAATAACATTCTTGCTGAAGAACAGAAAGGTTGCCGGAAACACAGTCAAGGATGTAAGGAACAGCTCACAATAGATTTAGTTGCAATGAATAACAGCACACAACAAAAGAGAGATATTTGTACCATGTACATCGATTAAAGCAAGGCATATGATTCTGTACCTCACAGTTGGCTTATACAAGTACTCCGTTACTATAAAATACATCCAGTTATTATAGAATTTTTAATGACAATTATGACAAAATGGCAAACTAAACTTTTCTTAGGTAAAACTATAGAAACCGATTTGATACAAATCCTGCGAGGTATTTTCCAGGGAGATTCACTAAGTCCTCTGTGGTTTTGTTTAGCACTAAACCCATTATCAAAACTACTGAACCGAAGTAATAATGGTCTCTTTATAAAATCTGCCAATTCCACCACCACATTAACTCACCTGATGTACGTGGATGATATCAAATTGTACAGCAACACAATAACCGCATTACACAATCTCGCTGACATAACCGAGAAGTTCTCCAACGACATTCAAATGCAATTTGGGATCGACAAATGCAAAACATTTACCCTCAGACAAGGTAAACTAATAGAACCGGAAGAATATATTTTAAGTGACCAAAGAATAATAGAACCATTAGACCCAAACACCACATATAAATATTTAGGATTCCAACAGACATCAAACATAAATCAAAAACACACCAAAGATACCTTGATATGTAAATTCAAACACAGACTTAACAGTATCATGAAAACTCAATTAAACTCCCGAAATCTAACCAAAGCTGTAAATTCTTATGCCGTTCCTATTCTTACCTATTCCTTTGGCGTTATCAACTGGTCGAAGACAGATCTATTAAAATTACAGCGAATAATAAATACAACTCTAACTAAACACCGAAAACACCATCCACGCTCGTGCTTTCAACGTGTGACCATCCCTAGAGATGAAGGCGGACGCGGGTTCATAGACATAGCCAATCTCCATAATAAACAGATCTCTACACTCAGAAATTTCTTTCACAAGAAAGCTCTTAACTCCACACTTCATGACAACATAGTAAAAGCCGATAAAAAAGTCACTCCATTAAATCTATCTTCCCAACCAACCCAACTTAACGAACAAATAGTCAATGTCACGGACAAAATAGCATCTTGGGAGCGGAAGTCCTTGCATGGAAGACATCGCCAAGATCTGTTGCAACCACATGTCGATAAGAAAGCATCGAACGCATGGCTGCAGCAGGGCGACCTCTTCCCCGAGACCGAGGGCTTTATGATAGCTATCCAGGACCAAGTCATCGATACTGCTAACTACCAAAAATTCATCATTCGCAGACCTAACCACCCAGATACATGTCGGCGCTGTCATGGCGCTTCCGAGACAATTCAACACATTACAGGAGCATGTAGAGCAATAGCCCAAACTGATTATAAGCACAGACATGACCAAGTTGCCTCCATTATTCACCAAAATATAGCACAGCAATGTGACTTCATACCGCAAAAAACAGCTTATTACAAATATACACCAGAACAAGTCTTAGAAAACCACAAATTCCGCCTTTACTGGGATAGGACCATCGTGACTGATAAAACAATTCATTTCAATAGACCAGACATAACGCTACTTAACAAAGATACAAAAACCGTATATTTAATAGACATAGCAGTTTGCAATACCCATAACCTCCAAACCACACATACAGAAAAAATAGCAAAATATGTAGACCTAGCAATAGAAATAAAAACACAATGGCAGGTAAATCAAGTCCGCACCATCCCTATTGTTATCTCCAGCACAGGCGTCATACCCAAGACCCTACACAGCAGCCTAGAAACAATCAATATGAACCCCAATATATATAAATTATTACAAAAAGCCGTCATCCTCAATACTTGCAGACTTGTCCGCAAGTTTCTCAATCTATAATTATGGCACTTGGCTTCGGCCCGTGCTCTCTACATAACCTCCCTTGGGAGAGATATACATTGTATAAAAACACAATAATAATAATAATAATTCATTTATTTTCGGATAAAAACAATCCATTTTATGTTAGTAAATACTTATGCTATGTTAATAAATACACTAATCAAATTAAAATTAAAATACAATCAAAATAAAATCAAAATAAAATCCAAGTAATAAAAATAATAGAAAGTCATAGTTAAAATAAATAAAATAAACATAAAATAGAATTAAAATTATAAAAATTACACTTAGTTATACTAGAAAAATTACAATAATCAATAATCAATTGAATTCAAATTTATTATTAAATCTATCAACATTTGAATTCATATGCACACTGTTCCAATGCTTGACCATTGGACAGTCCAGGCCGTCCAAGATGGTGTCTAAATGCTTGTTGGAGCTCTCCCGGAGCCGGCGCGTCAGAGAGGCCACTCGTTTACGTATTATTGTGTAAAAACAATCTACCATGGCCTCTGCAAACATTCGTGACGCGCTGCAGAACCTGGAGAGACCCATCAGCATTCTGAACCCATTATTATATTGGACTCGCAGGGCGTTGTAGGCTTTTTTGGTGTAATCAGTCCATAGGCTGCAAGTATAAAATGTTTGGCAGTACGTTTTGAATAAGGTGATCTTAACTGGTGCCGAACACCTGGCGAACCTTCTTATCACCATGTTACACCTCACCGACAACGCTCTGCGCTCCCGCTCGATATCCAAGTCATCGCAAAGATTTTCCGTAACCCAGTGTCCCAGATACTTGAATTTAGTTACTCTCCTTAGTGGCGTGTTATCAATAAGAACCGTAGGTACATACTTGGGTACCTTATTACCAGCCTTAAAGATGAGTATTTCACTTTTATTCGTGTTGTATCTGAGACCATGAGTCGATGCGTAACTCTCACATATTCGGATAAGCTTGTTGAGAGCCTTGATTGACGGACTCAGCAAAACCATATCGTCATTAATGAGCCCGCTCCGCTTGCAGTGGAACCGGGCTTTAGGCTCGTTATAATATCGTGTTATTCTACTTAAAACGAGTTATCTGTGATTTATTGATATAACATTTCACTGGTTTCGATCAATACAATCATTGAGGGATCATATCGAGATCCCCAGCACTCACTCAGTCGAACATTATTCGAATGAAAGCGTTTGGCTCTCCGGATTTCATAGAAACTCCAAGTTCGAGTAATTCTATTTATATTTACGTCTCTATTTCGTCTTCATATAATAACTGTCTATTAGATATAAGTATACATATGTAATATGGGGTGAAATGTCCGTTATTAGAATGAAATTAACTTAATTCACTTATAATTGTCAAGGTCCCGATAAATGGCGCGTCAGATGTCAAAGTCGTGACATTTGAAATCATTTCCGAATTAAAGGTACTTATTTAGGTATCTGTCCCATATCTGTCCTTATAGACAATCGCTTCGTAATCGCTTCGCTTAGCTATTTGTCAACTTAGAGGAATGGCACGAACAGGTATTGAATAAAGGAGGGGTCAGTCTGGAACAATTCTGCGCTAGGAGGTAAACTGTCAAATGTGTACTGACTTGTCCTTCTAATATTATTATATGTATTACTAGCAGCGCCCCGCGGTTTTACCCGCGTTGTACCCGTTCCCGTAGGAATTTCGGGATGAAAAATAGCCTATAACCTTCCCGTTGAATGTGGCTATCTATTACAAAAAGAATTATTCAAATCGGTTCAGTAGTTTCTGAGATTAGCGCGTTTAAACAAACAAACAAACAAACAAACAAACAAACAAAACAAACTCTTCAGCTTTATAATATTAGTATAGATAATCTTCTTATATTATATATGCGAAAGTTTGTGAGGATGGATGTATGTATGTTTGTAACTCTTTCACGAAAAAAACTACTAAACGAATTTTGATGAAACTTTACAGTACACATGGGATACGTTTTATCCTGAAATTCCCGCGGGAACGGGTACAATGCGAGTAACACTGCGGGGCTCGGCTAGTATATTTTCAAGCCGAAGACTTTATTTGTTTGAGCGGGATAATCTCTGGATTCATCAGACCGACTCGAATAATTCTTATTGTGTTGTTCTCGTCCACGATCACATTCACGAGAGGTTAGAAAGGTTACAAGATATTTTTGGAGAGAACTTAAATAAGTGAGTGTGCATCAAGAAAATTAATATTCTAAGTTGATTGATGATGCACTTTTAAATATAAAGTGCGATTAAATTATGTCATTTAGATTGAATCGCAAACCTAAACTGCTTGAATTATGAGAAGTTATCTAAGAGGTCATGGTCCGACTACTACAAATAACATCTCAATATCTATTGAACTTCTAATCAATATAAAAATCTTTAATACACTTTGTTATGTTATTCAATTTTCTACTGCAAAGAAATTATAGAATAATATAAAAAATACCAAGATTGATCAACAACCAAGTCTGGCTTCGTGGCGTTTTCCATTAAAATGGAATGAAGAAATAAAATAATCAAATATTTATGAAAGCCCCACCTCCGAGTGTATCTGTTGGTGCGCAGAAAATAAGTTTATGAACAAATTAAAATATGGATTCAATTGCTTCGGAACTATGATCTGATCAATGTGCTTTGATATCCTTCTAATATATGTATTTTAAAAATGCGAATGTGTATGAGGATGGATGTATGTAAACATATATGTATGTTTATTACACTCTCACGCAAAAACTACTGAACGGAATTTGAAAACTTTACAGTAATATAGGTAAACTAGCAGCGCCCCGCGGTTTTACCCGCGTTGTGCCCGTTCCCGTGGGAATTTCGGGATAAAATGTAGCCTATAGCCTTCCTCGATAAATAGACTATCTAACAGTGAAAGAATTATTCAAATCGGTTCAGTAGTTTCTGAGATTAGCGCGTTTAAACAAACAAACAAACAAACAAACAAACAAACAAACAAACAAACAAACAAACAAACAAACAAACAAACAAACAAAACAAACTCTTCAGCTTTATAATATTAGTATAGATAACACATGGGATACATGTTATACCAAAATTCCCACGGGAACGGATACAACGCGGGTGAAACCGCGGGGCTAGTTAGCCAATAAGAATCATCAACAAAAACAAATGGTTCTTTAAGTTTAATGAAAGTTTAAGTTTACACATGTTTTCAATAACATGTCTGCTAACTGATAATACCCCCCTATACATGTTGGCTACCAGAATATACTAAGTAAAAGCTATTACAAACCTAAATTAATTAAATTTTAATTAATACCTAATACGAGTACAAACATAGTAAAATAATGACCAAAAATACTGTTCCTAAGTCCACAAATAAATCGAGATCAGCAAAAAATTAAGTAGAAAAGAGAGCAAGGCTCTACCATATGTGCATTTAGCTGTCACTGGCCGGTGGATGGAGTCGGATGTTTAAAGCCAGCTACCAGCGGAATCCACCAACATCCAGCACGCCAGGAGTATTTTATATTGAAGGAAATTGATTGGCATCGCACCGCCCGCCACGTGTTAACTCATGTTTGAATTTGAAGCGCCATAACACATTTCCATTTCAACTTTATTTGCTTACGTTTTCTCGACGAATGTGAATTTATTTTATCTACTTCGATAAAGTGGTGTTTATGTTAACGTATGTATCGGAACGCGTTTCGATTGAAGCGGAGCGAAGCTCAACCGACCAATCGCAACGCATTGAAATTGACAAACATTGTCAAAATCTTTTCGTAATGCGTTGTGATTGGGCAATTGAGCTCGCTCTATTTCAGTGGGAACACACCCAAAATATTAATTGGAAATAGGCGAGTTTACAAACTAGGCATTAAGAAAAACCCCAAGTTGTCTACGAGTTTACTCGTTGTAACAGTTCGGTTGCTGGCTCGCTGGTTGTAACTCGACCTCTCTCACTATCTAAACCACCGCACCCCATTATCTTGGTCCTACTAATAAATACTTATAATAGGCACTTAACAAAGAAATTAATCGGGAAATTACTCGAAAGCTAAACATTTTCGTTCCAGTCAAATGCAATTAAAACCGCCGATGCTGCGATAACCTACTCAGCACCCGATAGGCGGACGACATTATTCCATTTTTAAACCTACAGATGTCGATCGGAGTAAATTCCGGCCGGATATTAAAACGCTGTGTTATTGGCTTATAAAAAGTTGTTTGCAAATAGGAAAATTCATATTTTTATTGGAATCAGAATGTTCACACTGGCGCTAAAAGTTTCTACACCCGAGGGACGGGATTCATAGTTGAACAAAGGACACGATAGAACTGAGTTTAATAACTCTTTTCTATAAAATATTAATTTTTATTAACCTGAAAATGCAGTCAGATTTATTATTTCAAGCGTTATTTCACCTTTTTAGATTAAGTGGTCATTTGTGGTTCACTGCCGTACCCGGAGACCTCAATTAAATGGGTTATTAACTTAATGATGTAGTTTTTGATATATTAAATGTCCTCATTAACCTTTCCTATACAATCGTGTCTGTTTAGAGATAGGGTAAGAATGAAATAAAATCACTAAACCTTTTTATACACTTTCACATTTCCTAATATTAATGATAAAATGAGAGAATGTTAATGTTTACAGCGTAGTTACGAGTTGAGATTAATTTTGATAAGTGAACAGCCGGCATTCGAGATCACCTTTATAATGTACATGGTACAGTCAGCAGCAAAAGCTCAAATTTAAATTTTAAAAAAGATACGCTTTTAACTAGCTCCTATGTTCTTTAGAAGTGTTTTGAGGTTGATGACACAGAGGGACGATAAATGACAAACGTACGTAATGCCTGAGACCTTCCACATGGTCTAACGATTGAAACATCCGGGACCAACTGCTTTACGTGCCCTCCGAACACGGCAATTAAATCCTACTAATTGTAAATACGAAAGTTAGATGCGAAAGTTAGATGGACAGGATAGATGTATGCATGTTTGTTACTCTTTCACGAAAATACTACTGGTACTAATCTATACTAATATTATAAAGCTGAAGAGTTTGTTTTGTTTGTTTGTTTGTTTGTTTGTTTGTTTGTTTGTTTAAACGCGCTAATCTCAGAAACTACTGAACCGATTTGAAAAATTCTTTTTGTAATGGATAGCCACATTCAACGGGAAGGTTATAGGCTACTTTTCATTCCGAAATTCCCACGGGAACGGGAACAACGCGGGTAATACCGCGGGGCGCTGCTAGTATAGGTTATATTGAACATCAGAATAACACATAGGATACATTTTATCCCAAAAATCCCGTGGGAATGGGTACAACGCGGGGCGCAGCAGTAGATCATAAATGTATGTTGTCAACTCTAGTAGTCTCATAACATAACATATCGCAATAAATCAAATAATTAAAAGCAAATACACTATTAAAGCAAACTTTTCCAGACTGTTTAATAAAAATTGACTAAGAATTGACTATTTATTTTGCAATCAGTACCGCTTCGTAGTATAGACATACGTACGAACGGTTACTTTACGGCGGGGAATAAAAGACGAAAGAAAAGAAAACCACTGTCAAAGAATGTTATAATAACTTGAGAGCGTCAAATAACTCGACTGAACTTAATTAATTAGTAGAAAAACTAGGTTTGATATTTTAATTAGGTATATAATGCTTTGAGTTATTAACTTTTTATGGAAAACAAACTTTATATTTTTTAGTGAGAATCCATTCATTTTGTTTGGATAAACATGATACCAGTTCTGCGCCACACTCTTTCTATAAATAAATTCGTAAATAGAAGACTACTCTCAAACTACGAGTACATAGCATTCGTTCCGAATTTATTTCATACGGATTCTCCAAACAACTAAACTTAAACCCTAACAAATATATCTCTAATATATATTCTCGGGTCGCAGTGTTTGTTGCTAAACTCCACCGAAATGGCTTGACCGATTTTCATGAAATTTTGTGTGCATATCGGGTAGGTCTGAGAATCGGTCAATATCTATGTTTCATACTTAATGTAAAGGGTGGTCATAGCCTTTTTAAAAAATAATTTATACGGCGAAACAACGTTTGTCGAATCAGCTAGTTGTACTAAATGAATGTATATTAAGCGAACTAACACCGTGACCGGATATTCGACTATTTCCGCCAGATCTCAGAAGGATCTATTTCCGATACGATCCGTGGTATTGGTTTGGTTTCCAAACAGATTCGTTCGTAACGTTGAAATTTAATCTTGTAGTTAGCGGCGCTGAGGTTTCCTCATTGTGTGCTTCAATCAAGATCCAACTAATATAATAAATGTGAAAGTTTGTGAGGATAGATTTATTGTACGAGATATACGAGTATGTTCTCGTATGTAAGTATGTTTGTTATTCTTTCACGCAAAAACTACTCGACGGATTTGGATGAAACTTTGTTTGATGTATATGAATATGATTAAACTTTACAGTAATATAGGTCAAACATCAAAATAGCACATGGGACACATTTTATTCTGATATTCCCATGGGAACGGGTACAACGCGGTTGAAACTGCGGGCCGCGGCTAGTATCTATATAATATAAAATGTCTTTAACTCGATTCCGAGGTGCGACTGAAGTAAATTCTTCGCCGCATGCAACGTGCTTTGAAAGTGACAATTTATTTAAAATTTAACAGTAGCTGGCAACAGATGATGCATGCGACAAACATGTGTTATGCACATTTGAGTTTCAAACATAGAGGAATGACAACTAATGACGTCACGATCGGCCCAGTTTTATCATTTTTAAAACTATTGAGGCCTGGTAACGGAGAACGCTATCAACTTAACTTCATCCTAGTTCGAAAAACCATGATCAGTTGATTTGGTTTTATGTGGTTCGAGATATAAACGGTGAATTTTGACCTAAGTGTAATTTTTTAAAAGAAACCATGCCAAAACCGCTTCTGCTGTCTAAGATAACTTATTGTGATCAATTATTGATATCAACTCATAGAAATTCCCATCCCTACTTGTTTATTAAACTGGAAATCTGGCAGCAAATATTTACCTACGAAAGTAGCCATGCCTAGCTTTTCAGAGCACAGAGCTTTAAGGACGCTGAAGGGTACTTTTAATAAAACATGACTGGAAAATTGTTGGTTCAATTTAATTGAAAATCTGAGCACGAAAGTCAACAAACAATGAAACACATAGTTACTCTTTGCCTCGTTGGGTTCACGCGTTTTTTCTATGTGTCCAACTGTCGCGAGTGATTTTTAATTAATTATTGCGTTTTTTCTTTCAATTAATAACATCTAGGGTGCTCCTGGTATCAGGGGCCCCTTGGAAAATGGAAAATATGAACACACCCACCGTAAGTTATGCCAATGTAACTTCCAAGTATATTTACCCTAAAAAAGAGCAAGCCATTGTTTTGGATTCTATTGACGGAGTCATGCTGCGTGATTATATTCTGTCCCTCTCCAATGTTATTAAACCGTCATCTATCCGTTTCATTTCGCGCATTTCCAATTCAAGAATATGTGTTTATATGGATTCAAAACTGTCAGCTGACAACTTAGTGGATGTCATTAAAAAGGTCAAAGTCAAGGAATATGTATTAGAAATACGTCCACTGATTACCAGGAATAAACGAATTGTTCTCTCTAATGTTTGCCCTATTATTCCACACGAATTTATTGTTGAGAAATTTCAAGAGATGAATATCAAAATTTTGTCGCCCATTACTTATATGAAAGTGGGAATCTCTGATCCCGGTTTCTCGCACATTATGAGTTTCCGTCGTCAATTATATGTTTCACCGGAGGATGAGTCGAAGCTACCAGAGTCCATGCAGATCAATTTCGATGACACTAATTATTGGATTTACATCACGAACGAATCGATGAAATGTTTTGTTTGTAATGGAATGGGCCACTTAGCAAAATTCTGTCCTCAAAGTATTCAAAGTTCTACGCAAGATTCCGTAGTAATACAAAACTCTAATCCAATCGAATTCAACATTCCTCAGACTTCGATAAATGCTCCGCCTGCTATAAAAGTGGTCAATCACAAAGGAGTTAAACGGATACACTCAAGTACTGCATCAGAACCGTCTCAGACCGATCTTATTCCAATTACTCCCACAGCACTCGTAGAAGAACGCCCATTTAGTGATAGCACGGACGATACTACCGACGGCAATATTTCTGTAGATGAAGCTCCAAATAACAAGTCTTTAAAGAAGAAGAAGAAAACTTTAGACCATAGATCAGAAGAACAGGTTTGGAGTGATATTAACTTTGAATTGAATGAAACCAAACAACTATCGCAATTTCCCTTGACCCTGGACCAGTTTAAAAGCCTTTTAGATGTATCTCGTTATAAACAAAATATTCAAGAACTATTAAAGGACTACACTGATAACATTCCTGAATTAATCAGTATGTGTTTGTATCTTCACCCGAAAATGAACAAAAACCTTAAGAATAGATGCTCGAGATTTTTACGTAAGCTTCAAAATTGGTCGAATTTGCAGGATACCCCGTAATTTTTCAGTTTTTTTTTCTTTCTCACTTTTAATTACGTATCTTATTATTGTTTAGTTTTCTAATTTGATTCATAATGCAATTATTGCAATGGAATGTTAACGGATTTCATATGAGATTTGAACATATAAAATTAATTTTAAATGATATTGATCCATTATGTTTTTGTATACAGGAAACAAATTTTAAAAATAATTATTGTGCTAAGTTAAAAAATTACGATTGTTTTTATAAAAACCGCATACACGGCAGTATTGCAAGTGGTGGTGTAGCTATTTATATAAAACCTGTTACTTTGCCCGAACCAATTATTGTAAATAGTTCACTTGAAGTCATAGCAATAAGAATTAAATTCCCACTTGATATTACTATTTGTAACGTGTATTTACCCAATAATTGTTCTGTTAGCGTTGATGATTTGAATAATTTAATTAATCAGCTTTCTACTCCCTTTATTTTATTAGGAGACTTTAACAGTCACCATTTTCAATGGGGTTCCACTCGTTGTGACCAGAGAGGTAAAATGATAGTTGATTGGATGGATTTACATGATGACATTGTTCTTCTCAACTCTCATCAACCCACTCATTTTAATAATAGTACCGGAAACACAAGCTGTATTGATTTAACTTTTGCTTCACGAAGTTTAGTATCCTACTTTGAATGGAATGCGCTAGACGATCTTTATGATAGTGATCATTTTCCAATTACAATTTCGTTACAAATAGATTTAAATCAAAATGCACAAAACTTACCTCTTCATTGGAAATATAAATGCGCGAATTGGTCCAATTTTAGTCTTGACATCGAAAGTAAAATCAAACAGTTAGACAAAATTAACCTTTCATCTTTTGTGTGTATAAATAGCTTAGTAGACGAATTTAATCAAATAATTCTCAGTTCAGCCCAAAAATATATACCTATGACCAGCGGTCGACAAAAAAAGAGGCAAGTTCCCTGGTGGAATGATGAGTGTTCAAAATCATTAAAGGAAACAAAAAAAGCTTACAGGTCTTATATAAAGCAGAGAAAGAAAAATCTGAGTAACCCCATTTGTATTCAAGAAGAGCTTTTAAAAGAACAATCACTGAAAGTAGAATATCGCAAAAATAGAGCTAGAACTAGGAGATTATTTAAAGAAAGTAGGAAGAAAAGTTGGAATTCATATATTACTTCAATCAACAGTTACACTCCTTTAGGTGTTATATGGCAGAGAATTAACTCAATTAATGGCTTTAAAAGGAAAAAACAGGCTATAATATTAAAAACCGAGCAAGGAGAACTTAGCTGTGACCCTAAAACTAACGCAGATTTATTAGCGGCAGCTTTTGCTCAAAACTCGAGTTCAAATAATTATAATCCTAATTTTATAGTATTTAAAAATGAAACCGAAGAAAACCACACAACATTCAATCTTCAAGATAATAGTAACCCCATTAATGATTTGATTTCATTTCATGAACTTAGTTTCTTTTTAGACCAGTTAGGAGATTCTAGTCCGGGTCCCGATAGAATTTCTAATACTATGATCAAAAAACTTCCTCGCTTAGCTCTTGAACGTTTAGTAGACATTTACAATTTCATCTGGACGAATCAGGTTTTCCCAGACCTATGGAGGGAGGCCACTGTGATTCCTATTCCAAAACCTGGCAAAAATTGTACCATAGCCTCTAACTATAGACCTATTTCTCTCACATGTAACTTATGTAAACTACTAGAAAAAATTGTAAGTAGAAGATTGAGGTGGTATTTGGAACATAGTAATTTTTTTTCGAATTTCCAATTTGGATTTAGGCAGTTTAAATCAACTTTAGACCATCTTGTTCATATGGAGAACGACATACTTTCTGCTTTTGCAAATAAAATTAAAGTCATAGTTTTAGCTATGGACCTGGAAAAAGCATATGAAATGGTATGGAACCATAGAGTTTTATTAATTTTAGAACAACTCAATATTAAAGGGAATTTCCTCGCTTTTGTCAGGAATTTTTTGTCAAACAGGAAAATAAGAGTGATGATTAATAATATCTTTTCGAACTTTTTAAGTACAGAAAATGGTGTTCCTCAGGGTTCTGTCTTAAGTGTTATCCTCTTTTTGATTGCCATCAATAGTATTTTAGATGTTATTGAACGTCCTGTTAAAGGTTACTTGTTCGCCGATGATTTAACCATATTATGTAGTGGTAATAACATTAAAATTACAGAGAAGCTTTTACAAAACACCCTAGATAAATTAAATGAATGGTGTATGCATACTGGCTTCAAATTTTCGATAACTAAAACTGAGTTTATGATTTTAGCTAGCAGGAAAATAAAAAATACAATTAACTTAACCATAAACAATCACAAAATAAAGGAAGTAAACAATTTGAGAATATTAGGTCTAATATTTGATAGTAAAATGAAATGGACTTCTCACATTAAACAATTAAAATCTGTATGCTCAAATAGGATGAATATAATTAAAGTATTATCTTCAAATAGTTGGGGATCTGATAGTAAATGCATTAAAAACACTTACAAAGCTTTAATAAGGCAAAAAATTGATTATGGTTCTATTATTTATGACTCGGCTTCTCCTAGTATCTTAAAACTGTTAGAAAGCATTCATAACACTTGTTTGAGATTAAGTTTAGGTGCCTTTAGGACTAGTCCAGTAAACAGCATCCTTGTCGAAGCGAATGAAATGCCTCTATCGTTTAGAAGAAGACAACTATGCTTAACTTATGCTGCTAAATTTATAACGAATTATAGGGATTCTTCTATTATAACAACTTCATTGTCTTCTGATTTAGAATACAGCTTACGATCATCATTGGCAATCCCTTTTAGACTAAGAGTTAAAAAGTATTTACAAGAAATTGATTTTAAGTTTCCTCCCATTTTTCCACGTAAATTATCCATCGAACCTATATGGAAATTAACAGACCTCAATATTAATTTAGAAATTGGACTAGAAAATCATCGAGATGTTACCCCTGATTACATTTATAAATATCTTTTTTATGATTTTATAAATAATCACCCTAATTCCATCTGTTATTTTACTGACGGTTCTGTTTGTGATGGCAAATCGGGCTGTGCGATTGTATCATCAGGTAATAGTCATAAATATAGACTTCATGATCATGCATCTGTTTTCACATGTGAAGCCGTTGCTATTCTAAGATGTTTAGAGTTAATTAAGGAAAACACCAGTAATAAAAGCGGTCTCATCTTCTCTGATTCAATGTCATCACTTACTGCTTTATTGAACACTAGAAATAAAGATCCCCTTGTTAATTTAATTCGAGAAAACATAGTTGAGCTTATACAAGGTGGATATCAAATTAAATTAGTTTGGATCCCAGGTCACCAAGGTATTATTGGTAATGAAAGGGCTGATAAAGTTGCTAAAGAAGCAACGCAGCTTGATTGTTGTAATTTTTCTACTTCTAATATTAGCGACGTTGTGAAACATGTTATTCTTAACGTTAAAAAACTTTGGAACAATTATTGGGTAAATGATAATAATAGTGCATTATTTACAATTAGGAAATCAGTGTTTGAAAAGAGTTGTTTGCATCCAAATAATAGAAGAGATGAAGTAGTTTTAAATAGGTTAAGAATTGGTCATACAAATGTCACTCATCTCCACCTCATTACAAAAAATGTTCAGAAGAAATGTTTTAGATGTCATAGTTATTTAAATATCATACATTTGTTAATAGATTGTCAATGTTATAACACCGAAAGACTTCATACTGGATTGCCAGACAATCTTAAGGATTGTCTGAGCAATACAGATGTAATTGTTAATTTTCTGAAACTCATCAACTTATATCATCTCATTTAATCATACATAATCATTAGTTCATATTAGTTCATATTGGTTGTCGGTCGCTGATGACCTAGTTGTTAGAGCGACCTTAAATAAATAAATTAAAAAAAAAAAAAAAAAAAAACAATGAAACAAATGAACAAAACTAGTATTGTGCACGCAAGTACCTATTGATACATTGTTTACTAATTAACAATGATATACACTGGTGAGTAAATTCGAGTGGGTCAGTGACCTTCCATTGTGTCGGAGTTCTTAGACCGCCCAAAGGCCTCCGATATCTAACGATTGCAACAACTAGGACCGACAATTAAACGTAATATTTGCTTGCTATAATTGTATTCATAGAAGAAAAAAATCGCGTGGCTTTTAATCCTACTAATATTATAAATGCGAAAGTTTGTATGTATGGATGTATGGATGTTTGTTGCTCTTTCACGCAAAAACTACTGAACGGATTTGGATGAAACTTTACAGTAATGTAGGTTATACATCAGAATAACACATGGGATACATTTTATCCCGAAATTCCCGCGGGAACGTGTACAACGCGGGTAAAACCGCGGGGCGCTGCTAGTTAATTTATATCGAAAGCTCAGCGAAAAGATATCTACGTAATTACAATGAAACCGATGCTATTTTATAATATACTATCTTGAGTATGTACACATTTTGAAAAGGCGAAGTTTAATTGGAACCTAGCTTTATGGTAGGTATTGTATTATTTATTGAGATTTTCCTGGTCAATATTTCACTTAAATGAAACAAAACTATCATGAAACAAGTCCAATGACCTTATACTGTAGGTACCTACTCTGTGTTAGTACCATCACCTGTTGCTGAACAAACATTACCACAGAAAAAAGTTCAATCTAATCTAAGCTTGCTAAATATAATTGTGTTTTAAGGTTATTTTCATTTCAAAGTAAGTAATCGAGTAGTTTGTGTCTGACCCCGGTGTCGGGGATATTGAACGTGTAAAGGCCTCCGACATAGTTTAACAATTGCATCAACCGGAAACGAATATTATCCGTACCCTCCGAAGCGCGGTAACGCTGAGCGGAATGCCAATAATGATCGCCTATTAAAATAGGAGTCAAGCTGCATGTTGCTTAGCTATATAACTAACATGGCGAAGAAAAGCGACGCCATTTTCCATATAATGGGTCGTCATCGACACTAGAAAAGGGCTCGTTAAGGCACTATTGATAACGGGTCAATAATGGACCCAATTAAGGGCAAAATTTAGCATTAGTTGTGTGCACGAAAGAGTAAAGCACTTACTGCGCGTTGTGTGTTTGTTTAATAGCTGCAAGACGGAGAATTCAATCCAATTAATCCTACTAATACTTATAATAAATGCGAAAATTTGTGAGCATGTTATGTATGTATGTTACTCTTTCACGCTTAAACTACTCAATGGGTTTTTATGAAACTTTACAGTAATTAGCATATGGGATACATTTTATACCGAAATTCTCGCAGAAACGGTTATAACGCAGGTAACACCACGGGGCGAAGCTAGTAGAATATAAACTAGCGACGAGTGGTATGACATGTGCGGCATCTGTTTTGAGGCACTCATCAATACGCAGATTGTAAGTTTGTCTTATGTTCGCCCTATCTCAATGACGCTAAGGAGTATTAACTCGATACGTGAAGTGATGTCGGGCTCGTCTGTATGTTGTAAGTAGCCCTCGAATATGTTTTATAATGTAATTTACTCACCATTTTTCTTCCGCGCCATCGACTTTAATATCGGGGATGTTCGGTATTTTCTTATTGAGATACGCAGACGAGATCTTCAAGAGAGCCTGCGGACAAACACATTTATTGAATATTAAAATACTTTACAGACGTCAACCACAATTAAAGTATAAGTAGCTACTTCTCAACAGTTCATTCATTGCGAGTAGGTCAGTGGTCTACCACGGTGTTGCAGTTTTTAGACCGCCTAAAGTCCTCCGACATGGTCTAACGATTGAGACAACCGGGACCGACTTCACGCCCACCGAAGCACGGTAGTGCTCAGATAGAAATACCACAATCGGCCATCCATCCGAGTAGAGGTCGAGCCGCACGTTGCTTTACACTCGCAATGAACTAATATCGCTTAGTGAAACTACGCCACGGGCGCTACATAGGACAGAACTATTCTAAACATCTATAAATGAGTTCCACCGCCCCTGATAGGATTGTACAGCGACCAGGAAATAAGTACCGCGATTACATTCAATGGATTAGGGACGCTATTGATTACGCCGCCATTCGTACGTTTTATTTGCTTTTTCGGTCGTGTTATTAAATAAACATCCTATTCTTCTTCTTCATCGAGTGGATGGTCAACCTGACCAATCCTGGTGTCAGAGTTATTGAGCCGCCAAAGGCCTCTAACATGGCCTCTAACAGGCCTCTAACATCCTATTTATATCTGTTTTATTTGAGTTTTACATAGTATACATGCGTCTGTCAAATGTTTGCGGAGTCGTTAGTCTCAATCCCGACTCCCATTCATTTTTACCAACGAATAGAATGGACCAAGTAGAAGGTGAAAAGATTGGCACTAATCAGTAATCCACCTTACTGATCTCTCATAATTTTTTCATCATTTCACTCCACTTCTATTTTCTGTTGCTCATAGGTAACTTTTGAGTTGAGTGTGTACTTCCCCAAAAACCGAAAAAAAATCACAAAAAGCTTCAATTTGAAACACTTTTCAGAAATACAAATCAACAAATAAAGCTTTCTTCTATTCTAACCAGATCATTAAAATCAAAACGCATTAATATTTTTCTAAGAAAAGTTCAAGTTACAGAGCACAGCAAAGAGCTTTCATCTATAATGGCACGACTATGGGAATGAAAGAACTGCACCGCGGCAAAGAAAGCTATGCTCATTTACCGCTGACAACGAGTACTCGTAGGTACGCCGACAACGACTCATACAAAACACATTTAAGTTCCAAGACAAAGGAGTTATAAAGAATTTTCTCATGTAAGTTTCTGACAACAGGCGTATGTAATGTTATTAGGATTTTATTCAACTTTTGACAAACTTTTCGTGTTCGCTTAATGATGTTTTCTTTAGGAATTATATTAAAAGATAACGAAGTTAAAATATTTCGGGTTGCGAGAATCATTCCGTGTTGACAGGCCGCCTGTTATGCATTTGTGACAGATGTCATTTTAAACAAATAAAGGTACTGAAATGGTAACAAAATAAGAAATAGTTTTAAGTTATATAATTACGCCACTGTTACAGTAACAGTACTGATGCACACTAACTTGTTCTGTCTGAAAAATGAAACAGAAACACCTGGTGCCGTTTAATTTCGTACTTTCGTAATTTCGTAGTTACAATCGTACGTAAAAAAAATTCGTTTGGAAAGTTTTACTACGCGACACGACATAAAAGTTACATGTTATGTCACTTTTCACAAAGTTGTACTATCAATAAGTTGTACTATTTTAATAAACTAGGACCCAGATTAAAGTCCGGTAGATCCAACAAGTGGAAGCGAGCTGTAAAAGAATGAGAATAAAAATTAAAAATAAAAGACGTCCGCAACAAATTGGCTGAACGTATCTTCGACGTCGCAAGTAATTTAATTCCACTATGATTGAAAGGTATTCGTGGAATAGCCAGAAGCGACCGAGAGGGAAAACCGATACCTAATTTAATCAAAATGTATAATTCGCTCGCGGAACGATCGGGCACATCTCATGTGAAAGGTTTCCAAATGTGTACAATTCAATTAGTTGTTCAATTTGAGAAAGTAATCTTATAAGAGGCATATTTATGCAGGATTCTACATTAAACAATAACGACTATTCATAGCGGTGCTATCGCTTTTGCGTGGGGAAGATTGGCTTTAGAACTCCGGGCCCGACTCAACTGAACACGAGTGTCATATACTCGTATACTACTGTCGTAGCTCATTCAGAACTCAGTGGCTCCCAGATTGTGCACTCGCTTAGTTTAAACGAAGGCCTACATGTTGTTATGGTGCTATTGTGCTATTTTTATGAAGTGAATACCGTGTTTAGGAAATCATTCTTCAGGATATGAAGAGTGTATAGTAACGATGAGCACACTTCACTATCAAACAAAATATTCCGTTAACTAAACGAAACGTGTACTTACAATGTAAATAACTTAAACCGCACTATGGTTACGACATAATCCAAATAAAGTCAGTAGGCGGACATTGTATCTCAGTTCATTTATCAAGTAAATCCTTCAGGTAGAGAATAAAAACGCCTCCACACGACAACAGTGCAACATTATTGCGCTTCCGTGGATATACGGCCGGCTCTGGCGCCTACACACTGCTCTAGTGATTAGTGTAGTGACTGCAATGTTGGTATTTGAATCACTGTTATTTTAATAATGAGTTTTGAAGATGCGAATCGGCGAATTCTAAATACAAAATTTGAAATTTTTCACGTAAGCGTTCTTCAATTGAATTTTGATGAAGCGTGTAAACTAATTCAATATAAACGTAGCTTTACTCAGTTAATTAAATATAGTTTATTCAGTTGAATTTCCATTACTTAGTTAATAAAATATATTGAAATTGATATTTGTTTTCATAACAATTTAATCTTCATCATCGCATTGCGGTGGATTGGTAGTCAATGAATTGTGGTTTTACTCGGAGTTTAAAAAACTCTACATTATGCGTCACGATGAACCACATTAATTATTGTAATTCATTTTGAACATTAACATAATTGTGCAAACAATTGTTTGCGGTTTAGTGAACAATAACTAAAGCGAAAGCCACTCGTATTGCGGCTGCGGGTCAGGTGCGGGCCGGGTCCGAGTCGGGTGCGGGTCGGGAGCGGGCTGAGTACGGGCCAGGCACGGGCCGGGTGCGGACGTAATGTGCCTGTTTGTCTGTTGCGCTTAAAATTGACTTCACCTAAACTTTAGATTACGTCACGTACCAACAATAACGTTTCTACCAAATCTAAGTCATGCGCTAAAACAATATCATATCATAATCTGTCGATTGATGTTATTATTTTACAGTTTAAATACTACATATCTGTCATTATGAGGCGAACTCTATGACTTTCATATTTGATTACAGACACCGGGACAGGTGAAACTGAAATAAAAGCTTTTAAAAATACATAATAACGAACACGTTTTCAACATTCACTTCATCTTCAATCATTTATGGAAATGTCTCTGTCCGATGATAAAATGTTTAATTTTCCATTCATATTGGTAATGAAAATGTTTCGGGTTTTATTTAATTATTATACGTTCTTTCATTCATTTGCATCACGACCGGTGGAAATGAACATCAGATCAATATGAGCGGCCGCAGTGTGACATGTTGTGAGGCGAATATTACTATCGCTCGTTTATTCAGCTTACTCGGCTCTAGTCCGATTTTAATGAGTGGTCGCATATTCCGTGCGCAGTTTGTGTGAAAAGATTATTAATATCCGTCATTCAAAGGATATATTCATACGTTTCGAGCTATTCATTAAAATATATGAAGTCTCAAGTCATTAACGTCATAAGTACTATGACGGCTTATAGATCATTCAAACATCAACAATAAAACAAACTTCATTCATTAAAAAATATATATATTATAGTCTTGTTAATTGCCTTTCAAATGCTACACCCGCTACGACGTAGTGCTGCTACGAGATTCGTAGCTACACACTCGTAGCAATTTCAACGTTTGTTGCTACGCGCTTTCGTAGCAATTACTTTTTGTCAATATTCGAGATAAATAACGTAATTATTCGATAAAGTTAGTTGCCGAGTGTACCCAAATAAGCGTAGCATAATCTAACGTGACAGCTCATTAACATACACCCACATAATAAAATACTTAGCGCTCCAAATGACAATAACAATATTCGTTCAGCTAAAAGAATCGGCAAAAATGTTTTAATTTATTTCGGCAGTCGAACTTGTACACATTATGACATGAACACTTTATTCAGTTTGCAGTTGCATTCCTTTGTTGAATACGGTGTACTACATTCTTTACACTGTGTGGATGCGACATGTCTTACTAGTAAGCAAGTTCGAGTAGGTAGTGGCCAACCCTGGAGTCAGTTCTTAGGGTGCTTTCAAATTATGCGTTTCGTGTCGGACCGCTGCGGTGCCGAAGCCGTGCGTTTGTCGTTTTGTGAACGTACGATCGTGTGTTTTCATACAAATCGAGCAGTGCGGCAACAGTGCGGCGTCGGTACCGCGAAATAATTTTAGTACGCACTGTTGCCGCACTGCTCGTTTTGTATGAAAACACACGATCGTACGTTCACAAAACGACAAACGCACGGCTTTGGCACCGCAGCGGTCCGACACGAAACGCATAATTTGAAAGCACCCTTAGACCACCTAAAGTTCTCAGTCATGGTTTGATTGAAGCAACCGAGACCCAGATAGATACCACTATCGGTCACCCATCCAAATAGAGGTTGAGCTGCACGATGTTAGTTCATTGTTGAGCAACGTGCAGTTCAACCTCTACTCGGATGGGTGGCCGATATTGGTATATCTATCTGAGCACTAACCGTGCTTCGGAGGGAACGTTAAATTGTCGGTCCCGGTTGTTTCAATCGTTAGACCATGTCGGAGGCCTTTAGGCGGTCTAAAACTCCGACACGAGGGTTGGCCGCTGACCTGCTCCGACTTACTTTGTGACTTGTGTGATAAGGTGTACTAACCTCTGAATAAGACTTCTCGATAGCGGACCGCTTGATGATGTAGCTCCGCAGGTCTTCCAGCAGGTCGCATTCATGCTGGTTCTTGGCGTGGAGCTTCGCGATCTGCTCCGTGTGGAGGTTCTTCAAGAACTTGGTGTAGTTACTCTGCAACAAACAGTTCGTTTCATAATAGGTTCGTAGGTACTATCAACGTCATGTACATGTTTGCACTTCATCTTAATACAATAACATCAATTAATAATAACTAAATATACCCGGACAAATTCACTCACCCGGTTATTAGACCGGGCTCAAAGCTTGTGATATGAAATCTAAGTCACTGATACTACTGCATGTACATATGTATACATACACAAATACTTTATAAGAATATATAATTGAAACCCAGACGTTATCGCCAACAACTATGTCTTCACATATTGTTGACTCCGGGCAGGAATCGAACCCGCAACCCCCGTCATAGTAAGCGGTCTCACTGGCTCTGTGCCAACAGTGCCACTGTCTCAGCTTGTCATTTGACGTCGACTGTTCTTGTTTGGCAGTTAAGTGTGGACACACCCTTATAAAGATAGACTTGATTCAAATGAATCACTATTGAGACTGCACGAGAGAAATGTTCAGATGGTTTAGCTTAAAATACCTGTACATTTCGAAATACATCCAAATACCGACATGATAACCTAATACCTGTTCAATGGAACTCGGTTGCACGTCAATCCCATTGGAATCAAAACGTGCATGCCTGTACAGTACACGGATATAAAAGTCGTAGTTTGGTAACATACCTACGTCTATTCATCGTCACAAGCGTGTCTATTCAAACGCATTCGTTAGATCGAAAAATACGCTTGAAATCGAACATGTGAAGTTGTGAACAATAGTGCATGTGATCACAAAGAAGTATGCTTTTTCTTCCTTTTCAATTAAAATTGTTTTTTATTATGAGATGCACGTTTTGATGATATTTATTTCAATGTAAAGAAATAGAAAATAATGTTTATTCAACATATTACTTTGAATATAATAGGGCACTGTATTCATTCGTTCATTCCTAGTAGGTAAGTGGCCAACTCCGTTTAGACCGCCTGAAGGAACTAGACTATATTTATAAATATAGTCTAAAAACTAAGTGTATAAATACACTTAGTTTTTTGTCATTTGTCGGTTTAGCCTAAATAATGAAAACCGAAGTCTAAAATGTAACAAGTTGTATATTCATATTCCGATGCAGATATGATTTATTTTTATTTCATTTTTAATGTTACTATATTATATGTACGGCATCTTTTAATGATAATAGTATACCCAATAAGAGTAGGGGGCGTCTGAAAACTAGCGTTCTACCGAGGCCTCGGACCAGGTAGAACATTAGCTGAGAGGCCTCCCATTGCTCCACAATTTTTAAGTTTTAAGTAAAATGTGAATTTTCGTATTTTCCCTATTTTTTGGGCCATCAATTTTATTTTAATTTATATGCATGGAAATGCACACATTCGGTGTCTGATGTAGCAGTCTTTCCCCCTAATAGGCATTCCTTAGAGTGGGTGGGTGGTAGCGGGGGTGGAATATGCGTTCATTGTGTTTGTATTCACCCCCGTGTCGCGAAATACATTTACATTTTAGTGAACTTTAATATACCACAAATATTTCTAGTTAATTTATATAACTAACGTAATGGTACAGTGATTTGTTAGTAAAAGTGGCTGGACCAATCGTCTCCTGATTTGAATTATATGGTCGAAGTCCGAACTTAGTATTGACTGTTTGTGGGTGTTAATATGTACTTATTTTGATGACGCAGATATTTCAAAACCTGATCGGAGATTGCCGGTAAGAATACAAAATCATGAGACTCTGTATGTATCAGAATCAGTTAGATTTCCAGCACAAATCTAGATATTAATTTGGAACAACAGTGTGTGTAAAATAAAATACCACACAAACTGGTCACATGTGTGTTGCGTGTGGCGTACACCAGACACTAATTGGTATGAAATCTATTACTACACAAAGTTATGTTCATTACCCTCTACTTGTTCGAGTTTATATATGTTTTAGATATATATGTTTTTATGTGTAGTAGAGATCTTCTACATTATAAATTAAGTTATCAAACTAAGTACTTCTAAAAACCATCCCAATTTACGTAAAAGAATAACAACAGTTCAGAGTTTACCCTAATTGGTATGAAATGATAATACTCTAAGCTTGGCATTAGCTTGTCAAGCGCGGGACAGTTTCGGCCTAGTATTTATAAATAACTAGCAGCACCCCGCGGTTTTACCCGCGTTATGCCCGTTCCCGTGGGAATTTCGGGATAAAATGTAGCCTATAGCCTTCCTCGATAAATAGACTATCTAACAGTGAAAGAATTATTCAAATCGGTTCAGTAGTTTCTGAGATTAGCGCGTTTAAACAAACAAACAAACAAACAAACAAACAAAACAAACTCTTCAGCTTTATAATATTAGTATAGATAAGATTAAGGACATAACATTAAAGAGGGAATGAACTTAGAAGCTCATTGAAACTGACGATGAGTATAATATAGAACTTTGTCGACTTGAGGACTCGTAACTCGCGGTCATACCTCGCTGCACCCGTTTCCTCAAGAACTTCGGGATAAAATGTATTCCATGTCTTATTCTGAAGCATAACCTTTATTACGGTCCAAATTTCATCCAAAACTTTTTGTAGTTTTTACGTGTAGCACTAACGTTCGCGTTTATAATATTAGTTGGTAGGACTAGCCGCGCTGGCGCTCTTGCCCGTTCTCGGGAGATCGTTGGAATATTAATAAACATATATCCTTTCTCTTAAATGTATCTAATTAATCGAATCGGACTGGTACTATATAGGTTAGTAAACAAAATTCTAAATTTTCAGCTTAATCTCGTATATAAGTAGGTAGGTATTACAGAGCAAGTATCACCCCGCGCTCCTACGGCGCTGCGGTGCTTCTATGCTCTGTGGTAGGTATAGTTTACAGTTGATAGATGAGCTAGTTTTCAACTTTCGGACCGGACGGCGGCGCGGCGATTGCAATAGAAACGCAAGCATCAAACAAATATCAAATTACTCGCTAACACGCTCGCTCGCTCACCCGCTCTATTAAATTATTATTAAACTTCACCTACAGTTTTTTATTTTACCTTACGCTTCAGTTTGCCTACAATAGTTCCAACTGAAATTCATTTGAAACATGAAATGGTTACATAAATCAGTTTGTGCTCTCGCGTAGAAACACTTCCGCGAAAGCGCACTTATCAAACAAGAAGGAAATAAGTTGCAGACTGACTTTACAATACGAAAGTACGAGCAAATAATGTTTGTTACCAGGAATGTGATTACAGCTTTGAACAGGAAAGGGAAATATTAAGTAGGATGTCGGCTTTGTTTTATATGTTACTAGTGCCATTAATAATTTAGGGGTAAAAATAGGCCATAGCGTACCCGTTGAATGTAGCTATCTATTACAAAAGGAATTTTTCACATCGGATTGTTAGTTTCTGAGATTAGCGCGGTCAAACAAATCAACAATATTTGCTGCGGAATAAAATTCCTTTTTGTTATTTCACTTTATATTAATAAAATATAAATAAATAACAAAGTCAAAGTCAGTTTCAGCTTTACTATGTAAAACAACGTGCATAGTTTTGTGTGGTTTTGTTGTGTATACAATTATTAAGCATCATAATTATACAAACAAAGGAACAATCTGTTATGTATTACAAAGTGTTAGTTATACCATTTATAACTCGAGAACGGCTGGACCGATTGCAACTTTTTATTTTATTTTACTTAGTCAAGATTAAGATAATAAGTAATAAAAATCTTAAAAAAACGGATGAACAAACGCGGGGCACAGCTAGTTTCAAATAATAGCCTGTCTTAGTGTCAAAATAACTTCAACCGTCTTTATACTGGCGATTTCAATTAAGTCGTGATATTTCGTGATGTAACACAGAACCAAATATTTTATTCACATCTTGATTTCGATCGTCACAGCGAGGACGTTATGCGCGGGTAGGTATTGTAGCGGTAGTCGAAACTTTGACCAAAATATGTTAGTTCATTGCGATTGTTAAGCAACGTGCAGCACGGTGGATGGGTGGGTGATAGTGGCATTTCTATCTGAGTGCTACCGTGCTTCGGAGGGCACGTTAAGCAGTCGGTCCCGTTTGTTTCAATCGTTAGACCATATTGGAGGCCTTTAGGCGGTCTAACTCCAACATCAATATTGGCCACTAACCTACTAGAAATTAATGAAAACCTTATTACAATGTCATAAGGTGAAAAGTAAACATATTCATGACTTGAACTGTTTACACAAACACTAATTGGCAATCTATCATACGAAGAGAGAAAACTGAGCGTACGCTAGCTGATATTTTCCAATGCCGCCAGGGAAAGTATTGCAAGTACTACCCTTCTGATAGAATTGTAAATTTCCACCTGTTATGTCTATATAACAAGGGCCTTAGGGTGCTTTCAAATTATGCGTTTCGTGTCGGACCGCTGCGGTGCCGAAGCGGTGCGTTTGTCGTATTGTGAACGTACGATCGTGTGTTTTCATACAAAACGAGCAGTGCGGCAACAGTGCGTACTAAAATTATTTCGCGGTACCGACGCCGCACTGTTGCCGCACTGCTCGATTTGTATGAAAACACACGATCGTACGTTCACAATACGACAAACGCACCGCTTCGGCACCGCAGCGGTCCGACACGAAACGCATAATTTGAAAGCACCCTTATTCATAAATACTTATTAACAGCATTATATCTATTACATTTTAATGGTTTGTCCCTTTCCAACATACGCTATTATAGAAAGAGAAAAAAGACAAAGTGATTTAAATCAGTGATTTAGATATATAGCGTTTACGAACAAGGCGATAAGTAACCGCTTCATAAAATGTGTTATCCTCAACATTCTTAGTAAACAAAAAATACAACTGGTATACTGATAAGTGGATTGCGAAATACAAGGCTCAATTATACAAACTATAATTTAAGTAGGTGTAAATCTGTGCATACTAATATAATAAAAAGCTAAAATTGGTAATTTTGCTTGTTTCTATGTTCAGGCTTATCTCAGTTAACACCAGTCCGATTCGAATATTTTTTGTATTGGATAGTCACATTAAACGGGAAGGTAATATTATGTCGCTATATTTTATCCCGAAATTCCCACGGGAACAGACACCACGCCTGTAAAACTACGTGGCGCTGCTCGTATATAATATCATGTTAATGATTATCAAAGTTGTTGCTATTGAACGACTCTTTACAAATCCCGGAGTTAAAATAAACTTACAGAACTTAATTGTGTTTATGTCATACCATGAGTCTACAGCGCCCACCGCAATCCGCCTCGTCTGAACTGCAAAGGTAGGATTTGCGCTAATCTCCTCAGTGCAGTCAACTTCCGAAATAATACCGAGCCATTGTCAATGTTACTACCGCTTGGTGGTCAACTGGGCCCGCAGAGCACTGAGCCCGCAGGTTCAGTTACCCACTCCGTTTTTTTCATAGACTACGTACGGAGTATCCGAGGTTGTCAAAATAAAAATTAACTTGCATTCATCTTGTTACATAACTCCAGTTATGCTTCTTCGTAAAAAAGTGAATTACAAGTGAATACGTTTATAAACTAACTTTCTTAAAATGCAAATGCGTTTTTACGTTATATAATTTTAGTTCAAAAATATACTTTTTATTATAGGTAAAGAGAACCATTACCTTTTGAAGCTCTTTGCTGTCGTCCTGAGTTAAAAAACTTATGTTCTAGTGCTGTTAAGTATTTGTCAACAGTATATTAAAAAGCAGAAAATAAATCAAGAGTGGTAAAAGTGGTATTAGAAATGTGGTAAAGTCTTAAAGGCTTCGCTTACGTTCACCTGCGTGTATCGAGAACCACGCAGGAGTTAAATCAATTGTGTGGCTCTGTATGTTTAAAGGGTTTCATTTCTGGTAACCCTTCTTAGGTAGGAGCGCGGCCACAGCTGCATTTCAAAGAGCAAGTAGTTTGTGAAACACCATTGTGAAGAACAATCACATTCGATCTACGTGCATGTTTGTGGCGACTTTCAATCCGATTTACAGTAAAGGGCAAATCGGTCGGTTGAAGGGCAAAGCTATGACTTGAATAATTGCTCAATATATGATTACAGAACTAATTCGTGTCTTAATTAGAAAATAGGATGGCTCGGCTAAATTAATCATGGAGCGTACTGTGTACGGTAAACATGTGAA
This sequence comes from Cyclophora punctaria, assembly GCA_951394245.1. Classification (NCBI taxonomy): domain Eukaryota; kingdom Metazoa; phylum Arthropoda; class Insecta; order Lepidoptera; family Geometridae; genus Cyclophora; species Cyclophora punctaria. The sequence goes on from OX596167.1 coordinate 14,030,725, forward strand.
CAAGTAGGTAAGTTATGTTATTATATTATTACGAAGTTAGAAATTTAAAATGTAAGAAATATTTATTAAGAAGTAACTTTACTAATGATTTGTATTTACGAGTACAATCTTTATAATTCGAATTTTATTTTTGGACTTGATAAATATGACGAAGTTTTTGCGTCTTGAGAAATATACTATGACAAATGTAATTAAAACACTAATTTGATGACAATTATAATCAAAATTAAAGTAAAAAAAGAAAAAGTAAATGATAGTTATAATTTCTGATTTGTTTCATTAAAGAGACGCCTCGGCGGTCTAGTGATGGCTCTCTTGCCAAGACAGAGGTCTTGGGGTTTCTAGTTTTCACACATGGTATAAAATCTTTCGTTGGAGTGTTATACCTACTTAATGGTCAATCTAACCGAGCAGCTCACGTGAAATGCTGGCTACTGTACCGGCTACCTACGAGTATATCGTATTCAAAGCTTTTCCGCGCCGTTTTTGTCCAAAACTATTTGTAAGAATTTTGAGGTATTTTCTGATGGAATAGATAACAAAAGAACGAGGATAAAATTCAAATCCCAAAAATAGAGTTTCAACAAATATTTCGAAATATTTATATTGGATGCGGAGGTACCTTGATGTTTGTCATCGCCGCTGTGTCGCGTCCGTGGGCGGCTTCTACATCCATTTACCGGGCGGCGAAATATTAACGAAAAACAGCAGCCTTTGTCACTGGCACATTATTATTAACGTTGTTTCAAGATACAACGTTAAATTGGAATATTGTTTCTCTCTGCCCACGTTGACATTCAATTTTAATGATGATACCTACTGTGATACGTAAATTCCGAACCCGATGAGAACAGTTTTTTTGACAGTACTTTTTTTTTGTTTAAAAACGTTTTTTGTGCACAGATAAAAAGAAAATGGAAGACTTAAAGGGGGAACATAATGCCCAACAATGGAATACTTTTAGGACTTAAAATAATAAAGTCAAAAAGAGAATTAAAAGTTGTTTTTTAATCCCGAAATGCCATTTCCTGCATCCAATAAATACGGTGTCCTGCCACTGAACAGAACATACCGTAGACCTAGGTGTATATGTACACTATACCTATCTCGTTCATTCATTTCCATACCTACACTTATGAGTGATTAGACCCTAGATTATATTCTCTTTCACACTACACTAGAGTTCATGATATAAGAAGGAGATAAAAGTCAAGACCGGAAAATTAGAAGAATGCGACGCATATGTCTAGATTACTTCGCCATAAATAAAATCAGAACGCGTGAGGGGCGACACGTGGAGAGTACAACATCACGGCTATGATTCAGAATTTCTTTTTATTGTAAAACATCCACAGTATTGTATTTCTTATCGGTGTTATTTACCCATTAGTGGAAATTTTTAATTGGCCTTTAACAATAATTCATCTATCTAATCCTAGCTGTAAATTTTCCAAATAAAATAAAATGTCAGTTATTACTCGATACCAATTTTGCTTGTTTTAATTTTATTTTATGATGTATTGTATTACAATTGCTGTTGCTATTTTGATAATTACAATGTTAGCGATAGGTATAAAGTTAGATATAGTTTGCAATATGTTTAAAGTAAAGTTATTTCAAATAATATAATTGGATTTCAGTATTATTTGATCCAATTAATTGTAAAGTATAAAAGACACGTGCCAAATCTTCTGTGTCCTTCTACTCCCAACATGATTCCTTTGGTGTTGAAAGTGGTAATAATACGAGTAGGTACATTCAAACAAACATTGTCAAAGTCCTTTATTTTCAACAGGGACCAGACTTCAAAGCAACGTTCGCTTCTTAATTTATTAACGTAAGCTACCGATTTCAGCATTGAGTTTGAATACTACAAACTCAATGGATTTCAGCGTTGGGCTCTTAACTGAACACAGTTAATTGAACAACTAATCAAAGATTAAACAAACCCTTATCAGCGTCATAGTATAGTGTATGAACTGTCAATACTTGAAAGCCGTTACAAGCAATGATACATTCAGTAGGTAATAAATACGAATAGAAGAAAGACGAAACAATGCTGTTCAATAACTCAAACTTCACACAGGGTATGTGCAGAGTGATCCTTGCGGTCGGATATTGTAGACCATTTGAAGGCAGACACGGCTTAACGATTAAAACAACCTCGACCAAAGTCAAAGTCAAAGTCAAATATTTTTATTCAGTTTTATCCCCATAGAGGCTCTTTTGAACGTACCACAGACAATCTAACGTGCTCTCTGAAGCACGGTAGCGCTCAGGTAGAAGTGGCATATCGGCCACCCAAGTACCCAAGCTGCATGTTACTCAACAATCGGGATGATCAGTAACATACCATCCATTGTGACCCCACGCCATAAGCTGGACAGTGATCTAAGTAATCAAGTTCTCCACCTTGTTTTTCCATAATGAAAGATGTTTAACATGATTGTAATTCGTTTCCAATGTTTGCTCCACACTCCAAGTTTAATCATCGGTAAGTAAGTCTTTCTCAATGAAGTTGATTACAAGTCAGGTGCGATTAACGCAGTCAAGAGTGTACGCCCCCGCAAGTCTGTACCTTTGTGTAGGTATCATAGTATCGACGCGATGTGGTTACCTTTGTTTATCGCTAGTCTGTAATTTGCTCTCGCGTGAGTGGTACTGGGGTGTCTAGGGATCCATAATAAGAAATATTATTTGTAGTGAAGTGTCTCTGAAGATGAACTTGGATTTACGGACTAATGTTATGTGTTTCAGACGTAAGGGAATTAAATACAAGGTAATTATTTTTTAATAACTCCAACTCACACCATATTCACAAAAAAATACATAGATTCATTATTCATGAGTCATCTACCTATAGCCTCTTAATTGTATATTCGTGCCAGTTTTCTTCATAACTTAGTAATATTACTGAATACGAGAGTTAATCCTTTCCTTAACTTTGCAACTTCAAACAACCTTTGAATTAAGGACTCGCTACAGTCATCAATCGGCGGGAGCTAGCTGAACATCCGGTGTCAAACAGGACCGCAATCAAAGTGTTTCTTATAATACTTACTAGCAGCGCCCCGCGGTTTTACCCGCGTTGTGCCCGTTCCCGTGGAAATTTCGGGATTTTTTTACATAAAAACCTTCCTCTTGAATCACTCTACCTATTACAAAAAACCGCATCAAAATCCGTTGCGTAATTTTAAAGATTTAAGCATACAGACAAACAAACAGACAAAAAAAGCGACTTTGTTTTATACTATGTAGTGATAAATATTAATTACCGACTTATCTACAAATTACATCTCACAATGTATTGTGTTTGTGTATTGGATATTATTAATTGTATATTAAATAATAAACAAATAAATGCACATAGGGTCTAGACAGACGGACTGCAATTCAACTGCAATCCGACTGCCAAATGGCAGTTCAGATGCAGTTTGAATGCAGTTGGCTCGACTGCAATCAAACTGCAAGTCGACGGGCAGTTGGCGTGCAGTTGGATTGCAGTCTGAGTGCAGTTAGTCGTTGTAACTGCACTCCAACTGCACGCCAACTGCCCGTCGACGTGCAGTTTGATTGCAGTCGAGCCAACTGCATTCAAACTGCATCTGAACTGCCATTTGGCAGTCGGATTGCAGTTGAATTGCAGTCCGTCTGTCTAGACCCATACATAAACACGGTTAGTTAGATCCAAACTAAGCTGTAAGCTTGTTATATGGAATCTAATGTAATAGAATAAGTTTAAGCAGTAATTACACCTGCCTAAATGGTCCAGTGATTAAAATTAAGATAGTATGTACGAAGCTCAGTTCGTAATAAGCATCCTAAATAGGAAACAATATGGTTTCTAATTAACTGAATCATTTAGTATCGCGGACACAAAATGCGACGACGGAATTAAGGCAGATGTTATGATTAGGCAGACGCACGACTTGCTTTCAACAAGTAAATCTAAATTCTGCTAAGAAAACTGTTTTTTCTACTTTGGCAGTATCTTGAAAGTCACAATTAGCGCGGCGCGGTATCGGTTAACTGTCAAATGATTAGGTATTGACAGCGACAAACAACAGTGCTAAGATGAAGTTAGAGACCAATATTGATCAATCGATCACTTCCAGGCAATGTCCTAAACTTAGAACTAGAGTTTCAGGTATCGAAATTAACATGCGGTATTCCAGATGTGTACTTACTATATATACTAATATCGAGTGTACCGAAAAGTCAAACCGACAGAATAAGCACATGAAGCAAAACAAAAGAAAACGTCACTCTCTATTAGAAAGCGCTTTAAAGCTTAAAAGCCAAATACATCGTTGATAGGCGTTTTAGACTCAAAAATAAACTCAAACAAAGTAACATCTTTTGTTGTCAGTTCTAGTTTTTCGCCAGTTTTTAAAAGTTAGGGCTCCCACACAAAACTGCGATGCGATGCGATGCGAATTCGCATCGCAGAAACTTGCGATGCGAATTTCTGCGATGCGATTTAGTGCGGCGAACCGTTTGGTAGGGTGACCATTCCTTCAAGTGTAGGCCGTACTGGACGTGTTTTTAGGAAGCGTAAGATGGATCGCAAAAAGATTATTGCACTGCTGTTATTGTTCAATAGATATAAAAGAAAAAGAAGATTCTGGGTTCATCCATTTATTAGGATTATGAACTCTGATGGGAACTATTTTACACAAATGTACTATGCGTTGAGAACTGAAGAAGATACATTTTTTGATTATTTTTTGATGAAGCTATGCAATAGCTTAATAGTTTTGTTTTAAAACTAATATATAATCTTTCCATTTATCACAAAAATTTTTTTTTTCAAAAGCCCAATTCCTGTCCTGAAATGTCCTGAAATGGTGTCACCAAGGATGACGTAATATGACAGGAATGTGCGATGCGAAGCAGATCGGAAATTCTTACGATGCGTCGTGCGAATTCGCAGATTTTTGCGATGCGATGCGAATTCGCAGTTTTGTGTGGGAGCCCTTAAAAGCAAACTCGATATCATGTAGGTGATTGACGGGCGGCGGAAAATGAAAGGAAAATTATAGTGTGAGAACTATTTACGGACGCTCGGACAGTGATGCATCTTTTGTTGCCGTAGCTAGTTTTTATTTCTCCGTTTTTTGAAAACGACACACATGAATGTACCGCGTAGCCGTTAAGGGAGGGATGTCGCGGTGAAGGCATGTTGAGGCGAGAGAAGGCGATGAGCGATTTAAAAACTAAAATTGTTTGTTTTTATTATATGTTCCATACCAATACAGTGTCGTACATGTAATACATATAATTGTATGTTATCCACGTACAATTATAGTTGAGACTGTCTGCCTTAGTCCAAACTGTTAGACTGCTTTCTGGTTTAAAAAAGCTGAATGGTTAACGTCTATTTCTTCTTAATTGTAGACGTCGCCGTGGATCGGGCCACTCCCGTTTTCCCAGAAGTGGCCGAAACGAGAATAACCGTGAGAGCTATTTTCAACAAATACGTTGGAAATTACAACAATAATTTCGAAACAAATACTTTTTTGACTCTAATCTAAATAAATTGTATTAGAATGACATCTGTCACAACGGGAGTGACATAAATAAGGATTCCGGTTCCGATAAAAACGAAAAAGGTATTTGTGAGAGTGTTAAGTGTGTTGAGGAATATATTTTCAGCCCTCTTAGCATAATAAACGTGACAGCATTAGCGACTTGAAATGATAAGTACTGATAAGTTTTATTCGTTGACATTCTGACGAAAAAAGTTATAATATTCTGCGAATCATCACACATCTATTATTATATCATGTCTTGATGCCTTCTGTTGCCTTCTGTGCTAGCATGGCGGGTGTATGTTTCCTAAATACAGTAGGTACAGATTCCTCGGTAATCAAAATGTTGGGTGTGATACAACCGTAGCAGAGCAGTGGTATTGCGAAAAAAAACATTCAGTAATAGATTATAATGGCGAAGTTTCCCCCTCTATCTATACTAATATTATAAAGCTGAAGAGTTTGTTTTGTTTGTTTGTTTGTTTGTTTGTTTGTTTGTTTAAACGCGCTAATCTCAGAAACTACTGAACCGATTTGAAAAATTCTTTTTGTAATGCATAGCCACATTCAACGGGAAGGTTATAGGCTACTTTTCATTCCGAAATTCCCACGGGAACGGGAACAACGCGGGTAATACCGCGGGGCGCTGCTAGTAAAAAATAAATCTCTATAAAAAACACCCGTTAATCAAGAGATCGAAGTACACACTACCAAAACTAAAAAGAAGAGCTAGAAAGAAGTTTCGAGTACTAAGAAACTGAACTCTATCTCGAACTCCCCAATCAAGGACTAGATCTGCACTGACCGACTAGTCGTTCGATGAAACTTCGAAAATGCGAACTGCATCGATAGTTAATGAAATAATGGCGTTTATAATTTCTGAATAAAGATCTCGCCGCTTTCATACCGGGCGTATTACAATTTTTCATAAGCCACAATGACCAGTACAAAGTGAGCTCCAAATAAGTTCACATGAGTCCGGTGTCTCAGAAGACCGGTGCACTAGGCTCGCGGCTAACGAGGCATATAGTGTGACATTCTTGGAGCGCACTATAATATTATTATGACGTCATTTAAGACACGCCTAGGGGCAAACAACTGGAAATAGTTTATTTACTAGCTTAATGCATAGTAAAAGAGGTGTAATTTCTTTGTTTGTATACATGTTCAGAGGGTAATCAATCATCGTTAAGCATTACAAATATTGACCAATAGGTGCAATAGACGTTTCTAATCGACTTCTCATAAACTTCTGAAATAGACAGACTCCTTTGTACTCGAGCCTAGGTATATGTATGACTGAATTTCGAGTAAGGTTTTACTTGCTTTGGTACAAAAAAAATATCTATTTTGCACACATAATGTACCTTGTACCATATCAGCTAATTGTATGGAAAGTCTGAAAAACCGGCCAAGTGTGAGTCGGACCCATGTACGGAGGGTTCCGTACTTTTAGAAACGGCAATTACGTTTATTGTATGGGAGCCCCCTTAATTATTTACTTTATTTTTATTATTTGTTGTTATAGCGGCAATACAAATACATTATCTGCTAAAATTTTGACTGTCTAGCTATCACCGTTCTTGAGATACAGCCTCGTGACAGACGGACGGACGGACGGACAGCGAAGTCTCAGTAATAGGGTCCCGTTTTTACCCTTTGAGTACGGAACCCTAAAAATCATGATATTGTTGGTGAGATCCAATTTACTAAACTTTGTGAAAGCTCGTGAAACCATTTCTTCTATATTTTCGATATCTAACTAAAGTTTCTAAGTTAAGAATTTTGTTCTCTGTGTCTGTGTTGTCTTTTGTTGTCGTTGGTCTAAAACGGATGGACCGATTTTGATGCGGCAGGTAATGCGGTGTTTGGTTAAAACAACAAATTGGTGTTGATTGTTTTTTTACGTAAAGATTCAAAGCGCATGGAATCGTTTATTGATGACTAGCAGCGCCCCGCGGCTTTACCCGCGTTGTGCCCGTTCCCGTGGAGTTCCGAAAACTTTTATACCATACAAAACCTTCCTCTTGAATCACTCTATCTATTAAAAAACCGTATCAAAATCCGTTGCGTAGTTTTAAATATCTAAGCATACATATGGACAGACAGACGGCGAAAAGCGACTTTGTTTTATACTGTGTAGTGATTCGCCATAATGGACTAATTACTTTTGCCACCTATTTTATTAGTTCCGTCCTGAAAACAACGTACTAAACTAACTAGATAGGAATTTAGGCATAGGCATTACGAGTATTCAAGCTAATAAGGTGATATTCAACTAGGATTTTATGAATGAAAATTATATGAACAATTCGAAACAGCGTAAACAATCATTTATGGTAATAACCAAGTTCTTACTATAAAGAATACCTCACTTTATACTAATATTATAAAGAGGTAAAATTTGTAAGTTTGTTTGTTTGTTTCTATGTTCGAACTAATCTCGGGGATTACCAGTCCGATTTGAATAATTGATTTTTTAATGGATAGCCTCATTCAACGGGAAGGTATAGGCTATTTTCATCCCGAAATGCCTATGGGAACGGGCACAACGCGGGTAAAACCGCGGGGTATGGCTATATAGTAAATATCAGACAAACAGAAAATAATTAAAACGAGTTTTCTTAGATATGTATTAAGGAAACGTTTTATTAAAAGAACCTGCAATAGTAGGATAACAGTCGATACCCATGTATACCTGCACTCTATTATCCTTGGAATTATATCAGTGCTTTTTTTCTTATTTTTTGCCTCCGCGGTCTTGTGGTTTGAGCGCTCGGCTCACGATCTGGAGGTTCCGGGTTCGATTCCCGGTGGGGACAATATTTCACAAACATCTCTTTGTGAGACTGCTCTCAGTTTGGCTAGGGCATTGCAGGCTGAGTCACCTGATTACCCGAAAAGTAAGACGATTCCGTACTTCAGAGGGCACGTTAAGCCGTCGGTCCCGGTTACTTTCTAAGGATAGTAGTCGTTATATGAGCCATGTCAGAGGCCTTTGGCGGTTCAATAACTCTGACACCGGGATTGGTCAGGTTGACCATCCACTCGATGAAAAAGATCGGTGAATTATACTTTACAGAATATCGGTGAATTTGTTCATAGAAATTTGTACAGGGGCGGTTGGTTTGGGGTACTACATCATATAATGTATCTATATCAACATATACCTATAGATGAGTACCAGTACAAACTAGATATATATTATATATACTACTAGCCGCGCCCCGCGGTGTTACCCGCTTTGTATCCGTTCCCGCGGGAATTTCCGGATAAAATGTATCCCATGTATTATTCTGATGTATAACCTGCATTACTGTAAAGTTTCATCCAAATCCGTTCAGTAGTTTTTACGTGAAAGAGCTACAAACATCCATATATCCATACATATATCCATCACAAACTTTCGCATTTATAATATTAGTAGGAAGTAGGAAGGATAGGATCTATCAGTCGTAATGACAGTAATATAATCCAATATTAATAGCATATACCTAGGTATCCTAACGATGTCTACCAATTCCACCAAATACATAATATAATAATTTGGTGGTAACGATTGTTGTCAAGTTAATTGAGACTCTTCACGACTACGTCAATGTAATACAATAACATAGATAGTGAAGCTATTTTAACTAATGAGGCACCTGAAACGGTTGTACCACAAAAGGAAGGAGTATTGCCGGTTAACGACGACAATTCTTAAGGGTTTACTATCGAATCTAAACGTCGTTTTGCTCTAAACAATCATTTATATTTAATCAAACATTATAAAGTTGTGACCGAGCTTTCAAAAAGTTTTCTACTAAAAATTATAAATTGAGTAAATTGTATACAAAACATAAAATCTGTGCACATTCCTGGTCATTATTAACCTTTTATCGATTTAACTTGCCCAAAAACTGTGCGTCGGTTGTTCAACTTCTTGTACTTACTATGTTTTGATTTGTAACTGTGTCCCGCGTGTGATGTCTAACGTGAATACTATCGCATGTAGTAGGTGCGTGGGGTACACGATACTATTATATAATGTGGTTATAATAACAAGAAAAACATGATCATTTGTGTTGCGGAATGTTCACTTAGAGTTGAAAAGTTGGGGAAGATTGTGTGTGAGGTAAGACTTTTTGAGTGGGAAGGCAGGTTTGTGGGGGTGATTCGTGTGGTGTTTGGAACTTACCTTGCGAGGCGGGGGCTGCATGTTGGCAGGACGCCGCGCCGAACGACACAGAACGCGACAAACGAGAAGCGACTCCAATCGATGAGGTCGCAGTCACGAGTGCCCGCCCGACCAATACGACAGCCGCCCGCCCGAGACTCGCCCGCCGCGCGCATGCGTCACATCACGCACCCTCGCGCGACCATAGACTACGTCAACATACTCTTAACATTTACCATATATTTTAATAAAAAGTTAATAAATTTAAATTTATCTTTTTATTTTCAAGTATATATCATTATGTTATTTCATTTTTTTGTATGCTGGTATCTATGTCCGGTGATAATATCCGATCGCAAGGTGGTCGTACATTATTATGAAGTCTCGGGAAGAGATTACGGCGGGAGGGGGACCGGGACTGTCACACTGGCCCAATTTGACGAACAGGGTATTAAATATGTATAATTACACGAGCCTACAAGTTTAAAATCTGTGCTAGGGCCACGGTTCAAAGTTAGTAGCTATCGAACTGAGCCTTAAAAGGGACGGCAGTTGACTACCTACACCTGAAATAATGACCTATTTGACTGTATGATCTAACCGCATTATTTTGTAAATTGAATAACTGCCGTACTCTGAGCCGTCATATTAATCGACAAGTATTAACGTATTTTTTCATACATCACACGTCACAAATCCGTAACGTATCATAACTTAACATATCGGTAGATCGGTTCTCTGAGTGCGGCAGTTGGGTTGTTAAGTACGTTGAACTTTCGAGGCACCTTGCGAGATACTGTAGGTGCTGGTAAGAGTTAATTTCGAAGTCTATCATAAGTACTCTATGTGCATATCATAGACCTGCTTATTAGTTGATTCTATCATATCCTGAATTTATTATTATAACGAGTTTAAAAAATATATAAAATCCAGCTTATTCTTCTATTCAATCCTTGCTTAAAACGCTCCCTTTCTTTAAAACTATACAAAGTGAATTAAAATTGATTCATTAATTTAGGAGATATTCCCCAGAGAGAAACGTCACACCGTCCCTCGTTTCTGTCGGCGATCAAAACTTTAACAACACAGCACTCACTACTTTGGTAGTGTCTCCCAGTTAACTTGCTACTCCGAAACTGATAAAGTACCGGTTTTAATTATGTATTGAATTGTTAAGAATTAATTATAGCTACCCTGTAAGTACATTATTTTTCTACTTCTTTAGAAATTAATAGAAACTAAAATAGTATATTCTACTACAAAAACAGTCAAAGTTTTCAAAATTCCACTTTACGACAACGTCCAGACAAGACAAATTCTTTAATTACTTTGTTATCACTTACCAAAACTTTCATGTTCCAATGCTACAGGTTTGTACCTTATTAGTAATATAGCATCTATTTCACTTCACATGCGACACAATCATGTTTTATTTCACACTACACGTGGTTACTAGACCACTTGTTAGTAATACTGTTGTTGTAATTTTATATAGAGATAAGAAACGGCAGTGAGTTTTATCACATATCAATTGGTAGGTACGTGTTGTTGATAAATGTAGGTGTGTTAATTAACACTTCTACGTATAAAATCAGAACTAGTACCTAACTATAAGAGACTTGTTTCATATTCCCGGAACGCTTAAAAGTACTTATATTAGCCAGAAGCATTAAACGCATAACACCTCAGTCTTCCGTGACCGCTGAAAAAATCTATATATAAAAATGAATCGCTGAATCTGTTGCTAAGCGCATAACATTAGAACGACTGCACCAAATTGGATGATTCTTTTTTTAATGTGTTTCTTATTGTCAGGACAAGGTTTTTATATAAGAAAAATATGGAATAAAAATCTCAAAATTCCCACGGGAACGGGGGTGCTGCGGTTGAAACCGCGGGGCACAGCTAGTGTAGAATAAAAACCCAAGCGTATCAGTTAACGTAGTTTAAATTCAAAAAGGTTGATTGGATCAGACCGAACAAGATTGTTTTAGCAAATAAAAAGTAATTAATTCCTGACGTTTCGATTGCACTCGATCGCGGGCAGACTTCAGTCATTCAGTTTGGCCGGATCAGATTCCTAGGTACTACATAGGCGGAAATATTGCCTACGTAGGTACTTTGAGTTTCAAAGTACTTGTTACGTTCATTAGTAGGATCATAACAGCTTCACGCATACTTTAAATTTAATAACCTTCATTACTCGTCGAGGGTAAGAACGGCCTATATCCATGATCATGAAATACCTCCTAAAAGATTTACCTCTTGAAGTCAAAAGATTTTGGACGGTACTGAAAACAAACTCCTAGTGGTAACTTTACCTCTTGTTTACTACAAACTACCTAAATGAAAACAGCGACGAACTATTTATATCGCAAATCGATATCCTGGGCAATAGGCATTAATGTTAATATCCCAGGCAAGACGTGAATGTTTAACACCAATGCGCTTTAAACACCAGCACTTCGTTAACCTATTTTAACTGACATTTGAAAAATATAGTTCCATGTTTTATGTGGGCTGTGGTTTAAACAGGGTGACATCTGGGTCGTGACTAACTTATTGTTTCAAACTCAGTTAATTATTGCGATTTCAGTGATATAACACATAATTTTGATTAAATTGTTACATTAAAATTTGGTTGATATAAAAAAAATATTCTCTTTTAGGTCGTGTAGTCGCCCTACACACCCGACCGGATAAATGTCTAGTAAATGAAAAACTAGCTTTATAACTGAAATCGCAATAATTAACTGAGTTTGAAACAATAAGTTAGAGTCACGACTCACGAGCCAGATGTCGCCCTGTATACCTAAGTACCTATGCAGGAAATTCAAGACACAGGGTAGACTTGATTTTATGAATGACAGTGAACCGAAATACTTAGACAAGCCCTTGGATAAGATGAGCATTGTACCCCAGTGACATAAGCAAACAACCTCCCAATCAGAGATAATAAGCTGAATTAGTGTAAAAGTAGTACCTTTGTTTTGATGTTCATAAAGATGTCTTAAAAGTCTCATGAAATACCAACTCTGGGACGTTGTTTAACTTTCAGAATAGAATAAGGATTCTTATTGTTATTATTGCATGGTGCGTTACCGCCGGTACCTAAGGCTCGTGTTCGCAGATCACCCTTACGTACTTAGTCCGGGAACATTTTGTTAATAGGTATTAGAAGTTCTAAATCCTCTGTAATAAGAGGATTACCGAAGGAAAAAATGTATAAAAAACTTAGAACTTAGCCACCTTGTTACATTGATTGAAATAATATAGCTACGATCGAACTATTCAGTATGACTTAAGATACCTTATTTTTTTCTTACCTACAATAAAATGTTTTATTTGTATTTTGCATTTAATGATAAACTATTACAAATAGATTATCGTTCAAGGACCTCTATTGATTTGTTTAAATTGGCTGATAACTGCCTGTCGGTTCTCGTCACGTCTTTATCTTTGTAGAATGCATTATACAATATAAAAACTATTGATAAGGTTTAGTCCTATCCTAGTTTCGATTGAGCATTTTTCATATTTGCAGTAAACGTGAATACCGTAAAAAAATAAACGTAAATACCTACTTTTGTAACTAAACACTTCATGAACACCACCTATTACAACAAAGCAATAGAATGGATTCCTGTCGAGCATTTTCTAACGCCGAATCTATCCCAAAAGAATAATATGATTTGATTTACTATAGTCTTCTGTTTATTACGGGTAAATCTAGTGCAATACGCCCGGTACCACCTAGTTTCACCTAGACTCAAATGATTGGGTTCCCTAACTGTGACCTAACTCAGTAAATGGTTAGAGCCTGAAGGAACGGTCTCCCTCTTTTACAACAGATGTCGTTTGTGTTAGGTTTATTTTCGTACATAAGTTTTACTATTTTGATATACCAATCAGGATATATCAGGAATACCAATAAACTCTTATATCTAGATTTTTATTTATATATACATAATTAGGTTTATTAAACTGTGTAGTCTGCTAAACTACCTGCTCGTCATTTGACTATCAGCGCCTCTGGCGGAAAATTGAATGAACTATTTTTTGATATTGCACGATTGAATATTTCCGCTATCCCAGTTCTAGTCTACCTCCCGGCACAATGTCTAAGGAGCCTACAAATCAAACCACGCTTTTATTATGATTTTCATTATTTATTGAATGTTTACAAATTTTACAGATCCGAATGAACAACATACTATGTACTCGTACCGTAACTGATAGAATTATATTAAATTACTATTTTATAGGTAATATCAAATAAACAAAACTATTAAGAGATCACAATAACGTCAAACAACCACAATGCGAAGCGTTTTACACGCACAACTACACAAGTGTACACTTAGAAACTTAACTAGATGTCGGACAATCGAAGGTAAACAAAGAGTCAATAAATAAAAAAGAAACATTAATTGATCTAAAAAATTTATTAATGAATGAGGCGACTATGTGCACATTGAAAACACTTGTTATATTACAAGACCAGTTGTACATACAATATTTACAGACCGCGACTCGCCCGCCCCCTCGCTTCGCTTACATTACACACTGTACATCATCAAGTTTGTACAAATTCCGCTTAACAGTATTCACTATCAACTAACAAATTATATTAAGACAATGGAAATATTTTGTTGATCATAATACTTATACGGATAATGGTATAAGATTTAAAGTTAATCTCTTAGAGCTACACTTAACGACAGATCATATAGGCTACATCATAAATAATATATTATGTATAGTGGTTACACTAGTGACTGGTGCGGCGGTCAGCCACAGTCCGATAGTCCGTGTCCCTCGACTTTGTGCGACCACTCGCACGACACAGTTACGCTAAACATACGATTACCTATCTATCAACAACACACATCCTCAGTAACATCTACCTGTAAAATGTAAAATACAATTCCATGCAACACTTTAATATTCAACTCTCACTAAATAAAAATAATCAATATATAAAAGAGTTGCTCAAAGCACGGCCGCGCGCCGCCCCCGGACGAGCGGGCCGCGCGCGTCTCTAAATAACTTACAAAACATATACATACATCACGATACAAAATTATATATTTCACTAACAGAAAAAACATACATATTATATCATAAATTATGTACAACGATTATTTTTATTCCCTGCAATCGGAATCTCGAATACAAAACTATTAAACTCTTATTATTTCAATATAAATAAACAAATCACAGTAACAAGGTAATGATTGAAACATATTGTTGAAATGTGATGTGTATGTATCAAGTGTGTGTGTGTCCGGCGTTGTTTGTGCGCGTGACGCCGGCACGCAGCGTGGCTACGCGTCGGTGCAAAGGGGATAAATATACGGTCGAATTGAAAAACCTCCTCCTGTTTTTGAAGTCCGTTGAAAAG
Source organism: Cyclophora punctaria (assembly GCA_951394245.1). Classification (NCBI taxonomy): domain Eukaryota; kingdom Metazoa; phylum Arthropoda; class Insecta; order Lepidoptera; family Geometridae; genus Cyclophora; species Cyclophora punctaria. The sequence goes on from OX596167.1 coordinate 14,045,819, forward strand.
CGGTTCATTTAGTCTCGCTCAACCCCTTGACTTCAACCAGGTAAATAGGAAGACTGCATAAATCCTAACATGGAATCGGCAAGCTTTATGAAACAGATTTGACTAAGAACGCGGTCGTTTAAAAACCGGCGCAACACGGTGTTTGTAACGGTCAATACCTACCTAAGGCTGGGTGCGGGCGCGACCGACGATCAGCGATCATCGGGTACAAGTGGCAAATCAATATCACTCACAAGGAAAACCGCGCTGATCATCAGCCAACGACTGTCCCCAGCCTAACATTAAATATCTTTGTGTAAAGAACTTCAAAAGTATTTAACTATACAATGAACTATTATTTACAAACATAAAGATGTGCTCGCTAATTTAGCCAGATAAGAAGTGGACTAAAAAAATAACAATATGATGGGAAAAAAGCCCTTCTGTAACTCTTTATTGCTATCTATAGTTTATTGTGACAACGATAATTGTAACAAGCGCGCATGGTCCATGATGAAAACACACACAATACTTAACATTAATACTTATATTATAGTACTTTCATCTAATAAAAGATTCAAAATGTTTCATTACGTAACGATAAGCTCTATACGGGGTTCACTGTGATTTAACCATAGACCATGATTTGTAATTGACAGTAGAACGTCATTCAAACATATATCGAAATAGCAAAGCACGAAAAATTATGCTAATGCAGACATAAATATCGTATATAAATTCAATATATGTTTTCGTCAAGTATGATAATAAAATATATCAAAGAATGATAATGAAATAAAAATAAATTACCAAATAGCATTTCAAATAATTGATTTAATTTAATATACTACATAAATTATGCACAATTAGATCCGTTGGGAGCGAGGTCGATACTCGGACCGACTGATTTCAGACACGGGATTGTATTCATTATTAACAGCTAAATATTTTTAATAAATTTGTCTAATTATTATAATATTAATTATTCACTGAATTTAAACATTTAATCTATCGGATACTAGGAACAATTATACATTTTTTATTCTCATTATAAGTATGTTTTTTTAATTATTTTAAATCGGCGAAATTTACAGGTTGATGAATTTATGCTATATCATATTAATTAATATTACCACGACAACAGTGACTCTAGTCACCTAGTCGATGCAATAACTAACTTCAAAATCACGACAGAACATTTAAAAATCTCGATCTGTCCAAATGTTTATTTTATAATAATTCTAAATATTTACACGTCACTATTTCTCCTACAGATTAATAATAAAATTATAATATAAATATTATATTATTATTTTCATTTCCATGGTAACATTTACTTCGATATACACTGAGTGCTATTGTACCGCTATTTACCATCTAGTGATAAAATACATTGGTCGAAAGTTAGCTTTTAAATCAAATACAACATCACGCCTAAAGCTACGGATTACAATAACACTGAAACATGAAATAATCACCTATATTATTAAATGCTTTTGTAAACAATACACTAATATAAAGTTAAAAGGTTAACTATTAGATTTTAGTTTGATTCTACTGTTTGAAATAACCACTCATTGCATTTGGAAATCATTAAAGGTGCCGTCCTACCGTACCGTACCATGGTCGGTCACAATTTTACATTCAACGAGTCACGGTCACTACACAATGTTTGTTCCTTTACTATTTTAGAGACGGTTATGTATGTAGTTCTTAAAGTATCAACGAACTATCCAGAGACGATTAAGATTGATTTCTATGTACATTTAGGGCGTGGCATGATACTTTACGGTGGACAGGGACCTTAACTTATACGGTGTTCGGTAACACTGCAATCATTAATTCACGCAACACACACAAATTCGTACAAGTACGCTGACAGTTGTACCCTAAAATGGCGTCCGGGCGGCCATCTTAGAATTTCCGAAGTTAAAAACAAGACAAGTTAAAGCTGTAGGCGGTATCGTAATAACTATTATAGACTTCATAATTATGTCCCGCCCTCATCGGGAAGTAAAATACGGCAAATGCCTTATACATAAAAAAATATAAAAATAAAAAAGTTAATATTGTTTAATTCAATGTCGATTCGATAATTTATAGGCTGGTAAAATTTTATACAAACGTCGAATTAATTTATAAAGTGTTACGTGCCACAAGGTTATCTAATGCGTGTGAAATGAACAAAACATTGATGTTGGGTTAGTTACGGCAAACCTGTGGAGTGGTCATAAAATTTGGGAATTCTTCAAGTTTCTGCGTAAAAATTTTCAACAATAAAAACGAACTTATAATCTAAATTCGTCCGTCTATTGTGACTTGACTATGCGATGAGTATTGCCAAATATTGCACAATATTATGATACACATTGTTTAACAAACTATCATACGAATCAGTTCTCCAAGATCAAGGAAAGATTTCAGTTTCCAATTGAGTTAAAGAACATTTTATTACACGTAGCTATTTAAATTAACTATATACATAACAAAAGACACCATCGTATTAAACTATGTACTCTATTAACGTCCCATGAAGGGTTGTATTCATTTCTAATTTTGTGTGATCTCTTATAACGGTTAAATGTAATTAGTCTATTTCAATTAATTCTAACAACATCATAGTCAAATAAGAGTCGCACGTCAATGAAGAGATAAACGTCAACGAAATATATGAAACTATATGCACAGTAACATAGTATGATATTGTACGTATTTACATAGAAATATTTACACAAAACTGTTGTATAGCAAAGAATATTCGATGTGATGTAAATTCTTATCATTTTCTGTTTCGGGCTGCATGTGTTAATGTATGACACAGGAACGTATATCCTTATTCTAACAACGCCTATGTAGTCTAACTTCACCTCCTCGATTTACAAGAAAAGAGAAAATACGAACACATTTGATTGCTTCTTATTTTAACGATAAACTTCGACGTTTATCAATAGGAACGTCGTTCATATCGTTATATCAAAATTAAAATATTCAGCAAACACGACCTTGCATTAGTTATGAAACAATATATAATAAATTAATAAAATATTTCCATTGATACACTTGTTATAACAATCATTTTGATATTGCTAACGTTACAGTGAACTAATCACATATTGAAACTACTTGCTGCTAACATAGTAAACAAATGTATATAAAGGAAAACTGTATATAAGACGCAACTAGTACGGACGTGTGAAAAATCTATCACTTATGATATATGATACATAGTGAGGGGAATACATTGCACATTCAGTAGTTAGTGGCAATCACTTTATAGCTTATGTTGGGTCTAATTAACCGTGTGTGAATTTCTCCGGGTATATTATATGTGATAAATTTTAACACACTTCCTTGCATACCGGCTTCCCATAACTAAGGAATAAAAACAATGTTGTTTTAAGTGATATTTATAGTTGTTGAAACAGAGTATCGTCGTAGCGGAAAACACAGTAGGTTGACAAATATTTTATCACACATTTGACATTTCAATTTAAGGTGTTAACATCGCTCTTTTAATTAGTGGTGAAAATGTCAACTAGGAAAAATGTGCACTGTAAGCAAACGATAGTTGCGCCATCTACGATTCTCTGTTTGACAATAACATTTAAAATGGACGCTTCGTTACAGGGAGTATTGATCATAACATTGCAATAAATATAACAAATAATACGTTCATAACAATAGATTGATGTATCTACTCATAAAAGTTAGCGACAAATTATTAAGGTTTTCACATTAATTTAATTAAGATCAGAGATGTTCAACTAGGTAATTACGTCAATTGCTGTGTATTCAAATATTTACTTATCAAGTCACAAAAGGGGTCGGACCACATTAACTTGGGAAGCTATCTACAATATTGAGAATAGTGAAATCAGAAAGGCTTATTAGTTTATTATCGCATCTCATCGACGCAGGTAATGATTTGTGACCGGCAAGGGCATTCTCTCTGCATGCGGCCTTATTAATCCAGCATAAGCATGTTTTATCAGCAATGGCTTATATTATTCCTACAATATGTAACATCAGCATCTACTTTATAATCTAATATAGTTTTGTGAAGGCATAATGTGATCCGACATTAAGGGGATGAGATTTATGTACAAATGTAAATTACATATTAAAAGGAGTCTAAACATAAAGTGACCAATCTTAATGTGTCATAATATTTAACATGTCTCAATTATTTTCAAGACATAATTGGTGAAACTATTGAAAGTTTTAGTGACATTGTTTGTGAAATGTTGGTGAGCTCTATGTCTAAACTCCTTTATTTTAAACCAGCTAATACATACATCAACACAACACCAGATTCAATATTATTATTTTGACAACAAGGAAAATTAAAGTATTTTGCGAAGACATGATATTAACTTCAATTTAATAAATACAATAAAGTGTAGCTCTTAATTTGTGTCATTACTATATATAGTGTTACAGAAACATTTTCTTAATTTATCAATAAATCAGTTGAAATAAATGTATTTGACATAAATTAACACATACGTCATTATATCATTGTGTTGTGAAATCAATCTAGAAAAACAATTTTACTCGTTTCTAGATTTGCTTGTTAAAAAGGTATTTAATTTATAAACATGATTTAATTTGCCATGCTAAAATAAAATGTATAGTTTGTGTTGTATATTGTGTATTTTACACCTAGTAGGATTTTGGCGTGGTCTTTGCAGGAACAGTAACAATTGGGTACTAGACATATTTGTAAAACTTTAAAAAATAATAAAACCATGTAAAATCGATGAAGTAATCAAGATTAGTAGTCTGTTTTTGAGACAATATTGTGTACCTAACGTTTTATATAATAAAATACGTTAAACTATTGCCTATAAAATTGATCAAAGAATGTATATCCAAGCAAAAATATATTATGATGACCGATTTAAAATATGTCACTTGTAGTAAGAAAATAATTCTTTATTTTAATGCCCATGTCTAAGTAACTTCATAATTTTTTCTTTGGTGTTATTTAGGGATATAAAATATAATATGCAAGTTCCGATGTGTATCAATTTAAAATAATTTCAAAACTTTATACAGTTGAATCGACTAAAACCTGTCTAGTTAGATCTTATTCACTTTTTAGCCTACACAAAAATTCAACAGTACTAAAAAAATATAATAAATAAAATAATTTCACATAAAAATGTCCTAAAAATCATATAAACTGAAGCCCAGCTTCGTAAACCCAATACAATATTCACAAATCGTTAAAGCTTTAACTGATCTGGCTAACATATTAAATATAATATTTGATAATAATGTCGATTTTGTATACTATAATAACAGCTATATTGAAGTTGCGTTTATGATAGTTTATATCATACAAACATTAACTGGAAACTATCGCATCCAGAGAGATGTTATGTCTCGATTACATGAGAACAGTAGACTCCATTCAGTGGTGTTTTATTTTGTGCATGTAACAACCAACTCCAAATATATGAAACTTAACAAAATCATGTACACAAATGATCGCCATGCGAGTGTCCATTGTCAGATGTAAGCGAGACCGACTCTACTCCCCGTGTACTGAACAGTGGCTTAAATGCGCAGATAAAGAAGTGTATAGTGTTAGTGCAATTGTGTGATGTTCGTTATATATAAACTCGACAAACCTAATAGATAATAATGAAATAATGACACAATAATATATTGACAAATAAATGAGATTCGACATGAGGCACAACGTAAACAGTAACATTAATAAAAATATAAGTTTCTATAGTAATATTTACTTGTGCATCAAATAATGCACAAATTACATCTTAGAGTAACTTTAAGTTAATCATTGAGCTTTCGATTTATACAAATAAATAATATAGACTAAATTAATATTATTTATATAAAATGTTACATTAAAATGTACAGTCACTATCACTAATTCAGTTCACTATACAGAGATTTTACGATCACTTTACACTCATAGGGTGGTCCTAATGTCTTGGGTGCTTGCGTGCGTATCACCTGACGTCGGGCGCGTCGGCGGAGGCGGACGCGGGCGCGGGGGCGGGCGCGGGAGCGGGCGCAGGCGCGGGTGCGGGCGCGGACGACGACGCGGAGGCGGGCGCGGGCGCCTCGTCCTTCATCACGTAGCTGGAGCCCTGCGTGCGCGCCAGTTTTAACCGGATGGGCGTCACCTTGGCGGTTCGTATCCGGCGCAGCGCGGAGGTGGCCTCGGCGTAGGAGGGCGTGTCGATGGCGAGCGGATCGGGCGCAGTAGGGTCGTAGTCGAAGGGGTCGACGGCCGGCTCGGGCGCCGCCGCCGCCGCCGCCTCCGCGCCGCTCACCGGACACGGTCCCTCGCTCTCCGGGCCCTCGTTCACCGGACGCTTTATCTTTATTATTAGTTTCGGAGCACTCTCATTTTCACTTTGTACCACTTGCAATTTGTCCGCTTTTTTGTCCTTCTTTTTCTTTCGTTTCTCACTTTTGCTCAGTTTGTGTTTAGTAGTCTTCTCGTTTTCCTCGAAGTCTGCCATCACCATCCGGCGGTACTTCATGCTCTCTCGCTTTAGGTCCTCGAGGCTGGGTTTAGGAATGAGCCTCTTTTTGGGTGGTCGGAAGTCAGAGGGTTCGTCGTTCACTTGCTGCACCGTGTTAGACCCTAGTTTTATTTTGAGTTTGGGTGCAACCGGCGACGTGGCGTTAGCCCGGTTCGGTTTAGTGGAGACGCGGCCGCGCCGCTTGTGCGCTTGGCTCGTGTTGGTGGCGAAGGACGACAGCTTGGCGTCGTCCGCGGGGTCCACGTCGTCGTTCATGGTCACCTTGAGATGGCGCAGCTCGCGCGACAACCCGCTGCTCACTTTGCGTTTCTTCTTCTCGATGGGTGTTTCGGTCATCTTGTAGTCTTCCCGGGTGGGGATGCTGGTCATAGAGGCGACCGCTTTGGGTATGGTGATGACGGCGCGAGAGAGCGGCGAAGGGATCGCGGGCGGCGGCACCGCGCCCATCATAGACGCGCCGGTCGGGTCGTCCATATTCATGTCTTGCGTCCAGTACTGTCGGAGTAACTCTTTCTTCCTCATCCGCCGCAGGTTGGTGGAGCCCGAGATCATGGGCGAGGCCGACATGCTGGACGTGTTCATCATGTTAATGGGTGTTTCGACTGGCGCCGGCGGCGGCGGTACCACCGGCGCTACCGAACTTGTCGAGTAATTCGCGTCAAGGAACGGACCTTTAATTTTGACCTTTAATTGATTCCGCGAATCAGATAGCGATACTTTAGGTAGTTGCGGGACGTATACTTCTTTGGGTGGCATAGTCAATTCAGGTTTGGGTGGAGGCGTAATCGGTGGAGGAGGCATGGTGAACAACATGTCGGGCGGCAATTGTTTGTCTTCTTCGTCGATATCCGTGAGGCTGGGCTCGACGGCGCTGGAGTATTCGAGCAAGTGTGACGGGAAGTTGTTGGTGATCCGAGGGGCGGGCGGCGTCGGCATCTCTAAGGGTTGGTACGTGCGCATGTCCACCGGACCAGGAAGTACCGGCGGCACGTGAGCGAGCCCGCCGCCGCGCTCCGACACTTTTGTCGCCGGCGAAGTTATTTTCAATCCCGGTTCAGGAGACAAAGGTTTCAACACGTCCTTAATTTCCAAGAGCATTTTCTTAGGTGGCGGGCTCTGAGGGAGAGGTGACTGAGACGCATCCTTGTACGAGTTCTCAGACTTTCTGTCATCTTTGATATCAATCGACTTCCTTCTCTCCCGAAGTGCTTTCAGGTCGACACCGTCGTTAGCCATCTCTTCCTCAAAGTCGTATACAGTTCCAACCAGTTTGCTCTGTATCGAGTTGCCGGTGTAGTCGACGGCCGGGAACTGATGCGCCCCTTGCGCTCGGCTCTTAGATCGCCCGCGGCCCCGTTGAGTTCTGTTGCTCTTGCTGCTCGGTCGCTTCGTACCTTTGGGAGTGTCACTTTGTTTAGGTGAAATGCCGGGGCTCTTGCCGGGTGATTTGCAATGGAATTTAGCTTTGAGCGTCGCTGGCGTTTCTTTCATCGGAGATTTGGCTTCTTGCATGCTCGTCATGGTCTCCGAACTATCGTTTGAAATCTTAGTGGCTCGACTGGTTTCATAGGAGTCGACGCTGATGCTGGGGCTAGAGACGACGTGGATCGAGAATTTGTCGCTGCCAGTGACGTCTATATCATCGCGGGGCGAGTCTATGGGCTTGGGTGTAGGAGGAGCGATCATTGCCGTTGTCAGCGCGATGTTTTGCGACGAGGACGTGAACGCGGCGCACAATGGGAAGTTAGGTTTAGGTGGCAATAGCGGGCCTGATGAGTATCCGTAGAGGGGCCCGGGGGATGGAAGCTGGAGTTGCGAGCCAAACAAGGACCCCATCGTTAGGAAGGGCGACGCGCTCGGAGGGTAAGTCGTCGTATATTGGTTCAGTGGCATTGAGGGCTCCACCGGGCACGAATACGCCGGTATGGGTGGATACGAGTCTATCTCCGGGATGACCGTCACCGCGTGAGACTCCAAAGCATTCATGTGAGCTTTCATCGACGATCGATCCCTGTTCTGCATGATCATTGAACTTTCAGAGTTGGTGCTAGAAGCCGATGACCTCCTCGTTGTAATTTTGCTTTCTCTCCATTTAGAATCTTGGCTGACATACGGAGAGGAGATGGTGGCGCAATCAGAGTGAATGACCGAGTTGTTGTTGTCATACGTTTGGTTGTCCTGAATGAGATCGGCATCGTTGCTGTGTATCGAGTTGTCGACCACAGAGGGTTGCGAGTCCTCGCTTTGTTTGGACAGAGACGTCGTGTCGCCTGAGGCCGATTGGGCATCGGATTGCATTGTCGAAGGCTCCTTTACATCGTCCTTGTATGCCGCACTCGAATCATACTTGGCATTATTTGGCTGTTCTAGTTGGTGTTCATTATCGGCCAATGGCACGTGATCCCATTTGTCGTTGCTAGTCATAGCGATGGGTTGCTGATATTCTTTCTCATCTGTGGACTTAATGCTTGTGATGTCGAGAGGTGGTGCCGCATTTGGGATATGATTCACGGCATCGTGGGTCTCTTCCAAGGCATTCATGCGAATGTTATGACTTGAATCTTTCTCTGGTGTCATTTCACGATCTACAACGTCTTTGTCTGCTTCGGAAACATCGATAATTTCTTCTTCTCTATCGTTCTTTTCATCGTTGGAAGCCACAGCTTGATCTGTGGTGCTGCTATCATTCACCTTCTTACTACTGAGCTGCATACGAAGCCGGTCTACTAAGTTCATGGTCTCCTGAACTCCTTGCTCTTTCGAATCTTCTTTAAAGAAGAACTCAGGGTAGTGCGAGAAAGGTTTCATGATATCGTCATGGTTGAAACCGTCATCGACCGATATCATATCGAACGGGAAGAGCTCATTGTCTTTAGGTTGAGGTGAAAACATCGAACGATTAGGATATGGGTTCAAGGCGGATGGTATTTTAGCGCTCTTGGATATTTCCACACCCTGGACGTGGCTCGCATCTTGGCCGATTGTTTCTAATGACCGTGGCTTGCGTAGGCTCATGATCAGCGGGTTGTCCACGTCGATATTATCAATGTTCATGCTTCTAGCGTCCATCGGCGTTCTAGGTGATTTGATCATAGTATTCTCATTGAGATTTGCTTGTATTTTGGCGATCATTTTAACGCTAGTTTTCTCAGTTGAGTCCGAATCGAAAGATTTGTCATCTGTCATGTATTTGTCGTTGCCGCCTGGCCTTTCGATTTGCGGCGGGATCACCGTCGGGCTTGGTGCTTTTGGTAACCAGTTCTTATCAGTGTAGTCATCGTTGATTCGAATGGGACTTTTCTTTTCCATTGTTTCTTCAGTTGGTTTATCAATGGACAAAGATTTCTTTACTGGGGAAGCACTCTCCCTTGAGTTGTGTGTCTCGTAGCGGCTCATTCGTCTCTGCTTAGGGGCCGATTCCCGATGTTCTTCGTGTTTCTCTTTGGTGTCCCTCACGCTAGCTCGCCTATTTGACACGCTCTTTCGTCTCACATCAGTGCTCTTTCTCGGGCTAGGCTTTTTACTGGGAGGCGAACTCATGTCCGGTTCTTTGACTTTAGCCTCTTTGTCTTCGACACTGGAACGTTTTGTTTTGTTAGGTCTGATTTTGACGTCATTTTTGGGTATGTCATGTTTGGAGTCCTCATCAAGCAGACCGATCGATTTTTTGTGGTCTCTCACTGCCTCCTGGTTCGTTTTCCGTTCCGGAGTTGAAAGTTCACCGGACTTGCGGCTCTCTTTGGGAGTTTTATTTGGGCCAACTGTATGACTGGACTCGTCTTTAGATGATTTTCGAGATCCGGCATCAGGCTTATTAGGCATATTTCCGCTTGCAGTAGTGCTTCTGGTCCGAGCACGTGTGGCAGCGCGCGCGTCGGCTCCACTTGGTTCCTCTCTTTGAGCAGCCGGTGATGGTACCCTGCACTCGGATTCCCGTTCGGAAGTTTTAAGCTTCTTGTCTGGGGCCTTGCGAGGGGACACATCGTTGGAGGTGCTCTTTCTCTTTCTGCGGCGTCGAGGCCGTTTGATTGTGGGGCTGGAGGAGCCGGATCTTTCTGATTGAGAGCTCTCAGAGTCGCTCGAGGCACTAGTCGAAGACAGCGGTCTTGACACCTTGTCGAGAAAGGGCAAGTCCACTGTCGGTCTTGTGCCCGGAGGCGAGAACATGGAGGGCTGGCGCAGAACCGGTTTGATTTCTCGCGCCTTCGCCGTCGGTTTCGGACCTGGTTTCTCGGTTTCCTCTTCGGAGCTGGAAGACGAAGAGTAACTGCTGCTGCTCGAGTTGGAGGACGACGATGAGCTGTCTTTTGTAGCGACCTTCTTCTTTGGGTCTTCGGGCGATTTAACATCAATATTTTGTTCAGGTTTATCGTCCTTCTTCTTGTTATTGTCAGCTGGGGCTGTGGCTGAGGCTGTGGCTGAAGCAGTAGCTGTGGCTGTGGCGTTAGCGGTGGCTTCAGCGGCCGGCACTTTGCTGCCGATGCTCTTGATGTGCGCAGCAGCCTTCTTGGCAGCCTGCCTCTGGGGAACATATGCGATCGTTTCCTTATCTGAAGTTTCCTTGGAAGTCTGTCTAGTAACCTTGGCTGGCGGGCTTTTGATTTCTTTGCCTTTGCCTTTTCCCTTCAGTTTAGGTTTCACTTCCTCGGGCACTTTTTCTCCAGGGGATGTTTCTTCCTTTTTCACAGCCGTCGTCGATCGCATATTTTCCGATGCCTTTTTAGCAGCTTGTCTTTGAGGCACTATCAAGTCCGTAGGATTATCTTTTTGTTTGGCGAATTTATTTTCCTTGTTTCTCGCTTCATCGTCTGAATCCTGAACCTTAATTGGTGTTACTTTCTTGTCCTTGTTCGATGGCTTCCGGCCGCGTTTCTTAGGAGCCGGCTTGTCTTCTGCCGATGTCGACTCTTTCTTATCCGAACTGATGAATTCTTTCATCGCGCCTTTAGTACGCGGTAGAGATTGTTGTGAATCATTCCCGCTTGGTGATTTGATAGATTTAGATTTGTCTGATTTGACCTTGTCGGTTTTGCTTTCACTTTCGGACTTGTCTCCAATCTTCTCATTAGTTGAGTCTTCGCTGCTGTCTGAATAAATGTCGACTGGGAATTTAGTGCTTCTTGTTGATCTCATTGGCAATAATTCATCGCTCTCTGAACCAGACTCGCCGAGTTTTCCGGCAGTCATTTCCTTCTCCAGGTGCCGCAGCGTTTTGCTTATAGTGCGATCCTTGGCATGTTTCGACTTGGAGCCATCTTCCTCGCTACTACTCTCCACCACCGCCTTCGACTGAGGCACCTTTTTCTTCTTCCTCTCAACCTTTTTCGGCGATCGTTTCGATACTGTCACTTTCGTTGGAGCTTTGGGCGACACCTTTTTCTTCGGAGATGTAGATGGTTTCTTCTTGGCCTCTGCGTCATCGTCTGTACTTGAGCCAATTGCCCGCGCCCGGTATTTGCTACTTCGTGCTATCTCAGACTCGCTTTCCTCGCTTGAGAGTCCGCTGCCGTATATGCTACCACTCCGTCGGGATCCGTTAACGTATTGTTTCCGGTACGGATTCTTCGACCTGGATTTGCGCACCAAACCATTCTTATCTTTCTTCTTCTCATCGCTTGAGTCTGGTGGCGCAATCCTTGCGAGGAGTTCATCAAAGTCACTCTTGTGATCGGCTGCATTCGGGTGTGAATACAGTTTGTCATATATTGATGGTCCATGATTAGCCTCAACGATGGCGTTTAATTCTTGTTCCGGAATGCTAGCACCGGACGAGAGGACGACCACCTGCTTGTGAAATGTTTGTTCTCGCATGCGGAAGAACGAGCGGGAAAGCTTCTCCCGCCGGCTCACCATGTAGCACAAGTTCCGCACTCTCTCGAGGTCCTGCCTCAGCTGCACAAACATCTTCATTTTATCGAGATCCGCTTGCTCTTGTCTGTGCGACAAGAGATCGTTTTCGTCTGATTTGGGTGGAAGCAGCGGCCGGTTGTGACCGGATCGCCGCTTCAGTTTCCAGTAGTTGTAGATGTAGTTGATTGCGTCTTGATCGACGTCAAGGAGATGCGAGCTGATGTCTTTGACGCTGACATGTTTGTCGAACTCCTTTTCAATCTCCTGTAAACGAGCCGCCCGCGCTTGCGTCTTCTCCTCGGAGGTCATATCTTTCCTTCGCTTTCTTTTAACCTCCTCCTCTTCCGACCCAGAACCTGATTTATCCTTTTTAGAATTCATACTATGCTTTTGACAATACGAACGCAATTTGACACCGTCATCCGCATTCTCATCTTCTATTATTGCCCGCATTTCAAGTCCATGTTTAAATGCACAAGTTACGTGGTAAGCAGTCTTACAACTCTTCACCGAACACTGTATACACGCGCCCTTTCGTTCGCGACACAACACGCACACGAGCGACCACCGAGAGGCCGGTATCGATGAAATCTTTGTAATTGGTTCCATTTTTTCAGCACATCCGATGGAGACTTCCGGGATCCAAAGTACACAGCTGACGTGGGCCCACTTGTGGCCGGAAGGGGTGCATTTCATAGCACCCCCGAGGTTGGGACACAGCACGCACGTTGGTCTGGCGCCGTCACCGCAAGGTCTGCACAACCATTGCCCTGAAATGTTTAAAAGTTGCGAGTTGAAATAAGGTATGTGGTTGACAGTGGTGGTGTGAACTTACCGCGTTGGTACGTACCGTCTGGTATGACAGTTATGCCGTAACACGCCTGATGCACGCAGATGTTGCACGAGTCGCAGAACACCATCTCGTTGCCATCCTCTGAGTCCGGGGACCGGCACACGTCGCAGATGACGTTCTCATCGTACTCGATGCCGAGGCCTTCCTCAGATTTCATAATAGCCTGGATCTTGTCCCAAGTCCGCACCTAGAGAAACAAACATATCGTTTTAGTGCTCTGGTAGTCAATTAAATTTATCGGTCATGAGCATGCCCGCTTATTATAGAATGAGCTTTTATTGAGTTAATCCGTTTCCAGACGGGCAATTTAACGTCAATAAAGTAAAATTCCATGTACCACTCGAGCGGGTCAAACTGTCGAGATAAGAAAATGAGAACTGTTCTAATTATAGAAACACACCTTATTCCGCAAAGGTCAAAGGTAGATATATTTCTGAATTTAATTCTCAGTTTCCGATAACACAGCGCATAGTATATCGATATCGGTAAAGTTTTCAATCGCCTCGTGATCGAAATAGCTCCTAGTTGGTATAGTAAGCCGCGTAACGCCTGCATTGTTAGTGTTCGTACGACGAAGTTTGAAGTGTTCGCTCTCTCACTTGGATATTCTTGAGCACTTTGAGACGTTTATACTCAGACAAATAATCCAACTATCTCACAACTTACTAGACCACCTATCTCATCCAACAATGTTTCTCTTGTAATAAGTTGATCGGCGAACTCCGCGATATGTTTTCGATTCAACAATTACGAAAGTACCTCTCAAAAAAATGCAACGCAAGTCCCCAATATGAAGTATTAGAACAAGATCGCTTTAAAGACATAACAGTAAAAAGAGGGTCATTTATTACATGTATTAATTACACATTCGAGCAATAATGATATTAAACTAGTATCGGCATCATCGGATAAGCCCCTAGGCAGCCGAATATCGCCGAGAGCGACCCGGGGTGAATGCTTATTCGGTCGCAAAGCCCAGCGCAAACACTCCGACACTCATATAATAGCCCCGATTATTTGTTTTCGTTCCGATTAATCTGCTATTAAGCGATTTATTTACATTTTGATAGGGATACAACACGTTTACGGTTAGTATTGAAATAATGATTTAATAACTCGTGGGCATGTTTCATAAATAAACTTTGCAACTAAACCTAAGTATACTTTTATGTTCTTCGCAGATTTCTGTTCAATATTCAATATTCAAATCTTTATTGCTTGTCAGTACAAAATAACAATACAAGTACCTACGCTACAATGTCTGTAACACCCTGTAAGGGTGTTAGCAGAAGTTTCCAAAATTACATTACATAAATGAACATACGAGCTATGCAGCTTATTTAAAGATCTAGAACAAATCGGCAGGAAAAAATACAGCTAACAGCTTCAGTAAGAGCAGCTTAGATTGTTTTTTTTGCTGTTTATTGTTAGGTCATTAATTATCGACAATTTGTTACTTTCTTCGAAACCGAAAACTGAATGCAATTATTAAACTAATATGTAGCTTGACGACAGACCAAGCTAATCATTATCAACCTTTTACCTAGCTTTGTGTTTCCTCAATTTCCACAAACACTACACACATCTATACAAATATTATAAAGCTGAATAGTTTGTTTTGTTTGTTTGTTTGTTTGTTTAAACGCGCTATCTCAGAAACTACTGAACCGATTTGAATAATTCTTTCACTGTTAGATAGTCTATTTATCGAGGAAGGCTATAGGCTACATTTTATCCCGAAATTCCCACGGGAACGGGCACAACGCGGGTAAAACCGCGGGGCGCTGCTAGTAGTGTATACATATGTATTAGGTAGGTTGGCGTACTGAATATCATACTTTAATTAGTGCTGTCAGCTGCGCTGTACAGCGTTTCCAGTAAGACGAAACGGTTCATTTATAGTACACACACATACAAAGCCTATGTGGTCGGGAGCGTGTGAAGTCGGATGTATTGATTTGATTGGTTTCCAACCGGACAGTACGGATTGGACAGCACTACGAATTACGGAGTTGCATACTGTGGATTCAAGGAGTTTGGAGGCAGAATGTTACAAAGTATATAGATTTGATTAGTACGGAGTTGGAAACTACAGGTTCAGACAGTATGGAGGTGAGGATAGATTTACGCAGTCGTACAATATGAGAGTCGGACACAACAAAATAGGATAATACGAAGTCGAACAATATGAAATCGGACTGAATAGATTTGATAATTATCTACAGTATGGAGTACAGTGCGGAGTCAAGTAGTACAGAATTAAGGACAGCACGAAGTAACAGGGGAAGTCGAATAGTACAGAATTGAATAGAACGAAGATGCGACATCAGAAAGTATTCGGACTGAATTTAAAATATGCGATCTACGTATAGTATACTAGCCGCGCCCCGCGGTGTTACCCGCATTGTACCCGTTCCCGTGTCAATTAATTCCATGTGTTATTCTGATGTATAATCAACTTTAATCTAAATTCGTCCAGTAGATTTTTCGTGGGAGAGTAACAAATATACATACATCCATACATTGATACATAAATCCATACATTCATAGATACATCCATATATCCATACATCCTCACAAATTTTCACATTTATAATATTAGTAGGATTCGTGTTGGGGGAATCGTGCCGATTCCCCACTTAGAATTAAAGACTCCAAAAAATGTGCACCTTTAATTTAAATATACATATTGTTAACATATTGTTCAAATATAATTTTGAAGGAAACATCATAATAGTAATTCTCACAAAAGCTCGCAGATCATATTCTGCATGTTACCGAGAAGTTTATCGATCATTATTCATTATAAACCCCCTCCCCCACCCACTCACCCCCTATTCTCCTCCCATATAAAGGTGCAACTGACAGAAACTGAATATTTCGTAGATGCGAGGACAAGACGTGATTATTGTTATCACCTGTACACGTTTTAAGTGTGCAAGCTATTTGTAATGGAAAACTGATATTTGAAATATAGGACTCAGATAAAATATTTTTCAATAAAGCAACGAGTGTTGCACGTCATAAGAATCGCACGAGCGGGCGAGAAAAAAAGAAATGTAGTTCAAAATACATATGTAAAAATTGAGTGTACGTACTGTACGATTGAAAAGCTATGGCCGATACTTGAAGCGCTGGAAATATTTTTTCGCGAACAATTAAAAAATCTTTTTGATATAGTTTTTTTTATGCCATTGGATCAGGTTTAGAAACAAAGCGTTATGAAACCAAACAGAAACACAACATATAGAAATTGTAAAACGTCGAATACTATGAAAGAGATAGGCAAATGAATTAAATGCCTAGATTGTTTTACTCTGCATTCGTTTCCATCACAAAACCAATCTATGAAATTGCGCCGTGGGCGCTTGTGTCGCAAATCCTATCAAACAACTCGAAAGAGATGCATTTCATCAATATCGTACCTGACTTTTACATTAACTAATTAATTCAGAATATCTAGAGAGACCAATTGAACTACAAACATATGAAACGACATTTATCAATAAAGCGAATGCATTTCATGGCGCCATGTTTATTAATTAGTGTGATTGCTGTATTCTTAAGAGTAATGACTAAGTATATCGATAAAAAGGAATTATTTTTTATGTTAATCCTTACCCACATTGCAGAGCGTTGTTGTTGGGAACGCCATATTGAAATTTCAAAAGATATCAAATTAAGAAATAACAGTCCCAATGGTTGCGACTTTTCGCGGGAAAACGTCTAACATTCACATCATTCTACTTTTAGAACCATTGGAATGGGGAAAATCAATGAAGTCGATGGTCCATTTTGTTCAGAATATGCATGCTTGTCACCGAAATCGAGATGCGTATCGATGCACATATTTGCGATAACTACAGTACCTGTGGCCGTTCGCGTTATTGCATTCGCATGCGCTGTAACTCCCACCTTTAATTTTTGTTTATTATCATGTATGTCACGAGCTCACTGGATAAAATCTAGGTCTTGCGCGATGTTATGATTTATGATACACAGACTGAGAGTAACATCTACAAGACGAAACAAAGAGTTCTAGAGATACCAAAAAAAACTACGTTTTCGTTTCGTATGTAAATTACGCAATAATATGCATAAAACCTATGCACTGCATCGGACTTGTTTATTTTATTGATTTGATTAATGTTTCGACATGTTTGCGTTGCGCAACAGGTGAACTTATCTCCGATCGAGGGGTCCTTCATTTTAACTAACTGAAATACCATTTTCTGGGCTTTTGAGTATACTTCAGTTACTTATCATCCAGAAAAAAAGTTTCACTTGATTAATTTATAAAGGCGATAGTTGAATTAGATCTTAATGGATACGAGTGACGTGGGGAGGGTGGTGAAGACCAAACAATACCCTTCCATGTAAATCCAAACTATATTTTGAAGCCTTACTTAACGGCATAAGTATTTTTTCTTTTGTTTAAGAAAAAATATAGTATTTTCTTTTGTTAAAAAAACATCGTATTTCCTTTGCTTTTTGTAAGAGTGTAAAAATAAAGTCATAGTTATTAAAAAAATCTTCCCCTTTATAAGAAATGCTTTTCCGATTGGCAGGTCCGGTAATCAATAGCCGCGTACCCACCTAGCGCACAGGCTCGCGAGCCATGACTCGCGAGCCAACCTCAGTAGTTTTGTTCAATTTACACGAGGCCGCCTCGCGAGGCAGGCTGAGCCATCATAAGTCGTGTATATTCAGCTGCAGCTATTTTCCTAGCTTCGCGCGCGAGCCAAAACATAACCGTACCCACCTAGCGCACAGGCTCGCGAGCCATGGCTCGCGAGCCAAATGCTCGGCTGGTGTGGACGTGCCTCGGGCTGCCTCGGGCGCGCGTTTGCTCGGCCGAGCACGGCTCGGCCCCGAGCCATCTGTTGTCGGTAAACTTGACGCGCTCAAAGGTGCCTCGGTGAGAGCTGTGTGTTAGGTGGGTACGGTTATGTTTTGGCTCGCGCGCGAAGCTAGGAAAATAGCTGCAGCTGAATATACACGACTAGCCGCGTACCCACCTAGCGCACAGGCTCGCGAGCCGTGGCTCGCGAGCCAGCCTCAGTAGTTTTGTTCAATTTTCACGAGGCCGCCTCGCGAGGCAGGCTGAGCCATCATAAGTCGTGTATATTCAGCTGCAGCTATTTTCCTAGCTTCGCGCGCGAGCCAAAACATAACCGTACCCACCTAGCGCACAGGCTCGCGAGCCAAATGCTCGGCTGGTGTGGACGTGCCTCGGGCTGCCTCGGGCGCGCGTTTGCTCGGCTGACAACGGCTCGGCCCCGAGCGACAACAGATGGCTCGGGGCCGAGCCGTGCTCAGCCGAGCAAACGCGCGCCCGAGGCAGCCCTGTGCGCTAGGTGGGTACGGAGCTGAACAAAACTACTGAGGCTGGCTCGCGAGCCTGTGCGCTAGGTGGGTACGCGGCTACTTATGATGGCTGGCTCGCGAGCCATGGCTCGCGAGCCCGTGCGCTAGGTGGGTACGCGGCTACTTATGATGGCTGGCTCGCGAGCCATGGCTCGCGAGCCCGTGCGCTAGGTGGGTACGCGGCTAATCGAAAACGTTGTAAACGATCTTATCCTCTAACAACCCTATAGTCAGAGCATTGTCTATTACGTTACGACACATTAATTGGATCACAAGTTTGATACTAGGCAGCATCTAAGGGCGGCCGTACACGGACTGCTCGAGCAGTTAGCGGCTGAGCGACGTACACGGACCGCTCGAGCGGTCGGCGTCGACTGCTCGAGCGGTCGGTTGTTGGCTGCTCGAGCTACGCTACCAACCGCTCGAGCAGTTGATTTTATACCACACGACACGACAAATGAGACGAGCGAGACAGACAGACGCCGCGAGGCCACAAGGGACGGGGGGGGGGGGAGATCGGAAAGCTGTCGACTGCTCTAGCGCAGTCAACGGCTCGAGCAGTCGGTGTATGCCTCGCGACCGCACGCGCGCGGTTGACGGCACGATGGAATTTCGTCATGTAGTTGACGGCTTGAAGCGGTCGCGACTGCTCGAGCAGTCGTGTGTACGGCAGCGAATGAATGACTATAGTTCACCGCGCGGTCGCGGCTTTAAGCAGTCGGTCTCAACTGCTTGAAGCAGTCCGTGTACGGCCTCACTAAGACTTTCTTTAAGTAAAATGGCATAATATTCGTATCTCATTTTGTTTTCTATTAATTACGTTATCTAGCTTTTTAGCTTTAGGCGAGATAAAATACCACTAAGGTACGGAGTTAAATCATCGGAGTTGTTAAGAGTTCCCGTAGGTATTTGAACTTGGTCTCATAGAACATGCGCCGGTTTCCTGTCGTACGCGGTGATAAATTGATGATAAACTGCGCGCCAATCTCACAACGAGGTGCGATTTGTACAGCGATTACCAATGCAAGTGGAACTACTAGAATAACTATGATACGTGACTGATAGAATTCACCTTTGAAGAGATAGTTAGCTAGTTTAGGTTTATAGAGAGTTGAGGAACGTTATTAGAGTAAAGATTTGCAGTGATATGTCAAAGCTACAAATTTGATATATAGGTACGATGTTAGCGCGGGGCTGAGAATCAATCACGCGTCAATAGCATTGACTATAAGCACTGAGTCAATGCTCTCAAAACCGAAGCGATCCATTTCTATCCTCGATTTTTATTTCATACAGCGGTCAATAGATATTTGTATCGGTTGAATGTTGCACTTCATATCAACAGTCAGGGAGAATACACCTGAACTTTAACTAACTCACAGTTCCACATTCGTATGGGTTGAATGTGTTTTTTGCCGTTTTTATTAGAAATCTCTCGGTTAGCAAGTTGTTCTACAAACAAGTTGGAGCGAGTTGAACTATGGGCAAACTTCAGTAGAAGGTTCCCCGCCGTGGGTCGAAAATAAACAAACGCGAGCCTTGCACCCGATAATTAATTAAGAAACTAGAAACCCATTTCTGCAGCTTTCTTTTTGTGGTAACTTGATTGAAAAAATGTTATTTAGAAAAATGTAGTTGAGTAACTGGCAGTGATATCACTGAGATACCGGAACAGCATTTAAAGAGGACTGAGCTCAATTACCAGGCGAACTATGCCACAATATTATCGTTTCTAGCTTGCATGTCAATATTAAATAATATTGAAACACAAATAGAAAACCGTGAAGTGAATAACAGATGTGAAATCACTGCAGAAAAAAACCATGTCAAAATAGAAAGCTAATTTGAAAATCTATCAAAAAAATGTCAACAAGAGATGAGAAAAAATGAGAGCAAAAATATGATAGAGTGCACTGTTACATCAAAACTAATCAAAATATAATATTTCTAAAGAAAAATTGAGGGTTTTGCAACATTTTAAAACATCACACTCGGTAAGAAACAGTGTTGTTTGTTCCCGCGAGACAACGGGGCGGGCGGCGCGGATTTGGGCGGGAAATATCCTTCGCTGAACTTTGCTGTAGCTAGTACTGCTGCTGTAGCTCCGAGGAAACGATAATATTGGATGTTATATCTTTATAAACTTAATATTCAATCACAATGATTTAGCATAATCGACTGGAATCTAAAAAAACTATTAATTTTTTTTAAAGATTATCTCTGAACTTAATACATGATAAATAAACGGAACAGAAAGTGGCAAAACAAAAGAAAAAAAAAAGGGATAGTCTATATCAAACAATGTAAAAACAATCGATTCACAATTCGAGTAAATATTTAATTTAAACTCGCCTATAATGCCTTACATTACGCTAATGGAAGCCTAAGGGCAGTTTCAATTGCAGCGTTTAAAGAGCTTCACTTGGAAAGAAAAATCAGAATTACCCTATTTTATGTAGTTGAATAAGTAAACTGTTGATGCACCCGAGTTAACAAAACATGATCAGAGTTCTGTCGATTCCAGTAACTAATACAATTCAAAACCAACAGATGTGATTTCAATTTGACAATCACAAAACCATACAAATAATATGATGGTATTGTTCCGAAATGAAAAAACATATCGAGAATCTATTAATACTAGATGAACTTCGAAATTCGTACCGTCAAAAAAAGTTGTAACATTTTAAAGCTTCGCCCAACACAAATATTTCTAGATCAAAATTCGCCAAATCGATCTGGACCTAGTTTAAGCGAAACAAACACAAAGCAAATTGGTTATTATTCCTATACTGTAGATTTAGTATTAGAATTGTTTATTGTGACTGTGACCTGTCGTTAACTAAAAGATTGAGATGATTAGGGTGCAGTTATCCAACGCCGCTCCCCTAACTAGGTCAGCCAGTGTTTATATCAATAGTAAATACATCAAATTGGATCCTTACCTCGTGAACCGGTAGGCACATTGTCACGTTATACGCAACGCAACGCATACTGAGTGGGAAATAGACCAATACTATCTGGCCGGTCGAGAATGCCTCAAGACGTAGCACAATTCGAGTTAACAGATCGCATCATAGTTACAATATTTTCTGGTATTAGCCAATGCTTAATTAAAATACTTTAATAACAGTAAACAATCACAAATACAGTCTTTGCTTATCACAATATAAACAATGCTATAAATTATAGCTATCTCTCTTGTTTGTACTTAAATGAGTCGCATTAAAACGGGCGCTTTTTTGTACTACATATTACTTAACGCATATTTCATATCCAGAATAAGGCATTCTCACATGACCAATGGGGTTGACTAAAAAATATTTCGTGTCTTTTGTTCTCATTTTTATTAACACTTTTTCATTTGATTGTATTGGTTTTGACTTGAACAATAGACATTTCTTATACCATTTATGTGTGGGCCGTTTTGACGGAAGAAAAATATTTAAAAAAATGGAATCCGGCGAAATGGCCCGGGGGTCCTTTTTATTGCGGGCCGTTTCGCCGGAAGCCTCGATTTAATACTATTACCAGATACATCCCCGTATTGCAAATTTCGTCGATCTCGTTAAAGAAAAAAACAAAATGTGATATGAAAAAAAAATATTGAAAAAATGACTGGTTTGATAAAGGATTTGTAACTTATTATTTAAATGTTCTTTTGTACATGCAGGTACGAGTTGAACAACTGAAAAGAGTACCAATCTTTGCCATTATTTAGCTACACCGCATGTTCTTTGCCAATACACCGACAAAGGATCTTCAGATCAGATTTTCATGTGGGAGTAGTCCGAGAAATGATTCAATATAAATAAAGCCATATAAGTTAACATTCAATCTTGGGCTTTTGATGTAAGATTGCTTTTGATAAAATAAGTAAAGATTTCGTTTAAATTACACTTAGCGAAATTTTTGTTAAAACCTAAAGTGTATTTGCCAAAATAAGTTGGTAGCGTATGTTGCCATCAATTGTGCTTTGTGTAAAGTATACATTAAAAGTACCTGTTATGTTTTGATGGTTTTCGTAAGTTCTAGATGATGCGCGAACACTTCATTTTTAATAGTTTGAACATACGTCATGCACAGAGTTGAGATTTTAAATTTAATTAGCGGTGTAATTAGTCCCGCGGCGTTGGTAGGAGCACACCGTCTTGATGCTACCTCGTATTAATTTCCATCACGAAACTGTTTAACAAAGAGTCAAACAATTAATCGAAAGTTATGTTAGACAGAATACGTACACTGCCGTAGGCCAATTTTCCACTGGCACTGTTCTGCCTTACGTTTAATGCAGTTTCTATAGGCAATCAAAGGTTTCTTTGACGTTGTGCGCTGACGTGTTACCTCTCGCTCTTTGATACACAAAGCACTGATCAATTAGTTTCAGGACCGTGAAATATGTTGTATTTAATTTGAATATTTTTTGTGAAATGTTTGGACTGTTACAATGCAATTTTAGTAGTGGCAGCACAACAACTGACTACGAATAACTACTACGGTTGTGGCTACGGCTAATGTGAACTGAAATCACTAGCACCAGCCCGTAGGCGACTGCACAGTGCAATCACAACACTGATTCAATCTGTCGCGTTGCAATGTGTCCCGTCACTTGTGGTGGCACTATAAACACTATCGAGATGTGATCGGAATATCGCAGGAATCGTTTACATTCAATACAAATGCCACGGCAGGATATTGTGAAGTTATCCTTTGCAAACTTTCGCGATTTTCACACATTATGAATGTATTAATACGGGATTTTTCGCGGCACAAAAGGTTGTTTTAGTCAGTAAAAACACTTACTATGATTTCCCGACGTTTCGAGGGGGTTGCACCACCCGGGGTCGCGGGGGAGTTCTCCCGCGACCACGGGTGCGGCGAAAAAACCCCTAGTAATACATTCATAATTATGAAGTTGCATTGGAGCTGCGAGACAAACCACCAGATAATAAAAGAAAACTTAAAAGCGACAAATTTCTCTACTTTGCATGTAGAGACTTTTTTCAGGAATGCGAGCTAGTAATGTTTATTTTATATTCATTTCTGTGAAGAACATAATACTAGGAATGCAAGCTAATATCAATTTATTTGTATATTATGTATTTTTATTAAATGTATTGCGTAGGAAGACGAATGAAGAAGAAAAACCTTATTTTATATTAAATTCCTTTTCATAGAATTTCATATTATTATAAGCCTTTTTAAGCCTTGTTTATGCGATTAAAAATAATATTTTATAAAAGAAATGAGAGTTATTTACGAAGAACGAGGTGCGCGCCCACGCCCGCTACGCCCGTAGCGAGCATTGCATCGTAATAGGCGGCACTTTTTTATTAACGTGATATTCAGTATAGACTCTCTGTGCACCGCTGACAATTCGGCGATGAAACAAAATGAAATTATGTTAGGATGACAGATTATCCTTAGAAGCTCAGGACATTTAACTTTATGTAAGTTCAGGTGTAATAAAAAACTTATTAGCGTTCAATAGCAAGCTTTTAGTAGCTTTAACACTATTTCAAAGTTCAAAAGTTTAGATATCAAGTTTCTCTACACCATTAAAAATTGTCTTTGTAATGAACGATATTTCCATTTAAAGTTTACGAAAATGATACAGAGTATTTTTCCTACGCTTCGCTGTAGAGGAAAGTTTCGAACTTCTTACGAATTGGAAACAGCTTAAAGGGCGCGGAGGTAGTCTAGCCATATCGTCGCCGCGTGCTTATAAAAAAATAATATGCGATTCTAGGATTTGCTGCCTGCGCTATCTGCTTGCTTTTGTTTTTGATGTGTTTTGATGCGGGAAATATCCGAAAGAAAAATGCGAACGTTTGTAAGGATGGATATATTTTTGTTACTCTTTCACGAAAAAACTACGGGACGGATTTGGATGAAACTTTACAGTTATACATCACTAGCAGCGCCCCGCGGTTTTACCCGCGTTGTGCCCGTTCCCGTGGGAATTTCGGGATAAAATGTAGCCTATAGCCTTCCTCGATAAATAGACTATCTAACAGTGAAAGAATTATTCAAATCGGTTCAGTAGTTTCTGAGATTAGCGCGTTTAAACAAACAAACAAACAAACAAACAAACAAACAAAACAAACTCTTCAGCTTTATAATATTAGTATAGATAATAACACATGGGATACATTTTATACCGAAATACCCGCGGGAACGGATACAAAGCGGGTAACACCGCGGAGCGCGGCTAGTCATAACATAATCATATATATAATATAAAAATGAATCACTGAATCTGTTGCTAAGCGCATAACTTCAGAACGACTGCACCAAATTTGATGATTATTTTTTTAATGTTTTTATTGTCAGGACAAGGTTTTTAATATAAGAAAAATAAGGAATAAAAATCTCAAAACTCCCACGGGAACGGGTGCGCTGCGGGTGAAACCGCGGGGCACAGCAAGTTGTAAATATAAATCCGTGTGCAAGTACATTATGTGTCTGTTTGTATGATTGCGATCTGCAATGACTGCGATGACTGCAAACGGTGTCATCGTACTGTTAAAACATCGTACAGCTAAAAAATTTGATTTAGTAAGAAGATAGTTAAATTGCAGCGGTCACCATTTTATTATAGTCCTAAGGTAAGGAATTCAACGCAGGTAATATGCAGCGCGCTGTATTGAATATCGGAATAGTAGGCGGAACGAAAAGCCATGATTACACAACCTGTAAGATTATATATAAAAACCATAAACGATCCCCTGCTGCAACCGACTTCAAAAAATAAGTTAATCAATTCCACTGTTTCTATACTTGACGCGATAAATCCGGCCATTATCGACCAATTGTCAGGTCATGGCGACTTTTCAATATTCCATTACTATATCATTGAAGCCGGTTAAAGTGTTCTGAAAAATATTTTCAACAAGCTTTTATTTTTATTAACTGAACCGATTTAGATAATTCTTTTTTTATAATATTCCTTGAAGTACGAGGATGTTTCTTACGGGGAGAAAAAAAATTGCCTGAAAAGTTTAAAAATCTCGAAATTCCCACGGGCGCTGCGGGTAAAACCGCGGTGCGCTGCTAGTTCCGAATAAAAGCTTGAAGAAGGTAGTGTTATCTTACCTCCAGCTCTTCGATGACCTTCTCCAGCTGTTGGTCGGTGACGGGCGGAGCGCCGGCCCGCGCCCGCTCCGCGTTCAGGAGCTTCAGCCAGCAGGTGTCGACGGCGTCCAGGTCGTACGCGCACGCCGCCTCCGCGCACGCCGGCGTCGAGCTCAACTGGTGCTTCTCCGGTTGGTAGTGCGCGTCGCGGCTCAGATGAACGTACTTGTCTTTTGGCCTGTTGGGAACGGATTAGGGGTCAGATTTATTGTTGTTTGGCTTTAAAGGGATATTATATATTTGAAAATATAGCATTTAAGAGAAAGTTCGGGGAATACGTTTTTAATGGGTTAGATAAGGTTAGGAGACATTTTTGTGGATGTATGGTTATAAGATGGGTCGAATTTTTTGGAAGGACTGGAATAGTTAAATAGTATAGAAAGAAGATGCGCCAGTATTTTTACAATCTCGTCGTAGTTTCAGCAAAAGAAAGCTTGAAGAAATAAAAAATCATACAGAAAAGAAAAGACAGCATGAAGAAGTAAAGAAATCATTTAAAAAGTATGTATGTTCTACTAAATCTTCATGACGGTACAATAAGATTTCACACGCAGATCATACGGAGCACGCATCCAACCATATATATCTTGAATACGAGACTTCCTCGTTGCACCGACCCTCTCATTTCAATATTCCCCCATCCCCTTGTAAACATAAACATCAAACCTAGCAGGACAAAGCTTCAAATACCAAATGGCAAGAAATATGAAGTTTATTAACTCAAACATGCGTCAACAACTGACCTCGATATGAATTCATGGAAAATCAAATAGTGTTGCAATGGTGAACTGATATAATGCAATTTATACGACTCGTCATCTAAGAATCTGTAACTCGGTTCATTGAATCGGAAGTTTCCCCAAAGGACGAAAAGAAGTCCTTTGGTGGAACTTCCGAACGTACTTCCGTTCAAATGTTTACACTCTAAGGGGCATAATACATAACGCGTATTAGGAACATTTTAGCTATGTAATTGTTTGTCACTTTCTGACATACGCAATTTTCCGAAAAGCAAAAGAGACAAAAACATAGTATAACAGTGTTTGAGTTACACCGCGTTTATTAATAGGTGGTAAAAGCTTAACTATAAATTACGACATAGAATACAGACAATCGGGAAGAAAGATTAAAGTCTCATTCTTAATGCTTCAACAATGAAAATCAATAATATTGTTATTGATTTCAAAAACCAGATACGTCTTTTCAGATTAAACAATTTAAATTAAAAAGTGTTAGAACAAATTGAATATTAAATTGCACGCGCGACAATATTTCAGCTACAAGGTCTAAATAAATAAACAAAATGGATCTAAGCGCTGGAATTAGATGCTGACAAAACGTTGCACAATAATAAACCTTAAGCCGCTCCCAATAAGTATTAAGTTGGTAAGTGCCCGACAGCGGGGCTCGACTCGCGGTGGAGCTTTGTGCAAACCACATTTATGAAGTATTCCCGTCGAGTTCAACCTGTTGCGTTCTATTTCACTAAATACAAGTTATTACAATTTCACACCGTATTCAACACTATTTTTATATCCGATCTCGTACACTATCTATTTTGGGGTTTTAATTTTTACTTTTAAAACGAATTTAGTGCTCTTGCGTAGGTCAGTAGTTAAGTCGGTCGTCGGCTATCATATTGGCGGTTATGCATGGTTTAAAAACGAATACATGACGTATTGTTTTTATAGCTTTAACTATGGACTTTCGACAGTACTGAAAGTCAAGAAATGTCTACGAACTTTCTCGCATATCAACATAATATAGCGCCAGTGGATAGTCACAGCTTCGTAGCAGCTTGCTACCGTAGCACAGCTACGAGTATGACGTAGCACTTGTGGTAAGTTACCGCTAACACAGTCGATGTGGTGATATCGAAGCCAAGTGTTCAATTACAATAGAAAATATTTCTGCCCTGGTATGGATTGCCGCGTAGAATGTTGAAGGCCGTAGAAGCGCAGCTAAACTTTATATTACATTCTTTGAGCGAGATAATAAATAAATAATTGCGGATTCATTAACGTTAGACATTTTATCGAGTAGAAAAGTTGAAAAATGAAACTTTATATCAACATATCGAAAATATCGATACGTAGACATCGCTGCAAATGTATGTAAACACTCTTAACTCTGCGGGGGATTCGAACCACAACTAGTGTTTTCACAAGCAATACAAGCTTTGATTATTTTTTAAACTTATGTTTTAAATCTACTATAGAACTAGGTGCAAGACTTTTGCACTGACATCGGGACGAATGAACCTTTGTTAAAACAATAGGTGCGCTGAGATATAAAATCAAAACAAAAACGTCGACGCAAAGGTCAATAAAGAACTTCAATCAAATCATAGACGATGGGTACAAAGCAAAGCCTTCTGTGTAGATTCTCAATTTCATAGCACATGCGTTGGTATTCAGTCCTGACCTACTCCATAACGTCAGTACATAAACTAAACAGACTACTTCAGTGATACTGTTTGTCATGCAGTAGGAATGTACAATGAGCAAATTTTGAGCACATTGGTACTTTGTCAGGGTAATACAATTTTAAAATTGTCATTGATATGTTAGTAGCTATTATACATTTTCGAAAAATTACAAGGTTCTAAATACGTGCAAAATATTCAAAGCATCAATAAATTCCTCCGTACGAGATCTAAGCAAGCATCGACAACGAATAACATTGAAAATGGCCACTGATTCAAAAAGGCTTTACTTTCTGCATTTGTTTATTTTCTCGGTTCCTGTCCAGTATTGAGGATAAACAGTTCCCTTTGGAAAATCAAATAACACTTGCACTTTAAACCGCTTGGAATAAAACTTAGTTCTAGTCCAACTAACCGCGTGAAAATTAGCCCCGTACGTGTACCTGTCTCTAAAACGCGCATACTGCATCAACAGATGTATAAACGCCAGTTACTAGAATTATTCCCGATTCGAAATATTAATTGAGTTTTTCGATATTATTAGAAAGCTTAGGTATGCGATTTTAATAAATCAACCGGATCAAGAATCTTGGTAAACTGGCGAAAAATAATAATTGAGAATATCAACAAGTGTAATATTAATATCGAACTATAATACAATTCAAGGTAATTACCTAAGTAGGGTATTAGTTAAGTTGCAGTCCACTTGGAGGTTTTAGACAATATCGCAAGTGAACACACTCTCAACGTAGAGAAGCCACTAATCAGCCTCCCAAAGTAACCGTCCGAGCTTTAAGTATTCACGGTGCATTACCCTCGCTCGACAAAACAACACTATACCTAATCATAGAACGGTCGAGAAGCTGGCTCGACCTGCAGTCAAGATGTCATATCATATACCCTAGTTTATCCCCCATCAAGCTAGCGCTGTCTCTACTACGAGTATAATCCCGACGGTGTCAAGTGCAATTGTAGCTCCTTGATAATAATGGTCCTTGAACTTTACTATGAACGTCAAGAGATATAAGAGATAAACACCGCGCATTGTTATGTATTCGATTTGTTTCGTCTATTCCTGGTTTGTGTCGGTACAAATATGTAATAATTTTTTTAAAAAAACTACGTTTAAAAAACCGACTTCAAAACTAAAAAGCAAAAAATAACTTTATTCATATAATATGAGTACTAACACCTTTTAGAACATGTCAATTGGGAAGAGCTCAAGGGAAGAGAACAATGCAATAAAAATAGAAAAGATCTCAAAAGCCTGGATCGAGTGTGAATAAAACAAAAATGTGATGCATTTCAAAAGGGTAATTAAAAAAGGAATAGACGCTTAGGTCGAAACACTAGGGAGGCGAGTACAAAGTGAATTCAATATACAAGATACCGTATAATGGACAAAGCTCGTGACGTCGTGCACCCCCATAAAGCTATGTTTCTCCCGAGCGGGTGTTATCGTCCTTGTTACGCAACAGCATAGGCTATATTACTGTCGAGGAAACTTTAGCTCTAAACTTTCAACAGACACAAAAAAAACAATAAAACATTTCCTTGAAACAAATATAGCACGGTATTTTGAAACGCGCTTGTGTCCTGACACGCGTTTGTTTAAAACAATGCTTTGAGCCATGTCAGAGGCCTTTGGCGGCTCTATAACTCTGACACCAGGATTGGTCAAGTTGACCATCCACTCGATAAGAAGAAGAAGAAGAAGTTCATTGTAAACGCAATAAAATTTTGAAAGTTTCAAATTTAGCTAATTAATGTCTGTTAATTCAAATGCCCGGTAGAGCCCCCACTGGGAGGGGGTGCACTTCGTTCCGATGCAGCCCTTCATCGCCCACCACCCACCAAGACCTAGCCCAGCGGGCGCGAACCGACCCACGTACAAATGAGCCCATATCAACAAGTTCACAGACGTACACATCAATTCAAATATTAATAAACTGTCCAACAAACAAAAAATGCAACAGAAATGTAGAAAAAAGAATATGAGGAGCACCATCCTGGAATATGAAAAATGGAAAAATATTAAAATGTTACTCACAATCTGAATTCTTGATGGTTGGGCGGCAGGGGGTTTTCGATGATCTTGACCTTGGGCGCCGGCAGCGAGTCGGGATTGACTGGAACTTGTACCCCGCGCTCCCAGTCCTGCTTCCACGGGTCCGTGATGACCCAGTACTCGCTAGGAGTGAGCGGTTCGTTGTCAGGCAATTTCATTGCGCTGATAAGGTCTTTTCTGTAACGGGGACAGAAGACCGCGTTAGTCATGGGCACCGGCTCGGCGTTGATGACCGCCGGCGCCGCGAGCCTGTCTATCTTGCCCGGGTAGAGCAGACGCGGGAACACCGAAGATGACCGCCGCCGCTGGCACCCCGACGGGCCCGGCTCATCGCTAAAAACGTCTATGTCCCGAGACATTTTATTTATTTAATTTTTCCCGAACGCGTGTTCAGTCTCCGCAGACGCAACAGATACTGAAAGCTAACGCGAAACAGAGCTTCCCCCGGGCTTTTTTCCTAGAGGTCCGATATCGCGTTACGTTACTAGCCAATATGAGCTTTATAACGAATGAACTTAGCCTTCATTCTGGATTATGTTCGCAGACAATTTGTTTTGCTTTTTATCTCTATTTATTGAATATAACGAGTGATAGTGCTTTGAGTAATTTAAATGGTATTTGTAAATTTATTTTCATTACATTTAAATTTGAGGTATCCAGTACAATATTATGAACATTAATACATGTTTTTATATTAAACAAAATTGTGATTAAAAGTGCGGTCAACATGTTTAATATTAAACTGTACACTTGTCGGTCAATGTTTCCCACCAATTAAACGCACGAAATGTTTCCATTATTTTACAAAGGGGTTGTGTTACCGAAATTTCAATATAATGAGAGCGGCTTTTACATTTCTATGAAATCGAGGGGGATAATGATGCTTGTATGTGGTGGTAAATCCACGTTCGTACACGAAGAGGGCTTACAGCTACGTACAGAGCAATTAGTGCCATATTAGTAGATGCCTGTGGTCGTCCGAATACCTGTACACCCCACATCACTCTGTAATACTATTAGGCAACCAAAGGCATAGTTAATCAACCATTAAATCAGGATATAATTAATATGGTGCATATTGAAAGTAACAGATTTCCGAAGAAAAGACGAAGAAATAACAGACGGTTTACGTTAATAAAAGTAATAAGTGAAATTTACGTACATTTTCTCAATGATTAAAAAAAATTCGCACACATTTAAGAACGGTCTCACCGATTTTGTTTAGTTTATTTTTTAGGATGACTTATGCCCGAATATCAGCGGTAACAGATAACCAATAAAGCTGCTGCGGGTGGATCCGGGAGGAACAACTACTTAGTAGGAACAAAAACAGAACAACATAGTCTTTTGCATAGATAGTGGCTTTTCTATCTGAGCGCTACCGTGCTTCGAAGAGCACGTAAAAATTTACGGTCCCAGGTTGACCACGAACCTACTCGAACTAACTTTTTGCAGTTACAATATCAAAAAAATATAGATAATGTTTGATCTCTCTAAATCTTGAAACTCTATATCTGAACATCCCTTTAGCAATTAATAAATTTATTGAAGCGATATTTACGTGTTTTTCTTTCCATTGTTATAACGTGGGTGTCGCGTTACCTATAATATTAAATCCTATTTTCCGAGAATGAATCCTGCTAGTTTCATCATCCGCTTCGAAACGCTGGGTATTTATTTCTGCTTACATCCGTTTAGCTGGAGATTAATATTTGCTTCAATAATTTTTTTCTATTATTGTTATTGAGATTAAATCGGATTTCATTTTACAGTTTTATCTTTTTTATTAATTGAGGACTTAGTAAGCTTTAGATATAAAATTCCGTGATTATTTACATTTTGTTTATTACAGGGTAGATATTTAAATCGGTCAGTATGAGTAAGTCTGCAAAATCTATACATACTTATAAAACCTGAGTTTCACGATTTGTTTTTTGTTTGTTTGAACGCGCTTATAAACTACTAATCCGATTTGAATCATAATTTTATAATTCTAATGTAAAACGGGATCTAATGTATGTAATAACGAGAAGGTAATAGGCTATTTTCATCCCGAAACTCCCACGGGAACGGGCACAACGCAGGTAACACCACAGGGCGCTGCTGGTATATAAACATATAACGTTGTAGACGCTATCCTTAATCTAAGTTTATAGTAACATGTCGGTCTAAACTTGTAGTAGTTTCATACGGGCAGGTAAATTTATTAACGGTCCGAGGCGACTGGGCATCAATTTCGCGGCGTAACTTCCACGAAATGAATAGAAAACTGTCTACGGGTGGATCGGACTCCTCTTCCATTCCCTAGCTCATATAAAGTAGACAAAGAACATGCCACGAATGTTTTCTATTGAACTTGTACCCAATTAAATAGCAACAAGACACAATGAAACAAAAATTCAAAAGCTTTAACTGTTAACAGATTTTTTAAATGTAATTAATCATAACTAAGAACACTACCCGTGTAAACCACTTTCAAACAAAAAATCTAGATTAAAAACGGTCCATCCTTTTAGCTACGATGCCTCAGACAAGACACATATACCGTTCAAACTTACAACACCCTTATTTGCGTCGAGGGTTAATAAAGGATGCGTATGATGGAATTGATCGGTACAATTCACTATAGGGAGCACTGAAGCATTAAGTAGGCATATCGTAACAATTGTGTCAAACACGATTGTCTAATGCTATACGTATTGGAAAATACTGTTAGTAGACGCGCGTATTGTTTACATCGAATGCACCTAGCAGCTTTAGGGTCTACTTCGAAGGGATCTATTACAGCAATTTTGTAGCAAATACCAATATGTATTTACATGTTCGAACAAGATGAAGATAATAGAAATCCTACTAATATTGTGAATGCGAAAGTTTGTGAGGATGTATGTATGTTTGTTACTCTTTTACGCAAAAACTACTGAACGGATTTGGATAAAACTAACAGTAATATAGGTTACATCAGAATAGCACATGGGATATATTTTATCCCGAAATTTCCGCGGGAACGGGTACAACGCGGGTGACACCGCGGGGTGCGGCTAGTAAAATAGATATGTATATATCCTTCAGAACCGATTTCGGCGACTCGGTTAATTTATGAACTAGATGTCGCGTCATGACTGATGTAACCAATTTTCGCGGTAAAAGTGCGAGCACAGTGGTTACATTGGAGGACTCAATTAAAGTAATTATATAAGATGTTAGACGGCGGTTTAGCTTTTAGACGTTCCCGTGTTTTAGGTGTTCAAGAAATCAAATACATTTGTAACGAAATCTGGCTAATTAATTAAAATCAACTATATTATATCACTGATTCATATAAAATCAGTGATCTTTATATTCGTAAGGTTGAATTGTAGTGTTGCGCGATAGAGCAAAATAATATACAATGTTGCATCCTTCACATCGACTAGACCGCATATGATTAAATGCACACTGAAACAGAACTGAAAGGCAATTCCAATCTGGAATTGAAGTTGGAGACCTTCCTAAACAAGGTGATTCCAATTTCCATATCGAATAACACAACATTAGAAGCATCGAGACCGACACGCAAAATTTAGGCTCGCCGCAGACCT
The DNA here is from genome assembly GCA_951394245.1 of Cyclophora punctaria. Classification (NCBI taxonomy): domain Eukaryota; kingdom Metazoa; phylum Arthropoda; class Insecta; order Lepidoptera; family Geometridae; genus Cyclophora; species Cyclophora punctaria. Next base: position 14,079,600 of record OX596167.1, read on the forward strand.
GTCACTCGGCCGGCCGGAGCAATTGCAGGGCAGTTGCACAGATTGTTGACAATGTCGGTCGGTTTAATCAGACTTTGAAAGCCCAAATGCCCAGTGCAGGGGCGGCCTTAATAAAATTAATTAATGATTAGATCTAACCAACTATATTACATTTGCTTTGATGAATAATGTTTGCAACATAGGCACATCGGTATGTAGATAATATTAAACGGAATCATTTATTTTGTAATATTTCCAATATCATATTTCGAGGAATTGACATTGATTGAAATATGTTGTTTTTGCTCTGAAAGGTTTTGGATATTTTTGAATACGATTTTAATTCATTTACTTAATAAGTTCAAATCCTCTTCATATTTCCACTTAAATGAGAAACCTTAGGAAATCAAAGACGTCTTTTGAGGCATCGCGCCCACGCCTCAGTACTTTCTTAGTACACCATAAGGTATAAGGTACATTCAATTAGCGTATCAATTTTCCAATAAAGTGAGAAGAAATTTTCCAAAAGTTCTTAGGAAATAAGTGGAAAATACAGAGTGGCAACACAAGTACACTACTTCGCGGATCATTGCATGAGAACGCTTATATTTTCCAAAGGAATATTAAAATTGAAGAAATGTATCCAATGTTCATAAGATTGTACAGTCTCCTCACGGTGCTGTAGTTTTTCCTTTGAAACTATCTTAGTAAGCGGTTTATGAATACCGACAAGAACATTAGAATGCAGAGAAAATTATGTTTGTTGATATAATTATTAAAGTATTGTTTTAAAAGTAGTATTTATGTTAAGTTTCCGGGAAACCTACGTAGAAAGTGTACTTTTCTTTCTTGAATTTAAGATTTGAATACCTGTAAATAGGACCTCGATTCATCGCATATGAATTTCAATGTAGATGGCCGCGAAGCGAGTATCAAAACAGCATGTTTTACTGTCACTCAAAGACCCATATGTAGGTTGTGTTTACATTTTGAAGATGTTACTTTGTTTAGATTTGATTTTTTCGCGATATATTAAAAGGCTGAAAAAAAAGTAGTACACACAACAATATCGATATGTAATATATATCGATATGTTATCGATATATTGGATATATTATATCCAATTATGTGACAAACAAAGACCACAATTACATGTAAATATTAATAATTATATCTCATTTAGGAAACATATGAATGAAGTAAATTACACATATTTATTTTATTTACATATAAAAGTGGCGAATGTAGTTTGAAATAAAATGTAAATAACATTACAACCATGTCAGATGAATATGGATCCACCCACCACGGGTTTTAGACCCACACCAATTGTTTGACAAAACATTCATTACAGTGACCAGGTTGCAAAGCTCACAACAATTTGTGATACGGTTAACATGATTATCAAATAGTACAGTCAGCAACAAGCAGCTATAAGTACCATGGACCTTATGAAAATTATCAAAAATTTTGTTAATGAATAAATGTACATGTAAGGGCAGATTTAAGATTTGGACAGCTTAGATGCAATTATAGTTCTGTCGTCTCGTTCAAAGAACTTACTCTCATCATAGCAAGGGCAACCGCTATTAGGCTAGCGCTACACTTGAAGTAAATGTAACCTTTTGCTGTTGAAAACTTAAATGACTATGACTAGATCATGAAGGTAATTTTAGCACTTTTGTTGCTGTCTGTCCAAAAACAATTTACCAACTTATACATATACATTTTAATAATTATATAGTTATTGTTAGCTACATACTCCATTTAATATCAGCATATTTGGTGGTAAATGGTGTTAGTTAGACATTCGCTAGTAAACTGAATAGCTTAGACAAAGTATTATAGCACTGGCAGATGCCCACAGTCTCTCTTATGTGTAATTGGTGTTAGTTGAAATAAATAAATTATTTTTGTGCAAGAGTTTGTTGGTAATACCCACAACTTTTTGCGATGATAAAATTTTCTATAGACATATCATATTCACAGATATATAATCTCTTACTGCCTTATTCATAAACACTCTTTCACTAAAACACTGTTACTGAGTGTTTTGTCTCTTTTGCTCTTTGGAAAATAGCGTATGTCAGAAAGGGACAAACCATTAGATAGCTAAAATGCTGCTAGGAAGTGTTTATGAATAAAGCCTGTAATGTTTGTCTGTCCGTCTGGGCTAATTAAAGGCAGGTTTTAACAGAACTTACAATGGCAAATAGCTGATATTAAAAAGAGTATCATAAGGGACTACGAGGTCGCAGTGCACCGCTAGTATATAATTACTAAAATGCTATACAATAAAATTTGGGTCATTACAGATTTATTGAATAAATTCAAAAATACAAGTTTATGCTCATGTGTTGCTGTTTTTAATTAAACATTGCCTATGAGTTGCTAGTTAAGGGTGTGTTTCTAGGTATATGTATTTTATTTATTTACTACATATTTTATTTGACAGCAAAACTAATATTATAGTTGTTAGAAAAGGGAACAACCAAAATAGGAAAGCAGAAACTGGGAAAATAGACTCTCCTATAATGCTATTGCAACCCTTGTTTCGACAACAAAATCAGGAATCAATGTTTCATTAAAAAAATCTTAACATAAATGACAGTCGCATAGTAGCAAGGCATAAATATAAAAAATGTTTGACACACATGTGTGTATTATATACGCCAGCTTGTTATAATCCTTGCAAAGGGCAAAGGCAATAGTTCTGAAACTATTCAGTATAGACATACATACATACACCTTTTCAGGTACATACAGTCAATATGCACCGATATTCACTCAACTGCCAGAATATTAATTCTTTATTTTCTGCACTAACCTTAGAAATTTGCAATTATTGACCAAAATTTTATAATTCAGTTAAATGTTTTGGACATTACTTGATTTTGAGTATTGAACATTTAGGGAATGTCAACATTTTTTTAGGAGGTATGACTCTGGACTTCTCAGATAGCTACTTTAGGCCATTATTTTGTCAAAACAGACAATTTAGACAAACATGTGTCTTAAGGCCCGAATCCAGACATACAATTTCTGTCAAAAATTAACATATTTTGGCATAGAATTAGCAGTGCGCTAGGTTTAGAATCAATCGCTGAACAAGTACTTATAGCTAATAAAGAGATATATTAGGGATCAAATTATTATGTGATGTACAAGATATTTATTTAATAACTTTGTAATGCAGTGTGGAGAGTCGAACTCCACTCAGATGCACACATATAAAATATTAACTTAGCTGCAATGTCATTTTAATTCAATCAGTTTAATGAAATTTTGGCATTGTATCCTGTATCATCTTCGTTTTTGGATCTAAATGAGGGACCAACATTATTAACACAAATTGATATCGCTATAGCTAACACATGAGCAAGTTAATTGATATAATACACTAAGCACTAATACATATTTAAACAGTATATATATATATTCATATATGAAAAGTAAATTAGCATAGAGATGATTCTTTCATCACTATTGTAAGTTGAAGTTGAGTATAAAATTATCACCTTTACTTTTCATATAAGATTTAAAACATTAACAAAAACTAAAAAATAATAATATTTTGAACAGTTCTATTACTTTTAGACTAAAAATAAAAGAATATGTTTGTACTATATTCGCAACAGCAATGAACCCTATAGTACAATGTTAAGCTTGATGTCTTCATAACTTGCCCATTGGATTAGATATCTGTTAAATTATTGAAACAAAAACTGATCACACAAACCTGAATAGTTCTGCGGGTGCCTCTGAGGCACTTCTATTATATATGGATGACATCTTGAGGTCACTGACTGGCCGAATCTGCCACAGGGCGTCCTCAGGGTCAGTTCGGCGGCGTTTAGATGTGCTGGGCTCTTCACCACGCACACCAGACGCCCGCTTTGTGCCCCTCATCGACATCTTGTTAAATGTTTGTTCACAACCTACATGTTCACGATCCTACTACGGCTTTGCACTTAGAACGTGGCAGCAACATTGTATATGTCACATCGTTCACTACATGGTTCCACTTTATACGTTTACAATACCTGAAAACAAACAAAAAACACCATTTTTAACCTCCTCTCACTCCACTTCACTTCACCACTTCAGAATGTCACAAAGGGAACCTTCAGTTAAACCTTCACTATTATTATACAGAATTGCACCATATTTATCATCATCACCATTTTAACCGGTGAGACTGTCACCACTGTCATGCTTTTAGCAAAACAACAGATTGAAATGCACAAAATAACCCAACAATACACATACTTGACATAAGAATGGTGAAATAATTCAGGTTGCACTACATATCATTAGAAACTGTAAAAATTGAGATGCCACTTAATTATTTTAATCCGAAGTCCCAAAAGTGAAATACGCGGTAAAATAAACACATTTTTCAACATTCGAGAGTGAAAATAAATAACAATTCCGTTTGACGTTTCACTTTATTGCACGAAATCTATGGCGGGCCACTGATCAGGAATTGTGAACACCAATAAATCGACAAACATAAACTTTCCCTGAAAACAGATTTACCCATCCACAATATATATATTTAACGCACTCACTTAATAACAAAGAATACTCCTGTAGTTGCATTTTATAGTGAAAATATGCGTAAATATTTATCTCACGAAGTCTCCATTGTAAGCTACATAACAAAGTTGACAACATAGATAGCAGCACTGTTTGGTTGCCAGATTGACATGAGTCGTCGCATCATTTCTCCAACTTTTTGTGTGAATGAATTTTGTAAATGTTCACAGGTAGCAATATTCTTCGTTATAAAACCTTACTACTAGTAAAAACATCAAAATATTACATACATTTTCTGTAAAATACATTTGGCGCCATTGATTCTTGGTACTAGGGTGGTCACGTGACTACGTACGAATCACCAACGCAAGCCAAGTAAAATGGCCAAAACGCACATCTCATTTAGTGTCATTGGTTTTGAAAGTAACTTGTTAGCTGTATTATACATCGAGATTTTATTAACAATGCACAATCTTAAACTGAAATTTGATCACAATCACTTAAAAACGAAAATAAATAACGAGAAGTGGCACAAATTTTACAAAATTAGTCGGACCTAAAGCCCGAGATATCAATAGGCAGTTTAGAACTTTAGCCAGAAGGTGGCGCTGTCATACATGATAATTGCCATAACAAAATTTTATAATGCACACTTTTAAATATTTTATCAATTAATATCATGATGCCGAAAATAAGTTAATAATTCATATGTCACTACAACATATTAAATATTTCAAATTGAAAGACATATTTTAATTAATCAGTTCCATGAAATGATAATGAAATTGTAAGCCACAGATTAAAAAATAATAAATGTTGCCCTAATCCTTTCGACTTTCAATTTATGGAAAAACTCCATGGATGGAATTATACAAACAGCTCATTAAAGAGAGATATTAAGCAACTACTTGGCGCGCGGCCAGTTCAACACATTAAATACCGGCAAAATCAGATCTAGTTTCGACATTGTTTGGTATTAAATAAATGTCAATTTCAACTATCATTATTCATTACTTCAACTATAAGTAGTGCTGTTTTGTACTAGTTGGATTATAAAAAAATCTTTTTTTCATTACTTTAATATGATGGCATTGAATGAGGAAGACTAATTTTCTCTACAACTTAAAATTCCCACGAGAATGGTCACAACCCGGTAAAACTATTAGTTGATTTCTTACCAAGGCATAACATTACAACATAATACCGAAGTAACTATTTAGTAATCTGTGATAATATTAACTGTATATTTAATAATAGTTATAAATTAAGACAAATAGTAAGAATAATTTAATTTAATTTAATACTAATTAGTAAACCCCGGTCAATTTCAAAAAACAAAAGTTCCAAAGCCAGAGTTAATATTGGTGGAGAGCTGGGGTTTACCATTACAAATAAAGTTTTAAAATTCCCCACCGATTCCAATAAGTGATAAAAAGGTCAAATGTGAGGATTTTTGTCGAAAACGGTAAGTTCTATCAAAAAAAACCTCAGGCCATTGATATAGATCTTAAAATTCATGTTTGTTTCTTATGAGTTACCATTTTTATGATATGACTAGCAGCGCCCCGCGGTATTACCCGCGTTGTTCCCGTTCCCGTGGGAATTTCGGAATGAAAAGTAGCCTATAACCTTCCCGTTGAATGTGGCTATCCATTACAAAAAGAATTTTTCAAATCGGTTCAGTAGTTTCTGAGATTAGCGCGTTTAAACAAACAAACAAACAAACAAACAAACTCTTCAGCTTTATAATATTTTTATGATATGATATGAGTCACATTTATACAAATGATACTCGTTTGATTGACGTTTGAGTTGACACACATTTCCAAGTAGAGGCAACCTGTGAGGTAGTGTACTCGGCGCGGTTTTAAGGCCATGTAGTTTCCCCTGTTACTCCACTTTATTATATCAATGCTTCTATTTCCCACAATTCTTAACTTAACTTCATAATGTGCCAAATTACGTTAGTAGTCTGTGGTCTCAAAGATAAAAAGCCCAACTACTTATTACCATCCACGTACCATCCAACTACGAAATATTTCTTAATGTCAAAGTGTATTACTTTGACAGCAATTTGACATAATCAGTCAATTCTGCCCATGGACTTATTATTATAATCTGCCTGACGTGGATCTGACAATCTGTACTGACAATGACAATTAACAAACAATCATTCAATTTACCCGTGGGTGATTCACTCACAGGATGAATTGAATGATTGTTAAATTAATTCACTCAGTGAATTTCATCATCATCCACGATTCATCATAAATTCTTCAATTCTTCCATCCCATCACATCCCGTTGATCCGACCCTTATATTCACTGTTTCAGAATCAACAGAGATAAGAATAGCTATTAGCTAATACTTGGTAACTTTTGTAATGACAATAGTGGTAAATAAACATTGATTGATCTCACTTATCTGGAGAAAAAACAGAACACTAACCATCCGAGTGATATTAATTATCCAATAGATAAATAGTTATTTCCGCTAACACTGCCGTGTAACGAAATAACGACTAGCTAAGGTGTCTAATGACAAAGGGTCCATTTTCCTTGCTTTCATTTACTTTTTATGCTTACGGTACCTATATATGAATGAAAATAAACACACAATGATTTTTATATATTTATTGATACTAACTACAGCAACATTTATAATCTATATTATTAACATTGTAGGTTTACCGTAACTGTACATTAACAATATTTCAAGAAAATCATAGGGATCGATAGAAGATATAAGTATGTGTGGAAACTTATCGATAATGTATGTGTTATCAAAGTGAACAATGCTTGTAATAAACGTGGACAACAAAACATTCATCAATCAACACAAATTATAAAAATATACAAAATCAAAATAACGCTTATATATAAAAATTCGTTGTAAAGATATAAAAAAAATATATATAAAAGGGTATATGTGAGGGTATCTTATGACAGGGCTTTATTATCCATAAAATGGATTTCGATTGTGAAATTCATTGATATGCCACTACCCCAATAATCCGGTCAAATTAAACCAAAAAATGAGGGTGAGTTTGCATAAAGTCCCAACAAGCTGAAAATCAGGAAAATTGTTGAAAACATAATTATAAACAATGTGTAAAAGTTCCCCATCATTCCCGTGTATGGAATTTTTTTTATTCAAGGTCAAATGTCAAAAAATAGTGTTTTTCACGAATATCTGAAAAACGGTGCAATGTAGCAAAAAAAAGTGTATGATGAAATGAAAGCTTATAAAATTCTCTATAACTTTAATTCTATCCACTTTTTCCATATTCCAAACCGTTATTGAACTACACGCTCCAGAAATGTCAAAATTAAGGACCTCGGGCAGGTAACTATGAAGCCTGCCCCAATGCTCAACAGTGACATGACCCATGTCATTTGAAAGGTCTTGAAGAGTTGTACAAGTTACTCCTAGACAGTTATATCGAATTCGATGGCCAACTCGGTGTTTTCGACCACCGAAGAATTACCACTGGAGGTGCTGTGGAGCCTGGACGGAATGCTCAACAGTGACATGACTTACGCATTTGAAAGCTCTTACAAGTCACTTTTTGATAGTTATGTCGAAATCGACGCCAAACTCGGTGTTTTCGACCACCGAAGAAAAAACACTAGGTGTATGTGCAATAATGTGCAGTTGACCCTGATCGTATTGCTCAACAGTGACATGACTAATGTCATTTGAAAGCTCTTACAAGTCACTCCTTGACAGTTATATCGAAATCGACGACCAACTCGGTGTTTTCGACCATCGAAGTATCGACACTGATCGTATTGCTCAACAGTGACATGACACATATCATTTGAAAGCTCATAATGAGTTTTATAAGTCACTCTTTGATAGTTATATCGAAATCGCCGTCCAACTTAGTGTTTTCGACCACCGAAGAATGGAGTTGGGCTATGCCATACCGAAGTATCGACGCTGATCCTAATGCTCAAAAGTGACATGACCTATGTCATTTGAAAGCTCTTGAAGAGTTGTACAAGTCACTCTTTGACACTTATATCGAAATCGACCGCCAACGCGGTGTTTTCGACCATCGAAATATCGACACTGGGTGTATGTGCAGTTGACCCTGATGGTATTGCTCAACAGTGACATAACTTATGTCATTTGAAAGCCCTTGAAGAGATGTCCAAGTCACTTCTTGACATGTCTATCGAAATCGACCGCCAACTTGGTGTTTTCGACCACCGAAGAATGGAATTTTCTCAAGGTCCTTTATTAACTAATGTGTACATATATTTTTTTATTTTTGGTTAAAAAACACCGAGTTAGCCGTCGATTTCGATATAAATGTCAAGGAGTGACTTGGATATCTCTTCAAGGGCTTTCAAATGACATAAGTTATGTCACTGTTGAGCAATACCATCAGGGTCAACTGCACATACACCCAGTGTCGATATTTCGATGGTCGAAAACACCGCGTTGGCGGTCGATTTCGATATAAGTGTCAAAGAGTGACTTGTACAACTCTTCAAGAGCTTTCAAATGACATAGGTCATGTCACTTTTGAGCATTAGGATCAGCGTCGATACTTCGGTATGGCATAGCCCAACTCCATTCTTCGGTGGTCGAAAACACTAAGTTGGACGGCGATTTCGATATAACTATCAAAGAGTGACTTATAAAACTCATTATGAGCTTTCAAATGATATGTGTCATGTCACTGTTGAGCAATACGATCAGTGTCGATACTTCGGTGGTCGAAAACACCGAGTTGGTCGTCGATTTCGATATAACTGTCAAGGAGTGACTTGTAAGAGCTTTCAAATGACATTAGTCATGTCACTGTTGAGCAATACGATCAGGGTCAACTGCACATTATTGCACATACACCTAGTGTTTTTTCTTCGGTGGTCGAAAACACCGAGTTTGGCGTCGATTTCGACATAACTATCAAAAAGTGACTTGTAAGAGCTTTCAAATGCGTAAGTCATGTCACTGTTGAGCATTCCGTCCAGGCTCCACAGCACCTCCAGTGGTAATTCTTCGGTGGTCGAAAACACCGAGTTGGCCATCGAATTCGATATAACTGTCTAGGAGTAACTTGTACAACTCTTCAAGACCTTTCAAATGACATGGGTCATGTCACTGTTGAGCATTGGGGCAGGCTCCATAGTTACCTGCCCGAGGTCCTTAATTTTGACATTTCTGGAGCGTGTAGTTCAATAACGGTTTGGAATATGGAAAAAGTGGATAGAATTAAAGTTATAGAGAATTTTATAAGCTTTCATTTCATCATACACTTTTTTTTGCTACATTGCACCGTTTTTCAGATATTCGCGAAAAACACTTATTTTTGACATTTGACCTTGAATAAAAAAAATTCCATACACGGGAATGATGGGGAACTTTTACACATTGTTTATAATTATGTTTCGAACAATTTTCCTGATTTTCAGCTTGTTGGGACTTTATGCAAACTCGAATGTCTAAATTTACCGGGGTACAAGTAAACAAAATGGAATGTAAACAAGAATGTGTCGAGGTACACTACAGTATTGTATTTTAAAACTACTTGTACAGGACATGTGTTGGATGCGAAGGAAAGGTTAGTAGGGGTTAATAGGGAGCTCCAGGACTTACTGCAATACAGGCCCTCATGCAGACCATAACGAGGAAGGGTTAGGAAGGAATCCAACACTTTGGTACAAGTACGTTTTCAAATACAATGATGGAACTAAACACTAAGACATACTAAAGTGTTCTAGGCCACGCTATGTGCACTTATAAAACTGAACTTATCATCCTTTACTTATAAATAAAGAGAATTTCTATTTCTATTTTAATTGCTATTTCAATAAATAAGCATACACAGCAGATAATTCTCACTTTATCCCAATAGGGTGTATAAAATATGAGATATGATTAAAACATGTAATGGTTAAATCTGTTAACAACAAGCCATTTGTGTAAGTGTTGACTAACTAAAAATTAATCACTTCAAAAGGTAAGTTTCGAGACTTTCAAGCCCTTCATTTATAAGTAAGGGAATTATTTTTGTAAGTGACATCAAAATCAGTTTTGGTGACACGGCACGAAGTCGCGACCACAGGGGAATACGACGTGAATACACAATATGAATGGAATATTAGACTTTATCTCTATCATTAACGTCAAGTTATCAACCCAATAACGACGTAAAGACGCTGTAAAACAGATCTACTTACAATTATTATTGGTACATAGTTTATGAATAGATTAGATAGTATAATAAGCTTATTCTATTGAAAACATTCAAAAATCTTGACATTTAAACAACAACCATTTAAGATAACTGCAAATTGTTTAACTTCTTTAGAAATGTATTGAAAAGGGAATTGTTCAAACAACTATTGCTACAAGGACACATCTAATGTGTATATAAAGAATCTACTGTCTTTTAAAGAGGTGCGTACAATGGTATGTATTAGACAACATTAATGTTAGATACAACTTTTTTACAGTGAATCAACATGTATTGTAAGAGACAATTAATAACTATACATAAATTAGGCTCCGTACCTCATCGAAAGGGCCACCAAGTGTTTCTACACCCTCCTACGCCAAATATATCTAATTCCTAAAACCATGGTCAATGCCTATAAATATATAATAAATATCTTTTAATGTATTTACTTAGCATAAATTCACCAGGTGAACAAAATATAACTTAAAGAAGTAAATTAATGTTAAAAATGTTATTTTTGGTATTTATATTACATTTACTAGTTCTATAATTATGATAACATTACACGTAAATAACCATAGGTGTATGCTGTATGTTAATTTATATACCTAACCAGATCTATATAACTCCGATTACATATTTATTAATATGTTTATTACTTTACCCCAAATTATAATGCATACAGCATTACTAGGTAGTATTAAAATTAAACGGAAATTTAAACAATGACGGGGTTAGGAATTTAAAAAACGAATACTGTTAAACAAAGAAGGTTGTAAATTAAGAAAGAGGTTAGGTATACACCAGAATATGTTTAAAAATTTAGTTCCAATCAATGAAGTAGAGAAATGTATCTGTTTTAGTTACACTGTCCTAACCCCTAGAGTACTAAGTTACCTGGACTGCACCATGATCAGATCATTTAATTCCTATCAGTCCTTCATTATATTAACCAACTAATCTCTAATGAACCGAGTATGCGTTGTTTTTGATATGCAAAATTAATACTAACCAATCATAAAGTGATAGATCGAGAGTTTATCTTACTCGAATTTCAATCTCATTAACTAAATTAAAGCCAATATCGTAGAATGGTATCAATATTTTGTACATAACGGATCACTCTAATGAAAATAATTGTGCGATTATATGTATTTTTATCATAATAATTGTACTAAATACGTATTTCATTTTGTTATAAGTTTTAGAATAAACTGATATATATTGGCATAATCATTCCTTTTCATGTGGCACTATACAGGGGCGGCGTAAGGGCAAACTGAGTACGGTTGAATGTTTATATTACCGTACAATCCTTAGGGTGTCAAATTGACAATCAATTACCAAAGACCGTGTGACAATACTGGAAGTATAGATGTTATTAATAAATATTTACATGACATTGCAATAACATACTGCCAGTGAATGTTGCTATTTAAATCAAACTATTTAGTATATCTACTACTCACTAATCACCGCCATTTTGTTTAGCGTCCATGACCGTATCTCACAAAACTTTAAAAAGCCATTTGCCTTGGTACGTTTTTTCAAAATTAAACAGTAAAGATAGTTAACGGAACAAACATTGAATAATACGTTTCCTTTTAGACCGGAGTTAGGCAGCCAGTTTGAAATCGAGAAGATTGGCTAATACTGAACGGAGATCTTTAGCTACAAAATACCTAACGGAAATCCGTTTGCCAAAAATCTGACATTAATTTACATTAAAAAAATTCTAATCTTGATCTGCTACCTGAGATTTAGTCCATCGAAAAGTTACATTTGGGGTTGCGTTTTTTAGAGGACGCAATTTTATTTTTTTGATGTGTAGGGGGGGTCAGTGTAAAGCTAAAAACAAGTTTGTGGGGTCGTCACCCCTGTCCCACGGCTGCCATCTTGAAAATATGGGTTGAAATGGTTTTTACGATATATCTCTTAAACTATTAATTTTATATATAAAAAAAATTGTTAGCATTTTTGTTGCAAATTAAATTCTCTACAACTTTGGTTCAGTAACTTTTTGTCGTAGAACTATAAATAAAAAAGTTATAATCGAAAATATTCAGAAATTCGAAAAGTAAAAATAAAAAACCTTAGGGACAATACAGCTGCTGCTGAACCTAATACCGATCTATCGAAGGTCGTAGTTCGATTAGGTGGGTTCCATTTGCTCATGTCGTTCATAGGTGCGATTGGATATATCATGTCTGGTATTGGACTCGAGGATATCTTCAAATTAATTTATGCTGAGAACTGTGTACAGCACATAATGTCTGGATATGCTTATGCTAGGGCTGTACGTGCTCATTTATAGTACTGATATCATCCAAAAAATCTCGTTCTTCTTCTGTAGATTCTATTGAATCCATAACTATTTTTGTTACTGATAAATGCACCAGCAAATGAGCACGTACAGCCCTAGCATAAGTATGTCCAGACATTATGTGCTGTACACATTTCTCAGCATAAATTAATTTGAAGATATTCTCGAGTCCACTACCAGACATGATATATCCAATCGCACCTATGAACGACATGAGCAAATGGAACCCACCTAATCGAACTACGACCTTCGATAGATCGGTATTAGGTTCAGCAGCAGCTGTATTGTCCCTTATGTCTTTTATTTTTACTTTTCGAATTTCTGAATATTTTCGATTATAACTTTTTTATTTATAGTTCTACGACAAAAAGTTACTGAACCAAAGTTGTAGAGAATTTAATTTGCAACAAAAATGCTAACAAATTTTTTATATAAATTAATAGTTTAAGAGATATATCGTAAAAACCATTTCAACCCCTATTTTCAAGATGGTAGCCGTGGGACAGGGGTGGCGACCCCACAAACTTGTTTTTAGCTTTACACTGACCCCCCCTACACATCAAAAAAATAAAATTGCGTCCTCTAAAAAACGCAAGGTTAGGCCTAAAAAATGTAACATTTCGATGGACTAATTAGCGGTAGAGATAGGGATCAGCCGTAGGAAGAACGGAATGTGTTAATAAATGTGCATTAATACGTAAAATAAAAAGCACCGAGTTTAAATCTACTTAGTCAAACAAAAGAGGCCATCTCTGGGCCGTTGCGACGGAATACTTGATACAATTGTGAACACAATCTTTGCACCTCGAAGTAGGAAATATTTGGCAATTGTCTTAACTTGTTAATATGTGGTGATTGTACTAGAACATATATGTGACATCGATTATGTGTTAATATTATGTTAGGTGGTACAGAATGGACAGTCGATTGTGGTCGAAAGATATTAAGGACATTCAGAGGGTTCTTAAATATACAATGCGTCCGGTCACCGGTGTCGGAGACTTAAGGGGGGTAAAATATGGTTATTTAACATTTATATTATAGCCTTTGTTTTTAGAGAAAAGAAGCAAATCTATGCTTGATAGGGAACACATATACAATTATGGCCATCGCAGACTTTGCTTGCATAAAATGCTTGTGTACCCGGGTCCAAAGACCGCAAATCAATTGTCCACACCGTTTTATCTACTCGATTATTATAATTAAATCATGTTAACTTGTTAAGGAGTCCATAGTTCTCAGTTCACACTTTACTTAACGGATTTTGCGTATGATGATGTCCAATATCCTATTTTAATCATTCAGTTTTAAACATTCTATCAGTTTAGAGTCTGATCGGGTTCAGATCCCTAGCATCCCTCAGATTTAGATCCCGGCCACCCGGTCGAGATCCTCTTCAGCCTATATGATGAAGATCGACTCTTGATTTTCAATTAGAAAATCAGTAAACGCGTTAATGGGCCCAATGGACTGGAGAGACATTTGTCCGTTAGGAGGCCAAACCAAGTTAGGCCCAAACACCACCGCAAGGTTGCTGCTGGTCATCTTGTTAAGACAACTCCGGTCTTGCACCTGGAAACACACCGATTTTTAGAATCAAAAAATGATTTCTGATGATTTTGTAAAGAAACCCCTACTTCAATTTTTCATTTGATTTGGAGTATCAAGAATTTCCAAAAAAGAAAAAAAAATGGGTCTTATCAGAAGCATATTGCAAGGAGATGATAAAAAAATATTATACATATTTTTTTTGGTACTTATTAAGAAGATGTTATTTATTAAACATAGAAATATTTCTGATTACCTTCCACAGGAACTGCATAACATATTTCAAGACCTCATAGTTGAGGAGCGGCAGTCGCTCGTGGATCATGACCTTGACTTGACGGGCTCGGTCCCGGATGGGCCATTCTGAGGAAGAGAAGGCAGTTACAGTTAGATAGACACTCTTTCTATTATGACTCCACTCCTCGCATCTCTGTTTCAGTGGAAACGCGACCCCACCTCACATTCCGCCATCATCGAACTTACCCAAAAAGTGTGTGATTTCATCATAAAGCTCAAACGTCATGAGTGGTTCTTCCAGATCTCTGAGGAAACTCTTCAGGAGTACTGCGGCACTGTGCGGGTCCGGGCCGAAGGTGATCGGCTCGCCGCGGTTGCAAGCCCTTTGCAGATCCTTGATCACCGACATGTTGGCAGACCGACGGAACAGACCTTCCGTCTCCAGCGCTGAAATTTCTTAGAGTTGAACAGCAACAGGATTGTGGGAGAATGAGATCGAATAACATTGAATGGATAGACATAGGCTCGGTATCCACCAGAGTATGTGGGTTAATAGCTGAATGTGTTTCTGATCATAATCAGAGCTACATGAACTATGTACAAAGAAATTTGAAGAACTATAGTCCCAATAGGCTTGTTTCCACTAAGAATGAATCGGATGGCTTTTAGTTTCTAATGATTAACCATGATAATTAGTAAATAAATAATCAACTTTGCTATTAAAATAATAAAAGATTAATAATATTTTTGGAAAATAAAATCGACAAAATGAGGCGTTTAATCACGTGACATTAAACACCAATCAGAGAAGCGTGACGTCACATTTCGGATAAAACTACGATGTATAGTAGATTTCTAATTTTTTGGCAATTCATGTTAACGAACCTTTGATTTTACGACATACACGTATTTATCTTAAACTACACACTCAATAGTTTGCCACACACTATACACTTTTTCCTAAGTACTAAACACGGAATTCATGAATTTTATTAATTTTCAACATCATATTTTAACAAAAAGAAAAAAAGTGAGGTTGTGAAAATACAGATAGTAAAATGCTATTTTTTTGACTATGGCTATAGTGATGAGCAAAGCAAGCAAAAAAATATAACAGAGTATGAAATCAACTAAGTGATTGAACTTTTTCAACTCACAAAAAGGCAAATTAAAATAAATCATCGTATTACTTTGAAAACTCACGACATTATTTTTAATTTAATATACTAGCAACGTACGTTAATATACTAGCGCTAAAGCGATTATATTTTTGTTGTATGTTCAGTTTTGAGATAATTAAGCGGTATTGCCACTGTCGTTTAACTAAGAACTGTCATTATGCTGGCAAGACAGGCCGATACCTAGTCAGCCGCCATGCTTCGTTCGTCATTCGTCTCGTTTGCTTGATGTCGTACGTTACGGGTGCTCCTCTATGTTCGATTTAGTAAAAAACTTGGCTTTCTCTCTGGACTTCGATTTATTTAGTGATTTGGTGTGTTATTTATTTATTATTGGTACAAGTCATTTCACTAGTACCCTCAACCCATAACAGTAGGATAGGATGGGATAGGATAGTAGGATATTATACGACTGACAGCAATTCGCGGTTTTTTATCAGCGTTGTATCTGCGTGATTAAAAGAAAAACTTAAAAACCCGACTGATTAACTTAATTAATGTATAAACCAATGAACAGATACTATGTCAGCCATTAAGCAACTTCTGAATTTATATCAGTCATATTTTAATATAGAATATAACTATCACTGCTATAAAAATTATTATGAACTCCTACCTCCGTCGCTAATGTATACCTCTATATTATCTTTGTTCAGAAAATCGGCCATATTTATTTGTACATACGTCTCGCCAATGCGAAAGAAATCGACTATACAAATACATTGTGGAATTAGTTGATAATGACTTTCTTCGTATTTTTTATTGTTTGGAACGTATATGAATTATTTGTCGTTGTACTTTTACATTGGGGCACTATACAGTATTTATAATACGAGATATTCATTATTTATTAAAAAACACAATTGACTTTCATACACAAACACGGCTGTTCTGCGAAATGTGACGTCATTCAAGACGGCATGACAGTCTTGGCCTTTTTCGCGGTCAATATCAATTTCATTTCTTAAAACTCAAAATACAAACGTAAAAAAACTATTTTTCTTAAAATAATATATTTTTGGGGTGAAATAGATGCTAAGCTATAGTTTTAAACTAATTTCCAAATTTTGTCAACTAGCCTATGATCTTAAATTAGATTCGTTTGGGTTTACTTTCAAAGCGAACCAACCCGTGAACAGCAAGGCTCGGCTTTACTGGTGGATAAAGGCCATAAGTCGTCAAACAAAGAGGCACTTACCATCAGGCGCGCAGAGGAACTCTACGCACTGTTTGACGAGTGGGGGAATGTACCCAGTCATCTCCTTGTTGTTGTCTTTGATGAACTGCAGAGAAACGCCGAACTGCTGCGTGGGGGGAGGGGGCAGGCTCGGCTTCTCGGGCTTGTCGGGTTTCACCTCTTCATCGTCTTTCTTAGTAGACTGACGAGCCACCTCAGCGGCGCGCGGGTTTTTGGCTAACAGCATGTTGTCAAATCTGTATGGAAGTAGTGTAATTGATTAGAAAACTTACCTAAAAACTGTCAAATTCCGGAGCAAAATTATATGTAAACTTTTCTCTTAAATTCTTCTGACTTTTGGCGAAACCCGCATGAAAATCGGTTTCGTTGTCGAGATTAGCGCGAACATACAGACAGATAGGTAGATGCGGCGGGGGACTTCTTTTTCTAATATGTAAAGATTGAAGTATACTCACTCTATTACAGACTCGGGGATGCACAGCTTTTCAAGGTTGAGATGTAGGTTCAGCTCGTGAAGATAGTTGACGTACATCATCTTTTTGCCGAACTTGACGCTAATCGCGGGACGCAGCATTTGCCAGACCACGCGAATGAAATTTGTAGGATGCACCAGGTATAGAGCTTTCAGGTTTTTCTTGTATTTCCTGTCGAACGCTTTGTATGCCTTCCATAGCCAGGACAGTGGAGGTTTATTCTTGCTTGATAACCCAGAGTGAAAGTACACCAAGCTATAATCCAATTCGACGAATTTGTCTAACGTGAACATGAGGTACCTGAAAAGAAAGATAGAAACGATTACGGTTTGATTTACACTTACGGAAAGTGTTCTCAAAGCCGCAAAATGCTCTCTCGCAAAATCTCTTATTACTAAAGTGGGTGATTTTCCTACGGAGAATTAGGCCACGGACGGCCTTAGGTCCTTCATCGCTCAGGGAGAGGGGAGACCCAACCCCCTTGTGCCTTTAGCCCCTTCTCACATGGAGCTACTCAAAAAGAACTAGTCACAAACTTAAATTACTAACGAGTTGCCTGAGCGTCACAGCCCATACATGTTCTATGGAGGTTCGCACACGACGCGACTAGTTACTAACTGGTCAGTAACGCGTTAGCAACCGATCACGCGCGACGCGTCGTACCGGTCTCCACGCTACTGGTTCCCCAAGTTTCTTTGTTTTTTGTGATAAAAATGAACGAGCAAACATTAAATATTCAATTTGTGAGGGAGGTGGAAAAATACCCATACCCAAATTTTTTTATCTGTTTCACGCAGCTCTCGTGCTGCAACTGATAATCTGCAGTTAACATTATTTCGAATATACGGATGAACCCAAAACCTGCGAATATTCCTTCGACGTCTTTTATAATAATAGTATAATACAATATCGTCGACGTCCTCGCTCGATTCAGTTGACATGTTTACCACTTGTTAACAGAAGTGACTGAAACCTTACAACTTGAGTAGCGTCGTGTGCGAGATACAATTTGTAACTGGTTTGTAATCGTAATTACTGATTAGTTCAGTCATTTTTGAGTAGCTCCATGTGAGAAGGGGCTTACTTTACGCGGTTAAGATCGCGAAATTACTAGACTCAAACTTTGGTGACTCGCGGCTCGCTCAGCTGGCACGCACGAGACGCCACAAGTAAGATTTCAAACCGGTTGTGTCGCCGGTGAACTTGCGCGTAGTACGCCTACTTGAGGTGACACTCACGAGGAAAAGGTCGTCGAGCCACAAGTGCGCACTTGTGTGTACCACCGGCTACCACCCACTTTAGATAAGAGAAAAGTGTTAAACTTCAAACAAAAGTTATAGTGTTACTCGTTTTCGAGTCATGACGCCTGCGGTACTTAGTTTTCCATTACGAGTATTTATTATGCTATATTAATACATCTAATATTGTGACATCTTATTCGAAATTAACTCGGTAATCATCTCTTCTATTACCAAGCAAAGCCCACGGACACAGGACGACTGTTAGTAAATGCTCTTACTAAAACTGTGTAAAACAAAAACTACCATAAATCTTTATTATTTGAGCATTCCACCCTTTTGAAAGGATTGGACATCTCATCAAAGCGGAGATTCCGGAGAGCGTTCCTATATGCATTTCCGATCGCTATTTATTTCTGGACAATGCATTCGCGTTTGTTTGTGTATTAGGTAGGTCGTACATCAAAAGGCAGTGCATAGAAATGCCATTACAGTATTTGTGTAATAGGATAAATATAGGTTAAGAGGCATTGAGAATATAATTCTGTAGTTAGGTCGTAAGTACTGTCTTCTTAAATTGCTAAATGTTTGGGAATACAAAATCTGAATCTGAATATCGGAATGTGTGGGACTACAAAATCCTGTGAAGATAGCGCAAGGCAGAAAAATTAAGTCCTTAAGTATGTATGTATATTAAGTAGCACTCAAGTGCATAAGTATCGAGAAAACCTATAATAATATTTAGTTGCTATCTATTTTATTTTAAGTGTTCTGTAAATTCAATTTTGTTTTACAAAATGAATAATAAATTTAATTAAATCAATTTTGTTTTACAAAAATTCAATTTTTGTATATTCAATTTTGTTATACAAAATTGAAATGAATTTATTTACAAAAGAGAATTTTGATTTTTCATAATTGGCAAGAGTATCGTGGAAATTATTTAAAAGAGACTACAATTGTGTATTTATTTCACCTGTGACCTAGATTTGATTTCTTGTGTACTGACATCAAAGTATTCACATATCGATATACGCACTTCATGGATGCATAAATCAATAACAATACAGGCATGTCATAGAAGCCTGTGATGAAAGCACTGACCTATTTTACGAATGTATAGTGTAATCAAAAACGAAATACATCAACTATTTATTAAACTACTAGCGCCCCGCGATTTCACCTGCGTTGTACTCGTTCCTGTGAGAATTTCGAGAATTTTTATACATGTAATCCTTCCTCTTGAATCACCATTATATAATATCTATTTAAAAAACGCATCGAAATCCGTTGCGAAGTTTTAATGACATTTAGAAGTCGACTCTTTGAGAAGTTGTTTCTTTTCAGTTCTTGCTTGTGTGTGACACGTTACGAGCTCACGCACACTGACTGGTTTCTTAAGTTAAAGCGAACACTACTCATTTTAAATTGAAAATGTAATATAAAAGCGAAGTATTTCTGTAAACGTAATTTAAATTCAATAAGAAATTAAAAATCATAATAAATTGCTGTAATTATGTTATGTAATAAATAAGTGTTCTATAATTGCGATATATTCTTTTTTATTCAATCTAAGCTTATTAATTACCCATGTCGTTTCAATTGTTAAGAAAGTAGACAAGGACATGTCAAACTTATATCATAGCGCTCGCGGCGTAGTTTGACTAAGGCTACAAACGCACAGGCAGGAGGCTTGCTTGGCGCCTAGAGCCTAACTAGTCATCTAGGTAAAACGAACGTTCGCAATTGTTCGCCACAGGCCGCACTGCGCGCTTGGCGCCTAGCTTGGTTGCTTACATAGAATGCAAGCCACTAAGCTCTAGACGCCAAGCAAGCCCCCTGCCTGTGCGTTCGTAGCCTAAGCGATGTTAGTTCATTGCAATTGTTAGGCAACGTGCAGCTCGGCCCTACTTGGATGGCGGAGGGCACGTGAAGCAGTTGGTACCGGTTGCTTGAATCGTCAGACCATGTCGGAAGCCTTTAGGCAGTCTAAAAGCTCCAAACACCACGGTTGGCCACTAACCTCCCATAAATGAAATGAATATCCCTTTTTTAGGGTTCCGTAGCCAAATGGCAAAAACGGAACCCTTATAGATTCGTCATGTCTGTCTGTCTGTCTGTCCGTCCGTCCGTCCGTCTGTCTGTCCGTATGTCACAGCCTTTTTTCTCCGAAACTATAAGAGCTATGTTGTTGAAACTTAGTGTGTAGATGTATTCTGTGAACCGCATTAATATTTTCACACTAAAATAGAAAAAAAATAAAATTTTAGGGGGGTCTCCCATACTTAGAAATGAAAAAAATATTTTTTTTTTCATCAAACCCATACGTGTGGGGTATCTATGGATAGGTCTTCAAAAATGGTATTGAGGTTTCTAATATCATTTTTTTCTAAACTGAATAGTTTGCGCGAGAGACTCTTCCAAAGTGGTAAAATGTGTGTCCCCCCCCCTGTAACTTCTAAAATAAGAGAATGATAAAACTAAAAAAAATATATGATGTACATAACAATGTAATCTAACACCGAAAATTGGTTTGAACGAGGTCTAGTTAGTAGTTTTTTTTTTACGACATAAATCGTAAACCGCAAAAAAATACTGATTATTCATTCAATAACTCAAATGTAAATAAAAAAACATTTATTTCAAGAACTTCTTTATTATGTTACTCGCTGCTACGGAACCCTTCATGGGCGAGTCCGACTCGCACTTGGCCGCTTTTTATAAGAGTTAAAATGTTTTGAAATTAAATTGAAATGAATTTAATTACACGACTAAATCAACATAATTACTTTCAAAATATTTATTGCTGTACGTACAACTAATTACACTAGCGGAGATCGCAGCGGAGGGCAGAACGTTTAAAACATAAACAAAACCAAAGTTTTTATTTAGAAAAATATTCTACCTACAATATTTCAAGTACTGTAGCGCATAGCACTGGGACAAGGGTAAACATAATATTAAAATAGAGCGTTCTGAGTTTTTAATGAAAACTTCTGTAACTGTTGGGGGATGTATATATTTAAATTTCCCTTTGACTACCATCCATCCGAAAAAGCTGGTATTTACCAAAATAATTTCCATCTACGGAAAATGTCAGATGCAAAAAAATAAATAACATTTTGGGTTTCTCGCTATTAATACTGTCAAGGCTCTTAATTTCTCAAAGCATTATATTCTGCAAGATTTTAATTATTTTAAATATTTAGTTAGGTACTGAAAGTTGCAAAATTATTAATATTATAACATTATACAACTTAGTACCGTTGCTGTTTCGTTAAAGCTGAAAGTTAATACGAGAATAATAATTGAAATACTTGTTGGCTACAAATACTTTTCGGGTAACAGCCGTATAACTCGTACAACACAAAATGCTCACACAAATACTACGAAATGTCCGTAACCGACTACGCCAACATTTAGACAAATCGGAACGTAGCGCGTAGCAAATGTAGTGAGTGACAAATTCAGTGAGTAGCATTGCGTAGCAAGCTGTACTGCGCCACGCTACGAGAATCAACAAATGTGCAAGTAAGTTTACAAGACTTCTGATTTGGCTTTTGGGAATAGATAGGTAGCTCGCTGAGACTACGCAACGGTCATGTAATATAATAAAATAAATAACGCTATTTTTATACTTTCACAATAGGCCGACTAGTATTTGGCTGTCAATTATTATTTGACAGTCATCCCTAAGACCAATGGTCTGAATAACTGGCCAATACTACAGAATAGAGGCTAACTAATCCATCAATATCGAGTGTCAAACTGCTACATCCCACTGCACAATTAGTTACAAATTGGCGTTCAGTTTAACGTTATAGACAAGTTATCGTCAGCAAACAGAGCAAGTCCGTTTGCAGCAGCCTTGTAAGTTCCATTAACTTTGTTTGACGGTGAATGAAATAGCCCGGACGTTAAAGAAACTTGCAAGTTGCAAATATTATTTTTGACTAACTTTGACTAGTTCTTACGTTCTAGTACTTCAGGGATAAATAGGTTATCGAATAACGATTGAACTGAACGCCTTAAAGAGGGACTGGAAACTGGTGGCTTCGAATCGAAAAGAGTGGCGGCAATGGGGGGAGGCCTTTGCCCAACAATGGGATGATACAGAGTGGCGGGAATGAGGGGAAGGCCTTTGCCCAACAATGCGATGATACAGAGTGGCGGCAATGGGGGTAGGCCTTTGCCCAACAATGGGATGATACAAAGTGGAGGGAATGAGGGGAAGGCCTTTGCCCAACAATGGGATTATCAATGATATGAGAGGCCTATATACCCCAGCGGCGACCCCAACATTTTTTTTTGTCAAGTTTGTTGCAGACATCAGCGACCTACCCCAATTTGTAACATGTTACGCAAACATGCGTCGTTAACCCAAAGATATTTCACTCATTCAGTTCAAGTACCATAAAGTATAGTAAAGTATAGTAAAGTTAGCCTGTAATATCCCACTACTGGTAAAGGTATCTCATCTCACTGAAGATATCAGTACAGTGAGGAGGATTAGGCATAATCACCACGCTTGCCAAATGCCAGTTAGTACCACAATACAAAACAATATCTTTTCTCATAATCTATTTGTTCGAAATCTTCTAAACGGTACAGTTATAGCTGTTGAATATATTCATAGTACAAGATGAAACCGTCCAGCTAAATATAGACTACTAATGGATTAGAAAAGCCATTTTTAGTTGAAAATACTTCATAGCTAGTTCTCAAATAGTGTCAGACTCAAATATTCGTATTCAGACGACTACCAGTGATGCCAGCTGATGATGTCTATCCAGTCCAATAACTTTAATTTCGATACACTGACCGGTGACCTATATAACTCCTAGATAACTCAGAGAACAGATAATACTAATAACTCGTTACCTAGTCATAACCTAACCTATCCAACTGTTACCAACTTCGACGGTTGGTATTTTAAAAATATACCCGATTATAAATTTAAACGCGAAGGTGTGTCAGGGGGTGTTTCACCGCACATACGTGCGGTGGTTCCGAACGCGATGACGTAGTTCATTTGACAGCAACAAATGTCAGCCATAGATAACAAAAAGAAATCTGTGGTTGATGAGAATGAATGATGCAGGAATATGTCATTCCTCAATATGACGATCAAAGAATATTGATTTACTGAAATATTTCATTCAAACTAGAATGTTGCTGTGCACTATCTTTTTAATTAAATGAACAAGACAATAATCCGATCAAGATAAAGTCGGAAAAATTGTCAGTTTTATAAAGAAAAATAAATGGTTGGCTTTATTAATAGATACAGAGGAGATAATTAACGGATATCCTGTTTCAAGCATACTTGGAAGGATGTGCGCTTATTGATTTAAGTTGAAGAGATTAAAAGGAAACAAATGAAAAAAAAAGACGACATTCACAGAAGACTGAAAGAAAGCGAGAATTTAAAAAAAAACATTGTCTATATTTTTATGATAAATAAAATTAAAAACCGCTTACAGTTGGGGTCAATACAAAGGACTCTTTCTAAAATTTTTAAAACGTAAATGTCTTGACCGGGCTGACTACTCTTGAAACCTATTCTTCAGAGTCGTCAACGACAATGTTACCAAACTTATCAAAATTCCTTTAAGTTCCGTAGGTAGATCAATATCCAATAAATGCAATAATTAAATTGGTTTAAATAAAGGTTGCCAAATTATAAGCTCCAATAACAATAACTGAACTTGTATTATGAACGGGGCGGCCGCGGCTGCCGTAGCTTAGCTTAACACTGGCGCCCAACATGGCACGAAAACTAGGTAGTCCTTTGTTTATAATTTGTGCTATTTGTGCTATAATTAGCTCATTTGTGCGTAGTACCTGTGCTCATTATTGATTTATACCCGCGTATTATCTGTACTCAATCTGTTGTTATCCCTGACCGAACACAATGGATATTATATATATACATATATATATAATATCACTTTTGTATCCGGTCAAATATATAATACATATATATATGAACCTAGAAAGGGCGTGGGCGTGGCTGGACCTAATACCGATAATTTTTATATCCGGTAACCTAAACATATGTTGTTGACCTTTATGTATTTATTAATTTAAATTTCACTAAAAAACTGTTCTGATTCCGACTCAATATGAGTGATGACAAGTTGGAAGTGTGTCCGTGAGCGTGTGTGTGAGTGTGACTATGATATCGGAACTCCCAAAACATGATTTCATTTGATTTTAATCTAGTTTTGCTATGTCAGTAAAAGGTACAACATTGGCCGCGTTTATCCTATGTGATGGCGAGCTGTTTCTATATTGGAGATATATAGTAAATCTGCCTGCAGGTATTCCAGATCAATTATTTATATATCTGCCTTTGACAGGTCTGTGTGCATTACGAAGATTTGATTGGGACTTAGCACTCAATGTGTTCAAAGCAAATTGAAAGCTTTTTCCTTTGTGACGTCATAGCCGCCATATTGTAATTTACAACGATCTAGTTTTGATAAGTGAAATGCGTAACAAAGAAATCGATAACCCAATTTGGATATTAATTGTAAAAATCATTTTACACGGATTATTAAGATTTATTAAGATTAAGCAGAGAGCCTGTATGGAACAATGTAAATAAAAAAGGGAAAATTATGTGTATAAATTATATGTATGACATATTCAGATGAACAAAGGAGACAAAAAAAATGATTAATTTTGACTTTTTATATTTGGAAATAGACAAACAAACTTTATTTAAGACTTTTCATGAATAGTTTTTAAACTGAATTTGTGCAATTTGGCACAAAAATTAACGCTTGAAATGATTTTTAGCAATAAATAATGTCCATTTGAATATGTTTAATGAAAGCACACCGAAAAAACAAAACAAGCTATCAACATTTATCAGACCATTTTCAAAAATCAGAACATTTTATGTTACTTTAAGAGTGTAAAAGTAGTCGGCTCCACAAGTTGTCGGAAAGCAACAAGTGCGCGCTAAAATACTGTGACCGTCCGTTAAGCTTTACTGTCGCTTAGCGGGGTCACTTAATTTTCAAACTTTTTAACTTAACTTTTTAACATTTACAATTAATGTAACGTTATGCAAATCGCTGTCAATTTTATAATAATGGTATTATTTGTAGTTAACAATTAATTCTTTGTCTGAAAAAAATGCATCATCATAAATTTAAGAGCAAGGCTCTTGTCGGTGAATCCGATGCAGACTTCTCCATCTATTCCTATTCAGTAAAAAAAAATAATTTAATGACAAACCGCACTGCTAAAAAATATAAAAAAGACTTACTTCAACAGTTTGTCCGGGGGCATGACGCTGGTTGGCGGGAGGCGGCAGGCGGAGACCACAATGATCCTCCGGCCGAGCTCGTCGTCCCCAACAACTTCCACCACCCCGCTGGAGTTCAGCTCCATGAAGCTTTCATCATCGAGCGCTGAGTCCGCGATCTGCGGCGATGGCGGAGGCGGCGGCGGAGGAAAAAGTTCATCATTAAAACCCTCATCGCGCTTCGACGACTGCCTTCGCCTCAACGAGAAACAAGAGGTAGTCGATCCCGAACACCCGGCCATCCCTGCTCGCAGTCGGACACCGAATGCAGTGCAACGTCGCGAAGCCCTCACCAATAAAGCATTGGGACCCGCCCACTTCGATATTTTTTTTTTAAATCTTAAAATTCCGGTAAATAAGGAGATGTATTCAAATAATTAAATCAAGAAAATTGTGGAGGTCCCGAAAAAAAAATTAAAGTTAATTATTTATCCCTATTTTTTTATATTAACCTATTTCCGAATCTAGGTCATGTTTTAAAAAAACCGGTTCCTAGGTAAATGCTGATGAACGGGACAAGGATGCGCGTCTATGTATGTGTTTCGTGCCAATTTCACAACCTGTAAACCTTGATACAGTGTTTTTGTGTGGTTCTCATAGAAACGTAGAAAAAAATTACAGAAATGTGTATCTTACATTAAGTTAGTATTTATCATGATGGACGTGGCATTGAAAGCATGTTTCAGTACGACTAAACTCCCATACCTGTCAGATTAAATTACGGGCTACTTTTTAAATATTTGTTTTCATTTAATTCGTACCAATTTAAAAAAAAAATTGAAACAAACTTTCCATATTTTTATTAGACTAGCAGCATTGTGTCCGTTCCCGTGGGAATTTCGGGATGAAAAAACATACCTACAAACTTCCCGTTGAATGTGGCTAACCATAAGAAAAATAATTAATCAAATTAGATTGGTAGTTGAGGTTAGTTGTTCAAACAAACAAACTCTTCAGCTTTATTATATTAGTGTATGTGATGGCCGACCCATTCAAGGAGGCTTCGTGTCTCGTACATAATGTATGACAGTCGTTCAAAGTGGTATGACATCCTCATGGCAAAGTTTTTACAATGATTGCAATTATTTATTTACAGCTTATTAGACAGCCATGAACTGAAGGTTCAATAATGGGAACACTAAACTGTTATTGGAACATTTGTTATTGGATCTTTTTATAGGAAATTGTAAAGTCATATTTTTAATAAGAGATTTTGGAAAATATTATAATGGAGTTAAATGCGTTTAGGAGAAGTCCTTAAAACTTTATTTTGAGATTTGGAATGAAATATATTTCTAGATATTTTTAATAAGAGATTTTGGAAAATATTATAATGGAGTTAAATGCGTTTAGGAGAAGTCCTTAAAACTTTATTTTGAGATTTGGAATGAAATATATTTCTAGATGAGTTTTCTGCTCGATGACGACGTGGGAAGCTATGGATTTGTTAAAATACCTTTAAAAAGTACTATTTTTATTTTTATATTTACATAATTATAATATGTTGCAATACTTTATGCGATACAAAACTTTAAACCGCGCTTTATTCTTAGAGCGTAACCTCATCCGGGTTGGGGTAGGTTAGGCGCGGACCGCGGTGGGCGGGCGGGCGGCGCGCCCACCTTGCTTGTACAGTTTGCAAAGACTCTTTGTTATCAGTTTCGTTTATTAATTCTAAATACAGACATACTGCATCTTCAACTTCTATCGTATACTATCGATTCATAACAAGTGGATTTCCCGCTGGTAGTAAGATTACCTATAATTAAATTTTTATTTTTATTTCTCGACGTTTCGAGTAGGGCAGAAGTTCAGTAATCCGTATTTAGAAGATTATGAAATGGATTTTAACAATTAGTTAGTAATTGTGCAGTCATGAAAGTTAAAAATATTCATTTTATATTATTGTTTCAAGTTTGTATAAAAAAATATATTGACGAGCCGAACCTGTTGACAATTTCCTTTTTAGACTAGCTCGGGTTCATCGCTACCCTGCATTAGGTACGTGGGGTGACAACGTCTATTCTCCTCACTGTACCGATATATTTTTGAGACGAGCGACATTTCCCGAGCAGTAAATATTTAAGACTTATACTTTTGCCTGTATTCATTGTAATATATTTTTTGCATTCTTCAAAACTTTCACTGATAATTGGATTGTGTTTTGACGAATGCAGACTTGGTGAGTCTTGGTGACAACCTAAGTCTAATAAGAAAACCCAACATGCCGCTTATCCGACGCCGCGTCTCTTTTAGTAGTCACTCTTACCTCTCTCTGACCTATGGCACTAACACTAAGAGCTCTACAAAACTAATCAAGGAAAATACTATTTTCCGCAAAACGAAGTGAAATCTCATCAAAACATTTTGTAAAAAACTAGTTAAGCCCGATAAAGCTGTTTGAATCTATATAAATAGTAATGAAATTTCTAGGGAAAGCAACGTCAACGCTCAAAAGTTCTTGCGATTGCTTTATTTAATATAGTTGAATTTTATGATACGAAGTAAAATAAAAATATGAACCTTCTTTCATTGACATTGAAAATTCTTTTTAACGTAATATAAATATGCTTAGTGATTCCAGACGGGCCAAGCTCAAAGAACTGGCAATGGGCTTTTTTTATTTGGCTATCCAAAATGTTAGAAACAGGTCCATTCAACACGTCGCGGTAGTATTGGAAGCGCCCTTTATAGTTTGCCATTGCAGCTTTTACCTAAATTGGTTTATTTTCGAAACAGCATCGTAGCAATTTTGTGAATGCAGTTGTATTCACAAAAAGTACAAGCCTGTAATGTCCCACTGCTGGGCAAAGGCCTCCATCTCACTGAAGATATCAGTACAGTGAGGAGGATTGGGCGTAATCACCACGCTTGCCGAACGGGTTGGTGATCTATACAAAATCAATAAAACTAAAAGATGTTTGAATCCAATCGCGCTTATTTCTGGTCTAGATTGAAGTTGTCCTCGTAAATAAAAAAGTTGTAGTTCTTAAATCTTCTTAATAATGGTATCCCGTTCAATGTTATTGGTTCTAGGCCTCCTATGACCTAATTCTTTTGTTGTCTATAAATTTAAAACAAAATAATTCTTATTGTGAGTATACGTTTTAAATCCACAGGACAAAGGGATTCGGAATGTAGGATCGAACCGCGTTGCAAGCGGTATGTTTTGTATCCTTTTATGT
Organism: Cyclophora punctaria; assembly: GCA_951394245.1. Taxonomy (NCBI): domain Eukaryota; kingdom Metazoa; phylum Arthropoda; class Insecta; order Lepidoptera; family Geometridae; genus Cyclophora; species Cyclophora punctaria. The sequence continues at coordinate 14,109,009 of OX596167.1, forward strand.
GGAAAATTCAATAAATCTATAACCCACTTCTTGAGGCTTCCTTATGAAAGGGGGACATTTGTAACTGAATGTAGTACTATTCCAAACTTAACTTAAATTACCTGGACTTAAAATCTATATATAAAAGCTTAATACGCCTCACTAATTGTTCTAGAAAACTCAGAAACTAATAATTGTTAGGAGGCTTGAATCTTGCATGGCAATCTACGTCCTAAAAGGGTTCATTTTATGCTCGCTAAGAAAGGATGGATGAAATTCAAACCCTAACAGGGGTGACCCGGGCCCCTAGTGTTTGTATAAATAACTTACTCGTACTATTAATATTTGAGAAGGGGTTTTGGTACCTTTTCGGTCTGCGATTTTAGCTAAAAATGCTGATTACTTTAAGACTTTGGTAGATTAAAAACTAGAAATTTGATTATTGTCATGTTAGTACCTAGGTATATATCCTAAAGAATGTTATGACAAAGACAAAGTTCTAAGTAAGCTTAAACTCCTTTAATAGGTTTCAGTTTATATGGTTGTTAATTTGGGTGTGGAAGTCCAACTTCGAAAGCTTAAAAGCTATTGCAAAGCTATTTGTTTCAAAATGTATTGCATTTATAATTTTATTCATAATAATGAAGCATTATCCATTATCCCTTATATGCGGTAATTACGGGTAAATCGCTGCTGGTATTAATAATGTATCGGCGATCTTGGAGCATACAACCGTAAAGCGTAGCCGTGTTGAAATTACACCTCGCGTCACTGACTGGTGTTTCCACCTGATTTCACCGACTCGAGGTGAAAGCTAATAAGTCTAGTCTACACTTATATAACTAGCAGCGCCCGCCGTTTTACCTGCGTTGTGCCCTATCCCGAAGGAATACTCAGATGAAAACAAATATTATATAAAGAATTATTGAAGTCGGATTGGTAGTTAGCAAAAAAATTAGAAACTTTACCACTGTATAATATTAGTATAGAAGTACCTATAGATAAAGACTTACTTTTTCCCACGACTACTAGTACTACGTGGTAAAACTTTATCTTACAGTATTTTTAGGGTTCCGTACCATAAGACAAATGGTTGCGGCAGTGATAACATTTTTACGGAATCATCAAAATTCATCAAAATCGTTTCAGACGTTTAAGCGTGAAATGAAAAAAAAAAACAGACAGTCAATAACTTTCGCTTCATAATATTAGTAGGGATATATTGCAATAAAGTTTAATAGTTTGTTTGTTTAGACGCGCTCATCTCGCTGGGACCAATCTGGTGTGATGACGATCAGCGATCCATCATCGAAGGTTCTTCATCAACTGATTAGCTCATTTGCATCAAACGGTCTGTATTATCACATCGATCGAATAGCCTAGTTAAAAGCCATACATTGTAACCTCGAGTCAAACTTATTGGGTACACGAAGTTTCTTTATAATTTATTCACATTTAAATTTATTTTTTAAATCTTATTTTTAATAAGTTGCATACAAGCATTATTTAAAGCAGATAAACAAATACGTTACTCATAAGTGTGTTAGCCTGTAATGTCCCACTGCTGGGCAAAGGCCTCTCGTCTCACTGAAGATACCAGTACAGTGAGGAGGTTTCAGGCGTAATCACCACGCTTGCCTAATGCGGGTAGGTGATCTCAAACCCGAGCCATGTTTGAAAAGTGCGTTACTCATAACTTAAGTAATATCATAAACGCGAAAGTTTGTGAGGATGGATGTATACTACTACATACACAAATACTTTATCTATACTAATATTATAAAGCTGAAGAGTTTGTTTTGTTTGTTTGTTTGTTTGTTTGTTTAAACGCGCTAATCTCAGAAACTACTGAACCGATTTGAATAATTCTTTTTGTAATAGATAGCCACATTCAACGGGAAGGTTATAGGCTATTTTTCATCCCGAAATTCCTACGGGAACGGGTACAACGCGGGTAAAACCGCGGGGCGCTGCTAGTCTATACTAATATTATAAAGCTGAAGAGTTTGTTTTGTTTGTTTGTTTGTTTAAACGCGCTAATCTCAGAAACTACTGAACCGATTTGAATAATTCTTTCACTGTTAGATAGTCTATTTATCGAGGAAGGCTATAGGCTACATTTTATCCCGAAATTCCCACGGGAACGGGCACAACGCGGGTAAAACCGCGGGGCGCTGATAGTAAGAATATATAATTGACACCCAGACGTCGCCGCCAACAACTATGTCTTCACAGATTGTTGACTTTGGGCGGGAATCGAACCCGCAACCCCCGACACAGTAAGCGTTCTCACTGCCAATGTGCCTATATATAAAAAAATATAAAAATATCCGAAATTAGGGTTAGCCTCTAACCTATTCAAAATAAATGATGATTGAGGATTATGGAGAATACTTTAGTTCCACGACGGAAAGAGCTAGGGGGTTTGCACACAACGCAATCTGCGACTCCATATCACACGTAGGTACAAGTTCAGTGAGCCGACAAACCAAATGCTGCGGGTGAACTAATACGATCGTTATTAGATTAGATCTGGCATCAGGTGGGACACCGGACGCTATGTTGACTAGCTTAGTCTGCTAGTAGTAATTATGTATGTGTGCGTATGTAAAAAACACACATACACACATGTTAGATGACACACAGACACACACACACACACCCAACAATAATGTAACACACACACATACACACACGTTAGATGTAATGGATGCTAGTAGCACTTTACCCGCGGGATTTTGGGGATAAAATGTATCCCATGTTTTATCCTGGTATACAACTTAAATACTGTAACGTTACATCCAATAGTTTTTGCATGAATGAAAAACATAACATACCTACATATATTCATCCTTAAAAACGTACTAATATTATACATATACCTATAGTAGGATCTTGTAATGTTTGTAAGTATGGGTATCGTACATTTGGATTTACGATTGAATATACTACATAGTATAAAACAAAGTCGCTTTCCGGTGGGTGTCCCTATGTATGCTTTAATCTTTAAAACTGCGCAACGCATTTGGATGCTTTTTTTTAGATAGATAGAGTGATTTAATAGGAAGGTTTATATGCATAAAAAATCCCGAAATTCCCACCGGAACGGACACAGCGCGGGTAAAACCGCGGGGCGCTGCTTGTTGAATATATAGTAGATACTTGATGACATTATATATCAAGTACAAAAGATTATCAGTCTATTGAACTTTTTATATAATATTATGAAAAATAACAGCGCCAAATATAATATCAATAATGATTCCAATCAGATTGGAAATTTCCGAGATTTGCGCGTTCAAACAAGCAACAAAAAAATCAACCCCATCAGCTTTATTAAATTGGAAGATAAGGGTGCAGGGTTATAAGCAGGGTGTTTCCTCTTAAATCCACTTAGTAGTTTTAGAGATTAATGCGATTAAACAAACAAAAAACAACAAGAAAAATACTGAAGCCCTTTTTATTTCATCCAGAAAATCTTTGTTTTTTAAGCATAGATTATGTAGGTAGGTAACATTTAGCCAATTGCTGACTGTAAAATATCAATATCTGATGTCCTTAAGTAATTTTTTTTTAGCCTGACTTGTCCCTCTTCAGGGCAAATGCCTCCCTACCCTCCTAAGTACAGTCAATAAATCAAATCTATACTAATCTATACTAATATTATAAAGCTGAAGAGTTTGTTTTGTTTGTTTGTTTGTTTGTTTGTTTAAACGCGCTAATCTCAGAAACTACTGAACCGATTTGAAAAATTCTTTTTGTAATGGATAGCCACATTCAACGGGAAGGTTATAGGCTACTTTTCATTCCGAAATTCCCACGGGAACGGGAACAACGCGGGTAATACTGCGGGGCGCTGCTAGTCTAAACTAATACTAGCTGTCCCGCGCAGTGGTTCCATCCGCGACCCAATACAAGTCGCTAGTGTGAATCTAAACCGTCCAGGATGCTACCCAAACGTATACAAAAAAATCCTTTCAAATCGATCCAGCCGTTTAGGAGGAGTTCAGAGACACATGTACATTAGAATTATATATATATAAAGCTGAAGAGTTTGATTTTTGTTTCATTGATAGTTTGAACGCGCTAATCTCAGAAAGTACCAATCCGATTTGAATAAATATTTATGTAATTGATATTCAAGGGAAGGTAGGTCCATAGGCTACTTTTATCCCGTTTCTAACAAGCCCGTTGGCAGAATGGCAGTGAGAGCGCTTACTGTGTCGGGGGTTGCAGGTTCGATTCCCGCCCGGAGTTAACCATATTTAAAGACGTAGTTGTTGACGACAACGTCTGGGTATCAATTATATATTCTTATAAAGTATTTGTGTATGTATATGTAGTAGTATAAGTTAGTTAGATTCCATAACACAAACTTCGAAGTACTTAGAACTTACATTGAGTCTAATTAACCGTGTGTGAATTTGTATATTATATATTATTAATCCGGTTATATTATATTACATACTAGCTGCGCCCCGCGGTTTCACCCGCGTTGTACCCGTTCCCGCGGGAATTTCGGGATGAAAAATAGATGTTGGCCGATTCTCAGACCTACTCAATATGCTCACAAAATTTCATGAGAATCGGTCAAGCCGTTTCGGAGGAGTACGCGAACGAACACTGTGACACGAGAATTTTATATAAAGATTATTCCGGTTATATTATATTACATATTATAATTTCCACGTACACAACGCGGGTAAAACCATGGGCGCTTTTAGTATTATATAATCTGATAAAGTTGTAGTACTACAAAAAGTGCGTAGCATTTCGACTGTACAATCAGGATCATTTGCTTAACGTGTACTCCGAAGCACGGTAGCGCTCATATAGAAGCTCATCCAAGTAGGGGCCGAGCTATGAACCTACAACTCGCATAATTGAGGCGCAGTGCAAACCAATCAGCTATAGAAGTCCAACGAAAGAACTATGTACTTAGTAAAAAAACAAAATTATTTTTGTTTACTAACGGAATCCCTCAAATTCTAAGCAAGCAACAGGTAATATGAACCACAACAGTATTTTTCAAACCAACGAAACATGACGTACACAGTTAGGTATTTAGGTCACCTAGTTCACCTAACCGACGCAAAATAATCCTTTTATGACACATTTTCCAGGAAGCCACCCATCGAATCGGATTATAGGGAGCTAAAAATATTTTTTCAATATTTCCCAGATTTTGTGTTTTCATCGATATAGGTCGCTGGGGGATGACCTAGATTCTCTAAGTGCTGTAGGCGGCCTAGCGCCATCTGTAATAGTCTGTAGAACTAACTGGGGAACGTTGTAGTGAGGCTCTATGCAGTTTGTAGTATCGAGGTGTGGAAAGATGGCGTTGTGTTGCGGTAGGTCGGCGACGCTGCACTGAATGTAGGCAGTGGTATGGTTACAACAATAGTTTTAAGGTTTAATTAGTATTTAATTAGTTTATTCTATAATTATATTATTTTAATTATATATTTTAGTTTTTAGGTCCGTAACTTTATTTTTTTACATTTTTTATATGTATGTTGTTGTTTAAGTTGAACATAAAATTTCGTAATTAACTGTAGCAAAGTGAGAGCGGGTCCTTAGTCCAATGTACGGGTGACGATTATAAAGGATTTATCAAAGATCATCAGCTGTTTTGGGAAGATGTAAACTCGCATATAAATAAGGCTTTCTATTCGACAGAGCGTTCACACAATCAAGCATACACGCATTTAGTTTTACCTTCGTTGTGTTCCATTATGTTAGAGAGAATACCACCTATATACTTAGTAGGCATTCTGACCAGGCAGGACGCGAACGCGGAACGCTTGCACACGTGATCGCTCTGTCTAATAGATGTTTAATAAAACTAAACTTTGTATGCCTAACGGTAAGCGTACACCGAATCCGTCATCGGCCGAAGTATGCTCGGGCGTCATCGGCCGAACTCGGCCGATCAAATCAAACGTAAGTAAATGGAAGAGAGCGCATACACTGCTAATCGGACGACGTCGGTAGTAGCAGTGTATGCGCTCTCTTCCATTTACTTACGTTTGATTTGATCGGCCGAGTTCGGCCGATGACGCCCGAGCATACTTCGGCCGATGACGGATTCGGTGTACGCGTACCGTAAGGCGTGCTGAATTTCGATCTGTATCCAATCTGTAATTTAGATTCTGGATTCAGAAGGTAGCACACTCTTCTGATTCTTCAGATTCTTTATTCCCTAGAACGATCTGCAAAAATGACCGTCATGCGTTAAATCTGATTTTTCAGAGAAAGGTCCCGAAAATCGGTTTATTAATTCAAATTAAATTCTTAAATCAGATACTGAATTCAGATCGAGATTCAGCATGGATGGGGGCTGGCCTTAGAGCGCCTGTCTTTGATGCTAAGCGGAGCTCATCTGACCCAATCACAATGAATTACAAAAAACAAATGACAATGTCAATGCGTTGTTCACAACCCCAGTACTCTGTGATTGGTAAATCGGGCTCCGCACCGCTCCGCTTCCACAGAAACGCACCCTTATACTAGGTGCTATTGATCTTTAGCTCAGGATCTCACGGGTCAATATAAGCCTTTAAGCGGTCCAAAAACTCCCGACACCAGGGTTGGCAACTACCTACTCGAAATAAAATGAATAAAAAAAAAAGTAATAGCTAATGTCCCACAACTGGGCCTCCCGTCTCACTGTAGATATCAGTACAGTGAGGAGGTTTAGGCGTAATCACCACGCTTGCCTAATGCGGGTTGGTGATCTCAAACCCGAGCCAATTTTGAAAAGTAGGAACCATTTTCGCTCGACCTGGGAATTGAACCCGGGACCTCAGCCTTGGCAGGCGAGTGCACATACCACTAGACCACCGTGGCGAAGCGAATGAATGAATATAAGTGTTACCTCAGCGTACACCTCGGGCGCGCTCGCCAGCTCCTCCTCGAAGTTCTCCTCGATGGTGCCATCGCTGGCCGAATGCTCCATGAACTCGTCTGGGAGATCGAGCAGCTCCGGCGGCAGGGGGGCTGCAAAGACATTCAGGTTATTAGTAAGTGATCAAGGGTTGTTACTGAGAATTTTTCGTTAGCAACGGCCTATCTGAATAATCTTAGAAGATCAAGTTTGTCTGTTCTTGGCGCGTTCTTTAAGGTTTTTAGGGTTCCGTAGCCAAATGGCAAAAACGGAACCCTTATAGATTCGTCATGTCTGTCTGTCTGTCTGTCCGTCCGTCTGTCTGTCTGTCTGTCCGTATGTCACAGCCTTTTTTCTCCGAAACTATAAGAGCTATGTTGTTGAAACTTAGTGTGTAGATGTATTCTGTAAACCGCATTAATATTTTCACACTAAAATAGAAAAAAAATAAAATTTTAGGGGGGTCTCCCATACTTAGAAATGAAAAAAATATTTTTTTTTTCATCAAACCCATACGTGTGGGGTATCTATGGATAGGTCTTCAAAAATGGTATTGAGGTTTCTAATATCATTTTTTTCTAAACTGAATAGTTTGCGCGAGAGACTCTTCCAAAGTGGTAAAATGTGTGTCCCCCCCCCTGTAACTTCTAAAATAAGAGAATGATAAAACTAAAAAAAATATATGATGTACATAACAATGTAATCTAACACCGAAAATTGGTTTGAACGAGGTCTAGTTAGTAGTTTTTTTTTTACGACATAAATCGTAAACCGCAAAAAAATACTGATTATTCATTCAATAACTCAAATGTAAATAAAAAAACATTTATTTCAAGAACTTCTTTATTATGTTACTCGCTGCTACGGAACCCTTCATGGGCGAGTCCGACTCGCACTTGGCCGCTTTTAAATCCTGTTATGGACATGGCAAAGGCCACAAACTGAGGACCCAACTAATCAGATGTAAAGATGTATAATATTAAACAATCAGTTTTTATTACCTACTAGCTGTGCCCCGCGGCTTCACCCGCAGAGCCCCCGTACCCGTGGGAATTTATAGATTTTTATTAGACACTTAGTTTCTTAAAAACCTTGTCCTGACAATAAAGAATACATAAAACAGTATCATTAAATTTGGTGCAGGCGTTCTAAAGTTATAGTATACAGTAGCGACATATATTCAGCGATTCATTTTTATATTATAGATTATGTACATAGCCTAGGCCAAAATCAAAGCTCCAACTAATCAGAAATATATAGGTATGTATAATATTGTACAATCTGCCTTTGAAAATGTTACTGGTACTTGGAACCGTGTCACAATCAAACTTCTATAGTAAATCAGCTGCACCCGCGGTTTCACACGCGTTGTACTCGTTCCCGTGGGAAATACGGGAATAAAGGTAGCCTCTGTGTTTTTCCAGACGCTAATTTATCTCTGTGACAATTTTCATTCAAATCTGTTCAGTAGATTTTTCGTTAAAAAGGAACATTCATTTTTGAAACTTTCACATCTATACTAATATTATAAAGCTGAAGAGTTTGTTTTGTTTGTTTGTTTGTTTGTTTGTTTAAACGCGCTAATCTCAGAAACTACTGAACCGATTTGAATAATTCTTTTTGTAATAGATAGCCACATTCAACGGGAAGGTTATAGGCTACATTTTATCCCGAAATTCCCACGGGAACGGGCACAACGCGGGTAAAACCGCGGGGCGCTGCTAGTTTAAAATATAGTAAGTAAGTTCGAGCAAGTTAGTGGTCAACCCGGAGTTTTTAGACCGCCTAAAGCACATCACTACATAGTATAAAACAAAGTCGCTTCCCGCTGTCTGTCTGTCCCTATGTATGCTTAGATCTTTAAAACTACGTAACGGATTTTGATGCAGTTTTTTTAATAGATAGAGTGAGCCTAGAGGAAGGTAACGGTAACGGGCACAACGCGGGTAAAACCGCGAGGCGCTGCTAGTTTATAATATTAGTAAGATATGTAAATGAGCATTTGTTTATTAATGTGACAAAGTACTCAAGTACAGAACATTTTCATGGGCCTTCATGCCTAGCATTGCATACTTAGATTACGACATTATCTCTCGAATACTGAAACACAACACGAGCTAACAAGCTGTAATAAGTTTCGATCTATACAATTTTGATAACGAGTCAAAAATTTATGAAAGTAAGTCCTACTATGAGTAACTTTTGACTATTTCTTTTGCGTCGTAAAGAGTAGATAGTAGGTATAAAAAATCGCGAGGCGCTATAAGTAAATTAACAAAAACTTGTCAATCTAGTTCCGTTACATAAGAAACGTAAACAAAGCCATAAACTTGGTTAGTTACATAAAATATTCGCAATACAAATAAATATTCAAAGGATGTTCAATATGTACGCGTATTATTATTAAATAAAACGATAAAACACTTCTCATTTTACAACACTTATATGACGCACTATGTAGGTATTGCAGATTGTCCCCACCGCACAGTAATTTTAAACCACTTTATCCTATTGAAATGAAGTTTACAATCGCTTACGTAGTATGTATAGTATGTTGTATTGTTAAGATTTATTAACCACTCAATGGAAAATAACCTTAAAATCGCCATATTTTTAAATATCTGTAATGTGCATAATGCTGAATATGTGAGGGTTTCATTGCAAAGTGGTTGTGCACATTATTCGGTGAGCCGGGTTGCGGGTAGCCGCAAGACGCGACAGGTCACGCTATGTTCACAAGATTTAATTTAGATTCAACCACCACCATAGTCCCAGACTGTCTGTTAAATTTGACCCACTTCCTGGTTTCCGACGGAGCTGAACTGTTTGCCTGCATGTTTGGTTTAAATGACAATGCATGATATTATTAAAAATATATATGTATCTGGTTAATTTTTTTCAACAAGATGTTAGTACATTTGGTATCTGTTGTTGTACTATGCTAGGTGGGCAGTGCAACAAGCTCACTGAAGATATTATTACTATGAGTTCTGAACAGTGAGGATTAGACCTAATGGCCACACTTGCCTTCTTCGGGTTGGTGATCACAAACCCGAGCACGAAAGACAAGTTTGATACCAACACATGTTTGCAAATTAAGGGTCTGCCTATATATTAGCAACAGGACAAAACATTGACATGGTTGCCAGTGTGTTTGGTTATTCATCTCAAACTTGAATCATGATTAAATTACAAAGTTGTGAGCAAAGGGTAATATGAGGCTCCTTGCTGACTAGCATACTGCACTGATAAGGCATAAAAATAAGAGAAATATAAAAGTATACAAAGCAACATCTTTTTAAGCAGATATAGAAATTATTACATCGAGTTTGAGGTTACATTAATTAAATATTTCTACCCTCGAGGTTCCACTGCAAGTTATGCATTGCACTTCTACCTACAAATTCATAATTTTATTTTATAAATTAGTAAGTTTGAGAAGGTAATTGAACTTGTAAAAGCCTCCAACATGTGACTGTGTAACTCTATGATGTAATGTTATTCAATGCATCAGACATCCTTATAAAAATATGTAAAGCAGTTAGCATGAATGGCAGGCCATGTTCCGAATGAATGACACAATACCACAAGAATTGTTTTCAATGCACTATTGTTGTGTGCATTGTCCATTTAATATAGCATGTAACACAGTATAATAAACAAATACCTTTGCAAATATTTTATACAAATAGTCAATATTCAATTGATTTTTTTGACCTTTATTGAATGAATTTTTGGTGTTCAATGGAGTAGCACAGAACTTACTTATGATTTTGTGTCAGAGAGGGATGAGCGACTTACAATCTGATTTACACTTGAATACAAATTCAAATTAGAAATATTTTATATGCAATTTAGTCATATATGTGATGCCCCTTGCAGTTATTCACAAAAACACCCTTAAAATGCCTTGAAAAGGTGATCAATTACAACAGTTACACCAATTAGGTGAATAGTTTTATCAAAATGGTAACTACCCTACAGCATTTAATATTAAAAATATATATTCCAATCACTGTATTGATATCTTCAGTGAGATAAGAGGCTTTTGCCCTGCAATTTACATTATAGGATAATGTTTTAAACCTTTCTAATTGTTTTTATTTCTACTAAGAAGTAATATCATCCATTTGCATTATAAGGCAAATTGATTTACTTAATTCATTAATATATGTATTATTGTTCTGTTTGTTTCCCAAATATAAATAAATAAAATATCTTACTCACCAATTTATTTATTATTTACTAGCAGCGCCCCGCGGTTTTACCCGCGTTGTGCCCGTTCCCGTGGGAATTTCGGGATAAAATGTAGCCTATAGCCTTCCTCGATAAATAGACTATCTAACAGTGAAAGAATTATTCAAATCGGTTCAGTAGTTTCTGAGATTAGCGCGTTTAAACAAACAAACAAACAAACAAACAAACAAACAAAACAAACTCTTCAGCTTTATAATATTAGTATAGATGTGTAAACAGAAGCTTAGAGCCTGGCTGGATTATAAATGGCTACTCTTATAAATTACTAACAAATAAAAAAATGAAGAGAGGGTACTTTTAACATCAACCTATTCATCATTATGCACCATACTACTATACTTTAAAGTATAAACATAAGCAAATATATGATTAAGCATGTGTCTCAATTTGTAAAATGAGATAACTGTAGCTTACCTAATCCCTGGGCCTGCACCAACTCTGAATCATCGAACTCCAAGCTGGGCTCGTAGTCGTGGTACTCCGAGAGGCTCGTGTACTGCTCCTCCGGCTCCAAGTTGCACCCATGAAGAGCTGCGACACCAAAACAAGTTACAAACAAACAATACAAACTAATTTACACATCAAAGTCCAATAGGATCAGTGAGCTATTTCACCTTGGAATACCCGCACGGGGTTAAGTTTGGGATGATGGTCAGGGTCCATGGCGACGAGCTGCCCTTGAGCTCGCTCCTAAGGTGCAATTTACCGAGTTCCACACCACATCAACGCGAACAACGTCGTGCATAAATGTCACTTCGACTCTGCGTACGTACACTTAGTGTACTACCTACACACACTTATTGAGCAAAATCAAAGATTTTGCACTATAATGCTTCTACAACTAATACTAAACCGTTAATCTGATCAACGAAGTGAAAGTTAAAAGTACCATCTATCAAAGGTACCATTTATTCAAAATATAAGACGATACAAAACTTTTAAAAATACGAAGGAGGAATTGTTGATTTTCGAAATGAATGAATGACATGAATGAATGAATGATATAAGATGAGTGCTCCTCTCCTCTATGCTTCTCTACGACGTAATGAACAATGAATGATTTGATTAAGCGATGATTTTTACATTCATTCCTTCCTCCGTGTGTTCTTCGGTTCTTAGTCAATGCCATGGACTTATTATTATAATAATAAGTCCATGGTCAATGCCAATATTGGCCAATATTGTCAATGCTATAATTATTTAAAACTAGTCGCGTCCTGTGGTTACGGTACAGTACAAAAAAAATTCAAAGCGGACTGGTAATTCCTGAAATTAGCACGAACATACAAACCTACAAACTTAAAAAAAATTATGATGAAGATGATGTATTTTTAAAACTCAATGGGAATACCTTTCGGTTTGGGTAAGTTATGTAGATTGCGCTTCAATTTGTTACATACCTAATACCTACCAATGGTAGGTAATGTAATGGCTACCATGCATAAAAAAATCCTCAAAAGGGTTCCCTCTCTATTAACTGTTCCTAACCGATTCGTGATCTGTGGTTTTTGTTCGTATACTCGTATTGATAAATTACCTACCTCTTGTAGCTGTATATAAGTTACTCTATGGCTGTAGCAGTCCATAGATAATACATACATATCTGTGTGTCTGTGTTCGGATCGGAAGTTTCGGAACGGAATCCGGAATCCCGATTTTGTTTGTTGATATTGTTAAACTAGCAGCGCCCCGCGGTTTTACCCGCGTTGTACCCGTTCCCGTAGGAATTTCGGGATGAAAAATAGCCTATAACCTTCCCGTTGAATGTGGCTATCTATTACAAAAAGAATTATTCAAATCGGTTCAGTAGTTTCTGAGATTAGCGCGTTTAAACAAACAAACAAACAAACAAACAAACAAACAAAACAAACTCTTCAGCTTTATAATATTAGTATAGATTATATGCAATTTAGTCATATATGTGATGCCCCTTGCAGTTATTCACAAAAACACCCTTAAAATGCCTTGAAAAGGTGATCAATTACAACAGTTACACCAATTAGGTGAATAGTTTTATCAAAATGGTAACTACCCTACAGCATTTAATATTAAAAATATATATTCCAATCACTGTATTGATATCTTCAGTGAGATAAGAGGCTTTTGCCCTGCAATTTACATTATAGGATAATGTTTTAAACCTTTCTAATTGTTTTTATTTCTACTAAGAAGTAATATCATCCATTTGCATTATAAGGCAAATTGATTTACTTAATTCATTAATATATGTATTATTGTTCTGTTTGTTTCCCAAATATAAATAAATAAAATATCTTACTCACCAATTTATTTATTATTTATGTGTAAACAGAAGCTTAGAGCCTGGCTGGATTATAAATGGCTACTCTTATAAATTACTAACAAATAAAAAAATGAAGAGAGGGTACTTTTAACATCAACCTATTCATCATTATGCACCATACTACTATACTTTAAAGTATAAACATAAGCAAATATATGATTAAGCATGTGTCTCAATTTGTAAAATGAGATAACTGTAGCTTACCTAATCCCTGGGCCTGCACCAACTCTGAATCATCGAACTCCAAGCTGGGCTCGTAGTCGTGGTACTCCGAGAGGCTCGTGTACTGCTCCTCCGGCTCCAAGTTGCACCCATGAAGAGCTGCGACACCAAAACAAGTTACAAACAAACAATACAAACTAATTTACACATCAAAGTCCAATAGGATCAGTGAGCTATTTCACCTTGGAATACCCGCACGGGGTTAAGTTTGGGATGATGGTCAGGGTCCATGGCGACGAGCTGCCCTTGAGCTCGCTCCTAAGGTGCAATTTACCGAGTTCCACACCACATCAACGCGAACAACGTCGTGCATAAATGTCACTTCGACTCTGCGTACGTACACTTAGTGTACTACCTACACACACTTATTGAGCAAAATCAAAGATTTTGCACTATAATGCTTCTACAACTAATACTAAACCGTTAATCTGATCAACGAAGTGAAAGTTAAAAGTACCATCTATCAAAGGTACCATTTATTCAAAATATAAGACGATACAAAACTTTTAAAAATACGAAGGAGGAATTGTTGATTTTCGAAATGAATGAATGACATGAATGAATGAATGATATAAGATGAGTGCTCCTCTCCTCTATGCTTCTCTACGACGTAATGAACAATGAATGATTTGATTAAGCGATGATTTTTACATTCATTCCTTCCTCCGTGTGTTCTTCGGTTCTTAGTCAATGCCATGGACTTATTATTATAATAATAAGTCCATGGTCAATGCCAATATTGGCCAATATTGTCAATGCTATAATTATTTAAAACTAGTCGCGTCCTGTGGTTACGGTACAGTACAAAAAAAATTCAAAGCGGACTGGTAATTCCTGAAATTAGCACGAACATACAAACCTACAAACTTAAAAAAAATTATGATGAAGATGATGTATTTTTAAAACTCAATGGGAATACCTTTCGGTTTGGGTAAGTTATGTAGATTGCGCTTCAATTTGTTACATACCTAATACCTACCAATGGTAGGTAATGTAATGGCTACCATGCATAAAAAAATCCTCAAAAGGGTTCCCTCTCTATTAACTGTTCCTAACCGATTCGTGATCTGTGGTTTTTGTTCGTATACTCGTATTGATAAATTACCTACCTCTTGTAGCTGTATATAAGTTACTCTATGGCTGTAGCAGTCCATAGATAATACATACATATCTGTGTGTCTGTGTTCGGATCGGAAGTTTCGGAACGGAATCCGGAATCCCGATTTTGTTTGTTGATATTGTTAAAAAAGTAGACATTGTTGTTGGTTTTAATTTCGCATATAATAAACAATTATAGTGATCTAATAATAATCCAAATATATAATTTAATAATGTTGGGATACGCCAACGCCGGTATTCCTGATAGATCATGGCAGCCGCCCGTAGCAGTGATTGAAACAACGTAAGCTAAAAACTTACTTTTCATATCTTGGACAGGACAATTTTATATTTTTATGTACCTATATCACAGCAAAATATTATCTTCCAGAATGGGCACAATAACCGTAGAAATGTACTGGAAACACACGCCATTAACTTGTAGAAACTTTATGGAGTTAGTAAGAAGAGGTTATTATAACAATACAAAGTTTCATAGAGTAATAAGAGATTTCATGATACAAGGCGGTGACCCTACCGGTACTGGTAAAGGAGGCCAGTCAATATACGGACCCACATTTGATGATGAGATATCTTCGGATTTGAAGCACACGGGAGCGGGGATACTGTCTATGGCCAATGCAGGGCCCGACACTAATGGCTCGCAGTTCTTTATCACACTAGCCCCCACACAGTGGCTGGATGGAAAACACACAATATTTGGCAGAGTGCTGAGCGGCATGCAAGTGGTCAAGAGAATAGGTCTAGTAGAATGTGACAAAGAAGACTGTCCTGTCGATGATATAAGGATTGATAAAGCTGTTATTCCTAAATAATTATATTATATGTTTTAGATTTTCACTCACTATTTTCTCTATGTTAATGTAATATAAAGTAAACAAGAAATGTATTTCAATGCAACCATAGCCACCAACCAAATTATAATTACTCAATTGCTGAATAAATTGTGAAAATCATTATGTATGTTTTTTACAAATCCCTTAGACAAGTCATAATTAGTTGATGTTGTTGGTTTGGTAGAAACTGTTGATCATCATCATCTAATCCACATCATCTCGACATCATCGAATCTATTCTACCATCGATAGATGCCGTCGATTGAGGATCGACCAATTGGTGTAGTAACACCCTCAGTGCCCTTACGCACTAGCGGTTAACCGATTCAGTGCAGATGGCGCCGCAGAGGCACCATTGAATGTTATAAGTTTATGGCGTGTGGCACCTGACAGGAGCCAAAATGTATACCTTTACAACTCAGTTTAAATGTTGTTTTCCAGACGTTTTCCCTAAATAAAAGTGTCTTATTTCGGCTTGTACCTACTGTATGCCTACAGTGTCCGTTTGTTAAATACACGATTCATTCACTTTTAATTACACAAAATCAATCAATCGACCGCTTACGATCAATTTCGGATGGCAACAGAACTACAAACACGTAGAAATAAAAAGAAAACACGATAAGTATTATTCATGGCGGATGGCGCCCCAGAGGAGCCATCATAGTTCCTGGCGTTGGGCGCCTCTGAGGAGCCACGAAAATTTTGTTAGCCGCCAGGCATAGAAGTTTGCTAAAATGCCCTCCGCATTGAATCGGTTAATTTTGCGTGTAATAGCAATCTTCAGGGGTAGTAAACCTTTTCAAGAGAAATATTAATTAGCTACTTACAGTAAACATCATACAACAACAACCGCGCGGTTAGCCGCCCCCGCGGTTAACCGCTAGTGCGTAAGGGCACTATGCCATCATCTTCATATTATTTAGAAATAGGTGTAACGTCACATATGACTAAAAGTGTGTGCCCTCATCATAAAGGTGAGGTCCCAGTCGCCCCCGCAGGGATTGCCACCAGAATCAAATGGGAAGAAAAATTCTCAGTCGCCTCCGGTGGTGACTGGGAAGTCATTGCCCTCACTTCAGTTTCGCTATACATTGCTTTGTTTCTTGTAAAGAATAAAATAACAAATGCCAGAACACTATTCGCCAAAGAATCTTAGCCCAAATGCTCAAAATCCTCATTCATAACCCCGAAAACTCAAAACAAATATCAAAATCAAAATAATATTATAATTCATACTAATATTATAAATGTAAATGTAAGTTTGTTTGAATTCATACTAATATTATAAATGTGAATGTAAGTTTGTTTGAATTCATACTAATATTATAAATGTGAATGTAAGTTTGTTTGAATTCATACTAATATTATAAATGTGAATGTAAGTTTGTTTGTTACGCTTTCACGCCAAAACTACTGAACCGATTTGAATGAAATTTGGTACACAGTTAGTCCAGAGCCCGAGAAAGGACATACCTAGGCTACTTTTTATCCTGAAATTCCGGTGGGAACGGGGTACAACGCCGATGAAACCGCGGGGCGCGGTTAGTACTTAACAAAATAAATAAATGATTAATTTATCGAAAATCAATATTTTTACATAGTTTTTTATATCCGTTAAGGAGCGTTTCCATTATGGACGTGACTTGCATACAAGTTGCAAGTTGCATGCAAATTGTATAGTGGAAACCACAACTTGCAAACAAGTTGCAACTTGTATGCAATTAGGTTTGAATTTGTACGCGCAACACTCAAGTCACCTTATTTGCATACAAGTTGCAAGCGCATGTGCTCGTGTATAGAGGGAAGTGCAGGTGAACACTGTACAACTAGGAAAACTATCTTGTATGCCACTAAAATCTTGTATGCAAGCTGCAAGTTGAACAAATTCGTGTTTCCGATTCAAACTCCTTGCACACAAGTGTGACGTCATACATGCATGCAAGCTCTTGCATAATGGAAACGCTCCTTTAGGTTAGAAGTGTGACCCCAACAACGCGCGAGCGTGTGCGTCAGCCCAGTTGAAAAGATATTTTTTTTTAAATGTAATCAATTAGTTATTAGAGCCTTATCACACTAGCGATTTACAAGCGTATTGAAAGCGAAACGTAATCTTAGAAGATCAAGTTTGTCTGTTCTTGGCAACAACTCGTAAAATGTAAGTCTTGACATGCGCAGATAGGAACGAATTTTTTGGGATTATTTTTGATTCGTTTACGAAACAGCACATAATAGTCGCTCTCTTGCAGTCGATTACTTAAAAATGGATCCTCCCAAACACGCCGTTTCTGCTTTTGTTTCCGTATCTTATTTCTTCGAAGCAATAAAGCTAACAGAAGTGTTTCCTCGTCGGAATCCATTATGTAAGTGACTGTCCAAGACTCAGATCACTCTCAGCGATTTACTGACGGCTGCGCAGCGTATTCGTTACGCAATCGCGGCAAAATCGCGACGCACTCGCGGCGAATTTGTTACGGGAACGCGACGAACACGCCGCGCGTACGTTTCGCTTTCAATACGCTTGTAAATCGCAAGTGTGATAAGGCTCTTAGAGCGCAATGCACTGTAGATGTGCCCGAAATATATAATTTGTGCACATTGTCTATTGTGAGGCAAGCCCTGTAAAAGACTCCGAGCTTTAGTGTAGCGCCACATCTGCGGAACGTACGGCGCCGTACCTTCCGCTCTATGACACATCAGTAGAAATTACGCCGCGTACTGATGTGTCATAGATAACTTGAAATACACTACGAGCGTATTTAGCGAAAGGTTCGGCGCCGTACGTTCCGCAGATGTGGCCCTACACTTAGACACCGAACTAATGAGCCTTCCGCTGTAGTTCGGTTTATAATGAATTGCTCCCAGTCGCCCCCGCGGGGATTGCCACCGGAAGTAAATGGGAATAAAAATTCCCTGTCGCCACCGGCGGCGGCAGTGACGGATTCCCAAAGCGGAGTTGCACAAAAAATTTTCACGGACAATTATCTACCTACAAATATATAAATATACCTCTCAGGCCATTCGTTTAATCAAATTCAGTTATACCCCCGAGGAAGCTATGGATACAAGTAATATATTTCATAAATATTTTATTAAAACGCACAATAAATGTTCAAAAAATCACAAAAAAATGCCATCAGGTATAAGATACGGCCAACAGACCCAAGACAGAGAAATTGCCGGACATCAGCCATTCCTTAACAAAAATTTAGTCGCATACATCAAGATTTTGATTTCGTTAACAGCGGCGGCGGCGGCGGCGGGCCTTTCTGCGGCGACGACAGCTACGTCGGCGACGTCTTCGACTACGTCTGCGCCGACAGCTCCGGCGACGGCGACGGCGGCGCCGACTCCGGCGACGGCGGCGGCGGCGCTTACAGCTCCGGCGACGGCGGCGGCGGCGGCGGCGGCAGCTGCAACGCCGACGCTGTACCAATAGAATCATCATGACAGGTAGGTTGATACAAAAATAGTGCTTAGTTTAGGTATGGTTTACATTTAGTTCGTGGCCTGTGGTACTGCCAGTGGTAGTAGTATTCGAGATCTAATTATGATATCATAAACAACAAATGCTCGAACCCTTTGGGTGCCGAAACCCTACAATCGGGCGGCTAGCGACTTTCCATTTTAGGATGACGGACTCGTGGTCACACCGTTTTGCTACACCAGTGTGACTACGAGTAATTTATTTTCCTCGTGGTCACACTGCGGTGTGATCAACAGTAATTAATGAAACATTCACAAAAAAAAAAAACTTAACCTAACCTACTGTTAACCTACGGTTGTCTATCGTAATTAATTTATCTATCGGGCACTTCACTACATACCTACTATTCAGTCAAGTGCGATCCTTTTCAGAGTAGTGTAAACACGAGGAAAATAAATTACTCGTAGTCACACTGGTGTAGCAAAACGGTGTGACCACGAGTCCGTCGCTCATTTTAGTATGGATTTGTGTGTGCCTGTACGCCTTCGATCAACAATACACAACTAGATGTCGGGTCGGCGCAAAAATACGTCTAGGTGAATTAGGCCTCATTTGAAAAATGAGATTCTATTTTATTTAGTTCCCTCGAACCACAGCCAATGTAAACAAGTGTCACAATGCCGCAATGTTTATTCAAGTTGCAAAAATAATGTAGTCCATTAGACCTAGAGCCCGTGAACCCCAGACCTTCGTTATTTTATAAAAGCTGAAAGTTTGTCAGCGCATGCTCCCACACACAGGTAAGAACGATGGACTATTATGAAGTTTGGGTTATCGTGGCTTTGGCAGGTAAACGGTACTAAAGATGTGTAAAATACCGATCTAAATTCATCAAATAATAAAGTGTGATTTGTGACATGACATATGCCATTTGAAAGCTCTTGAAGAGTTGTACAAGTCACCCTTTGACGGTGATATCGAAATCGACGGCCAACTTGGTGTTTTCGACCATTGAAGATTGGAGTTGACCTATGCTATGGACGCTGATCCTTAGTGACATGACCTATGCCATTTGAAAGCTCTTGACAAGTTGTACAAGTCACCCTTTGACGGTGACATCGAAATCGACGGCCAACTTGGTGTTTTCGACCATTGAAGATTGGAGTTGACCTATGCTATGGACGCTGATCCTTAGTGACATGACCTATGCCATTTGAAAGCTCTTGACAAGTTGTACAAGTCACCCTTTGACGGTGACATCGAAATCGACGGCCAACTTGGTGTTTTCGACCACCGAAGATTGGAGTTGGCCTATGCCATGGACGCTGATCCTAATGCTCAACAGTGACATGACCTATGTCATTTGAAAGCTCTTGAGGAGTTGTACAAGTCACCCTTTGACGGTGATATCGAAATCGATGGCCAACTTGGTGTTTTCGACCATTGACCTTTAGTACCGTATACCTGCCAAAGCCACGATAACCCAAACTTCATAATAGTCCATCGTTCTTACCTGTGTTGGGAGCATGCGCTGACAAACTTTCAGCTTTTATAAAATAACGAAGGTCTGGGGTTCACGGGCTCTTGGTCCACATTGAAAAGTTACATTTGGGGTTGGGTTTTTATTTTATTTTTTTGATGTGTAGGGGGATCAGTGTAAAGCTAAAACTAAGTTTGTGGGGTCGCCATCCTTGTCCCACGGCCGCCATCTTTTTACGATATATCTCTTTTACGATATACTATTAATTTGATAAAAAAAATATTAACATTTTTGTTGCAAATTAAATTCTCTACAACTTGGGTCCAGTAACTTTTTGTGAAAATGTTCAGAAATTCGAAAAGTAAAAATAAAAGACAAGGGACAATACAGCTGCTGCTGATCCTAATACCAATCTATTGAAGGTCGTAGTTCGATTAGGTGGGTTCCATTTGCTCATGTCGTTCATGGGTGTGATTGGATATATCATGTCTGGTAGTGGACTCGAGGACATCTTCAAATTAATTTATGCTGAGAACTGTGTACAGCACATAATGTTTGGACATGCTTATGGTAGGGCTGTACGTGCTCATTTATAGTACTATTATCATCCAGAAAATCTCGTTCTACTGTAAATTCTATTGAATCCATAACTATTTTATAATAAAACTATCAGTAAATTAAAAAGAAAAATATTTAAAAAATGAGTTTTTCACGATTTTCAGCAAAACGGTAAGTTTTATCATAAAAATACCTGAGACAAAATTGTTATTGTAAAATTATCTACAAGAAGTGTTTCAATGCTTTTTTCTCACGAGCCAGTGCTTTTTGAGATATAACGATTCAAAAAGTTGTAATGGTCGTAATAATAATATGCACACGTTTCCACGCCACCTATGACGTAGCGCGTTTTTTTGGAGTCCGAAATACAAACCACGAATAAAATAAAATGGCGACTCTAAAAAATGTTCAGCATCTCTGTAGTGTTCCAAGTATACATTAATAAACTGCACGAAAATAGATTGTAAACACTAATCTAGACGGGACTTAATCGCGAATTAAACATTTAATGCATACCTCAACGTTTCGGTCGTGTCGCAACGGCCGTGTTCACGAGGGTACTGGATTGCGAGTGTTGTTTACACTATTTGGTTGAAGGGGCGCAATCTACCCACATCAACCAAAATGTTATTAGGTCCGTACTCCACTGCACTATTTAAGGTCCACGACACACTACACTGACAACGTCCGAAGGTGTCCTACACTTAACCTCGCGATGTGTACACTTGCTTATCACTGGATTCCATGCAGGCGAAAGTTTTCGGAGCAAGTGGGCACACCCAAGGATAGCATACCCTACCAGACACCGGGCGTTTACAAGATAGATTGCAGTTGCGGTTTGCGGTAGCTCTTATATCGGACAGACCAAGAGAACTATTGCCGAGCGGGTCAAGGAACATATCGCAGCTGTCAAGAATCGCCAGGTGGAAAAATCCGCGGTGGCAGAACACTTGCTGGAGTCTGGCACTAACCACTGGATCGAACTCCATAGGCCGAAAGTACTTTCCAATGAACGTCACTATTTTTCAAGACTTGTACGTGAAGCGGTTGAAATTAAGAAACACAAAAATTTCAACCGAGAAAGCGGTTTCAAACTTTCGCCTGCATGGAATCCAGTGATAAGCAAGTGTACACATCGCGAGGTTAAGTGTAGGACACCTTCGGACGTTGTCAGTGTAGTGTGTCGTGGACCTTAAATAGTGCAGTGGAGTACGGACCTAATAACATTTTGGTTGATGTGGGTAGATTGCGCCCCTTCAACCAAATAGTGTAAACAACACTCGCAATCCAGTACCCTCGTGAACACGGCCGTTGCGACACGACCGAAACGTTGAGGTATGCATTAAATGTTTAATTCGCGATTAAGTCCCGTCTAGATTAGTGTTTACAATGTGTTCATATCGTGATAGTTTAAATAGTGTAATTGCACGAAAATAGCTTTAGATAATTTTAATTTTCTTGAGAATAACCATGTTATAAAAGTCAATACTGCATAATCGTTTGAATAATTATATCTATCCCCTTATTTTTATAAGATAAATAAATACCGCGAAATCGTCAAATTAACAACTGCACGATTTTCGTGCAGATTTTGTGCACTGGTATCAAGTGGTATCACATTTGTTTACAAAAAATATCTGGAATTCAGAAATACACTATAGATAGTCTAGATAGTCCATCACTGATCCATTACTGGTGCAATTGCTATGTTATTTTGGACCCTATATACAGCATGCAAAATTATTACACCAAGTGCTATTTATATACGTACCTACGCATTGACACCTCAGTGATCTGGTGGCATCTGCATTTCGCCTGTCAAGACGCGAAGATGGTCCCGGGTTCAATTTCCGAGTCGAGCTAATGTTTCCAATTTACTTTTTCTTTTCTAATTCTAATGTGTCAAATTGTAGAGCAGCTCATGATAGCGATAAATCTTCGTATAAAAGTGTTCGGGCTATCAATATTAGATCCACCGTATTTTAGAGATTTTAATTAGGCTGTAGAGAACTCACTGATGTGGGGCTCGCTTACATTATAGAAAACGTGTTGGGCTTTTGATGTTTGAGATAACATCATTAGATCTCGAATAGGGGTTCCGTAGTGCCACGGGTAAAATATTCGTGTACTGCCAAGCAGTCCAATAGTAACAATTAAGAATGCCTTTCCATAAACGAGTTGTCTGATGGAGTGGAGCGGAGAAGTGCAGTGAAAATTGGAAAATGTTTCTATTGAAACAACGTCGCCGTGCCGCTACGTCTCGTAGACAACTCATCCCGACTGGAATCCAGCTCCGCTCTGCTCCACTTAAACGCTTCGGTAAGCGGAGCTAGGTTGCAGAGACTGAAGAAATTTGAAAAAATCCATTAAAAGAATTGCACTGCATAAATCACCGCTCAGTTATTTTTCAATTCTTTTGTTGATCTTCACCATTTTCTCCACTGTACAACCTGGCTCCCCTTGGCAGGCAAGCTGCTAGCTACTGGATACAAACATGTCTGTCACTTGCCACAATCATTAGGTGCGCATACATAGTTACGAACAAATGTGTAGACTACTTCAGAGTGCTTGCGGCCAGCATCTAAACTACAAATCCCCGTTGGATTGGATCGGTGAGGCCTCATTTACGGAGATGCAAGGCGTCATGGCGTTGCACAGTGGTTCTATCCCATTGATTCGGTCAAAGCAGAAACTTCTCATACATTTAAAACAGTTTTATACAATTTTACCAGTGTAACTTATAGCCTAAAAACTTTGCTGCTAGACCTTATTCCTCTTTAATATACCTAATGAAAATAATGAATATTAACTTTTTTGAGTTTCGAATTTTATTAAATACCCTCTTTCCAAACTCTGTATGCAATCAAACCAGTGAGCGTCGGCCCGTGCCCCCCGCGGGCGACGCTCCATCTCTACGCGTCCAAACAAACGCGAGTAAAACCGCACTTCCGTAAACACACTCAAACATTGCCGTATATCTGAATTTACTGCGCCGCGGCACGGGATGCGTGGCGCCTGAGACTTCGTAAATGAGGCCTAACCGTAAAGTAAAGCAAATTCTCTAAACACATATTTGAACATATTGTGATTGTTTGTCTAAGTTTGCTAAGCATGTTGTCCTGGAGACACTACTCACCGAACGCCTTCTCCTTCTCCTCCTCCTCCTACCGCACCGGTCTTCGTTTTCCAAGAAGGAGTTCGAACAAGATCTCGTTCTTGAAATGAAAAGGGTTTAAAGCTATACAAAACAAGATGGCTAAGAAAACAGGGAAATCTTAAAGGGGAGCGGACCTTTTTGGGTTGGGGGAAGGGCCAAATGCCACCAAGTTATTCTCGCTTCTGTTTTTAAAGCGTGACTACTATGTTTTTCATTCTGATACAACTAACAGTAGAACAGTGCGGGGAGAGACGCTGTCGCGAGCGCTTTACCCACGCGCTTCGTGTTGAGGGACACTCAACAGTAACCTCCGTCGTGCGTAAGTTCCCGTTTTAACAAATAACTAACAGTAGAGCATTAGCAAGATAAAAAACCTAGAAGTATACATCAGCAATTCCCGACCATGTTATCAAAGATATCAGTTTCAAAGGACCAACCGATGCATGTTGCTTTTCTATCCATAAACTATTATGTAAGTACACACGACATAAGTATTATGTATATTATTACCTTTTACTCCCAACAGCAGATCTGTTGTCTGCCGTATGCTGTTCACTGGAAAACGAATACATGTTTTTTACTATCTGGAATCTCTGTTGTTGGGAAGTAAAGCAATCGACTGTCTTGGGGTACTCTTGTCTAAAACCAAACCAAAAAATATTGGTGCTAATCTCCCGATAGAAAAAGGCATGTCCTGTTGATCATAGTTGAATAATAGCTCTGCTCTTCGTTAAATCTTCAAGATAATGGAACATTTCAGCAGCAAAATAACAAAAAAAAATTCAAAGGGGTATGCTAACTCGCCACAGTTACTTAGGCCTATGATAATAGGTAATAGGGGGCAATTCACATAATTTATTAGTAAAAGAAATGATTTACAAAAAACTTGGCAATTCAAACTTATTTAATATTCTTATATTTCATCAGTACTGGTTAAGTTTAATATCACTTCATACATTATTTTTATTCATTAATGAGCATATTTAATGGTTTGCACGCAAAATGTCAGATACGTAAAAAGTCAGAAACGCAGAATGCCAGATACGCAGAATGTTAGATACGCTAAATGTCAGTAATACAAAACATGCCTGCTCAATCTACAAAATGCAAAAAAGTGGAAAGTAACTCTGTGTCTGAATGTTATATTTTCATAGCTAATCTGTTGCAGTTTAATGACAACCGTAGGTAAAGTCAGGTTAAGCATATATCAGGTCCGAAGGGCCAAAATAAGGTGCCGATAGGAGCTCCACGCAGCGGAGCTCCGTCGTATGGCTCGAACTTATTTTTGTGACATTTTACTAGATCTAGTTTAGTGAAACGGAGGCCTGATATAAACTTGACCTAACCTAACCTAACCTACGTAACGGTTGTCATTAAACTGCAACAGTTTAGCTATGAAAATATAACAAACAAACATACAAACACAGAGTTAGTTACTTTCCACTTTTTGGCATTTTGTAGTTTGCATGTTTTGTATTACTGGCATTCTACGTATCTGGCATTCTGCGTTTGACATTTTGCGTATCTGGCTTTCTGCTTTTTTGAAATTTTACGGTTGGAGTGTAATAAAGGCGATTAGTGTTTTATAGGCGATTGGGACTTTTTTTACCTGAATTGGAGTTTTTTTGATTTGTTTACATTTTTACTCTATTAATATTTTCTCTCAGAGTCGTGATTTTGCTTTAAAACGTCAATATCTAGGCGGCCAGAACTTTGAAAAAATTTCGATATTTTTTTTACATCTTTATTTTATTATAGTTTCGTATATATCTTGATTCAATAAATATTTATTACTCTATTCATGTTTTTTTCCAATAAGTAGTTTCCCTAGAAATGGGAAATGAAGTTTTCATTGTTGATCATCACGGAAACTATTGATCTGAGAATTTTATGAATAATTGAAAACAGTAATTGAATTGGAACATACAGCTTCGAGACTTAGCTAGTTTTTGGTTTTAGTTTTGCAAGATGTTATTGGTGGGTTTCTGACTAAAAGGGTTAATCGTGTTAAGACCTGAATCAAGTCTGTTTAAATTAGCATAAAGCCTGCCTAGGAATGAGCGGTTGCCTCGTCCTGAGGCCGCACAAGTGAAGACGCTGGCTCAACCTGAGGGCTATCGCGACACGGTGGTGTAGTTATACCCTTTAAAGGCTGTTTGCCTCAAGTTAAGGCTTATCTATTGGATAGCCGGCATAACGTTCATTTCATTTGCAGAGCAAAGGTCAGATTAACGAATTACAAATTAGTGCATACGTATTCTCCGGAGCTTCTTTGTTGTCTTCAGATTTGCCTTTGGAAGAGTGCCGTTTCTTGCGAATTTCGGCGTGTCGACGAGCAGCAGCTGCTCTGCGGCGCCTGCACATTAAATATTTATAAATGGATCCACTCACCCGTTACTTCAATAATAGTTTAATCATGGGAGTATGTAATCTAAGTATATCTACTAATATTATAAAGAAGTAAAGTTTCCAACTTTGTAAGGGCTATAATCTCTGGAACTACAAATCAGATTTAAATAATCATTTTTATAATAGATAGCCACATTCAGTCTTTTTGTAAGATACAGCTACAGACGAAATTCCCACGGGAACGGGCACAACGCGGGCAATACCGCGGGGCGCTGCTAGTTCTATTTTAACCACAAAAAATGGATACTTAATGGAACGGATACCTACAGAGAACTATAAAATTCACTTTTGTAGCGCTCGTGGCGTGGCGTAGTTTGACTAAGCGATGTTAGTTCGTTGCGATCGTTAAACAACGTGCAGTCCAACCCCTACTTGGATGGGAGTTCGATAGTGGCATTTCGTGCTTCGGAGGGTACGTTAAATTGTCGGTCCCGGTTACTTCAATTCGTTAGACCAAGTCGAAGGCCTTTAGGCGGTCTAAAACTCCCGACACCAGGGTTGGCCACTGAACTACTCGAACTTAACTAATTACATTTTTAAATTTCAAAAAACATGCCCAACCCTTTGTGCTTTGTATGTATTCTTTATGCTACGGCTACACTGTCGCGCAATAATTCCTGTTCCGTTGTCGCGATAAAAACTTCGTGTTCGATCCATGACGAAGTGCTTGGCCACATATTCACTACGTCGCGATAATCAAGAACGTCGCGATAATTCATTTCGCGGGAAACATGGAAGAGGCGGTTGCGCTGTGTCACATGGCGGCTAATATTATATACTACATCTTTATTACTTGAACAAAAATAAAAAGGTTAAAAAAGAGGAATAAAAGGCGATGGTTCATAATTTTGTATGAATAATAATATTTTCTCATTAAGTACTCCAATCCATGCCAAGTTCGCTGAAAATGTTTAGTTTTTTGTTTAATTGAAACACGTTCAAACCGCTCGGAGTCTCGCAGTCAACTAAAGCGCGCGATGTGTAGCCAACCGCACGAACTTTGTCGCGACAAAACCCTTTGATGTGCGGCAATTTACCGACAGCGGCGCGAAGGGCATTCGTATTCGCGAAGATGATTCGCGATAGGACGAAAACTTTGGCCAGACGTGTCGCGACAACGCAAATCTTCGCGTTATCGCGATAGTGTGGCCCCAGCATTATGCACAGTATGCACCGTAACGCAAGGACGAGGGTTGGCAAGGTACATCATCAGTACAGTTACGTCGCGTCAGTTAGGTACTCCACAAAAGGTCACTGCATACGTAACTCGTTTTTATACGGACGGGACGGAACGGGAAGTTTTGGAAATATCATTTCATACAAAATGTATGTACATGAAGGACATACGTCACGGATGTGTGTGACGTCGACGATAATTAGCACGTCCCGCCCCGTCCCGTCCGTGTTTCCGCTGCGTATGCACACGCACAGTCACTCCGTTCGTTCCGGAGAGAGAAGTAGTGATGCCTTCGACATTTTTTGTAACATTAATTGCTTGTTTGCTTGTTTGAATTGATTTCTACACAAGTGTCGAAAATGGATGACGGTAAAAAATATTTTCACATACGAAAATACTAATAAAATTAAGTCTCATCATCCAGCAGTTCTTTGTAAAGAGTGTGGTATTCTCCTTCTTATTCTCTAATGTGCCACATGTGGGATGTACAGAAAATCTCCTTTTCTTGTTCGGGGCCGTAGCTACTTCGTCATCTAAGTAGGGCAATAGCAACTAAACGAATTCTTGAAATGAAAAATCCGTCTTTCCTAATTACAACACTAGCACGTTGGATCCGAGTCACTCTCACGGAGCGTATGCATTTACACCACGTTCCCGTCTCGTTCACATCCAGTCCGAGGTATTATCTCGTTACGTATGCAGTGAGCTTAAGCACTGTGTCCCATACTAAAGATAAGTACTTTTCCACCAAGATGTCTTTAACGAATTTTCACAACCACCTCTCCATCGTAATATTCGAAAGTAGGTATTATTTGAAAATCAAATTTAAAAAATACTAACTTTCGATCCAAGTCAACGTAGGTCTTGATCCGAGCTGCATATTTGGGTGCCTCCGTTTGGTTGTGCTTGCTCATGAACACGACGATGTCGTCGGTCAGCTTTTTGTTGGTTTCTTCGTCGGATTCCATTATTTTGGTATTCTGCAGGAAAACCTGATTTAAAAAAGAAAGTATTGTTATTTGTAATCACGCTGGACACATTACGAATGCTTTGTCAACACTTAAAACCTTTAAAGCATAGGTTCCTGCAAATACCTAATAAAAATAGATAGTTCCTGCCTCAGGTTCCTGCTTTTGCCTTCATTCGTGTCAGACCGCTGCCCAGCTGGTCTAGTAGAACCTACTACACCTTGGTATTCACTTATTTTATTTAACTCACCATTTATCTGCTCAGGCCGTCATCCTATACCTAAACATACATTTTTCTTTATAAATTTATCATAGAAATTACAACTTTTGTAAATACATCAAAATACAAAAAAACTACATGTGGAAGGGACTAAACAAATTAACAAAATCAATCAGACTGTTCCATATTTTAAATCAAGCAAGTCAAATTTATTTTTTAAATCTAGAAGGGAAGAAAAGAGTAATTAGTCGACCTAAAATAAGAGTTTACAGCATGGTCTATGCTCAAGACTCAAAACGGTGTCTGATAAATGGGTTTTAGTTGAAGCCATGGCTTAGGCCAAGCCATGGTCTCTCGTCTGACCGCCTATGTGCAGAGAAACAGTAAAGAACTGGATACACCATGAACCGAATTACCACCACTATCGCCCCATATCATCATCAGATTATAGTGAGTAAGCGCTGGTGTGAATTCTCTCTCCCGTCCCATACCAACAGGACCCGATGGACCAGTGTCCAGTAACCTGGTACGACCGGTTAGAGAGGATGCACTGGGTCGACCGCAACCTATATTAGATCCTAGTAAGCGCTTTGAGGCGTACCACATCACCCTGCTGCCTCGCCGTGCACGCCGGTAACAGTTGCCTATCGATGGTGCTCGCAGTAATGCAGCTGCGAGGATAGGATAGATAGATAGATAGGATAGCATTTCGCTAAGCCGTCCAGATTGCAGCAACGAAGGTCAACGAAACCCGTTCGTTGGCGTTCGTTGGGCCGGTCTGGACACAGCTTAACTTAATTTTTCTTTTGAATTTATTTAATAATCTTCTATCTTCTAGGTATATATATAAAAATGAAACCCGTTTTCCTTGGTCAATGCATCACGCGTGAATGGCTGGACTCGTGGGCTGGACCGATTTCCACGGTTTTGCATTCGTTGGAAAGGTCTCGGGCTCCGTGAGGTTTATAGGGAATAAAAATCTCAAAATTCCCACGGGAACGGGGGCGCTGCGGGTGAAACCGCGGGGCACAGCTAGTCTTGTATAAAATAAAATAAATTGCCTATGCAATACGCAATTTGCGCCAGACAAACCGCACGTACAGCACGCGAATCCGAATTTTTAATACTTAAATTCTTGTTATTTTCGTAGTGAGTTGACATTTTATATTATAGCTTACTGGATGACGAAAATTTCTACGTTCTGGTCTTATCCAGAGGTTTTCAAATAGGCGCCTGAAAATGCGGTGAAATGGATCTTTTATTAAAGGATGGTACGGCAGTGTTTGCTTCGCGCTCGACTTCGCGTGCGCCTGGCACGCGAAGTGCCGTGCACACGTGCCGTGCCTGTGCGCACAGAATCACAGATATTATAATAGAGATTGTTTAAAATATTGTTCATTCATTTTAATAGTTGGTTGTTGGAAGTATAAAATTCACGCTCCAAGCCTTCCGTCCTTCCTTACTTCGCTCTTCCGTGCACCACCCCAAAAACGTCAACTTCAACTAGACTATGAACCATCCTTGTCAATGTCAAACGTGACGTTCCCGTTCCTTCAGCAACCCCCGTACGTATTATTTGACTATTTGGCTTGGCGCCTAATTAATTTTCACATTTGTTTGTGTTTGTTTGTTGTTTTCTTTCAAAATAAAATAACGTGGCGATGTTTGTTTTTATTGATCTCGCAAAGTAAATGTCAGTGAAATCCACAATTTGTACTTCTGATTTCTGTCTTCTCATGAACAATAAGATTATTGCATAAAGTCCAACATAGGTATGCTGTATAAGTTCCATTGAATTTGATATTATCACGAATAAATAATAATACTGTGAAGATTCGTACCGTATAGGAGGCTAACAGAGGTACGTATGAATAAAGAAAGACAATGATTGTTAAGATACTCGGTTCGAAAGGTTATCTGTAAAAATAAAGAAGCGATTCATGCTGTACATAACTTTCAGTGCATTATTACTCCCGGATAACCTAACATTTTATCAGTACATTGAATGAGCGGTGCAATAAAGTATCCAATTCATCTTAAAATTACTACAACTCCAGAATTTTGAGTTGTCTTCTTCACTACCCTCTTTATAAGTATCCTTTTTAATAATCATCTCAAACTTTTTGCTGCATTTAAATGTCAATTTCAATTTTAGAACATAATTTTGATAGTATCATTTCATTCAAGAAATTTTGGCGATTAGAGTACTCTGAAGAACTAAATTTTCTTTACAATATTTCCTGCAGTTTTATTTATCATAACGAAGATGCTTCTTGGTGAGACTTTCCCGGACTTTTCTGCGGCCACCACTGAAGGGAATATTACCTTTCATGACTGGCTTGGTGACTCGTAAGTATATTCATTCCCTCGATGTTTTAGTAGTTTTTATGTAGCAGCTGTTTACAATTATTGATTAATGTATCAAGTCACACATGCAGACATTAGACTTGTAGTAAGTAGAATTTGCCCGTAAAGTCTATAATAAAAACTTTTCCATGGAAATTTCAGTATTAATAGTAGTACTTACCCAATATTGGACAGTTTGCAACTGAAAAAATTAATCAAATTGGTTCACCCCAAATTATTCATAAAATTGTACAAGAGACACAGGCCACACCAAGGATGTTCAGTAAGGAAGGATGCAGCTACACTCTTCTAATAATTTTCACTTTACTGATTTCCTAAGTTTAAGTGAACACTACTAATTTTCAATGGAAACTACATTGGCAAAGTTTCAATACATAAGACTCTTCTGTGACCATGGTTCCTATAAAGAGGCTGAAACGTCAGATAAAAATGTTAATTAAAAGCGAAATGTATCCGTAAATGTGGATTCAATTCAAAATTTTCCCTTTTATCTTCCCACCCAACTCGTTGACTATGTGAAACATTCACTTCTTACATTTCTTTTAATCTGCCTCTTTAAATTGGGATATATTTGCTCAGTATAGTCTACCTATCTCTTTCAGTTGGGGTATCCTCTTCTCTCATCCATCTGACTTCACTCCAGTATGCACCACAGAGCTGGCCCGAGTGCTCGAGCTACTTCCGGAGTTCACAAAGAGGAATGTCAAAATATTAGCCTTGTCTTGTGATCCCGTGAGTTCTCATACTGAGTGGTGCAAGGACATTAAGAATTATGCTGGTAAAATATTTTCTTTTCTATCCACTAATTGACATTTAAAGTTAATAATGTGTACAGTTCGTAACAGTGAGTAGGGCTGTGGAGGCACCAAAGGCACTTCTTTTTTGAAGAGCCTTTATACCATCCCACAGTAGTATCCATACTGTATATTTTATTTGAAACTAAGGCTAATCCAATAGACTCCTGCATAATCCTAGTGAGAATAAATCCAATAAATAAATACAATTGCGTCTAGTAATATTTATTTTCTCTTAGTTATTATGTTAGCATGGGCTGAATGAAATGAATGAATGAATCATATCATACTTATCATGTACTTCTCACACATCATTTTCCCACCATATTCCAGGGCATAACGAAGACGACGCGTTCCCGTTCCCTATAATCGGGGACTACAACCGCAGCCTGGCCACACAGCTCGGCATGATCGACAAGGACGAGACGGAGCGCTCGGGGATGCCGCTGACGGCTCGCGCGGTCTTCATCGTCGACTCCACCAAGAAGTTTAGACTGTCCCTGCTCTATCCGGCTACGACGGGCAGGAATTTCACGTGAGTGTGTAGGTTGGGCGTAGGGAGGGCGAGTTAGCCTGTTAACTTGTCGCAATTTCAAAAGGGGCCGATACTGGCATTTCTAAGTGATATCCGACGGCACGTTACATTGTCGTTGCCGGTTGTTGTATGTTGAAAGCCTTAAGAAACTAAACTATACTATCTTAACGTAAATAATAAAAATGAAGAGTTTGATTTTATATTTGTTTGAATGCGTTAATCTCAGAAACTACCTATTCGACTTGAATAATTATTTTTGTAATTGATTGCCATGGATAGCACTGCTAGTTGTAGAAATAAGGTAATATTCTAATAATTTGTGGTTTTCCATAATAAGATTTCCTTGATGAAAACGTAGCGTAGGTGTTAAGGTGCTGAAGCCTTTATGTTGAATGAATGAATGAATGTAATCTTTTTGAAACCTACCCCCACCATTTTTAAGCAAACCGCAAACCAAATCAAAATGGTCCCACCATACCAGGGCCAAGCTCTAGAGAACTAAGTGGTTGTATGTAATTTCCAGTGAAATCTTGCGTGTAATAGACTCCATGCAACTCACCGACAGAGCCAAGGTGGCGACTCCTGCTGACTGGAAGGTTAGTTTTCATTAATGGATATTAGCCTGTAATATCCCACTGTTGGGCAAAATCCCACCCAAGGGCCCAAGATCCCACTCATTACTGACATGTCAGAGGCCTTTGGCGGCTCAATAACTCTGACACCAGGATTGGTCAGGGTGACCATCCACTCGATGAAGAAGACTGACATTAATGAGTCTTTTATAGTAATTATAATTCATGATCTATTAATTAGATCTGAGTTTCCAAATGACTATCACAGTAAGGCGTATAAAAGAAAAAAGTAAAAATGTAAGGTAGATAAGGTAGATTGTATTAATGTACTGACACGGGTTTAATACAATATGTACGAATCGCGTAAGTTAGGTTATTTACTGTTAATGTTAGCCTGGATCATCTCATTGCTGTGCAAAGGCCTCCCCAAGACTACTTATTTTTTTAAGAAGATTTAGTGTATGAATGAATACGCTTTCATATACCGAAAGAACTTCAGAATAGTCCCATTGTTAGCCAATTTCATAACAAGGATTCATTTTACCCTAAGGAGTTCATTTTACCCTAAGGAGTTCTAAGGAGTTCATTTTACTCCAGATTGAGTTTATTTTAGAGACCATGTCGGAGGCCTTTAGACGGTCTAAAACTCCGACACTAGGTTTGGCCACTAAATTACTCGAAATGAATGAACGAAGTCTATTTTCTATGAAAAACATATTTTTTTCCTAGAAAAGGTTACACTACCCTAGTCAACCATTGCCTAGAAATTTTAAATCACTGCACGGACCTTTTCAGTGTAAAAACCTGTAATATGACCTGCTTGTCCCCAGGTGGGTGACGACTGCATGGTGCTGCCCACGGTGCCCGAAGACCAGGTGAACAGCGTGTTTCCCAACGGCGTGAAGGTGGTTGCTGTGCCCTCCGGCAAGAAGTACCTGCGAATGACGCCCTGCCCTTAAGTGTAAACATCATCCAGCGAAGCCCTGTCACAATACCCTATACGTATCATTCACCTAAAACAGAGTTTGGACTTAGGGTCGTTTTTCATTTGGTGGTTAAGCTAACACATGCTTGAAGTGACACTTAATAGTTGCTATTTTTTCATATGATAGGATAAGGCGATTAACACACTGCCCCGTATCTCGCTGCATGGTGCGACGCATCGACGCATCTACGCGCGTACTTGCGGGAGTGCAGATCTGCATCATCGTGCGGGTTTTATACGCACACACGCGCGTGATTGCGTTTTGTGGATCACGCCGTCTTCGAGATCCCATTTTCAAATACACGTCAAATCCCTTCCTAAATCACGCACGGCACTGCGGGATCGGTGTACCATACCTTGCGTCTCGCCTCGCACTCACGCGCATTGGATGCATTTTTCTCCGCTTGTAGGCGCGTGATCTGCATGAACGCGCGTGGATGTAGTTTGTGCGTTGAACTGTGCGTGTTTTCTATACAAACGGAGATACTTACAAGCAACGTTAAACGCTGCTTAGAGCGGCAATGTGATAATCGCCTATCTAGTCGCGCCCCGCGGGGTTAGCCCCGTTGTACCCGTTCCCGCGGGAATTTCGGGATAAAATGTATCCCATGTAATATTCTGATGTATAATTTGTTAGCTTAACTACGGATCAAAAACGGGCCCAAGTGTTCTCTTAACATTTGCTCTATGACCGAATGAAAGAGCGAGCAAGCAATATGTCCGGAATGCAGTTTGTGAATATTTTGATACTATGTAGTTTATCTTTTGACATATTTTTCTATGTAAATAAATGACAATTGAAAGTTACATACATAAATGTCAAAACTAACCTCCGAATACTCCTCTCGAATTAATTAATTTAATATTTTGGCCACTGTTTGTCATGATTGTATGGAATTGAGAAAGAATCTCGGCAAAAGCCAATAACAAAAATGTAATTCAGAGAAATGGGGGTTAATCTAATCTTAACAGTATTCACACTGTTTTCTGTACAGTTTTGAAAAACATTCGTTCGTTCATGCAGTAAATAAAAACACTGTTCAAACATGTTCGTTCACTGATGATCGGCCGGGAACAATTTGTTATTTCATCATTGAATGAACATTTTGGAATGAACATCGTCTCTCATCATTTGTTAAGGGCATATTATTGGTCAGAGCACTAAGAGCCAATCTCAATAACCTATCTCTACCGGAATTCTCAGATAGCAGATCAAGTTTTGAATGTAAATAAATGTATTGATCCATTATCCATAATTTGACATTTCATTACATAGAAACTATGACAATACTTTATCTTCTATCTCAGATAGGGATAGGTTATTAACAATGGTCGGAAGTGAAAACTCACTTTTAGATAGCAGTGATAGCTTATTGGGATAGGCCGATTGCGTTGGAATTTGTGTAAATGTTGGTTCTCAAAGCAATTTTAATCATACTAATATACATTGTGCTGATTTGATAGACGTCATCAGTTTCCTATTACAGTGCAAAGACTATATAGTGCGAGTTTTTGATATATTTCACTTTGCTTACGTTATGATCTGTCAAAGTTGTATGTTTTTGTCTCTGCGAATAGTTAGACAACAAAAACGGCTGTTAATGTGTCCTCTTTGATGTGATTCCTGCAATCTCATGCAGAAGTAAATGCAAAAGGGAACTTATTTTCAACTAGTAAATAAAATTGCATGCAGAAAGTGGTTAATATTGGACACTACTTAATGGCTTGTTATTCTAGTTCAATCTTTAATACTCGCATAAAACATTGTGACTTGGTTTAGCGACAGCTTTCATTATTTTAGTTTTGCATGGTTACATGGTTGACAACTTTAAATTCAGTACAATCTTATTCATTTTAACAATACAACAGTACAATTATTCTAAGATGACAGATGTCACCTACATATAAAAATGAACGAAGTATATCTATTCCAGTGTTGTTATTCTTATATTGTCAATAAATTGTTATGTATGCCGTTCATGCATTTGTTTTTATTTTACTGAAATAAGAAGTGTTTGTCCAACAGTGGGAACTTAAAGGGCTTTAAAATAAAAATAAAATAAAAAGACATTTATTGCCATACTTAATAAAATACAAAATTAAAAATGGTAGTTATATAAAACAATGAAAATAATTAAGAACAAAAGATATAAAAAAACTTATTAACGAAGTAGGCAAAAGGAAAAGAACTCGGCTTGAAGTGGAACTGGTTTCCCGTAGTGTCATTTGCACCATTGGCCAGCACCATTAATTGGGCAAACGACACTGTCATGTACCGTTTACACCATTGATGGGGCAAATGGTGCAAACGACACTGTCATGTACCGTTTACACCATTGATGGGGCAAATGGTGCAAACGACACTGTCATGTACCGTTTACACCATTGATGGGGCAAATGGTGCAAACGACACTGTCATGTACCGTTTACACCATTGATGGGGCAAATGGTGCAAACGACACTGTCATGTACCGTTTACACCATTGATGGGGCAAATGGTGCAAACGACACTGTCATGTACCGTTTACACCATTGATGGGGCAAATGGTGCAAATGACACTATTAAAAAATATATTTATTTTGCCTCAAGGCTTTCCTCGAGCTATCATTTTAATGAAAAGAGAGAGATTAAACATGAAAAAAAAAATAACCCTAACCTACCGAATTACTTACTATTCGGTAGGTTAGGGTTAAAAAAAAAAAATAACCCTAACCTACCGAATTACTTACTATTCGGTAGGTTAGGGTTATTTTTTTTTTTTGCACCATTGGATATGTTTTCCCCATCAATAATGGTAGCAATGGAGCAATGGTGCAAACGGTACATCATAGTATCATTTGCACCATCAATAATGGTAGCAATGGAGCAATGGTGCAAACGGTACATCATAGTATCATTTGCACCATCAATGGTACTGGTCAATGGTGCAAATGACACTACGGGGCTGGTTTTCAGTTCTTCCTAGCTCCCTGAGATGTGTGTGTGTGTGTGTGTGTGTGTGTGTGTGTGTGTGTGTGTGTGTGTGTGTGTGTGTGTGTGTGTGTGTGTTGTGTGTGTGTGTGTGTGTGTGTGTATGTATGTGTGCGTGCGTGCGTGCGTGCGTGCGTGCGTGTGTGTGTGTGTGTGTGTGTGTGTGTGTGTGTGTGTGGTATGCTCGTAACATTATTAATTATTGTGTTTGTAAATTTCATATATAACTAGCGGCCCGCCCTCGCTTCGCTTCGGGTAATCAAGATTTCATGTAGGAAAATCGGGATAAAACATTGCGTGTCTCCCGCAGGAATATACACAATCAAAATTTCAAGTGGGAAATTGGGGATAAAATATTACATGTCTCGCGCGAGTATTATGTATACACAATCAAGATTTCATGTGAGGAAGAATTCGGGATAATACCTACATAGCACGTCTTCGTCGTTCGTAGTTCGTAGGTAGGTATATCCCCGCGCGCTTTGACCGCACGAAACAGTAAGTAGCTATAAGAGACCCGCCATCGAGCATTACTAATTTGTAAGCAGCGGCCCGCGGTTTTACCCGCGTTGTGGCCGTTCCCGTGGGAATTTCGGGAATTTTTTTACATAAATAAAAAGACGTGTGGCACTCGGGGACTGCCGCGGTGAAGCTATTGCATAGCATTTTGTATCAACTTATGCAATTATATTTGATATATTTGATATCCACCCGCCTCCTCTCTCTCACCCCTCCCGACTCCTCTCTCTCTCTCACCCCTCCCGCCTCCTCTCTCTCACCACTCCCGCCTCCTCTCTCTCTCACCCCTCCCGACTCCTCTCTCTCTCACTCACCCTTCCCGACTCCTCTCTCTCTCACCCCTCCCGCCTCTTCTCTCCCCTCCCGCCTCCTAGCCATAAGAGACCCGCCATCGAGCATTACTATTTTGTAAGCAGCGCCCCGCGGTTTTACCCGCGTTGTGGCCGTTCTCGTGGGAATTTCGGGAATTTTTTTACATAAAAACCTTCCTCTTGAATCACTCTACCTATTACAAAAAAACCGCATCAAAATCCGTTGCGTAATTTTAAAGATTTAAGCATACAGACAAACAGACAAACAGACACGAAACAGAGACGACTTTATTTTATACTATGTAGTGATATTTCTCATCATAACTCTGAAACTAACTGTCCGATTTTAATAATTTAAAGAGTTGCACAAAGAAACATAATTAACCTTGATTGTAGAGCCATTTATTTTGATGTAGATTCATATCATCATATGAATATCATCAACTTAAAATTACACTCCTTTTTTAACTAATTAATTTTAACTTAAAACGGTTATTGTGTCTTAACTATAATAGTTAGACATATGCCCTCGCGAACTTATTTGTTCGCAATGATATGTACTTTGATTGTGTAGAACATTGTTTTTGTGTATCATCAATAGATTTAGTAGCGCACGCCAATAACCAATTTTTTTAGGCATGTTTTTCATACCTTGGGTTACATATACCCGCGTTGTGCCCGTTCCCGTGGGAATTTCGGGAATAAATATAGCCTATGTCACTCAGGGATAGTGTAGCTTTCGAATGGTGAAAGAATTTTTTAATTCGGTGCAGTAGTTTCAGAGCCTATTCGAAACAAACAAACAAACAAAAAATCAAACCTTTCCTCTTTATAATATTATTATTAATTATTATAGTGTTTCTCCTCGGAGTCACGGGACAAGCCCGGTCTTTTTGAGAGGCATGCGAGGGGATACAGATCCAACTCGTAGAGGCCCTTTGGAGATGTTTAATGTAATGGATTACAACTGCAGGGACACACTCCCGACCACATCAGTACAACATGTCCGGGAATGTGTACCTGCAGAAGTAGGGGCTATTGTAAGTAAAAATGAAAGAAAAAGACTGGGCTATGGAAATGAAGGTTGGATGGACTGGAAATGGGATATTGCAAAGAGGTCGGCACCTGCCATAACAAGTGGTGAACAAGTTATCGGCGGCAGGCCGTGGCTTATATTATTATATTATTATATTATAGTATAGAGTATAGATAAACTATTTAGTGAGACATTTAAATAAATAAATAAGGTTTATTAAAAATATTTTATAAGCGGCAAGAACTTCCACTGCGAATGCATCAGGGTCTCAGCAGCCAGTTGTCTCTTGAGTAAGGCATCTTTAAACTTTGTTTTAAATTGTATTGCGCTTTAGGTATATGTCTAATTTTACCTTGTATCTTGTACAGATAATCATAAACGTCATATTTTATTTTTATGCATATTACATAAATATTGAACTTTATTTAATCAACACAAACACTATTAAGGTCAGCTGAGGTCAACTCGCAAAAGCCTAAACGATCTAAAATAAAAGACAAATAGGCCTGCAGAACATGCAACGTACTATTGCAGTACAGGGTGTCGAGTGAAAGCATTCGCTTTCGTTAGTGGGGGGGCTGTGTGCGCGCGCGCAGCCTACGCTCAGTCGCTAGTACGTAGTCGAAGGAGATAGACGCGCATCGTGTCAGTGCGTTTCGCGATGTCTGTTTGGTGGTTGGTTGTGTTAATGGCCGGAGCGGCGGCCGCGGGGGGTCGTTTGCCGCGCACCTCGCCGCCCGCCCACACCCCTGTCCCGGCGACCCCCAAACTACCCCCTAGGAACATCACTATATCCTCCCGCTCCTCCGTCAGAAATAGGTCAGTAATACAATTTATATTTTACTCTAAATTTTGGACTTTGTAGTCTCAGTTTTTTTTTATTATTTTAACATTTAAGTGTTTGTTCTTTTTCTAATGACTCGCACATTGGAAAAATAATAAAATAAGCTCTTTGATGATAAAATATTTTTTATTGATAAATCTCAGGTAATTTTGAATGTGTGATTTGAGTATTTGAGTAAAACAGCAACATTCAACTAAATACATAACATAGATTTATTATCTCCATTAATTTAAAACATGTATCAATAAATAAATTATATATTTATATGTATTAAAATTAGTTGATGAATGATTTACCATTGAAACAGTTATTTTGAATGAACTTATGGGCCTCTCGGAGTCGCCGTTCCTTATTAAGCGACTGCGCAAGAGCACAGCTTTTGTGCATAAAGTTGTCAAGTACAACTAGTAGAGATTGGCTCT
Organism: Cyclophora punctaria; assembly: GCA_951394245.1. Taxonomy (NCBI): domain Eukaryota; kingdom Metazoa; phylum Arthropoda; class Insecta; order Lepidoptera; family Geometridae; genus Cyclophora; species Cyclophora punctaria. The sequence continues at coordinate 14,149,362 of OX596167.1, forward strand.
AGAGACCAAATGATATGTATCGATTAAATGTTGCCCCAATGTTGATACATATTACATTATAATAAGTATATACGTAACTAGTTAATATATGAGGGACTAATCATTATTTCAAATGCAATTCTAACAAGGTATCATTATTAGATTTACGTATTAACTTGTTAATACGTACCTACTTCAGAATAATTTTAAAAATATTTAACACCTTTTCGTAAGTTGCTCGGGTTTGGGATCACCAACCGGCAGTAGGTAAGTGTGGTGTGGTTCATTATGAATTGTGATGTTATTTCAGTAAGAGAAAAGCTTTACCACGCAATACCTACCCTGGAATCTTAGAGTGGAGTTCCATTAGTCAAATATCTATGTCCTTCTTCGGTGTTCAGTACTAGATCATCAAGTCTTAACTCCATGGAGCGTATTATTTATGTACAGATATGTGACGAGTGGTGCCCACCTTACGAATGCATCATTGTCATGAACATTTTAAACAAAATATTGTTAGATACCCACATCGTCAGAATGTTGCTCAAGAATAGTTTTTCATGTTTATTCATAAAGTGAATTGGTCTGCTATCTTCCACTATAAATCCGCCCACGGCTTCCAACCCAACCTTTACAAATATCAAGGCGGTAATATAATAATTTATATGAATATGTCTTTATATGCGTATCTTATTGTATCTTTTGGTTTTAAAAAGCGAGACAAGACATATTTTTTCTATTACTTTTCTGAGTCGCGTAAAAAATATTTCACATAGGTAATAATGTTTGATGTTAGCATCAATCTTTCATAGTATTTATTTCTAAATAAACCGATTATTTAGATAGTTACAAAAGTATCTAATAGCCTACCTCAGTTTGGGTTTAACAGCCGCGTCTTAATTACTTAAAACATATGAACGAGTTATCATACATCGTACTTGTTTGGACCGATTAACTTTATTATTTAATCGAACATGTAATACGAGTATATTACGAGTATGTTACCGCAGTAAATTCAGAAAATAAACAGAATTCACTTTTTCAAAATCATTTGACCCAGTTTCGTCCATTAATGAAAACAATAAAGTGTAGCAACGTTTGAAGAATGCCTAAAGCGGGTTTGGCTCGTAAAATCAAATGTTCATATAACACATTATAATTTGTTTTATAGCTTTGTAAATGTTTAATTAAAAAACGTGCTTAAACAGAACATTACAGATATTATTTAATAACCGACAGTTACGGATTAATTACGGTGAAATTATATTTTACGAGGTGGCGGGTTGCCCACTCGTGGTAGAATTGCCCATCTGGGGCAGTACATTTAAATAATAATTTACGTTTATGCTATGTTATTTCCTGGGGCAAAATCATAGCTTGTATCAATTTATTAACACTGCAGAATGGTACACAAAGGCGTTGATGTCTTGTAGGCAACATGGCATCAATCTTTATTAAATAGAAACCATCTCTAACCAAGTATAATGTATGCTTTTCTAAAATTGACAAATCACATTATTTAATAGAGTTTCTTATAAATCCCTTTTATCATGGTTTCTTTGTAATTATTAAACAATCTATATACAGAGTCCAACAACTCTGCGGTTCTAATCTATACAAATATACAAAGCTGAAGAGTGCACAATACTCAAAAACGGTCTATCATTACATGAATAGCCGCGTACCCACCTAGCGCACGGGCTCGCGAGCCAGCCATCATAAGTCGTGTATATTCAGCTGCAGCTATTTTCCTAGTTTCGCGCGCGAGCCAAAACATAACCGTACCCACCTAACACACAGCGCTCACCGAGGCACCTTTGAGCGCGTCAAGTTTACCGACAACAGATGGCTCGGGGCCGAGCCGTGCTCGGCCGAGCAAACGCGCGCCCGAGGCAGCTCGAGGCACGTCCACACCAGCCGAGCATTTGGCTCGCGAGCCATGGCTCGCGAGCCTGTGCGCTAGGTGGGTACGGTTATGTTTTGGCTCGCGCGCGAAGCTAGGAAAATAGCTGCAGCTGAATATACACGACTTATGATGGCTCAGCCTGCCTCGCGAGGCGGCCTCGTGTAAATTGAACAAAACTACTGAGGCTGGCGGCTCGCGGGCCTGTGCGCTAGGTGGGTACGCGGCTAATGATTATTCTTTCTGTAACAGGTACCCAAATTGAACTGGAAGGTTTTAGGGTATTTTTTATTCCGTAACTCCTACGGTAAGGAGCACAACGCGGATAAATCTGCGGGGCGTTGCTAGTAGATGAAGTGTCATAAACTAAAACGCTAAGTTCCCTAGACATTAAAATGATTGTCGAATTGTCTATCCGTTAAACGTTTCTTTACGTAATTATCCACTTTTCTCCAACTTATCTAACTGCGACAAAGTACAATTTCCTATTCACATCACTCATACATAAGACTTATGTTAATTCATTCGTTTGCATAAACGACCATTAAAGTAAACGTGATCAAAATAGTTAACAATTATTTGTAATTAAAAGAAGTGTTTGTTTTGTGCGTGCCGCGTCCGGCCGGACTTTCTCTGGCAGATAATTGTCTAGAATCTCGAGTTTCATTGCATCTCTCAATTGTTTTGGCCGACACGTTATTGTGGTGTATTGATTGTTGAAGATTTGGCAATGTTGACATGTGGTTTTTGTATTTATGCGAAGATGGAGACCCGTGCACAGGAAGGAAGGAGGTCTGATGGTCAAGATTGTCTGTTCGAGAATAATCGAATAGTTCATAAACTATGTTCAGTATGAAAGTAAAAAAAAAATCTGTCTAACGCCCGTACTTAGAGACGTCAAATGCTTCATGAGTAGAGATTTAAAGAGGGATTTTCACATGTAATGTATGAAAAATTACGTCAAAAGTTTTAAAGGGATAAGAATAACGAAATCAAGTTACGGCCAGTAATCCACTGTAAGGCAGAAGCCGCTCTCCATATAAAAACTATACATGCGCTCAAATTAACTTTGAACTCATTAGCAAAATATCACATTGATGGTCCAACACAACCTACAAGTTCTAGATAGGTACCAATAAACATGGTACCAAATGAGCGGAGCTTCTAATTGGCTAACTATTCTCATCAGAGTTATGTAAACAAGTCCTAACACCAGAGGCTTCTAATATTCGTTCACGTTGAAGGTTGCTGCAACTGGAACAAGCTTGGTCAACCACCTTCGCGTATGTACTTAAGTCACATATAGCGACTCGTTATTTTGATTGTAACTAAACTCAATGCCACATTCACTTCCTTTAAAGTTTAAAGAATCGAAGCTTGTTGTAGGTACTTTAACTGTTGAAATGTTTAAATGAAATTAAGATATTAATGAGAAATTATCGCCGCTTGTCTGTCGGTTACGGTATTAGTGAGACGTCTAAATGTTGATATTTATGATTAAATTACAACTTTACGTGAAAATCAATTTAAGTTGAAAGTAGAATGGTGTCTCACTGGCAACTTGAAATAGCCATCGGGGCGAATTAACCGACTTCAAAATAACGCCGTATTAAAATGTTGAATTAATGAACGCGCGGTGAGAGCACTAAATCTGAGATATAAACCGGGTCCCAATCACCCACCTCATTGTAAATTGTATATCATTTGGCATTGCCAACACTTTGAAATTCCGTTTTGCTGGCATTTCGCATTTCACACTGGGATTACGTAAAGTATCCTGCAATTTGAGACGTCAGCGGTCGCCGATCATGCGTACGCCGACTCCGTACGCTAATCTAACTTTATAATTACCAATCTCAGATTTACATAGGCCGAACTCGGAGCGAGACTTTTGTAAGTATCCACATTGAAGCGGCAACCTCCTGCGTCAATGATGAAATTATTTCGAAGTCAGATATTCAACGAAATTGCTCTTATTAAGCTCGCAATAAATGCATGATTTTGAGGCCTAATGATACTGTTTAGAAGCAGGTGCCGTCCGATCCAGCGACACTAATTACACCTCGCGAATTCGGTCCATTATCTTGTGCAACAACCAATATATCCTAACGAGGTGTGCATACTTTCTATACGATACATAATGGCTTCGTATGATTCTAGCAAATGGTTAAGGCGAAGGTACAAGTCGAGTTCGATTTAGATCAAGGTTAGACGATATTGTTTCTCTTCTAATTATGGACTATAATATTTATCATAGTGATAGTTGAATGGCGTGAATGCACGATAATGGAGCGTGTGTGTTGGGAGTCAGGTTGCGTGCGTCTTCATTTGATCTAATGGAGTTCGCGAACGTTTGGAAGGGACCCGGCCGTCCGGCCAAGGACACGCGAACAGCGCGGGGCTTTGTGAATGTTCTAAAAAGTTTATTAAAAGTGTTTTGTCGTCGGGTGCGCGGGCGCAGGTCCATCGGTCCTAAATGTCAATGCCGACCGATACAGGAAGGAGACTGGGCGTAGAAACGGCACCGATTCATTGGTTCTTGTTTTATGTATCTATAACAAGGACGACGGCAACTGTGCCGTTCCACTGACTCGGTTATCTCCATAGAAATGTCGCCGGATCATACGTAAGGACGTAATGTAATAGGCGGCCATAAGCTAGGTTGTCTACTTTTAAAGATCATAGTAATAAAGTATATGCAGGCAGCAACAACATCGATAACTGGATGTTCGGACCTTCACTATACATATTGTTCGGTTTACCACCTGCTTGTATTCAGAATGGCCAACCCTTATATGCGGGTTTAAATTTATAGACCAAACGACTGACTGCTCGTTCGATGTTCGTTCTGTCAGATAGTTTGATATGAACGGTGATATAGCATTGGCTGTTCAATCTATCTAGGGATAGCTTTAGAATATTGAACGTTCTTATTCGGGCTCTAACTCTACATTAACGTAGTCGAAACACTTCTTTATGATGCCGAACGTAGTTATACGTTTATCGTTTTGTATCCCAACCGCCGCGGCGCGCGGCGCCGAACCGATCCATCACTAACCAGAAGTAGTTACCAAGTTACCATAAACACTCGAATACGTTAGTATCAGAATGACATTTATAGTGTTTCAGTAAGAATTACGAAACGGAGTGTTCCGGGACTAGCGGGTCACGATGCTGGTGAAATGTAGCCGCTATTTGTTTTATGTTGCCGACTGTACATGCAGTTGTTAATATTGGTATCCCTTCTCCCTGCAGAGTGGCACACAAGTGGCAATCGCTCCCCATTCTATTTGCTTGAATTACTGACGCATTTGGAGAAGTCCATTAATTCGACACTTGACTTATTTTTAGAATACATCAAATTGAATCACTGACCAACCCCATGTCGTAGGTTTTAGACCGCCTAAAGGCCTCCGACATGGTCTAAGAGAGTATAACTAAACTATATAAAGTAGATACCGGTATCATTGGCCCGTACGAATGTTAGGTCAATGTCTTTGTTACACTACCCGAACACAATTATCGTTTCTCATATCTGTTATCACTCTTATTTGACGCCCGCTAATTAAATTATAGCACCACTAGTGCCTGCCCGCCGGTTTACTCGCGGCTCTACGTCGCGGACAAACAAACAATGTTCGGTTTAACTGTAGCCTTGAATATGTAACAAAGATACTCTGTACAGACTCGTATGTAAGTACAGTGGGCACGTGAAAATGTTGGAGCATACTTTGAACCTTGTCATAGTCAAGCGTCTGTTGTGTTTACTAATAAGTATGTAAAGGAAAATTTTGTTTTTGTATAAAGTTACAAAGTACTAAAGTACTCAAAATTGACTATGTTATTGTAGACTGCGATTTTAGCGACGTTGCTACCGCTCTCTTGGGAATTTAGACATGAAAATGAAAAGATAAGTAGTCTATCTTCCATTTAAATGTGGCTTTATATTGACACTAGCAGCGCCCTGCGGTTACCCGCGTTGTATCGGTTCCGCGGGAAGTTTGGGATAAAATGTTATTCTGATGTATGACCCATATTACTGTAAAGTTTCATTCAAATCCGTCCAGTAGTTTTTTCATGAAAGAGCAACAATCATATGCCACTCTGGATGTATTCTACTAATATTATAAATGCGAAAGTTTGTGAGGATGGATGTATGGATGTATGTTTGTTGCTCTTTCACGCAATAACTACTGAATGGATTTGGATGAAACTTTACAGTAATATAGGTTACACATCAGAATAACACATGGAATACATTTTATCCCGAAATTCCCGCGGGACCGAGTACAACGTGGGTGAAACCACGGGGCGCAGCTAGTGGATATATAATATGAGTAGGATTTTCCATCCTCACAAACTTTCACATTCATAGTATTAGTAGGAAGTAGGATAGAAAACAATATGTCAAGTTTGAATTGTAGTTTAATATCTAGAACAGTTCTAGTCTAGTGCGCTGATACAAAAACAAACTCTTTAATGTATTGATATAGTATAAAGATAACAAATACAGATATTGGAATTTACGACTTGTTTTAATACGGATAGGTATTAATATAAAAATGTATTCAAATATTTCGTTTTAGAAGGGCGGATAGAAATCAGACCATGTAAAGATTATCCATACATACATAACATTGATCCATAAATATTATAGAAAATTTATCGAAACATACCTATGTACAATATATGGCAAAAAGAATTACTCGTCCACTTATGGAATATGGTCGGCAAAATATAGTTCATAGAATGTTTACTCAGTCTCACTACCAATGTTTACTATGTAGCTAGTTTTCAGTCGATATATCAGTGAGACAATCGGTACATTACTCATTAGTGCTCTGCTAAACCAAAACTAAGTGACTACTCTCGAAAGTCAAAGTGTAAAGCTTTCTGTCAAGTTCTATAGATACTTTGACAAGTAGATTCACTTCCTACACATACAAACATACCTTTCACTTGTTTTTATTGTTACACAATTATATTTATGCAGGTACATTTTGTTTGATGATGTTATTTGAAATAATGTTGCATCCACACATGCCTCCGGCTTTTGTATGCTTTGTATGCTTCGATATGTGTGGATGCACCATTAAAATAGTTCTTACACAATTGATTTGTCTACAACACGATTGATTAGAACATTTGAAATATAGCTTAGCTTATATAATGGAAGCTAACTAACTGATACTATTATACTTAAATGACTACTGAAGAAATGATTTTGAATAAACAGGATTTCCCAAGATCCCACGCCTTATATGTATGTATATATAAGGTGATTTGCTGAAAGGAAACAAACAATTATATGGTAAACTATATTTAATTCAATAACAGCGTAGACTAAATATTATACTTATGATAACAAGTATACTAACGTCAATTGGTATTTAATTTAAAGACACTCTAATTATTATTGGAATTGGTCATTTGGCTTCCTTACGACTTTAATTGGATTGGACTTCACCAGTCAAGTTTTAGATTCTAAGGGCAGATTGCAAAATAACTCTTAAATCGATTTAGTCTTCAACAATACACAATCGTGTATTGTTGATCGAAGGATTTAGTATCTACATAAATATGTTTAAGAAACAAAGCTGCTCGTTCAAAATCGTTCTTTATTTTGAGCCCAATAGAATCCTATTTTAAACAAACTTTTTTAACCTAGTAAAAAATCACTTAAAAACTGACTTCTAAAACTCGGTTTTTGAGGTATATATTTCTATTTCGTGTCATGGATCAACTTTAAATGTTCGTGTGTATATTTAAAAAAATAATTCATTGATGTTTGCGGTTTTCAAACTTGATATTACGAGAAGGTTCATCAAACATAACCTCCCCAGTAAGTAAAGGCATCCGTCATGGTTTATCGACCTCCAAATTCAGACTGACCTCCTAAGACTCCCAAGTTAAGTTTAACCTACGAAATTAATACAACAATAGCGGCCCGAACTGTAATTTCCTCACAATATTTGATAATATTCCCATTGAAGTTACACCGAGTTTTACACAAGCGTCCAGCGTCTAATCGTTATGTAAATAAACGTGACACAGCCTTCTACTTGTACACAAAGTATTGTTATTCAACGAAGACCGCGGCTCGTGGGTGTTAGTTAATCTAGTATTGACTGTAATAGAAGTGCTCCGCGGTTTTAACCCCGTTGTACCCCCGCGGGACTTGCATGCAATTCCGTTGAGTAGTTTTTCGAACAAACAGACGCGGTGGGGGATTTTGCTTTCAATTATTAGGGTGTAAAAAAGGTAAGCTGCCACCTCTAAGCTGAGAGAAATGGACGTGGCTTTGTATGGATCACAGAGATCCATTTGTGAATATCTACTAGTGGTGATTTAGTTTTTGTAGAGTATCAGTAGGTATAGGATCGACGTGGTGATAGGAATAAGGGATTTCAGTTTTTTAGAACTCTCATTAAATCACATTCATCTAAAATTTCGACATGAATCCCAAACCTATACAATACTTTACAACTTACTACTGCATCTTGCTCTATATTCCGTATCTCTATTAAACAGTATCGACTTAGATTAACTTAATCAGGTAACTTTACGTAATTACCGGCCGAGGGCCGAGGGCCGAGGGCTGTACGCAGAGATATCGTACCTGTCTATATACACTCCTATTGAAACGTCCAGCCAGTATCGTTACGTCTTATGAATAGAAATTGGTTAATACTTGTAACGTTTGAAAGGAAAATCGACTAATCCAATTGGGATTTATGTAACCACTGCATAGTCTGAAGTAATTGGATCATTGTCGTACTTATGTACTTACTTACTTATAGTAAGCGCTTGTTGTTCGCTTTGTCGTTATTAAAGAGACACTTCTCTTTCATAACGACAACGCGAACCGCGGGGCGCTGCTAGTAATATTATAAACTAGCAGCGCCCCGCGGTTTTACCCGCGTTGTACCCGTTCTCGTAGGAATTTCGGGATGGAAAATAGCCTATAACCTTCCCGTTGAATGTGGCTATCTATTACAAAAAGAATTACCTATTCAAATCGGTTCAGTAGTTTCTGAGATTAGCGCGTTTAAACAAACAAACAAACAAACAAACAAAACAAACAAACTCTTCAGCTTTATAATATTAGTATAGATGCGAAAGTTTGTAAGGCTGGATGTATGTATGTTACACGGAAAAACTACTGAAATGATTTGGATGAAACTTTACAGTAATATAGGTTATACATCAGAATAACACATGGGATACATTTTATCCTGAAATTCCTGCGGGAACGGGTACAACGCGGTTCACACCGCGGGATGTGGTTAGTATTTATATACTTTAAAAGAGATACAGACTAGTGCTGTGTTGGTCATGACGATGTGATTGTCACATTGAGTTAACAATTTTATTAGTAGTTAAAGTAAGTAAGCTCACCTGTGACAATATAGGTAAAGAAAAATAGTAAGTTAGTGTCGATTAGTGGTTAACCCTGGTGGCGAAGTTTTTAGACCGCCTAAAGACCACTGACATGGTCTTTCGATTGAAACAACCGGGACCGATATAACCAAAAAGATACCTCTAGTATATGACTATCTCAAGCCAGTTTTTTGGAAAAATCATAAATGTTATCAAAGTTTTTTTTAATACACCTGTTTAAGCATCTGTTGGTAACATTACAACATAATAACTTTTGCAACAACTAGAGTTTTCAAACACATTATTTAGAGCTATTAATATGTATTAACAGGATTGAATTCGCAAATTATAATAATTTTCAATCGTTTTAAATGTTGAAATACTTAGTTAACCTTCACGAAATAAATTGTCAATAATAATGATATATTAATTCAAGTAATTAACAGTGAGTCGGTTAATTGCGTGTGTTTAATAATATATTATGAAATGAAGTGAGTATGTATTTCGACCATTTATTTTAATGACTTTAATTTGAAAATCCTTGTTATCTAAGCGACTTTTGCTCTAACCTTTTACGTTAATGTAATTTCAATATTTGTATCAGAGAGTTGTCACTCCCAGTTTTTTCGTTATGCAGTCTAAAAAGTCCATTATAACCTTCTTTATTACGGACCTTCCCAACACAAAATATGTGGATACTTGAGTATCTTATAATTCTATTTATTAATTATAATTATACGGTAATTATATTTATTCACATATCGTAAGTAACTATAACGTTAATGCCGCGACTACACGATTCAATACGTTAAGGTATATATTCATTTGAATAATAAGTGGCGACTCTTACTCAAAGAATCTCAATGGCAGAGAAAGTGTGTAAGGTCTTGTTCTCTCATTGTTCTCTCGTTGTATGGACCAATTATGTATTTTCAAACAACTGATTTTCGACTGACTAATTAATGAACCACGTAACTTATAAATTAACATTTTCGATTGTCAAACAAATAGTTTCAAGTATTGTTTGTCTTATTCTTAAATTGTCTATGGCTACTTCGTTTAGCATTTTGTTTGTGGTTCGACTTGAAAAGTATGGGAGAAAATGCTTGGGCTTTGTAGCTTGTACTAAGTTAAAGCTTTGCTCTCTAAGATCAGTGATCAAAGTGGCTAAACACTTCGAATGATAAACAATCGTATCTAAACGCGCGAAGAAAGCAGTTTTCAATTTTATAAAATACAACGATATTCTTGATTTATGTAAATAAAACCACTAAATAATACGTCGGATATGTTTTATTAACAAAACGTTAATTATTGGTATAATATTGACCTTCTTTTATTTTAATACTAATAAATCGTTGCATAAGTTTATTATGCAATATTCATGTCGGCGAAAAGAAAAATGTGAATAATATTTTATAATATACACATTTGTAGAAATACTTTCCCAAATAGAAAAAAATCCCTGTGGAAGAAACAGTTCATTCTTAAGTTCACTTTAACCATCATTTAGGTGAGAGGCACTTTAAGAGGCATAATAATAAGTATCTATTCCCTTTAAATTGTAGGCAGCTTTATATACATTAGATCTCGCAGGTTCGACTCCCGCCCGAAGTTAACAATGCACATTGTTGTTAGCGACCACGTCGGGGTGTCAATTATATATTCTTATAAAATATTAGTAGTCGTAATAGTTAGTTTACATTCTATAAAACAGGCTTTGAACTTCTATGGATCTAATTAACCAAGTGCATTGGCCCTGTATTATATTAAAAATCTATATACATGTAATAGGTCCTTTAAACATTGAAGTGTTTCCATCATTTAGTTATTACTAAACCTAGATAAATACCGCTTCGAAGTTTTTCCACGTCTTCGTCTAAGCACTCGTAATTAGTTCACAGTAAGTTAAAGTAAATTGCGACGTTAGTGTTAGATGAAATGAAAACAAGTTAAATTGTGTTCTATGAAACGTTACGACACCTGTGCCCGGCACGACAAGTCGTGATAGCTAATATTTTAACAATAACATACATCTTTCAGACAACACAACTTAATCTTTTAAAACTAGTTGGAGACGATGTTTGATTTACCTAAACTCATTAATAGTTAGACGTTAGTTTATGGAATTTTATTTAAAACAAATGTGGCGTCAGAAGACAACAATCTGATCAATGTTTTAACAGATTATATTACAAATTAAAATAAAAAAATAATGTTTCTTTTAATCACAGCAATCTTGTATAAGTTGATGTGATAAGCTTTTAATTAAGTTAGAGCATCGTGCCTAAACTATAACTGTTAACAAATAACAAATTGTACTAAACTAAATTAACTTTATATGAAACACATTAAAAGAACATTCAATACACCATTTAATTTTATTTTTATTAAAATCTTTATATTCGCCACGGGCAAACTGTATTGCATAAACAATCATTTTAATATATTGTGTTTAACAAATAATAACAATTATATATGTTTGAAACTAGTTTGATAACTGTTTTTGATATTATAATTTCAAAACCAGCCTTGAAACGACGGATTATCAAAACTTTTACATTTAGAAGATCGATGTGTCGTTGAGTTTCTGTGAGCGATCGCGTGACATTGGTATGGATTTCGTAGCGTCAAAATAGTTCTGAATGTATGAAAATGTCTTAGAAATAATCATATATTTCATGTTATACCTACATTGTAGGTTACAATACGTAACGTATTCATAAAACTTGGGTAGGCATGAGGTTCTCATATATACCATACTAAGTAAGTTAGTTACCTTAACATAACTTTAACTTACTTTAAGTTTGTCCAAAAATGTTGTTGGCAAACCCTGGTGTCGAACCCTTACTACATTGTATTATTATTGAAACAACCGGGACCGACAATTTGACGTGCACACCATAACGCTCAGTTAAGCAAGGTTAAACCACCTAAGAATTTAATTTACGAGTAATATGATTAACTTAAACTGACGTATTCCTCTGAATCGGAAAGTATTTATTTCAAAACACAAATGGGACCAGCCATACCCTCGTGTTAACTTGCTTGTCAGATCTGGGTCACATACGGACGAAACATCGTCCAAATTATCGGCCAATAATAATTTAATACCATTTAATACTAATAAAACCGTTTCCAATCACAGAGCTCGAAACAAACAATAACAATAACATTGAATCACCTCATTTACAAAACATTGAAATGCTAACGGACTTGTTACAACATATGAACTTTAAAGTAATGTAACTTGATAGTCAAGTGAAAGAAAAACGTTTCGACTATGGAAATTTTTATATGCAAAAGCAACTTAGAGCAATGTTAAGCTACCTTTGTAATCTACGTTTCATTCATACAATGATACCCGTGCTTCGGAGGACACGTTAAAATGTCGGTGTCGGCCGGTTGTTTCAATCATAGGACCATGTCGGAGGCCAAAATCTTCGACACTACTAATTCATTCGAATTTAAGTACTTACTATATTGAATAATATTCCATTAACAACAAATTAATTGACTACAATGATATAATAAGTAAAAGTGTTGTGTCCGATGTTACTTTCGGGTCAATAACAAAACCACACGAGTCAAAATCATGCGATTCTTTTTAAAAGCAACATTACGTATTGAAAGGTCAAATAAAAGTACATTGACTTTTAATTCTAACTGTATCGAGATGCAAGCGGCGATTAGACCGAATAGAGCATCATTAGTTTCAGAGTACATTTAAATACCTGCCCCTCGCCGGGTCATTATACTCATCTCCAATAATTTATAATTCGATTTTCAAACAACTAAATCCGAATATATAAAATGCTTGAAATCTATTGAAACTGGTAACGGTAAATACTGATAATGTCCAAAAACTTGTTTTTAATCTATACGATGTTAATTTCATTCACATTTGTCTATTCTTGAATATGAAAGTTTGAATTTTGTTTGAGCTCTATTGTTTTCTTTCAATGCTCCAGTCTGGTGAGATTTTGATTAGGAAATAATTTGATTATTGAATGGGCTAATCTTAATCGTAATTACCACCCACTGCCGAATCTAATTATGTACGAACATACTCTTGCCTTACTTTAATGATCTAGTAGAGGTTAAACTATGCATATATTCGTTGACGTACTAATTTCAGGATAAAGAATATATGTATTTAATATCAAAATGATGTTAAATGGAAATAACACCATGAAATTTTGAATTCTCATAAACTTTGGCAAGAAACATACCTACGTTGTCTTGTATTCAAAACACTAACATTAGTTTTCCTCAATTCGTTCATATAAAACAAACAAAACGAATTAAAACCTTTTAGAGTTGCCTTATTAAGGACAGGTTAATTTATTAATGTATTTTGTTACCCGAATGCGAAGCGGAGGCGGGAGGACGAATCGAACGACAATTTTATTGTTCTTTTCGTGCTAACCTTTCCTGCATATTGAGGTGCAAACTCAAAACTGAGATGCGACTCAGCATTGCAAAAAATGTTGTGTGGTGCGGAGACAATTGGATAGCGGAGGGCAGAAACAAATGGGAATTCCATGGATAAAGGCTAGCACGTCAGTAAAGAAGAAATATTGTTAGTACCTTAAAAAGAATGATTGCCTGACCGACTGTCCACCTATCTTCGTACGAGCATACTATCGATTGTGTTCGAGTGATACAATTGAGGATTGTATATCGGCGCGGGCGCAGCATACTTGACCTGCGCGGGTCGAGGCCGTTTGCGAGCAATTTCTTAAAAACGACATGATATTTTAACTATTGCAATATTCTGTTGTAAATAAGTATAAATTATTGTTCCGCATAATAAATATATGTAGATTGTGGAATCTGTTAGGGCTGGGAAGATTCGAAGGACCTAAGTATGTAAAATTTAAGCCTGTACATAAACGATATACCCACTAGAATTTGGAAAAGATCTTTGCTCACAAAAGTAGATAAATCAAGTCCACCACCAACCTTATTGCTTCCACACGTCGTCTGTAAAGATGGATCGGCACAGAGGTTTCTGGATGGCGTGGAGATGATGGAGCAGCGTTGTAAAGTCCAAACACCAGCTAGGTATCGAAAATGGCACAGCACTGTTTGCGAGAACGTCTCACACACACAATATTGTCTGCACGGCAGGAATATGTATGAAATTCGTAATCCTGGCTATCACGGATAGCAGCTCAAGGATGAGATCACGACCGAATCAGGGCGGTCGTCCAAGGACACTGGTGATGCGCGCCCGCGCAGGCAAGGATGATGCGAGGGCGGGCGGGGGGGGGGGGGGGGGGGGGGGTGCCTCCACCACCGATTTCAAACGACGGCAGTCGCAGAAAAAGCGGATGGCAAACACAATTTATCTACCCTTTAGTTAAAAATGAGCAAAGATCGAACATTCCCCCCACCGAAATTATCATGATAATTTCCAGTAGATAAATGTACATGAAATAAGAAAGAAATTTCTACGGCAATGGAAATGTTGCTAATAGGCAGAATAGTGTACCTAAATATATATTTTTTTTATAAGTAATTACTAATTATACATAAGTAAATATAATAAGATGCTACATAAGTAAATATGATAAGATGAATAAGATTTATTTAGTATAGTTTATGAACTTATCAATTCGAATAAGGAAAAGGACAGATTTTATTTACCGGTCTCTTTAATAGTCCCTTTTGCGTCCTCAAAGTTAAAACACGAACTACCCCATCAGGACCATTATGAACACGTTCTACCTTGGCCCGAACCCAATTGAGTGGGCGAGTTAGATCAGATCTAATGAGAACTAAATCGCCAACCATGAGATTTGGAGAATGTGTGTGCCACTTTGCTCTTTGTTGCAATGTATGTAGGTAGTCATCGGACCATTTTTTCCAAAACGTTTGGGAAATCCTTTGAACGTATTGCCAACGTGACAGCCGGTTCACACTCACGTCTTCAACATTGTACTCGGGTACGGCGAGTAAGCTTTGACCTATTAAAAAATGACCCGGTGTTAATGTTTCAAACTCATCGGGACTGTTAGACAATGGACACAGAGGACGTGAATTTAACACTGCTTCGATTTTACAAAAGACAGTAGTGAGCTCCTCGTATGTGAGCACCTTATTTCCTACTGCCTGAAGAAGATGACGCTTGGCTGACTTAATCCCGGCTTCCCACAGTCCGCCCATCGACGCAGCTGTAGGTGGAATATTTTTCCAATCAATAGACCGAGAAGCACAGCCTTCAGCAATCGGGTCATTATATTTATTAAAAAAGATTACCACATTCTTCAAATGTTTTGCAGCGGCGACAAAATTTGTACCGTTATCTGAATGTAGGCACGAGCATAGGCCGCGTCGCGCTACAAACCTATCAAGTGTAGCTAGAAAACAATCAGCTGATAAATCGCTTAAGACTTCAATATGCACGGCCTTTGTGGAAAAGCACACAAAAAGGCACATGTAGCATTTTAGAACCTTTGTGTTGCGTTTATTACTCGATTTAATGAGGAACGGACCACCTAAGTCACAACCGACATGATCAAAAACCTTGTTAGGTATCAATCTTTCGGCGGGTAAAGTACCCATATGGGGTTGAATCGATGTAGGGTTGCATTTAAAGCATACGATGCATTTCGACAACACACTACGGATTACATTGCGCGCGGAAATTATCCAATAACGTTTACACAATATACCTTGTAATGAGCGAGGTCCTACATGTAGGTACATGACGTGAAGATAATTGATTATTAGAAAAGTTACGTGACATTTTTTAGGCAATAGCAGAGGATGTTTGCTATTGTAAGGTAGTTTAGCTTGGGATAACCTACCCCCCACCCTGAGGAAATCATGGGAATCGACGAAGGGTGCTAACTTCCGTAACGACGGAACATATTTGTTATTTTTAAGTTTATCTATTTCGTCACGAAAATAGGTATTTTGTGTAAGTTTAATTATAAGATCGTGCGACACATTCAACTCGCCAATTGATAAGGGTCCAAACAAACGTTCATTTTTTGTGAGTCTGCAGTTTTTTACAAATCGTAAACACCATGCAAGAACACGTTGAAGTTTCGTGAATGAGGAATACCTTTCAAAAAACGTTTTTGAAAAATCGTCAGTTAATGTTTGAGATAGACAGGAGAAAGTATCATTATTTGATTTTAACTCTAATATTTCCGAGTCATCTTTTATGTAAAACGGACTGATTGGCCACTGATGAACGTCATCAGCCAACCAATCTGGTCCGTGAAGCCATTGCTCGTAATCAGCTACGAGCTGAGTCGGCATGGCGCCACGCGAACAAATGTCAGCGGCATTGTTTTCGCTTCTCACGTGATACCAGCTATTCGACGGAACTACCTCCACTACTTGAGTGACACGATTAGACACAAAGGTTTGAAGTTTGTAAGGAGGTGTTTGTAACCAAGCGAGTGCAACACTGGAATCGGTCAAAGCCGTTACTTGAAAGTTTATATTATTTATATTTTTTTTGAATGAATAAAATTAATTTAGATAACAAAACAGCTGACATAAGTTCGAGTCGTGGAATCGTAAGAGGTTTGATCGGTGCGACTTTACCTTTACTGATAAGTAGTCTGGTTTTCACCTTATTATTTGGGTCGACACTTCGAGCGTAAACACATGCCGCATAACCACGGGTTGATGCGTCACAAAATGCAATTAAATGTACCTCACAGAATTTCGGCATAAGCAAGTGCCGTTCGATTTTTATAGACGAGAGACTCGATAATGATGTTATATACATTGACCATTTTTCCCGCAATTGAGTTGGGAGGGACTCGTCCCAACCAAGACTAAGTTTCCACAAGTCTTGCATTATACATTTAGCGAGAAATGTGCAGGGAGATAGAAATCCAACAGGATCGAAAATACTTGCAAGAAGTTTTAGCACCGATCGTTTAGTGTAGGTATCGTCCGTCATGTTGTAGTCGAATGAAAAACAATCATCAGAGGGCAGCCATTTCAGTCCTAGTACCTTTAGTGAAGAACACACGGTGTTGTCACCAAAGTTTATAGCGACGGATTGCTCAGCGTCAATTCTTGCGAGTAACTCAGGGGAGTTACTCGCCCATTTGCGCAGGTCAAAGCGGCCGAGTTTCAATAGAGCCACGAGCTCATCCTGTAACGTACAGGCCTCGGCGAGGTCCTGTGTAGACCACAACAGGTCGTCGACAAAAAAACCTTCCATTAAAACCTTAGCAGCGTGAGGGTAATTTTTACCTTCATCTTGAGCTAACTGCTGCAAAGAGCGCACAGCTACGTAACCAGATGAGCGCAAACCGTAGGTATTCGTGAGAAGTTCGTACGTTTTGATTTCTTCAGAGGGAGATTCCCTCCAAAGAATGTGTTGATAACAGCGGTCCTCGGGAATTATAGATATCATTCTATAAAATTTAGCTATATCAGCTGTTAGGCAAATATCATACAGGCGGAAATTGAAAATAATTTTTAAAATATCGTGATGAAGCTTCCTACCTGTGAGCAATGTGTCATTTAATGACACGCCATTCGAAGTGACCGCTGAACCATCGAATACCACTCGCACGGGCGTAGTAGTACTTGAGCTTTTTACCACACAGTGGTGTGGAATTGTGTACTTACTCGGCTCTGTGCCGGTGTATGGTCGCATATGTCCGAGGTTTCATACTCGCGCATGAACTCAACATAAGGAGTACGCAACTCAGGGGCTCGAGCGAAACGTCGCTCCAAATGGTGTAGCCTTCGCACGGCTTGGCTACGTGATTCACCGAGGGCGGCACGGTTCGGGTCGAGCAGGATAGGTGATACGTACCTACCACTCTCGTCCCTATAGTGCTGCTTAGAAAAAATCTCCTCGGCTAGTTCGTCGTGTGGGCTGAGCTTAGGGTTGTCGCACGGCGACTCCTCTAATTCCCAAAACGATTTTAAGGATGCATTGATGGTGTCACTGTCATTGGTGTACGACACCAAATTGCAAGATAATGTTGCAATGTTAGTGACATCATCGGAAGTACACGGTACTTCCATTCTTCCACACAATACGAACCCGAAGGCACTACTTAGTGCTACGGGTAGTGTGGGGCTCACGATTATTTTGTTCCCGTCGTAGATGTCAGGGAATATGTCACCTGCGAGAATAATATCAACAGGGGATTTTTTATAAAATGAGGGATCCGCCAGCAAAAGGGTTTTATAATGGTGGGAAACTTCTTCGGAAATTTCCACCGAAGGTAAGTCGGAAGTAATTTTTTGCAAAATAATAGCATCGATTTTAAACGTCGGATTTTCGGAGTGTCTCGGTTTAATGGTACATGAGGTCATGCCAAAATTCTTCACGCTGTTACCGGCTAAGCCGAAAATATTATACGGACATTTTTGTCGTGACAATCCTAATCGTTCTAAACATTCCATTGTAATAAAGTTCGATTGAGCGCCTGAATCGATAAGAACACGGCAAGCTTGCGAATTACCAAACGAGTCAATAACATTAACTATAGCAGTACCAAGTAGAACCATATAGTTCTTTATATTGTTTACGTTCGAGAATGATAGCTTCGTATGCGCGTGCGCACTATGTGTATCTATAGATCGTGCATCGATAGTATTAATTACGGTATCTAGATGCAATAACGCATGATGGCGCTGATTACAAGCAAAGCATTTGAACTGACTACGACAATCGGCAGACGAATGATTTTGTTTGAGGCAGTTGTGGCACAATTTTAAATGATCAGCACGGCTGAGTCGGTTCGCGGGTGTCAATTCACGGAATTGTTCACAGCGAAAAATCATATGATTTTGGCCACAGTGTAAACAAACCGGTTTGTTATTTACAGATTGCGTCTGTGAAGAAAAGGTTTTTCTTATGTAATTCTCACTCGTTCTTTTGTTTGAATTAGCGTTAGGTGTAGAATTCCTATTTTGCGAAACAGTAGAACTAGATTGCGAATGTTCCAAGATTTTAATATGGTTATGTACGTGAGACATCAGCTGTTCGTAAGTAGGTATAGTTTTTTGGTCAATGCTTTGTTCGAACGTCTTTCGGGTATTAGGGTCTAGCCCTTTCAATGCTATATGACAAAGTACATAGCTAGATAAATTATCGATGTTGAGAGCATTTATTGCGCGATATGAATGATCAAAAGTCTCAATAAAATTATTTAAATTGGAAGGTGACTCAGTTTTTAACGCGGGAAAATTCAACATTTTATCTAGATATTTACCTACTAGCATTCTATTGTCCTGATATTTATCAAGCAATGACTGCCATACCACTTCGTAATTACTCGATGTTATAGGCACACCTTTGACGATGCTGAGTGCGGAACCTTTTGTACACGACAGCAAATAATGAAATTTGTCTATATTGGAGATACCTCTTTGATTGTGCACCAAAGAGCAAAATGTTTCATAAAATGTTGTGAAACTTTCAATATTCCCATCAAACGTGAACAATTCTAATTTGGGTAAACGCGGCCGTACTTCGGCGTTAGAATTATCTTTAGCGCATGGAGGAACGTCCGCCATTTTGGAAGCGTGCTTTGATTTACACAGCTTTATGCGAAAGTACAGGTCATCGAAGGCCTTTAGATCGCTGTCATTGAATTGCGCATCGGGATCTAAAGTCAATTTCAAATCATAAATTTCCATGCACGTGCTTTCAAATGAATCGCGTAATGAATCAATCTCTGAGGCACGCAAGAGGAACATAATTTTAACATCCGATTGGGTATCAATTTTATTTGATAAATCAAATATTTGCTGAAGTTGAGAATAAATACGTTGCCTTTTAGCAATGGCTTTATTAATGTAGCGAGCAATTTCTAACTCCTTTTTGGAGGGAGCTTTGTCAGAGGCTTTTTCATCAGAATTAGGCATTTTGAAAACCTAAACAGTTGTGAAACTAAGACAAATGTAAATATTTAATTAAGAAACAAGCACGGCTTGTATGCACAAATTGAATAAATTGGTTACACGGCAACGTGGTTCATTCAAAATGGCGTCCTAACTAACCAACGTGGATAGAAGAACTTGAGTATGAAATTAAGTATGAGATTTACTAAGGTTAAATTATCCGGCTCGAAGGACCAAAATGTGGAGTCTGTTAGGGCTGGGAAGATTCGAAGGACCTAAGTATGTAAAATTTAAGCCTGTACATAAACGATATACCCACTAGAATTTGGAAAAGATCTTTGCTCACAAAAGTAGATAAATCAAGTCCACCACCAACCTTATTGCTTCCACACGTCGTCTGTAAAGATGGATCGGCACAGAGGTTTCTGGATGGCGTGGAGATGATGGAGCAGCGTTGTAAAGTCCAAACACCAGCTAGGTATCGAAAATGGCACAGCACTGTTTGCGAGAACGTCTCACACACACAATATTGTCTGCACGGCAGGAATATGTATGAAATTCGTAATCCTGGCTATCACGGATAGCAGCTCAAGGATGAGATCACGACCGAATCAGGGCGGTCGTCCAAGGACACTGGTGATGCGCGCCCGCGCAGGCAAGGATGATGCGAGGGCGGGCGGGGGGGGGGGGGGGGGGGTGCCTCCACCACCGATTTCAAACGACGGCAGTCGCAGAAAAAGCGGATGGCAAACACAATTTATCTACCCTTTAGTTAAAAATGAGCAAAGATCGAACATAGATGGTAGAGAATAATACAATAACTCTACAAGTTTATTGTGAAACGTGTACAGTGGTTTCGGAATCTATCAATGGATAAGGATGAGTTTGGCACATTAATAATAGCTATTGTGGAGAATCCGTAGTAATTATTTTCAATGTTAAGCTTTTGAGCGTCGCCTTATTGTGGTTTCAGATGATAATTATCACTATAATTTTACTATTATTTATTGTGAAACATGTCATTCTGAAAATAGTCATCAATTAGATAGTTTATCTTAATAATAAATTAATGTGTTTTATTAAGTTTGATTAGAGGGAGAACGCAAATGTTTCGGACGGTTGGCGAGACCTATCCCTAGCTGTGGGACAGCAAAGGTTTAAAGCACGATTAAGCTCAATTCAACTGTCATTAAGTCTTCATTGGAAGCTACTAATGCATCTCATGACCACATGACTCGAAGCTAATGCAATTCGTTAGTACTTAGATTAATTAAAAGTAATAGCGTTATTTTATTTGGTCGAGGATGACTGGTATCCCATAAAGAGGAATAGTGTCTTCAATAATTTAGAACCTACGCACATTTATAAACGTTTAATTGGTTAAAAAGTATTAGTTATTACATCACACAGTGAAGTGTAATTTATTCTATTTAATGAAGCGTGAGACTTGTTCCTTATAATTAAGAATTACTGTAAACCCTAGCTAGTACGTTACTTAGATTAGTATTATGTTGAATTATTAGTACAGTTATTGGCAAAACAGTTAGAAATGTTTCATCATCGCAATACTTGTCTGTGATCGCGATTTACCTATAATTTATGGCACTAGTTATAAATAGCTTTTAGAATTGTTCTCCATTTATGTTTATTATCAGTTCTATATATTTAATTAATTTTAATATAATATTTTGTGTTTTTCTTCATAATTATGGGTGTTCTCGTCACTATTTTTCTACATTGATAAATTAAATGCGTATTCAAATGAAAACCGTATTGTTCGATAGTTTCTTTCATAATATTTATGTTAACTGCCTTTATATCATTATCTTATAAGTAACGCTCGCGGCGTAGTTCGACTAAGCGATGTTAGTTCATTGTGATTGTTAAGTAACGTGCAGCTCGACCCCTACTTGGATGGGTGGCCAATAGTGGCAATCTATCTGAGCGCTACCGTGCTTTAGAGGATACGTTTAATTGTCGGTCCCGGTTGTTTCAATCGTTAGACCATGTCCGAGGCCTTTAGGCGGTCTAAAATCAGGCTTGGCCACTAACCTACTCGAACTTGCTTGCTTATCTCAATTCAATACTAAAAAGCTATAAAAGAAAAGCATAATATGTGTATTTCTCACGATGTGGCTGTTAACAGTCAGTACCAAAAATTACGTCACATATTAAACTTGTAATCGACTCTCACGTAACGAGTTGTGTAGTCGCCTGTACCCCTGATTATGATTACCTACATCGACGACTATTTAAGCTCTGTCCTTGCCGAGGTTGTCACTGTTAAAGCAAACAACATTCACAATGTACGACGCGGTACCTATGTTGTACTGACACGGTATAAGTCTACTGTAAATACCATGTATCCGGTTTGTCGGCTTAATTAAGTGTAACTAAAAAGTGTTTCAAATTATTTCGTATACTGGACTACTGAAAATGTTTGCAAGAGAATGGGAAGCAATTGTATTTGTAGAATATTAGGAGGGAATACTTCGATAGCCTTTGAATCCGCTCTGATCTATACTACAATTATAAAGCTGAAGAGTTTGTTTTGTTTGTTTGTTTGTTTAAACGCGCTAATCTCAGAAACTACTGAACCGATTTGAATAATTCTTTCACTGTTAGATAGTCTATTTATCGAGGAAGGCTATAGGCTACATTTTATCCCGAAATTCCCACGGGAACGGGCACAACGCGGGTAAAACCGCGGGGCGCTGCTAGTTTTATATAAGTACCTCTAGAGGCTATAAGGGACCTCTAAAGCACCCTGTTTCAGAAAAATCACTTTCACACAGATAAATGTATCTTACTGCTATAAATTGTTCCTTGTTATCAGACATTTTTGTTTCCATTTAATGCATTGAGCACTTTAAGGCTCAATATTGTTATTAATAATATTTACGAGACAATTTATAGCTTACTAATTGCGTTTCTTCTACATCTGTATCCAAGTTGTTCGGTAAGGAATTCAATTACACAAACAAACAAAATATATCGAGGAATTAAACGACCAATAAACGTCAATACTCGTACATCAATAGAACAATTAAATTAATATAAAGTAAAGCAATAATGTTGAACAAGTATAGGTTAAAAGCAAACGCACGAGCCTGTAATGTCCCACTCCTGGCCAAAGGTCATCTCACCAAAAATAAGTACTGTTTGGAAATGTTCAATTCTACGTCTAAACCAGGGAGTCCAAGCTAGTCAACATTGCATGTTATTTGTTAATGTATATCCGCTGTGCAGATCGCGGTACCGGATAAAGATATGCGTGAGAGTTCTAGCGTGTTTTGTGATTTCATTTTCTGCTTGTTATCTCTATGTATGTGTGGCGGTAGAATGCAAACAAACAGACGGTCAACATTACACATTGGCACTATGTACATAATATGGAAGATTTGTGGCAATGGTGTTGTGAGTAAGGGACAAAGTCAAATGCGTACCGAGTACGAAAACTTATTTTTGTAGATGGAGTATTTTTTCAGAATACAGAATATAAATAAAATTGCTCCCCGCGTGTATTTTGCCACATTTAGCACATTTCATATCAAAAATTTTCTCTGCATTCCTTTTTAAAAATCGAACAAAATACTAAATCATCATCTGTAGTCGATGTCAATTCTGTTTCTCCGTTAACTTCTTCTAAGCCACGCAACAGACCGTGATACGATTGTGACTATCGTTGAGGTATTTCTGTTCTAAGTACTATTATTCTAGAACACTGTCAATATAGGCAACATTTTATCTCGAATAGTTAAAATCTTGATAACCCGTATCGAAGTGGGGCGGGTCTGGTAGTAGTAAGGTAATGCAAACGGTGTTTGTTCGTAGTGTGTGTCGAGTGGCGACCTTGGCACGAACCACCCGCGGTTCGAGATAACAATGTGATTGTTGAAAACTTAAATTATGAAAAAAGTATGTTCTCTTAGGAAGGTTACTCCGATTATATCGCTATTTGAAAATTGTTACCACTCCTTATCTAGTGGTTATTTTTATCTAATGGATGTATTATTATATTATTCTCATGTAATTATTCAACAATATCCCTCCTCTAGTGAGTACGCTTGCCTGCTTGCTTAATTACATATTAAAATGCGTTCGGACGTTTATTTTTTCTCATATTTCTCTAATAAAATAGGTTAGTGTTGTCATAATAACATATTTAACAAAGTTTATTTATTCAAGTCTATTGTTTAGAATTACTAAATTATTATTCATGACGGTTTTGAATGAATAATATTGTTGGTTTTAATAATAATTCGATTAATTTTAAATATTTTTAAATTCTGTTCAATATAATAGATTTCAAAGTGTCTTCGTATGCATCAGTTTGTTTTTCAAAATAACATCGTAAATTGCTGTGGCAGGTTGATTGTCATATGTTTTCGAAGTCGGTCCGAAATACAAGTTGCCTATTATGGTGTCCGCCGTCCGCCCAGCCCGATTTATGTGTGTTTTGTCTGTGGAATAGTCTAGAGACCTTGTCACCGGCATCTCTAATAACAATATTGATTCTTTAAATTGGACGTGACACAGAAAAATATTGACTAAATCACGAATGTAGGGCTTGTTCTGGGTTGTTTAATCCCCTTTTCTTCTATTTATTAAAAAAAAGACTTTACCGAAAGTTTACAAGTCTCTTATTACTTTAAGAATTAAATTAATACCTTTATACGGGACCAATTCATACACGGTAAGTTAGAATGTGCTCTAAAGCACGCGTATTTATGAGTATTAGTGTTGGTTAAATATGAAATCGACATTTCTTATTCTATATCTTATATATAAAATTCTCGTGTCACAGTGTTCGTTCGCGTACTCCTGCGAAACGGCTCGACCGATTCTCATGAAATTTTGTGAGCATATTGAGTAGGTCTGAGAATCGGCCAACGTCTATTTTTCATCCCGAAATTCCCGCGGGAACGGGTACAACGCGGGTGAAACCGCGGGGCGCAGCTAGTAAAGTAATAAAATAATAATATCGAATTAAGAGGCATGTACAGCAGTATGACATTGCAGACTAATACTTTCCTTATATATAATATACTAGCAGCGCCCCGCGGCTTTGCCCGCGTTGAGCCCGTTCCCGTAGGAATTTTCGAATATCCTTTCTTAGTGTGCACTTACGTCACTTGAAGAACCTTCCTGCCAAATTTCATATTTCTAGGTGTAGCGGTTGAGGCTGTGCGTTGATTATCAGTCAGTCAGGACTTTGAATTTTATATCTATACTAATATTATAAAGCTGAAGAGTTTGTTTTGTTTGTTTGTTTGTTTGTTTAAACGCGCTAATCTCAGAAACTACTGAACCGATTTGAATAATTCTTTTTGTAATAGAAAGCCACATTCAACGGGAAGGTTATAGGCTATTTTTCATCCCGAAATTCCTACGGGAACGGGCACAACGCGGGTAAAACCGCGGGGCGCTGCTAGTATATAGATATAGCCGCCTAAAGTCGTGTATGTCTTCAGATTCTTTTCACTGCAGATGTCTGCCATTGATTCTTTAACCATAATATAATATCGAATAGATTCAATTCAATTGATCTGGCGCCGCTCGGTGTGTACGCACCGTAACGCTGACCGGTCGCGGGAAATGGTTTTTTGTCTATATCTACTGCGTAATAGACTTTAGAGAACGGTCGGTGCCGTAATAAATACTTCACTTTTTGTCACAACTGGATTCAATACATTGAAACATTTGCAATTTTATAATATTTAATATTTTCAACACTAATATTTTAGGTCTAATGTTTACGTAAACTTCGAAAAGGAATTGACGGTTGTAATGTTGATTGGTAAATGGTATTCGATTCTAATTTAATTATACAAATGTTATGAATTAAATAAACGAATTTTTAAATTAAACATAGTCGTTATTTATGTATAAGTATTGCTCCCTGTTAACCTATAAAAATTATAAACATACATATTTAAAAAGCGTAGCAATATATAGTTAAGTCTATTCTAAGAGTTGTAGCGAGTCTATGGGAGCGCGTTGATGTCTTTTGTATGAACTGATTACATATTAGTTTTACCATGCAAAAATTAGAGATAACTTGTAACACTGAAGGGAAAGAATAAGAGGATATGCCTAAAAAGTCACTCTTACTAAGATAAAGTGTGCACCATTCCTGGGGAAAATGTTTGTGAATATTTACCTCATGTTACAATTTTACAAAATATACACGACCATACCTATTCTCACGAAGAGTGAAATATCTTGAATGCTACAAAACAAACATCAATATTATGACAACTCGACTACCTCAAACAGAGGCCAAAATGTATAAGTCGGTTACAACAAAAATGTATCGAAATCGCCACTCCCTCTTAATTTATACTCTATAATTATTAATTAAAGCGCTCACACACCGACGCCGTTCAAACGAATTGCAGAAAAAGCTGAATTAAATTAATGTTAATGGCACGCTGTATCAATTTTAGTGTATCAAGTAAAGACTGATTGATATTGGTTCGGTCTCGTTGGGCAACGCGCGGTTAGCTAATAATTAACTACGGTGAATGTGCTACAACTTATTGGTCTCTGTTTGAACAATCCTTGCTTAGACGCGATAATTTGCACACTTTAACACGTCGTAATTAGTGGACTACGATTTTCCTATATTTATAACTTATAATCCTCCTTAGTGATCTTCAGTGAGATGAGAGGCCTTTGCCCAGCAGTGGGACATCACAGGCTAATAGTTTACTTTACTTTATAACATATAATTCAACTCAACTTGAAATAACTTTCCTAGTTAACTTATAAGAAACATTTAATTAATCATAACATTTGCCAAAACCCAACAGGCCTCTCATCTTACTAAACTGATATTGTCAAGGAAATAAAAGGCCTTTGCCATGTGTAGTGGGACATTACAGACTTCTTTCTCTTTCGAGTCATTGGCGCAAAATGATTATTGTTTTCATATATTCCCGGTCCAGAAATCCACAAGCGAAAGGGCTTACTCTATTTATGATAAACTAATCGGTAAGCTGTAGCTTCAGTGCTCCAAAATTATACTCTAGTTTTACAAATACCCAACTCCGCATAAATCAAAAAGATACTTATATACACTGCATATTCGTACTCTATCACAATTTAAATTCAGAAACACGCATATAACGTAATCGAAGGTATAGTAGGTACCTATTTATCTACTAAAGTAAGTAAGCTCGAGTAGGTAAGAGGCTGTCTACTGCCTACCAAGGCAATGCGGCACGTACTAGTCCTATTAACCCAGTAGCCCACCAAATGCCCATTATACCTTCTTCAAGGGCAACTTTAATCAGCTAATTTTGGTGTATCTAATACACAGTTCATTTAGTACGTTGACTGTCGTAATCTTTCGTTGTCAAACCTTCTTGAGCGGATGACGTAATCGCATTTCTACGACACCCTTTATGTACTTGATTAACTTTTGTTTGGTTTAGGAATCTATTTGTTAAAATACTGAAAGGCCTCTTCAGTCACTGAAGATATCAGTGAGAAGGGGACAGTTTAATATATAGCTTAGTTAATTGAAATATCGCTCTACAAAAACCTATCCGTCTTTATTCGGAGGCAGAGGAGTTAGATCAGTTGCCGTTATCTGTAAGAGTATGAACACACTACTGTTAAGACTGCACTTAGGAATTATTAGGGGTGTAATGTATTTGTAGATAGACATATAAAAAGAGCGCTCACTCGGACTTAGACAAGACAACTAATAGGCTTTTTAATCCATTCGACGTTCAAATAGAGAATTTGTATTGATACTGTCGTTAAACTGACGAGACAGTTTTAAATCGCGTCAAATAAGTCAGTCTAAAGGCTGCAGTGAATACAGTGGACCCAGGCTTAGTAGTCTACTATACATATAAAAATAAGTCGGGTTTTCCTCCCTGACGCTATAACTCCAGAACGCACGAACCGATTTCCACGGTTTTGCATTCGTTGGAAAGGTCTCGGGCTCCGTGAGGTTTAGAGGGAATAAAAATCTCAAATTCCCACGGGAACGGGGGCGCTGCGGGTGAAACCGCGGGGCACAGCTAGTTTCAAATAAAAATCTTCATTTGTTTATAAACAGCAAACGTCGCATAATTTAATCTCTTTAGGAACCTCGTTTCCTCCAAAACTAGTATTTGAGTGAAATAAGAAGAGTTGTGTTGTTTACATTCCACACGAGTGAATCAAACGTTTGGAACTAGTTTCTATAAGATGTTGAAACGTGTTAAGTTTGAATTTTGAACGCATATTACGAGTATTGTACGTGGTAACTTATTGTAATTGCTCATTAAATGTTTTCTATAAGAATACAATGGAAACGCCCAAATTGGAGCCAAAAAGATAAATCACAAATATTATAATTAAAAGAGTTGTATTCACAGCGGGAACGCCTCTGTTTAGACTGTTAAAGATACAATTTCAAACATAATATAAACACTTAAATGATTCTTATAATCTTTAGTGCTTCGGCAAAAACTAGCGTAGGAGACCCTAAACAAGTTTTTAACATATCGCGTAATATTTAAAATCGGTATACATTTTGAAGTTCGCAATATTATTAGCATAAGTGAATATGTATACGCAATATTGATATATATTTGTTATATATTCGATCGAATGTTATATTGATTAAGGAAGCTTCCATTTTAATAGCTGTATTATGTTTAATTTAAAAAGGGCGGTTTTCATTATATTTTATTAGCTATACGAGTATATATAATACTAGATATGGCAGCATTCGGAATTTTTTTGAGCAAAATATATCGATGTCCATCTTATTGGACTGTACTAAAATTAATCAACATCAATACGAATTGAGATCGGATTAACTTACAGTTGATTGGAAATAAATTGAAGCGAATTGTGTCCGCACTCAGAGACATAACATTTTATGACATTTAATGACTGATTTTGGCATGTTATGTATGACAAAGTACGTCATTTAGCTAAGAGTCGATTAAATGGACGTCTCTGAGTACGTCAGTTAGAGCGACTTTAAAATGAAACAAGTGCAGGATTCAGTAGATAGGTAGATACCGGATCTGTGACTGTCAACTACAGTTTTGCATCACAATGATTATGTAAACTTATCTCCCTTATAATTACTAATAAAGTTGCGTGTACTCGCTGAAACATTCCAATAAAAATAGTCTTTTCAATAACAACATTGCTCAATCTATTGAAATACAAGTTACTCTATTTCGGTCATCTACCGCTACCTTATGTTAAGTAAACAAATCAATTTACAATAAAATCTGGAAAATATTTATTGTTTGTAATTCAAAGGCTCGTTTGCTAGCGTTTTCTTGCAAAACTAACTTCTTGTCAGAGCAAGACATCTGATGTAAATAGCTGAGCGTAATGAAATATTAGAAGCGTTTTGTGAACAGACTCAACGTATTTTGTTGTAATATTCCATTAAAACGATGACTGCGGATCAGTGTGTTTCGTAATTTGTAAACCATTTAGTACTAGATAGTGGAAGCAAACAGACTAGGTCTTATCCATGCCCCTAGGAGAGAGGACTATCAACATAGTTTAGTCATGTCAGAGGCCTTTGCCGGCTCAATAACTCTGACACCAGGATTGGTCAGGGTGACCATCACTCGATGAAGAAGAACATAGTTTAGGGTCCAAATGAAGGTCGGAGACACTTCAACCTTTACTTAAACTCTACATTTTGTTAATTTGGGTAATATGAGCCTCTGCCAAATTTAGTCTTAGACCAAATTGTCTTTGAAATGTCTTCTGGTCTGGAAACCTACAAAGGCACACTAAAATTAAGACTAACAGACTATTTCGTCAATCACAAACTTTTTTGTCTGATTGACTAAACCATTGCACTGCTGTTAGGCTTTCTAAACAAGTCTTGACTATATATGATGACATAGAACTTAAAGCAAAGTGATGAGGGTTTTATTTCTATGGTTTGACGAGCGTCTGGACCAGATTCTTCGATCATTATTTGTATGTCATTACATTTGTTATCGACACACAATATTGATTTTAAATCCGCCCCGTGGCCTTTATTTCCATATCAGTGTTATTATGTATCTATTCATCTACTATGCCAATCGGCCCCCACTCCGGTTGGCCCTGTAAGAATTTCATACAACAAACAAGTCGCTCTATAAGAATGTAAATAACGAAATTATTCAAATAACGCCGGACCTTTGACCACAAATTAGAATACATAATAAAAACTGTAACACTTATGTATCAAATTTTATATATTTTACCATCAAGTCGGGCATTTAGTAAGTTATGTTTCGGCTGATCGACCTTGGGTCTGTATTAGCATCTATAACTCAAGTGGTTAATGATTGATATTGCGACATTAATGAATAATTTACTCATTTTACGATGTAGTGTAACTAAAGTATACTCGGACACATGTGAGGCGGACCTAGCCCTGCCTTGACGTGACAGCTGCCAGTGAAGCAATCTGGATCGTAAATTAGATGGGTTATAGCGGCTCACTGCATGAAGCAAGTTAATAAACATATTACTCAAACATGGGACATTTATGAGATTCCCTTTCGGTTTACTTATTTACCAAACCTTCGACAAAATATATGGTTTCGATTAATGGGATTCAAGATATTAAGCAATCGGAATTGTCAGCTACAAATTCAATGCAATATTTAAATAAGTGTTTTTTCTTTATTTAGGCTTTCTTTTAGCGTTCACTTTCTATGCTCTATTCCCACCGGTCAACGTTCAAAATTTCACGGATCCCGTTTTAAAAGCGCTGACGTGTGACTGCATAATTGCAAATGTCTTTGTTATATATCAACGCTCGTTATAAAAGCACTCCGGCGTATGAGGCCTCATGTTACAAGAAGTGGGCTAACTTATAGAATGACCTCACAAAACATCCTGTTAGGGGCTTAATCAAATGGTGCTGCCTATTGAAACATGTTCTGTCCAATCGATTAATTTATTATCAATATGTGACAATGATATAAGAATTTGATTTATTTATATCGATTTTTATTATTGATATTGATTTTAAGGAACAGCACTTAATTTATTTGTGCTATGTCATAAACTTTTATCGATTTTTCCGCCATAGTTTTTATTGATTTTAGATAGACTTTGATCATAAATCGCTTGTCATCTTCATTCACTTACACCGTGGCCCAAGCGCCCAACACACAAGATCGAGAATATTTCACCTAAATCGTTACGATACATTACGCTGGTGATGCGGTTGTACAACCAATTATAGTGAGGAATATCGCTTATCTCCGTGACTAGTCACATGTCCACACGTCGAAGGAATCCATTAAATGTTTTGTAATTCACGAAATTGAAACTCTACCTATTCAGCTAATATCTCATTTTAAAAGGCTTTTAGCGATACTCGTGGCTTAATTAGCCTTTCGCCGCATCGGTGGACTCATCACTGTAGCGTTAACGGTAGTTCGCATTCGGCAATTATCGATAGCAATGATCACCTAAGGTGTAAGGACATCTACTGTAAGGGTGCTTCCATTAAAATGGAGCTAAGCTGTGCGGAGCTCAATAACCAATCACAACGCATTGAAATAGTCAAACAAGGCATTGACATTGTCAAAATCTTTACGTAATGTCGATTGAACTATGCACAGCTCCTGTCTATCCGGTCCACATTAATAGAAACACATCTGAAGACGTCGTTCGGTGACCGAAGCAAATTAGATTCAAGACAAGTTCGATGGTCGCACTAGGTGAAAGTCATGAGCATCTCAGATCCAGGGAACTGTCCGAGTACCTACCTAAAGGTACGAATAGATTCGGACGAGAACCCGACTTTACGTATTACGTCACTAACAATGCATTTATTTTGTTTCAGGTAATTAAATACTCCACTGTTACAACTTCGGATGGGGATACAAGGGTAAAACGATTCAACTTTTGTCATTAATGGTCAGTTGCTTCAAACGGTTGGTTATCGTAAGATAAGTCATTTAACAGTTCACGATACATAACTTACATAAAGTATATAACGCTGTCAAGTACAAAGCTGTTTAATAGCTTACGACTCTGACACTCTGACTCTGATAAAGTTATTCGAAGACAGTAGAAATTCTCGAATTTTCATTTTCTTATGTTTGTTGAGACTGACATTTCGAGTTAACTTTTACTGGTGTATGAATGTATGTTGAAGCAACTCGCCCTAAGATGACTTGATCGACAGCGTTCTTAAAGCCCATATCACTTAACTCTCGCCACCTGATTCGCGCCCTATATAACATCCCTTACAAATATGCACCCACTGTCTGTGTAAACTAAAAAAACTATTTCTAGTACATATTTGTATTTGAGTTACAATTCTTATTTTTCGTTCATGTTCTAACTCCTAAAGTGCTGATATTGAAGGGA
This sequence comes from Cyclophora punctaria, assembly GCA_951394245.1. NCBI lineage: Eukaryota > Metazoa > Arthropoda > Insecta > Lepidoptera > Geometridae > Cyclophora > Cyclophora punctaria. The sequence continues at coordinate 14,181,826 of OX596167.1, forward strand.
CAAAACATCGAACAAACAAGGACACACAGACAGATCATCCTTCATGATATAAGCTATTAATTATTCACAATGGAAATATCGTGACGACTATATTGAGGTATAGTTCATTAGTGAGTCAAAAACCATATTAAAGTACCTCTCAATCATTTGTTTAGTCAACTATGACGTTGAAATAAGCCATTACTACATTTTTATTGTTATTACCTTCATAGATTGTTGGTATGCGAATTAATGGATTTTCATACCTTTTGTAGTCAATAACATTGTTTCCTGCATTTTGTGTGGACAATGAAATATCTAGTTGTCTTTAGGTAAGGTTAGGAAAGATTTAAGTCGACCGTTTTTTGGTAGGATTATCTTGTGCTGTTTCTTATAATGTTTCTTAATGTATATTTTTTTGGGCGATCGCCAAATGAGTTATTACATGCCGTTTAATACATTCTCAAAGAGTTCATTCGATACATATGAGTATATTGGTGATCGGAGGATTTATGGAAAGCCAGTAGCAGTGCGATAGAGGTGGCCAAATTCTGGTCCGGACACATATAAATAAAATAAATAACCATATTGACTCGATAAGAAGAAGGTGATCGATATATTAAAATCAAAAGATTACCTTACCTCCTGCATCCAAACTTACATCTTCATTATGTTGGTATACCTGCTTATATTCAAATTATTTATAACAACTGGTGCTTTATTGAAATTAGTTAAAATGAAAATCACCATTAGTCCATCGAAAAGTTACATTTGGGGTTGCGTTTTTTAGAGGACGCAATTTTATTTTTTTGATGTGTAGGGGGGGTCAGTGTAAAGCTAAAAACAAGTTTGTGGGGTCGCCACCCTTGTCCCACGGCCGCCATCATGAAAATAAGGGTTGAAATGGTTTTTACGATATATCTCTTAAACTATTAATTTGATAAAAACATTTTTTTAACATTTTTGTTGCAAATTAAATTCTCTACAACTTTGGTCCAGTAACTTTTTGTCGTAGAACTATAAATAAAAAAGTTATAAGCGAAAATGTTCAGAAATTTTAAAAGTAAAATTAAGAGACATAAGGGGCATTACAGCTGCTGCTGATCCTAATACCGATCTATCGAAGGTCGTAGTTCGATTAGGTGGGTTCCATTTGCTCATGTCGTTCATAGGTGCGATTGGATATATCATGTCTGGTAGTGGACTCGAGGATATCTTCAAATTAATTTATGCTGAGAACTGTGTACAGCACATAATGTCTGGACATGCTTATGGTAGGGCTGTACGTGCTCATTTACTAGTGCATTTATCAGAAACAAAAATATTTATGGATTCAATAGAATTTACAGAAGAAGAACGAGATTTTCTGGATGATAATAGTACTATAAGTGAACACGTACAGCCCTACCATAAGCATGTCCAGACATTATGTGCTGTACACAGTTCTCAGCATAAATTAATTTGAAGATATCCTCGAGTCCACTACCAGACATGATATATCCAATCGCACCTATGAACGACATGAGCAAATGGAACCCACCTAATCGAACTACGACCTTCGATAGATCGGTATTAGGATCAGCAGCAGCTGTAATGCCCCTTATGTCTCTTATTTTTACTTTTAAAATTTCTGAACATTTTCGCTTATAACTTTTTTATTTATAGTTCTACGACAAAAAGTTACTGGACCAAAGTTGTAGAGAATTTAATTTGCAACAAAAATGTTAAAAAAATGTTTTTATCAAATTAATAGTTTAAGAGATATATCGTAAAAACCATTTCAACCCTTATTTTCATGATGGCGGCCGTGGGACAAGGGTGGCGACCCCACAAACTTGTTTTTAGCTTTACACTGACCCCCCCTACATATCAAAAAAATAAAATTGCGTCCTCTAAAAAACGCAAGGTTAGGCCTAAAAAATGTAACATTTCGATGGACTACATATGCTGAAAGATTTTCTGAAATTGACGCATAGACGACGTAGATAAGATGTTTTTCTTTTCCCAATTAACATTTACAAACATACACACAATTGATGCCTCTGGTTTTCAAAGTTGGTTAAAGTCGTTGTCTTTGCCAATAACCTACCAGTGGGTGTGGCTACTGATTTGAAAACGAGTCTAGAAAGAATACAATTTATAATTTATGAGCGCGATGGTTTGATTACGTCCTTGATATTAAAATATGTTTTTGTTTCTTAATAATAATTTAGCGGTAAAATATATCCTATTTATAAATGTATTAGTTTTTGTGACTTATTAACTTTGTTTAATTTATAAGTGTTTACTTTTTTCTTGCAAAAATCTTCAAAATATTCCAAAAATTCTTTGGGAAAGGGTACCAAGGAGGGGTAGGCCTCGTCATTTCGGTGTGCGCGACACCTGAACATATAATAGCAAAGTAAATGGAAATAGTGTATTTGAAATATGAAAGTCAGTCTCGTTAACAACTCACTCATTCAAACATTACTGTGTAAAATCAGGAATATTCCATGTATCACAGGATACAGTACAATACACAGATACAATTAAACCACGTGATATAGGTCTAGGACACGTGGTACTAGTGTACTCCAAGAAGTCACATCGTGCTTCCATTCTCACGGTCTTATGTCACAGAATCGATGCATACATTCATTGATTTCGAGTACGTCAGTTGCCCACGCTGGTGTCGAAGTCTTTAGACCGCCTAAAGGCCTCCTACATGGTCCGATTGAAACAACCGGGACGGACTGCTTAACATGCCCTACGAAGCACGGTAGCGATAAGATTGGAATACCACTATACGTCCCATCCAAGTAGGGACAGAGGTGCACGTTGCTTAACAATCTCAATGATCTAACTTCACTTCGTCAAACTACGACACGAGCGTTACAATCGCTGCAATAGAAGTACGATCAAGCTTCTCATCAGTAGGTAACTCAAGTCATTTACAAACAAAACCAACATCCTTACAGCCGCCATTATTCCTAATCGATCGATTAGTATCTACGATAACGAACAATAACATTTTTAAGCCAGTATAAACTATAGTACGCGGCCAATACTGTTACTCATTGACCAATAGAGGGAGATAGATAGGCTAAAATAAGTTTCATGGAATGTTAAAGTTGTCACGTTACTGTGGGCAAATGCGTCTCATCTCACAGAAGATATCAGTACAGTACAGTACAAAGAATGAGCTTGGGTTAAGAAAAAAATAACACACCTAATAATAGAGTGAGTAGCACCTACTGCCGTGTACTACACGGACCTTCGTCTGCGGACTTCAGTCCTTAATTATGGGCAATAAATTAGGCTTTTATTGCCTAAGGATCGGAAGCGACCTTCGCTTGATGAGCGCGGATTGTTTCTCAGATCGACCAGGTCTCAACACAAAGAACACGCGGCGCGTTCTCATCGGTCGGATCAGCTCATCACGACTCTACTGCTTAATAGGATCGCAATTGTTCAGTTAATAGATCAGACGATTGTATAGATCAGTCAGTTGGCTACTTGGAGTTGTATTACTACGGCTATAGTATTTCCTGTTTACAAGCTTGCATGTGTAGCAAAAAATGGTCATCTAAAAATTTGTTAATTAAATAGCAGCCCACCGCGGTTTTAGGGAGTGCTTAGCAGTTCCGGTTGTCTCAATCGTTAGACCATTTCGGAGGCCTTTAGGTGGTCTAAAAATTGCAACACCAGGGTTGGTCAATAACCTACTCAAAATGACTGAATAAACGCGGTTTTACTCCCAATTAGAAAGTATTTGCCTGTACGGTCGGCAAAGAAAGTGGTCTAACCCTAAGGCAGCCTAAGGTTGAATTCCATGAGTATTGTGTATGTGTACAGTCATGGAGGAATGATAAGATTCATTTGTCGACCGAACGCACTGGCCTTTCCACTGTGGGGTGAAATATTATAAGTAAGGCTGTCAGAATCTAGTATATCTCTCTAATCAGGCATGTTACTAAACAGATAGGCACGAGAGGAAATTGAATAGCGAGGTCGAACCATTTCTAAAAATGTAATACTTAGGACTTTTTATAAAATCTATGCCAAGGCGCAGATGAACACAAAAAGCTAAATTCTAAAACATCTATAAGAGAATAAACTGCGTTCTTGCGTCGACCTTGCTCTATAAGCAATGTTTTTTTTATAAAACTCTGTTTTTATCAAAGCTAATTTAGTCATAGGAATGGATGTCAACTGATAGTTATTTCGATTCAATTAGTTGTTTAAAGATGAAGCTATAAAAAGTTGTGTGTTGTGTCGTCGTGGCGCTAAGAAACGGAGCGACTTTCGGTGTCCAATCCAATATTTCTTACAATAAACTATTAATCGACCTGTACCAATATAATTATGACAATCGGGAAAGGTTTGTTTGTTCAAGACAATATAGGAGTGCGTTTTAAAATCCCTAAATTCCCACGGGAATAGAACGGGCACAGCCAAGATAAGAAACCTCGAGTATTGCTAGATAAATATATATTTTGCAAAACAGTGCTTTAAGTCTCTCCAATACTTATTTTCATGTTTATAAATAAAGCAGGTAATAATAATATTTTGTTTTTTCAACCGATAATATAACTCATTTTATATTTTTTGTGCGCGATACAATTTAAAAGGACCGGATAACGTTAAAAGTCAAAAAACAATTATAAAATAATTCACAAACTGATTGATATCGTTTCGTTCACTTGTTTTACGACTTCCGCGTTATTAGATTTTATTTTGTCACTTTATTTCTGCAGAGAGCGAGTTATTTTCAACTTTTTGCTTGTTCCATTACGGTTGCAATTACCAAATAGCCAAGTCTGTTTTCGGTATCGACTGCGGCAGCGGGCAGTTACTGCAAGCCCACTACTGGTTTCTGCGAATCTCTATGACATTTCGAGCGCGGCGACACTGCTGCCTGCAGCCGCTACTGAAAGACCTATATATATATATACAGGGTGACACATAAGACGTAATACGAAACATGTTTTTCTAACTTACCTACCTAGTGCTAATAATCCGAACTATGTTTCGTGTTGTTTAAATAATCGCAATCGTTGTACCATTGTTTTAATTATTTTGGTTATTTTTGACCCCATCATGGTTACCCTAACTACTTTGTGGAAAACAAAAAGGTTGAAACTACTTTGTTGTAAACACTCACCTTCTTTATCATCATGACTGATAATTTAAAAATAAATGATAATGTGACAAGTGCCTAATAAGTATAACTAACATGACGTCACATGACGTCACCAAACGTCCATAGGGTGACCAAACTTACAGGAATTTATTAAATTATTTTGTTAGAAAATTAGCAAAAGTTATTTAGATGAATTTTAATTAGTGATGTAGTGAATAACGTTCTTTGTCACTAACCTAACCATAATTAATTATTTTGTACTACGTCTTCTGTGTCGCCCTGTATATATATAGGTAAATTTATGGCTATACTGAGTTTGGCTAGAAGTTCAGTGTATTTACAGTTATGTAATCCTAAATTTTATTGATATAGGTAAACCGTTTTTTCCGCGAGTCCAATGGAAGATTAATGGAAAACCAGTAACAGTGAAAACCAGTAATAGAGGTTGCTAAATTCCGGTCCAATCACATATATAAATAATAACTACATTGACTCGATAATAAGAAGAAGTATTTTTCAAACTTCGTGATTTGCACACTCACACGGTACTACCCCGAACTTCGTAAGAAAAGGTAAATACATCGGTAACTACTGTAAAATTAATTAAACTCAATCAAAAATGTAAGATAGCAGATCAAGTTTCAATATTGTTATCAAAGAATCAAAATCAGTCATAACTCATAAGAAACGACCAACTAGTGTTGTTCACTTACCAATTTTTGTATGAAGAATTATTATTAAAAAAAATATATAAGTATACCCACCGAATTGAGAACCTCCTCCTTCGGTTTTTGAAGTCGGTAAAAATAAGTACATGAGCATAATGGGACTGACATGTATATGAATTTTTTTAAACGTTCCTAATTTAAATATAGATGAAATAAAAAATGCTATACAATACTGAACTTGGGCCATTTATTGGTCACATAATATCATAAAAAACCGCAAACAATTAACACAATCAAGTTATCAACTTCGATTGTCACTATCGTTCCGGTAAAATAACATACCTTCATGTAACAATGCACACCTACATTTTTGTTCACAAGTTTAATTAATACTTGTCTACAGCAAGTACAGTTGGCAAAACTTAAACTGTTACGCATTATCGTACTTTGCCAATTCAAAATTCGATAATTTTCACTATGGGATCGGCATGCCGTGCTTGGTTAGAAATATTTTTAGATTAAATAATTATAAAGAAAATTTTCACTGACATTGTAGTTAATGTAGAAACAAGAAGTTGTTGTAAAAAACAATATGACAAAGTGGTTAGCATGCTCATCAAGTCGATCCATCTAAATGCCGTACTTAAGAACTTTGCCATTTACACACTTTTTTAATAACTTCGCATGTCATGACAGTTTTGAAATTCATAACTTGACAAAGTAATAAAGCGAAGTATTTTTGTTTGCCGACTGTACCGCGTACCTACTTGGTACATAATACAAATCGCTCACATTTCATCGCGCGCCGCGTGGACAAGGAAACAGATTGTAAGGTCACTTGTTTTAGGTACAAGCTTTTTTGAGCTTTAATTAAACTTTAAGTTCGCTCTACACTTAATTTTTAAATGTTTCTGGAACATTGTTTAATGATTTGACACTTGAAATGCTTAAGTGGTGGTATAAATTGTTGTTACGTATTAAAAACTCCTTTCTAGACTATTAAAGTGCTTCGAGATATGAAAAGTACAAGTACGAGTATAAGCGAATGTCTTGCTTGTTGACTTTTAGAGGGAGATGGGTAGTTTCTGTTTTGTACAGCGTTATCTTTGTCACACCCTCAGTTAAATCACTATAGAGCTAAATAACAATAATTATACTCAATTTTTTGGATTGGAACAAAATGTGGACCAATGTCGTCAATTTTCCAGCCGAAGACGATTGCTCCTGAAGAGGAAAAAGGTTTAGTAATTTTATTTCATTCTTACTCTATCTCTAAACCTTTTTCCTCTTCAGAAGCAATCGTCTTCGGCTGGAAAATTGACGACATTTTACCACATTTTGTGCCAACCCAAAAAAATAAATTATAAGTATTACTAGACTTCAATTAAGCTACTATTAGTATCAGTCAGATTCCATATTGCTAAGAGCTTCGTTTGAGTTTAATTAACCATTTTTGAACTTGTGCGGGGGTTTTTGAATAACACAAAATGAAACATTTAAGACAACAAATATTCTGCCAGTATTTTCAGTTTCACTAGTATAATTTAGAAATATTGCTAAATATGTACGAAAACGTTAAATTATTTAAATGTTCAATATATAATAACTAATCCATGACTATAAGTAGCACTGGTACTTTGATTTAGCAACTGTTAAGTGCTAATACTTAGATACTTAGTATCGAGCGGTTACCATAGTTGAAATAATTAGAAGTAAATTGTATCGACTTCCTGCCCCACGTATAATTATGTTTATTGACAAATGTTTTATCTATTAAACGTTTTTAATGACCAATAATAACAACTGTAACTATTTACATTTTAAATACCTCCGTTTATTGTACATATACTAAACATTTTGCGTTAAATTCTTTGTATCGGGCATGTTAACAGGAAACAAACTTTTGAATTTTAATTTATAACTTTTAACATAATACTTGTTTTAAAACCTTTTATTTACACCTAACTATATTTTACCCTGTTAGCATATAGTTTAATTTATCGCGCTATCTTTTCAACAATTATTGATTTTTTGTTTTACCATTTTCAACCCGACGACGGTGGGTCCTCCGAGTATAATTTAAGGATTGTTGAGAATTCCAACCGATTAATTATTTGGAAACAATTTATAAAACAAAAGACAACCGATAAATTACTATTGATGGATGGGCCCACTCGGCCTTCCGAACATAGTTTATCGCGAATGCGTTCGCTATTTTTGTTCGGATTAAAGGTATCCAATTTAAAATTAACATAAGAATAGGGATCAAAGTAAACATGGGACGGGTTTATGGTGGGTTTTAATTGAATATTCACCTGTGGGTACCAATTTTGTGAAGATAAGCTTCGATGCAGTCGCCCGCGGTCGTGACAGCCGACAGGGTAAATATACATTCATCTCGCACGCAATGGATTTTGATTAAGATATTCCTTAACGAGAACTATTGACGACCATCTCAGAGTTTATAGTCCTATAGTTCGTGATTATTCACAATTTACTTTAGACTGACAGGTTCGATGCAAATTGGTGTACATTCTTGAGTTCAACTGATATAAAAAACCTCTGACATTCAAAAAGTCACTTATACATCATGGTAGAAGACTAATTACAGTCTTAGTGATGTGCTCAGCCTTTTAAAATAGACCTACCTGGACAGAAATGATCTTTGCATAACACATTGAACCTGAACATAAACATCAAATGATATAGAACTCAAAGACGATGATACTGATATTGAAATAAATTAACTTGTTTGATAACATCTAATCAACACGTATGGTTATCAAAACGAAATATCGAAGTGAAATAGAAATTTAGGAATCTAACAATATATTTTTACAATGACTACTTTCACGTAACTTTCTGTTAGGTACCGTAATCAGGGAGTTCTTTGAGGAAAAGTGGGATAAAGTTGGCTGTATCTTTCAAGAAATGCCAGATTCAATGCTGGCGAAATGTTAATTTTATTTTGTAATTAATTAATATTAAAATGATGTCTAAATTTCTCTCAAGTATAAGTTGAATTCTACATTTAAAAATTTACGAAAAGAAACGCCGTTAGCTGCGTTCTGCGCATTTAAAATAAACACTAAATAGAATCCAGCTGACTTTCACGTTGATTTTAAGAACAAAATTAAACTATTAATATGCGATGGTTGGCCTCTGCCACGAGATAAGATTCAGCTGCCTCTAGGAAACTCTTTGTTTCACTATCTTGATTGCATTTAAATTAATATTTTTAAACCTCTGTGTAAATTATGGCTGAGTAGTGATTAAATTACAATAGCTGCGCTTCAACAATGGATGGCTTGTAAAGGGATTCGTTAATGTTGAGTTTTTTGAACTAGGTAGATTCCAATACTTGCATATAAGAGCGCGAACCGACAGCAGTTTCTAACGTAGAAAGAAATAACTAATGTTATATAGAAAACACTAGCAGCACACCGCGGTTTTACCCGCATCGTGCCCCCCTTCTCGTGGGAATTTCGGGATTAAATATAGCCTTCCCGTTAAATGTGGCTATCCATTACAATTGGTAGTTATTGTTTTTTGCGTTAACGCGTTCACACAAACAAAAAACAATCTCTTCATCTTTTTAATCCCGATGGGTTCTCATATCTCATAATCTACTTTAAAGACACACTTTGTCACAAAGGTACTTGTATTCTTTTCAATAAGTAACAAACATTAGAAATTCGCCCGTTTCCCATACAAAAGTGTAATTTGTCGCAGATGGTCGAATGACACCACAATACTCTAACACCATATACTCGTAGTAATTACACGCCAATTATATGTTACATACTACGTACTTTCTATCAGCAAACGGACGCTATTTTTGGGTTTATATGAGAGAAATAAGTATATAAGTATTCTCGTTGTCATACATCTATTTAGCGTGGTTACATTTGATTCGGTTTTTATTGTATATCTGACTAGCAGCGCCCCGCGGTTTTACCCGCGCTGTGCTCGTTCCCGTGGAAATTTCGGGATGAAAAATAGCCTATAACCTTCCCGTTGAATGTTGAATGGCTATCTATTACAAAAAGAATTATTCAAATCGCACTGGTAATTCCCGAGATTAGAATTTTACCTCTTTCTAATATTAGTATAGATTCAATTTTATTATTTATATAAGTTTATTAGTTTCCGAGATTAGCGCGTTCATATAAACAACAAAAACATACTCTTTAGCTTCATTAAAGGATAGATTTGTTTATTTATTTATTCATTAGACACTACAACAATATAATCACTTTGCACTTACAATTAAGTTATAAATAATTTATGTTTTATTTGTTATTTAATAGTATTTGTATATCTGTAGTGTGACCACTAAATAGATCATTGTATGTAACGTAAGAACTCCGCTCTTCCGTTAGTCTCACCATTCTGACAAATTGTTGAGTAGCAAACGCCGCTGTCTTCGAGAACGAGGACGTCAGCACAAATAGTAAGAATAAAGCCCATTTACTTTTATATGAATCAATCAATGAGAATGCGAGAGGATTGAATATTATACAAATGTTTACAATGTCACATCGATTGCGAGACGACCGCTCTTTGGTTTTGACCCTTTGCAATAGGTTATACTTTAGTGGGAGGAATGTTAAGTGCCGTGATCGGAGAGGTAGAAAATACTGTTACCTTGTTGATAATAATGAACCAACTTACTGTCAAGACTATCAAACTAACATACATTTTTAATCCTGAGTTTTTTTAAAGGCTTCACAATGTAGTACGTGTAACTGTAGACCGTCTGTATGCGTTAGGTGACCTAATTAGGGGAACGATGTGATAATACACCATTTAATAATTCATCTACATCGAATAATGCTCTCGAAAGATTAGAAGCTTTATTCATAAATGCTTATTAACAGTATTTCAGCTATGAAATGTTTTATCCCTTTACTACATTCGGTAGTTTCGAAAGAGCAAGAGAGGTACAACACTTTATAACTGTTATGTAGTAACTGTTATAAAGCGGTAGGCGTATAACATTTACATTTATTTTTATGGATTCTGTCCTTCAAGGACTAAAGTCCGTTAACTGCAAAAGATACCAAACTTACCTATATATGGATATTGTAAAACTAACCTTTAAAACGAATTGTAACAAACCACATGGGTCAAAAATCTCATTAAACCAGATCCAAAAAGTGTGAAAGGTCACAAAGGCTCTACTTACTTTTACGTAACAGTTTTCGCAATGGACCTGTAACATGTAGAGTATTAAATATACACGGAAATTGTGAACTTCGTAAACTTGTATAGAACGCGGCCGAGTGTTTTACTCGTCGACATCTGGCCTGTTGCCGATGTATAGTACTAATTTAAATAAATACGTTCGAGAGTAGGTTAGTGGCTAACCCTGATGTTGAAGTTTTTAGACCTTCTAAAGACCTCCGAAGTGGTCTATCACTGGAAATATCCGGGACCGACGGGACGGGACCTGTAAAGTACGGTAACGCTCAGATAGAAATGCCACCCTTGCTTTTGCTTAACAATTAAGTCGCTTAGCTACGAGATAGAAGATTAGTTACTTATGGCATAGTCGGGTAGTTTACAGTTTTGTACAGTTATTTGTGAGAGTGTGAGGTTACTCGATAGTTGATTTACACTGCGACATCACAAGGCTGACCGATACAATTTCAACACAACGCAAATTTTACTTCATTGATTTTAATTGTACTGAAATGACAACTGACATTCGATTGATGCAACATAATAATAGCCTTAACTAACGGGTAACAAAGAAATCGATGGACCGTGACATTTATTGTTCATCTAACTGAATTAGAAATACAATATTGCAATAAATATTACTATATGTATTTATACTAATATTATAAAGACGTAAAGTTTCTTTGTTTGTATGTTCGAGCTAATCTCAGGAAATTTCAGTTCGATTTGGATAATTCTTTTTGTAATAGATAGCCACATTCAAAGGAAAGGTTAGAGGATGTTTTTCATCCCCGTAATTCTCACGGGAACGGGCACAAGGCGGGTAAAACTGTGGGGCGCTGCTAGTATGCTATATGACAGAGTTAACTTTACAGAAAGCCGATCATCTCCCTCTAAAGGTCAACGCGGAGTTCTATCTGCCGGGTATTGTACTTGCACTGATTGGGTCGACATAGGGCTACTGTCAGCTACTCGCAAATGTCACACAAGGAACGAATGACATAATGAATTTATGTGCAGACTTTCACATTCATACCAAGATTGTTATTAGTTGCTGCAAATTGTTTCATATCATCAAGCGTTGGGTTCGTTCATTACAAATAAGTTAGCTAACCAAAAAGTTTACTAAAAAGCTAGGATGTTCCTGAAAACATTCTGACGGATTGAGATGGTCTTCGAGGCTCTTGAAACAAGAAGAGGAAGAAAACCCTATTCAGGAAGTCGGTTAATATCCATTCGAAAATCACTGGGCAGTTTGAAGTTGGTTTACCTTGTCAGACCCAAAGGACTAAAACAGTGCAGAAAACACAGATTACACTTAAACCATTTGACATTTCATCCAGTAGTAATTTCAAGACAAACATCACATTAAGCTCTTAGCTCGATACTGGGTTACAACTCTATTTAATGACTCGCTAGTCTAGTACTTAATACCTTATAGTGCAATAAATGTTGGACAACATTTAATGGCACGCCATTAGGGTCAATATTTAATGGCATTCGTGTAAAAGTCGGGAACAATTATAAAGTTGCATAGAGATGCGCCGACGACCAGTGCTTACCAGCCCGATATGCATACTTCCGGCGCCTGTAAGCGCATTCTCTATACCGATAAGCGCTGGCTTATGATTGTAGGGATTCTTTATCGTAGGGATCGTTGAGATGGAGCCACTATCGGTCACCCATCAAAGTCCTACTAATATTATAAACTAGCAGCGCCCCGCGGTATTACCCGCGTTATTCCCGTTTCCGTGGGAATTTCGGAATGAAAAGTAGCCTATAACCTTCCCGTTGAATGTGGCTATCCATTACAAAAAGAATTTTTCAAATCGGTTCAGTAGTTTCTGAGATTAGCGCGTTTAAACAAACAAACAAACAAACAAACAAACAAACAAACAAACAAACAAACAAACAAAACAAACTCTTCAGCTTTATAATATTAGTATAGATGCGAAAGTTTGTGAGGACCGATGTATATATGATGTAATGCTTGTTACTCTTTCACGAAAAAACTACTGGACGGATTTAGTTGAAACTTTACAGTATTATAGGTTATACATCAGAATAACACATAGAATATGTTGTATCCCGAAATTCCCGCGGGAACGGATACAACGCGGGACGCGGCTAGTAGTATCTAAGTGGCATTCTGCTTATCTATTGCTATAACTTAAAACTACTTAGTCAAACTACGCCACGCCTCCACGAGTCTACAAAGTAAGGGCCTATGCACACCACGTTTTTTAAACGCGCCGTCGACGCGCGTTTGTAGCGATACAGACGCGATACGCACGCAAGTCAGACGCAGCCTATAGACCTTTGCACACCTGATGCAAACGCGCGTGTGTAGCGATGCAGACGCGATGCAAACGCGCGTGTGTATCGATACAAATGCGCTGGCATTTTGCGTTTTTAAGCAGAACCTCGTCAACAGTAGCAAGATGGCGTCGGTCGAGACAGCATTGATTACATGCGCTTTGCTATTAATTTTAAAAAAAAAGAAGAAAAAAAATTACCGACGTTTTTGGGTACACCCATTTACAAGCGAGAGAAGATTGTGTGGACATTATACAACAACGTTTAGAAAATTAATAGGACATGAAAAAAAATTTGCAAATTGTTATCGAATGTCGTATTCATCATTTCAAGAACTTCTTGAAATTCTTAAACCGGAATTAACTCGTCAAAATACAGTGCTAAGATCATGTATATCGGCGGAAGAACGTTTACTTATAACAATAAGGTAAGAGAGACATTTTGTCCATTGATTCAAAGTTTTATTTTTATCAATGCTTATAAAATTAACAAAGTTTGGGTAACAATATTTGATATACATGGAGTTTTAATGAGAGCAAAAAAAAAATTACTCTGTAGCTTCATCATACCGATCGAAAGGCTTCATCATAAGGATCATTTTTTGCTAAATAACATAGTGTCAGAAATAAAAGGAAGACCATTAATTTTAACATTTATAATACAAAATTAAACAATTTATCAAGTTTTTTAAATTAAAATAGTGTCTTTCTCCCCATGTGGCATAGCCTTGGGACGCCCTGTATATTAAACAAAACTGCCTGCTAATCAGCCTACTATGAGTGAGTAAAAAATTAATTTGTCGTTTGATGACCTATGTTTATTTTGGAAAGTTTCACTCATAGTGCACCGTCAAAATATTGCAAAATTAAAATATTACCATTAGGTTAATTATCAAATCAATCATTATTATTTTTAAAATTGGAAAAAAATAATTACGAATGTTCCATTCAATCGTACATGTTCGTAAGTATTTCCGAATCATTTGAGGGGGAATCAATGCAATCTAAGTTTATTTGTGTTCTTCCTGAAGTACTTGCTTGTTCGATTGTATTTGTTTGTTGATAAGTTCTGTAGCCACAAGGTTCTAATGTACTTTCTTGTTCAATTCTTTGTGTTGGTTGATAACTTGAATAGCCAGAAGAGCGATTTGCTTGACTTCCAGAATTATATCCATACTGATCGGTAAACGGCGCGATGTTTGATGTTCCTATTGCTTTGTATCTGCGAATTAAATTTATTATCTCTGCTTTTGCATCTAACTTATATTCTTCCTTGATGGTAGAAAAATCTGGAACTAATGACAATAAAAATAATTTATCTGGATGATCAGTCGTATTTGTTTCTTCAGACCGTTCAAAATGAGCAGTAAGAGCTTCAAATAATTTATCTTGTCGGTCTTCATGGGTTACATTATTTTTTGGCTTCTTTGGTGGCATCGGTTTTAAAAAATCTAAGCCCTCAGTGGATGTTTCTTGTTCCACATCACTTTGAGAGTTGTCAGAACACTGACTTGATGGTCTGATTTCAGCAAGTGGATCTAAAAAGTTTAAAATTTTAGAGTACATGTAGGGTTTCTTTGCTTTAGTCCCAGATCCACTAGCGCAACGCTTACTCTTCGCTCTGTCTCGGTTATAGGAGTCTTTAATGCTCTTCCATTTTTTTTGGAGTTCGATTGCTGAAAAATAAAATATTATAATTTTTTACAGGTATTTAGCAACAGGGTGCCATTTTTCAGATATTCACTACGACTTCAAGTGCGGAATAACTACTGCCCGGGTTATAGTCCGTGAAACAGTGAAAGTTATATGGCAAAAATTGAAAGTTATTTCTATGCCAGAACCAACCGAAGAATCTCATCTTAAAACAGCAGAAGGATTCAATAAATACGCAAATTTTCCCAATTTAATAGGTGCCATTGACGGAAAACATATTCGCATCATAAAACCACAACATACTGGATCAGAATATTACAATTATAAAAATTTCTTCTCAATCGTGTTACTTGCAATATGTGATGCAAATTACAATTTCATTGACATAGATGTTGGATGCTATGGGAAGAGTGCAGACTCGACTATAAATGATTTTAGTGAATGGACCAAAAAGATAAAACAAGGAAACTACGGAATACCAAATCCAAGACCTATATCTGAGAACGGAGCACCTGTGCCATTTACATTTGTTGGGGATGAAGGATTTGCGTTATCTGAACATTTACAGAGACCATACCCCGGAAAGTTTTTACCGCGAGAAAAGAGAATATATAATTATCGTTTGACACGTGCAAGACGTTTTATTGAATGTACATTTGGCTTGCTGAGTAATAAATTTAAAATTTTTAATCGACCATTGAACGTAAGCGTAGACTTCAGTGTGGACATTGTTAAAGCTTGTTGTTTATTACATAATTTTATACGCAAGCGTGACGGTTATAAATTTAGTCATACTTTGAGCATTGCTGGATTAGAAGACCGGCCTACTGGAGGAAGTTTGATTTCAATTGGTAGACGATCTCAAACAAGCGGAACTGCAATCCGAAAAATATGTACTGATTATTTTAATAGCGAAGAAGGTGCAGTGCCATGGCAAGATTCAAAAATTTGAAATCTTGGAAATAAAAGTGTTTTATAATAAAAGTAGGTACTAACTGCCGTCGTCACTACTTATTCATTACATATTCGCAACATTGTAATAAACAGTTACATTCACGGATAGGTAATCCATAGTCAGCGAGACAATGAGAACTGAAGATATCGTGTAGTTACTTTATTAAATTAAATTAATCCTTGCTAGATCACACATTTTTATAGCTATTATCAGTTTTAGTTACGTATTTATTTATGAATTTGTAAAAGTAGGTAAAATAAAGTTGGTTCATTAATTCATTATTCTCAATGTTTAGTGTGGTAGGTATCTGTTAGACCACTTTCAACTGTTCGGTAGGTTTATCCAACAATATCGCGCCAGTTGGTGCCTACTGCTTAGGTAGGTACATGCGGTCGCTGCGCACGAATGTCGATGAATAGTTTTTACTTTATGGTATGGTATGGGTAACCTCAGGATTGTATGTTTACGTGTAAGTATTTGGAAGTTAGTAGTACCTTTAAGAAAGTGCTCTACCGCCAATTATGGGGTACCTAGGTAGATTAAACCTCTAGTTTTTTTATGAAACATTGCGAAAATGGTCGATGTGGATCTGTGACGTCATCGGACGTCATCGGAGTCGTGACGTGTACTGTGTGTCGGGCGCGCGCAGTGCGCGGTGGGGCGCGGCGGCGCGGTAGGTAGCGCGCGCGCCCGGCCGGTGCGGCCGGGGCTACGACCTGTATCAGCTGTTCGCAACATTTCGACTCCGCGCGGCCGCGCGTCTACCATTGCACATTTTGTTTATTTTTGTATTTAATACGTTATTTAATTAAATAATCACACAGATGCGTTTCTGGTGGGTACTACTAGTTAAACCCTACCTGAAAAGTTGAAAAAAACGAGATGTTTATCGACATTTAATTGGCACGAAATTTATAGCCTCATGTGTTCAGAAGCATGGTCTGAGTACCCCCTTTCAGTTTTCGGAAGTAGTCTGCTTCCACCCTTTATATTGATTTCGAGTTAGCAACTCGAGTTGACCATCTCTAATCAGTTTGTTCAAAGATGGCGATAGAATAGAGTTAAAAATAACCAAACAAACCATGTATTGGAAAATGGTTTCGGACTAGTCAAGGGTTCGATTCTCTCCCAGAACAAACAGTCTTTAAATGGACGCCTCAAATGATGATGATGATGATGATGATGAGGGTAAATCGGTCTCCTTCAGTTATGGTTCTAGATAATTCCCTATTTAACTTTTCTCAATAATAAACCTTGTCGGGCCTTGTAGCCTAGTAGAAAATATATCTATATTCTGAACTACTCATCATGGGTTCGATTCTTGCCCAGAGCTAACAATTGTGTGGTAAACATTGATGTTTATTCTGTGCCTATATGTCTCTATGAAAGCAGGTATACATATTCGAACAAAGTATATATGTAGGTGTGCATAGGCCCTAAGATGCGAGTAACGCCACGTTACGGGAGCGGTCAACTAGAATTGTTAACTCACATTAATTTATCTCACATGAGATCATTCTGATAACCCATTGTAACTTTATGGGAATAGATACAGATCTCATATAATCATTCATTATATTTGTGTCGTAACTAAGGTACTTATTTCGTAAGTCCGTTGTAGTCCATGTTTTTAATTTATTTGTGATACCGCTTTACTTGTTAAGAAATGAAACGCTTACAATTTTTCAACAAAAACAGTGCAGGTCGGAATTTATAGTTTCAGGATTTTGAGCTAAGTGTTAATAATTATTTACTCATACAAGCACTTTCTAAACATTGCAGGGAAAACCGCGGGGCACCGCTAGTCACAGATTGTATGTCAATCCGGTTAAAAGTTTAATGTAAACACCCACAGATAAAATATAGAGATCATAAGTCCGTGGGCATGATATTAAAATATTATGATACATACTGTCTACGTTGCCATACTTTATTGTTTAACTACTAATACCAATAATAAAATAATGTTTTGAATCACTCCGTAGTACTAATTTATTAACAATGAAGTTTACACCACGCTATCCATTGTATTCGTACGATGAAGATGCTTTCACTATACATATATTAAAACATCACATCAAAATATAAAAGTGCACTAATAATACATAATAATATATAAATACATGCAGCCCCTAGAACAAGTCTTATGAAGGACTTTTGTGTACCATAAACGAAACCCCCTCTTCAAGCCTTTTATACTTCCACCATACGCGGTCATGACGTAGTTCGACTAAGCGATGTTACCTCAGTGTGATTGTTAAGCACCGTGCAGCTCGGTCTCTACTTAGATGGGTGGGGGTAGTGGCATTTCTACCTGTGCTTGGAAGGCACGTACAATAGTCAGTCCTGGTTATTTAATCATTAGACCATGTCGGAGGCTTCAGGCGGTCTAAGAACTCTGACACCAGAGTTGGCCACACCCACTGGAACTTACTTCCACCGGAAGATAACCAACTTCCTCAGCAACAGATAATAAGTAGATAGTAAACATAAAATGCAAGGAAAGAAAGTATAGTGACGTAACGATATCGATGCAAATTGATGCCTTCGCAGCGATAACAATACCTATCTATTACGGTAACGAACAGATTAGGTGTATTATAGACTTGTGTAATAAAACACTGCGTTTTGTAGAAACCTCATTTAAGTTGTTGTTTCCCCGGTAGGTTTTATCTAGTACTAGCAGCGCCCCGCAGTTTTACCCGCGTTGTACCCGTTCCCGTAGGAATTTCGGGATGAAAAATAGCCTATAACCTTCCCGTTGAATGTAGTTATCCATTACAAAAAGAATTATTCAAATCGGTTCAGTAGTTTCTGAGATTAGCGCGTTTAAACAAACAAACAAACAAAACAAACTCTTCAGCTTTATAATATTACTAGCGGCGCCCCGCGGTTTTACCCGCGCTGTGCCCGTTCCCGTGGGAATTTCGGGATAAAAAATAGCCTATAACCTTCCCGTTGAATGTAGTTATCCATTACAAAAATAATTATTCAAATCGGTTCAGTAGTTTCTGAGATTAGCGCGTTTAAACAAACAAACAAACAAACAAACAAACAAACAAAACAAACTCTTCAGCTTTATAATATTAGTATAGATATATAATACTAGCAGCGCCCAGCGGTATTACCCGCGTTGTTCCCGTTCCCGTGGGAATTTCGGAATGAAAAGTAGCCTATAACCTTCCCGTTGAATGTGGCTATCCATTACAAAAAGAATTTTTCAAATCGGTTCAGTAGTTTCTGAGATTAGCGCGTTTAAACAAACAAACAAACAAACAAACAAACAAAACAAACTCTTCAGCTTTATAATATTAGTATAGATATATATATAATATATATCTAGTATAGGTCTTACTATCTGCTGTACACTGCGTAAACCAAGACACTATAGTATATAGAAGTAAAAAATGATTTCTATGCTTATGTTTATTTTTATAATAAAACTGAAATTTGTTTGTTTGAGCACCAGTAAGACTAAGAGCACCAATAAGAGAAAATATCTATCTAGGCTCTTTTTATCCCGAAATTGCCACTGGAAGGTTAGGTTAGGTTAGGCTATTTTTCATCCCTACGGGAACGGGGGCAATGCGGGTAAAACCGTGGGGCGGTAGTATAGTATGGATATAATCCTCAAAAGCCACTCAGTAGGCATTAGGTAATGCTAAAAGAGTAATTAAACTCACAAACATTTAATAACATTCTTTAGTGTTTATAGGCAATAGAATTCGGCCGTAATTGGGCACTTATTCGCACATATTCCTTTGCAGATCGCAACAGATTATAACCCAGATATTATAACAGATTATAATCCATTAAATTAAGGCGTTACAAATATTAACTGCATTTAAACAAATCAATTTTTCCATATACACTTTACAAGGCTCAATTAGTACTTACGTTTATATATTCAGCGTATTTCGAGATATAAATGTCGCAACGTTATTGAGAAAAGTCGTATTTTTTTCCATTACTAATTAAATGTTCATACGTTGGAAATGTAACAAGGTAGATTGCTGTTTTATTCACTCTAATATGTCTGTTTTTGGATGCATTTGCCTTAATATTTATTTGTGAATTAGGGCGAGTGAATTATCATTAGTTAACAGCGCTGGTGCTGCCGGCGGTCTCGCCTCCTATGGACGAGGTGTTGCCTAATACAATCCCATTTTCTTTACTAGGTAAATTGAAACTGGGTACAACATCAAGTAGTCAGTAACAGAATACAACTTTGTATATATTTACACATCGTAAGAACTAGTGAATATGAGGTTCTATTTAATTTGTTATTGATAGTCTATGTTTATTTGATTATTGATTAATCATTTTTATTAATTATAATAACTATTATTGTTTATGATTGGTCTTTAGTCACTTAATTTACCCTATGAAACTGAATCGTTTAAAATCGTCGAAATAATGTTTACCCAAGTTCTTAAAAGGTGTTTAATAACGAATTGAATATTTAAACCACTTCCGTTTGGATGACTCGACCAAACCTTTATTAATTTATGCGCGAATTATCATAATTTTAGTAAATTATACAAATTATAACACGCATAACGGCTGTTGTTGACAAAATAACACTCTCATTTGAATAATTACACCAGATAGGATTTATTTTCTTAAGTGTAGTACTATAGGGGAAGTTGGCCCTTGAACTTTTTAAGGCGAATATCGTGTTGTGCATTATTGTACATAATCAATATTACGCAGCGCTCGCGGCATAGTTTGTCGTTAGTATAAGTGTCGTTACAGGACCTTGATATTTACCCCGCCGGATTCAATTCCAGTAATCAATCGTTTTATAAAGTAATAAACTTGTCAAATATCTCTATAAACCAAGCTAATGTATGTATCCGAAGGACCATTATCATGATTTTGAGTAATTACCCACCTTTGATCTGCGCTGTCGTCAGATCAAGTAGTTAGTAGTAGTAGTAAGTATTTAGTTATTTCACTTCTATTCAAGGTTAATTGCTTTAATGTTTCTAATATTGAATGTTATTTTTGGACGTTAGGTATTGAAATTAATTGAATTATTTTGATCGTGAGATGTGGGGATTCTGTCAATGATATACAATTTAAGTCTTACATTGTCCTATGAATAGTAGTGGGACAAAGGACGTACGACTCAACGAAGATTTTTAAAATATAAAAAGAACAAAAAAAGAAATTGTGTCGAAATCTTTTCTAAGCCATATCGGGCTTTGCTCAAGGCTCATGTTGACATGTAGGTATATGATCGAAACAAAAAACAATAAAATATACATATTTGAAAGTTCATTATAGTAAATAACGAAATTATCCCATCGCGGCGGTTGTAATATATTTGACTATTATCGCCTTTTACGAACATCCGTCACTGGGAGTGGCGTCCATCTTGTGACACCCCGCCTTATAAGATGGCGGCAATCCGGAAGATTTATACCTAAAAATTATCATTTGAAGTTATTTTGTCATTATATAAACAAACATAAATAACGAACCTCGCTCGCGTTGGTTGGCGAAATGTTTGCTGTAGTAAAATTATGCTTGTTCACACTTGTTGCAAAATTGGTCACAGCACGCTAGTGTGGAAACGACTTAATTCACTCGCCCGTTCATAGTGAATTAACGTCTCGGGACCGAGTTACACGTGTAGACGCCCCCTTAATTACGCAACCGGTACTAAGGTGGTATTCAATCATTTTGTACCTATTTAAAACTTATCATCATAAACTATTCTTTATTGTTTTATGTTTAATCAGATACGATTTAAGATATACATACAAGTTGCAACCTTCGGCTTTGCTCCAAATCTCAAAGTAGAGATAACACGAAACCATAGTAACACTTAATAATACCAGTGCTTCTCACAAAACTGATCTAAATGACAGACAAACGAACTGTTAATATAAAACGTATGCTTGTTAAAAGAAACAATACCAAGTTGTCGGCACTCGAACGTACATTTAATTAAAAGGTAAGATTTAATACCTTCCGCTGTTGAGAAAAATATGGAAACAATAGAATATTTAAAGCAAAAGATACTCGGCCAAGGATCCGGGGGAGGCGGCTCTGAGACACATTATTATATTTACACAGTGTGTTGCACTGCTCGGTAATTTAAGTGTTTATATTTGTTTCAACTGTCTGACATTAACGTTTACTTTGAGCGACTAAAAGTTTAGTTTGATGTTCGAATTTCGAAATCTAGCCGTCGGAATGGTTTTTTTGTCGGAATGGTTTTATTTTTTTGTCGGAATGGTTTTTATTTTTTTGTCGGAATGTTTTTATTTTATTTAAATATGTATGTCACATGATAGCAGTCAAGGGGAGTTGTAGATTAAATTGACGTCCTGAGTATGATTATATAAGTGGTAGAGACACGGTTACTTATTCAAATAATTTAACAAATGTATAATTGGATAAAAACGACCTATACGGGATTGACGTAAAATATATGATGTAGATATATATCTGTCACCGTAATATTGTAAATGCCGTTAGTTTATAATCCAACTTATAAGATTATAAACTGTCGATAGATTGTAAACTGAACAAACCATTTACAATCGCATAGTTACTCATTTAGTTAATAACCTGTACATAGACGTAAAATTGTGAGCGAAATGACTTGGCTATAATGTAAAAAAATGTAAGGATGTTTTACCATTTTTTTAATCGATCTGGAATGCATTTACGCATCCCCGGTTGTTTGGGGAAACAATCGGGGTATGTGGGACTCAACCCCGGCACAAACACCCGTTGGATACATGTTACATTAAATGTGACAAATAGGCCACCTTTATTATAATTTTAGTGTATATTCTCGTTTAGTTTTCATGTAGGTTTTGGATATACTTTTGACTTATGTTGGATATTCCAACTGTAAAATAACTAGCGTAGAAGGTACGCTGAACTGAACGTCATTTCTTCGCAATACCTCAAGGAATTTAATAAAAAGACTTACGTTCAAATTGGCGAGCCTTCACGAATGTCTTTACGAATATTTTCCCAGATATTTACTGAAATTGCGACATTAATGTTACGAAATCGGACATTTCAATGTTCTTCCACTTTGGACGTAAATTACTTTCTCTTTGAAACAAGGGCGGTTTTCTCTTTGTGTTACAGACCTTAAGGATAGTACAAGGCTGTAGCAAATACCATTCATTGGTAAATACTATTTACACATAATAGAAAAGTTATATGTTCCTAATTTTCCTGAAATTCCTGCAGGAACAGGAATAGCGAGGGTAAAACAGCTACGTGCTATTAGTGTGCCAGGCCGAATTACTTTGCAGGTTCTCCTATTCGCGAATCTATACTATTTTTATAAAGAGAAGGATTTCTGCTCAATAAAATGTTTGCGACCCCACTCAATCTAGAATAATAAAGAAACGCGATCTATAAAATGTTCACACCCACGCGATTTGGATCGCGGGTGGAACCACCGCGCGGAACAGCTAGTGTACATGATTATAAATGATTGTAATGAACTCATATAATAAAGATATTTGAATTTGTACATATAAATGCGACCGTAACAAGACTTTTAGATATACCAATTGCATTGCGATATATTCCTTTCTAGTAGCAATTAGTTGACTCTAGATTAATTTCCGATTACACTCGCAATAACCGTAAACCTCGTACATCCGTTGCCACCCAAGTTGCTTCCTCGTGTGGACGCGGCATTGTGACAGTGTTTATAGTATCCACTCCCCCACACTTTACTTACATTACAGACATAATACGTACGTTGAGTAAGCGGCATAATTATGTCGACTTATAGCATACTAGCAGCGTTCCGGTTTTACCCATGTTGTGACCGTTTCCGCGGGAATTTCGGGATGAAAATAGCCTATAACCTTCCCGTTTAATGTGACTCGGACTGATATTTCCTGAGATTACCTCGAACATACAAACAAACAAACAAACTTACAAATTTTACCTCTTTATAATATTAGTATAGACTATAAGCGTTCCGGTTTTACCCAAGTTGTGTCCGTTCCCGTGAGAATTTCGGGATACAAAATAAGCTTGTGACCTTCTTTTTGAATGTGGCTATCCATTGTAAAAATAATTATCATGTCGGATTGGCAGTTTCAGGGTTAAGCGCATTAAAAAAACAAAAAAAAATCTTTGGGTGAAGATAGCTATAAGTGAAGATAGCTAATAGCTAAAAGCAGTGTCTAGCCTTTTTACCCGCATTGCCTTCTCTCCTCCTCATTGCTGGTCAAAAAATCTCGCTCTCATTTTTTTTATTTCAGTGTATATACCTACATATCTAACTAAACATCCTTTTTAAGAATTCCAATACTACAAATTAAATGCTTTGAAAAAAATAATTAACGTTATCACTTATTAAGGAAATGACAATCAATATAACTTAATTAACTTGTATGTCATGAACGGTCCAGTAATGTCTGGTGCACAATCGGAAGTGGCCATTATCATGAGTCGAGATCTTGATAATTGATCGAGTTCCGTCACTCAAACGGACTCTCTAATGATGATTTTTACTTTTATTTTTGGACACGACCGCCGAATAAATACTTATCAAATACTCTGTTTAAAAATAAAACCGATTTTGGAATGCAGCCGATTGTTATCCTATTTTTAGGTAAAGATTATTTTTACTAATTAAACAAACACAAATTGAACTCGCGGAAGACAATTTAAATATGAAGGTTTCTGCAAATCTAACCAGTTTAGGCCCATCTCGTAGCCAGATTTGGTAAAAAAGCGCTCTAATACTTAATTCGCATTGTTATATAAATGAATGAGCTTACGTCTTTTATTTGCTTTGTCTTTCTACTTTTCTATCGTTTGGATTACGTTTGCTTTCTTTAGTAATTAAGTTTTGCTTTTAATAAATCGGTTCTCATGAATTTACTATCATGTTATTAAGTACGTGTTACACTGTGGATTGTAATTACAAGTGTAATTTGAATTACATGAAGATTTTCTAAGTTTCTTTAGCAGTGCTTGTGCGAAAATGTTAATGAATTTGATGTTTGTTTTGTTTGAGAATGTCCAAATTATATAGTCGTACCTACAAGCAAGCCGACAAGCCCGTTGGCACATTGGCAGTGAGAGCGCTTACTGTTTCGGGGGTTGCGGGTTCGATTTCCGCCCGGAGTCAACAATATGTGAAGACATAGATCTGACATAGATATAAGACACAATCCAATCAAGTTTCCACTAATTGGTAATACAAAAAAATAACAAAGGGAGTGAACAAAACCGAAAACGAAAAGAAAATAAACATTGAACAAGAATAATTAAATCAATAACAAAACAAAGTTAACAAACAAATCAAAAAAACATTTTTTTTTAGATGACTATTACATTAAAGTACTGGCTACAACCCATGAGCAAACTTACTTACGTTTGCTCATGGGTTGTAGCCAGTGAATGTACTTACGCTACGAATTGTAACAAGAGATATTTCGAAACATTTTTGATATCACTTTCGATGTATTAATCATTTTTATTACCAAACATTTACAATATCGTAAGGAGAGCAATCAGTCCACCACTTACACTTAGGCCTGCCGCACGCGGTACGACTTGTAATGCTTATTTTATAAATGACAGTAACAATAAGGTATGCCAGTGTCTATTTTATGACAGAGCTTAGATTTAGTCGCAAAGTTAAGATATAGATTCCTGAAGGAATTCTATGTACTTTTTTCATTGTAGGAAGGAAGCGCATTGATAACTATGTCTACTATAGCCAACACTGTAAGGTATTAGGGTTCCGTAGCCAAATGGCAAAAACGGAACCCTTATAGATTCGTCATGTCTGTCTGTCTGTCTGTCCGTCCGTCTGTCCGTCTGTCCGTCTGTCCGTCTGTCTGTCCGTATGTCACAGCCTTTTTTCTCCGAAACTATAAGAGCTATGTTGTTGAAACTTAGTGTGTAGATGTATTCTGTGAACCGCATTAATATTTTCACACTAAAATAGAAAAAAAATAAAATTTTAGGGGGGTCTCCCATACATAGAAATGAAAAAAATATTTTTTTTTTTCATCAAACCCATACGTGTGGGGTATCTATGGGTAGGTCTTCAAAAATGGTATTGAGGTTTCGAATATCATTTTTTTCTAAACTGAATAGTTTGCGCGAGAGACTCTTCCAAAGTGGTAAAATGTGTGTCCCCCCTCCTGTAACTTCTAAAATAAGAGAATGATAAAACTAAAAAAAATATATGATGTACATAACAATGTAATCTAACACCGAAAATTGGTTTGAACGAGGTCTAGTTAGTAGTTTTTTTTTTACGACATAAATCGTAAACCGCAAAAAAATACTGATTATTCATTCAATAACTCAAATGTAAATAAAAAAACATTTATTTCAAGAACTTCTTTATTATGTTACTCGCTGCTACGGAACCCTTCATGGGCGAGTCCGACTCGCACTTGGCCGCTTTTTTTACATCTTTGTCCCAGTACAGATCTTTGGTCCTACTATTATCTGTGACAAAATTGTAAAACAACTTATAAGTTCATTCATTCATTATATTGTGTAGCAAAATGAATTAATTAATTAATAGCGAATTGCCTTGCAAATTGTCAAATAAGTTGCCCACGAGTACCGCCGTGCGCGGACGACCTAAACAGTCCAACCAATCTCTAACAATAATTGACTGTAATCACACTCCCCTACAATTGACACATAAATGCTTCCTTCTTTGTCTATTATCTCGAAGCTATTATTATTACATAAAACAATCAACGTAATTAATGCGACGCGTGGGTTGACCTGACCGTCTGCAATGGACGTTAATATTATAATAGTTCTTTTTCAAGTATTACTGTACATACGAATGTAAGAAACAGGTTTTTAAAACTCGGTTTTCTTTATTAAATAGGTTGTTGAACTTTAGTTTAAATATATTACGTAATACAAAGAAATATTAATATGTTTTCTCTTCGGCAGTGGGTCATAATGAGTCTAACGCACGGCGGTTATCAGATACTAGCGAAGCACTCATTCACAATATTTATATTAATTTATATTACTGTGTCAAAGGTGTATTGTTACTAATGAAGCAGGTTTCGTAAATCGATTGCATGGTTTCGGCTCTGAAGTTAACAAACTACATGATAAGAAACCAATTACAAACTAATGAAGATCTAGACACGCGGCAGCGTGTCAAGCCAAGTTCAAGCAAAGGAACGGCTAGCCAGCGCCGAGTGTAATATTACACGAACCACTTGGTGTCACTTTTGACCCTTCTATAACTCAAAAACTATTTAACGTAAACACATGAAACTACGTGTGTTTAATTATATCCATTAGGACACCCAGAAGCCCAAATTTCATGAAGCTAGCTCAAACGGTTATAAATATATGAACGTCAGAAAGTCGTAAATTTTAGTATTGACTGACTGACTGACATATAGTACCTAAACCTAACCTACTTCCAGATGACCTAGAAGGATGAAATTTGGAATCTAGCTCGGTAATTGTGTGTAAGCGTAAGAAAAAATCTAAAAAAAAAAAAAGTTAAAAAATAGGGGGGGTCCCCATACAAAAAAATATATTTTTTAATTGTAGCGTTGGAACCGTTACAAGCAGATATTTGAAACTATCCCAATCTAAGTATTATCATATTTGCTATTTAACTGCAATATAAACGTAAAGTTATGTAAAAAAATAAGTGGTGCCCCCATACAAAAAAACTTGTAATTCGCGCTAAACAACCGGCCAACGGTGTGTCGTCGGGGGCGCGCGGTAGGTACTTATGACGCGGTCGGTCCACCGTCGCCCCAGCCAATCAGCGATATCAATACCTAGTTTTCTTTACAAAAAGTAATGATATCCCACCAACAACATTAATGTAAAAAAGGAGAGCCAAGTTCAATACAAAAATTATGCTTGGCTATGGGCTTCGCCGCAAAAAGAATGGAGATCTAAATGAGTGCCAAGTTGTGGGCAAAATCTCAATATGTATTTATAGGAACAAAATAACATTATGAACAAGTATTAAACTCTATTTCTTCTCTTTATTGGATACCTATATGACAATTGCTGTTATTTAAAAATGTGAGGTTTTAAAGTGGGTTAGATTTAACTTGGCCAGTTTTTACCAGAATAAAAAAAAATATACCTATTTTTTGAATAACGTTATAAAATGACTGATGTAATGAAAACTGGTCAAGTCAAATCTAAGCCACTTTAAAATCTCACATTTTTAAATAACAGCAATTGTCATAGGTATCCAATAAAGAGAAGAAATAGAGTTTAATACTTGTTCATAATGTTATTTTGTTCCTATAAATACATATTGAGATTTTGCCCACAACTTGGCACTCATTTAGATCTCCATTCTTTTTGCGGCGAAGCCCATAGCCAAGCATAATTTTTGTATTGAACTTGGCTCTCCTTTTTTACATTTATGTTGTTGGTGGGATACAATACAATGTATCTACCTAAAACCTTTAGAATAAAAAAGTTTAGAATTTAGATAATTTAGCCATCATCATTGCTACTCTTTTCTTAACAAAGTTTACTAGCACGACCACACTAAACCTAGGAAAATAGCGTGATCTACAAAATGTACACCCTAGCGCCATCTAGTCGATCGCGGGTGGAACCACCGCGCGGAACAGCTAGTTTAATAATTATGATAGACCCCATACTACTACACCCCATATCGGTGGTGATGTAATCACAACGATTATAACAAAACGTTCTCTTTGGGGCCAAAAATGAATAAAAATATTTGACTTGACCATTGAGTTATATGTACTACGTACTAGAGAGGCTACGTCGAACAAAAATCGTGAAGAGATTTTTCTAATGACATTGACGGATAGGTCTAGTTGAATGACATTACTCGGAATTTAACATTAAAGATTATAAAAATCATCGTAGACCGGACTCTTAGTAGAAATATGTACCTAGTCTTTTTTTCAATAATCTCAGAAGTAAATTTTTATTTTTATAAAAAGTATATGAAGAATAATAGCAAAAGGTTTTTTAACCGACTTAAAAAAGGAGGAAGTTTCTCAATTTGTCCGTATATATGAGTTTATTTTTGTGCGCTCGCGGATGTATAATCCGTTGTAACTATATGAACCGATTTTCATGTTTTTTTTTGAAGATATTTATATAAAAAACCCATTTAAAAAAAATCCCCCCCAAATCGGATCAATAGTTACCGAGAAATGGCAGACAAAAAATAGAACTATGTTTTTAAAACTTAGGGTCGAACAAACCTCCTTTTTGAAGTCGGTTAATATAAAAAGATGGTTGATATATAATATCAATCGGAATTAGGAATTTATCAATGCTCGTCGATAGTGTCCACTCTGTATCTCATATCTCATATACTCTTTGTAATATGACCGTTTGTTGATGTAAAAATATTTATTTTTAAATATTTATTTAAAATTGTTTTCGGAGTAGAAAATTATACCTACGAGTGAAAGGTCACTTCTTTACTTCTATTTGTGTTTCTTAAAGTATTTTTGCAATAACGCAATGCACATGAGGGCATATTTTATTTGAAAAAACAATAGCTGTAACACATGTAGTTCTGGCCAGAGCTGGCCATCGACTAAGTGAACACTGGACACCTGTCCGGTGCGAATCTCTCACGAAGCTTGTTTGAAGTGGCTTCTCTAGTACGTAGTACATATAACTCAATGGACTTGACTGTTTAATAACGATATCTTGCCAAATGACGTGTACGCATCACAGATGTTAATTAATGTACACGTAGACGTCTCTCGCGATCCGCTACGATTGCACACCGCACCGTCAAACATTATCTTAAACATATCTTTACAAAATGAACCTATATTTAGGCAGATTTAAATTAAAGTTACCCAATGTGGGACGGTGTTGCTACACTTGTACTCTTTTAAATTATTTACACCAAATTGTTATTACAAAAGAAATGTCAGCGAAACTTGTGCAAAACACACATCACCTCCTTATTTGAAGTTGGTTAATTAACCGTGCTAATGTAGTTTAAGATATGTACCATAACAATAAAATGTAACAATGAATAAAGCATTCATTCATACTTTGTCATTGAGTTTTATGAAGATATAGCAGCGCCCCGCGGTATTACCCGCGTTGTTCCCGTTCCCGTGGGAATTTCGGAATGAAAAGTAGCCTATAACCTTCCCGTTGAATGTGGCTATCCATTACAAAAAGAATTTTTCAAATCGGTTCAGTAGTTTCTGAGATTAGCGCGTTTAAACAAACAAACAAACAAACAAACAAACAAACAAACAAACAAAACAAACTCTTCAGCTTTATAATATTAGTATAGATAACTGTGTCCCGCGGTTTAGCCGGCTTGAAAGCGCATTTTAGTGAGAATTTACAAATCATAATTAACCAAGTTAATACGTACATGTAGTATAACTGTCTTCTTGAATTGGACTATGGTATCCAAAACAATTTTTTACATCTGGCAGGCATTTCCAGAGATAATCGCTTCCAAACAGACAAACTCTTTAGCTTTAAATTAGTATTAGGTATATATACTCAGTTTTGTAGGTCAAGTCGTGACGTATGGCCGCTCAATACATGTTCGGAGACCCCGATTAGTCTGGAAATTGCAACCATGATGATCGATCGCAGAACATACACCAACTATTTATACTAGCTACCCGATCAAGATCGCATTATCCATGTACGAAGTGATATATTGTGAAATACCTATGTTGCGTATTCGCACCATTTGGACCACCGCTGGTACCTGACTTCGGTCGCCTTTTTGCGCCTTTTTGACAATATGCGATCGTAAAAGTTGTTCTGTAGGGTTTGTTCATGTTGGTACTGCTTTATAGTATGTGCGAGTAACTGTAATTTGTCGCGTTACGTAATGAATTAATGAGTAGTGAATTAAGTAGAGTAGGTATGTTAATGTTTTTCTTATCATGTTGTTACAGTAGGCAGACTTTTATTTATATTAGTAAGTTATTATAGAATTTATAATCTCAAACCCGTATTAGGCAAGCGTGGTGATTACGCCTATTCCTCCTCAGTCTTCTGATATCAGTGAGATAAGAGGGCTTTGCCCAGCTGTGGGACATGACAGTCTATTACTTTTTACGTTTTCTATAAAGTCTACGTATGTGTTAAGTGCTCTTTGCCCTACAGTGGCATTGCGGAAGTTATTTAAGTTGAACTCGTTTCGGAATGCTTATTGGTTTAATTACTACCTTTTAACCGTTGAACAGAAATTAATACCAACATTAGAGGTTAACAGTTTTAAGACAAACTTGTCTCGCAGTACTAGATTTAGCAGGCTCTAAGTTGATGAAGCAATATGCAGTGTATAAGATGCTAGTTAAAAAAACTTGCAAGAGTAATTGACTATTTCCATTTAGATTTCACTATATATGATAGAAAAATCTTACTAATGGTGTATCTTACACTATAGTCAAACATGTAAGATGTAAGATATTTCGCGTTGATCACAACTTCCTAAGTCATAACTTAGTTATATGACGTACTGGCAAAGTTCAAGCCAATGAATCGGTACTCAATGCTTAATTATACGTTTCCGATGTTCTCAGCGGGTGAGGCTATCACCTTAGTTATTACCTCGTCTTCACATTTTACCTTTGATATACAGAGTCGTAGGCGCACTACGACTCTATGTTGTAAATCCATATCCATTTAAACACTATAAAACCTCGACATTTCTGTCTGTATGTTTGTGATAAGCTAAACAATCTTTAATGCGGTTTTTACTGGTATTAAGAATAAGCTAAAAGACTGTTGTCGTTTCTATCAAACGACAAATTGAGACGAACAAAAAAGATATTGTTATATTTCAGCACTTATGTACCTACTGATGATACCTTAGTACAATGACCTAAAACTCTTTTAAATGCGCTGAAAGTTGCATTCTCTATTTTGTTTCTTTTCGGTCTACAATCGATCTGTCTGTAAGGCTGTCGAGGCTGCTTAACTATTCTAGTTCTTACGGGTCAAGTAAGCCCGCGGGTCGTAGCTAGTCTTGTCCACTGCGAGGTCATCGCTCGTAACAAGACGTCGCTAAACTGTCTCTCATTTATACACACTTATCTCATACTCATTAACATAACAAGCAATAATTCAACGATTTTTGTGGCCATTCTTAACGATATTGAGGAAAGTTTGTGTATTTTTTTAAACATTTTATTTTAACTTTACGATTTATTGCTTATACTTAATACTTAGATTTTTATGAAGTAACGGTACATTGTAAGTATATTGCGTCACCTGTTCTTATGCTCCGATTGACTCGTACAATCGCTGTAATTCCTCTTCGCTCACTTCTCTATTACTATCGCATTCACTAATTGGTAATTTCACAAAAAACGTACAATAAATATAAATTGATAATATTTGTATCAGATTGTGCAAGCGTGTTAGTCAATGGTTCGGTTACATTCAGTCGAACATATCTCGTATACGTTATGTGGTAACGACTCCAATGTCACCCGAGGCCCAGTTTGTGATTAAGATTTATATTTCATTAAGCACGATGAAATATTAACTCTTACTAAACTTTATTGATTGGAAGTTTTATTATCATTTTGTTCGGATATTACTTAATCTTTACAATTGTTATTGTTAGTGTCTTCACTTGTAGCGTTGCTTATTTGTAAATAGAAATACTCGTAGACAAACATTGACTAACATTGAATGAGGTATGTCAATGTTAAGCAACGTTTCGCTTGGACGGTATATGGATGGGTGACCGTTAATGGTATTTCTATCTGAGTGTTGCCGTGCTACGTTTAAACGAGTACATTCAACTGTTTTCTCTAAGCCAACCATCAATCAATTGTATAGAATACGAGTAAGTAACCCACGTAAGAACGTTAAATTAACGTAACTTACGGTAACGTAACGTACCAATTCGTTCTAGTTATTTGTTATTAAAGAAATACCATTAATATAACATCTCATCGGAGGGTGTTAATGTGAAATGAAAGTGCGAGTTGTGGAGTGGAAAGTAGATCGTAAACCAAGCTCTTTTGTCCGGAGCGGCTCTCAGCGGACACAATCAAATGACAAGCGATAACCAGTCCCGGCTATTAACGTTGCATGACTTATGTTTTGACAACTCTATGTGTGACGTCAACGATGAACTGTAGTAAAATTGAGTGAGTGAGTGAGTGAGTGAGTGAATGAGTAATAAGTAAAGGAAGTTCGTATAGTTTTGTGGCCAACTCTGATGTTTTAGACCGCTTAAAGGCCTTTGACATGGTCTAACGATTGCAACACCCAGGATATATAATTTAATGTGTTCTTCAAGACACGGTGGCGCTCTGATAGAAATACTATCGGCCACCCATCCAAGTAGGGGCCGGGCTGTACGTTGCATAACAATCGCATGGAACTAACATCGCTCAGACATACTACGCCACGAGCGCCAGCAATACTCGTGTAGTACTAAAAAGTATTATTTTTTCCACTGATGATGGTATTCTCGTATGTCGTTATTTTTAGTGTACCGTAAAGTACGTTTTTAATGATCAGCGTTTTATTTGAGATGCGCGGATATGTAGTGTTTTCTCATGATACCGGCCTGAGTCGCACTCTCTTAATGAAAGTAGGCTAGTGAGTCCGAGCTGATGGTGCATTCTTCATTACTTTTTACAAATGATGGAGATATATCACATTTGAATGTTGTATTAGAAAGGACCATTTTTCATTCCAATGACTAAGAAAGGAAAAAGAAAAAAAACTTTGGTTTTGTAACAATAAACTTCTTATTTTTACAAAATCTAAGTATATTTTAAGTAACTGTTTCATATATAGTTTTAACGTACTCACACGGGTTTTTTCGTGTTAGAAAACTTAATAAAGCAAGTAATAACTTACTTTTTATTTCCCGACGTTTCGAGGGGATTGCACCTCTCGTGGTCGCGGGTGAACTGAAGACATTGGAGTTACCGCTGTGATGGGAGGGTAGACGTTCCAAGTGTTGGAAGTACCCTCACATGGTCAATATTAGAGTTTAAAGGTGCGTTCACATTAGACTGACACACAACACTGACAGTATCCTGGCACTTGGTCTTTTGAGCACGTCTCGAACACTTATAAGTTATTACCGGATTCCAAGCCGCAGAGAGTTTAAAACCGTCTTCACGATTGAAATTCGGATATTTCCTTATTTCAATCGCTTCCCGAATGATCCTCTTGTAGTAGTGCGGCTCGTTTGCAATAACTTTAGGGTCATGTAACTCGATCCAGTGATTGAGACCCGAGTCAACTAAATGTTCGGCTATAGCAGACTTGTTTATTTGACGGTTCTTCACAGCCGCTATGTGCTCCTTAACGCGTTCGGCGATCGTCCTCTTGGTCTGACCTATATATGAATGACCACAGCTACAGTCAACTTTGTAAACACCCGGCATCTGTAAGGGTATTACATCCTTCGGTGTTCGCGGCTGTTTGGCCATTCTCGTGAGCGGGGTGTAAATCGATTTTATTGAAAGACGTCTGAGTAGGTTTCCAATTTTATCCGTCACTCCTTTCACATAAGGTAAAAACGCCGGTTGTCGAGTCGCCTCAGCGTGTTTCAGCCTAGTGCGTTTCGTCTGCGGTCTGCCAGTCCTGTAGCCATTACGTTTCAGTACCTCCTGAACATGCTGTAGTTCGCTCTGTAAATGTTCAGGGTCACAGAGGTCATGGGCTCTGCGCGTCAGTGTGGTGACTACAGACTGCAGATGAGCGGGATGGTGGTGTGATGCCGCATTCAAATACCTGTCAGTGTGTGTTGGTTTTCGGTACACAGTGTGAGACAACGTACCGTCAGGCCTCGCCATTATTTTGATGTCTAAAAATGCTAACGTCCTGTTCTCCTCCAACTCGTACGTGAACTTGATCCTCGGATGAACGGAGTTGAGGTACGCGGTCACCTCGTCAACACCTCTGATTCTTCTGTCCAGAATGCAGAAAACGTCATCAACGTAGCGCTTCCATAATTTTATACCACAAGCTGTCCAATCGATCAGTTGCTCAAAATGCTCCATCCAGATGTTGGCAAGTGCCGGGGCCACTGGACTACCCATGGCGACACCATCAATCTGCAGGTAATACTGACCTTGGTATAAAAAGAAGTTCCCGTCCAGACAATTTTCTAGAAGAACCACATATTGGTCGGGTAACTCGTGGCCGTTTAGCATTCGTCTGACCACATTAAGGCAATCCTTTAACGGAACATTGGTGAATAATGACTCGACGTCAAAACTCACCATTATGTCATACGGTTCCAACTTCATGTCCTTAATAATCGATACAAAATGGCGAGAATCCTTGACAAAAGATGGCGTTCTTCCTATGTAGGGTTGTAATATACCAGCGACATGTTTAGCCAGTCTGTACGTTGGCGAATCTATTTGACTCACAATGGGCCGTAAAGGGACATCGACTTTGTGAATCTTAGGCAACC
This sequence comes from Cyclophora punctaria, assembly GCA_951394245.1. Lineage (NCBI taxonomy): Eukaryota > Metazoa > Arthropoda > Insecta > Lepidoptera > Geometridae > Cyclophora > Cyclophora punctaria. The sequence goes on from OX596167.1 coordinate 14,217,113, forward strand.
CGTACAGTTTTGGTGGCTGAACTATAGCCGGTCTATGCAACCGTTCGAACACATCCTCTGGAAACAGATCCTGACAGTCGTGTATAACAGCCCTTATGCGTCTTGTTACTCTGGCCGTGGGATTATACGATACCGGCTTATACACCATAGTGTCACTCAACAATACACGTATCTTATTATCGTAGTCTTCAGTGTACATGACCACAGTGGCGTTTCCTTTATCGGCCTTAAGAACTAATAGGTCCTGGTTCTCCCGTAAGTTCCTAAGTGCTAGGCGCTCACCCGCGGTCACGTTCGGCTTCGGAGGACGACAATTACGCAAAACTCTCGAAACATCTTGTCTCAGCGATTCCGCGTCCGTAGGTGGTATTTTATTGCGTATAATTGTCTCCTCTACACTGCTGATAACGTCCTCATACGGTATTTGTTTTGGTGTGAGAGCAAAGTCCAACCCTTTCTCGAGAACGCTTTGTGTGTCGTCATCCAAACTCGAGTTGGTTAAATTAATGACCGTGGCCGTATTTTTGTTCCGTTTACTGTTGTTCCTCAACAGTACTCCGTTTCGCCCCGTCCCGACACGAGACAACAATCTCTGGAACTTATTTTCATGTTGCTCGGTACAGAAATTAAAATTACGACGCGCTTGAAAATACGTTACACGGTCACACAATTCAAAATCACTCACTGACAACACAACACTGCATTCCAAATGAAGGTCATAAAGGTCACACTGCACTTTGTCTAAACTGCACCGATTGTTTCTAATTGTTTGTCGTAGCAGGCGGACACTCGCGTTTCTTAGAATTTTCTCCGAATGTTGTATATCACTACGCGGTTTAATTCGACAACACGTAGGTATGATGTCCCAATCCCTACATTTCGTTAAAAACGTAATGGATGTTTCCAGACGAACAACTTTATTCCGAAGAAATTCTAGATGACACAGTTTGTTTACTATTTCCGGCCCGTACCGGTTAGCAATAGTCTTTTTTAAACTTACACGATTTGAACACATAGTTTTAACGTACTCACACGGGTTTTTTCGTGTTAGAAAACTTAATAAAGCAAGTAATAACTTACTTTTTATTTCCCGACGTTTCGAGGGGATTGCACCTCTCGTGGTCGCGGGTGAACTGAAGACATTGGAGTTACCGCTGTGATGGGAGGGTAGACGTTCCAAGTGTTGGAAGTACCCTCACATGGTCAATATTAGAGTTTAAAGGTGCGTTCACATTAGACTGACACACAACACTGACAGTATCCTGGCACTTGGTCTTTTGAGCACGTCTCGAACACTTATAAGTTATTACCGGATTGTTTCATATACCTAAAATTCCGTGCTTACAATAGCACCCAATTTTCCTCTGGAATATATTTACATAATGAGATATATTAACAAATAAACATAAGTAAACTATTCATAAACTATTAACTATTCCACCTGTGAAAGCTACACAACAATTGGATAAAACAGTCCTTTCATTCCAAAGTTGAACTCACGATAACTGAAATGATATTCAAAGCACAATATAATTGTTAGCCAACTTATTCTTAATTCAAACCAGCCGGCCATGTTGTCGAACCTTGTAGTCTGACCCTGCGAGCTCCGGCTGTATGTGTCGTATGAGTGCTAATTTAATATATAGAAATATAGGTACTCTATTTCTTTTAGAACAAACGCAGACACTAGGCTTCAGACTGTCTTGATCTTTGATAATCCCATCAGTTAGAGCATACAGTATGCTCTAATGGCCTTATTAATAAACGCGTTTTAGGAACAGTTTAGCTATCAAATGATTTGTCACATTCTGACATACGCAATCTTCCGAAGAGCAAAAGAGACAAAACACAGTGTTTTAATTACACCGCGTTTATTTATTAGTATCCCTAACAGTATGCAGCATACTGGAGACAAGTTGTCTAGAGATTGTTTTGGTCACAGTCACCGTCACAGTCGATTTTGTATGTTACGCTGTTTTCACTTATTATCTATTTTTTTGGATTGGTACAAAGTGATTTTATTTCATTCTTACCCTATCTCTAAACCTTTTTCCTCTTCAGAAGCAATCGTCTTCGGCTGGAAAATTGAAGACATTGGTCCAATTTTGTGCCAATTAAAAAAAAATAGAGTATAGTTATTACGGTCGTACTCAGAGACGTCCATTAAATCGAAACTTAACTAATTGACGTAATTTTCCATACATTACATGTCAAAGTCACTCATTAAATCTCTACTAAGGAAGCATTTGACATCTCTGAGTGCTAGCGTTTGTGACCTATCATTGCCTAAAATAAATGTTCAGAGCTATGTTTTGTTAAAATGAACATAACTCGATTTACAACTATACTGATGCTGCTCACTGAACTTATTGTACTTAATGAATACATATGTATCCTCAAGTTTTATTCAAAAGTCCATAAATGAGTTTATAATGACAAGCCAGTTTTTCCTAACCCAGCAATATGGACAATTTGCTTTATAGAGCCACAAATAGATTCCTAAACGGAGTTACTAATTCCTTCTACAACGCACTGTTACATTCTATGCCTCAATTCAACCATAGAATGTAACGAAGATGCCATTGTCGACTCTGAAATAGATGGAAGCAACATTTTTCACTTCCTTCGCGTACAATGACAATTATTATTGTTTATCTTCTTGTGCTCGTTTTAGCTTCGCTTACATTAGACGAGTAGGTGGTAAACTAGTCCACTAAAGTCACTACAGTCCTAAGATTAACTAATTGGAAGACATTTCGTACAGACACGAACAAAACTGTATTAATTTAAGTGAGTAAGCAGTTGTCAGTACAAATTCGTTAGTCGTCTCTTTCATATGTTTTCATTGACCAGGAGACTGCATAGCTGTAGTCATGTCATGATCACGGAAAAGCGAAGCACTTATGCGTCAATCATTACTATAGTATATGTTCAGCCGCTTACCTAACCTAACCTAAGAAGGTACTCGTAGAGTTAGGTGCGAAAACATGGTCTCCAATGTAATGCAGGTACGCTACCTTTATTATCGCTGAATAAATGCTATGCTACCTTTATAGGTACCTACGTAGTCTAACATAGATTATTAGAAAGGTACTATTTGTATCAGTAGCTCGGCTAATAGCCGTAACTCTGTTTCAAACTGTCCCTTAATATTGTTATCAACAATATTTCCTTCAAATATCGAACAACAAAGTATCTCGGCTACCTACTCGATTGTTTACATAAAAGTTAACCCTGATAGTGTTACATCGGTCCCCGTAATACGACTGGCGAAGTGATTGTCCAAACAGCACCGCAAGGCGAGCGTTAGCTAACGTGCCGATTATGTTGTTACAACCATTCGTTAATGAAACGTAACGTACTTTAAAATGTTCGGGGTTTTACTAAAATATGACGAGATATGACTTTAAAAGTCTATAATGTCCCACTCCTGGGCAAAGCCTCTCATCTTACTGAAGATATCAGTACAGAAATATGACTATAGATTTTATGTTACTGTATAACTTTTTAAATTCACACGATTTGCACTCATTATACTAAATTAAACGAGAGTGTATCGCGTTAGAATAATAATAAATAAATAAAATAAAATAGTACCGAACGAATTCACTGACGTTTAGTTAGACCTAAACTAAACTCTAAGCTTGTATTAGGGAATGCAACTAACTGATACTATTACTACATACACTGAATATGTAACGTATTTGATTGGAAACCATTTTAGCTATTTCAAATACCTAATATTTATACGTTTTTTACCATAACTCCGTGATATACGGTTAAATTTTTAATATTTTTGTTTTGATCGAACGAAAGATTGTTTCGAAATGGTTCCATACAAGCAATGTGATCTGTTGTTGTTATTTTTAAGCACTTTTTAATGGATATTTGTAGTATTTGTCATTTTAGTGCTTACTGCAGTTTTAATTGATTTTATGAGTACATTGGTCCATATTTCTGAACTGGTTTATGACTATCAAAACTTTACAAGTAAAAACAATACTTACGAAACATCGCTTTTTTGAAAAGTAATCAGGCTTATTTGTGTTAACAAGAGATTAAAAAACGTATCGAAATACATTATTAAGATGATATTGAAGGTCGAGTGTTTTTCGTTGAGCAGTTATTATTAATTACATTGCGTAAATAATGTAGGTTATGTTTTCACTACATATGTACCTAGTTTAAAACAAAGTCGTTTTCCGCTGTCTGTCCCTATGTATGCTTAGATCTCTTAAACTACAGATACAGATACTACAGATTTTGATGCAGTTTTTTTTAAATAGATAGAGTGATTCAAAAGAATATTTATACATAAGTATTAAAATTCGCGAAATTCCCATAGGAACGGGCACAACGCGGGTAAAACCGCGGGGCGCTGTTAGTATTATATAAATTACAAATTGTTGGATTACGCGGCGCATCACGTCAGTGCGACATATTTATGTCAAGAGTGTAATGAACCGATCTGTGGGAGACCCGTCACCTTTGTTCAGCGAGAGGGCTTTCGGTGCTTTTACTATCGGCAGACAAAATGTCTGTGATAGACAAAAAGTCTTGTCCTTATCTATCTCAGAATTACAATCTAAACTATTTAATATTAAGAGGAAACATTTGTAGTTTTGTTTGTATGTTCTAATCTGTGAAACTTTTCTCCGATTTCAAAAATTCTTTCACCAAAAGGTAAACTACACTTCAAGTACAAGACATAGGCTCTAAAACTGTGTAATGATAACCTGTGTATGAATTCGGTTGTTCCAACAGTCATTTAAGATAGCTCCATCAGTCAGGCCTATCAATATATCTCTACGGACTATGAATCGATTGAGATGAATCGATTATATTTGACATCGTTTCAACTTCAAATTATCGACAGTTAAAGACACTAAGCGGTGCGACTAGGTAGCAACAAGCCTGAACAAAAGAAAGAGCCTGAAAATAAACAAAGTCAAAGATACCAAATGGTGTCTCAACTTAGTAAACTTGTAATACTTTTTGTCACCGATTCGTGATCAAATAATTCCGATTACAATCATTACGTGATGACAACTGACTTCGTTTACCGGAGGCCTAATTCTCATGGCTTGACATTGTTTCACATGAAGACCACAGCACAATGCCACAAATATTTTAAAAAATGCACATTAGTATACCATATTAAATGGCTAACCTCGAATTAGCGAGATAACTGTAGGTACTTTAGTTAATTTTATTGTTCGTAAGTTATCAGGGCAAACAATAGCGTGGTTATAGATTTAGGATTGTTATTGTTGAGCCGCTTGTTATGAGGTTACGAAATAAGATTAATAATTGTATCATTTTGGAGGCGGAGTTAGATAGTCTTCTGGCCCATGGAAACATATTAAAAGTAAGGGCAACCCTGAGACCGCTGGACAACATAAAAAGGACCTAGAGACAACACGTTTCACATATTTTTTGTTTGACTACAGAATTCGTAGGTACTGTGCATGTATCTTTTAGCAAGTTACCTAATACTTAAAAAATTTCACAGTCATTATTTTACGCCGTTTAAGCCAAATACGGCGGTACTTCATAAATACTAAATTATATTTGATTAGATTCATATACCGCACCTGCTCTATATAAGGCATGCGCTAATACGGATCGATCCCAATCTATACGTTGGATATTTTGTTTATCATTATTAATACGAATCAAGTCACACATGTTATGTATCAAAAGCTGTGTCCACTCTAAGTGGCGGCGCCGAACCGGTTCCTGCAAAATATAACTGTGTCCAAATACAGATCTTTAGATAAGAACAACTTTCGGTACGAATTACTTAGTATATTATATTACACAATGAACTTAACTCACTAGCTCGATAAAATACTCGTATTAGTGCCGACCGCTAGCAGGCCAGTGTAATTGTACCCGCAATCACGCTTATAACATCGTTACATCAGCATTGTTTACAAGTCACTTTCATTAACCAGAATGGCTGGATTGCTTCAATATTTAATGGATATTAATTACACGGAGTCGAGGTTACATTGTGGACGTTATAACGTTTGACATAACCTCTCGTAACCTCAAGGTAGGGCTACAGCGGTCACCGCGCAAAAACCAACGCATCAACATACCAGACGCTAAACACCATATTTAGGAACTTAATTCTGTTTTTGTATGTTTCGAAACCAATCATAATAGTTATTTGTGTTCGATAATGACCATATCGCCTGCGTAGGACGTTGACAAGTTTGCGCCATGTTTTCTAGTGGCGACCCGCCGACCTCGCGAATATTGGAACCACCATGCCTTAACTTTTACACGCAAAAATGTTTCCCGGGAAGAGGTGGAAGGTCCCTGTGGCTTGTTCGCGTGTTCGTGAATCCAACAGCACTCTAACTGCCGCTCTCTGAGACGTCCATTAAATCGACACTTAACTAAATGACGTAATTTTTACATTACATGTCAAAATCAATCAGTCATTAAATCTCTACTATAAGGAAGCATTTGACGAAAAGATTTACGGAGTGCTTGTTTCTGTAGGGATTTTAAAATTAAAGTACTTCATTTTAAATCATTTATCATTCTCATGGTCGTGGATATCATATACAAATATTATCAAATCTGATTGGTAGCTCCAGAGATATAGTTCAGCTTCAATATATTTCAAGAGCCACATTTTTTATTATTTCATCTATAACTTGATTTTAACAAATTATATATTTATTGTTACAGGTAATGGGCGCACTATTAAAATATTTTTAAGGTTCTTACACCACTGAATGTATTGGTATGTAATAGGCTAAAGTATAATTGTTACAATGAGAACAATTACTTTGTTCTCCGTTTAATGTACGCATTAGTCAACCACTTTGTGTAAAATCTCTACGCAACATAATATAGAAATTAAAAATATTTCTCATCTTAAACTTGAAATAGTTGAATAAAATATAAAATGTTATGCAAAAATCTAGACAATTAAGAGTTAGTATTTACAAAATAGGTGTATTGTTGTAACTATGGTTGTTCATTGTTGATTATTAATATGATGAAATCAGGAAACCTAGGTTTGTGAGCAAATGGACTAGGTTATGCCTCACCTCGCGGCGCTCACACTCCACTCGGTATTGCATTCACATTACAATATGCTGGAGTTAGATCACTGTTTTACACGGCTTGGTAATGGAACCAAAGTTGTGAAGTAATATATGTATTAACTTTAATGTGCTTTAAATCCATTGAGTAGACAGGTAGGCACTTAAAATTATCTGAACTGTAAACCATGTCTAAGATAGATAACTTTGCACATTATTTTAATTAATAACTCAAAATAAAGTATTCCTTCATAGACAGGAGATATTCATAGTTAGACTGACAAAAAAGTAAACTGACCAAATGATCAATTATTCTTTGATCCCATCGATATATCCAAGAAGGAAAATTCTTTGATCATCGCGGCAATGCTTTTGATAATGATAAGCAGCTATCAATCAGTAATTAAGCTGCATGTTCTATTTTATTACCTTACTAACCCATTTTGATGAATATCTACAACAGAGGCGAAGCCAATCGATCATACGAGTAGATGACAGATACCGCACTAAACATTAGATGACACATAGGTACCTCAATCTAGCACTACGAGTATGTAGTACTAAACTCTTTGCATCATAACTTCTTTAGAATAAGTATCATTATCATATTTTTACCATTACCATCATTACCGCGTATTGGCTACATAGTTATTTACGGTGAAATTATCTGTAAATTGCAAAATATACGTTGATAAATAGACGTGATATCAATCACTGGAGTTCCTTGGATCATAAGTGACATTGTACACTTGTTACTGTGCCTACGATACGGTTTTATAATAAGTAAACTGACGGACATGTTATGCACAAGCTGTTGTACCTATATTATATGACGACTCTTTCACGCTATTCAATTTCAGCGTTTCCAATTGTCCTGCTACGTGGATATAAAACAAAAGAACATCCGCGCTGATGACGGCGCACTGCTGCAGCGCGCACTGGACGATCAAAAACGTTTAAATGGAAAGAAGCCTTAAAGTTGAAGAGTTTGAAACTAGAAACCTCTATTCTGGTTTAAATATTTTTGCTGCATATAATAACCTCATTCAAATGAACTGTATAGGCTATTTTTTGTCCCAAAATACCCGGATATAAAAATCTAGGCAATTCAAAATAAAAAGTAGATTGCTATAAAAAGACGATATCAATTGAGACCAATTTAAATGAATATAGGTAATGTTTTGATTGTTTCGTATTGTGCGGAAACTACGTAAAGTTTTCTCAGTTTTCTATAACCCTGGTGCTTTAACATAGCCAAAAGGACAAAACGTAACTTAGCTAGGAACCTAAAATATCTGGTGTATATAAGATATCTGTACTGGTGTGCCTTAATAGCTTCCTTTCAGCTTAAAAGGCCTAATAGCCTATTCAAGGCTTATGGTACGGAGGCGGATCCATGGTTTAACCATTGGAGGTTAGAGACCTATTATTAACAGTTCCGTATGTGGTATAAGTAAATAGTATCGTTTGGGAGGCGTTAGGGCAGTTTTACACGGATTTGTTGAAGCAGACAAAACCTATTTATTGGTCGAACTGTCAACTTCCTCTTAACTGTCTTTCGAGTTGGTTTATACCGGCAGCTATGTCTGTTCGATTTATGTGTAAATTGATCAATAAAAGTAACAACTTATATTCCAAAATATAGATACTAGAAGTACCCCGCGGTTTTACCCGCGTTGTGCCCGTTCCCGTAGGAATTTATTCGTATATTAGTAGCCTATGAAAAATAGCCGAGGTCTGAAATTAGCGCGTTCAAACAAAAAAACAAATACAATTCGATGTCCGTTTAAATTGATTCGACTGAGCCTGCCTTAGTCCAGACATTCTTAAGAATGTTTTTTGATGTAATAAAACATACAATAAAGTGCCTCCTAGAGCCAAACGTCGTAATTCTCTATCCATACTATAGAACTATATACTAAAGAATTATATCGACAACTGTTAGAGGGAATAAAGACAGAATGAATGCGTCAAACAAAACAATCTATCTGAACTAGTCTGCGATTGATTGTTCCACCAGTAGTGTAACGCCGCCTTTATAAGCAATTTAATAAAACAAAAGCCTCCGTAATTACCGATGTAATGTAATCGACGAGATCAAGATTGATGTTCAACTCGACTACTTGAAGATACAAGTAAAGCCACGTCTACACTTAGTGTTTGAAACGAATATTCGTACGCTCGTTTGTAAATGTTAACACTTGCGTGTGCGATCAGTGAAGTTCGGTCGCGAACAAATTGTTTGATTTGTTATTTTTTTATATTGAGATCATACCGGATACCTATTGGTGGTAAAAAAAATTCCGATATCAGGTTACTGGCTATTAACGTACATGAATTTACTTACTTACGAACATCGGCTCCGAGCTTGTGCTCTGAGCATATTTTTAGAGCATGTGAATGAAGTGAAACTGCGGTTTTACTGTTCACTTAACAATTAGTGAACAGTACGTACCGGGCGATTGCAATCTTTAAATTATGTATGTAGATATTAATTACTGATAATTTTGTTCAAATCGTTACGTTTACTTGTTCCTGGTTGTTATTCGCAGTGCTCTATCTTAATCGTTATATATGATGATGGTCTCTTGCATATGTTATGAATCAACTAGCAGCGCCCCACGGTTTAACTCGCGTTGTGCTCGTTCCCGTGGGAATTTCGGGATGAAAAATAGCCTATAATCTTACCGTTGAATATGGCTATCCATTACAAAAAGAAATATTCAAATCGGATAGATAGTTCTTGAGATTAGTTCTAACAAATAAACAGACAAAGTTAGAAACTTTTCCTCTTTATAATATGAATATAGATATGTATAACGAAGTCTGGAGGCGATTACAGTTGTGCCCGCATGCAACATGCGTTGACAACAATACAGTGTTAAAAGATACGGTAGTCGGTATTCAGTTATTAGAGTGCGTCTCCACTGAAGCGTTGAAATTGTCAAACAACGCATTGACATTGTCATAATCTTTTCGCAATGCGCTGTGATTGGTCAATTGAGCTCCGTGCAACTCAGCACCGCTTCTATGAAACTCACCCTTAAGTTTCGGCAGTCGGCCCACCACCTAGTGAAGATGAAGTTTAGCGACGTAGATACAAATGATCGTCGACCGCATCAGGCGAACGTAGTAGTGTGTATTGGGCATTACATTATTTAATATGCGTTATCGTAAAAAGTATTGTTACGTATTAAAATAGTTTAATTACCTAAGCGCGTCATGGCGATGAACATTGTATTGCGGCAATTTTATATTTAAAATAGTAATCGCTCCTTTGTTGATAACTTAAGCCATCGTTCACACGTCTGCCTTATTTCGCTTTTTCTTAAACTAGTTCAAAATATAACACGGCTATATATAAATGTAATTTGTGATGCTCAATTGTTTAAACAACATGGTGATGTATCTATACTAATATTATAAAGCTGAAGAGTTTGTTTTGTTTGTTTGTTTGTTTGTTTGTTTGTTTAAACGCGCTAATCTCAGAAACTACTGAACCGATTTGAATAATTCTTTCACTGTTAGATAGTCTATTTATCGAGGAAGGCTATAGGCTACATTTTATCCCGAAATTCCCACGGGAATGGGCAGAACGCGGGTAAAACCGCGGGGCGCTGCTAGTATATGATATTTAGTAATGCATTTTAATGTTCATTGAAAGTCCTAACTTAATATTAAAAAGTAATTTTAACGATTTTGAATACCAGTATATCGAGTACTTTAATACAGTAGCTTAGAGTCGATGGATTCTAATCGTTTACACTTTGATTAAAGTTCATATCTCTTTCATTGCAATAACAGTAATCCTAAATGTAACTCAAGGAATAGATTGGTACTAGACAGGTGCATAAATAGGGGACTTAAAACTCATGAAAGAGCAAAAGCCGCAAATATGTTTTTTTTACCAAAATATGCCTTCACGTTCGATCCTCCATCCACTTTTGTTTTAGGCATCGGAATGTCATTACCTAGTGTCCACAATGAGTCTCGTTAATGAAGAGTGGGTAAAGAGGTGGTACAGTCGGGGAAGTTTGTCGGTGACAGTAGCGACCTCTTTATCGCGATAATACAGTACCCTTGGATGGAACGGTACCTCATATGTGTGTGCATGTGTGGTCTAGAAGAGTTAATAGGGCCATGACAAAATCTTTCTCGTGACAATTGTTGATAGTGGAATAATATAAACTTTTATTACATTACAACTAATAATTACGAAGTTATCCTCTTCCCCTCCTATTTTTATTGATCCTGCCGTTTTATTGGACCCGACTAGTTTGTCTCGACATACCTACTTTATTCTTAACTGTCCCTCACTGGGCAAAGGTGTCCCCCAAACGCTTCCAACCTAAATATTAATTTATGTATGTGATGCATTACAATGATATATTCAATTAACCATACTCCAAAAGCCAAGCAATATTCGCCTCTAATGGGTCGACCGTCAACTTCCCTGACCGTACCAAACCGTTCAGTGAATGGTCTTAAATAGCCAAGGTCCATCTTATGCAACTGTCAGCTTTGATGCAAAAATAATAGAACACGTACTAGCCGAGATACCGTGATCTGCTTACAAAAAAATACAAAAAAAATATTTGTTTAGCTGCAAACCAGTAGAGTTGAAAACTACAATCTATTTCTTTGCAAGAGTCTTGGAATATTAACTAATATGGCCGATTTCCTAACCAAAGACAATTCCTTGTATAGATGACAGAGGTTTAGTGATGGGGTGAGAATGGAACACAGTTGTTTTTGAATGTTTTTAAATCACTATATCCCAAAAACGCCATTTGTCCAGAAATAAGTATCGAGTTGAATAATTAAATACCAATACTTTTGGCGATTCACCAGAAGTGTTTCGATTGTCCTCAGAACAAAGACAGTTAGGCTTTTCTGTGAACAACGGAACTCCGAAAATGCGAGTCGTAAAAATATAACAATAAGCAGTTATCAAGTATTCAGTGAGTGTTGCTTAATTTAATTCAAGATTAAGATAGGTAATTGTGCTTAACAAGGGGCCTTTGAGAATATACTCGTTATTTTAATTAACTCAGTTTTTTGGCATAATAAAGATTTATTATTTGACCGAAATTTTGATAGGTTGTTGAGTTTGTTTTAGTCTAAATAATCCTTACATAATTATGAAAATAATCTAGCTACTGTTTAAACTCACACGATTGCACTCATACTAAATGAAACGGGTCTGTATCGCGTTAGAAAATATGTGTCATCCCATGCCCACGAGCGGTGTAAATAGATCGAAACGTCGGGTACATATTTTAATTAATACGTTAAACACGATACAGACCCGTTTCATTTAGTATAATAACCTAGATACTCGTATACGTCTTTGGTACCGATATAAATATTCCTGTTTACTAGGTAGGAATGGTTTAGAATGTATGTTTTAGTTTGGTTATAACAAATATAATATGAACATCACAAAAAAGCAGACAAAAATTGCCTTAACAGAAATAAAGTATCAACCTGTATGTAAAGTATGTCGCACTGTTGGCCAACGGCCTCTCATCTCGCCGAAGATATCAGTACTGCGAGAAGGATTAGGCATAGTCACCACGATTGCGAAACCTATTAATAGATTATTATTAAAAAGTATACCTGTACTATCTGAGGTAATAAAATCAACATATACATTATGATACAAAAATTACCAGCCGAAATGAGAGCCAAACTTTGTGAAGTTGGTTAACAAATAAAAGTTGTTGAATGAAAAAGCTCGGGCGCGCGTAAGCTCGGCGGCGCACGCGCACGCCGGGGTCGGCGCTCGGTCGCCGCGGGCGCAACTCTCGTTTTCATTTCGGTTCATACGTAATTAATGCGAGCGTTATGTAACACCTTTCCACGGTACGTGGGCGTTATTGTCAATCAAACTGTACCTTAGCATTGTCGTACGATATTTTATGTTGATTGTCTGAGCGATTTTCGATGCTCAATAGTATGACTTAATTATCTTGTGACCCAGAAATGGGACAGTAAGATGATTAAAAATCTTGTGATTTTTCGCATGAGTCTTCGATAAAGATTTAAAATCTAATAGAAATAACAGAGACTTCACCTTGGGAAAATATTTTTGACCAGCGTTTTTTAAACAAATTCGGGAAGCAGGTAGTTAGCTGCCTAGAGTTTATCCCATCCATCTTTTCGAGATGATGCGCGGGACTTTCGGTATAAAACCTATCCCATGTGTTATTCTAATGTATAAACTATATTACTGTAAAGTTTCATCCAAATCCGTCCAGTAGTTTTTTCGTTAAAGAGTATATTACATATATCGTCGCAAACTTTCGCATTTATAATATTAGTAGCGTAGGATAGGATAATACTGTAACAGACCTCGTTTGCAATCATTCAATATAATTGCCAAAAAGCCGCGCGGGAATTGAATTCGCACTTACAAACCAAAGGATGAAAGCTAACCGCCACCAAAATGCTTATCAACCTTACGATTATAAATTGAGAACATAATCGATATAATTGTTCGATACACTTTCGACTCCATCGAAATGTCAAGTTATGTGTGAGAGACATTCAATGTGAGATAAGTACTTTCGGTTTTATCAATCTCTGGTGATTCGAAAGTTGATATACCTTTGATACCTTTTCGCCGTAATCGGTAGGACATGTGGCCCTTTGATCAAAAGCATACATTATAAAATATAGGCTGTTCCTAAAAAGACTAATAATCGCGGACACGTTGTACTGATCTGCTCGGGAATGTGCTGCTGCGGTTGTAATCCATCACATTAAACATCTCCAAAGGGCGACGAGTTGGATCTGTTATCGCATGCCTCTCAAAAAGACCGGGCTTGTCCTGTGAATTTTACTATTAATAGAAACGTACGTTGGTGTCATTATTATTTGTTTAAACGGGAACTTACGTACGACGGAGGTTACTGTTGAGTGTGCCTCAACAAGATTCGGTCACGTACGGTGACCATCATCAGGAGGTGGGTGAAGCGCTCACGACAGCGTCTCTCCCCGCACTTGTCCTGTGAATCCGAGGAGAAACACTATGATCCCAATAATCTATTTCTACTGGTTAGCTCCGATAGGAAATCAAGTACTCTTCGCAGTACTTGATTTAAAAAATATTTGTGTATTACTATGTGTTCTGTCTTATTCTGGTTACATAGGCCTAGCACACAGCCGTCACCTTAACCCGCCTGTACTCGCATAATTACCACTCCGTCTTACTATTTACGTCTCTCAGCGAACGTTGATGACACTCCGATAGATTCCTCGTCGAAAAAACAGGTATCATTAACGAATATCACCAACATGGCGCGTAACGAATACCTTAACCGATAGTTATACGTAAATGGAGATGTGTCGTTAAATAAATGAAATATCTCGTATAATTTTCTAAACGAGATTTATTTTTAAAGTACTTTTTTATCGTATTGAATTTGGATTAAAGTTGTACTTTTATTTCATACTAGCTGTGCCCTGCGGTTGCACCCGCATTTATTCCGTCACTGCTTACCTTTTAAACCTTCCCTGGACTTTCATGAATATTTCAAGACCAAAATTAGTCAAATCGGTTCAGCCGTTCTTGAGTTTTAAGCAGACTAACGAACAGCAATTTTTATTATATCGAAGATATAAAATTCTCGTATCGCGGTGTTTACAATTAAACTCCTCTGAAACAGTTTGACCGATTCTCATGAAATTTTGTGTACATATCGGGTAGGTCTGAGAATCGGACAACATCTATTTTTCATCCCCCTAAATGTTAAGGGTAGTCCACCCCAAAATTTTTACATGGCAAAGCAACGTTTGTGGCGTCAACTAGTTATTGTATATAATTTATTAACTCTCGGGAGAGCGTTCGTAAAACTCAACTTTGACCTGATTATATAAATAATTTCAACTATGCTCAGTATAGCTGGCTTATGTAATGTACTGTATCTAATTTTTGATTAGATTGAAAAATTCTTCTACCTATATATTTACTTCGGCATGACAAGTGCGTCCAAGATCAAACACGAACCACCTAACACTGAACTAAAAAAATATATAAGAAAAAAATGCAGATATAAAATAAAAACGTTAATAAGTTGCTCCAATTTCAACTGTATCGTATATAATAAGTTCTCATGATCGAGCACTGCACCTACTCGTATGTGTGTTATGTGAAGCATTCGAGAATATTAGCGTGGTGCCGTACGCATATCTCTTATGCCTCGTATTGTGGTCAAGGTGACTGTAAGACATGGTAAACAAATTAAAAAGTTCGATCTGGTTCTTACTTCTAATATTATGCGAGTACTGAGTGCGTTGAAAATTTTATGAGTTTTATATTCTACTTCCAAGTAGTACGAGTATATGGTGACCTCGGAATAAGTGATTTAAAAGAGATACTATTTATTATTATTTTTGGTGTTGTTTTGGCTTTTCGGATATATAATCTAGATAAGGGAGAAATGATAATATCATAGCTCTACTCATTCATACTCTTTCTAAGTATAAAGTTTTTGGAAAAACTGCCTCAAAACGAAGTGAGTGGAAGCTCAACGATTATGTAGTGTTTCTAACCAGAGCCTGATCAGCTATCGGATGATGTAGGCATTTCAATTGAAAAGCTTTGTAAGTTTACGTTTGTTGGTTTTCTTGGTTTGAGTTACCGACTTATTTTCTATTATAAACTAAACTAGCAGTGCTCGCGGTTTTAACCTTTCCGAATTTGCCATGAAAAGTAGTCACAAAACTTTCCCCGTGAACTACTCTGAATGTTAGTGAAAACCGCAATAAAATCCGTTCATTCGTTTTTGAGAAAACCAATTTGGGGACTTTGTTTTATGTATTGATAAGTAGAAGCTTAGAGACATCGACTACAAATTAAACTGTCGTCCCGTTGTCTCAATCGGTGGTCTCTAGGCGGTCGAATGAAACGAAACTCCACTACCAGGGTTATCAACAAACTTAGTCGAACTTACTACAACTTAGTCTAACTGTTCCACAGTCCACACGACTGTTTCGTAGTAACCGCGCTGAGATTACGATCGTGCCCTCAGTTATCTAACGTCTGTCTTCACGATTCTTTTTACGTTATGTTGATGACTTTATCCTTTTATCAACACGACTCTGGGTCATGATGTCAATATCCTATGGTTGGTTATGACGGAATGTAGATGTTTGAGCTTCTACAGGCTAACGGGAGTGTTAAAAGCTCCAACACCAGGGTTGGCTACTGACCTACTCAAAATGAATGAACGAATAGTCTAGCGGCGGCGACCTGCGGCGACCAATGATTATTTGAAAAGAGAACTTTAATGTTGTCTTCTATTTTTATACATTTTAGTCGCCGTGTCACCTTGGACCCTATTGATACAGGCGGATTAAACTATGTTTAGTATACAGTTGCTTTATACTGAAACTCCCAAGGAAAAGATTTAAAACTTTGAAATGTCTGTGCAGACTAAGTATCTTTAAATCTTCAAAACAGAGTCTAGTATATTCATAAGTCATAGCATTCTTCCAACTAAAAATGATAAAATTAACAAATGATAAAACAGACTTTGGACAGACCCAAGGACTAAAACTAATGTACCTTTTAATGTACCTTTACAAGGGAGTTGTCACCTTAAACCTATAACGATGTATCAGTCGAACATGGCCGCTAACTTCAATGTCTAATTCAAAGAGTAAAGTGTTTATTTTTCAAGCATTTACGTGGGATGTACGTTATGTATTTAACGGTCCTCAATTAGAGTATGAATGAGCGAATACTTGTCAACATACTTTGTCACTGTCCTATGTGCCATTGAAATGAGATATGCGATGCTATAGCTATGGTGTGCTATAGTGGAAGAATAGAGATTGTAATGACTCTTAGACTTAAAGGTTAGGCTTTTGTCGATGGAATTATTTTCTATTTCTTCCTATCCTCCGTCATCCTATTCAACTACGAGTATAGTAATGGTACATAATATTTTAAAAAAAATATGTTCAAAAGTGAAAAAAATATCTCACTGTGTCCTCTTTTGTATTGTATTTATTTTTTATTTTTCCATTTAATTATTAAACTTTGCAAAACGCTTCTGATGCTATACCTACAGGTACCTACTATGCCTGCATTCCAGTGTTGGAACATCATATTTTACACAAAATGACAATTTGAGATTATATAAAAACTTGTTCTTATTCTAAATCCTACTTGTAATACGTCCACGTTAAACTCTGAACGCGTACAGCATCGCATAGCTCCACCACATTTACCAGTCTCATGGGACACCGTTCAGCGAGTAATTGGCTTCGTTTGTGGCATTGCACCGATACAATGAGAGGCCCTGAGCCACATTCATATCGTCGACGAGTACATCGCATCATCTCTCAATACAACTAGAAAGCAACACTTATGTTCCGACGATGTAGTAGTATTAGCCTGTTATTTCCCACTGCTGGGCAAAGGCCTCTCAGTTCACTGAAGATATAAGTACAGTGAGGAGGATTGGGCATAATTACCACGCTTGCCAAATGCAGGTTGGTTGATGCGTGTTATATATAATTGTAATAATTATGTGTCTAGTTAATTATTAAAATAAATACTTGATTTACCTATAAATGTAAATATTTTATGTTTAATATTTAATACTCGATTATTTAATAGCTATTGTTAACGACAGATACGCGTTTATAACGCTACACCTTCGTAGACAGTGGTGAACACATGTAGCTTAGTGTAAAGGTGCAAAACATTGATCGGAAAATTAACTTTTCATACTTTATAAATCAAGAAACTCAATTGGTTCTTCTTCTTTTTCTTCTTATTGTTTACTAGGAAGAGGACCTTAATCAATAAGTGTTTTATAGGCAACGAAAGAAGTGTAAATTATTGGTGGTTACCGATATAAGTGCGTTCAAATCAAACTATTCAGCTATATATAAGTACAGACAGATTCTATCAAATCTAAAAGGCCCTGACACAATCTCCCAAATATAATTAAAAATAATTGGAAGGTGTTTGCTTTTGGTGGAGGTTCCGGCCCACTTCAATGTACTTCGAGTTGAACCATTCATTAACCATACTTAAACACTTTAGCCGTTAATTAAGGAAAGACTCCGTTTAAACGGCATTTCAAGTTTTCTCGACTTGGACTTATTCGGAAAGGAAATGCTATAACGAAAATGTGTATAAATCACAGGCATACTTGAGTAGTTGAGTTTGAAATATTTTACTCTTAAAGCTGTTTCGGAGATCTCATTTATATTCGTAAATGTATTTTAGTTCCCTTCGATATAAATATAGATTAAAGTCATTGCTTATCTTTCGCAATTCCAGTTCTAAACACACAAGCCACTTATTTACCTATAACCTACTTATTTAGCAACTTATTTGAAATATGTACGAAGTTTCGTAAATAATTCGTGAGGTATAAATAATTCAGCAGGTATGCCTGCCGGTAGTCTGGATCGATCACCTAACGCAACGGAATGACACATTGCAGCTAGCATTCCTCTCGAGACGTCGTTGAATTTGGAATTCAATTGATAATTACTTATAAGACGTCCTTAAAGATATGGTTTTGATAAGGAATTATTTAGAGGACGGATATTGGTGGCTATAATCGAGAAGAGTAGTGGGATGTGGGAGGTCTTGACGTAACAATAGGATGATAAGGGCTTGCAGTAATAGCTTGTATATGTTGGTCTGTGGTCACAGTAATGAATTACTTGCTACTTTCATGGGTGGTATTTCTAAGACCTACCAAACACCGGGGTCTGTCGATCCTGGTTGCTTCATTCATTTCGATTCGTGTGCTCCTTAATGGCCTTAATGGCTTAAAGACGGTATTGGAGTTTTTAGACCGCCGAAAGCCTTCGACATGATCTATCGCTCAAGACAACATTTTTACGTGCCCTCCGACAGTTACAAAATTGATTCAAATCCAACGTATCCTGAGACTAGCGCATTCACTCAAACACTTCAGCTTTATCAGTATAGATTATTTGTACTGAGAGTGTAACATACCGTATTGCACTTGTCTAATGTAAGTATGGTCAAAGCATAACTAATGTAAACGGGCAGTAAAGGGAATGCCGGTAACTGGATCGGTTGCAGTATTTGTACACGATTTGCATAAGAGCTATCTCGACGAACATTGTGCACTAGGGCTGGTACCTTAGATTTGAGATAAGTTACAAGTCGTTCAATTGATAAAATACGGGTACACGTTGCCCTATATTAAGCAATCTGATTTGTGCAAACAAACGAAAACTAACGATTCTTAGGAAAAAGATAAATTAACACTCGATAGGTATAGGTCTAAGATTTTTGACCAAAAAACAGATAGAAAATAATCCTTGGACAGACAGCTTTTGGGGACTTTTATATGTATACTAGCGACCCGCCCTCGCTTCGCTTCGGGTAATCAAGATTTCATGTAGGAAAATCGGGATAAAACATTGCGTGTCTCCCGCAGGAATATACACAATCAAAATTTCAAGTGGGAAATTGGGGATAAAATATTACATGTCTCGCGCGAGTATATATGTATACACAATCAAGATTTCATGTGACGAAGAATTCGGGATAATACCTACATAGCACGTCTTCGTCGTTCGTAGTTCGTAGGTAGGTATATCCCCGCGCGCTTTGACCGCACGAAACAGTAAGTAGCCATAAGAGACCCGCCATCGAGCATTACTATTTTGTAAGCAGCGCCCCGCGGTTTTACCCGCGTTGTGGCCGTTCCCGTGGGAATTTCGGGATTTTTTTTACATAAAAACCTTCCTCTTGAATCACTCTACCTATTACAAAAAAAAGACGTGTGGCACTCGGGGACTGCCGCGGTGAAGCTATTGCATAGCATTTTGTATCAACTTATGCAATTATATTTGATATATTTGATATCTCTTCTCTCACCCCACCCGCCTCCTCTCTCTCACCCCTCCCGCCTCCTCTCTCTCACCCCTCCCGCCTCCTCTCTCTCACCCCTCCCGCCTCCTCTCTCTCTCACCCCTCCCGACTACTCTCTCTCTCACTCACCCCTCCCGACTCCTCTCTCTCTCTCTCTCACCCCTCCCGCCTCCTCTCTCTCTCACCCCTCCCGCCTCCTCTCTCTCTCGCCCCTCCCGCTTCTTCTCTCCCCTCCTGCCTCCTCTCTCACCGCTCCCGCCTCTTCTCTCTCACCGCTCCCGCCTCTTCTCTCTCACCGCTCCCGCCTCTTCTCTCTCACCCCTCCCGCCTCCTCTTTCTCTCTCACCCCTCCCGCCACCTCTCTCCCTCTCTCACCCCTCTCTCTCATCCCTCTCTCTCACCCCTCTCTCTCATCCCTGTCTCTCACCCCTCTCTCTCACCCCTCTCTCACCCCTCTCTCAACCCTCTCTCACCCCTCTCTCTCACCCCTCTCTCACCCCTCTCTCTCACCCCTCTCTCTCACCCCTCTCACTCACCCCTCTCTCTCACCCCTCTCTCACCCCTCTCTCTCACGCCTCTCTCTCACCCCTCTCTCTCACCCCTCTCTCTCACCCCTCTCTCTCACCCCTCTCTCTCACCCATCTCTCTCACCCCTCTCTCTCACCCCTCTCTCTCACCCCTCTCTTTCACCCCTCTCTCTCAACCCTCTCTCTCACCCCTCTCTCTCTTTCCTCTCTCTCTTTCCTCTCTCTCACCCCTCTCTCTCGCCCCTCTCTCTCACCCCTCTCTGTCACCCATCTCTCCCACCCCTCTCTCTCACCCCTCTCTCTCACCCCTCTCTCTCACGCCCCTCTCTCACCCCCCGTCTCATCTCTCTCTCTCACCCCCAACTCACAATCGCACACAACGCCGTGTCGAAGACTGCCGAACTGAAACGACGTTAGACGATGCACGGCCTTCAAGCCACACCTCCTTGCCCGTCGGAGTGGGGAGCGTGATGTATTTTCGTTACGGAATTTTTGGATTCGGTCCCCGCGCTCAAGGCCCGCGATAGAAGCTATGCAATAGCTTAAAAACCGCATCAAAATCCGTTGCGTAATTTTAAAGATTTAAGCATACAGACAAACAGACAAACAGACACGAAACAGAGACGACTTTATTTTATACTATGTAGTGATATTTCTCATCATAACTCTGAAACTAACTGTCCGATTTTAATAATTTAAAGAGGTACACAAAGAAACATAATTAACCTTGATTGTAGAGCCATTTATTTTGATGTAGATTCATATCATCATATTATGAATATCATCAACTTAAAATTACACTCCTTTTTTAACTAATTAATTTTAACTTAAACGGTTATTGTGTCTTAACTATAATAGTTAGACATATGCCCTCGCGAACTTATTTGTTCGCAATGATATGTACTTTGATTGTGTAGAACATTGTTTTTGTGTATCATCAATAGATTTAGTAGCGCACGCCAATTTTAGGCATGTTTTTCATACCTTGGGTTACATATACCCGCGTTGTGCCCGTTCCCGTGGGAATTTCGGGAATAAATATAGCCTATGTCACTCAGGGATAGTGTAGCTTTCGAATGGTGAAAGAATTTTTTAATTCGGTGCAGTAGTTTCAGAGCCTATTCGATACAAACAAACAAACAAACAAACAAACAAACAAACAAAAAATCAAACCTTTCCTCTTTATAATATTAGTATAGAAGTATAGATTAGTATAGATATTCTGGGTTGTCTTGAATTATCTTCTGGAATTAATTTCTCAATTCCGTACCTTCACTTTTAATGAATAACTTACGAGCATACGCAACAGCCCTACTGGACATGCCAGCCCAAGATAGGAAGCGAATAAACCACAGTATTCATTAATCAGACCACCGACTGCAGCTGTTGGGAAATATTAACTGTGTCTACATTAAATGGTGGAACGAGTACGCACCTTACGGGCTGAACTACTGATAGTTACAATACACGATGCTATACACAAGTCGCTTCGCATTCTATTTCGTTGTCTAGAATCAAATTATATAGTATAGGTAAATATAATAAATATATATAATATACTAGCTGTGCCCCGCGGTTTCACCCGCGTTGTAAAATAGATGTTGTCCGATTCTCAGGCCTACCCGATATGTACACAAAATTTCATGAGAATCGGTCGAGCCGTTTCAGAGGAGTTCAATTACGTACCCTGTGACACGAGAATTTTATATATTAGAAGATAACATACCCGGACAAATCCACTCACGGTTAAATAAGACCCAAAGTAAGCTCTAAGCTTCTAATATGCAATCAAACTAACTGATACAACTACATCCTACTTCCTACTAATATTTTGTGAGGCTGGATGTATGTATGCATGTTTGTTTGTTGCTCTTTCACGTAAAAACTATGGACGGCTTTGAAACTTTACAGTAATATAGGTTATACATCAGAATAACACATGGGATACATTTTATCCCGAAATTCCCGCGGGAACCGATACAACTCGGGTAACACCGCGGGGCGCGGCTAGTCTTAATATAAAAACACAAACTTTAACAACATAATTTAAATTATTAACTAACATTTGTATCAAATCTTCTCCTCGTCTCAAGGAGCGAAGGCCTCTCATCTCAATAAAGATACCAGTACAGTGAGGAGGACTAATCAAATAGAAATAAAAAAGCAGATCAACCGAAATATGTGCAGACGTCGGGATTCGAACCCGAGACCTCTCGCTGTGAGGCGAGCACTCTACCCCTGAGCCACGCCTGCTCTTGATACGGGGGTTGAATTTAAGCAACAGTAGAACACAAAAGCGCGTACTGCGCATGCGTATGACCTTTGACTTATTGAGACCGTCCCGCGGTGTCACTCGCGTTGTGCCCGCTCCGAGGGAATGGGGATACAAACATCCGAATTGAGAAACTCCTCCTTTTTCTGAAGTCGGTTAAAAATAACTTGTAACCTTCTTCTTGAATGTACCTATCCAATCCTATTAATATCCTATTATAATTATTTATAAGTTAATTGTAAGTGCAAAGTGATTATATTGTTGTAGTGTCTAAATTCTAATAAATAAATAAATATCATAAATGCGAAAGTTTGTGAGGATGTATGTATGGATGAATATTATGTATATATGTAGGTATGTATGTATGTTTGTTACTCTTTCACGAATAACTACTGGACGAATTTGGATGTAACTTTACAGTAATACCTATAGGTTATACATCAGAATAACACATTGGCTACATTTTATCCCAAAATTCCCTCGGGAGCAGGTACAACGTGGGTAACACCGCGGGGCACGGCTAGTACACAATATAATTGACACCCAAACGTCGTCGCCAACAACTATATCTTGCAAATTGTTGACACCGGGCGGGAATCGAACCCGCACCACTGATACAGTAAGTGTTCTCACTGCCACTGTACCAAAGGGCTGCCAGGAAGGTATCAAAATCACATTCCTCTACATTTTAATGTTAAAGACAATTATAAAAATAAATAAGTTCATTAATTTTTGTCACACATTAATTAAACTGATAACACCAAATAAGGTTATTTTAATAAGTGTATCTTTATTGAGCAATATTTATGAAAGAAAGCGAGTATTCGATCGATAGGATACAGATCTCAATTTTATATAACACTTTCACACAGCTCTTAATTTCTTTTAGTTATTAAGATTTCTATCGCATGATGGCTTCTGCCACAGATTCATATTAAGTAGGTAAGAGCTAAATGTTCCGTCTCGTGTCACTTACCACAGAATAGAGAACAAATCGTTGGCATGTGGTTGGCTCCTTTACGGGGGTGTCACGGTGCTGAGACTAGGAATATTTCTGACAAAATAAAACTATATATAAAAGAAAGTCGTGTTAGTTACACTATTTATAACTCGAGAACGGCCGAACCGATTTGGCTGAAAATTGGTGAGGTAGCTTAGAACCAGGAGATGGATTATTTATCCCGTATTTCCTACGGGAACGGGTGCGCTGTGGGTGAAACCTGATTTGGCTGAAAATTGGTGAGGTAGCTTAGAACCAGGAGATGGACTATTTATCCCGTATTTCCTACGGGAACGGGTGCGCTGTGGGTGAAACCGCGGGGCACAGCTAGTCTAATATAAAACTATATTTTAGTTAACTCTAAGAAGAACAATAACTTTATTAAAATTTGGCGATTTTTACACATTATTAACGCATTACTGCGGGTTTTTTCGCGGCGCAGAAGGTTGTTTTAGAGAGTAAAAACACTTGCTTTGATTTGCCGACGTTACTTTGATTTCTGTTATAATAACTTTATTGGTTTTTCTTAATTCGCTAGTTGCGTTGACGTCACTATCACTGCACCATGGCACCTCCGAGAGATGGCATCTCCTTTACGAAAAGGAATCGAAGTTAATCCAAAAACCTCAAAATAAAAAATACAAATAAAACCGCACGATAACGCAACTAAAATCCATAATTAACAGTAATTAATTATAAATCGCATAATTAATTAATACGCCAATAATAAAAAATTAGAACTTTTCTCAATTTCCTCATCGCGATCGCTAAGATGAGTTAATTAATAATTTTATTTACATACGAGCTAATAAACGTGGTTTTATTATGAATCAATTACTGTGTCATCTGCTGGTTACGTCAACGAAAGTGGCACCACTACTCATGATGCGATCGATTGATGACATCTATTTACCTAAAACTAGCATTTACCCGCGTTGTACCCGTTCCCGTGGGAATTTGGGGATAATGTAGCCTATAATATTTTTCTTGAATATAAAAATTAAAATATATCCTATCCTAGTCGAAGGCCCCTCATCTCACTGAGGACATCAGTACAGGAAGGGGGAAGCGTCTTGCTTGTCTTTTGGTTATTTATTTGTTTACATTGAGCCCGTTTTATCCCACTGTTGGGCAAAAGCCTCTCTTGCTCTCTTTCAGTCGTCTCTATCATATTTTTTCCCAAATCGAACTCTTTTATTATTTGAAAACGTCACCGAGCTTAAAGCATCACTTTAATTTGGTCGTCTATCAACCTTGCTAATTGTAGCCATACATACAAATACACCTACTGCGTAATATATACGAGTAACTTGAAAGTAGACACACCTACACATATACAGACATCTTCATGTGTGTACATATGTACATACGAGTACATACTGACAAAAACAACTGAGACCATGGACTTATTATTATAAAGTCCATGACTGAGACCGACAATATGACGTGTCTAACGAAGCAAATAGCAGTCATTCTACACTTCTACACTTATATTATAAAGAGGTAAAGTTACTAACTTTGTTTGTATGTATGTTTGTTTGTAAGGGCAAATGTCAAAAACTACCAATCCGATTTGAATTTTGCCACATTTAATGGGGAGGTTACTTTAAGGCTACATTTTATCTCGAAATACCCACGGGAACGGGCACAATGCGGGCAAAACCGCTGGGCTGGCTAGTATTGAATAAAGAAGTGAGACAGTCTTTGGATTTCTTCTGGTCCAAGACAAGACTTATGTCTTGTCTGTAGTGATCGGTGTCTGCTTAAAAAGCTTTATAAAGAACGGACTTTTAACTTTGCACAACAGACTTTTCACAGAAGCCTATCACAGACATTTTGTTTGTTAGAAGAAAATACTTAAAGAATTTGACTACCTTCTGTCATTTAGACTATATAATATAGTCAATCTTGTCCACGTCGAACTAGTCAGTCTATAGACTGTATTTCTAACCATTCCATCATAAAAACTAATTTTGAATACGCGTAAGACCCTATATACATACGTAAACCTTTATCTAACACATCCTACTTTGTTATTTATGTCGGATATTGTGTAACCTCCGCATGTTTTACCTGAGAACCTTTTTCAACGTATGAGTAATAGAACGATGTGTAGCGTGTAATGTAATCGATGAGAGTTATTGCACACGCTTGGTTTTTATACCGTACCTTATATGCAAAAGGAAGTATTCTGTGATAGTTCTACGTATCTGTAACTATTTCGCAGTGAGATAAATGCTAATTTTGAGTAGTTATTCAGCCAACTCTGAGACAACTGGACTCATTAGGAAAGGATAATGTCTTCAGTGTTTTTATGGGCATAGAGTATGCAACAAAGGCCATAGTGTATCATTGTCCTTGTAAAAAGTACCGAAATTCATTGTCTAATACCAAATACAACATTAAATAAACTTATTTGTGTTAGTACTCGAAGTTTAAAAATAAACATTAAATTTTCAAAACTGTTGCAACGTTTATGAATGAATATTATCTGCTCATTCATGTGAATGTTGCATCAATTCGTGGTTTGGCATACGTCCTTCGACGCCGCTTAGCCATGTTTAAAATATGATGTATGTAGTCAGTTATGTCAACCGACTCGCACGTACAGCGCCGTCATTATTGGAAGTGGCTTAGTACTCGCACGGTGCGTACGTTCCATGGGTTGTTGTGTAATACGGTTTCACTATCTTTATGATAGAACGAGTACGTGAATGTTAAAGTAGGTCTTTGATTTCTGATGTACGACTTCTATTTAGGGCTTCCGGCCTTTAATTGCAATCATTTTCTGACATTACCAGCGGTGGGATTGCATAAAAGTAAAATTATTAAATCTGTTAATAACATTCTCAGTTGTAACCATTGTATTGAAACTTGAAACTCATTTTACTGATTTTGACATGTAATGAAAAATGACGCCAAGTAATTACGTGGTGATTTAATGAACGTCTCTGAGTGCAGTCACCTACATAAACGTATCTACTTACAACACATTTGAATGGACTAGAAGTGTAACGCATCATTTCTTTTGTTCCAGGGAGCAGTACATATTCAATGTGTTCGAGGTGATCGTCAGCACCCTGGAAACCAAGCTGCAGAGGATCGAGAACCTGGACAAGGCCGTGGAGCACCTGATGCGGCGCGTGGAGGCGCTGGACTCCCGGGTCAACGACAACATCCACAAGACCGACGCCATCATCTCCAAGCTCGGCAACCTCGACCTCAAGCTCTTCAGCCAGCTCAAGGACGACGACGTCATGGAGAGCACCACCAGGAAGCAGATCGAGAACAGAATCAACACCGCACAGCTCCTCGACAGGAAGCTGGAGTCGCTCGACCAGAAGGTGTCCGACATCGACACGAAACTTGTCGGCTTGAAGAACCAGATCGATAACAACTTCTTGCCGGTCGATGACATCAACGCGGAAGCGAGCGAGAAGAAACCGATCAATCTAAACGTTATCGAGATAGCCAAGGGATTGAACAACGAAGTCGTCAATGAGATCACTAAAGAGGTGGACCAGCTGAGGACTTCCATGTCGAATGTGGACAGAAAGTTGCAGTTCCACATCAACTTAGTGTCAGAGAACTTGGGCAAGGTGCTGTACATGGTGGCGGACGTGCACGCGGCGGTGGTGGAGCCCGAAGCGGCCTCCATCAACGTGAACAGCCTGTTCAAGAACCGCACCGCCACCAGCACGCAGGCGCCCGTCACCAGGAGCAGCAAGCTCGACAACCTCGTCAACAAGATCATACCCATGATGAGCGTCTCCGAGAAGATGGACGAGGTGTGGGACGTGGTGGTCGGCACCAAGAGCTCCGTCGACGACCTCGTGCCCAAGTCCGACGAGCTCCTGACGCAGACGCAGCGCCAGGAGCGCGCCATCGGCCAGATCCACAACGACCTGAGGGATAAAACGAATTTGATCATCGAGAACTTGGATATGGTGGAGAAGAGGTTGAAGAAGCAGGAGGACGACGTGGCGACGCTGGCGCAGCGGCCGGTGCCGGCGGAGCTGCTGCTGGACCCCACCATCGACCGGCTGGTGGAGTACGCGCCCACGCGCTACCGCGTAGACGAGCTCGATCCCGCTAGCTCCGCGCCGCCCACCACGCCCACGCCGCCGCCGCCCTCCACGCTCAACAGGTGACATCCTTCTAGATTCACTTACATGTACTTACTTAGCGATTGATTAACGAGCCTCATCTAGCGAATGTTCTGCTTTGTGCGATGGTTGTGTTGTGGTTGATGGATGGATGCGTAGGCTGGGAGACTAATGGTGTGGTGGCCCGCAGCCCGAGCAGCACGAGCGCCGGCCCCGCAGCCCCGGTGACGGTGACGCCGGCGGGCGGCGGGACCACCCCGCGCCCCGTCACGCGCAAGGGCGGCATCATCTTCCCCAGCGTCAAGAACAAACCGATCATCGGAAATAACACGTTCGCCTCAGAAATCGTCGCCAACTATAAAGATGTGAAAGTGAGTTTAACACCCACCAAGCGAGTTCACACTGTTTGCTTTTAGTGGATCGAGTGCTGAATCACATGCGATTTGATTTGAACCGTCTTAACAGACATAAGTCCTATCAAAGCATCATTTTGGAACTGTTTAGTCAAATCATAAATCGATCTACTAAAACGAAACCGTGCAAACTCGCTATTAGAAACTTATGCTATTTTTAAGTCTTTAATGCGAATGATTGAACTAAGCGAATGATTTATTTGTTGTCATCGTGTGCATCGGCCACTGCGATTACCCTGAATCATGTTGACGTGCCTTTCTCCATGTTATTGATGTTCTTACCTCTATTAAGTTCGTAATTAGGACCTAGTAATAGAAACATGTGTACAAACACCAGCCTGCTTACAAAATGTAGAGCTTCACATTACGCCCGCGGCGATGCTTGCGAAAATGTACTTTATCTATAAGCCATAGATAGATACTATAAACCATTTGCGAAACAAAACAATGACCAACTTAATACTAATTAATGCAAATGAGTTGGAAACATCATAACATTATTTAATCATAAAAATGATTTACTAAAAGCCAGCCTCTGCGTATCAGTCCACATAATTACGACATCGTGTCGTATAAAGTTCAATTCGATATTTGTGATCGTTATGATAACATTTCCGTATGTGGTTACGTAAATATAGTTCAGTGAGTCAACAAGAGCTGGTTTTCCGCGCTTTGTCGGGAGCCGCGCAAAAACAAACGAGAAATTCCCATTGAGTGACAATCGCAAGTGATTACACCTCTTGACGCATCTACATAACGTATTGTCCACGCCACCACTCAGCATTACCGTATTACGCAATACAACCCGTTTACCCTCTCTGTGGTAAAATGCTATTTAATAATCATATATGACTAGCCGCGCCCCGCGGTGTTACCCGCGTTGTACCCGTTCCCGCGGGAATTTTGGGATAAAATGTATCCCATGTGTTATTCTGATGTACAACCTATATTAGTCTAAAGTTTCATCCAAATCCATACTGTAGTTTTAGCGCGAAAGAGTATCAAACATACATACATCTTCACAATCTTTCGCATTTATAATATTATTAGGATAGTACTGGTGATTGTAGGGTTCCGTTAAGCAACGGCGGGGAGTGCTTTTATATAGATCGGTGACCGAACCAAGAACGACTGAATCTGATCGTGTAGGATATATTGACGTGTTAACCTGACTAAATCGTCTTAACGTGTACTTAACAATTACACAAGTAATTTTGTAACTTTCTACGTACAGTAAACAAGGTGTTTAAAAATGGAAGTCGTACAATGAAACCCAATACATTCGGAACTTTCATTTCGACAACAATGACATAAACGTTTTAGTTATTAATATAATTTTAGGGTCCGATAACAAATAAGAATGTAGAAAAGTACATAATGAGACGACTCGTGACAATGTAATCAATTGTAATGACAGTTATAGGTACAGACAACCTTGTTAGCGGACGACCGATTTAGAGCCTCAGTTACCTTTTGACTCGCAGCGCCCTGCGGCTTTACACGCGTTGTGCCTGTTCCCGTAGGAATTTTGGGAATTTTTATACATATAAACCTTCCTCTTGAATCACCACTCTATTTATTTTTAAAAACCGCTTCAAAATCCGTGCTGTAGTATTTGAGTTTATCGCGAACAGATAGACAGACGCGGTCGGGGACTTTGTTTTATAATTTGTAGTGATATTAGTTTACTCACACTTACTAACTGGTCAATATGCTAATTAATGACTCCATTCGCCTAGTGCTAATGATAGTTACTACCTTATTAGCAGTAATTAGTTATACTGAGTTAGTTGACTACTTGATAGTAAATACGCCGACAAGTCATCTGTTAACCCTTAAAATAAACCATCGCAGACAAGACAATCGCTTTCGATCTATTTTTTTCTTACTAGTATTAGCGATTTTCGTTTTTATTGGTACTTGTTACATGGTTTGAGTTTGAGAACACCAACCCGCATTAGGCAAGCGTGGTGATTTCGCCTTATCCTCCTCACTGTACTGATAACTTCAGTGAGATGAGAGGACTCTGCCCAGTAGGAGGACATTACAGGCAACAACACTACGTTTCAGCCTAGTCATTTCCGACGTACTATCTGTTGCTAAGCTTACTATTATCAATGTTGTTATTACTCCAAAGTGGTCAACCGCCATTATGTCTGTTTGCAAATGCCTCTATTACATAGTTAGTGCGACGATTTCCTCTGCCCTAAGGTAGTTATTCCGAGGCCCATTCAGAACAATACCGCGGCAATCACTGTCCGACATAGACGTAATTATTAATATTAACTCACTGTTATTTAGTGGATACTTCGACTGTTACGTCATAATGCAATTTCTAAGGGTTTCGATTTTAAGACTTACTATTCTACTAATATTATAAATGCGAAAGATTGTGATGATGGATGTATGTATGTTTGTTACTCTTTCACGTAAAATTACGGAACGGATTTGGGCGAAACTTTACAGTAATATAGGTTATACATCAAAATAAGATTTTATCCCGAAATTCCGCTGAAAAAGGGGACAACGCGGGTAACACCACGGGGCGCGGCTAGTACTTACAAAAGTAAATCTATCTGCCTGTTTTCACGCCTAGACTATCGAACCGATTTTTATGACTATGGCATAAATATAGAAAAGACCTTAGAGTTAGATACTTTTTATCCCAAAATTCCTACGGGAGAGGGTACACTGCAGGAGAAACCAAAGGGCAGTTGCACATATTTCCTGCTTTTTCCCCGACGGAACAATGCATGAGGACTGTTAGATCGTTTATCCCAAAAGTGAGTAAAACCGAAAGCTTCGCTAGTGTAATATCGACCGTATATAATAACTTTCGTAATATAGGCAGCCGTTTACTTTTACTGCGAACAATGGCAATACTTGTCATTAATCACAAACTTAAGAAGATCCTAACAAAAAGGGAGATTTCAAACTCAACGACTAATCTTTAAAACAATGCCTCCATTTCCTTCTTGGCATCGTTTGCCAACACGGATCATTTGGCATATCCACTATTATTTATCGCCTGTCAAAAATGACATTACCTGTCATTCTAATAGCCACGACTAGAAAAAACTTTTGTTATCCTCAAAGTTTTTTTGTTGCAAAATTATTGTATTGTTTTACCGTGGATATAGATATTTGTAATATGTACTTTAAAAGAGAGTGGTCAAAAGCAACACATACACCTTTGTAACTTGTTATAGAGTCGAGCTTACATAGGTGAGCAATTACAAAGGTGACAGCTTGCATATGATCGAGCTTTTATAGGTGAGAGCATGTATCGGATCGAGCTTACATAAGACATCAGCTCAGATCTTCCATGGGTAGGAACTTGCATAGGTAAAGTTTCCATAAGTTACACGTTGCACCAACTCCAGCAGCTATCGTGTGCTGGTGCTCCCAAAGAAAAACATATTTCATTAGACTGTACGTAAGACACAGAGTTATCAGTATAAGACACAGAGTTATCGTACTTACTTTCGAAAATATTTTCGAAAGTAAGTATAAAGTAAGTAAAATAAGTCGTCCCACTGCTGAGCAAAGTTCTCCACCAAACGCTTCCAACCCTCTATGTCTTTCGCGATCTCCTCCCACTTATATTAAAATAAAAATTAAATAAAAAAATAAGTTGTTAATCCAAATTATAACATCTCTCTTGTAAATTGACAGCTTTTGACATGACATTCTGTTACCAACGAGACGCATCGAGTGTCGAGATTATCTGTACCGACACAGTTTCGCAGACGCTCTGTGAATTCGGTTGTCATAGCCTCGAGCGAATACGTAGGCGGAATCAACGGTTATGTCAAAATATATGTTATAAAAATCGGAACATTATCGAGATAAGTTATTACAAATCGAAATCGTGTGCAATAATATAGATTGTTCAATGCGAAGAATGTAATTGTTTATTGATTTTGGTCTGGTAGGGGTTAATTGAAAGGCTCGTTGGTTTCGTTTTTGAATTGACGTACCTATGTCTGTGATATAAGACGATTGATGTTAAATATATTTATTATCTTAGGAGGAACGTGTTTTTATCGGACTCTGATGAGTTTTGAGAGGATATTAGCCCGCAGTTCAAAACAAAGTGAAGTTTATTTTTTAAATCTACATTTATCAAGGCATGCCAGTCCCGTTAGCATAATGAAATTAAACTCCATAAGAGACACAAAAACGCTCTACAAGACTGTAATCCTTCAAGTTTTAACGATATTGATATAGTTGGTCTTTAAAGATGGTAATGATACTTCGAACCTGGTCATATTAAAACTTCGATATTACTCATCAATGAGGATTTTCAAATGCCATAATAACAAAGTTCTACAGCAGTCAACTTTTTTATTAGCTGACTTTACATCCTGTATGTATAGAAATAAAATGGAAAGTAATTTGATAGATTGCCTCACACAAGTGAATATGTATAATTGATGGGTAGAAATAAGTGTGGTATTTTGTCTATAACGTTATCTACACGTTTAATAATATAATGGACTACTTAATCATTCTAAGAGTGTCTGCGAGTCAAACGTGTTGGAAGCCAACATGAATTTTACTTTTAACTATTACGCAATGTAAAAGTTAAAATGATTTGTTAGTGTTTTTATCTAATAAATAAATATTTATTGAAAAACTGTCTTGTTGACATTTTGTAACATGCATATTAATTATTTGTTTATTTTACAACAAATATTGGACAAGCCAACTGTGTCCCAGAAAGTAAAAACAAAAGTTACAATCACAGGTTATAAAATTAAATATAAGGCCGATTTTCCGATGAAAGACAGTTAATTCGGATGACTTGTTTTTTTATCTTCAGTAGTTTGTCTTTGATGAAAAAATCGGCCATATTAGTTTGATTGAACAATTTTTAGAAGAAATAGATTGTAGAAGATCATACATATTTAATTTAATGAATAATTTTAGAAGACACAAATTGTAATTGTATGTACTTAAACATAATAAGGTACTTCCTTGCTGCAGCGAAATTCAGCGAATGTCAGCACCACGGAATGCACATAACAACGATTTTTCCTTCTTCCAGGGGTACTCGTGCGTGGACCTCCTGAACGCGGGCATGCGCGAGTCCGGGGTGTACTATCTGCAGATCCGGGGCACCACCTACTGGTTCCT
This sequence comes from Cyclophora punctaria, assembly GCA_951394245.1. NCBI lineage: Eukaryota > Metazoa > Arthropoda > Insecta > Lepidoptera > Geometridae > Cyclophora > Cyclophora punctaria. Next base: position 14,250,514 of record OX596167.1, read on the forward strand.
CAAGGTCTACTGCGAGCAGAACATCGCTGACGGCGGGTGGACGGTAAGTTTACCACAAGTTAGCTATAGTCTTTTTTTTTCTTAAGAGGGTTAAGGTTCAATATGGGTTTTACCAAAGACAAGTTCTTTCGTAAAGGAAAAGTGTTCAGTGATGAATTGGAATCGCTCAACCCTTTTCCTCTTCAGAAGGAATCGTCTTCGGCTGAAAAATCGTCCAGATAAGGTCACATCTTTACAACTTGCACAAATCACCTACTACATTATGTGTATACCTTTGCACACATGCTTATTTTGTTGGCATGCAAGAAGGTAAAAATTGTATTTACTGTCATGCAATTTTCAAAATAAAAAAACAGTATTTTTTCGTAATTCTATTCCAATCTTAGATCTTTAGAAATATTCATATTAATATCCGTGGAACCAACTATCTTCATGCCAATTTTCATGAATAGGAAGGAAAGTTATGTCTGAACAGAGTCTTAGCGGAGATAGCCTGGTACAGGCAAGCCTGCAGCATTACTGTGACACTCCTAAGCAACACAGACATAGCCTATACACAGACCTATATAGTAAATTGCCTCCAGTGGAAATACCAGCAGTCAATAGTATATCCATGTAACGAACCCTTAATATTGGCACTAAGTTCATTGCCCTAACCAATGAGGCATTTTACCAAATTTCCTTCCTCCAGGTGATCCACCGTCGAGATGACTTCGGTCTTCCCGCTGAGAACTTCAACCGAGACTGGAGCGACTACAAGAACGGGTTCGGAGACCCCAGCAAGGAGTTCTGGCTTGGCAACGAAAACATTTACATGCTGACCAATAACGACGACTACATGTTGAGGGTCGAGCTCGAAGACTTTGATGGGAACAAACGGTACGTTCTAATAATAAGTATGTGTTTAGTTCTATTCATGATGTTCGTTCTTTTTAAGTCTGTGGCCACGCGACAGGACTAATCACAGGATATAGGCTTTCTGTACGCAGAGAGCATAGCAATATATTTATAATACTGTTTGAAAGAAATCTAAATCCAAGCCGTAGTCAGATTCACAGATTTCGCTCAATCCGAGAATCGAATCTCGTATTTAACAGGTGAATGCATACGCCAACACCAATTCGATATATAACATTCATATTTTGCATAAATTGGCATATGCATTAGCCTGTCAAGACAGGTCCCGTGATCGATTCCCGGTTCGAAGTAATTTTGCTATTCATTTTTCAAACATGGTCCGGGTTAAACATCACGAAACTGCAGTCTGCAAGCGTTATAGTGGCGCTCAGTCCGCACAGTACTGATATCTTCACTAAGATGAGAGATTTTTGCAGTGGGTCATTACAGTCTAATAGGTATTGCTACTAGAATTAATTCGGACCCAGCACTGTAATCACCTATGTTCATACAATGCACTTAGTATTGTTTGTGTCCGACAGGGAGTGAAACCTGTTTGTACCCCTAAGGACTAAAAGCGCTGACCGCTAAGCCATGGAGCTTTTTTTGGCAATGAGCCTGTTTAGTTTTATGGGCGTGATGACGACTGAACATCACGCTACAAAAAATACACCTGTTAGATCTCTGCTTCTTAAATCTAACACGGAGCTTAGCTTAAACTTAACCTAGTACATCAACTACCTTACATCTAAGTGACTACATAGTGAAGTACGTACAGCGATCCTGCCACCCCATGGAGCTTCAGAACACAACGTTAGCGTGTTTTAATTTTACCTATGTCGCCATCTATCTCCAGTTTCAACCCTTACATCGCCACCCTAAAGTTACCCCAATTTTGAATTCTAAAGCGTCGGGATAAGCTCCCTGCAAAATGTTCTAGGTTTAAGTTTAATGTGAAAGTCTGCCGCCAGATGGCGGGACTGCGCCTATTCGTCGACAAAATTTTAATGTAATAGAAAAATGATTCTGTTTGTGGACAAAATGAAATATTATTATTATTATATATATTGTTTTACAAATATAATATTTTACAAATAAATAACTTACTCGTACGTGTCCATAAAGGCGGATTTTAACCACTATCGGTTGATTAGTTTGGGAATGGTGCAGACACTTCCTCATAGAAAACTATGATTACGTACCTTTTTGAAGGTCTATTATTATGTATGTACCCAGATATTGTTCCACGAATTGAAAAGTAGTAGGTATACCTACTGAAGTAGTTACTTCTTCAATTCAAATTGTTTATAGATAAAAATATGATTTAAATAGTAAGGATGTATGTGAATGTGAATGAAATGAATGTTTGTGAGCACCCTTCGGTAAAATATTGAAAATCATACAATCCTATCCCATCCTATCCTACCAATATTATAAATGCGAAAGTTTGTGAGGATCGACGTATGTATGGATGTTTGTTACTCTTTCAAGCAAAAACTACAGAACGGGTTTGGATGAAAATTTACAGTAATATAGTTTATACATCAGAATAGCATATGAGATACATTTTATCCCGAATTTCCCCCGGGAACGGGTACACCGCGGGGTGCGGCTAGTAATAACATAAAGATGTTTGCTCCAGGTTCGCCCAGTACTCCCACTTCAAGATCTACTCGGAGGGCGAATACTACAAGCTGGAGATCGACGGGTACGAAGGCACGGCCGGCGACTCCCTCAACGACCCCTGGTACGGCTCCAACAACAGCCCCTTCTCCACTTACAACAGGTGAGTCACACACTCTATCGAGGCACTCTTTGTATTAAGGTCCTTTCATGAATGCTTATTATCACCATTTCAACTGACTCTTCGGCCCCTCTACTGGAACCTAGAAGTCGGATCTTCTTCGGCGACCACGATTCCTGTAAAGGTCACGAAACGTCAGAAAAGCGAAGTGTATGTGTAAACGTTGTTTCAATTCAATATAAGTAATGGCTTAAACTTAAGAAAAGGGTTGTGGGTTCGATTCCCGTCCTTAGTCAACAATATGTGTAGACATAGGTAGTTGTTGGCGACGACGTCTGGGTGTCAATTATAATTATATAATCTTATAAAGTATTTGTGTATTTGTAGTAGTAACAGTGAGTTAGATTCCATATTACAAGCTTAGGTAGATCTTACTTAGGGTCTTATTAACCGTGTGTGAATTTTTCCGGCTATATTACTTATAACCTACTTCCGATCCTACTTCCTACTAATCCTACTAATATTATAAATACGAAAGTTTGTGAGGATGGATGTATTTATGGATGTCTGTTGCTCTTTCACGCATAAGCTACTGAACGGATTTGGATGAAACTTTACATGGGATACATTTCATGCCGAAATTCCTTCGGGAACGGGTACACCGTGGGTGAAACCGCGGGATGCGGCTAGTATATTATATTATTACTCAAACCTCTAATTGTTAATGTTCCAGAGACAACGACCGATCTTCCCTGAACTGCGCCTCCATGCTCAAGGGCGGCTGGTGGTGGAAGTCCTGCGGCCGAGGACTCAACGGACTCTACCTCCATGACCCGCAGGACCTTACTGCTAGACAAGGTATGGCTGGAAAAAGAAAAAAAAAATTCAAAAATAATACTAATGATGTATACTGCACTAGTAAGGAAGACTGTCGCATCAAACCTACCTCTTTTCTATACTACTAGTAGTCCATCGAAATGTTACATTTTTTAGGCCTAACCTTGCGTTTTTTAGAGGACGCAATTTTATTTTTTTGATGTGTAGGGGGGGTCAGTGTAAAGCTAAAAACAAATTTGTGGGGTCGCCACCCTTGTCCCACGGCCGCCATCATGAAAATAAGGGTTGAAATGGTTTTTACGATATATCTCTTAAACTATTAATTTGATAAAAACATTTTTTTAACATTTTTGTTGCAAATTAAATTCTCTACAACTTTGGTCCAGTAACTTTTTGTCGTAGAACTATAAATAAAAAAGTTATAAGCGAAAATGTTCAGAAATTTTAAAAGTAAAAATAAAAGACATAAGGGACATTACAGCTGCTGCTGATCCTAATACCGATCTATCGAAGGTCGTAGTTCGATTAGGTGGGTTCCATTTGCTCATGTCGTTCATAGATGCGATTGGATATATCATGTCTGGTAGTGGACTCGAGGATATCTTCAAATTAATTTATGCTGAGAACTGTGTACAGCACATAATGTCTGGACATGCTTATGGTAGGGCTGTACGTGTTTACTATTATCATCCAGAAAATCTCGTTCTTCTTCTGTAAATTCTATTGAATCCATAAATATTTTTGTTTCTGATAAATGCACTAGCAAATGAGCACGTACAGCCCTACCATAAGCATGTCCAGACATTATGTGCTGTACACAGTTCTCAGCATAAATTAATTTGAAGATATCCTCGAGTCCACTACCAGACATGATATATCCAATCGCATCTATGAACGACATGAGCAAATGGAACCCACCTAATCGAACTACGACCTTCGATAGATCGGTATTAGGATCAGCAGCAGCTGTAATGTCCCTTATGTCTTTTATTTTTACTTTTAAAATTTCTGAACATTTTCGCTTATAACTTTTTTATTTATAGTTCTACGACAAAAAGTTACTGGACCAAAGTTGTAGAGAATTTAATTTGCAACAAAAATGTTAAAAAAATGTTTTTATCAAATTAATAGTTTAAGAGATATATCGTAAAAACCATTTCAACCCTTATTTTCATGATGGCGGCCGTGGGACAAGGGTGGCGACCCCACAAACTTGTTTTTAGCTTTACACTGACCCCCCCTACACATCAAAAAAATAAAATTGCGTCCTCTAAAAAACGCAACCCCAAATGTAACTTTTCGATGGACTATAGCAGCGCCCGCGGTTTTACACGCGTTATACCCGTTCCCGTGGGAATTTCGGGATGAAAAATAGCCTATAACCTTCCCGTTGAATGCGGCTATCCATTACAAAAAGAATTATTCAAATCGGTTCAGTAGTTTCTGAGATTAGCGCGTTTAAACAAACAAACAAACAAACAAACAAACAAAACAAACTCTTCAGCTTTATAATATTAGTATAGATAATATTAAAAAGCTGCAGAGTTTGATTGTTTCTTTGTTTGAACGCGCTAATCTCAGGAACTACTGGTCCGATTTGAAAAATTCTTTCAGTGTTGGATAGACCACTTATCGATGAAGGCTATAGGCTATTTTTCACCTCGAAATTCCTACGGGAACAGGCACAACGCGGGTAAAACTGCAAGGCGCTGCTAGTATACAATAATGTTGATGTGTTTGTCGATATACCACTTCTGGGGTATACTCTTCCACGAGTGTGGTTAAAAACTAACTTGCCATAAAACACCTTATTTAATTTTGAAATGGTAACATCAACTACACCAATTCAAATTTAAGTTTAAAAAGAGTGTTCTAAAATCAAATCTACATAGTTTATTATCTAGTTTTCGCCTACTAATAAATGTCACTTATTAGTATACTCGTATAACACACCTCGGTGGTTTAGTAGTATGTGCACTCGCCTGCCAAGCGAGGTCCCAGTTTCAATTCCCAGGTCGAGAGAAAATATATTTCCTACTTTTCAAACTTGACTCGAGTTTGAGATCACCAACCCGCACTTCACTAGCGTTGGTGATTATGCCTAATCCTCCTCACTGTACTGATATCTTCAGCGAGATGAGAGGTCTATGCCCAGCAGTGGGACATTACGGGCTAATACTTTACTCTTTTGTCGATTGTTAATTCAACGTGCTTGTTGCAGGGATCGTCTGGTTCCGTTGGCGAGGCTGGGACTACACGCTCAAGCGAGCCTCCATGATGATCAAACCCAAGGGCCTGCAAGCCAACACGTGAACAGCGCCCTCCCAACGCACTGAACTATTCTAATTCAGCCTCTGTTCACACACTACTGGATTCCAAATAAGAACTCTCTAACACAACCTACAAACAAACTTCCTTACAATTAAAAAAAAGGTGATGACATTTTAGAACGTCAATTAAAATGTCATCACCTGTACAGAATCCACGTGTGCTGAACATAGAAGGCATCTAAACGCTCAATACAGTACTATACGTACCCCTTATGTAAATATACCACTAAATTAATCATTCGATTATCAAAAGCTGTCTAGTGACATTGTGTGAACGTCCCATAATGTAAATAACAGACAATTTTGTCTCAAAGTGCCACGTCATACGCAAATTCATTAATTTATTACTCATTAACTTGACATAAAAATATCTTTCGTTAATTAGGTTTATAATTTAGATTTAAGGTAAAATTGTATTAAGATGTAAATAATAACTTTATATACAGCGGACAGACAATATCTGAGCATTGACACAACATTACAATAAAAATATATTGTTTGCTTGAAACACACCACCTGCCTTACTATATATTTCTTTATTCCTTTTTCTTGTAATGCCTATTATGTAATATCCTAAATAAGTACCTGATTGTGATTATTGTCAATATATCTATCTAAGAAATTATATAATATTATCTAGGGATGATTTCAGAACATATTGTACGCTAAAATTCTGTGAAGTTTATTAAATTGCCCACTTAGGTTACATGAATATATTGTAAGAAATAAAATCAAAATAATTAAATGTTGTTTTATTGACTTGAGCTGCAAATCTGGTGGACCCACGCCCACCCACGCTATAAAAATGTTTAGGTCTCATTACAGTAATAACAGTAGATTGGAGTTTGTTATTAACCTTTTTTCCATTACATATATCTAAATGTACATATAAGAATAAGAATAAGAATTTTTATTTGATTAAACATAGGACTCTAAGAATTGTCTTTGATTAGAAAGTATGTGTCAGCGTCAGAGTTTCCTTTGGTATCTATAATGTCGGCTTCCAGTCGTCAATCGGAATGCAATCGTTAGGTATTCCGTATATCCCGGGTCTACGTTACAGACATTCAAAAATGTTCAATTCAAATTTCTATTTCAAAATGCCCAAATTCATCCAAAGGGGTCACCGTGACCCACAGTGGGGTGACCTCTAAAAGACAAGAAGGTTTATTATTAGAGTCCACGGTCGTCTAGGCAACTGTCACATCCATAGTCGCATCCCTTGGTCGCATCCACGAACTATAACTTCGAAGTCGCATCATTGCATGCCTGTATTATGACCACGGAGGAATGAAACATTTGGACTGTCAATTTTGATTGATGAAATGAACGGTGAATGAACGAACATATCGGAAAAGTAAAAACACTATACCATCACTATACAAACAAAACAAACCGTACAATCCGCGTCCGTGTATAGGTAGTAGGTAGCTGAAATTAACGATTTCTTGACTATTATACGTTTTGTTTGACGTGTGGGTACAAGAACGTTTATTAACTTGCTACTTGATATTTGGATACCAAGTGCTCAGCGCAACAAAAATGAACCTACCATTCCCGGTAATAACTCCTCGACTGATCGATTCGAAATGGTTCACCGCTGATACTCCATGCGACGAAGAAACAGAACTGGCCGCAATGGAACACTTGTATCGATCGTCGGTAAGGACTGGAACACGTTTCAAATATTTACCAGAACACATTATCCAAGTTGGTAGAGTATAAAATACTTCTTCTAGCGCTTCACAAAAGTCCTTGTCTGCACAAAGTTTTCTAAACACTTCTGTTTTTATTAGGTACCTACTGATTCATGAAGTCGAGGATTGCTGTAAGAAGAAATCTGAAATCTGCGACATCATGCAATATTCGTACTTATATAATAGCAATCTTATTTGTTTGCTAAAAAATTATACAGCTTAAATGGATGGAGTATTAATTCCTTAGAGTAAAACGCATGTTACAAAGCAGTTTATATCCACATCTACATTAGTTTAAGCCTTAATACCCCAGTGGTGGACAAAACCCGTTCATTTAACTAAGAAGTCTTCAGCAAGCAGGCATTTGAGCTAATTTCAAAAACTACCAATCTTGTTAGAATAATTATTTTTGTAATGGATAGCCACATTCAAGGGGAAGGTGATAAGCTATATTTTATCCCGAAATTCCCACGGGAACAGATACAACCGCGAGGAGCTGCTATAAATAATCTGATTCTATTTTTTCATGTTGCAGTTGAAGTCAGTTGGACAGCAGTATACAAAGGTAGCTCCTCTAGGAAAGGTGGCCCCCGAACCTATGGAGGAGGAAGCCGACTCTGATGAAGGTATGAAACATTTTACATCTTCATTTTCAATCATTAGTTTTCTGCTATATATTTGATACAAAATTCACACAATATCTAATTTCATAGAAAGGTTATATGGAAGGTTCATAAATTATGACAGGCCTTGACTGAAGCCAAAGTTGAAGCTTTTGCTAAAATTATTGAAATGGCAGAAGAGATAATAAAATTAAATATCAAACTATCTGTTCATTTACACCCCCTGACCTAGCCTTACCAGCTATCCCAGATAGGAGATAAATTTTTGTATGTTTTGATTAAAATTATGTACTCTGTTCCTGTCAACACTTCAACTGCTTCCCTAGATAAGAGGGATAGCTTTCTAAGATAAGGTATTAGCCATAAATCAACTCCTGTTCTATCATAAGCTGTCATAATGTTCACAGGCAATGATGACTCCGATGAAACCGAGGAGTCTCACGATGAAGACGAGGAAGACGTTCGGACTTCATATTCCCCGGCGCGGAACAATAACGACGAACCAGAGCTGGCTGAGCAGTCCCCGGAGATCATCATCCCCGACCCAAACCTGTGGGGCATGTAATCTCTTTACTTACATGATAGCGTTGCCCTGCGTGTTAAATGCATTGATTATTATTTATTTTGTAGCCCCCTGCAGGTTTATCCTTGCTGAAAAGGGTTTTCAGCTGGAATTTTCAAGATTAATAGTAACATAATAAGGAACTTACTTGAAATCAATTATTTGAAATCATTTGAAAGATTTCTGCTGGAGATTATGATTAGCATGTTCAAACAAACTCTTCAGCTTTATTACTTTTATACATTAGTATAGATTAAGTTCTGATTGTATTGTATTGTTCTCTGACTAAAGATATGAATTACACAAAATAAAGATATACCTAAGAGATATTAGGCAGGATATGTTCTCAATTGGCTTCTGCCTTACTATTTAACCTTTTGAACGCCAAGCTAATACCGCATCGCCGTGCCCTGTATGCCAATGCCTAAACATTCAAGATAAATACCTACAAAAAATAGTGATGTGGTAGCAACACACGATTTAAAAAATACATTATTTTTTTACTGTTTTTCTCATGTTTTTCCAATAAATTCCTACTTAAACATGTGATGCTTTGTTTAATGATATGGAACCCTTTTCTGTAGGAATATCTACCTTATTTCTTAAGCTTATTTCATAAACGCATGATTGTATTTTTTTTTATAATACTGAAATTAATAAAAATTATTTAAACCCTAACAATGTTTTATTGACCATATAGGCCATATATATTTACGGTAAACATAGGTACTCACACGGGATATCCTACAGTAAAAAGTCTAAACCACATAGGTAGGTACCTAAGGTTACTGTGACAAACTGACATAGATGAATCAATTCATATGAAATTGAATGACTTGGAAAAATACATATTATACTCAACGCGTACGTAGGACTAATATGTTTTTAAGTCATTCAATGTTTGTGCAAATTCAATAATCCAGTTATACTTTGCGTACGTGTGCTCAGTTTGTCTTTACCATTGTTTCTACACAAAGAAGACAAAGGAGTAGGTCAACTTTAGTGTAAACTAGCCCGTTCTAGCGGGAATTTCGAGACAAAATGCATCGTGTTTTCTGATTTATAGGTAACCTTTATTACTGCAAAGTTTCATCAAAATTCGTCCAGTAATTTTTTCGTGAAAGAGTAACAAACATACATACATACCTACATCCTCACAAACTTTCGCATTTATAATAATAGTTATAGGAAGGAAGTAAGTAAGATTAGTTTTGAGAATTTCAATGCCGTTTAAAACTAATTTCATAATAATTTGTTAATTTCAATGTTAAGGATTAAAGAAAAAATATTTTACAAACGAAATATTTGATTATTATTACCTATTATAAGTAAGTACAAGTACCTACATACCTATTCATATCATTAATTGTATATTTGTATTGTATTGTATCCAAATACATACATAGAATTTGAAAATTCCCGCTTACCTGTAAAAAAAGTGCGATCTTTCTGTTTTTATTATTCTGATTTTAGATATTACCTCCGTGGTAACGTAGAATTTTCACTGGATTTTACTATCTGTGGCGATTTATGACAAGATTTGTATCGTTCACCACTTGACTCCCACATCAACCCACTTTTCTCTCTCCCCGTTCCCCAATCCTCTTACTCCCCATCCCCGCCCGCCCGCAGACCCCGCAGTCCGTCCTGGTCCTGACAATGCATTTTGCGAGGCGCGCGCTGTGCTATGATTGATTTTCTGCATTTATTGATCTAGCTAGACTAGATTTATTGCGTTTTCTCTCGGCCTGCACAAGCATTTTAGTCAGGACCTAGGCGCTCACATTTTCTGACTCTCAATTCAGTTTTGGCGGTGTCTCAGATTATTAAGATCTCGTCAGTGTTTGTTTTTGCGATTAGGCAAATTCTTTTACAATAAATCATGTTATTATTTTAGTTTGTTAATTAGTACGTTCTGAAAGTGCCCAGAGGATTACTGGTAAGGTAATAATAGTTTTTTAATATTACACGGATCGATAAAGCCAATGATTTGGTGTTTTTTCGAAGGAGGTTATGTTTTTTATTGTTTGTTATTTCGGGATGAATTGAATTGCTGAGTCAGCTATAACGTGGGAAGTGATTAAGGAATTGATAGCGTAGGTACAAGGATTCCGTTTGGTTTCTCACAGTCTTCGTACGACAGAAAAATCAATATTGTTGTTGGTCATTGTCTCAAATACCAATGATAATCTTTAGACCTGCAATTTCCATAGTACATATTCTCAATGGCAATTTCATAGTAAGTTTCTAGTCTAACCTCAAGTTAAAACAATTAAATTAAAGAAATCGTCAGCCATTTTATTAGGATCAATCTTTTTGCAACTGTAAGTTGAGCCTAATAAAACGTGTCTTAGCTTTATTGAGTGAATTCCAATATTGTGTTACAATATGTCTCCATTCTTCATTTCATTAAAAGTACCTAGGTAGGAACAACTACTAAGCTTAGGTAAGCTTAGTAGTTTTTCCTGAGCATAACAAAGAGGTCTCATTTTAAATTCTGTCTACCTACTTCACTTCATATAAATTGAACAAGACTGTATTGGTATAATATTGTGGATTATTGTATTCAGATGGATTCCGGGGGTGATTGGTGTTTGATTGAAAGTGACCCCGGGGTGTTCACACAACTGATCAGAAAGTTTGGTGAGTCTAAGATAAGATGCATTTAACTTGTCAATATGAATATCAAAATTGATGTGCAATCCATTTCTTATGATGATTCAAATTAGTTTTAAATTTTAGTACCCCATCAACAAGAACTTAGCTCTTGTTGACGGAGCACTAAAATTTAAACTAAATATGGCCAATTTTCCAACCAAAGACAATACCTTTTGTAGAGAATAAAGGTTTATATAGTAATTTCATAATATACATTCTGTCCACATCACTAAATCAATTTCCTAAATAAAATCTATTAATTATAATATCATTTGAAGACACATTATAATAAGTAGATAATTTAGTACTTATATCATGGTGATTTGTTCCACAGGTGCAAGCGGGGTGCAAGTCGAAGAGCTGTGGACCATTGAAGACTCCATATTTGAAGACTTACGGTAGGTTTACCAGTTTAGGTTAGTTAGTCTGAGGTCGCGATAGAAACCATAGAGAATTATGTTTGCCGGCAGTGATACATTCTTAAATATCTGTCTGTCTATCTTCTTTCAATGAGCCCAAGAAGTACTCAATGGATTTGCGTCTGGGTTTCACCAATGAACAGAATGATTCACAAGGAACAATTTAGGCTAAATGTCATCCTAAATTCCTAGGGGAACAGGTACAATGCAGGCAAAACCATGGAATGCAGCTAATTTGTGAAATGATGGTATCCTTGTTATAGACCTGTCCATGGACTCATATTCCTGTTCAAATACCTGCAACACGAGGAGCCTGCCGGCCCTGTTGTAGCTGATGATCGACTCGACAGAATCTATTTCGCTAAGCAGGTACAGTAACACTCACTAGGTACTTCCATTGTTATGTACTTTGGTATTTGCTATAGGATGCCATGTGCTTTAGATAGTGAGTCATTAATTTTTCCGTTTAAGCAAATATTTACAACATTTTATAATTTTGCCAATGTCATGCTATAATCACCTTTGAATCACAGCTGATAAATTTCAGATATTTAGTTTGAAAAGAAAATTAAATACTGGTTTCTTAAGTTTAAGCGAACACTACTCATTTTGAATTGAAACTACGTTTACGGATACACTTAGCTTTCATTTTACTTTTATCTGACGTTTCGGCCCCTTTACAGGAACCGTGGTCACTGAAGACTGGACTAAAATAAAAGCAAAGTGTATCCGTAAACGTAGTATCAATTGAAAAAGAAAATTAAAGTCTTAAATTCTGAGAAACAATACACATACTCACCTAACATAATATGGTCCCTTAGGTGATAAACAATGCCTGCGCTACTCAAGCAGTGATCAGTTTGCTTTTGAACTGCGACCACCCTGATGTGGAACTGGGCGAGGAATTGTCCAAGCTGAAGGAGTTCAGTATGTCGTTCGACCCGCGGATGAGGGGCCTGGCGCTCAGCAACTCGCAGACCATCCGCGCGGCGCACAACTCGATGGCGCAGCAGCATCTGTTTGAGGTCGACTCCAAGATGCCTACCAAAGTAAGTTCAACTGTTTTACTACTTGAGAGACAATGAGTTCATTATTTTTTATTGTATTGTGGTGTAAATATACAGAATTCCAAGTTTCACCAACACCAGTTTCAAACATTCCAATGGAACTTCTCCAACATTTCAAATGACTTCATATCTGCGTGTATGTTACAGGATGACGATGCCTACCACTTTGTAGGCTACATGACCATAGAGGGGCGGCTGTACGAGCTGGACGGACTGCGTGAAGGCCCCATCGACCACGGGCCCGTGGAGCCCGACCAGGACTGGCTCGACGTCGTCCGCCCCATCATACTCAAGAGGATCAACGTGTAATGATAATACTATGTTCTGTACTGTGTACGATGAACAATTAAGAGTGATTGAGTCTGTTTCTCCAGGTACACGGAAGGCGAGATCCACTTCAACCTGATGGCGTTGGTGTCGGACCGCAAAATGCTGTACGAGCGCCGCATGAACGAGCTGCTGCAGTCCCCCAACACGATGCTCGGGCTCTCCCCCGCGGAGGTAGAGAACGAGATCGGCCGCTGCCAGCTACTCATCAACTACGAGGAGGTCAAGATGGCCAAGTACGCACAGGAAATGACGCGCCGCCGCCACAACTACATGCCCTTCATCATGTGCTTGCTGAAGATCCTCGCTGAAGAGAAGCAGCTCGGCCCCATGCTGGAGCGCGCCAAGGAGCGCGCGGCCAGCCGAGGGCACAAGAAGTTGAAGACATAACAGGAACATTACGCGGGGTCGAGCGGTGCGCCGGCGCCGCCGCCCCGCCGGGCCGCGGCCCACGCGGGCGCGCGTCCACACGCCCCCGCCCCCGCCCAAGCCCACGCGTCCTCACGCCGCTCCAAGAAGAGCGCGCCTACCACGCCGCCCGCACCCCGCGGCTTCTACTTGCCGCTGCCGGACTCCGAGCCTGTCGTGTCGAGCACGCTGTCCCGCGCGCCCCGTGACCACTACTCGTACCAATACTCGACGCCGCCCCTGCATATCCAGTACCCGATGTCGTCCGCTCGGCGGCGGCCGTCAGCCAGCGCGACCTCCACCGTGACGCGCGTCACCTGTCCCGACCCGCCCGAGGTGTCCGCGCTCGGCGGCCTCGAGGTGGATCTCCGGCGCAGCACGCACTCGAGCCCCTCGTACTTGGCGCCTGAACTCGACTACTCGCTGTCCGACTTGGACGTGCTGTACCGCGACCAGGAGCCGGCGCCCGAGCCGGCGGAGGCCGAGTGCCCGCTCGACGACGACCTGCAGCCTGCCGAGATCAACAACAAGCTGTTTGACTTCGGAGATATTAAAGAACACATGCCTGATGAGTTCTCTGGCAACTTCCTGGAGCTGGACGAGGATCTAGACGAGCTGGACGCAGACAACCTCGTAATCGACCACGACACGCACCCCGACTCGCAACCCGATCCGCACCCCGACGATCACCCAAACACAGATGCAGACGCACTCTGAACTAACTGCCACTAGGATGTACTAGTGACTATCGGTTGCTCCCAACAACAGTTTTGATCGGTAATCTGAAAGTAAATCGAGACGGACTAGAGACCGCGAGCTGCAATTGCAGACACGCGCTGCTTTATATGAAATTGATGCCAAGCATAGCAATGGAATGCAGTACCGATTTTAATAGACATTCATAGATGTCTGCAGTCTGTAACTCGCGGCCTGCGGTCCGAATATCACTTGCACCTTAACATAGTTTTGACTCTATTTACATTACATTAAAACAATGTTCAAAATGATCTGCTTTCCTTGATCACCGATCGAATGTGATTTTGGCGTCTGCTGTATATCTAACATATTACTATCTGATTTCATACAATAACACTTTTTATTAAATATTATAACATAAACGTATTCAACATTGTTGTGCTGAAAAATTATTGGATCCGGATTTGATTACGGTATGCAAACTACGATATGTATATAGGAAATGTACAACGGTACAATATAGCGAGCACATTTTAGTACAACAATGTTTTTAATTAACAATAGATGTTTTTTAGATGATAAGGGTTACTATGACATTAACATTTAATCACAGTAAAGTATCATAATATTATATTTGATATGTAGATATTAATTATATTTTATCTTATTGTGCAATATCCTGAGATCTTGCTAAAACATTTTACAGACCTATTTTGATTAAATGAATGTTAGGTTACTTTACTGCATTTTTAACATTAATGTATTAATAGAAAGATAAGGCTTAATATATTTAAAAAAAAAAGAAAATTCTTAACTTATAAATTACTAAATATATATGAGGAATAAATGTCTGGTAGTACATATTATATCTTAATTGCTTTAGATTTAACTCTTGAAAACAAGGGATGCATTTATACATTGTAATGGTGCGTTTTAGACGAGATCTTAGGATTAAATTAATTACAACGATTTATATATTACACTAATGGCTAATCAATCATTTGATTAACAATCTTTATAATTGATAGACATATCTAAGAGATTTATGTCAACGTGTAGAAGTATTCATAGGATATATTAATATCTGATGATTGAACATTAGTCCATAGTAGATTTGTGGCGAGAAATTCCACCATCTTGAAATAAAACCTGTCTATTACTCATGTATTAATTACTCAAGTTTATTATTATGATCGGTGTTTAGTATGTATCTGTGAAAAAATGACACTTGGTATTGTTTGGACACTGGGATGGACTTCATTTTCAACCAAATAAGTTGATCTTGGAAGATTAATGATAAGGAATAAAGAAAAGTATACTTGCCGAGCAACAAGCACCTTCATTTTTGATTGTTGCTTAAGAACTGTCGTCACCTGTGTAGCGGAAGCCAAGGTTTTCTTGGCTAATGTGTAGATTTGGTCCCAAGTGTCATTCTTTCACGCTCCATGTGTAGTAGTTACCGATGTAAAAGGTATTAATTGATGTCGTTATTACTCTAATTGTCTAAATAACCAATAAAACGAACTTCTTACAATTACAATGATTTTTATTTCTTACACTATTTATAATTTATTACAATAACGGGCCACTATTTTTTGAAAATGTTCATCATTGACTATTTTCAATTGACATAAACAATAGTTACTGGCGTATTTTGTGCGATTATGAACTATTTACACAAATATCGACAGGTAAACTGAATACACTAGTACAATACCCGTCCGAAACACATATTCATCTCTGCCTCTCTCAGCCTCTGGAGGTAGGTCGTTTTTAGGGTTCGGTACCCAAAGGGAAAAAACGGGACCCGATTACTAGACTTCGCTGTCTGTCCGTCCGTCTGTCACCAGGCTGTATCTCAAGAACGGTGATAGCTAGACAGTTGAAATTTTCACAGATGATGTATTTCTAATGCCGTTATAACGAAAAAATACTAGAAATAAAATAAAACAAATATAATAGGGGGTCTCCCATACAACAAACGTGATTTTTAGCCGTTTTTTAAAGTACTCTCCGTGCGCGAGTCCGAATCGCACTTGGCCGGTTTTTATAAATCTACACATGTGAAATGTATCAATGGGATGGGTAAAGCCACAATGTCGGGACACTAACCGTCATCTCCCTCCAAAGAGAAAGATCAAAGAAGACGAAGGGTATATTTTTGGTCGAGTACTACATATATATTTTGATTATCTTTGATACATACATTTAGAGACACTATAATAAAAAACATGATTTTAGATAAAAATGTGAGAAATTATGTATATTTATGTTACTATGTGCAATGCATTAGCCCGAGTATGTTACCTACTAGTACTAATATATTGAAGCCAAAGTTTCATGTTTGTTTGATAGCTAATCTTCGAAACTATCTGTCGGATTCGAATAATTTGTTAACATTGAATAGCCATGTTCAAGAGAAAGGTTACAGGCAATTTTTTATCCCGAAATTCCCACAGAAACGAGGGAAAACCCGTGGGGCGCTGGCGCTGCTACGTACATCTGTTTAGTTATCCTATTCTACCAGAAGCTTAAGCCGAAAACTTACTAAATACAAATTAAAATAAAGTCTACATTAGTACAGTACAAAATAAGATGCTGAAATTGGAAAGGTCTTATAATCGTTACGATTTACGTTATAAGAGGATCTTATTTCGTCTATATAACAGTAAATTTATTGGGTGTTATAATGCCACCAGCAGGGCTAAGTTACTTGACCGGTTTTGTCTCCGTTTTATAGAACATTGACTATAGAGAAGTTAAAAGAAACGAAAAGAAACATAAAAGATTATAGAGAAAAGAAAAGCCGTATTAGCAAGTAATATAACCCTGGGATATAGTGTTTCTAGTACAACTTGCGCTGTTCTGTATACTTAGTGCACTGAAAATAAAGTAATGATATCGATTTGTACAGGCAATCCAAGTGGCATTGAAAACACCCCATATTCGAATCGTTTTACAATATACAGAGAGTTGATCTTCCATGATTCAATTGTTACATCGTTACTGGCATACTGAAAAGTAAAACGTTCATACAATTAAATTAAGATATCTAGCTGATCGGCACTACCTTTTAAGGCCAGTCCCAATCATTATCCAATCCATAATCTGCTATCTTAGAAATATTTCAGAGATGTATTAAAGTGTAAAATTTCTTCAGATAACAGTCTGAAAAATCTGGATTCTGCAGATTTTGAGTCGGTATTGGATATTGGGACTACACGTAATTTTGGAGATTGTCTTAATCAAAAAACGGCACGGTATACTAGTCATACTGATATATTCAAAAGTGGTATCTGCCTTTCAAATAGATAACAACCAAAGTTGATTCAAAAATAAAAATATATTAATACCATTATAATAATACATCACAGCTGCTCTCTGTTTCATAATTTTAGTAACGTTTCATTTGGTTCTCGTAAAAGAAGCAATCCATTCATAAAATTAATGTTCGCCTCCACTTATAATCGATGGCTCGGACACGCGGAATATAAAACGCGGTTTTTTAACTCCAGTAGCGTTGAACGCAAAAACACTAATCAACCGTTGAAGTTCAAAAAATGTTTTAAATTTTACCTTACAACTGTATAGTTTTCAATGCTCTCTTTTAACTACTCATCGATTATAAATAAAGGGTAAGTCTAACAACAATTTTATCTACAGTGTAAAGTTTTAATTCCTATGTTAAATATAAAAATAATAACAAAAAAATCGCTTAAACACATTGCATCTATAAACAGCCTCGGTGATAAATAATTTAAAAATACATGACTTAAACATTACCTAAGTATAAGTGAGCAACCAACCGCACAGTACTGTAATATACATCATACGATGCGATTTTATTTCATCACTCTAAGATTTCGCGCAAACAACGAGCATTTTGATAACACATTTTCCATAAATATATGGAACCGCAATGTATACATAGCAAGACGAATATTCCCCATAGTGTAGGATTTAGTCACAATGGACAAGCTAAGTAAATGAACAATTCATGGTGATAGTTTCGTACTGAATGCACTATCAAAAAGTTATATAGAGAACCCGTTAATGTTAAGTAATGATAATTTGAAGCATTTGATTTCGGTTGCATTGCGAAAGTTATTAGTCGAAAACCGAATGGTTGGTGACCTCGTTGATCAATTAAAATCGCACCGCGTGAACTAAAGTGTACTTCATTTACTTTCAAGAGTTAAAATCTATACAAATAATTCAGACTTTCTAAACAAAATAACCATCTATAAGGGATACATGTTTATTGGTAAGTAAGAATGGGATCAAAGACTAAATATATTTATAATGAATAATAAAAAGGGGTCGTCAAAACAGAATAACTGCGATTGTACTGTAGTGTGCGATAATATGTAATAATAATGTTTTACTATAATAGTCCGCGGCATCTGTACTTCTCATTGGCCGAGTCGCAAAGTGTCGGCATTGTAGTCATCTCCTCAAGAGCCGAACGGCCGGTATAGATCGATTGCTCTGCATTTAAGTGTCTATTTACATTCAGTGGCCGAGAGTCTACTCAGTTTTGACTCGCTCTACATTCAAAGTCTTCATTAAATTCTTCAAGAGCGGTCTGTAGACTAGTTTCCACGGCACGAACAGGACGAAGCCGGAGAACCACAGGCTCTGATACAAAGCAAACCATTTCGGCAAGGTCTTCACTGAGATAGGAACCAAACTCCATCCCATGAAAACGATTGTATACGTTTTAAGCAACGCATACAACAAGAACTTAGTATTATTCGACGACCACATGTTCCTATAGAACACAGTGTTCGAGATCATGGCTTCCAGGTCTTTTTCCATCAGAATGATGATGAATTCATTGAAGAATGTGACATAGTAGCCTGATTGCGTTCCGTGCCAGACGGCTAAGAAGAGCAGGGTGAGGAGTTGACTCATGCTTCGGTTGCCGAGGAACTTGAGTCGTTTGTAGACGTATTCAGCGGCGAAGTAGTTGGTGTTGCAGTTGAAGCTGTCGATGTAGTGCTGGAACTTGGTGGCGCACTCGAAGCGCATCAGCTTGATGTTGGTGCAGCCGTCCCAGCGGGACTGCGCGCCCGAGCCGTGCTCGCTCGCGCCCATGCCGTTGTAGGAGAACCCGAAACGAGCGCAGGATGCTGTGAACAATCATATAGAATCATATTAACACTTTGACAAGGGACAATTAAGGCTTTTCGAGTAGTGCTAGTGGCCAAACCTGGTGTCGGAGTTTTTAGACCGCCTAAAGACCTCCGACATTGTCCAACGATTGAAACAACGGGACCAACAATTTAACGCTCTTTTTAGTTAAAACTCATATAATAATAATAATATCAACTCTTTATTTATTCAATAACATAGAAACCTGTAATTCTAATACTTTGTTCATTCGCTGCGAAGAATAGGGTTACTTTATTTATTTTATGACATTTGTAAGATAAGGAAGTATGTTATGTTTTTCTATTCTTATAGATAGTTAAATGTCTTTAAACGAAACAAAGTGTGTGCCAAGCCCATATCTTAAAGCCTTTGTCAGAGAGGTCAAAGTAAATAGACAATTAACTAATTGACGTAATTCTAATGACGATAGTGAGATAAGTAATAACAGATGTAAATAACATTCATTCATTCATTTCGAGTAGGTAAGTGACCAACCCTAGTGTCAGAGTTTTTATACCGCCGAAACACCTACGACATGGTCTAACGATTGCAACAACTGGGACGGACTGCTTAACGTGGCCTCCGAAGCACGGTAGCGCTCAGATAGAAATGCCACTATCGGCCACCCATCCAAATATGGGTCGAGCTGCACGTTGCTTAACAATCGCAATGAAATTACGCCAAGAGCGTTACTAGACTAGTAATTAACATTTACACATAAAAGCATAAGTAAAGCAAGGTAGAAGCAAAATAAGACAGTAAATTCGCTGTTTGATAACAAAACATATTGAATTAAACACACCAATTTCGCAATTTTTACATAAACTTGAAAATGTTGTTAAGATATCTCGAAACAAATAAAGCCTTAATAAAAAAAACATCCCCATATTTTTAGGGACACAAAATCTTTCTTTAAGTACCAAAATGTACCAAACATTCAAAAAATAAGATTAAAATCGGTCGATTCGTTCATTCATTTCGAGCTAGAATGCCACAGACATATACTACACGTGTAAAACATCCCTATTCTATGACGCGGTTAGCAAGTTTATCGAAGCAATAAAAGCAATAAATATTTTCGCAAACAAGTTTGACGCAACGCAGATCATAAATGATAGATAAAACTGTACTTCGACCTGTTAGACATAAAGACAGTGATGTCGTATCGATTGTGACTGATTAAAGGTTAAAGACAATTATAGTCCACTGACTAATGGGCTCTCATTATTTGCAAAAGCAAGGCAAGGGTTAGCATGTTGTGTGTGAAAAATATAAGCAGAAAATGTGTTCACATCGCATTAGCCACGCGACGAATAACCTTCTCGTGTCATAATGTTGGTAAGCATACTCCTCCGAAACGGCTCAACCGATTTTTATGAAATTTTATATGAGTAGGTCTGAGAATCAGCTACTATCTATTTTTCACAGCCCTAAGTGATACGGGTGATCCCTCTTAATTTTTATATGAGGAAACAACGTTTGCCGGGTCAGCTAGTCTTTATATACTCGTATGCTAAAGGCACTGACTGACTGACTCACTGTCTTATATACCAACATTACCAACGCACAGCCAAAACTACTGTACATAGAACTTCGAAATTTGGTACAGGAGTTCCTTTCATGATGCTAGTGAGCATTAAGAAAGAATTTTGCGAAATTCAACCCCTAACAGGAGGGTCTTTCATCCGAAGCAAAGCGAGGGAGGCCGCTAGTTAGCAATAAAAATGTGCTAGGCTGTATGTGTGACTTGTGTGCTTGTGCTTAAAATTAAAAAACTTTTGGGCAGAAACTGTTCAACTGAGCCTTTCTGGGGCCAAAGCATTTGGGACTAAAAATATTAGATTCTGATGAAAAGATTAAACTATATACACTAACTAGCATATTGCCTGGCGGTTATAACCACATTGTTCCTGTGGTAATATCGCATATGCTACCATTATAGTAAAGTTTTATCTAAATCCGTTCAGTAGTTTTTTCGTGAAACATACAAGCACCTAACATCCATCAACTCATCAAGGCGTCAATCCTATCTTCTTTTCTAATACAATACAAGTAAAGTTCTGTTTAGCCGTATGAATTTGTGTTTGATTAGCGGCGCCCCGTGGTTTCACCCACGTTGTTCCCGTTCCCGGGATAAAATGTATCCCATGTGTTATTCTGATGTATAACCTATATTTCTGTAAAGTTTTATCCAAATCCGTTCAGTAGTTTTTGCGTGAAAGAGTAACAAACATACATTCTCACTACATACTTTCGCATTTATAATATTAGTAGCATTTACCTTCAGTGAGCAGCCAGCACGAGATGTACTTGTAAAGCGCGAAGTGCGCCCACAGGCCGCAGTAGAAGTGGCGGTACACGATCGAGGTGTCTGAGAACTCCGGCGACATCATGTACGTCATGCTGAACACGGACACTGGAACAGAGAGCAGAGAGAGTGAGAAGAGGGAGAGAGAGAGAGAGAGAGAGATGAAATTAAACTCACTCTACCAAATAGTAGATAAAGTTTATCCGTAAACGTAGTTCAAAGTCCAAATGTAGTAGTGCTGGCTTAAACTTAAGTAACCACTAAGTTTAATATAATTTCATTTCTCTATCTGCACTCATTTCTCTACTTCTCTTCATTTAGAAATAGAGTGTTATTAGAGAGGAGAAAAAGAAACCATTGTTCACCTGTCATCTTATACAGACGACTTATCATTCGACTACCTCACTCATCATGTATTTATTTTACCCGCGTTCTACCTGTTCCAGAGGGAATTTTGGGATGAAACGTAACTTATAACCGTCCTCTTAAATGTGACTATGTTATGCAAAACATGTTTTCAAATCAGACTATCAGTTCCAGAGATACGTACAAAGTCAGTTCATATTAAGTATAATAATAATATAATAATCTATACTAATATTATAAAGCTGAAGAGTTTGTTTTGTTTGTTTGTTTGTTTGTTTGTTTGTTTGTTTAAACGCGCTAATCTCAGAAACTACTGAACCGATTTAAATAATTATTTTTGTAATAGATAGCCACATTCAACGGGAAGGTTATAGGCTATTTTTCATCCCGAAATTCCTACGGGAACGGGTACAACGCGGGTAAAACCGCGGGGCGCTGCTAGTAATATTATAAAGCTGAAGAGTTTGTTTTGTTTGTTTGTTTGTTTAAACGCGCTAATCTCAGAAACTACTGAACCGATTTGAATAATTCTTTTTGTAATAGATAGCCACATTCAACGGGAAGGTTATAGGCTATTTTTCATCCCGAAATTCCTACGGGAACGGGTACAACGCGGGTAAAACCGCGGGGCACTGCTAGTTTAATATACAAGTAGATACTTATAAGTGAGATGAGGCTTTTGGATCATTATAGGTTCAGGTCAGGGTCTTATTCATAAAAGCTCATTAACAACACTTATGCCATCAAATGGTTTGTCCCTTTCCGACATACGCTAATTGCCAAAGAGCGAAAGGGACAAAACACTTTAAAACAGTGTTTAAGTTAAATATCGTTTATGAAGGTAATACTTTACTTTACCTAGACGTGTAAAGCAAGATAGCTCACAACAAATGGTAACTAAATAAATAAAGCATCTAATTATCATGATGTTAGTGGTACAGAATTTACATACAATGGATGTTAAATGAAATAAAATTATACATGTCGCAACTAACCCTTTGGGGTCTATTTTATCTAATTTATTTTGACCGAACGGTACCTAAACCAACTGGGTTTGGGATTGAAAACGTGCGCTAGGTTAAAGTCCTATTTCAACTTGCGTACTCAATGTACCCAAAGTAAAATGAGTCTATGCAAGTTTTAAACGCTCTACTGTTACCAATGAGATTTTACCTTACAGCGAATAACCATCGATTGACTTTTCACAGTCTGCTATGCTAACGCTACTTCAAAGACAATTTTGACAGGATTGTGTGAGACGCGGGCTATGATACACACTATAATAAGACAATGTGTATGTACAATTACCCACACAAGTATATATAATTCAGGTACTGCTGAGATAAAGGTACTATACTGCGAACTATTTCAAACTTGGGTTATAAATAGCCCAAGTCTTAACTAGGTCATGCCCATGTTAAAATCTAAATATTTACCAGACAACTGCGACGCGGAAACATGTCTCGAGAACGATTTAAATTTTAAAGCGATGCAAATACTCTACGTATTTCCTTGAGAGGATTGAAATTTAAACAAATATGGAATATTTTTGAATTCGTTACAAAATATAATATATATGTTCTAGACGTTTGTAGGAATATATGTGGTTTGTTTTCGATTCCGTGCGATAAGTAAATTATTAATTCTCAGGGCGAAAAAAAATATTTTTTTAAGGGTTGGGCATGTTATATGTCACTACATCGTAGCAACATCGTACATCGTAGTACAATGCATCAATAAATAAATAAACAGGACAAATAAATACACACACGGTCAATTAGAATTCAACTAATCTCTAGCTATTGAATTGTGGAATCTTATTAACTGATACTACTACATTACATACACAAATAGTAAAAAATTATTATTATTTATTTTCAGCCTGACTTGTCCCACTGCAGGGCAAAGGCCTCCCTTCCCTCTTTCCACCTTTCTTTATCGAGTGCTAGACTGGGCCAATCCTTCGTGAAGGTGTCGAGCTCGTCTCGCCATCGCCTCCTCGGTCTGCCGCGATGTCGTGTCCGGTCTTGTGGGACCCACTGAGTGGTGACTTTGGCCCACCAATCATGCGACATGCGGCAGACGTGTCCCGCCCAGTTGTACTTTAGACTAGCTGCCTTTTGGGTCACGTCGGCAATTTGGAAATAGTAAGAACGATTCATAAATCAAATTAAACTTCAAAAGCCCAAAGAAGCTTTCAAACAAGCTTTGATTCCAAACCATTAGTATAATTCAATCCAATAGGTAAATTAAACTTGCAATTAAGCACGTTCTTTTGCTAACAGGACATAAAGTTTCGCAAAATAGAACGATACTTTCCTTAATACTGACTGACTAGAAGGGAAAATGAAATGTATAATACATTGATCATATAATATTTAGAAATATCGATACTGAGTCAGGGATAGCATCATGGGATACCGTTGAATTGATAATTTTAGCGGCCATAGTAATAAAACTATGAATAAAAAATTAAAGTATTAGTGAGTAATATTCCTTTACTGGGCAAAGGACTCTCGTCTCACGGAAGATATCAATACGGTGAGGAGGATTAGGTATAAGGACCATGCTTGCCTCTATAACTATATGCTTGCGTCTTATCTGTATGATTTATAAATGTTTTTTTGTATAATATAACCACATTTAATAGGAAGGTAGGATGCTTGTTATCGCGAAATTCATTAAGGAAAGTACCAAAGGAAATGGGACAACCCAGGTATTCCGCTGGGTGCTACTAGTAATAAATAAAATAATACGTTTATCATAACTTCAATAAGTGTTTTAAAAACAAAGTATCTTATCGAAGAACCTTAGCTAAACCAGTTTAACCAGTTCATAAGCAACAGAGATAATACACAGGTAGGAAACAAGCTTAAAGAAAACTGAATTGAAATCATTCTGTTTTTTTTAAATTCGTTAAAAATATGAATTTACTAAACTATGTTTACTTCTAATGAGAAACCTCAAAATTTCTTTGCCTTAAACTTTAAAGCCAGGCTCTTATTGATGGTGTACCATCTACTTTTTCCTATCTTCAACTAAAATCATAAGTTTCAGAAAGAAAATACTTTACTAAATGCGACTTTTTTGTTTGTATGAACGCGCTAATCTCAGAAACTACCAAACCGATTTGAATAATTATTGGTGTAATGGATAGCCACATCGAACACGAAGACTATAAGCTGTCTTTTATCCCGAAATTTTCACGGGATCAGGCATAACGCGGCCTAAACCGCGGCGCGCTGTTAGGCTTAAATAAACTTAAATAAGATCAGTGGTGTTATATGATAATGTTAAGCAGAGTTAGTAGAACATAACAGACATTATTTTATGCTTTATATTCCTTAAAATATACCAGAACAGTTATTATGCAAATGGAATGAATTAAACAAAGCAATATAAATTGAGTAGTCTCAGTGGAAATTTACGGATTTCTATTTAGTAAATTATTAAGTAGTTACTAGCTCTTTTGTCCTGTTGTACCCAATTCAAAATATCTATCAGGAGTGACTCGCTGTTTTTGTGCATTGCACTATTGAGATAAAAACAAGCCTATATTACATTTAACTTGGTTTCTCTATATATCATCATGCGACAAATACAAATTGGCTAACCATTATTGGTTGGCCATGAAAGGAAACAGATCATCATCCTCAATATTAGAGTGACTCATGTATTAGTTCGCGTGCATTGTTCTCAACAAATATTATCAAGAGAATATATACAGTTGTGGCCATATAATTAAGAACGATTTGAAGTT
Source organism: Cyclophora punctaria (assembly GCA_951394245.1). NCBI lineage: Eukaryota > Metazoa > Arthropoda > Insecta > Lepidoptera > Geometridae > Cyclophora > Cyclophora punctaria. The sequence goes on from OX596167.1 coordinate 14,276,367, forward strand.
CCAGAAGTTTTTATTTAAATCGTATCATACACAGAGATGTGTACCTTCTGAGAAGCAACTAGTTATGTTATATAATAGTCACATTAATAGAGCAACCTGACTTAAGAATAAAGTATGAAATCGCTAACAATTTTTTGCACATTTTATTGATTTTATCAAAGTAACACATTCAAATAGTACTGAAACTGGACAAATAATTAAGAACGATTTATTTAACTGCTCGGGAATTGTTTTGTATGACACTTAGATTTAAAAAATCACAATATTATGTAGCACAGGAAACATAAAAAGAAATTTAATAAATATTTAACTAAAATTAATAGTTAATAGCATATCCACGGCTTTTAATTACAGCTTTACACCGGCGAGGCATTGACTCTATTAATTTTTGACATTTTGCAAGAGAAATAGAGTTCCATTCTTCTAAAAAAACGTCATACAGCTCTCTTAAATTTCCACACTTTGTATTTGAAACCTTTTTCTTTACTTCAAACCACAGATTCTCTATTGGGTTTAGATCTGGACTGTTAGCAGGCCAGTCTAAGACAGAAACTAATTGCGCTGTAAGAAATTCCTTTACGGTGCGTGCAGTGTGCTTTGGATCATTGTCATGCTGGAATGTCCAAATGACCGGTAGAACGTCTTCAGCGTATGGTAACATTGTTTCTTCCAGTATATTTTTGTATTGGAACTGATCCATGTTACCTTCTATCAACTTTACAGGTCCTACACCATGTCCAGAAAAGCAACCCCAAATTTTCACATTTCCACCACCGTGCTTTAATGTAACTTTCGTGTACTTTGGGTCGAATGCTGTATTCGGGGGACGTCGGACATATCGTTTTCCATCAGAACATACTCTGTTTATTTTCGTCTCGTCAGAAAAAAGTACATTTTTCCACTGTTGCACAGTCCAGTTTTCATACTTTCTCGCAAATGCAAGCCGGGCTTGCCTGTGGCAAAGTTTTAACATGGGTACCTTTCTTGCTATCCTACCGTGCAATTTTTCTTCTACCAAACGTCTTCGAATAGTGCGTGCTGAGATTGCTGAAGGGTTGTTTTCACCAAAATATTCTTTTCTAAGCTCATTGGACCCTTTAAAAGGATTTTGTTTTGCCATACGAACGATGTTTCGGTCATCTCGAGGAGTTGTTTTTCTCTGTTTAGGTACACGTGGAACATTCGAAGTAGTTTGATACGTAGCAAAATGCTTTACAGCGTGGAAAACCATCGTTTTTGAACATTGCAGATGGTCGGCTATCTTTTTATAAGACCAATTCTTCCGGCGAAGTTTTATTATTTCTTCCCTTGTAGATTTATCACAACTTTTATTTTTTCCCATTGTTTTTTCTAAAGAAGCAATCACCTTTAATCTTTTAGAGCACGTAATGGCGCCAAAATTATACAAACAGTAACAAATCGACTGAGTGTTCTCTATTTAAATTTGAATAAAGGTATAAACTACTTAGCGTTCTTAATTACGTGACCAGCCAGTAATAAGGAATACTTTGTTTAAAAGTAGTGTAAAAAGTTTGCCTATTGATTTTTAGCCAATCATGTGTATCAATGAATACAGTGGTAATATGGAAATGTTTTACGATACCGAGAGAAATAAAAACAAATGCATACAATTAGTTTTGCATCTTAGTTGGAAAAAATCTTCCCTTCATATCAGCGTTCTTAATTATATGACCACCACTGTATATATTTTTAAGTATGGACATAATTTAATGCAATGATAATAATATTTAATAGTAAGAGAAAGGCAAGGCTCACCTCCAACTTGGAAGCATATCAGGTAAGCAATCCCCTGGAGTAATCGTTTGAAAGCATAGTTCTCATACACCTGGGCCTCAGCATCCAGCGGGAACTTGTCTTCTATGAAGTCCTGGTACCTCTTCATAGAGAACATCGGCCCCACCAGGAAACACGGAGCGAAGTACACAAATCCAAGCAACTCCATGAAGCCGGGAGTCTCTTTCAGTGCAGTCTTTTTACTGTTCGCAGATAGCTCTGATTCAGGCTTCTGTCCATCCCAGAGGTCGAAAGCCAAAGCAATGAGTTTCAGGGTCAACACACAGTGAGGCATGGTCCATGTGATGTCATAATCTTCAGACTCAGTGTAAATATACCCAACAATCAAGTAGGTCATGTTAAAAACAAAAGAGAATGCGGCATTCACCATGCCCGGGCCCAAAAGCTTTGTGGACGCAAGTATTACCACTGCTGGGATGACATTATGGTATAAAGACAGCCCGAAATTGTAGAAAGCCGTATCAAGTCCAGTGATTATGAAGAAATAGTTCCGGTATACCGGTGTTTGTCTCACATATTTATGGTAGAAAATGGCCATTGGGTATGCCATTAGTATTGATATGAGCAGCTTCAGGGCTGGCTCGGTCGTCCCTATCAGGGAAGCTAGGAAGGGCACCGGGCTCAGCCCGATGTAGCCCAACACCAGGAGGCATAGACCCCACATTGTATCTAAGAAAACAAAAATATATCTATAAAACACTAACTACAATTAACTGTTTATTCATTCATAGCATGGTACTTCTCAGACATAAATGCTACTAATAACCACGTAATTAAATAGTTTAACTGACTAGAATTTGACCCCTTTATATAGTTGTCTAAAGAAGTATGTACTAAAAATAATTTCTATTATCATCAAAGTTATAAAACCAGTGTTTAAAGAGGTAACTGCCCGATAATGTCTCGATCTCCATGACTATGTACTCAAATTTTAAATAATCAAGGTATGTATGTAACAACACCCAAATATCGCCAGAACAATATTTAAATAAATATGTTACCAAGTTTGTATGTTCTTGATAATACGCAACGCAACGATATTATCTTTCGTCGTTAAATAGGGCACCAAACAATGAACTTTCGTATTTCAAAAATATATATTCCCTCATTAGTGAACGTTTGAACTACTGTTATTTTAATATTGAATTACATAATTCGTGCTGCAGCTATTCCCATACAATATACAATACACACTGATGAGATGAGTAATCTAGCTTACCTAATGTACAATTTCAATAAACTCCAAAGCAAGGGCACGTCTTCTTGAATCCAAAGCTGTCGGTCAGTCGGTCGGCGCGGCGGGCGGCGGTATTCGTGACAAGCGAAAATAGCGGATACCGGAACGGAACGGAGCGGAACACATGCAATAATTGAAATTTGAATGACATGACATATAGTGTTGCCAGGACAGATTTGTAAATTTACAGATTCATGTCATTGTACTATAATTAGGTATGTGAGATTATGCACTAATGGTGAAGTCAAGAAAGCCAAGAAAACCATATAAAAAAGCATTATATACGGTCGAGTTGAGAAACCCTCCTTTTTTAAAGTCTGTTAGAAAACAATTTTTCAATTATCAAACGTATTTTCTTTGAATACTTACCTATATTAATTTATTATAAACAGATCAGTTAATTATGGATAAATTATAAAAGTTGACCAAAATTTATAATTTTATAAAAAATATAAAAGACGTGTGGCACTCGGGGACTGCCGCGGTAAAGCTATTGCATAGTTATTTTTTATATCACTAGATGGCGTTAGTGTGCTGAATATCTGCATCGCGCTAACGTTGTGTTCTGGGCATATAATATGTAGGCAATGTTTGAGGAGCGTGAAGTTTTTTCGTTACGGAATTTCTGGACTCGGTCCCCGCGCTCAAGGCCCGCGATAGAAGCTATGCAATAGCTTAAAAATAATAAATTATTTAATACATTGGTTTCTTGGCATGAAAGACTACTAATCTAAGAACTTGGCATCACTGAGCATGAATGACATAAATAATGAATGAGCGATTGAACGGTGAATGTATTGATGAAAGCCGTTAAGCCACAGGTAAAATAAACAGAACGAATTAACATGAATGATATTTGTGAATGAACAAACTAACCACAGATGTGGGAACATTTATTTAAGGGGCGACGATTTTGATTGTTCCCACAATTATTTAATAACATTAGTTATTAACATTAGTAACACAAACGTTGATTTTTCGTACTGAAATTGTTATTATTTTTTGTTGTTTTATGTATTTGGTATACGCAACACAGCTCACGCTATCGCGTATATTATCAATTCCAAAAGTTGTAAAAATGTATTTGTTCCCAAATAAATAATTTTTAATTTTTTTTTATTTATAGTCCAAAGTTATGTTTTAAAAAGTTGTTTTTAGCAGGAAATGCTTTAATTAAAGAAAAATTAAGATTTTATGTTAGTTTTGTAATACAAATTGTTTCAGATTTAGAATTATTAACTATTCCATGAATGTAAAATACTAATTCAGGCGTAGAATTTATTTAGACGTCATCTATACTAATATTATAAAGAGGTAAAATTTCATCTCGAGAATCCCATGGGATGGAATAAAACATTTACCTAATGCATACCTCAATGTTTCGGTCGTGTCGCAACGGCCGTGTTCACGAGGATACTGTACTGGATTGCGAGTGTTGTTTACACTATTTGGTTGAAGGGGCGCAATCTACCCACATCAACCAAAATGTTATTAGGTCCGTACTCCACTGCACTATTTAAGGTCCACGACACACTACACTGACAACGTCCGAAGGTGTCCTACACTTAACCTCGCGATGTGTACACTTGTTTATCACTGGATTCCATGCAGGCGAAAGTTTGAAACCGCTTTCCCGGTTGAAATTTTTGTTTTTCTTCATTTCAACCGCTTCACGTACAAGTCTTGAAAAATAGTGACGTTCGTTGGAAAGTACTTTCGGCCTGTGGAGTTCGATCCAGTGGTTAGTGCCAGACTCCAGCAAGTGTTCTGCTATCGCGGATTTTTCCACCTGGCCATTCTTGACAGCTGCGATATGTTCCTTGACCCGCTCGGCAATAGTTCGCTTGGTCTGTCCGTTAGAAGAGCTACCGCAACTGCAATCTATCTTGTAAACGCCCGGTGTCTGGTAGGGTATGCTATCCTTGGGTGTGCCCACTTGCTCCCATACTTTTGATAGAGGGGTATAAATGGTTTTAATCGAGTACTCCTTAAGGCAAGAATGCAGTTTTCCTCAGGACCTCTTGCTGTTTCACCCTCGGTTTGTGTCCAGTTGCGTTTTCCCTACTCTGTAACTATTCTTCTTGAGTACCTCCTGAACATGAGCCAGCTCCTGCTCCAAATGTTCAGGGTCACACAGTGCATGAGCTCTATTTATTAGGTAAAGACGTGGCTACAGAACGTTGAGGTATGCATTAATTAATGCTTTATTAGCGACTAGCCGCGCCCCGCGGTGTTACCCGCGTTGTACACGTTCCCGCGGGAATTTCGGGATAAAATGTATCCCATGTGTTATTCTGATGTATAACCTATATTACTGTAAAGTTTCATCCAAATCCGTTCAGTAGTTTTTGCGTGAAAGAGCAACAAACATCCATACATCCATACATACAAACTTTCGCATTTATAATATTAGTAGGATTAAGTCCCGTCTAGATTAGTGTTTACAATGTGTTCATATCGTGATAGTTTAAATAGTGCAATAACAAGGTACCTAGTAGATAACTATATACCCATACTTAGCTAAAAAAAACTTGAGAGGTGTCAAGGGACACCCGGATGGAACGAAGTTTATTTATTATCAACAAAAATAATCGTCGAGACACCAAACTTCAATGAAATGCGAAATAGAAAGACAAATATTGTTTTATTCAACCAGATTTTATGCATACTTATTGTCACCCATCACGTTGAACGTTGCTTAACACTCAATATCGACGACGACGACCCTTGCTTAACACTCAATATTGACGACCACCCATCACAATCATGATCGCGACAACCGTTACTTAACATGCAATTGCAAAAAGTATTGTTACAACTTTTCGTCTTAATTTTTTCCGTCTAGTCCCCTTTCGCAACGCGCGATAAGGAACTTCGTTCCAACATTTAACCCTTAGGTAGGTGCTTTTATTAAAGGACTATTTAGGCTCATTGATGTCGCAGTCGGCTAATGAAAATGTTACACATTTCTAGTACGTTATCATATTGAAACCTCTATCAAGCAAAATAAATTCTAAAGCTGTGTACAGACCGGCCCAACGAACGCCAACGAATGGGTTTCGTTGACCTTCGTTGCTGCAATCTGGACGGCTTAGCGAAATGCTATCCTATCTATCTATCTATCCTATCTATCTAGATCCTCAATTCTCCGTTAGGCATTCGCTAAGCCGTCCAGATTGCAGCAACGAAGGTCAACGAAACCCGTTCGTTGGCGTTCGTTGGGCCGGTCTGTACACAGCTTTAAAGATATGGCTGACCGATAGTGACATATCTATAAGCCCTTCCGTTTTTCGGTCACGTAAAATTGTTGGTCCCGGTATTTTCTATCGATAGACCAAGTCGGAGGCCTTTGGAAACTCAGACACAGGGCTGACCACTAACTTGCTCGAACTTACTTATTTTTAGCTAGGTAGTATGACAAAGTAGGGACAACAGCGCTGATCATTTAGCTGCCTACTATAGTACCTACCTGATGCTCGACATAGCGATACTGTTGCCGGCTGAGGTTCCGTGGGAACTCACCAGTTGTGACCAATCCTTGCTCGACGAGGTATCGATCCGAACTTGGGCCGTGCCTGGTAATCCACCGCCGAATTCGATGGGAACATTTTCAATGTACCAAGCTGTTGCCAAAATCATGAAATGAATAAATATAAGTTCCTACTTATGTGGTAACGAAATGAAGACTTCAAATAAGAACGGTAACTCAGATCATCTAGATTTTTATCTTCAGTATACACAACTTTATCGCAGTCCTTTCATCATCATTGAACTTAAGAGCTAAGCTCTCGCCGGGAATACTGATGTAGGCTTTTTCATTAGTTTCTATGTTCCTTTAGATCTCTACACACCTACTTAAACTTCTATAACCAAAGTAAAAGGACCTTATTCATAAACTATTATCAGCAGAATTTTAGGTATGAAATGGTTTGACCCTTTCCGACATACCTTATTTTACAAATAGCAAAAACAGACTTTATTACTTACAGTATTTTGGTTACAAAGCGTTTATGAAAAAATCGGTAAGTCTTTAGAAACTTTAATGACCGCTGCTTGAAAATAATTCATAATATTGCTATGATTACAGGGTGGGTTAGGTTTCATACCCCGTGATCATAATTAAACTTGGAGCAATGAAAGCATATTTAAACAGAATAGTTGCGTCCAAGTAAACGGCCCCTGGGAACCCGGACACCTGTCTTTATCATTTAAATGCGATGGCGTATCGTACCAAGCACAGATACGTAATGATACTTGTATATCACGTAAAGTCAGCCTACGGTAACGAGCCATTTAAGTAGCGCGTAGTGTGACAGCGATGTTAACTCATTGGTATTGTTAAGCTACGTGCAACTCAGTCCATAGTTGACTAGGTGGCCGATAGTGGCATTTTTGTCTGAGCGCTATCGTGCTTCGGAGGGCACGTTAATTTGTCGATCCTGGTTGTTTAAATCGATAGAACATGTCGGAGGCCTTTAGGCGGTCTAAGAAATCTGACACCAGGGTTGACCACTAATCTGAAGTAGGTGCTTACTTTTACTTAGTACTTTGTCAGTTAACTTTTTTGAAAATTCTCAATGACAAGTTACAGATGTGGAATACAAGGTCTTGTTCTTATTATTTTCAAAGGCGACCCGTACTGTAATTATTTTTTAAAATAAATAATAAATAAATAAAAAACATGTTTATTGCCTTTCAAGAAAAATGTTACAGTACACTTAATTAATTAAACACAAAACTAAATCTAATATTACTTAAAATAACTAAATTTGAATAGACTCTAAAAACACAATAATAATAATTAAAAAAAGGAATACGAAATGAAAAGGCAAAGTTTCGGCCAAAAGGGTTGATATTGAAAAAATATAGCATAAGTACCACTTTTATTTAGAGGAAACAGTTATCAATTACCATTTAGATTATATATTATAATCTGTGGATATAATCAACATAATTTTATACATTTAATTATAAGTATAGACTTTTGCCCAGCAGTGGGACACAGCAGGTTAAATAAAAAAAAAAGTTACAAGTACTACGGGCTGTTTATGTACTTAGATACGGCTAGTCGAGTTGGCGGTCGACCACTTTACGCAAAAATACAGGTTGAACTTATTACTATAGTAAATAAAAAATAATAAAAATAAATTAAAATTAAATTGTGATAAAATTTTTACCACTTAAAAGAGTTGAACCATAGAAACCGCTACATTCTATGGGTTCAACGGTTGATGTGCCGACGCACAGTTAATTTATATAATTAACTAGCTGTGCCCTGCAGTTTCATTCGCATTTATTCAGTGACTGCTTACCGTTTAAACGTTCCCTGGACTACGACAAACATTTCAAAACCAAAATCAGCTGAATCGGTTCAGCCGTTCTCGAGTTTTAAGCAGACTAACGAACAGCAATTCATTTTTATTTATATCTATACTAATATTATAAAGCTGAAGAGTTTGTTTTGTTTGTTTGTTTGTTTGTTTGTTTGTTTGTTTGTTTAAACGCGCTAATCTCAGAAACTACTGAACCGATTTGAATAATTCTTTCACTGTTAGATAGTCTATTTATCGAGGAAGGCTATAGGCTACATTTTATCCCGAAATTCCCACGGGAACGGGCACAACGCGGGTAAAACCGCGGGGCGCTGCTAGTAGATAGATAATAATCGATATGGGATGGGTCTATTAAGTTAACTGAATCAATCATTTCTTATCGATTATTAATCTACGATTATAATTACTTATCACTTTCTGTGCCTCATCGCGTTCGGCACAGTTGACATTGATCGTACAGTTTAATGTATTTATTTATGAAAATCATCCTCGTCTGAAAATCAGCGCTGCCAGGGTCACACGACCGTGGCGGCATTACGCTGAGACGAGGCCTGTTCAGACCTCACACAGTAGTTCTGTCCGTGTAATTGTTTAGTGTATGTTATATCTGTTGTTTTCTTTTTGTCTTTGTTTTGTTTTTTCCTTTCTTGTTGTGTGATTCGTCTGAATAAATGTTTTCTATTCTATTTTCTATTCTATTTCGTAGGATATATAGGTATTTATACTGTATTTTTTCTTACTTGTACCATAATGTAGACCAATGTCGTCAATTTTCCAGCCGAAGACTATTCATTCTTATCTCTCTAAACCTTTTTCCTCTTCAGGAGTACTCGACTTCGGTTCACATTTTGGGACAAGTAAGTAAAAATAGAGTATACGAACAATATCAATTATACTAACTCATATTATACCTTTTAATTAACACTCGCGGCTAAGTCCTGGTTATGTGGACGAGGTCACACAGTTCGCGGCAACCTGTATCGAATTGAACGCACGAAAATATCGTTACTAAATTGCTACAAAAAGAGCCGTGGGCGGACCCCCTTATATGGATACTAGCTGCGCCCCCCGGTTTCACCCGCTTTATACCCGTTCCTGCGGGAATTTCAGGATGAAAAATAGATGTTGTTCGATTCTCAGACCTACCTGATATGCACACAAAATTTCATGAGAATCGGTCAAGCCGTTTCAGAGGAGTTCAACCACGCACCCCGTGACCGATTTTCATAAAATTTTGTGTGTAGGTAATCTTTAACCCGAGACTATTGTTTGAAAGGAAATTAAAAAACCTGGTGCTCAATATGATTATTATTCCTACAATGTAAATTAAAAAACTTCTGCTCGTTTGTGCACTGAAATAAAAAATCTGACTAGACTTTTTCTTTGGTCGAAAATAAACGAAATATTCAAAATAACACTTACTATACCTAAGAGCAGATTTCACAAGAACTTTAAATCTATTTAGCGCTTAGATAATTATGTTTAAAAAATGACTTTCGTTTCAAATTGTGTTCTATCTAGTGCTGAATAAATTACAATTTTGAATCAACCGCTTTTGTTTCATAAACATATTTAGATACAGCTAAGGGTTCTCGTCCAACCCGCCCTAAGTGATCGGCAGAAAAGTACTTACAATTGTTTTTGGAAGAAGAATTAAATCACAGAACTGAAAGCAAGGTTCTTACAAGGTTCTATGAGCTAAATACAATGAGATCATCCGAATAACGCGACGTTTCCGCTAGTTTATCTGAGTTCTTCCTTCTCAATGACCTTGGTGGGGTGAGGGAAGATGCGGGGGTCCTCCGGGACCCAGATCTTGGCGTGCAGGGTCCCGCCGGGAGGCCGCTCGCCGCGCCTCGACCAGGACAGAGAGTGCGACTGAAAGTTCCTACCTGTGAACAATGTTTGAACTCATTATTAACATACGGGTTTTTTCGCGGCGCAGAAGGTTTGAACTCATTATGTAGAGAAGTCATTATGTACGTAAATCATTATGTAATGTAATTCATTATGTAGGTATAATAATCGCAAAACATCTAGTCCGATCTGAACACGAGGCGTAAACCTGCGCAGAAGTGAAAAATGGGTATCAGCGGGGCCCCCCTAGCGGGGAACATGCCACGTGACCGCCCTTGACAAATCACAGCATAAAGCGTATTTTCATTAGTGTGCTTTCGTTCTCTGTGTGTCGTAGTCACGTTCGCTAGCTCCACCCACTGAGTACAGTCGCGCGCGATATTTTTGTTATATAAACTGTTTGTTAAGTTTTTTTGTTGATTTTTCGTTTCGAAAAAGATTATTATTTAAGATTATTAATTAAGTATTTACCTATATACTTTAGCACTATTCGATAGGAATCTAGAACAATATGTACCTAATCCCAATAGTCAAAATAATTAATTATAAAAAATATAATTCGTACATAATGTTGTTGCACTTGACTGTACCGTCGCGGGCCGCCATGGTGCAACTTCAGATCGGACTAGATGTTTTGCGACTACTATAACTCATTATATGGGAAACTCATTACGGAATATGTCTCTACTCTATCGAGTCCCTACACAAAAGAAGATTCTTGGAAGACGAAGACACGGTTTATAGAAAGTCCAAATATGTCAGATAGCGATGTCAGATATATAAACGTTATCAGATAGCGGATCATGTTTTGATATTGAATAACTAGCAGCGCCCCGCGGTTTTACCCGCGTTGTGTCCGTTCCCGTGGGAATTTCGGGATAAAATGTAGCCTATAGCCTTCCTCGATAAATAGACTATCTAACAGTGAAAGAATTATTCAAATCGGTTCAGTAGTTTCTGAGATTAGCGCGTTTAAACAAACAAACAAACAAACAAACAAACAAACAAACAAACAAAACAAACTCTTCAGCTTTATAATATTAGTATAGATAGTATAGATATAAATGAAAATATACTGACCGAATTAGGAAACTCCTCCGGTTTTTGAAGTCGATTGTATTAAATTTGAATCAAGGATATTTTGGTTTATTATGATTGCTAGTAGAGTTAGGGACCGGGTAGTATTATTGTGACCGGAGTCACGAGTTTCTTCATATTTTGTCGGAAGATACGTTCGGCGTAGCTACGCCAGTGGCTACGGCGTAGTTACGTTCTACGACGTGGACGTGGACGTCGTAGAATCTACGTGTAGCCAAACCGAATAATCACACCATGCCTATCTTTTTATTTTCTTTGCTGTCGTATCGTAGCTTGCCGATTTTTGTACAAAATCATTTCGGAAATAAAGGAAATACCATGATGCTTATTTTAGTACGGTCAGTAAGACAAGAATATCATCAAACTCCTGGGCCAACATTAGTCCCTCAACGAACGCCTCTAAAAGAGCATACGTAGTCTATCAACGATCGCTAATAGTTTCTTTAATTACACGTCACCCCAACATTTGAGGTTTATTTATCTACAATTATTTTTAAGAGCCCTACGGGGGCTATTCGCAAGTGTTTTACTTAGGGGTGGATTTAACCCCTGGTTTGTGCACGTGCGCGCAGTTACGCCACTTTACCCTCCTGATAACGGTAGGGTTGACCTGCCTGTCGATTCGATTTTTATCATTTGATAACATATTCATTGATGTATTTGAATATTGATAACGTAGAAATAAATAAACCTCCTCGTTTTGCTCGAGATTGACCGATGTCGGGGTGCAAGACGCGCAACTTTCACCCGAGTATTCAAGTTGTCTATAAACATTTTTAATATGGCTTTCACTCAGATTGCAGTAAACTGTTCTGTAATGTAACTAATTAATTCTAAAATATTTAATTATTTATTTAATTATTACTGGTTTGTTACAGATCGGGGCTATTTCTGAAAATTTTCACAAATCTGACGTATTCGGGATTAGCGCAACCAAAAGTCCATCAGACAATAAATCTATTTTAGTTTTATTAAAATAGATCGTAGTTGGTGGAGCATAGCATTTTGTAGTAACCATTCGCCCCCTCACCCATCTACCTGATATGTTTATGTACGTGGCTAGATTGTTACCTAATAACCTATTGGTATCAAATATGAATGCGGAAATCATAGGAAACAATGGTCGCACGTGTAGCGGTGTCACGTGGTACGGACCGACGCGCCGCACGGGCAGTGTATCTAATAACTGGTAATAACAGGCCTCGCCGCATGTCAACTGCTTCCTGCGATTACACCGGGTGGCGGCTACACCACTTTACTTACAAACCACCGCGCCTCACCGCGGAATATCCTAATTATACCTTTATGCCTATTTCGAGTTATTGCGCGAGCTAAGCATAATTAATAAGAATCGTCGTAGAGGTATAATAATTTAATGTGGTACGTGGAACATTGTGTTATCCGAGGGCTTGGCCCCGGTAGTTCTTGCCGGCGTACTTGGAGAGCGCGCCCAGCTCCTCCTCAATGCGCAGCACCTGGTTGTACTTGGAGACTCGCTCGCCGCGCGCAGGCGCGCCGCACTTGATCTGGCCGGCTGACAGCCCCACCACCAGGTCGGCCAGGAACAGGTCCTCCGTGTCGCCCCAACGGTCGCACACCATCACCCCGAAGTTGTTCGTCTTGAGCAACTTGAACGCGTCGATCACCTCGCTGAGCGTGGCCGCCTGGTTGAGCCGCAGCGCCGCCGCGTTGCCCGCCTTCTTCTCGATGGCGAGCCCGACGCGGCGCAGGTTGGTCTGCGTGAGGTCATTGCCTATCAGCTGGTTGGTGGTGCGCGGCGTCAGCGTCGACCACGCCGCCCAGTCGTCCAGCTCGAAGGGGTCCTCCACCGAGCACACGGGGAACTCCTTCATGTTGTCCAGGTACACCTCGGCCAGCTTGTCCGAGGACATGTACTCCTGCGGGTTCGAGTTAGGGTTCTTGAACTCCATGTCGTACGCGCCGTCCTTGTACATGTCGGTGGCGGCGGAGTTGATCGCGATCTCCGCCTTGCCGAAGTAGCCACACTGCTTGATGGCGTCCGTGAGGAACAACAGCGCGTCGCGGTGGCTTTCCAGCGGCGCCGAGAACCCGCCCGACTCGCTCACGTACGTCGCATTCGGCCCGTACTTCGCATCGAGCGTCCTTTTCACGTACCGGTACAGCTCGGTGCCAATCTTCATGGCCTCGGAGAAGGTGGCGGCGCCGGTGGGCATAATGCTGTACTCCTGGAAGGCGAGGTGGTTGGAGGAGCGCGTACCGCCCATGAGTATCACGAAGTGCGGCACGGGCAGGATAATGTTGGTGACGGCGGCCAAGTCCGAGATGTGGCGGTACAGCGGCACGCCCTTCTTGGCGGCGCCAGCCTTGGCGGCCACGAGGGAGACGCACATGATGGCGTTGGAGCCGAGGCGGGCGCGCGTCTCGGTACCGTCCAGCGCGATCATGAACTGGTCGATCTCGCGCTGCTGCGTCACCTCCAGGTTCTGCTTGATGAGCTCGGGCGCGATGATGGTGTTGATGTTCTTGACAGCCATCTGCACGCCCAGCCCGTGGTGCTCCTTGGGGTTGTTGTCGCGCATCTGTACTGCCTCGCCGCTCTTCTTGGTATCGGTGGAGGGCACGCCCACGCGGAACAGCCCCAGCTCCGTCACCATGTCCACCTCCACCGTGGGGGTGCCCATCGCGTCGTATATCTGACGCGCCAGGATCAGTTTTATAGGCATTTTTATCTATTTAAGTAGGTAAGCTTTAATTGGTGAAGGAATACTTTTTATAAATAAAAAATAAAATAATATATAGTAAATGGGTCGATAAAAATTTACAAAGAAATAATAAATTAAATTGACATTTTGATAATGACGTTGAAAAAACATGAAAACGTTTTACTTTTTTGTATCTACTTTGTTTGAGGTCGAATACGTAAGTAAGTAGTTAGGCCTCATTCGTACGAGCGCTTTATTAACGCGCGTTAAAAAACTTTCACATACAATTTTGAACGCTGGGCGTTGGGAATAGAGCATGAAACGTCAAATTAATCTGCTGAAATAGAAGTTGCAATAGAATAAGACGTTTCATGCTCCATTCCCAACGCCCAGCGTTCAAAATTTTATGTCAAAGTTTTTTAACGCGCGTTAATAAAGCGCTCGTGCGAATGAGGCCTTATACTACGTAAAAATACACGCAGAACTAAATAGATCCGCATAATATAACGCAAGGCCACAAAACAATTCACCAACATTTCCTGGAGCGAAACACGTGCACTAATCTGTATGTAAAGCCAATATTAGTTATATTACGAGGCGATAAACCGCTTTTTATTAATTGGAAAAAAGATTACACTTGCACAAATAGACGCGGGGCGCTCTTTATCGAGTAGTGTTGTGAACAATTGATAATGTGTCTATTGATAGAGCGGTAGTGGGTAGGGGCATGGAGAGGATCCGCAGACGTGATGAGTGTCCAATGATCTCACTTCTACTACTACATAAACGTAAGGAAAAGCAGGGTTACTTTTATGTTCTTGGGTACTAAAGTTCATATTACCTACCTACCTAATAGGGTTGCCTAGTAAATTTATGTCTGGGGGCACAGCAGTGCCTCCTCCAAGCAAAAAAAGTGGCATGGCCGAACCATATTTTTCTCGAAGCAGTTCGGGCACCCAGGTTAATTACTACTCATGTTTAACAAATAAAAATATTATTCTTATTCTATCTTGGTCAATAGACCTAAATGTTTATCACAGGACTAGGGCGGGTTCTTATTTAACATCGTGAAGGACCTTTTATTGAGATCATATAATTTACAAGAGTTTATCGACATTATTTTTAACTAACTGCAAAATCCGCAGGCTATGTCCTCAATTCGACGTGTATGTTTGTACCTACATGTTTTCTGGATAAACAGAACTAGCAGCGCCCCGCGGCTTTGCCCGCGTTGAGCCCGTTCTCGTAGGAATTTTCGAAAATCCTTTCTTAGTGTGCACTTACGCCACTTGAAGAACCTTCCTGCCTTTTATGTTTCTAGGTGTAGCGGTTGAGGCTGTGCGTTGATTATCAGTCAGTCAGTCAGTCAGGACTTTGAATTTTATATATATAGAAGACTAGCAGCGCCCCGCGGTTTTACCCGCGTTGTACCCGTTCCCGTAGGAATTTCGGGATGAAAAATAGCCTATAACCTTCCCGTTGAACGTGGCTATCTATTACAAAAAGAATTATTCAAATCGGTTCAGTAGTTTCTGAGATTAGCGCGTTTAAACAAACAAACAAACAAACAAAACAAACTCTTCAGCTTTATAATATTAGTATAGATATACACCTACGTATACGGAAAACATACACACAAGTTCGTGTAGGTTAGTGGCCAACCCTGGCGTTGGAGTTTTTAGACCGCCTGATGGACTCCAAAATGGTACATCGATTGTTTCAATCGGGACCGAAAATTTTACGTGTTCACTGTTAACGAATTATTGAGTATTACATACAATAACTGAATTATAACAACAAAAGACACCTCAACCCCACTTCGCCCTAGAAGCGTGCACTGTACACTCACGTAACACAGTCTAATGTAAACAAGAGTCTAACATATTTGCGAATCACACCGAAGCAAATTGAATGATCTCCCTTCGTTCGCGCGGAGTGTATTAGAATACTATTAAGCTCTCAACGACCCTTAGTGTAAAGGGGACATTACTTACCATTGTTGCCGAATGATGTGATGTTAAACATAAATAATATAGTCTAAGAGCCGAGCCTATATCGACCTTCACCGAGCTGATAATAGAACGAAACATATTTTATCATGAATTCAGTATATTAGAAAACATACTGATTAGGTACAAATGGGTTTGCTAAAAAATCCTGGGCAGACTATTTTTCCTGGGCAGAGAGAAATGCGAACAAAATCTGGTATTATTTATGGAGCCTGTCGGTTTGACAAAAAAAACAGCTAACAAAATATATGAATCTTCTTTTAATAAACAGTTGTCGTTACAATTTTAATATTAAAGGTACATTTCCCTCGATTTTCACCTGTCCACCCCATCAACACGCCAACGAAATTAATAAAACGGAAGAGCAATAAAAGCGCAACACTACCGTTGTTGATTCCCCTTTTCCCATCACTAATCATCGCTGGACCACATGCGGGCTCCCACGAGATAGGACGCATCATGTGGACACGTCACGCGATGCACCGTGAGAATACACCAATCACCAGGTGATCATGGAATCATAAACATACACCTCTGTTGGGTATATTAATTTGTGTCATGTTTTAATAACGTATGTTCAGTGGGGTGAGGTGGATAAGAATACCCTTAAGACGTGATGAAACATGTGACTATAAGTTTTCTAACTGTAGGATTTGTAGGCAACAATAACATAAAACCATTCAATTAACATTATTTATTATATGAGAGAGTAAGGAGAGGTAAAAGGTTAACCGCCTTATCTATACTAATATTATAAAGCTGAAGAGTTTGTTTTGTTTGTTTGTTTGTTTGTTTGTTTGTTTGTTTGTTTGTTTGTTTAAACGCGCTAATCTCAGAAACTACTGAACCGATTTGAAAAATTCTTTTTGTAATAGATAGCCACATTCAACGGGAAGGTTATAAGCTATTTTTCATCCCGAAATTCCCACGGGAACGGGTACAACGCGGGTAAAACCGCGGGGCGCTGCTAGTCTATACTAATATTATAAAGCTGAAGAGTTTGTTTTGTTTGTTTGTTTGTTTGTTTGTTTGTTTGTTTGTTTAAACGCGCTAATCTCAGAAACTACTGAACCGATTTGAATAAAGAAACTACTGAACCGATTTGAATAATTATTTTTGTAATGGATAACTACATTCAACGGGAAGGTTATAGGCTATTTTTTTTATCCCGAAATTCCCACGGGAACGGGCATTCCCACGGGAACGGGCACAGCGCGGGTAAAACCGCGGGGCGCCGCTAGTTCATATATATACGGTGTAATAAAGTGTTTTGTCTTTTAGAAAATAGCGTATGTCAGAAAGGGACAAAAAATATGATAGATAAAATCCTGTTAATAATCCTTTATGAATAACGCCCTAAAAGTATGTCAAATTGCCTCCGGAAAACCTCTTTTTAATATCCACCTATGAGGAAATATATTGACATTCTACAAGAGACCTTCACCTAAGTACTTAATACTAATTACTAACCTATTAGTAGTCTTGCATTATCTAGACTCTAGAGTGCCACTGGTAATACCTGTCTAGGTCACACAAAGCAATAATAATATCAAACTGTAATACCAAAATTAAATTATCGCACGAACACTAATACAAAGTATTTGCCTATAATATCCCACACCTGGGGCGAAGGCCTCTCATCTCACTGAAAATACCAGTACTGTCTTCTTCTTTTTCTTCATCGAGTGGATGGTCAACCTGACCAATCCTGGTGCCAGAGTTATTGAGCCGTCAAAGGCCTCCTGACATGGCTCATATACAACTATTATCCGTAGAAAGTAGCCGGGACCGACGGCTTAACGTGCCCTCCAAAGCACTGACTTAGTACTGTGAGGAGAAATATTACGATACTAATATGAAAACAAAAACATTTGCCACAGTAATTAGCGCGAGATCACGCAATGGCACACCCTGACCGGTATCGATCAGAAAGGTGCGGTGCCAGGGTGCACTCCCACGCAGAATGTGAGGGGATGCGGTGCGGTGTTACGCACCATTTGACGCAAGGAGCGACCCACTGACGTGTGTGTGAACACTTGATGTGTGTGTGGTGTGGTAATGAATTGAGTTATAAACTATTTGAATTTTAAATAATAATTAAAACAAATTGCTAGACCCGCAACGGGTACGCTGAATATCTACATCGTCATTCTCTATTATGATAACAGTACCCTGACGTGTCCTGTTTGTGCTCGCATATTTAGTGCAAAAATTGGGTACCTCAGGATGACCCGGCAAACGTTGTTTTGCCATATAACAATTAATGGGTGGACAACTCTAATCACTAAAAATTGAGATGTAAGCTATCCTATCATTCAAGTTGGATAAAATTGCACACGGTGTGCAAATCAAATTAAAAATCGGTTCAGTAGTTTAGGAGTCCATCGCGGACAAACAACGTGACACTTATTTTTTGTATAATAAAGATTAAGGTGATGTAGCCGCACTATGCGTGTCTTGCTCTTTATTCCTAGAACTACTTAGTAATAATCCGATTCGAACACTTCTTTTTAAACTAATAAATTTCTCATCATGCACTCACCCTTGATGATGACCTTCTTCTGCACATCTTTGTTCTGACTGTTGTTGACTCCTGACAGCAATGCCTCCGGAGTGCTGCGGTCGGTCCGCACCTGACGATACCATTTTAAAGTGAACCTTCGTTTTATCTAGATTCTAGCGCCTTATTCATAAACGATATTTAACTTAAATAGTGATTTAAAGTCTTTTGTCTCTTTCGCTCTTTGATATATAGCGTATGTCGGAAAGGGGCAATCCTTTTTTTTTTTTTAACCTATACTGTCCCACTGCTGGGCAAAGGTCTCCCCCAAGCATCGCCAACCCTCCCTATCCTTTGCGAGCACCAAACGAACAGGAAAGGGACAAACCACTTGATAGTTTAAATTAACAGCGCTTATTAACAGCACAAATAAAGCCCTAGGGCAGATCACGCAATTATAATAATCTTATTCATAAACACTTACTAACAGTATTTTATTGAGCCATGTCAGAGGCCTTTGGCGGCTCAATAACTCTGACACCAGGATTGGTCAGGTTGGCCATCCACTCGGTGAAGAAGAAGAACAGTATTCAGAGGCCTTTGGCGGCTCAATAACTCTGACACCAGGATTGGTCAGGTTGGCCATCCACTCGATGAAGAAGAAGAACAGTATTCAGAGGCCTTTGACGGCTCAATAACTCTGACACCAGGATTGGTCAGGTTGGCCATCCACTCGATGAAGAAGAAGAACAGTATTTTAGCTAACAAAATATGGCTAGTCCCTTTCCGACATACGCTATGTATATTTTCCGAAGAACAAAAGAGACAAAACACTCTAAAACAGTATACTAAATGAAACGGGTCTGTATCGCGTTAGATTATTTAGCGTATTTTACCAAAATACGTACCGAGTTATCCCGTGACCACGAGCGGTGTAATCCGCTCGAAACGTCGAGTACGTATTTTACTAAAATACGTACCGAGTTATCCCGTGACCACGAGCGGTGTAATCCGCTCGAAACGTCGAGTACGTATTTTACTAAAATACGTACCGAGTTATCCCGTGACCACGAGCGGTGTAATCCGCTCGAAACGTCGAGTACGTATTTTACTAAAATACGTACCGAGTTATCCCGTGACCACGAGCGGTGTAATCCGCTCGAAACGTCGAGTACGTATTTTACTAAAATACGTACCGAGTTATCCCGTGACCACGAGCGGTGTAATCCGCTCGAAACGTCGAGTACGTATTTTACTAAAATACGTACCGAGTTATCCCGTGACCACGAGCGGTGTAATCCGCTCGAAACGTCGAGTACGTATTTTACTAAAATACGTACCGAGTTATCCCGTGACCACGAGCGGTGTAATCCGCTCGAAACGTCGAGTACGTATTTTACTAAAATACGTACCGAGTTATCCCGTGACCACGAGCGGTGTAATCCGCTCGAAACGTCGAGTACGTATTTTAGTAAAATACGCTAAATAATCTAACGCGATACAGACCCGTTTCATTTAGTATAATGAGTGCAAATCGTGAGAGTTTAAAAAGTATACTATAAAACAATGTTTTAGTGAGAGAGCTTTCATGAATAATTCAGTGTCATGAAGGTACATTAATTAGGTTAGTATACTAGAAGCAGTCTAATTTTGTAGAAAAGATTCAGCCTCGATGTACCAAATAGGTAAATGAATTGAAAGACGGGAAAGCACTGGAGGTGCCTCGTTTAATCAACTTTCTTTTAAGTTAAAGTTAATGTCCTCACATTGTATTGTATAAGTACCTTTGTGTGTCTATGTATTATCATGATTGGGTTTTCTGTAGAATACTGATATCAAAATTCACAATTGAATGACTCCATGTTGGTGAAAACATACTTAAAGTGAGTAGAGCGTTTTAAAGATTAAAAATCATATAGACACAGGGCTGTTATATTTGCACTTTGTAATTATAAAGATGGTATTATGGCGCCCACCTAAACCCATCGAAATAAAAAATATATTTAAAAAAAGTTAAGTATTAGCCTGTAGTGTCCCACGGCTGGGTTTACAAGCCTCTCATCTCACTTAAGCCATCAGTTAAGTGAGGAGGATTAGGCATTATCACCACGCTTTCCAAATGCGGGTTGGTGATCTCAAACCCGAGCCATGTTTGTAAAGTAGGAAACATGTTTTCACTTGACCCGGGAATCCTCAGTCTTGGCAGGCGAGCGCACATACCACTAGACCACTGATACGTCTTATCCAAATACTATCTAGAAATACAGCCAACTAAATACTCACCAGCTCCCCAAGAAAACTGATATATCCTATAGCCAACTTCAGCGTGTCCACTTTGGACAGCCTCTTCTCATAGGGCAGGGTGGGGATGTGGGCGCGCAGGCCTTCGAAGGCATCGTTGATGGACTGCATCCGGCGTCTCTCGCGAAGGTTGGCGGCCTGGCGCTGCTGGATCTGCTGTTGAGGACAGCGCGAGCGGCGCTTGTGGACACGGCGGTACTCCGACCTTCGAGAAAGGAAAGAAAAAGGTCATTTGGTAGATAGTAAACAGACGCCATGTTTACACGTTAAGTTGCATGAGATTGCTCGGATTTCAAAAAAGAGATTATAAAAATCATAATAGACCGGACTCTTATTAGAAATATGTACTTAGTTTCTTTTTCAATGAATCACAAATGTAAATTATATTTGTATACAACAAATTAACAAAGAATAAGAAGAAATAATTGTGTGTTCGTGGATTACTTCGTTGTAGGTATATGAACCAATTTCATGTCTTTTTTGTTGGGAAGAAGATATTTCAGGGATCTGATGATGGCATCCCAGTGAAATCGAGGGAATCTTTCAAAATTCAAAAACCCAAAAACCCCGTAACAGAAATCCCACCCAAATCGGATCAATAGTTTCCGAGAAATCGCAGACAAAAAATAGTTACACGTTTTAAAAACTTAGGGTCGAACACAAAACCTCCTTTTTGAAATCGGTTATTATAAAAAGATGATTGATATATAATATCAACAGGAATTAGGTATTTATCCTCGTCTTATCTCGATAGTGTCCACTCTGTATCTCATAATCCCATATAAGTAATACTCTTTGGAATATGGCCGTTTGTTGATGTAAAAATATTCATTTTTTCAATATTGATATTAAATTGTTTTCGATGTAGACAATTATACTTCCAAATGAAAAGTCACTCCTTTACTACTATTTATGTTTTTAAAGTGTTTTTGCAATAACGCAATGCATGTGCATTATGCATGTGAAGACACATGAAGTTCTGGCCAGAGCTCGCCATCGAAGCGAACACATGATCACGCTCCGGTGCGAATCTCTCACGAAGCTTGTTTGCTTGCTTGCACTGACATATTATATACACTGCGGACAGGTTGCAGTCATAATTATTTTGTGCCTATTTCAGTGTCTCCATTTTGACGCTGTAGGCCACAGTAGGCAGATACGAATGTCTATGGAACTAAAACTAGTTATGACATAGGTCGACTGTGTACCCCTATTTGCTTGCAGTGAACGTCAAAATTAGTTTTTGGGACACTCGCAGGGGCCACAGGGGCACACAGGGGCGCTTCAAATTGCCACACAAAATTAGCTGTCATTTGTATGGTAACAGCCAGTCCAGTGTGTATAATTATAATAGAGGTCAGTGCCTCTAGGTCTGTGCTTCTCTAGTACGTTAGTACATAATATAACTCAATGTTAAAAAAATAAAATAAAAAATAAATGCAAATAAGGAGGTAGGTACAAAGGTTTTTAAGCTATTGCATAGCTTCTATCGCGGGCCTTGAGCGCGGGGACCGAATCCAGAAACTCCGTAACGAAAAAACCTCACGCAAAAAACCTAACGCTCCCCACTAACGCCATCTAGTGATACAAAAAATAACTATGCAATAGCTTTACCGCGGCAGTCCCCGAGTGCCACACGTCTTTTTTTTTTAAACACAATCGCAAATAGTGTCGGAAAATTCGCTTGGCAAGAATTGGGTAGAAATGGAAAAAGCATTTTGTGTTGCATACTAGATTCCTAACCAATCATTATTAATACCTAGGTATATATGAATGCCCTAAAAGTAAGTTCGGGTAGGTGCGTGGCCAACCCTGGTCTCGGAGTTTTTAGATTGCTTATTAGTGAAATAGTACAAAAAATAAAAGTTCCCTTACCTCTTTCTTGGCGTAGAATGATTCTCCTGATCACTAGCGTAGAGACTTCCATCGGACATGGAGGAATCATCGTAGAGGAACATATCGGACCCGTTGGCCGACGTAGGGGAGCTACTGGCGGTCACAGGCACCGTCGAATTCTCTATGGCGCAGCGGTCGTTGCTCATATCGTACATAGTATATTACATATCAGGATTCTATGCTGACACAAAAATCTGGCTCCAGCCTCTTGCAGATCTTAGCAGAATCGTCCTGTAATGAGGCCTGAAACCTTTTGTAAAGTAGAAAAAGGTATAGTGTAAGGTTAGCAAAGCTGTAATGAAGTTTCAGTGCGACTTTGTCCTAAAACTTTGCAGGACATTGTAGTTTTCTGCTGTTTTATGACCGCTCTTCATCTAGGTTAAAGAACCTTGGCCCCTGACTGAATTCCAAGTTCAAGTCAGCTGTTTCTGAAGACACGTGTATCTTGGAAATTTCGCTTTAATGTTCCAAATTCGATAATGCGAAGCTCCCGGCCTGTAACCTGTTATGGAGACCTTGTCCGTTAAAAGGTTTTTGAGGAATTAAACGCGCAAAATTATCCACATTGTAGCGGGCATTGACGACAGAACCGAGCGCTGTCGTGCCCAACACTGTAGTGAAATATGACGAGGGATATAGTAGGGTTGATACAAACCCCGCCTCTTGGCTGAGTCCCGCCTCCATATCACTGGCCAAACTAAAAAGACCCGTGTTTAGAAGATACTCAAATTGAAATTACGGAGTTGAAAGGGAACCCAGGGTCAACATAAACTGGTGTTCTGTGATACTCAAACTCTATTATCTGCACGGGGATTTTCGACTCTGTAGTGGTAAGAATAAGAGTAGGTTTCGCGCGACTCTATTATAAGATCTTGCACTTGAAATGAATACGATATTAGGTGGGATGGTTTATTTTCCAGATACAAAGAGGAAAGCTTTCTGTTAACTGTTTATTTTCGAAATCCTATTGATGGAAAACTAAGCCTCGGAGGAAGTTTGGGCAGAACTGTAAGCACGTGCTAGGTCCCACGGTGTTTATCGTTTCTTAGATGTCTCCAATATTTTAATTCGTTAGCAAACTTGAGCTATTTAAAAAAAAGTTTAAGTGCCTTTGTAATATCCTAATAATCAAGCATCTAGATTCTAGATATAGAGTTTGGTACATAGATTGCTATAGGTACGTATCACTACTTGTAAATCAAGTCTTGTACTAATGGTGGAATCATTTCTTGGTAAATAAACAATATCACTTTGTAATAAACTCATCTCAGCATTTATTAGATCCTAATTTAATTACCAAATTGACTAAGTACTTAGGTATTTTAAAGTAATGCTTTCTTAATGTAAAGTTATAAGTTTTTCAGGGAAGCCATACTACTTACGTATTAGCTTATCAGATTATCTAAGAGCAAATAGCTTTTACTCCGGTCAATTTAGACATTCGAAGTTGCATAAAGTCCCAACAAGCTGAAAATCAGGAAATTTTTTCAAAACATAATGAATGTGAATCCCGTGATTTTTTTTTATTTAAGGTCAAAGGTAAAAAAATGAGTTTTTCGCGATTTTCAGCAAAACGGTAAGTTTTATCATAAAAGTACCTGAGACTAAATTGTAGATCATAAAATTATCTATAAAAAATGCATCAACACTTTTTTTCCTATGAGTCACCGTTTCTGAGATTCAAAAAGTATATCCATACACGGGAATGATGGGGAACTTTTAAACATTGTTTATAATTATGTTTTGAACAATTTTCCTGATTTTCAGCTTGTTGGGACTTTATGTAACTTCACTGTCATTTATTGGTCTAAATGAATCGGATTATTACCTAACGTAAATGTAATGCCTAACATTAGTCATTCATTAGTCATTACCCATCCTTTGTGCAGTTGAGTAAATGTTGCATTATCAGTCTGTGGTAGGTTTCACTCAGTCTGTGGTATTGATTCCGTCAAAAATATGACATGTGTCAAGTCAACTCTTCCAACTCCGCTCCGCCGTACGCTCCGTAATTCGTATTTTCTGTCTGTGGTCAATCAATTTACCAATTCAATTTCTGTGAGTCTGTGACCAATTTCCCTACTTGTGCGAAGGAAACCGATGCAAAAAATTTACTCAATTTCTTGAAATAAATTCAGACAACCACCCTGATTAACTGTAGTCTAGTGCTCAATTAGTTAATAAACTCCCTATAGGAAATCACTGTTCAATAACAAGTTGTGAATAATAACGTAAACACTGCGATTTTCGAATCAAAACATAACTTAGAACATACGTTTATTTCTATGTAATAGAAGAAGTATTTAATCAGAATATAAAATGTTTATCGTGGGCCTTACTGGAGGACTGGCGACGGGGAAAAGTACAGTATTATCAATATTTAGGGACCACGGAATCGCAGTTATTGATGCCGACGAAGTGGCCAGAAAAGGTAACTTAAATGTTTTATCATTTTTTATTTACTACCAGCAGTTTTAGTCCTGTTATGGCGTTTTCTGTGGGATTTTTGAGATGAAAAATAGCCTGTAACCTTTCTATTGAATGTGGCTATCCATAACAAAAAGAATAAATTCATGTCGGACTGGTAATTCCCGAGATTAGCCCAAACATACAAACAAAAAACGAATTTACAAATTTTACCTTTATAATATTCTAGTCTATTTGTTTTCTATTTTCTATAATATGTAATTAATACTTACTTCTCCTTATAATGGTACTACATTTTGTGTCAATAACTAGTTAAACAAATGATTACTTAAGTATTCACAATCAACTGTGTTATCTCCAGCTACAATAGAAACCTTTATTCAATATTTATACCCTTACTATAAAAGAGAGCAGAAGTCCTACTAAGAGTATGTTTAAACTATGTGTTCAAATCGTGTAAGTTTAAAAAAGACTATACCCTTACTGGCCTTAAAGTACATTCAAGACTAACACTACCATTTAACTCTAATTTCAGTACTAGAACCTGGTACAAAAGGATGGAAAGAACTCCGGGCATACTTCGGCACTGAAGTGTTACTCCAAGATGGGAGAGTAAACCGGGCGCGACTCGGCGAAATAGTCTTTGATGACATTGAGAAGAGAAAAAAGCTCAACGCAATCACTCATCCCAGGATACAGAGTATGATGCTGAAGATGGCAATGTCTTACTTCTTTTCGGGACACCGATACATTGTTATGGAGGTCCCTTTACTGTTTGAGACGGGGAAAATGTTGACTTTCATGCACAAAATTATTACAGTTATTTGGTAAGGAAATTCTGTGATTAGTTACTTATTAAAAAATATCATAAACTAGCCGCATTCACAGTGTTACCCGTGTTGACAAGCTTGTCGGCTCAGTAGCAGTGAGAGCACTTAATACTTTGATAGGGATTGCGTAGATTATGTCTTATTCTCATCAGTATAGTGAGAAGAATTAGGCATAATCACCATGCGTGCCAAATGCTTGGCATAATAAAATGCTAACCATTATCTTACATCTATTTCCAGTGAGGACCATCAGCAGCTAGAAAGGTTATGCAAAAGGAACGACTTCTCCGAAGTGGTTGCTAAGAAGAGGATAAACTGTCAGATGCCGTTAGAAGACAAGGTGGCCAAGTCGAACTTCGTGATAGACAACTCGGGAGATATGTCTAACACGAGAGACCAGACAGAGAGGATCATTAGGACTCTGAAGAGATCGAAGTTTACATGGTGAGTGTTGCGGACATACACTGAGTGGCTTTTCTTAACCAATTGGTAAGGACAAGTCTGATACTAAGAGTATAAGAGACGATACTTGGTATGGATTGTATAAGAGATCTGAAGACCTTTTCTTAGGAACCATGTCAGCAACTTTAGTGACAAAAAAACTGGCTTTATATTGTTGTATATGGTATATTGCACAATACATAAACTACTGAGTGGATTTCCATTTTCTAAATGCAAGTCATAAAGAGTTGATCCAGAACTGAGATGATGCAAATAACTGGTTTCTTAAGTTTAAGCAAACACTACTCATTTGAAACTACGTTTATGGACAGTCTTCTGTGACAATGGTTCCTGTAAAGGGACCGAAACGTCAGATAAAAATGTAAAATAAAAGCAAAGTGTATCCGTAAACCTAGTTTCAATTCAAAATGAGGCAAATAAGTTAATTTGGATTATAACTTGTAGTATAATAAGGCAGTTAATTCAGTAACACTTATTATTTTACTTACCCTTACTTCAAAGTCATTGTTATTAAGTAGCAGTCTTAAAATATCAACTAGCATGGTTTTTTGCTAATTGTTAGTATGTATTTAAACTTTAAACCGTTATTTAATTTGGTATGTACATACTAATTATTCGATAAACAATAACCTTCATAGTGTGGGAAGCCAGTGTCTGACAAAGACATTAACCTTTGTTAAATATGTTATGTACATATGTCAGCTTTGTTCTAGAGACTTTGGTTTCATGAAATGGTTAAAGAGTTTGTAATACGTTTTATCTCATCACTACATAGTATAAAACAAAGTCGCTTTGCGCTGCCTGTCTGTCCTTAAAACCAACGGATTATGACGTGTTTTTTTAAATAGATAGAGTGATTCAAGAGGAAGGTTTATATGTTAAAATTTTCAAAATTCCCTCGGGAACGGGCACAACGCGGGTAAAACCGCGGGGCGCTGCTAGTTATTCATATTCATTCATTTCGTGTAGGTTAGTGACCAACCTCAGTGTCGGAGTTTCTAGACCGCCTGAAGGCTTGAAGGCAATTGAATCGAGAAGAATAAAAAGTAGAAAAAGTATTAGCCTGTAATGTCCCACTCGTGGGCAAAAGGCCTCTCATCTGAGATATCAGTACAGTGAGGAGGATTAAGCGGTGAGAAGAAGAAGAAGGAGAAGAAAAGCATTACCCAAAACGTTGCACTAATATATAATTTTGCTTCATTACAGGTACTTCCGTGCGATAGTGTTGATAACGCTAATGTCAGTGGCGTTTGGCGCCGCTCACATCGTAAGCAATATGATGGAGAACAACCAATAGCATGGATACCGCGACCATCACATATTAGGCCGCCCTGTGAACTCGCCTGCGTTAACCTGTCTCCCGAAAGTTCGGGATAACTATATATAAAATTGTAATCCACAGTCACTTAATTTATAGGCCACATTACCAATTCAGTAAGGCTAAGATGTACGCTGAATATATCGCTACTAGCAGTGCTGACTGTTTGGGAATTTCGGGATGTAAATAGCCTATACCTTACCTTTGAATGTGACTATCTAATACAATAATATTTATTCAAATCGGATTGGTAGTTTCTGAGATAAGTGCGTTCAAACAAACAAACTGTTCAGGTTTATTATATTGGTATAGATAGATCTACTACATTCTCGCTTCTCTTCATTTTGAAATAGAGAAAGAGATTTGTCATAAAAACGAAGAGAAAAAGACAAAATCACATCTGTCTTGACATTCTTCTTACCGTAGCCGGTTATAGAGTAGGAATTAATTATTAAATAGTTCAATCCATAGACATAAAGAATAAACCATAGGTGTGTTGTGACAAATGTTCTTATTTATAACATTAATACCAGAACTAGCGATCAACCATTGTTTTATTTATGGAAAAACAAGATTTAAAAAGCCGACAAAGTGCGATTCGGACTCGCGCACGGGGGGTTCCGTACTTTAAAGAATGGCATAAAATCACGTTTGTTGTATGGGAATTGAATATTTGTTTTTTTTTTTGTTATAGCGGCAATAGAAATACATCATTTGTAAAACATTCAACTGTCTAGCTATCACCGTTCTTGAGATACAGTCTGGCGACAAACGGACGGACGGAAAGCGAAGTCTCAGTGATAGGGTCCCGTTTTTACCCTTTGGGTTCGGAGACCTAAAAAACAAGACAAAATCATAGTCTATGTTATTCTGTGAAATAAAGCTTTCTAGAAGGAAAAGATATGTATAAATTGGAGAATAAAAAAAAGGTATCCTATAAACTAAATTAATACAAATATTTATCTGTATGATATTAGCATATAGATAGTTATTAATTAATTATTGTTACCATCACATAGTTACTAGTAATTAGCGTTTAAGAATAATGAGGCGATTGGATAGCGTCAGGAAATATTGCAATTTGCAATTCGTGACGTTCAATAGGAACACTTTTAGTAACTTATTTAATTGTAATCAGACTTGTATCGTGTACATGTTTGTACTATGACACTTGAGGGCTGAGGCACTGCTCATGTATAGTTTATTTCTATTTAAACTTTAGGATTTACTATCGTGTCATATCTAGTGTAGAATTAAATCTATTTTGAATTTATTATCATTAAGAAGATTATACAATTTATTCAATAATTACGAGTTGTTCTATCCGCATTACTTGTAGTTTCGCAGTGCAATACTAAGGTTGTACTCGTGTATTGAAAACATAACATAATATTAAAAACAATAATGCATCGTGATACTTCTTTAGTATTAATTAGCGCATTTGAAAGTCAATTTAAGACTAGAGTTCAGTGAGTCATCGCAATCAATTCGACAAAAATATCCACTCTTTGGGAACGTATGTAGTCCAGTGCGTATGATGTAAAGTTTCACATGTATTTAATTGATGTGCATTTTTACCTGTGTTTTCTTTTGTATCTCTTACCTATTTTTTTTATTTTCTTTTCCTTAACCTATATCGTCCCACAGCTGGGCAAAGGTCTCCCCCAAACTCTTCCATCTCTCCCTGTCCTTCGCGATCTCCCACCACTCGCTGTCGAAGGAGACAATGTCGTCCCTCCAGCGTTTCCTATTTCATAGTAAAAATGTTGTTCATTTCATGTTTGCTATCACAACAGTCCTAGCCTTAAGTTTTGGGAACAAGGGCCACCAGCCGCCTGGCCGAACGGCACAGAAGACAAAACAAGACATGATGTAATAAATACTGTGTGTTCATTGGTGGAAATTTTAAAAATCGTATTCCATCAACGTGTCACCAATCATCACACAGTATTTATCATATAAGTGAGGTCCTGTAATTCGCTTCCTGGTACTAATCAAAATTGTATTTTTTAAGTTTAAGCTGTTGGACTTACATCAAATAAATAAATACCTATCATATAAATTGTCGAGCTCATGAACTACAATCCAAATACTGCATGTTCTAATACCTATATATGTAGGTACTTTTTACCTTAAAATAATTGCAGCCCTTAGTTACGCTTTTATATCTAAGTTAGTAAAAATGAATTGAATTGTTTACAACTTTTAGGTAATAGGTAAATCTATCAATTTACTGATTTTTTTAATAGAATAATATATTAAATTGTTTTTGTATAAATGTTTTTTTTTTCTATCATATTATACGAGTATATGCATAACATCAACTTGTTTATGTATACTATACGGCAGTGAATCTCAAACTTTTTTGGTGACCCTTATGAAAAGCGAAATTTTTGACGGATCCAAAAAAAGGATTAATACTTACGTGCATTCTTTAATAAAAGGTCTGTAATGTTACAATGTAAGTGTTAATTAGTAAATTAAAAGAAAAAATGGGACACTGATGGATAGAAGAGGTGTATTATTCTCGTTACATATCAGTTATATTTTATATTAGCAGCGCCCGCGGTTTTACCCGGTTTTACTCCGCGGAACACAGTTTGAGTATGGTTGCTATACGGAAATAAAACATGCCTCTTTCTGCGTGACCTATTAAACGTTTAGTAGCTAAATATAACCTTCGCCCATTAGAATGATGCAGGATACAGCTGCCTTTCTAGAAGAGTGATGTTAAGCTACGATTGATATCCACCAATGACAGCCTAGTCCTTGTGGCAACTGGCAATGCTTCTTAGAGGTGAACGCAGACTTGGCCGCACCGCATGCGCCGCAGTCGCCATTTAATCGCTTTTGTTATTGACCACGCAACACCTGTCCGCGCCGCAGTCGCCGCAGTCATCCCGTCGGCGCACACATCGTTGTAGTTGAATGCGAATGACGTCACCTGCTCCGCAAGCGCCGCAACGTCCGTTGCGGGCGGGCCGGTGTTGGTGACGTCATCAGCTGCGGCTCGGGGAATTTGGCCGTTTCAGGTACTGTGGCGACTGCGGCGTGGGTAGGTATGCGACGTTGCTTATATGTACATAACTTCATATAAAAAAATCGAATGCGGCGCGTGCAGTGCGGCCCAAGTCTGCGTTCACCTTTATAGTCACTATACAGTTTAAAGGCACAGACAGAAGAGGAAGGTTTATATGTATAAAAATTTCCGAAATTCCCACGGGAACGGGCACAGGGCGGGTAAAACCGCGGGGCGCTGCTAGTAAGTAATAAAATAAGTACGACTAGAGTCGCCAACCTTGGTGGGCAATAGGAATAATAATAACCCATTTTTGCAGTGTTGTTATTTTTTAAATCCATTCATCGTATGATTTTCTCGATTTATAAAGCTTTCGCCGAGTCTTGGAAGATGTATCAGGAAATGGCTTCACTGAATTTCCGTTAACGTTGAACTTATAACATGATGAAGGGTCTTCGGATCCTTCCACACAGATTGAAACGTCTCCAGCGACGGAGGGCTTAGCGCTGGCTTCGAGCAACAGTTGCAATGGACCTTTCACATTGAGGTTATTTTGCGATCTACGTAATCTAGAAAAAGCACGCGGGTTAAATGTTAATATTGCTAACGCCTTCCCAACATGCCAAGTACATACATTATTTGTCCAATGAAGTAGAGCAAACCTAGTCTCTTCTCTTGATACCTTCAGATAGAGAGGGATATCTTTACAGAAAAGGAAAACGTAGACAGAACCTTTGGTCTTGGCGTGTATCTTAGAAAACATTATCAATTAACATCTTGCTACTTCAATTTATCTTTGGTTGCGTGATGAGGTGCGGTTGATGTTGGTTTTAAGACCGCATAAAGTCGGAACATAATCTAAGGTTTATACAGGGTCAGTGCACAAGTCAGTATCGGCGCCGACACTGCCGCCATTCATGACTTCATTCGTTTACATGTAGTCTGTAGTTGGTAAGCTGAGTACGGTGAGCACACGTTTGTGAAATCAGTGAAAAAAATAGAACGAAAAACGAGATAATATTTTAATATCTACGCAACGCGACGTCAACATACAAAACAGCGACAGTGACTGCCCAGCACAAACTGCCCAGCTGCCCAGCGCTGACTACATTCACGGGGTTTTTACCACTGGCGCGGGAGGGCGCGGGTGGCTGGGGAACTGACGTTATTGTTGTAGGGAATCTGGGACAGGTTGTATTCATAAAATTGGGTGGTAGTTATGATATAACTCAATGGTGGTATGGACGTTTTTTAAAGGGTTTTCATTTCAATCGTTAGATCGTTGTCTAATGATTGAAATTGCAGGGCTGGAACGTCATCTTTGGTAAAAAAAAGAACTAATGGTGGTCCATGGTAGCACGGTGAGATGGGTCAAAAGTAACCTCTTTACCTATTCAGATCGGCCTGCGCTGGTCCTTGCTCCTGTTTCGGTATGACCACTTCATTCGGTGAGTTCATTGACTGGTTAGTAGCGTTGGAACTTAACGTTTGGTTCTTAATCTGATCACTCGATTGCTCTTCGGTCCGGGTAGCTCTGAATATCATCGTTTTGTCGTCAACTGTGCTGGTTTCATGAGTGAAGAGCAGGTTGGGGTTGTGCGCCATGGCGTTCGGGTCCTGGCTGTAGGATTGCTCTTCTACAGCGACTTCCCTGTCGTCCCGTTCAAACACGTTTTTGATCGGATTGTAAGAATACGATCCGAATATAGGTCTAAAAGTAGTAAATATTTTTGGTATAAGTTCAGAGCAGGCGCTTCGACCTTTTGTGATGTTAAATAACAATAGCTATCTTCTATTGATAGTTTTTAGAAGAACAAAATGTACGTAGATAACTAACCCACCCTATCTAAAGACTAAAAATATTACCTACTAGCAGCGCCCCGCGGTTTTACCCGCGTTGTACCCGTTCCCGTAGGAATTTCGGAATGAAAAATAGCCTATAACCTTCCCGTTGAATGTGGCTATCTATTACAAAAAGAATTATTCAAATCGGTTCAGTAGTTTATGAGATTAGCGCGTTTAAACAAACAAACAAACAAAACAAACTCTTCAGCTTTATAATATTAGTACCTATAGATAGTAGTTTTGTTTAACTAGTGGATAGGTAAGTTCGAGTAAGTCAGTGGCCAACCTGGTAGGTATGGGAGATTTTAAACCGCCTAATGGCCTCCGACAAGGTCTGACGATTGAAACAACCGGGACCGACAGTTTTACGTGCCCTTCGAAGCACGGTATCGCTCAGATATCAGACCCATCCAAATAAGTGGATGCCAGAGGACGCATGACCAAAAGTAAAGGGTACCTATGGAAGTCTTGGTTTCTGTTGACCGGGGTCGTTGCCTTCGTCGTCTCATCGTCGCCTATGGTTTCGTAGACACTGTAATCGAATTAGTTACTTATTTCTTCAGAAAAAATAAACACACAAAAACAACTCCTATTGAAATGAGCTTAAAACCCAAATTTATTAATGGTTCCTTAACTAACCATACGTAGATAATCAAAAGAGTGCTTTGAATTTCGATTCTTTCTTTCAATTATTTGAGTAATCATACCTTGAAAACAAAATCACACAAATAATAATTATTTGCCAAAACATTTTTTACTAGGTATTTGTTCAAATGTAATCTGGTCTATTAAAATTTTGTGTTTTATGTTCAGGTTAACTTGGTAGGTACTAGTAAGTGCCTAGCCATTTATTGTATGGCTTATAAAATATTACTATTTCACCCAGCTGACAATAAAATATAACAATCGTTTTCATAGTTATATAACGATCTGCAAAGTTATATTACTTTCACTATAGATTATGGTAGGAATCAATAAGAAACGACTTGTTACCATGTCAATCAATGCTATTTTAAGGTTCTCCCCTTGTAAGTATAGAACCTTTTACTGGAAGTAACTATGACGAACACAAAGTAAGTACCTACCTAAACACTGTAAGCCGACTTGCAGTGCCTGGCCGCATACGTGCGGAATCTGAATTCGTTTTCACAATAAATCAAAAATACTAAGTTTTTATCGTTGTTAAAATCGATGATATGGTTTCCAAAAATACATCTTCTTATCTCTTATAGTTTCATACTTGCCCATACCGATTTTTTTTAATAGCCACGCTGTATGAGAATATTAGCCAATTATAAAAGAAAAGTATATGATGAATTGGATTTCCTTCTCATGTGTTATTGTATCAAACGGTAATAGATCAATAACTAGCCGCACCCCGCGGTTTCACCCGCGCTGTGCCTGCTCCCGTGGGAATTTCGGGATGAAAAATAGCCTATAGGTAACCTTCCCGTTGAAGGTGGCCATCTATTACATACAAAAATAATTATTCAATTCGGACTGGTGATTCCTGAGATTACCTCGAACATACAAACAAACAAACAAACTTACAAATTTTACCTCTTTATAATATTAGTATAGATTGAAATGCATGCATTTAAATCTGAATATTTACCAAATTTGCATCATCATACTTTTTTTGATCTCGAAAATCAAGTAGGTAGGTACGGTCAGCCAAAAATGTGGTCTACCACCCTACGGTTGAGATTCATTTGAACGTCTCATGAAACAACAAGGTCAATTTTCCCTGGCAATAAGATTGTCATAACATAATTGTGCATAGAAAAGTCAACCTTAGCGATCGTTACATCTCGCAGAAACTTTTATCAAAAGTGGTAGACCACTTTCTTGGTTGACCGTAGGTACCTACGGATCAAGTTCAGTTTAGATTATATTGAGGAGTAAAACCATTGTCAACCACAGACTGCTAACTTGCTGCTAACTAGAGATAGTTTTGTCAACTGTCAACACCAACCACTAAATACTGTCAAAGTCAAGAACGTATAGGGATCTATCACTGTCAATTTTATGAAAATAGATGCGAATGTAGTTTCATAACGTCTTTTGTGCAAAACTATTCTCCTATCTGTCATTCGTGTCCGTGGTTTTATTTTCGTCATTTGGTTTTCTCGTTTGTGAAGTTTCAATTTATTATTATTTAGTTTTACAAAATTCCGAGTATCCTTGAACTTATTTGTTTTCAATATTCAAAGAAAAATAACGTGTTATTTTTAATGTCGCAAAATAATTACGTTTCAATTATATCGTCCGATAAATTCTTTGTATGACGATTGAAACTTTGTTTTTAAATGTTAAATTATACGTTTCTGGGACAAATTCAAGAATGTGTAGATAGTAAATGGCCTCATTAGATCATAGTTAGGCGTAGATTAGAGTAATTAGATACATAAGATGGCTCATTTTGCTAGACGTGATATAACTTCGTATATGGCTCTGAACAACGAATCTAATCCTCCTCTGGGGAGTTCGTCGGAGCACATCAACGCTGCTCCAACGCTGATCACCTTGGACCACGAGCAGGAAGACGCGACCAACGTAATCATCCACAAAGTGCCCAAATACAAAGGTGAGCGACGTCCGGCGGTGTGGTAGCCGTAGCGCGAGCGTCCGCGAGTTCTCTTTGTTTCGCTCGTCACTCGCGATGTCAGTGCATGATAAACACAACTAGTTCTAATGCATTGGCGTGATGTTTACTTTGTTTTAGCGCAAGGTCATCGTATTATTTTGATAGTAGTGTTGTTTCTATTGCCCTAAATAGGTAATGTGGTATTTGATAAACATGTAATTTTTCGATCATTATTTTTATATCAAATCTGTAAATTAAATTACAGGAAACTTATGAAGAGACATAACAAAAGTTTTCCTAACCTATACCAAAACTTTACTTTTGTTGCATATAACCTAAAGTCCAACTATTGGGAATGAGTGTTTAAAATCTTTTCATAAAAATCAACAAGTCATTATAAACATTTCAATGTAGCTTATAACTTCTGTATGTGACGATCTATTAATCAAAACATACACAATTATAGATTAATAATATTATTACACAAAATAATAAATGTAATCTCTAGATTAAATTGATACATTTATATACTAACATATGTTTATTTCCTTTTATTACAGAAAGATGGACACACATCAAGAATTTAGATGTATTTTTTACAAGGATGTACAAATACTACATCCGTGGTGGCTTCTATCCGATGATATTATCTGATCTGTTCTGCTTATTACAATTTATATTTATAATATGGTTTTCAACATTTTTAATACACTGTGTTGACTATGAGAAACTCTTCAGAAATGATCCTGAAGCTAACAGAAGTGAGAAATTAAGCTTAGATGATGTCATATACTCGTCATCTGTGTGCATAGACAAAATATCTTGGAGATGGTGAGTTGACTATGGTTTTTATGTTCTTTATCATCTAGAATCAGTCTTTGAACATGCTAAAATATGAAACTGTAAATGGAACACCCATAATTGAATAAATCTCAAGAGTTTGTTTCATGTTAGAACTCGCTTATCTCAGGAACTATTCTTCCGATTCAAATATTTTTGTTTGTATTGGATAACCACATTTAAGGGGAAAGTTGTCGAGTATTTTATCCCAATATTCCCACGGGAACGGGCAAAGGCGCTTCTAGTGTAATTTTTTTTGGATATCTATACTAATATTATAAAGCTGAAGAGTTTGTTTTGTTTGTTTGTTTGTTTGTTTGTTTGTTTAAACGCGCTAATCTCAGAAACTACTGAACCGATTTGAATAATTCTTTCACTGTTAGATAGTCTATTTATCGAGGAAGGCTATAGGCTACATTTTATCCCGAAATTCCCACGGGAACGGGCACAACGCGGGTAAAACCGCGGGGCGCTGCTAGTTCACATTCTAAAATGAGGTCAGAGGTTTTGGACCTTATTCATAAATGCTTATTAACAGTATTTTAGGTATCAAATGGTTTGTCCCTGTCCGACATACGCTATTTTCCGAAGAGCAAAAGGGACAAAACACTTTTGAACAGTGCTTTAGTTATAGAGTGTTTATGAATAAGGTGGTCTGTGTTTAATTTTACCCATTTGCCCACTATATGGCTGAATCTAGAGTGATAATAGTTAGTTATTAAATTAATTAGCTCTTTAACTAAATACATAAAAGAATAAATAAGTTATATATTCTGCACTGTTACATTACAGTAGTGGCCAACCTCGCTTTCGGGAGTTTTAAGACCCCATATAAATGGTCAATAATTGAAACATGACTGACAATTTTAGGTGCCTTCCGAAATACGAAGGAAATGTCACTAAGTAAAGTAAGTAACGTCGAGTAGGTAATGGCCTGGTGTCAGAGTTTTTAGTCCACCTCGAGGAGAAAACATGCCTAAAAACTAAGTGGTAACAGTTTGATATGTCTCTAGATGTCGCTAACAAAACCCGTTCTTTAATTTCAGGTGGATCCTCATCATCATAGCGTCAATAATTTGGACGATGAGGTTGTTCCTATCTTTGTACCAGCTACGATATGCCTATGACACCAAATTGTTTTACAATAACGTCTTGAGGATAAAAGAGGTATGCATTAGTTTGATATATTCATAACTATTTAGTAAATATATAAAGAGAAAGAATTGTTCCTGCTCAATAAAATGTATGGGCGCGACCCCATCTCGATCTGGGAAAATAACGTAAGCGCAATCTACATGCAACAATCTAAATGTTCACCACCTGCGCGCGATCAAGTAGACGGATCGCGGGTAAAATCGCTGCGCGAAAATCTAGTATTTATACGAAACATAAGTGGCGGAAAATTGTTCTGTTATTTGTTGCATTTTTCTTTATGTGCTAGGACAAACTACGATCGAAATAACCATCGGTAAACAGCCTAAATAATACCCCAACGAACGTGGACCACGTGGACAAACCAATTAATGGACAGAGAATATAAAAAGCTTTAAAACAGCCAAAGTTAATACGCCAAGTAAAATATTAGTTCTGTAATGTTCCACAGCTGAGCAAATACCTCTCGTCTCACTGAAGATAAAAGGATAGAGATTAATTTAAAGCTAAACTTTCCAGAATGACCTGGCGTGGGTGAATTGGTCGACGATACAAGACCGAGTGAGGGAGGCGCAGACAGAGCACCACATGTGTGTTCACAAACAGGAGATCAACGAACTAGATATATACCATCGAATACTCAGGTATATTACTTTGTTTACTATTCAAATATAGTTTTCTTCAAGCAGGAGTTTATGCTTTATATAGGTACCATGTGTATCTATGCGAAATATTATTTACTAAATCTGTACTTTTACGAATACATGGACAATTTTCTTCATCGAGTGGATGGTCAACCTGACCAATCCTGGTGACAGAGGTATAGAGCCGCCAAAGGCCTCTGACATGACCCATGTAACGACTACTATCCGTAGAAAGTAACCGGGACCGACGGACAATACCTGTATGGAAAATTTACGAATTCATAGAGATATGAATGATATTTGATACGGAAAGCTGTTACTTGTGTTATTATTACGCTAAAGCTATACTGTAGATGATCCCGCGGGACAAGCTATGCCTTCTTATAAAGCATTTTCCTGATTTACAGCACCGTATCATCATATTAGCGGATTAAAAACCAGGGTTGGCCAAACCTACCGGAGTTGAATTACTTTATCATAATTTTTTAAACAAACTCAAACTTAAATTCTCCAACCAACGCGAGGTGATTATATCTAATCGTCCTTACTGCACTGATCTACAGTGACCCGAGACATCCTGACTCTTTATTTTTTTGAGCCTAGTTTTTAATAGTAATATTTTAAACTAGCGGCGCCCCGCGGTTTTACCCGCGCTGTGCCCGTTCCCGTGGGAATTTCGGGATAAAAAAATAGCCTATAACCTTCCCGTTGAATGTAGTTATCCATTACAAAAAGAATTATTCAAATCGGTTCAGTAGTTTCTGAGATTAGCGCGTTTAAACAAACAAACAAACAAACAAAACAAACTCTTCAGCTTTATAATATTAGTATAGATGAAAAAGAGTATATGTCTGCACTCAGAATGTTTCTTCTGTTTTCGTGTTAAAGCCTGAACCGATTTCGATGTCTTTCCGCTTTGAAGTAGATTATACCTTGGAGATGGAGATGGCCTTTTAGTCCCGAGGTTCCAAATGGAACGAGCACGCTGCAGGCGAAACCGCGGGTTCATTATTTAAAAATGTTTGTTTTTAAAGTTTGCTTTTGCGAATCTACATTTTAAGAGTTGGAACCTGGTAATGCGACTATTTATTTTTGCGACTATTTGTTTTTTGCGGTGTAGTTTACTTTTTTATCTTATATATAAAATTCTCGTGTCACAGTGTTCGTTCGCGTACTCCTCCGAAACGGCTCGACCGATTCTCATGAAATTTTGTGAGCATATTGAGTAGGTCTGAGAATCGGCCAACGTCTATTTTCCATCCCGAAATTCCCGCGGGAACGGGTACAACGCGGGTGAAACCGCGGGGCGCAGCTAGTAATTTTGTACTATTAGCTTTGTCTGCTTTAAGCGAAAGCTTTATTGGATCTTCATGGGCGACCACACATATATAAATTGTACTTTGAGTAATACGGATTACGAATGCGATTTTCCAGTCTCTTGAGGTTTTGAGTACACTCATCGTAATCATCCTCTTTGTACTGATATTTACAATGAAAAAGAGATGTTTGCATGTCAGTGGCATCTTTAAGGCCACTTCATTTACCAACAACTACGTAAATATATGTAAACAAACTCACACACGGTTATTAAACACAAACTAAGCTGCATTTTAGTGTTAGTAGCCAAAACTGAGCTTGTATGAACAAAAGTATTTGACACGATGTATAAGAATGGAATCTGACAACTGACCCCATTCTCATTCTGACGCCTCAAACTTATCTGACGTATCGACAAAACCATCTATCTGACGCATCATTCCAGGATAAACAACTACATGGTAGCTATGGTGAACAAGAGCCTGCTGCCGCTGCAGATCCACGTGCCCTGCCTCGGCGAGTTCCACTACCTCTCCCGCGGCCTGCTCTGGAACCTGAACTTGTTGTTGTTCTGTAAGATTCACTTGCATTTTTATGTTAAACTTGAGTTTCTATATTATATTTGTTGTTATGTTGTAAGATTCACTTGGACTTGTGTTACACTTATAGTGTGAGAATCTTAGCAACCTTTTAGTTATGGGTGTATCTCGGTAGCACTATTATGTTTACACACAGTTATGTATGTATGTATGTTAGTTACTCTTTCACGCAAAACCGACTGAACTACACCTCTATTAGATATTGTTGATGATCCTCTACAGTCTCTTGCTATCACCCTTCAGCTAGTCCCTGGAGCCCGTGGGAGAACTGCTGGCAGCTCCGCGAGGCGTACAAGGACCACTCGAAGCGGATGCTGCTGGCGCGTCAACTGGAGAAGCAGATTATGTTCCTGGCTGCTTTCAACCTGCTCTTCGCGCCCTTCATACAAGCCTGGCAGATTCTCTACTTCTTCTTTAACTATGCGGAGGTAGTTATCTTCTTAGGGCCCTTCATACCGCCTTATCAATTAACACCCTATACCAAAAGTACTGTTTTGTAAGTGTTTTGTCTCTTTTGCTCTTTGGAAAATAGCGTATGTTGAAAAGGGAGAAATCATTTGATAACTAACATGTTGTTAATAAGCGTTTATGAATAAGGCGGTTAATGTATCGTAATATCGTATTAACGAATCCTACGTTTTGTCTGTTTGTTGGCGATAAACTTAAGTGTTACTGGAAATATTTGCATTAAGTTTTAATAGATGAACTGGGAAGATTTGGAGCTTCAGAGTGACAGATCTTGATCTTATAGTTTGAATTCAACGCCCGATGCACACACAAATTCGTGATTGCATTAATGCGGGCGGCAAAACGCAGTCGAAAAAGGTGTAGAAATCGCTTCGTGGGGCAAATACTGCCGAACTGTTCCGGCCCTAACGTCACGCTGAAGCGGAGCCGAGCTCAACTGACCAATCACAGTGCATTACGAAAAGATTTTGACAATGTCAATGCTTTTGACAACCTCATTTCGTTATGATTGGTGAATCGGGCTCCACACCCCTCTGTCTCGCTACTATAGAGACGCACACTAACATGTGTATAGCAACAACAACTTTCTTTATCTACGAATTATTTTACCTTTAATTTAAGTGATTTTATAATAAAATATTACCCCGCAGCTAATAAAGCGGTCGCCCGCCTCGCTCGGTCTCCGCACCTGGTCGCTCTACGCCAGAGTCACTCTGCGTCATTTCAACGAATTAGACCACGAGCTACGCGACCGACTGAACCGCGCTCACAAGCCAGCCACCAAGTACTTGGCGAGCTTCACGTCGCCTATAACCACTGTCATTGCGAAGTAAGTTGTGTTTTATTTATTGGTTTTTAAACTGATCATGAGTTTTCATTATTTCTACCTCACCAGACCGGAGGTTAACTAACCCATTGTTTTCTCGACCTAGTGTCTATGTGATCCAGGGTATACAGGGTGTAATCGTTAAGTGTGCACAGGCGATTATTCCGTAACTATTGCAGATATCAAAAAACTTTAAACTGATATCGAAAGTACTTTACCTAATGAGTAAAATGACATTAATAACTTCATTTTCATTTAGAAACTGTGAATAGAGCTCGTCATTGTATTGCACAAGGAGGACGTCACTTCGAACAAATGCTTTGAATACAAAATTTTGTACTTACTAAGAAATAAAATGTATGGGAGTGATTAATGTATTTTTTTTGGATATTTCTCGTTTTATTTTTAAAAAGTTATTAATGTCATTTTACTCATTAGGTAAAGTACTTTCGATATCAGTTTAAAGTTTTTTGATATCTGCAATAGTTACGGAATAATCGCCTGTGCACACTTAACGATTACACCCTGTATATGACCTAGAGTCTACTTTGCTCATAGTTTACCTAAGAGAACCTGAC
The DNA here is from genome assembly GCA_951394245.1 of Cyclophora punctaria. Classification (NCBI taxonomy): domain Eukaryota; kingdom Metazoa; phylum Arthropoda; class Insecta; order Lepidoptera; family Geometridae; genus Cyclophora; species Cyclophora punctaria. Next base: position 14,318,009 of record OX596167.1, read on the forward strand.
AGACTAATCTACCAGACGAGTGGACTACCTGATCCAGGTTCTACCTGAATCAGAGTCTACCTAACCCACAGTCTACCTGACCTATTTTCAACGTGCACTAAGTCACCAGTCTAGCCGTTTCAATTATTAGTTGGCCCCTCTATACATGGGTGACAAAAACACATGGAATAAAATATTAGGATGCATTAAAACAGCGAGCCTTGAAAGTTTAGTGCCTCGAGAGTTATTACTCATGTTCGGCGCTAATTAATAATGTTAATAATTAATAATGATTGGTCTTTTAAACCTCGCTGCAGTTGACTAAATACTATCCATGATAATATTCAAACTGTGTAAATATCTAGCTAACTGCCGTACTCAGAGACGTGAAACGATTCTTTATGAGAATTTATTAAGTGATTTTTGATATGTAATGTACGAAAAAATCCGTCATTAGCCAAGTGTCGATTTAATGACGAGTAAATGACGCATACTTCTCTGAGTACACCTGTACTGTAAGTTTGCTGACGTAACATATTACGTCGAATGCATCTTTTCTATTTATTGTCGTTCGTGGAATAATGCCAAATACCAAACCATAGGTTCACTTTTAAAAATAAACAGTTTAAATGTGCTAGTCATTGAAACAAAATGGATGACGTTTCAATGTCAACACTTGTCTATGAATAGACTTTGTAAACTAGTTGGTGCGCGTGGTTTTTATTGGAGATGTTACTAATTGATTCACGTAGTTTATCCTGTTAACTATGGTATTATAAATTCCCGCGGTTAGTATTGTACATGTATTGTTAAAATTCTCGTGTCACAGTGTTCGTTCGCGTACTCCTCCGAAACGGCTCGACCGATTCTCATGAAATTTTGTGAGCATATTGAGTAGGTCTGAGAATCGGCCAACGTCTATTTTTCATCCCGAAATTCCCGCGGGAACGGGTACAACGCGGGTGAAACCGCGGGGCGCAGCTAGTAAGAATATATAATTGACACACTGACGTCGTCGCCAACAATTATGTCTCCACAATATTGTTGACTCCGGGCGGGAATCGAACCCGCAACCTCCGACACAGTAAGCGCTCTTACCAACGGTCTTGTCTATTTACACGGAACGATTTTAAGGTAATAAATTGCCCCTTATAAATGCCTTATTATTCTTCCTAATTACCCATTAATTTGTTTCAGGAACGTGGTGTTCGTGTCGGGCAGCATCCTGGGCGTGCTGGTCGTGCTGTCCGTGTACGACGAGGACGTGCTCACCGTGGAGCACGTGCTGAGCATCATCACCATACTGGGCTGCATACTCGCGGGGGCTAGGTCACTTTATAATATACACTTTTATTACAAGTATACTCTATTTTTTTTTGGTTGTCCCAAAATGTGGACCAATGTCGTCAATTTTTCAGTCGAATTGACTACTCCTGAAGAGTTAAAAGGTTTAGAGATAGGCTAAGAAAGAAATAAAATCACTAAACCTTTTTCTCTTCAGGAGCAATCGTCTTCGGCTGGAAATTTGACGACATTGGTCCACATTTTGGGACAACCAAAAAAAAATAGAGTATGTAATGAAAGTTGGTTGGTTTCTAGTTTTGTGTGCGAGTGTGAGTTTGTGAGTGCACGTTTAAAGTTTGTATGGTTGTGGATATGTATGATTGTATGTTTATAAGTCTCGGAGTTTGTAAACTTGTGACGTTGTGTGGTTTGTAAGTTTGGATGGTTATAAGTTTGTATGATTCCATTTTGTCAGCGTGCACGTTGGTCAGGATGTGAGTATGTGAGTTTGGCTGTTGATTTTGACCTAACTGTCAAGAAGTGACTTGTACAACTCTTCGAGAGTTTTCACATGGCAAAGGTTGTTGAACTGTTGACCAAAACTCATGTCTATACAGTGGACGAAAATGACAAGTTAGCCGTCCACCACCCGTATCAAAAGTCTCGTCTAAATAAATCACCATAAAACCCTTTTATGGTCACCCTGTCTTTCACCACCTTGAAGTATACTCTTTACTACTGAGTTCTTAACCCTGCAGAGCCCTGATCGGGCCCGAGGAGCGCGTGGGCGGAGGCTGCACGGGCCCGGCGCGCGGCGAGGAGTTGTTCGTGCAGGTGCTGGGCCACGTGCACTACCTGCCCGCCGCCTGGCGCGGCCGGGCGCACACGAAGGACGTCGCCGCGCACTTCCAACAGCTGTTCCAGTTCAGAGCGGTACGTTCCTCTGATGTTCGTGCAGGTGCTGGGCCACGTGCACTACCTGCCCGCCGCCTGGCGCGGCCGGGCGCACACGAAGGACGTCGCCGCGCACTTCCAACAGCTGTTCCAGTTCAGAGCGGTACGTTCCTCTGATGTTCGTGCAGGTGCTGGGCCACGTGCACTACCTGCCCGCCGCCTGGCGCGGCCGGGCGCACACGAAGGACGTCGCCGCGCACTTCCAACAGCTGTTCCAGTTCAGAGCGGTACGTTCCTCTGATGTTCGTGCAGGTGCTGGGCCACGTGCACTACCTGCCCGCCGCCTGGCGCGGCCGGGCGCACACGAAGGACGTCGCCGCGCACTTCCAACAGCTGTTCCAGTTCAGAGCGGTACGTTCCTCTGATGTTCGTGCAGGTGCTGGGCCACGTGCACTACCTGCCCGCCGCCTGGCGCGGCCGGGCGCACACGAAGGACGTCGCCGCGCACTTCCAACAGCTGTTCCAGTTCAGAGCGGTACGTTCCTCTGATGTTCGTGCAGGTGCTGGGCCACGTGCACTACCTGCCCGCCGCCTGGCGCGGCCGGGCGCACACGAAGGACGTCGCCGCGCACTTCCAACAGCTGTTCCAGTTCAGAGCGGTACGTTCCTCTGATGTTCGTGCAGGTGCTGGGCCACGTGCACTACCTGCCCGCCGCCTGGCGCGGCCGGGCGCACACGAAGGACGTCGCCGCGCACTTCCAACAGCTGTTCCAGTTCAGAGCGGTACGTTCCTCTGATGTTCGTGCAGGTGCTGGGCCACGTGCACTACCTGCCCGCCGCCTGGCGCGGCCGGGCGCACACGAAGGACGTCGCCGCGCACTTCCAACAGCTGTTCCAGTTCAGAGCGGTACGTTCCTCTGATGTTCGTGCAGGTGCTGGGTGCAGGTGCTGGTTCCTCTGATGTTTCATATGAATACAAACTACGTTTACGGATTCACTTCGCTTTTATTTCACATTTTATCTGACGTTTCGGCCCCTTTACAGGAACCGTGGTTACAGAAGACTGAGGTGTTATGCGTCTATACAAGAATAAAAAACTTAACAAAAAAATCTAACCGCGTTCAAAATCTAGTAAGTAAAAAGATAGAAATAATCTATTTAGTCGACTTCCTGACTAATTTTAAAGTTGAATCATTTAAAGTCGGTACCTCAGGAAGGTCTGTTTACTTTCGAGCCTCTGGAGTTGGCTAAAGAGTTCATGGCACCGACTCCAATCTATTCAACTTTAAAATTTGTCATGAAGTCAACTAAATACATTATTTGTATCTTTTGAAGGAGGTTAGACTTATTTTTGAAAAAGTTTTTTATTTCACGATTTTTAGTAGTCATAGTGCTCTTCATAATGTCTGATGATGACGACCACGGATAATAATGATAGTCAAACCGAAGCGTATCCGCAAACGTAGTTTCAATTAAAAAATATTTGACTTTGACTTTGACGTTGATCCCCAGGTGTACATCCTGTTCGAGCTGCTGAGCCCTCTCCTGTGTCCGTACGTGCTGTACTCGCTGCGCCGGCGCGCACTCGACATCGTCGACTTCTACCGCAACTTCACCGTCAACGTGTTAGGCATCGGTGACGTGTGTTCCTTCGCACAGGTAGGTATCTATACTAACATTATAAAGAGGTTTTTAAATCGGTGAATAACTTCTATAATTCCTTTCAGCTGGACATTCGTCGTCACGGCCACCCCGATTGGCAGACTCCTGGCAAATTCGGCGAGAAACTCAAAGGTAACATGCACTTAATAGCTATTGTATTACAGATTAAATTCGAATGGTGGTTGAGAACGCACTTTGTTAAACGTTGCCTACACGAGGCATGTTTGGGAGGGTGCGGCGAGCAGTAGGGCCTAAGTTTGGTCCGCCTTTCCACCGGAGCTTTACAGAGCATGATACGTAGTATACACGTTATAGATACCAAAGTCTTATTTCAGTTCACTCCGAAACTATCCTGAACTCCCTGCGGTTAGTGTCACTATCGATTTAATGGGGCTTTTGAAAAAAAAAATTTTTTGTGATAAATGGAAAGATTATATATTAGTTTTATAACAAAACTATTTTTATTTTATTTTTTTCGCAATAATTCAAAAGTTATTTCAAAATAAAAATTAATTTTTGAATCCAGTACCGAAAACACTCCGACAACTCCCTAACAAACCCGAGCGCGTGTGACGTAATTATGTTATGTAGTTTCACTGGTTAGATTTCACCACTGAGTTTTCACTCGTTGTAAAGGAAGGTTTATATGTTTATGAAAAGAGGTTCGGTTACATCGCAAACTTTTTATACCTATGTTTATGAAAAGAGGTTCGGTTACATCGCAAACTTTTGGAGGGAAAGAGAATAAAAGGGCGGGAATCTTGATTGTAAACGCAGTACGTACTTATGGTTTAACATAATTACGTCACAACTACGGTGACCAATCATGGCGCGTTTATTAGTCACGTGATTTTTATTGAAATTTCATCAATTTTTAATTGTTTATAATTAATTGAAAAAATATTTTTTAAGTTTTTTACATTAAATATCAATATTATTAATAATAAAGTTTTAAAATACATTAAAAAAATCATTTTTTTTTTCAAAAGCCCAATTGCATCTGATGGGACAGTCACAGACCATTACCATACACTACTGCCTAAAACTTTACCTTCTTCTTCTTGTCGAGTAGGTTGGTGGCCAACCCCGGTGTCGGCGTTTTAAGGCCGCCTCAAGGCCTCCGACATGGTCTAACGACGCTCACCGCCACTATCGGCCATCAAATACCACTATCGGCCGCCGATCTAAGTATGGGGCGAGCTACACGTTGCTTAACAATCGCAATGAACTGACATCGCTTGGTCAAACTATGCCACTTTACCTTCCGTCTACCCCAGCAGGCCGCAACACCCAGTACGACCAAGGCGAGAGTGGTAAGACGGAGTTGTCCCTGGTGGCGTTCTCGTGCCGCCACCCCGCCTGGCAGCCGGCCGAGCCTTCGCAGAGGCACTTCCTGCGCTCGCTGCGCCAGAGCATGAACCACGCCTTGCCGACCAATAACCATCTGGTCAGTATTAACAGTATTTGTCGATTTTGAATTGAAAACTACAGGAACCGGTTCCAGAAAAGGAGCCGAAACGTCAGATAAAAATGTAAATTAAAGCAAAGTGTATCCATAAACGTAAAATCGTAAATTTCAATTCAAAATGAGAAGTGTTCGCTTGAACTTAAGAAACGTTCGCTTGAACGTAAGTATTTGTTAAATTGATGTATAAATACTCAAATACGAGCGGCGTTATATTAGAACTTACTTTCGTAAAATTTAGCCAAATAGTTGTCAAAATGTATGACATGAAGTACAAAATATAAGAGGCTTTCGGAAGTTAATTATGTTATATACTTTTTGAGTATACATATTCTTCGAGTAACTATTTTCAAAATAGTGTATTTGATTGTAAAACACTTCGGTACCAAATTACGAGTTATTAGATGAACTGTTGTGTTACTGACTCACTGTTAAAATGTTTACTACATATACTCATCTTTTAATATGGAATATTAAGCTTTTGACTATAACTTTATTCTTCCTTGACTAGCAAACATTCCTAATCGCCACGAGACTACGCCACGAACGCTACATCAGTAAGAAATATAATATGGTATCAGTAATATCAGTTAGGTTTTAATATCAACGCCAACTACATTTCAGAACAAAACGATGCTCGGCTCGTACATCCAGCAGAGTCTGTTCGGGGCCGTGACGCCGATGCCGGCCGTCCTGTCGTACTACCCGCAACAGAGACAGAACCAGTACAGATTACCGGTAAGTCGAACAACCGTTGCTGCTGACGGTCCCAATAACCGGACGGTAAGCTTACGAGGTGCCAAAAACATGTCTTTACTTAATCCTTGAAATTAAATAATTTTCAATGTATTTCAATGTCAGATAGCAGATCAAGTTTTACCCTACTTGTATGTAAATATGTCTGGAATAACTCGATTCAGAGAGTGTCCCTCAAGAAATTGTCAATTGATTTCGAAATTGTCAGAGATTGTCATTCCATTCAGAGCTTGTCACTTGATTGAGATTCCCAATAGTTGGAATCACTAGAACTAGGTTTGGAATAGACAAATAGATTTCATTAATCATAGTCTGACATTGTCAATGCAATGGGAACTTGAATGATCAGTCTAGTTAATCTCATAACCGGAAAACCCCTTTACTCCACTCCACACAAAAATATTATCTAAGCAAAGCTTAGTCGCTTGACTAGTAACCATAATTGAACAAATCCTTGCGCACTATGTGTATTTGTAAATAAACTTTCATTTGATTTGCACTAACACCACGAGTTCTAAAACCAATATTTTACTCACAGAAAAGTTTACCCAAACAGAGCCGTGCGTAAAGATGATTAGAACTTTTCATACAGTGCAAAAGATCCTGTAAATATCTTTTACTCCACTATTTGAATGGAAAACAGAGTAGGCCGAAATTGAAAGTTTTGTTTCAAATTCAAGGATGTCAAATTCATGTCTGTGTTTTACTTCACCCTACCATTTCCACCGTCCATACCTTCAGGAGATGGATGAAACCAGCGACGAAGAAGAAGGCTCCTCCACCGGCAGCCGGCACACGGGGCTCGGCGGCGTCAGCTCCGTGCTGAGTGCGAGCGCGCTCGGCCTGCCGCCGATCAACGACCAACCCGCCGACGTCTGCGATGACACGCACGACATGTCGGTCAGCACGCTGCATCTCTACGACTTGCATCTGTCACAGGTATGGAATTTATAGCTTATGCAGGGTGTGGATAGCATTTGTCACAGGTAAGGATTGTTATATAGGGTGAGAATTGCATCTGTCACAGGTATGGATTGTTATAGGTGATACAGAGTGTGAATTGTGTATGTCGCTGCATATTTCTCGAAAATTACCAAATCTAAAAAAGATTCAATGGAATGTCTTTATTACTAAAGATAATTTCATGAAAATAAGGTATACAGCTTCTCAACGGCAATATTAAAAACGACCACACAGTCTATTAGGATTTTTTCCCTAAAAGGCTGTAATGGCCAAAAAAGTATAATAAAACATTATACACAGAGATAACTAAATAAAAATTCTTCTCGGTTCTCGATAACAAAATTATCAAGATTATCACACCAATGTTTGAAAAGATTTCCCTAAAAGAGTAGTAGTAATGGGCATAATTGTAAAATAAATCGCCATATAATTATAGGCTATTGTTATCCCGAAATCCCACCGGGAATGGCCACAGAAAGATAGCCAAGTTTCAGCTTTTCTTTAATTTTTTAACACTTGACTAGTGTTATTCACTTTGTGTAGGGATTTAAAAAATTTAAGGCCATATTAATTAATTATTATTATAAATAGATGAATCTTCATAAGCTTTATTTTAGGAGGTTCCAAGAAATAATGTAATGAAATGACTTTGAAGGTTCGAAGCTCGATTTAGTTCTGGAAGTTTCACTAGATGGCGTTACTGGTAAAATTAGAACGCTAACGTTGTGTTCTCGATTCGTAATAAAACGTTTATTATGTCATTGCGGCATGCCACAAGGCCGCATGCTACAAAGTTAAAAATGTCGCACATTGTGGCAAGGGCACAATGGATTCCATGCGACATTTTTCGTGCGTCAAAAATGTCGGCATGGAATCCATTGTGCCCGGATACAAGATGCGACAGTCTGCCACATGACGCAAGGTGTTGCCATGCCGCACGGTTCTTGCCACAATGTGCGACATTTTTGACTTTGTAGCATGCGGCCTTGTGGCATGCCGCAATGCCGCACAGTGTTGCCCCGGTGTAATCTAGCCTTTAGGTTAGGTTGGGTAATGTATGTGCCTTATCAACTTAAGAAACCTGTATGATGAAACACTGTTTAAAAACGAAGATTTCAAGATTTCTCATAATAAAGAAGGATCGAATAAATTCTTGATGACAAGTACCTGTTGTACAAATAAATATTTAGTACACTCCGTATTGTGGAGACACATTGAAATCCTGTCAATTTTAACATTAATTTTCCATCATGTTGTAAATATGTTGTTATTTAATGTTGGTACTTTTAGTTTAAATTAAATAATCTTTTGTGGAATCAATGACCACGATGGTGTAGCTGTAGTCTGACTTCCAAGACAAAGATACCCTCTAGTTTGGAAGTCAGAGGTCTTTGTAAAATAGATTAAGTTTTTGAACAATAAATTATTCTTATTCTTATTCATCAAACGGAAAGACTTTGCTGATTAAAAGCTCGATTTAGTTCGTGAAGTTTCACTAGAGGGCGCTACTGGTAAAATTAAAACACGCTAACGTTGTGTTCTCGATTGTCTCGACCCTCTCGTAGCGGAACTGTGATGATATATGTAACTTATCAAATTATCAAATAGACTTGATTAAAGGATATTATTTTTGTGAAGCATTTGGCGTCTGACTGGCGTCCCGTGCTTCATAAATAAAACGCATAATATAATATAATGTCTCTCGGTTATTTAGTAATACACTGACATAAGGCATCTTCAGATCAGCAGATCGACCGAGTTCCGGAAGTGCTAATCAAAGTGTGGTTGTCTCACGACTAGCAGGGCGCTAAGGTTAAACTTGCGTTATGTTCCTGTGGTAAATTCGGGATAAGAATTGTCCAACTTTCCTTTCGGATCTCGGAAAGTGTTGCTAGGATCCGATCAGTACTTCCTGAGGTTAACTTTTCCATTCTTTATTTATATTGTACTAGCTGTGCCCCGCGGTTCCACCCGCAGCGCCCCCGTTCCCGTGGGAATTTTGAGATTTTTATTCCCTATAAACCTCACGGAGCCCGAGACCTTTCAAACGAATGCAAAACCGTGGAAATCGGTCCAGCCATTCACGTTTGTAGCCCTAGGCTTGCTATTCGTACCCCAAGTTATGCTTTTCGTAACCAAAGCTTTGGGGCGCTTACTTTGATATTTTTGGTATAAGGTTATTTCAAGCTTTTTGCCGATTTTCCCCTAAAAGCAGCACTCCGCGCTTCACCCGCCTTGTAGTCTATCCCGTAGGAATTCCCGTTGAATGTGGCCTTCCATTACAAAATAAAAATCGGATTTGTAGTTCGTGAGATTAGCGCGTTGAAACAAACAACAACACAAACTCTTCAGCTTCATTATATTAGTATAGATATAGATAAGCTGTATACCAATCAACCCACATAATATCACAAAGTATAATCACTCTACTTTTTAGGTACAACGCAGCATCGCATTCGGCTTTCTTCATACATATTAACAAAATGTCCTTAACTTTCAGGCCACACAGAACGTGTCAGCGTGTTGTACCAACAACTGTAGCGAGAGGAATCGCGAAGACTCAAGGTGGGCTAGCGGCGAGGACACGCCCCTACTCCGGCGGCCCTAACAGTGGAACCTTGTGGAGTCCTACCCCGTCGCCGTTTGGGTCTAGAGGACTCCCATGATCGAAGATTGACAAATTTTGAATGTGATGTGGCAAGTTACTCTTTTAACCGACTTCAAACACCGAAGAAGGTTCTCAATTTGGTTTTTTTATCAAGAAAATTCAGTCGAGTTGATTTTTTATCAGACTGTTAATTCAGTCAATAAGCCGCGCGGTAGGAGCATTCACATGACGCGCATACGGGCCGGCGGCGCGCGGTATCATGTAGACGACACTAGGTGTTTACTGCGATCCAGTACCGCGCGGTAGAATGTTCTGCTCCGCGCGGCCATCTGAACTTAGCCTTAACCAAGTCGTTACTGGTCTGACAGGTGGTGTTGTACGTCACATCGATTAAACCAAGTTATTTATCATTCCCTCATTCGGACAAGTCGTTCGTTAATCAATCGAGTCATTTGTTTATCTGACAGGTCTATTTATGAAAGGGCTAAGTTAAGAATCTAATATTTTAATTTAATCAAATTTTCATTTTCTCTACATCTCCATGTTCTAGTCATAAGTCCCCGTTCGCCACTATGGTCAGTCAAAATATTTGAAAAGGACATTATTAATTAAACAATTTCAGAGCACACGTTGGTTGCATGCATCAGGTATGCTTAGTTTAAGTTTGTCGATAATTTGGTCGCAAATAACAACTTGCAGTTGGTTGAACGATGTCATATATTTGCGAGTCCCTTATATTTGCGACGTTGTATTATATAATTGTAAAGATATTATAAAACACGGCTGTGTATATTTTCGCGATGCAATCTTTTTATACTACGTGTAAGATATTTTACTGTACTAGAAACGCCTTTAAAAATGAACGTATAGGTAGCCAAATGATACTTGCTACTACATTATATCATGAAGTTGTCAAATAAGCTACTTTAGACCAATCAGAACGCAGCAATAACTAAACTAGGCCTCTGATTGGTCCGTGACATATTTTGACAACTCTATGGTACCAAACATGGTTATACAATTATGTGTGACACAAGTGCCTCTGAACATTTTAGAGAAAATAGAATATTTATTATAGAATTTCTTTAAAATAAGTTCAGTTTCTCTACTGCAATATTCAAACTTAGATGCCTTAAAACAAAATATTTAAAAAATTACATATTTACTAACTCTATTTTGCATATAGTTTATATATTATAGTTATTTCTAGTATTGTATGCTTTAGTATAAAAAGATAATGTCGCAAGTTCTAATTAGACTAAGATATCGGTTCAGAAATTGAATTTAAATTATTTTTCATACTATATGGTACGTATATGTTGCAGATTAAATTCGAAACCAGTCTAAACCACTTTTGGTTGCTTTTCAGTCATAAGTAGTTTTGACTTGCTATGGGTTTTGGCTGCAACATATAGTTTTAATCGTGCCGACGAAAAGCAATTATAGTAATTTTACTTGGAAACTTGTTTGCAATGAAAAGTGTCGCGTCTCTTATCTGTTAAAAGAGCTTAAGTTGTTCAATAGCAATCTAGTTATAGGATCTTTTATAAATATTGTAATATACAGTAATATCACGTCTATGAAAGTAAGCCGTACACTTTAATAAATAATAATTCATGTTATGATAACTCTGTCGCGGAAACTTATAATATTATTATTATACTGGTTTTCGCGACGTTATTAAATAATAATTTGTAAATATACAGACATATTTAATATCTACCGTTTCGGGAGTTGTTTGTTTGTTCTGTAATACTGGACTGTTAAGGTGGTTTCCCACCGGATCCGTACGCTTTATTTGTCAATATATTGGTCAACCAATCAGAATTCATTTGTCAAATGATAAACTTTTGTCTTTGCAATGTAATCATAATCTGAATGACATTTTGTAATTTCAATACAATTTAAACCAAGAAAGTAAAAGTTGTAGAATGACACTAATATTTCAAATTAGTGTCATTCTACAGTTTATACACAAATAAGGAATAACAAAGTCAGTATTCAAATATGACACATCCATACGGGCTGTGTCATATAGTGTGGCCAAATGTCAACTAACATTTTGAATTGGTGGATCTTTAGCACCAATATACGGTGGAAAAACTCCATATGTTGTCAGTCCTTTTACAGTAAAATAATATATTATCGGAAAAGTAGATATTTGTATATTCCCTCAAAGATGTACATATTAAAAAGTTAAAAATATAATGTTTGTGTGTGATGTGTTCTTTCGTGATGTGTGTAAATGATTATTTTGTAATTGTAACATTTTTGTTACATTTTAATATTTGACACAATAATAATTAATATAATATATTTATTCACAATTCGTAGATATTTATTAGTTGTTTGTTATTTTTTTAGTTTCAATTACTGTTTCGACAGACAGACACTTAACTTGATTTATATGTACACAAATATGTCGTGCATTATTTCTCTGACGTTTTCTTATACACATACAACATGTTTATTAATACAGTTAAGTGCCTTGTGTTTTAAAAGTAGATTGGTGGAATATATTGAATTGCAATAATTTGTTGTACTATCTTGTAACTTAATTTTAATTAGTCATTTTTACCATATTATTGATTATCTCTTATTTTAGTTCAATTATTTCGTATAATTTTGTTTCTTTATGTTTTATTTCATTTAATTATGATGATTTTATTTTTTAAAGTAAACAAGTGATATGTAACGTACCTACCATTTTAAATGATTAGTTTTAATATTTTAGTTTAGATTATTTTTACGTTGGAGTACATAGTGACCGTAGGTACCTTAGATATCGAGTTGACTATATTGTGTGATATTCTGACACGTCCTGTATATAAAAAGGTTTCCATTATTCGCGGAATCAGACCGAACAAATTTAAATGTAAGCGTCATTTCGTTTTATGTAGAATTAATTGATTTGTCAACTTACAATTTAAAGGATACAATAAAGAAATTTTATTTTTTATTTTTGTTCTTTTTTATTTTATTTCTTTATTTTACTCGTTTTGATGTCGTCTCATATACAAACATAGATGTAAATAACAATTTGCGAATACTACACTAAGTAATAATTTTGTCTAACACTGTCATATCCGCATACATCTCTCTACACTGTCGGATTAAAAACTAAAAAATAATATATTTTTACATTTCAATATTTTCATAAAATATGTTAGTATTAGTCTTGCTTGGCGCATTTTATAGAAAAACATGCTAGAGTACTACTTGTATTATTTTGTCTAAATATTAACTAAACGTTTTAACAGATTCTGCCTGCGGCCAGATAAGAGTAATAATAGTAATTAAAAAGCCTTATTAAATCAGCTACCTGCTATGTGCCGTAGAAATAAAGCAGAATAATATGTTAAAGATGATTTTTTACATTAATAATCGGTTTAAGATAATAAATATACAAAAAAGACAGTGTAGAAGGTACAGTACAATCATTGGATAGTCTTTTGGAAGTTGGTTAAGTCATGTTTTGTTACCGATTGGATCGTTGACGGCTGAATATTGTAAAAATTGCGTGTTAAGGTATGTTGTGCGTAAAGACCTGTACACACTTGTGTTTTTGCAATGTAACATGACGGACAATTTTAAGAAAACATCAAACAAGGAAAATTTACACCGAAATGTTTGCTTCGGTGCAAAGACGGCTCGGTCATCGGTAACTGGGGTGATGAGGTCGTTAGATCAAATAAATATTTGGGATTCGAATCTTACGGTGACGGTACAGGATTTCATCGCTGGTTTAAAATAAAATGCATTTATTAAGCCACGCTATTCGTGGCAAACATATTTTGTTTATCAACACAGTTATTCATTGTAATACATATAAACACAACTGTTGTACTTACAATCAGGCAAATACAGCCACTTACCACTATGCGGTCATTTTCTAAACTTCGATTTGTGAATGAATATTGTAATGTGTTTGTCGTTAACTTTCCTGAGTGTATCAACTTGCAATATCAAAAAAAAACTTTAAATTTTCTAGATATTTACAAATTTAATATATTCACTATAGCAATTAATATCTTTTTCCACATATTTTTACATTCGTTAGTTGTCTAGTTAATGTTCAAATAATTATTTAAAAAAAATATTTTTGTAAATATTCATATACATACTATTTCAAAACATTTAATCCTTAGTACAATGTAGTGTACAGATTTTTGAAATTGTTAATGACTAATAATAAAGGCCGGTTCACACATGCTAGTGTTGATGGCATACAAACGGAGTCTCTTACAAATAGCGATACATTCCCATCTCGCTAAATTCTATTAGTGAGCGCAAAATAAAGTACTCACTCACACATAGACGCGCGCTTACACGTCTTTCGTAGTTCGTAGCAAACCTCTGGCATTGTTTGAACCTTTTCGAAACTGCTTTTAGCGCGTATCTGTGTGTGCGTGCGCTGGGTTTAGAACCTAGTTTTGACCTTCTGGATGTATATATTTTGTGTGAGCTTCGTTAGGAGTCCAAATAGTGGCGATCTGTCCAAAGTGCTTTGTCCTATTTGCGTCACAACGGGTGGGAATAATGATAATCAACTAATACTCAATAATTGAACTCTAATGATACATAAAAATAACCTTATACAAAAGCAGGAATTGTTCTTATCGATTACACCTGGCTTTACTAACCAATTTTAATCAAAAATATGCTATTTCAAATCGATTTAATCATCCTTCAATATTAGTAAATCTCAAAATCTGACATTTGAGTGTTAGATTGTGTTGTGACCAACCGTTTTATCTGCTGACGTAAACGTCAGATGCCGACATTGAGAAGTGTAAATCGGTCGCAATGTGTTTACTAATATTTAGCTTAGTTGTAAAAAGCAATAAGTATTAATAATATTTAAGTAAATTAATTTAGTGAGCCTGTTCCAAAAAAAATACTCAACTAGAGCATAAAACAAAAAAAATTGGCACTTTATATGGCATGTAATAATTTCTTTAATTGGGTACAAACGTGGTGCGTATGGATTTGGTATTTTATATGTCTGTGCAGACTGCAGGTGATAACGGACACAGTTATATGGCAACTCATCGTGGAGAGTTAGTTAAGTCCGGGTGTAAATTGAACCCGCAACCCCCGACACAGTAAGCGCTCTCATGCTACTGCGCTTGTCAAATTTGGTCCATCGGGGTCTATACTATCTCTTCAATAGGATCGGGTATAACAATAGAATTAGGTTATTGGAACGAAGTTCCTTATCGCACGTTGCGAAAGGGGGCTAGACGGAAAAAATGGTAACGACATTTTTTAGGCCAGAGCCCTCTCTGGCCTAAAAAATGTCGTCATACAGAGAAACTTGCGCACGTCAGAGAGAGAGACAGACAGAGAAACATGCGAGAGAGAGACAGACAGAGAAACTTGCACATGTTTTTCTGTCTCTCTCTCTCTCTTATAGAAAGCAAGCTAGATATTTTCGTTTCGTCTGTCTATTTCGCATTGAACAGTGTGGTGTCGCGACGATTATTTTTGTTAATAATAAATAAACTTCGTTCCAACCGGGTGTCCCTTGACACCTCTCAAGTTTTTTTTTATTTCTTTCCACATTTGTATAATGCCATGGGTGTCTCACACCTCAGCTACTCAGTGCTTTACTCAACAGACTATATTACACATTCATACCACCACTGATAAAAAACGTCTATCGACAATCCATCGTTATTGTGTTACCACGTTTAACGTGCTTATGTGCCCTAGTTCTGTTTGTACACCCCTTTAGAGAAAGTGTCATAATAAACACAAAATTATAATTAGCTATACGCAACTTATATCTCCTATCACTGTTACTTTTTCGATACATATCTCAAAATAACAACGAATTTTTTAGCTTTTTATGGCTATATTTTCGGATTTATGTTAGTTGTTAAACTTTGCCATTTATAATGTTATACAAAGGTTTACGCTGTTATTCTTGTCTATTGTACTTGACTCTGGCTTCCTTTTTACTGTAGCAATATTTTGTAGAAAGCAATTTGATAAATGTACAAATAAGTGTTTGTCTATGAATTTATACTGTGTGGGTTAAACTGTTAAATTTGTATGGTTGCTGTTACCCAACATTGTCTATTACAAGCACCAATCAGATTGCGTCATATTTGAAACGAGGGATTTCATTGGTTGCTTGTTATCATTGATCGACAATACACATTAGGGTTTAACGATCCTTTATTAAACGAATATACAGAAAACAATGCAGGACTAATAAGTAACAAAAAACGCAAGTCTCTTGAACCGTAGATAAAATATTGGTCAAATCATTGGAAGTGTCATATCAATGTATTGACGCTTTGATATGACATGTCCAGTGATTTGACATTATTTTCATACTGGCATTCAGTGATTTGTTTATAAATTTATACATTGTATAAACTACTAGCTGTGCCCCGCGGTTTCACCCGCAGCGCCCCCGTTCCCGTGGGAATTTAGAGATTTTTATTCCCTATAAACCTCAAGGAGCCCGAGACCTTTCCAACGAATGCAAAACCGTGGAAATCGGTCCAGCCATTCACGCGTGATGCCTTGACCAAGGAAAACGGGTTTCATTTTTATATTATGTCGTAGTATAATTTGATACTTCGAATCTTCGCGGAAATCCTAGGGGTTTTGCGAAAACGCGGATAATTAGACATAGGCGAAAAATTATCAAATCTTACTGGACAAAGTAAAAAAAAAATAACCCTAACCTACCGAATAGTAAGTAATTCGGTAGGTTAGGGTTATTTTTTTTTTCATGTTTGATAATTTAATAATTTGATATATTTTTTTTATATTTTTTTGAATTTAATAATTTGATAATTTGATAATTTTTCGCCTATGTCTAATTACCCGCGTTTTCGCAAAACCCCTAGGATTTCCGCGAAGATTCGAAGTATCAAATTATCCTACGACATATGTATATATAGATTTACAAGAACTCTATTGTGTGTTGTTGGTTCAAGTGTATCCATTCATGTCATAGATTAGGGCCTCCAATAACAAAACTTATGAACTTCATAATTAGTATTTAATAATGTTATTATACACTTTTAAAATCGTTCATTCAAATTATATTTAGATAAAGGGTACATTTTTAAGAGGCCTTTCATTGTTCTGTAATTCACCGTGAAAGTCCATTAAAAAGTATACTCAGTGTTAATATATTTATTAACATATTAGAATTATAATCCGCCGTAATAATTGCCTTTGCCTTGCAGTCAAATAATTAATATTATAGGTTAATAGGTATAGAATTTTGAATTAATATTATATGTACGTAGAGAATATACTTATATACTTGAAGAATACTATTTATTATATATTATTTTTAGTCCATAAATAAACCATAATCACTTAGATTTAGTACAGATTACAACTTAGTAACAACCATCAGTGTTGGATGTAGGAATGAAAGCAAAGAAAAAACAGAAGTACAAGTATATGTAAAGCTTTGCAATATTAACCGGTAGTGGAAATATTCGTAATACAATTTTAATCTAAAGAGTACTAGATATTTTGTACCGTAACAAAAAACAGGAACATAGGAAGAAAAGCCTCTCGAATCGCTTCAAATATACTCCGTTCGTCGCGTCGTTCGTTGCGTTCGTTAGTTAAACACATTGCTGTAACAAAACACGCGCATAATTGTATACGGGAAGATAATGTGGATGCAATACTGCTTTAACTCTTTCTCCCCTTTAATTAATAATGTCATATCATTGATTGCGTCAAACAAAAACAAAACATAACCACACCAAAAATAAAGTATTACCCTGTAAGGTCCCACTGCTGGCCAAAGGCCTCTCATTTGACTGAAGATAGTACAGTGAGGAGGATTAGGCGTAATCTCAATAATAAAAAATCACATACAGAAAATCAAAATTACTCTTTTTAAATAAGACTAAAGTGCACTCTATGGTTCTTTCACTCAGCTTGTGCTGCAAAAATATAATCCACCGGTAAAACAATCGAAATACCCAAGATTTTTAATAAAACATATTGAAACCTGAAGTTGGTCTTTTCTTACACAATTAGTTAGACAGATATTCAGACACCGTGACTGGAACTAAATAAAATATTTGTAAGAAGATTAGACGTACAATCTACATTGTATATGTGTGGTACAACCCAAGCTTTAAGTTCAATCGATTAAAATCAATAAATGCAGGACAAACTCACACGCGGCATTAGTCCCAAGCTCTAAGATATTCCATACTACAAGCTCAACTACAAGTATGGAATCTTACTAACTGATACATATATATACGTACACAAAATCCTTTATATTAAAACAACCCGACGTCGTCACCAACAACTTGTCATTATAATATTGTTGACTCCGGGCGGGAATCGAACCCGTAACCCCGGACAAAGTATACTGTGTTCTGTGCCGCGGCAGCGTCACAGCGCTCTCACAAACCACCGTACAATAAGTCGCGTGTCGGTGATATATTTTAATATCCACATTTTATGAATACCATAATAGGTCCCCGGTAACACCGCTTGTAAAATGTTAGTTGTGTAACAGTGTGTCGTGATATGTCCAATTATCCGACGCCTCGCTCTGGCACAGTTACCTCGCAGTGAACTTTTTGGTTTTAAACGTTAAATGTTTGTTTAAACATGCATTTTTGCGCAGATATTCAACAGTTGACGTCAATTATATAAGCTTTTAGAATGGCATTAAAACATCATGTCGTTGGAACATAAATGAGTATTTACTACTCTTTTGTTTTAACAGTCGGGTAATATTATGCGTCGAATGGAGTGTTAAAATATAATAACATCGTAATCCGTCTTTGACAACATTAAATTGATTTATCAAAAATATTATTATTGATATTGAAGTAAACGATATTCTAAACCATTGATACAATATTGGGTGTAATATCGTTTAGATATTCGTCGTTTCGTACTTGTCACATAACTCCTTATAAAAAGCACGTTATTAAAATAAATAGATTATAATATGAATGAACTGATGAAACGTTAACTGTCGTAAGAATGAAAGTCATATAGGTGTGATAATCAGTGATAAATCATTAGAATATTAAAACAGATATCGGTTCCGTGTGGTGAGAAGGAGTAAATTCACTTATCGGCCACCCTGTAAACTGGTATCAAATCCTACAAATAATCAAAAGATTGAATAAAATAAAAAAGAAAATATATTTTTACATTTTTCATACTTATTTATGGACGTGAAATAAATAAATATTAATAAATGTACAGAGTGTCCCACGACTGTACAATTTGAAGGGAAAGCATCTTAAATGTTGCACTTAGGGTGTGACTTATAAGAAGCAGTATTTTACTTATAAAACAAGTAGGTACATACACCCTATCTTCTTCAATTAATATACTATTTCTGCATATTGCATAGCCGTGGGAAAGCCTTTATGTATTTGTATTGTTACGGGTTTGTTAAGGGTCTGTTCAAACTAACTACTTTTACCTCGGCGGTTGGCGTTATAGCCGCTATTTGGCACAAAGCACTACTTTTGCTCTCATATTTACTACATTAAAGTAATGCATCGCTAAATCACTAATCGCTCACGTCAAAAGTAGCCAGTGTATTCAGACCTTAATAGCGAAGTTTGTGTGTGTTAGCGATGTGTTCCCAAATTAATAATCCTTATACTTATACTAAGACAGTTTTGTGTACTTTGGAAATTTTGAATATGACCTACGGAGACTAGGTTTTATTCTAAATTTGTCATCTTGTCATGAAGAAAAGTGTGTGAATCATTATTCTCAAGTTCACGAGCGCCTCTGGCGGAAAAATATGTGAACTAATCGATACGTTTGAACAGCGACCCTGTATACGATTACAAAAACTAATAAAGTCGGCGTGATAGTTTGAAATAAAATAGCATCAATTAATATTATTTGTGGGTTCACCTTTTAGATTCTTGATTATTTCATTAAAGTAGATTCATGGATTTTTCAAATATTATAGCAATTTGCTTAGACTTTTTTAAATTTATGTACACATATTAAATACCACGTATTTATAGAATAATGAATAAATAATTCGAAGCTATAAGTACTCTGTTTGTCGATGCCGTTTTCAAAAATATCGAATTTCAGATTTAGGTTACTGTACTTACTGTTACAATTACGAAATTAAAACATAATTCATTGGACACAAAATAATACTAATTGATGCCATTTGGCCCTTGTTCATCATTAGATAATAATTATATCCACTAAGTACTTTTTTACGTAACTTTGTTATTAATCCTGTACGTGATGTAATATTCGCTCTTAAATTATACTTATCGCATTGAATAAAGTTGGAAAATTATTATACGTATTTTATTGGTCTTACCAGTATTGTTTCAAACCCCTTTTTGTTTAATTTTTTTAATGAATTAAATAATTATTATGTAATTTTGTTTGAATTGTCACAGTTTTAAAACTAATTAAATCAATATAGATGTTTCAGACAATATGTTTGGTTTAGTTAGCTACTGAATGTTATTAATATGGGGTAGCCAGGGTGTGGGTTTAGGGGGTACAACCCCCCAAACTGTAGCACCAGTACCTACACAATGATCTACATCCGTGTACACCGCGATATTTTGTTATTTCAGAAACCAAATATTGACTACCATAATTATTTTGGTATACTATCGACTAGGTCGGCCCTGCAGGTTACCTGCGTTGTGCCCATTTCCGTGGAAATTTTGGGAATTTACTATACATATAAACCATCCTCATAAATCACTCTATCTATTTAAAAAAACCGCATCAAAATCCATTGCATAGTTTTAATGATCCAAGCATACATAGAGACAGACAGCGGAAAGCCACTTTGTTTTATACTATGTAGTGATGGCTATTACCAAATGCTCAAAATCTTATTACACACTTCCCAAGTATTAATTACGGATCCGATCACGAGTCCTTGCTCCACACCTTCGCCATCGCCTACGCCTATTGTCTCATGAAGATGCAATCTCGAGTAATAAGCGGAGAGTGATAGGCGCCCATCTGTTCTAATTATTGTCAGTGTTTAGTTGTTGGTACAACAATAGGTACTAAGTACGTCACTGAAGTTGGCGTTTGGATCGGAGTAGTTACTTGCATTTTTGGAATGTTGTAAAGTATAAAATCTTACTATTTTCGACTTAGAATGTTTTACAGCTATCTTTTCTGATGGTAAAGTGAACTACAAAAGTTGATGAACATCTGTACTATTTATTATTATAAAGAGGTAAAGTATCTACCATAGATTTGCATAAATATTTTTGTAATGGATAGCTCCATTCAACGGGAAGGTGATAGACTATTTTTCATCTCGAAATTCTCACGCGTAAGGGCACAATGTGGGTAACCATGTAACAATTAACCGTGAGTGAATTTATCCGGGTTTATTATATTAAGAATAAGAATAAAATAATAATATTATTCGTACTACTGTACATTACTGTACATACTGTATGCTAGTTAAATCAAGTGATAAAAAGAAAACATCTCATCGGCGGACGTTACTCAACAATCGTTTCTCCTGGTTGGAATTCGCGATGCAAATGTCAAATCATAATAGCTTTATTAAAGCTATATCTATTCGTCAACATTTCTCGTAATCATGCAAATGTTAGAATGATGATTTTGAGAACAAGTTTCGCCTTTACAGTCCGGCAGGCCTTGACTTTTGATGCACAAGCGGTCAAAACATCGCACCAACCTCACATTCATAACTTTATAGTTCATCGAATAATTTACATTCAAATATTCGGATTGATGCACTAATTGACTCTGATACTAAGTATTAAGAGTAATTTTTATTGCTTTTTCTGAAATTTACACCGTAGGAATATAGGAATGTGCCTACAAGAAAGCAAAGTTTTACGCCCGCACTAGAATCATCAAATGCTTCGTTAGTAGAGATTTAATGAGTGACTAGCAGCGCCCCGCGGTATTACCCGCGTTGTTCCCGTTCCCGTGGGAATTTCGGAATGAAAAGTAGCCTATAACCTTCCCGTTGAATGTGGCTATCCATTACAAAAATAATTTTTCAAATCGGTTCAGTAGTTTCTGAGATTAGCGCGTTTAAACAAACAAACAAACAAACAAACAAACAAAACAAACTCTACAGCTTTATAATATTAGTATAGATTTTGACATGTAAAGTATAACAAATTACGACAATTAGTTAAGTGTCGATTTAATGGACAATTCTGAGCGCGGCAATATGAACATAAGGCCGAAAAGTTTAAAAGCTGAACTTTAACTTTAATGCGTGACTATGGACTGTCTAAGAATTATGTGGACACAAATTTATAGCGTATTTTTTACGAATATCTAGAAAATGCAAGACTGTAGCTTCAGACAGTTTCTAAAGGCTATCCTGTGCATAAAGTCAGAGGTTCAGCATAAAATCACGCTCTTAATTTAAGGGAGCAAGCAAGATTCCAAAGCAGATTAATACAAGACCACATATATAATAATATCACTGAGAGTTACCATATTACTACCTTCATAAGTGTACATATTCCTATAACTACAAGGAAACTGAATTCTTTGTAAGAGGAGCCCTTGACGAACTTTCCAAAGTTATGCGGCATTGTATTTACAAGAATAAGTTTATTTCGACACGTAATCGAGTGTTAAGTCATAGTTACTTGTGACAAAGTGACTCACTGATAATTGAGGGCGCGCCGGACAGGATCTATTGATAGGCGCTTCGGATCAAAATGCCTAAATAGTAGCCACAATAACATTATTGAGGTACTAGCCGTAACCCGCGTTGTTCCCGTTCCCGCGGGAATTTCGGGATAAGATGTATCCCATGTGTTATTCTGATATATAACCTATATTACAGTAAAGTTTCATCCAAATCCGTCGAGTAGTTTTTTCGTGAAAAAGTAACAAACATACGTACATCCTCACAAACTTTCGCATTTATAATATTAGTAAGATTAAGTAGGTATTAAACATTCCGCTAACGAGAAGGTTGGTAAATAAGCGAAGGAAACACGTACGTATGGGCTTTGTGAACTTTTAATACTTCTTAATAGTTAATTGAAATACTTTATTAGGTTTATTTTTATTTTGACGGACAAAACCTCTCTTCAACCACATACAGACCAAACCTGTTTAAAGCCCGGGAAATGGCGGTGGCCTCATTTTGAAATAATCTTCCTAAAATAAGGTCACCGGCCTTGTTTGAATATAAGGCTGTTAAGTAAGGTAGACCACAGACCACAGTTCATGGTGGTCAACGGAGGGTTTATAGAAGGTAATGAAAACAATATTAACACATTTAGTTATATTCTTCTTCTTCATCGAGTGGATGGTCCACCTGACCAATCCTGATGTTATAGTTATTGAGCCGCCAAAGGCCTCTGACATGGCTATATTCATTTCACCTCACTATCAATAACATTCTCTACTTTAACACTTAATTAGTTTCATCTACTTCACTCGTCATATTTCAATCCTTTTGATCGGCTTATCGATGTAATAATCAATAAATTATAATAAAGTAAGAAGAATAACATTTGTCTCTACCGTGTCAGGATTTATAATGATGAATTATGTTTTCCTTTATAAAGATCAGAGCTTCTACTTTCGTTCCTCACGTGGTAGTGCAGTTGAAGTTAACGTCATTTCGTACAAGTCACTCGCTTTTTTATTTTCAGCCTGTATTGTCCTAGTGCAGGGCAAAAGGCATGGCCTCTTCCAAAGGTCTCTCAGCTGGTTTATGTTAACTTGATTGAAACTCAGATTTAAGATTTCCGACACCAATATACCTACCTAATTACAAACTAACCAGCGAACAGAACAGGACAGGTTGCTTTAATGCAAATGAGAAAAGTTAACGAATTGTCAAAGTTTTACTATAGTTACCTCTTGTCGATTGTAACCCTTGGTAGTGGTTCAGGACATTTCAAACAGACACAAAGTCCGTTGAACTTCTTACGTTGCTTATTCTTCTTAACCTCGTTTGAGCTGAAGTGTGAATGCAATCATTTAGAATTTCCCCGAACTCCCCGCCAGTGTTTGTAAAATGATTCCTCCTTTTTGACTTGCGATTCATATGTTATTGTGAGAAAAGTTCGCGGTTTTGTGTTACTTTAGCATTTTATAAGTAGACTAGCAGCGCCCCGCGGTTTTACCCGCGTTGTACCCGTTCCCATGGGAACTTTGGGGTGAAAAATAGCCTGTAATCGCCCGTTAAATGTGGCTTTCTAACACAAACATAATTATTCAAATCAGACGGATAATTCCAGAGATTAGCTCGAACATACAAACAAACAAACTTAAAAATTTTACCTCTTTATAATATCATTAGTATAGATTGGAGCGTTTTCACATGACGTCTATTATGCTAGAGGTTACCTGTCATGGAGTAAGTAAGTAGTTCGAGTAGGAACCCTGGTGTCGGAGTCTTTAGACCGCCTAAAGACCTCCGACCATGATCTAACGATCCAAACAACCTGAACCGACAATTTAACGCCTCGGTTACTGGGATCCGTGGGCTCCATGTATCCATTTACTATTAAAACTTGGTTCGGGTTTTAAATTAGTATCCATAAGGTTATGACAAGTGGTAGTTATGCCAATTCTTCTTCACTGTACCACAATTATAAGTGAGATCAAAAGCCTATGCCCAGCAGTGGCACTTTAAAGGCTACTTCACTTTACTTCTTAATAATAAAGTAAAAAAATTTGGTAGCCTAAACCTAAAACGCTGTAGTAATCTCCGCCATAATATAAGCTATTAAAGTTTCCGTCAAATAAGCTTTAACGGTGTGGCGAAACAGCATAAGCCGTTCCAGGGACATTTGGCTTTTTATTTTACAATTGACCCGTGATTGGTTTAGGTAACGAACATGTTCAAATGATCATTTCCACGCGATCAATGAAACGTATTCTAAAATCAATTAACTCGATACGTGAGCACGTTGATGTCTTGTCCGGGCACCTCAGCGCCGCCTGGCCTTTAACCAACAATGTATTCAGTTCTTTCATCAACATAACTTCATCTGTTAACAGTTTTGATAATTGAATGCTTGTTATATGAAATGCATTTTTGAATTGATATCGCCTTGAGTTTCGATTTGAGGTCAAAGTTAGCGAGATAAGTGTGGAGGTACGATAAGCTGGAGCTTTCTTGAGGCGGTTTCTTTGTGATGAGAGGGTGGTGGTGTAGTGAGTAAGGGTGGCTGGTGAGTGGTGAGAGCGCAGGACGAGGCGCGTGCGGTGCGTGCGGCGGGCGTGCTGTGCGCACGCGCGGCGTGGTGGGCGCGCGGCTATAAGTAAGAGGTGCGCCGGCGGCGGCGAGGTTAGTCGCCATACGGCAGCGCGTCGGTGCCACCCTTCGTCCCCACGGTGCGTTTACCCCCGCCCCTCACGCACTCGCCTTTCTCACACGACCGGCGATCCTCGCTTGCGCAACCCCCGAAAGGTCGCCGCTATTGGCATTTGGCCGCTCTCTGGCATTAGCGTTGCATTTGCGATGCAGCTTCCTCGTTGAGCTTCAGTGTCGCAACACTGCTCGTTTGGGAAAGGCGCGTGCTGACTCGCTCTCTGTTGCAGCCTGCACCCGCCCGGGCCGGATCGCCCCGCACACCGCTCACAACATGATCGCCAGGATTACATTGTAAGTACAACCACACACACACACACACACACGCTACTCTACTTCATATTGAATTTGAGTAATATTTATTTTACACAATCACTTTCTAACAGGTGTTGTCGATAATTGTAATGTACCGCGTTGTTCGTGTCTATTAGCATGTATTTTACTTTCGTCGGTTGTTTGCGTTTGATTGTGGCGGAGTGTTTACGTAACGTCGCGGAGATGATGTGCTCCATGTGACAGAATGTGATCTGATTTCACTCGTGGAAATCAAGTTTTCATAATTGCCCAAGAGCGTAGCCTGGCATCACGAGTGCGGGCGCAGTTACTCAATGAAACTAACGAAACTTTGAGAATATGCACGACTTGCACTATATTGTGCCCGGGTAAACGCAACTCGACGCGCACTCTAATTTGAACATTAATTATTCGACATTAAGTACCGCAATTATTTAATACATAATACCGTGAATCTATTAGGCGAAGTCGTGACTCATTGGTCAAAAATTAAAAGTTTAATGGTTCATTAGATTAGTCGAAGCTGCTAATTAGTAATTTCATAGCAGATCTCTCTTCGGGTGTAATTCCAATACAATGCACTGACATATAGATACCTAATGGCAGAGTACCGTTCACCGCAAATTAACGTGAACATCCGCAGATGCAGCGTTTGCGAAGAAAGTTATTTTCCAACCAGATTTCCATGTAAATTGATTATCTATTACGATATTGGTTATTCATATAATCTATACTTCTATATCTTTACCTACTAATATAAAGAGGTAAAACGTGTTTGATATTTTGTAAGTAGAGAATAATTTCTGGAACTACTAATCAACTTTGAAAAAGTTCTTTGTGCATATTTTCCATTCATATATCCTGTAATATTCACTTCGCTTCCTAAACTAATGTCCTGCGTTGTCAACAGGAATGCGACCTCTCATTAAAACCTACCGCATTTACTTTAAATTAATTTTGACGGTCACCAATCGGTTTCGTAAGCGGTTGGCGCCGTAGAGTGTCATTGAAAATAATACACTGTTCACACGACAACTTTCATTATTGTTTTAATGTTCATTGCTGCTTAATTTCATTTCAATACGTTATGACTTGCTTAAGATAATATCTATAAATTTCGTTAAAGTAAAGTTTGACCTCTCAACTCACTGAAGATATCAGTACAGTGGTGATTATGCCTAATACTCCTCATTAGGACTATCACCACGCTTGCCAAATGTGGGTAGGTGATCTCAAACCCCAGTTAAGTTTGAAAAGTAGGGAACGAAGGCGTTTTCGTTTTTCGTTATTTTTTTGTTTAGAATTCCTTCATAACAAATTGAGAGGGTTACGCATATTCATATTATTATGTTAAGTCCAATAAAATGATCTAACATATTGGCAACTCTCACCGTTACGACATGCGGTGCTAAGTGCGGCCACCTCACCTCTGACATTTAATTAAGGCGTTATTTACTTTAAAATGTTACATCCATTTTATAACTTACCTAACTATTGTATGCCTAGTTAATTCTCACACGTGTACGGTCGGAAAGCTTGATGGTCGACCATCTTACGTGAGAATGTTTGAGGCGTAAAATATGAAACGTTCAGTTATCGGTATAGTGAAGAGAATCTCACGTCCGACCTATGCTTAAATGTAATTCTTACACTCACTTGCACAAATCCTTTGAAATTATTTTTTTAAATAATATTTCAAGTCGTTATTTTGTTTTATCAATAATTTCATTTTGAAAGAAGTATAAACGGCAAAGGTTTTGTTTTTATTAACATATTGACAGCACTCAACCGTTTTCGGTAACCATTACGATAACACCGTTTAAAATAACATTAAATTCGAAACGCAACGATAAAGTATCAAATTTATATTTACAATATTTATTTAAGAATTTAAAAAGAGAACCGCAACTTTATGAAGTTTATTATGTTTGTTGCAAAAAGAATAAAAACAAATGTTATTATTCATAAACAAGTGAGTGTCGGGGACCTAATATAGAGTTAGTAAGTTGAATAGAATTGTGTAGAGTCATGTTTATTTTATTTTAGTAATTCAAATTATCATGATTGATTTTTCAACATGACAAATCCAATGTTAATCAATAAACGCCGTCATTTAACATATCATATCACATTGTGGCCGTGACCCTTGTTTATTTCGGTACAGACGGGTTTCTCAGAAAATCTGACCATTTGGATTAAATATTTTATTTTCCTGTATTGAGAAATATTCAAAAATCCAACCATTTTTAGCAAAACATATTGTATTAATTAAAATGTGGTTACAATTTGTCAAATCTAAATTGGTAGTTTCATAATTGAAGGTTTTAAAAATGCTGTCACAACCCTACTCATATTTAAAATGCGAAAGTTTGTGAGGATGTATGTATGTATGTATGTTTGTTGGTTGGGAACTGCGCCCCGCGGTATTACCCACGTTGTGCCAGTTCCCGCGGTAATTTTGGGATAAAATTTATCCCATGTGTTATTGTATATGACGTATAACTTAGTTACTGTAAAGTTTCATCCAAATCCCTCCACTAGATTTTTTCGTGAAAGAGTAACAAACATCCGTATGGATACAGATACTGTAACCGTACATCCTCACAAACTATCGCATTTATAATATTAGTAGGATAGGATAGGTAGGTTTGTGTTGACAAATGTCAAAAGAACTCATTGAACTCACTTTCAGCGACGACATTTGCCATTTCCTGGAATCGCTTGTTTCATTTATTTGAAGCATATCTCTGTGTATTGTTCTACATCTTTGCCATGACTTTGTTGAATGAAACGCTACCGTAGAGATATAACTATATGTTTGTACGTACGTTGAACCTAGCTTAATAAGAATAAGATTATTTGTTACTTTAATTTCTATTCGTATATATTTTGTCTGTCATGTCATATAGATGTGAAGGAGCTTGCACTGAACAGGAATAGATGGAGAAGTCTGCATCGGACTCGCCGACAAGAGACGAGCTCTTAAATTTATTTATTTACTAGCTGCGTCCTGCGGTTTCACTCGCGTTGTATTCGTTCCCGCGGGAATTTCGGGATGAAAAATAGATGTTGTCCGATTCTCAGGCCTACCCGATATGTACACAAAATTTCATAAAATTGGTCGAGCCGTTTCAGAGGATTTCAATTACGCACCCCGTGACACGAGAATTTTATATACTTACATTTTAGATTTTATATTTGATCCAAATTATTTGTTGCTTTCATTTAAGATCGTATGTAATTGATTGGAAAGTTTGTTTGTCTGTTGGTGACTACTGCGTCGAGATCCACCTGTTCCTAGCATGATCGTGCAACAAGACGTGATAAGAATATTTAAAAAATATATCAGCTGACTGAGGCAGACGAAGTCGCGGGCTAAAGCTATTACATAATATTTATAAAGAAATAGCAGCGGTATTGTAAATCTCCTTTTCGAAATCGGCAAAAAAATACGATACTTGCTTTTTGAAGTCGGCTAATAATAATGTGCCATACGCCTGTGTATGACATGCCCAAATTTTCCAAAACAATCTTTTAGCATTTTCATTATTTCAATATATTATTTACAATGAACAAAGGACTTTATTCTTCGTATTCTTCCCCCAGCACGACGTGACCTCCTCGCAGTGACACCCCGTAATAAACAAGTGTTTGTCTCAATATCGCCGAAAGCAATACTTTCGCTATCATTATTTTAACGCTCAATTTCGAAACCAAATTCACTTCAGACACTTGATTTTGAATACAAATCAGCGGGAATTTCTCTGTAGAACATATTTTTGTGGCGTCGTGAGTCGAAATGAAAGTGATCAGAGTAGATGCGTTTGAGCCGATTAAATATACTTAATAGTACCTCGCGATGTCGCTCCTCCGCATATGTATCACTTGCTTTACTTTCATACTTTCCGTTCGGACTTAGTTTTATAACCGATTGCGAGGCTTTCGATATTAATTCGTGTTGTTCGTTTGTGTTTTGAATAGCCATCGACCGGTTCTATATGAACACATGATGTTTTTATTTATTTTTGTATTTTTTGATTTAGACTCTTTTGGAGACCTTTCCCTGGAGTTTAATTAACTTCGATAAGGACATAAATAAAATCTTTATTTAATAATTCCTTCTTTATTATATTTTATAAGTAAACAACGTCTACAACTTTAAAAACAAGAGAAATACTTTAAGAGAATCGAACTTCAAATGAGTAGATATCCAAAGAATGTTGCATTGGATACAGTATGGCCGCCATGCATACCAATCAATTAATAAATATCAAATACATATTAATGATGCGACTGCCGAGGAAATCCCGAGAACCGCCGGCTGATGCACTGGTTTCCCCGGAAGAATATCAACAATGATTGTGCAATGTCCGTTCGTATTTGTAACACCAATATCATTAAAGACAATTAGATGCATGCGCTGTTTAGTCAATAACATTGTATTGAAAGAAAATTTGTTGAAAATATTTTGTCGGAAATTCCTACTGATATAAGTTAAAGAGTTTAATGTTTGGTTTGTTTGAACGCATTAATCTCAAAAACTAACAATCCGATTTGAATATTTTTTTTTGTAACATTCAATGGGATGGTTCTGCACTATTTTTCATCCCAAAATTTCCACGGAAACAGATAAAAGCGGGTAAATCCGCGGGCCGCTTCTATTCTTAATATATAAGGGTTTGTTTTAGACCATGGAACCCTTAAAAAGGCAGGCTTACGAAACCATAAAGATCATCACCAATTGAAGAGTTTTTGTTTTGAAGTCAGTTCTTCTTCTTCATCGAGTGGATGGCCAACCTGAACAATCCTGGTGTCAGAGTTATAGCCGCCAAAGGTAAAAGTGAAGTCAGTTAAACAATATCAATACGACGCCTTCCGAAAACAATTTCTGATTCCCATAATAAAACAATTGTTACGAATAAGTTAACCAAAACACATATTATATTACAACGCTTAATTTGAGTTTAACTATGAACCGTTTCAAATCCTTAAGGGGAGTTATAAGTGAGCTCTTTGAATCCGAATACGTGCTGATGTAGATTATGCACATAACGTAGCATATATACTAAGAGTGTGAGCACACTGAAGTCACTATTACAACAGCCTTGTTTGAATAGAACATAACTGTGTCTTTTCAGTCTAATATAATAATTAAGGAAAATGTCCGTGGCAGACATAACGTCTCTCAGTCCTCTTGTCTCTCCTATATCTTCATATTATGTATTTACTAGCAGTGCTCCAGTTTAAATCGCGTTGTAACCGTTCCTCAAAAAATTTTCATGTGTAAGTTAGTCACAAACCTCCCTCCTGAATCACTCTGTATGTTAATGAAAACCGCATGGAGATCCGTGCAGTAGATTTTGAGAAAATCAATTATAAACATACGACAGCTTTTGGGGACTTTGTTTTACAATGTAAGATAAGATAAAGCCGAATACCGTGTAACTGCGGTCGTGACTACAGTGCGCTCGGGCCCTAATGCCTCTAAACCTCTGAGCAGGCCGTGGTCACCCGAGGTTACAGTAAGTCCACGTGGTGAACCCACCTCTCACCGCGCCGACATATTCTACCAAAAGTCAGTTATTTCAAGGATATCTTAAAAATAGGCAACTGCGACCGGCAGCTGACCTTCACTTTCGCTTTTAAGAGCATCTTCACTCGTGTTCAAATAATATCTTACTTTGTAATACCATTTACCTAATCCGCTGACATTTAATAAATATGTCGGAACAGGTAAGACCTGTTTCGGATGTACATATGTTTACTTAGTTCTACTTGAAATCTCTCTTAAGTAATTGATGTAGGTTTTCTATGAGATGCTTAAATGCTTAATGCCTAATAGCTTGCTCTTGGAAGCGGCTGTCCGCACGATAAATGCATTACTCGCCGTTATTGGCCAGTATAGCCCCTATAACGTTAGGCGAGGTAGCTCTTGTAATCAATTGATTTAATTAATCACTTTCAATTGCTACAAACGTTTAAAGATAATGATAACTATTAGTTAATTTTCTGCTTTAATTCAGCCGATTATTGTGCATTTCCTAAGTTAATTTAGTATAATTACCCGTTAGTAATGAACCGTTATTTTAGTTTACTTTAATGAATTAATGTGATGTTCATATTAACTTGATTGATTATAAAATCGGATAATATTCTCGAAACGCTGCGGACGTAGGTACGAAATAAATAAAAAACAAAAAATAAATAAATAAAAATACATCTAGAAACTTATTTGTTAAACCGGATTTACTCACCATGTCATATCGTCACATGACTTTGTCGATTGACATCATCCTTTAATATAATTCCATCTAATATATTATAATCTTTTTGATAAAAGTTATTAATGTTACTTGCTAGAAGTCAATAAAGTCGACATTTAACTAATTACCCTAATCTTTAATACATGACCTGACAAGAATCACTAAATAAATAAATAAAATAAAATGTATTGCCACAAAAATTTGGGAAGATATAAAAATTCACATTTTACTTAAAACTAATAAAAATTGTAGCAAGGGGAGGCGTCTCAGCTGATGTTCTACCTGGCCCGGGGCCTCGGTAGAACGCTGGTTTTCAGACGCCCCCTATCTATCATCTAATTAACTATCATTTCCCAAGAAATCATTCAACATCTCTGAGTCTCAGTGAGAGCCAGAATTTTACAACGTCCTTTATAAAATTGTCTTCATAATAACTCATTAAGCTAAACAATACGTACAAGATTCATCAAGATATTTGTATGGTACACAGCGCCCCGCGGTTTTACCCGCGTTGTGCCCGTTCCCGTCGGAATTTCGGAATGAAAAATAGCCTATAACCTTCCCGTTGAAAGTGGCTATCTATTACAATAAGAATTATTCGGATCCGATTGGTAGTTTCTGAGATTTGCGCTTAGCAACACATTCAGCGATTCACTTTTATATTATAGACTAGCTGTGCCCCGCGGTTTCACCCGCAGCGCCCCCGTTCCCGTGGGAATTTAGAGATTTTTATTCCTTATTTTTCTTATATAAAAACCTTGTCCTCACAATAAGGAACTCATTAAAAAAAGAATCATCCAATTTGGTGCAGTCATTCTGAAGTTATGCGCTTACCAACACATTCAGCGATTCATTTTTATATATTATAGATAGAAGATTATCCGTCTCATTACAACGTTTCATCATATTTTCGACTAGCCATTATATTACGATGTATCCGCGTGTTATCGCACACGTAACGTGCTCGGAGTCTCGGAGATGTCACATCCGCTGCAGCTTTCGCTCAAAGCATGCTCAGTTCCATTCCGCGACCTCCGGCGACAGTTATGTAACATCCACGATGCGAGGCCGAGTGCTCTCAATACGGACTACCTATACGATCAATTTGTATAGTGATACCAGCCGCGACCCGCTGTGTTACTCGCGTTGACCCGTTCCTGGGGAAATTTAGGGATAAACTGTATCCCATGTGTTATTCTGATGTATAACCTATATTACTGGAAAGTTTCATCTAAATCCGCACAGTAAGTAGTTTTTTCGTGAAAGAGTAACAGACATACAAACATCCATCCTCACAAACTTTTGCATTTAATAATATTAGTAGGATAGTCATATATTGGAAATGTTCTGCATCTAGAGGTGGAAAGATACAATTTACAAAAAGTCTTAAGGAGGTGGTGTGACGACCTTCAAAGGATCAAACCAGTAATAAAAAAATATAATTCTACAATTTTGTGATTTAGTGACATGTTTTAAGATGAATAGTTATCTTGAAAGTTGTCTTATTGGTTACCCAGTAATAAAGTTAATAAGTATATAATAAGATAAGCCTTTAATGTCCCACAGCCGAGCAAAGGCCTCTCACTGAAGATATCACAGTACAGTGAGGGGGATTAGGCGTAATCACAATGCTTGCCTAATGCAGGTTACTCAGTAATCTAGTATTAATTCGGGTGGTTAACCCTTTGGGTGCGGAGTTTTAACACAAATAAACCTCACTTACTGCAAACAAAAGCTCATGAACAACGTCTGAACCAAGTACATATAAAAGAACTCGAGTTAGTTATCTAACTATCAAGATGCATATAACCAAGGAGGGAAGTCAAATGTTGAGATTTGAGATAAAAATATTATGTAATGTATCTGATGGAAAACCTTTGAGTATTGTCTTTGTCTCCGTTTCCTTCCGCCGTCCGAGATACACATTGTGGCACGAGGCACGTGTGAAACGGCATTGGTTCTCAAAGAATCAGATAATAAATTACTTTTCCTATACGCTGTTCGTTTTATGGTGTCTCGCAAGGCTTTTTGTATTATAAAACTTATTCGGTACCCTTGAAAAAGTTCTTCAAATACGGTTTCAAGCTAATTACTGTGTCTTTACAGATTTTGGGACACGTAAATTGATTGATTCTCGTTTGAAATGTGGATTTTTCAAATTTGCCACTATGGACGTACATTACAAACTCAACATTGTTTTAGATATCTAGTACATACCTAATATTTATGTTCGAACTGAACTACCGTGTTTGAGGCCTTTCGGCGGTCAAAAAACTCCGCCACTAGTGTTGAACACTAACCTATTAAAAATGAATGAAAATAATGAATTGAACTCCTGTAACACCCGTAAGACAACAGCCCGTCGCCAAAAACACGTTATTTAACCGTGAATGAGAAATGTCTAGATATATTGATAGTTGATAGACTTTCTACGCGGTGTAGATATGTCAAGGGCGTCCGGTGGCGCGCGCTAGTCACGCTACTGCTCAGACTTGCACAATACAAATACTTGCACTTATCTAATCTCTGACACTATTGTCTTGATAACTATGTGTTATGCAAGCGAGTGCGCTAAGGACCTTATTTTGATAATTATCATCATCAATAGGCTTTGATAACTATCGCATGTAAAGACAAAAATGAGACACAGGTAATGCGAGATGGGCCACAAAATATGATACGTAAGTTAAAGAATAATTGAGTAATAATTAACACAATTGACCGTTATTTGAGTGTCAATTATAAAATAAAAATCAACATTCGAAATTAACTTTAATTACACTATTTCATAAACCTTAAAATCTGTATTAATATCCATTAAATTTCAATTAAAAACAAACAGGTAACAGGGCTTTAAAACCAGGTGGCCACTGTTGGCTGCCAATGTTTGTCGCAACATTACTAGATGTTATTGGTGGCTCCGAACGAATGAAGCGGAAATATTTACTATAAAATTGATACGTAATTAACAACATGAGAATTAGAAAAGTGATTTATAACTTACAGGAAAATAGTAATCAATTGTACAATGCGCTAAGTTGACGATTGACCGCAATTGGACAAGCTAATAGAACACTGAGAGTAACGTATAACACCGTAAAGTCGTAAAGGAAACATTAAGTGCAAGATATCAAATTCAAACGTTTGAAAATTAAAAAAGGTCTTTCGATAACTGTATTGTTAGTACATATCTCAGTCTAGTTGATAGATTTATCAAGAATTTTCTTTATACTCATAAAATATTGTAAGAACATAATTAAATACCAAATTAAGTGATGATTGTTGTAACAAAGATGAACACATAAAATAATAATAAATATGTTTATAAATATGATGTTAATATATAAAGCATGGCTTACAACATTTCAGTTACGTGTTGAACAAACTATTGTTTCGCTTACGGTTATGAAAGTAAAAGCGTTTCCAACACGAACAATTATTTGAACGTTAAGTTAACATGTCGCTTATTAATAGAACAGCGTGTAGTGTTCAGACCGATTAATAGACAATGAAGAAGACATAGATAAGCAGTAGTGACCCACTTCAGGGTAAATGCCTCTATGGTCAGTATAGAATCTAAAGAGGTCATTATCATTGGTACAATGAGGAGGATTAGGCGTAAACACCATGTTTAATGGCACAGCTCCAGGATCTATCTATACTCTTTATTATTATTATTTTAGCCATTACTGTCCCACTGCTGGGCAAAGGCCTCTCCTCTATCCCTCCATGCATCCCTATCCTGGGCCAATGAAGATCTATACTCTATGCTACTATAATGAAGCTGAAGAGTTTGTTTTTTGTTTGTTAGAACGCCCTAATCTCGGAAACTATTAAATCCGATTTGAATAATTATTTTTGTACTAGCTGTGCCCCGCGGTTTCACCCGCAGCGCCCCCGTTCCCGTGGGAATTTTGAGATTTTTATTACTTATTTTTCTTATATAAAATCCTTGTCCTGACAATAAGGAACACTTTAAAAAAAGAATCATCCAATTTGGTGCAGTTGTTCTGAAGTTATGCGCTTAGCAACACATTTTGCGATTCATTTTTATATTATAGATTATAACGTGGATAAAACCGCGAGGCGCTGCTAGTTCTTTTAAAAGTATATAGAGAGATAATACCTATTTTAACATTGTTTTATTTAGGAACAAAAAGTATCATTAAATATCCACCTATGTTGTCCTATGAAATTCTATAAACGATGAATTAAAAACTAGCTATAAACTGTAAAACACTGCAGACAAAGTATTTCCAGTAATTAATACTAAAAGTGAAATTAACTTTGTAATTGAAGAAGTTAAAAAGTGTTTTTCATCGGCACGTGAGCACTTGTAAAGATATAGATAACTCGATATCATCATTAAATGCTGCCGTTTCGCCAGCTTTGGGAATGCGGTCAATTTGTGTAACTTTAATATTCTTTCCAATATTCTGTTTGTTTGGTTAATGGCAACGAAAATTGCAATTTTGTTTAAAAAATTACTCGATGTATGAAAGGTTATACGTACTGGGTTAAGCGGTCATGACATTAATACTTACATGTTGCGACTAGACGAACTCCATAGACAAAGATTGATGTTTGTGAAGATTGCTTTAAGTCATTGCATCTTTTGATTTCGCGTCCATATACGAAGCATCCAATATTCACAAATTTATACAACGACAGTCTCGTCGACGTATAAAAATAGATATTTTAACTACCAAAAATTCTAGTAGTTTGTGACATTATATCTACCGTCTGGTTTTTCAAGTAACTTTATAATAAACATTTAAATATGAGTCGGACTCATCTCAGGAATTCAAATGAATACCAACTAGGTATTTGTGAATCACATTATGCAAAACTTATATTAAGTTGTGAAACGAACAACGCGCTGGCGAAGTGTTATTATTATTATTTCGATAAGGATAGGCTTTGGTTTATATTACTTACATATATGAACTTATCTTGAGGAAATCGGGCTTTCCAAAAGGTTTTTATAAGTTTCTATTGTAAAGAAATCTGCCATTTTATTAAAACGTAGACATTTGCGGCTGTTGTGTCACATGCTTGTGCCTTAAAGCCACAAGGACCTTCGTGATCTCAACCTTTTCAACTCGAGAATGTAAACCGGCAAGGACATCTCAGCGCGATGTTAAAGGACACTGCGGTAAAGATAATTAGTTACCTAAACCTCAAGGAACTGATTCTTGATACTGATATATTCAGGGACGATAGGGACTGAAGTGACATCCTTATAAACTTAAGATATCTTACTGTCCCACTCAGAGATGTCGAATAAATCGACGCTTAACTAATGGACGTAATTACTCATACATTACATGTCAAAATCACTCAATAAATCTCTAACAAGGACTACGTTTGACGTCTCTGAGTATGGAGGTTAGTTTACTTCACTTTTTCCAGTCCCATGAAAATTTAAGCTTTTTATCTATACTAATATTATAAAGCTGAAGAGTTTGTTTGTTTTGTTTGTTTGTTTGTTTGTTTGTTTGTTTGTTTGTTTGTTTGTTTGTTTGTTTGTTTAAACGCGCTAAACTCAGAAACTACTGAACCGATTTGAAAAATTCTTTTTGTAATGGATAGCCACATTCAACGGGAAGGTTATAGGCTACTTTTCATTCCGAAATTCCCACGGGAACGGGAACAACGCGGGTAATACCGCGGGGCGCTGCTAGTCATATTATATTTTAAAATTCTTATTGACATGTAAAGATATTACAGAAGATTGAACATGATAAGTTATTCGAAAGCTTGCCATCTTCATGGGCTTATTGTACCCACATACTCGTATATTCTCTGTGGTCGATAAGCAAGACACATCGCGAAATAAGTGACATTTGTAATAAATTAACATTAGACGGGTTGCATCAGGCCGCCGCTCCGCACACATTCTCGGATATTTACAGCCTTCTTCACGATGTGGCAACACTCTCGGCCTTACAATTTCACTTTCTTGCATTCGACCTTTCAAGGAATGTGAGATAACAGTATTACGAGTATAAAACACTTGTATCCGTCTTTTGTTTACCGCATGTCTTGTTTTTCTTTTGTTTATTTACTTTCGCGTTAGTCAGCATGTTTTGATTTTACTACAATACTATATTTCTGTGATTGGGTTTTGTTCGGTTTTAGATGAATGTAATGACTAATTTACATGCACATAAAACAATTGTTCAGAAATGTACTGGCCCTACTCTCTATTCTATAATCATTAATCACCATTATCAAATTGCGAGCCGAGCGGCAATTTCTTGTACGCGCATGCGTATAACCTTGTCTCGTTTAGTCGGCGTTGCGAAACAATAATATAAACTGCACATAAAATATATCGTTTTGTCATGACATTGTGATATATTTCAGATCAATAGATTGCTTATTGACTTTCCATTTTTTATTGTGAACGGCACGCAGCTTGCCGGATTCAGCGGCGATTCAATGAGTAGGCGATAACCGCAAGAGAGAATCTTTTTATGTACTTTTACGGGCTGTCTCAGAAAGTGAAATATATTGGTAATTCCGAGATTTTTTCAAGTGGGAAGTAAATAATCGTTTGTGCTCGTGTCCGTTCAATAACTTTGATGAGGTGGAAAGGAAAAGGGCCTCGCCCTCGGCGCGCGCCGCCGGTGGTTCCTGTTTACGAAACATGTTTTGTGTGCCTGTATTGTGGTAAAAGTTGTATGTCTGCGTGGAAGCGTAAGTATTTGGCAAGTGCGTAATAAATACTGGACCTTGACATGCGGTTTATGAAAACGATCAGGTTTATCGACTACATGGAAAGAAGATATCGTTAAAATGTTACGAAAAATTAATGTGTGACTCGTCCGGCGCCAGTAGTCGCAGGCGTCCACGCTGCCGTAGGATGCGCGGGCGGCGTGCCGCGCATGCCAAGCGCATCCTATCATTCTGCGCATGTGCGCCGCGGTCCTGCGCAACCCGCGCGCCTCTCCTGCGCTCTCACACAAACATTTCATTGCAAATTCCCTGCTTTGTTCTCCACTTGATTAACTAATAGTTTGAGGTCAAGCTATGCAGATTGATGCAATAATTCTTGACATTTCGTGAGATAATCGAAATGTTTAGATCCAAACTTTATTTATTCTGTTATGACTTTTTGTAGGCCAAAGGTGTACGTTGTACAAGGTTCGGATACGGCGCCGTGTTCGTCGTGCGCACTCTACCATTACCCTAAATCCGACCGCATTCTTTTCTAATTGCTCGCAATTAAAGTTAATTTGGCGTGTTATTATAATGTTTTATTGCAAAAATAAGTCACTATTGTTTGTTAAAGCGCTCTTTGAATTAATTGAATGTTGGTTTTAATCACCGATACTGTTTCGGCGGTTATCTAATATTTTGACGCCATTAATGACCGCCGATGTCGTTAGGTTGCGTAACCGCTCGTAGAGACGTGTAAGTGTGTCAAATGTGTCATTTTTTCAGTAATTTGTTTGACATTACACCGTCTGAGCTCGCGTTAATGGTGAGTAAGTGGGCATTTTATCGGCGGAGGATGTGTTACCGCGGCGCGGACGGGACGTGCCGGCATTGGGTTGCGGCGCACGGCGCGACCGTTAATTTTCACGTGATGAAGTAGGGTTGATGAACCGCAGTACCGTTCCAGGCTGTGGAATCTTTGCCGGTAACTATATTCGTCATTTTAAAGGGCATTGACTGGTTCCAATCCATTGGCATTCCTTCCGCGAGCCCAAACGTGGATACCCTTGACTAACAAACCATGTTTCAAGTCAGCTCATTTGGTAACTTGATATTTAAACCGGGTCTTAGTTAACTTTGCAATTATCTCGAACACTTGCTTCGTTTTTAATCGAAAGATAATTTCTTGCAAATATCTATTCTTAGTACTGTTGCTAATTCGTTAAACTTCTCACGACACGCGAGTGGCTCGGGAGACAAATTGCTGTTATTTTCTCTTCAGCACACGTCATTATACTGTCAGGTAGGTAACGAAACAGTTGATACATCTTCGATTATGATTTGAAAGTGAACACACAGTGGTACCCTTTCGATTTCATTTCACGAGCTACGATCACGACCTAGAGGAGGCTGTTACGATTGAGATTGTTATTGAGAGGTCGCGATGAGTCTGCGAATGTTAATTAAGTAATTTAATTATAATGGTTTCAGTTAAATGTCAAGTTCTAAAGAATGTCGATATATAGGTTGAATGTAGACCGGCCCAGGGCCGTCGTGAGGATATTGAGTCTGATATAAGAGTATAATTTTTTTATAAATTCTTTATATTTTCATGCGATTTCATTTCACCTTGTCATGCGAATGATCAGCCATCGTAATACAATTTTCCAAAGATCTTCAATTTTCCTAAAGTTTAAATAGTATTTCTCCGTGCTTCTGTTAGGTGTATCAAAAATCAAAAATTGTTAGACTTCTTGAGACCTTCGTAATACTATATAGCTCTTCCTTTTTATAACTTCTTAAACGTGGGATTACTAAAGGCTGCTGGGCAGACAAGTCTACAGTTATTTTAGCTTTCTCCCTTTTATTACATATTTCTTTAATATCGGCCACCAAAGTGACTATCAAAAAGCTAGGCAGTAAATGCCCACTCCCCTCGTCCTGAGTGCGCCCCTGCGCTCCGCTCACCGCCGACCTTCCCACACCGGACCTCGCAGGACACCTACAGTCATTGTCCGCTCTTTAGGAAATACCCCATTTCTTGGACACTCATTCACTGCATCATATCTTGACTGAAAACGACTTTGAGCTTCGGAATTTTGTTCTTTGTGTGTTACATGTTCTGAAGGTCCGGGTTTTTTATTGTTGTTGCAACGGTTATTGTTGCACTGTCATTTTAATAATCGTCAAGACTATCTGAGTTGCTTTTATAAAATTACTGTCAGTTGGAAGTTGAAGTCAAAGTGAGTTGGGTACGGGGAACTGCGTTTAAGACGAACTATACAGCGGAGGTCGTTTGTTGGAGATATAAGTAGGAGATGTAGATGCGCTATAAGCCCCTTGGAAGGTGGCCGATAGTGGCATTTCCATCTGAGCGCTACCGTGCTTCAAAGTGCATTTTAAAGTGTTTGCACTGGTTGTTTCAATCGTTATACCATGAGGTTACGGACTTATGTCGGTCTAACAACTCCGACAAAAGGCTTGGCCGCTGACCTAATTGAACTTACATTCTTATGGAGAGCATTATCATAATCTACCCACCCATCTG
This sequence comes from Cyclophora punctaria, assembly GCA_951394245.1. NCBI lineage: Eukaryota > Metazoa > Arthropoda > Insecta > Lepidoptera > Geometridae > Cyclophora > Cyclophora punctaria. The sequence continues at coordinate 14,358,701 of OX596167.1, forward strand.
TTTGTTTAAGTACTTTTCCATCCAACTTATATCAAATATCGTACAAATAATATCTACTTAGCTTTTGAAACTGCTCGTGATCTGATACCAGAGCCTTTCTGCAATATTAGTATTTGAAATACGCATTTGTAGAAATAACTCTACAAATAATGAGCCGGTGTCAAACGTAACCAACGGAATATGAAATGTTTGCGAAACTATTTCGACAGCACCGTTTACTTAAAAAGTGCAATATTAACCTGTAATGTCTCACTGCAAAGCAAAGGCCTCTCATATCACTGAAGATATCAGTACAGTGAGGAGGATTAGAAGCCATCACCACCATTGCATATTGAGGGATGGTGACCAAATCATTTACTAAACATGGTACTGAAAATCAAAATAGGTCACCTTATTGCATTAGTTTTACCCGAATGCAAGAAGGGTTATATATTTCCCGCATATCTTGTTAGTTTTGCATGCATGTAAAGTAAAATATTAGCCTGTAATGTCCCAATGCTGGGCAAAGACCTCTCATCTCACCGAAGATATCTCCGCGGTGAGGAGCTTCACTGCATGTATGTAATATTCTTTATTTAAATTAACGTTTATAATAAAATGGAAGTTATAATATAGCCACGTCAACGTCATGATAATTATTCATTAAACACGTCAATTTACTTTTACTTAATTAGGAGTAGTCTAAATTAAATGTCGGCGGTCGACCGCAGTGGCCCAGTGGTGGTAACACAGGTTTCTGTGCAGTTCCGGGTTCATGACGGAATATTGTTTAACAAAAGGCTTTTATGTGTAATAAACATTCTTAACATGAGTAGGTTTAATAAATATTCTCAATATTACAGATTAGCTTAGTTTAATTACGCGATGTTAGCACATTGCAATTGTTAAGCAACCTGCAGCTCGGCCACTATTCGGATGGGTGGCCGAAATTGTCATTTCCATTTGAGCGTTACTGTGCTTCGGAAGGCACGTTAAATTGTTGGTCTCTGTTGTTTCATCGATACACCAAGTCAGAGGCGTTTCGGCAGTCTTATGACTTGACACCTCTTTTCTTTGGGTTGGCGAGCCTACTCAAACTTACTATTATATAAAGTTAATATACTTTATGTACACATTACAGCTTATTTTAAAGCTTAACCAAGCTTTAAAATTTTTGGAGCGTTGAAAAGATTTTGAAGACAGATACCTAACTTATTACTTGTGTACTTTTTATTAAGTCTTTCGCGAGTGTGAGAGTGAACGAAAATAAATTAATATGAATGAATGAATGAGTGAACGAAGCCGAGGCACTCCACTAGTACAGCTTCGCATTTCATACACTACACTAGAGCTTACGGACAGTTGTTCATTATATTATATGCGGATTATTTAGAACTCGTTCGTTACATAACGTCGCGATCGAGAGATACTATATAACTGTATTTAGATCCGGGTTTCTCTGAATACTTAATCATAACATAAATTATGAATATTTGTCAATTGTCACTTGTAAGGGCACGGTTGCGTAATGTTTTTGAATCGTTTGTGACTATTTTTTAGTGTTTACGAAAAAAAAGAGGTTGTAGAGATTTTGTAAAGGTTTTCGTTATTGCAAAAGACTTACACGAAGACTTACAAAGTTGGTTTCTATATTCTGAAATTTCCGATAGTTTTTTTATATTTCTCAATTTTCTGGCGAATGTGTTAACTAGTGATGTTTCCAGTTATCTTATGTCATGATAAGATTACTTTCTTATAATAAAACCGATAGTTATTACTCGTAGAAAATCGATGACATAAAATTGCAATGTATGTAATTAATAAGCCATAAAATAACTAGGTAAATAGTACCTGATCGTTAAGTTCCGAGAATGCGAGTGAAAACGTTGTTGGGACACGTCTGGTCGTCTGCGCATGCGCAGATGCGCCCCGATTGAACTTTCGTCTTGCAGGTTTTCACATCACACTTGGCCTTTTAGAATTTTCAGATTGTGCTTTCTTTTATTTCCTCCTCACTGTACTGATAACTTCAGTGAGATGAGTGGCTCTTGTCCAGCAGTGGGACACTACAGGCTATAGCCAGTAATGCCCTTTTTTAAAAAATTTCCTTTTCTAAGCTGCGTTCAGACGATCCCAGATCGATGAATCGGATGTCTAAAGCGCAAGATATACATAGTGCGGTTACGGCCCGCACCCGGCCCGATTCCGCACTATGAAGGTTTACAAGTAATACCCACGGAAACGGGCACAACGCAGGCAAAACCGCGGGGCGCTGCTAGTAATCAGTAAAGTAAATAAATGAACAGGACATTGTGTTACACAAGAGTTGCACACCGGTGACCATCAGTAGTTGCAAGCCAAATGAAATGTCAACCATATCTCCTATACTAATTAGGATGCCGTTACATAATGCAGCATCCATTTGCACACACTATTACACTCCCGCTGGTGTTCGTTAGCCCCCGCAATTGAGGGTGTTATACGAGAGATTGATGTTCATGTCTGTTGTGTACCTATGTGTTTCTGTCTGTGGCACCGTAGGTCGGGTGGACCGATTTCGATGCGGTTTTTTTTCATATGAAAACCAGTATCGTTGCGGTGGTTCTTAACTCTGTTTGGGTAATAGGACAGGCCGTTTTTGGTTTATAAGTTTAGTATAGATTAGCAATATCATGGATGAAGTACGAGGGTGGTCCGATAAGTACTTAGCCTCACCGCCCGATGGCGTGACTATCGCAAGAAAAATTTACTATCGTGTAGTACATTCTTGTAGACGGCTACTGTAGAAATTTCATCCAAATTGGACGCGTAGTTTTTTTTTGACCGCGTGTGGAAGCGGGCTTGTCCGCGGATTCTAGCAAAATGGAAAAAGAGCAATATCGGTCGGTCATTCGATTCTTGTTTTTGGAAGGGAAATCGCGCAGCGAAATCAAAGAGCGCTTGGATACTGTGTACGGTGACTCTTCTCCTTCGATGGCGATCGTCAAAAATTGGTTTAACGAGTTCCAGCGTGGTCGCACGACGGTTTTTGATGAGTCACGCCCACGTGCCCCAAAAACGGCTACTACGGAGGATAATGTGACAAAAATCCACGATCTCGTATTGGCAGACCGCCGATTTAAGGTGCGCGAGTTAGCTGAGACAGTAGGCATCTCAAAAGACCGCGTAGGTCATATCCTGCATGAAATTTTGGGCATGAGAAAGCTGTCGGCGAGATGGCTGCCGCGTTTGCTCACTCTGGACAACAAGCGCAACCGTGAGGCCACTTCAGAGCAGTGTTTGACGCTGTTCAAGCGCAATCCAAAGGAGTTTCTGCGTCGTTTCGTGACCGTTGACGAAACATGGATCCACTGGTACACGCCAGAGAACAAGGAACAGTCGAAACAGTGGACTTCACCCGGCGAACGTGCTCCGAAGAAGGCGAAGACTGTTCAATCGGCCGGAAAGGTGATGGCCACTGTTTTCTGGGATTCACAAGGTGTGATCTTCATCGACTACCTAGAGAAGGGCAAAACGATCACAGGGCTGTACTATGCTGAATTATTGGGCCGATTCGACGCCGAATTGCAGAAAAAACGACCCCATTTGGCGAAGAAAAAAGTACTCTTCACCGCACAACGCACCGGCTCACAACTCCGCCCTCGCCATGGCCAAATTGGTCAAATTGGGCTACGAAATGCTGCCCCATCCACCGTATTCTCCAGATTTAGCCCCCTGCGATTTCTTTTTGTCTCCTAACTTGAAAAAGTCACTCGCCGGGCAGAAATTTCAGTCGAATGAGGAGGTCATCGCCGCCACAAAAGCCTATTTTGCCGACCTCGAGAAAACGTATTTTTTAGACGGGTTAAAGAAGTTGGAGAATCGCTGGATCAAGTGTATCGAGCTAAAAGGAGACTATGTTGAGAAATAATATGCCACTTTTCCAAAATCACCGTTTTTTTTTTGTAGGCTAAGTACTTATCGGACCACCCTCGTAGTCGCATTCGTATATTGGTCCTAGTTCGGCTTTAATGGTTTAATAGTTTGTTAGTTCAGTATATCGAATGAAAACGCATCCTTCCGTTTCTTTTCATAACGCAATTGAAATGGAGAGTCCATTTCAAGAAACAACAACAATTTATAAAAAGCACAAACCAGCTCCTCAACGTGTTCATCGAACCTTAAAGACAACATTCAAAACTAAATATTTCCGTTGCAAATAAAGTAACTTGGACAACTGTGGCCAACCGGTTCAATTTCACTGCACTAGGTCGTCTAACGCAAGGCTAGACCCGACCACTGCAACAAGACCTCCATCGGAAAACTAAACTGTACCAACTTCCTTTATACATAAATCTTGTTTTAAATTGGTTTTCCTATCATTATTCCATTCTGTATCAGTAGTAAAAGTGATCACGTTTTTTCATTAGATCTGTTTTATTCATAGAGCTGGTGACCCTGGGTGACCCTTACAATCACTGAGCCTCACAAGTGGAATCATGCCTATGCTTATTAATATAAGGTTGAAGTTCCTACCGCCATCCAGGACTTATTCAATTTAAAAATAAATAAATATTGTAATTAAGAATAACGTTATATTATTAGTCTGCGATGTGTCATTTCAACCCATAGATATTATAGAAACCTCTTCGCTGTTCTATTCTCAAACGAATGTAGCAGTGCACTAGAGGTGTTAGTAGATGGAACATAATACATTATGTAGTGCATCTACATCAAGTAATTACAAATTAATGTTTATGTTAATAGAGACAGCAAGCTATTCGTGTTTTTGTCTGGCCCGAGTCGCGTGTTACACAACGCTCATAAAAACAGTAACAGAGCAAAAACTACTAGTTGATTGTTTGTCAACAACTTGGCGTTGTTTAGAGAACTGAGAAACGTCTTAGTAATTTGATTTATTGGATATTTGAGGATCAGTCGATAGCATCTGTAATGTGTGGTTAGTTCAAGAGCCTCTTTAAAAACTGAAGATACTCAAGTTGGGGTAAACTGTGCATGACAAAAGCCTATAAAAAAACAATCACTTCACGTTATATTTGATTGTCCATTGCGTTCATTATATTCTAACTCATTCATAGTGATAGGAACTGTCAGTAGACATATGTAGATAAGCTAATAGAATACCACTTGTCTTGGTATTGCAGTGCTGATTTAAAAAGAAAATTGTGACTACAAGAAATACTTTTTTGTGAATCATAATATACGTATATGTATGATGTTTGTACTCGTATACGTTTTTACTGTTGTGACTAGTATAGTCCGAGTATAATGCAATACAAATTTACAAAGATAATAACTGAATAGCCTTAATTGCAGGTATAATTACATCTTCGATGGTGTAATAGCAATGTTTTTTTATACAATGGCAATTAAAACTAGATTGTTTTCGAGTTTTGATGAGAAATATAGTTATAATAGGTAGATCTATAGAAAAGTAATCGTAATATTATTTTAAATCGTCAGCTACGACCGATTATCGTTATTACCTCTGTAATGAGCTGGCGAGTACAGTTCGGACCATTATTCTTTATCATCTCTGTACTAAGGTAACTAATTACTTAGTATAGTGTTTTGACGCTCCGCGGAGGTGTCGGAAGCCTTCAAGTGGTCACAGCATCATTGTTAGTGTGGGAGACAGGCGGGTCAAGGGCCCTCGTGAGACTCGCCATTCATTCAATACATCCACACGCGAGTGTTTCGGCCAGCTAGCAGACGTAGATAGTACGAGGGCTAGCTAGTGATGTTAGTTCATTGCGATTGTAAAGCAAACGTGCAGCTCGACTCCTACTTGGATGGGTTGCCGATAGTGGCATTTCTATCTGAGCGCTACCGTGCTTCGGAGTCGGAGGGCACGTTAAATTGTAGGTCCCGGTTATTTCAATCGTTAGACCATGTCGGAGGCGGTCAAAAAACTCCAAAACCAGGGTTGGCCACTCACCTATACGAAATGAATGAATGAAAGAGAAGGGCTGGTGTTCTTCAGGACTTGCTTTTAAAGCGTACTCTGCTTCGGAGTACTCGTTAAATCAATCGTGAAATAATGTTTGAGGCCTATAATTTGTCTGAGGTATAAAAACTTCGACAGCTGGGTTGGCCTCTAACCTACTCAGACTTTCTTACTTAGCAGTCCAGAGAAGATTATTCTACTTCTACTTTCTTTAATGTCTTGTTTACTTTAGAAGACTCTTGAGTGCTTGCCACTATTCCAATCTCAGCTTCGACTGGAATGCAAACACCTTAATAAACCATTTCACATTGTTATACATATATTATATTGTCAATCAAACACCGCATAATAGATTACTTTACAACATTATTTATAGCACAATCAAAACCGCCCATGTCGAATTGGCTGTCTCGTTACATAACACAAATGAATAAAGTTTGTTCGGAACTTCGGAGAAAACCTTCGGAACGTGTTTTATTTGCAATTCAAATCAACCGGAAATGGGATGATATTTTTATGCAGTTTTTTGTTTTATAATATTTAAAGTGATTGAGATTAGGAACACGCATAATTGGCATAATGATGATATGATAATTAGTATAGTTTGCGTGGTAAGGATAACGCTTACTGTGAGAATTGTAGTAAGGAGAAGGAACATAGGAGTTAACTACTTACTGCTACTTACAGCTTACGCTATCGCGTATATCATCAATTCCAAAAGTTGTAAAAATGTATTTGTTCCTAAATAAACAATTTTTAATTTAATTTTAACTGTGAAGATTGTGTGCAGAGTATTTTAAGCCTCTTTGTGTATTAAAGATGTTAAAATTTTTAAAATCCTACTCAGCCTTCTTTGGCCTACCTCTTATCAGTAAAGCACATCACTGGTTCTAGGAGTTCCTTGGTAAAATGCTAATTGTCGTCAAGCCACATTTGCAACAGACAACACTCATGGATGTAGCAAGATCCTAACTCCTCGAAAGTATATTCCATCATTGTAATATTAAGCAGCTGCTGGTCGGCGCTACTTGGATGGGTGACCAAAAGTGGCATTTCTATCTGAGCGCTGCCGTGTTTCGGAGGGCCCATTAAGGCTCCGACGACAGGGTTGGCCACTATCCTACTCGAAATGAATGAATGAATGAATGAATGAATGACCAAGACTATTTTTGATATTTGCTATACAGCTTACGCTACCGATATATGTATACATATACTAGCTGCGCCCCGCGGTTTCACCCGCGTTGTACCCGTTCCCGCGGGAATTTCGGGATGAAAAATAGATGTTGGCCGATTCTCAGACCTACTCAATATGCTCACAAAATTTCATGAGAATCGGTCAAGCCGTTTCGGAGGAGTACGGGAACGAACACTGTGACACGAGAATTTTATATATAAGAGATAAGATATGTAGTATATATGCGCTGATGATATATTTAGTATATATCATCAGTTCCGAAATTTGTAAAAATAAATTACTTTTTTAACGGTATATAATGGTTACTCAATTCGACCGTATATATGTTTTTTTTTTGTATTTTTGCTATGACACTTGTCAGCCATGGTGCTGCGCCGCTATTTTCATTACAACCTGTTGTATTTCCATTGCCATCCCCTTTTACTTCCGTGCGAGGTTCAAGAGCAAGAAACCGAGGAAGTCCTCCGGAGTGGTTAATTGGCATATTAACGTGATGTCATGAATGAATGCACTTGATAATCCTAGACTCATTGGCATGACACATCAATTGAAGGTGGAATACTCTCCCTTTCAAACGACAGTTGCTATTCATGTTCATTGCAATAAGCTTGACATTGTTAGGAAAAAAAGCATATATACTTACGGTCAAATTGAGAAACCTCTTTTTTTGAAGTCGGTTAAGTGTCTAGACAGACGGACTGCAATTCAACTGCAATCCGACTGCCAAATGGCAGTTCAGATGCAGTTTGAATGCAGTTGGCTCGACTGCAATCAAACTGCACGTCGACGGGCAGTTGGCGTGCAGTCTTGGCTCCCCCGAATTACTGGCCGATCTTGTTTACTTCGTTATTGCAAATATTGCGTTATAAAAACAACACACGTAAAGAATGCTTACTTTCTTCAATATGTCAACGTTTTGAACAATCGTATTTTAGTGGCACTTTCACGGGTACCGAGTTACGACTGCTTGCGAAATACTTTACGAGTTGTTTTCAAAATTCTCATACCTATTCAAACGCAGAAAGTGGTCTAGACTTCTGAATGTTGTAATAGCAAATTATCTCGCCAACAATGCCTTATAGATTGCTTTTATGCAAATTGGAGGCTCGATTTACAAAATGGATTGTTTTACGATTACCTTAACCTCATACTTAGGTTTTAACTAATGCACACTAAATGCACTGAGCGTACAAGTAGGTCAGACTGAGTATTGAAAAGAAACGACGCTTTAGCTTAGACTAGAACTGCGCTTAATATATAACACACGCATAATAGGTACTAACTAAGTAAAAAATATGTGTGAATACAAGTACAGGCCCGACGCAGGCGAGTGGGCTCATAGATGAAAGTGATTGACAGAGCGTTGCCTCACCGCTGCGATCTCATCCCACTGCACTCACAACACCCACGTTCCGATTTTTGCAATTTCTCACGACTCCATCAAACTATTGCAACTACAATGCTTGTTTTACTGACATCAAGACCGATATTCACACAACTAACACCTCGCAACAGAACCTATCGATTGCTATGCAAATCATTGCGACGTTACGAAAGGGGCGCAAAAAATCGAAGGCGTACGCATACCAATAAAAAGTTTATTGAATTGAAACCGTGAACTTTTGTAATGCTTATGTAATCACATCGAGTAGGTATTCTAGACAATGAGAGAGGAATGCAGTTATGAAATTCGTGGATGAGTCACGTTGTGTTCCGTATGGCGCTGCGCCCGCGCACGGCCGTAGGCGCCCCACAGATGTCGCGCTGACTCACGGAGCACTGACTCCAGCCTCGGACACTTTCGTAATGCATTATTCAGATAGAGATCTCACGAACCGATCGTTTGTTACAGATGTCTACTAGTCTGCACCGTGTACAGAGCCGGCGCCGAGGTGGATCTCATCACCGAGCCGCGGCCCGGCGAGGAGTTTGTGCTCGTCAGCTCCGGCCAGCAGACTCCCGTCAGACACTTTGAAACCTCACACAAAATACCCGAGAAACATCCGCAACATCGTATCATCAACGAGGGAGAAAAGGTAATCAAAAAGATTAACACCGGGAAGAACAAACATCCATCCGAAGGAATAATCGCCATCGAGGAAGATAAGAAGTCTGTGTACAAGAAACTACACAAAAATAAGGAGTCAATAGAGATTGATGTTCCTGTATCCAAATTAGAAGATATTAAAATAGCGGAAAATGAAAAGGACGTCGAAACTAACCCTAACATGGCGGTGGCTCTTGAAGCTATGTCTGAATCGGGGAAGCTCAGCGACGCTCCCGGTACCACTACTCAGAAACCAGTCCTTACCACGGCCAGCCCTCCCAACAAGCAGGCCTACGAATACATTCCCATTAATTTCGATACCATCGACGACATCAACACGGGCCTTTTGTCTTCAAACGTGAACTTAGAAACCGCTGGTTCGGAACAGAAGCAGCACTCCCGTATTCAAATTAAGAAGGGCCCCAACGGTCAGGATTACGAATACGAATACATCTATTACTACTACGACGAAGATGAGGAAGGTAAAAAGGGTAAGGACAAGGCCAGCACGGCAGCGCCGGTCCACAACGCGCACGACGGCCCTCAGAGGGGAGAGGCTGACAACCAAATCGGCAACGAGAGCAAGACGAAGAGCAAGTACAGCACCATCGACAGGACTGCTACTACAACCACCGCCGCACCCGAACAGAACGAAGTGGTCCCCGCGATCAACAGCAGAGGCCGTCAGAGAGGACGCACCATCACCCCCGCTCCTGTCGCCGATGATCTCGAAGATATCAAGTAAGATTACCTTCATAGTCCTATATTCATTTTGGTACTAAGTAAGGATGTTTACTAACTGTAATTTTTATTCGCAGTGTAAGATTACCGTCGAGCACCAGGTTCCCTCCCCGCGGTCGTAACCTCGCCTCAGGTAGCTCCACGACTTACGTCCCAGAAGTATCTTCCGAGATCACCAGACAGCGCGGTCGCGGACAGAGTGACAGTGTCGCTGACGAGTCTATTGGCCAGACCCGCAGCAGGGCCCGAGCTCATATCAGGTAATTAATACATCGTAAAAGAGATTTTAATTAAAAATACGAACAACGTCCACATTATAATAATCATATGTCATCTATCTTGCAGACGTCCCAGCTCCGAACTCGTAGATCTTGACAGTTTCAAAACTAACTCCGGAGACATCCCATCTCAGTACAAAGAACCACCCACGAGATACTCTTCAGAAAGCAGAACCACCACTGAAGAAGCGCCCGAATACGAAACCACTGCCAAAGATCTGTCCAATGCCAAAGACTACAGGGAAGGTCACAGCATATTTAGCGGAGTCCAGTTCCAGGAGATCACGGACGAGTCCAAGCTGCCCGCCGACTACAAGCTGACCACCACTTACGAGCAGGACACCACCGAGTACACCACCATGACGGCGATGGAGAAGGCGGCCTTCGACCTGTACGCATACCTAGCCGGGGAGAACCTCAACAATGAAATCAACCCTAAGGCCGAGCCAGTTGACTTCGATGGAACCACGACTGTGGAAGACGACGCGTGGACAACCGACGCGTACTCGACGACGGAGGAAGCCACCACCCCCACCACCACGACCACGACCACCACGACCACCACAACTACCCCCGCCCCGACCACCACCACCACCACGGCGGCGCCCACCCGCCCCTCGCGCTTCAAGAGCCGCCCCGGCGCCCGCTCCCGCCTCTCCACCACCTCGCAGGCCACCGAAGCCCCACAAGAGACCTCCACCAGAGCCAGAGGTAAGTCATCAATTTCACAATCATTGTTCACCGTGAACTACATATCGAATCCTGTTCGAGATTCTTTGTCACGATTGCATTACGTCATAACAAATGAAGTATTAATAATGTTATCTCCAACTACCGATCTCAATGATGAAGATTTCGTTAGTAGATACTCTCGAGTGAAACATTTTAATATCGAATTAAACAAGAGAGCCAGTCCCGAGATATTTCTCTAGACATTTTAAAAGGCGGGTGACAAGTTATCTCCGTTTGTGATCGAGTGGTATCTGTGTGTAGTGGCATTACTTTGCACCCATTACTACTGAGCGAAAGTGTTGTTACATTCATAACTTTTTGCTTTGCGATTGTCTATGTTTGCGAAATGTTTAATGCGATTTTTTACCCTGAATTGTGTGTTGTTAACTAACTTGGTTGCTTGAAGGTTTGTGGCTGCTACAACTTTTACTTGGGGTTAAGCAAATGTTTGTTATATTATGTGGAGTGGCAACTAAATGTATAGTTTCCTAAGTGCCGCCAGTGTACATAACACTCGGTTTCACTGAATGAGAGCGCAACAGCCGCGAGGCGGTCGACCCTGAAAGCAACCAATCGTTTTATTTCTTGCTATGAATAAATTGCCAGGGTTCATAAATCGTTGCATATTGGAATTCTGGAAAAGTTGGTATTAAGTAATTGAGAGACGGAATGAATATGCATCGATTATAGGACATGAGCTCACGAAGTACTTAGATGATTTTAGGTTTGTTATAAGTCAAAAATGTTTGTCGCAGGTCGTTTTGGCAAGCCCAGCAATGCATTGAGAAAGTTGACTGCCGTGCCCGTCGAAGTTTCCTCCCAGGCGCCATCTGTCGCCGAAAAACCCACACAGCCTAAGGTGAATATCTCTATGTGAACTCCTTGCTAAGCGAATGTGCTGCATACAATAAGCGATTTTTGTAAAGATAATCTTGTTTTTAACGATCATGTGGTCAGATTTCTTGGTGAGATTGTGTTCAGTTGATGAGAGTCGTGTATTTTAAGGATTTGTTACCGTTTTTATGTCTTGTTAGTTAGTTTAATGTGTTTCTTTTTATATAACTGTGATTTAAAGTTCAATAGACAATTGTTTGTATTGTTAGAATTAAATCCTTGTAAAACACGTCTCACCAAGAGATTGAATCACTGAATTATTAAATTGCAGAGCGATTTTCCTTCGACACACTTTACAAGTAGAACATCCTTCCCAACATCCAAGTCACATCCTTGACATTCCCTTGCCAAAGACAAAAGGCCAACAAATTTACCCTCATTTCGAAAACCACTACATCAAGCTTGTAATTAACCAAAAAGAGAACTTTTATCGTTCAATTGTTTTAAGAACTATACATCTTAGTTCAATGAATCAAAGTAACATGTTGTATTTGGTCGTTCGATTGTCAGCAGGCGTTTGGTCGCCGCGGCCTGTTCGCCGGCAGGACTCGTCCCAGCACCACTGTCGCTCCTTCTACCCAAGACGAAGCCAGCTCAGCTGCTACCAGTGAAACGCCAGCGATTAATGCTCCAAGGTAAATATAATAATAAATACACCCGGACAAATTCAATAAAGTTAATTAGACCCAAAGTAAGCTCTAAGCTTGTATTATGGAATCTAACTGATACCACTACATATACATACACAAATACTTATAAGAATATATAATTGACACCCAGTCGTCGTCGCCAATAACTATGTCTTCACATATTGTTGACTCCGGGCGGGATTCGAACACGCAACCCCCGACACAGTAAGCGCTCACTGCCACTGTGCTAATTATTACTATTGTACTGGTATCCTTAGTGAGATGAGAGGCCTGTGGGACATTACTACTTACTTATATTATTACCATCCAAACCCCGCGGTTTTACCCGTAGTAAACCTGTTTTCTTTAGAAGTTTTGGATACAAAAGTAGCCCAAAACTTTCGCGATTTGTTCCAACTTGCCACAAGCCAACTTAACGATGTTAAGGACCTAGAGAAGTTTTGTGATAATACAGATTCATAACTATAAGAACCCGGACAAGATGTCAGCATCCATTAATCTGAAAAGCCAACTGATTACAGCCTTTCATCTCATAACCAAGCATTATTCTAGAGTGCTAAAAACAAAATCAATGATAAATGCTATAGAAACCCGTGGGATGATTGATATGGATGTAATTACACGTGTTACATTGTTAAGAGACAATGGATTACGCAATTATTGTTCAGTAGGTCAATAGATCAGTGGTTGGGTATAGAGTATAGACTGCAGATCAATGCGTCGAGAGGTGTTGACGCCCTATGGTTTCCAAACCTGCTTGAACTATAGACAAGTATTGAGAAACTCTTGGCTTATCTATGGAGTGCGATTGTTGACAGCAAATCTATTGTTGGTGACGTAGAATGCTGTCAAACTAGATGATTGTACTTACTACGGGCATTGAGTTACTTTCGAATGGGGAATGTACCCTACATTACATCACCAACCTTTAATGCCATGAACTGTATAAAATGAAGGCTCGTCTTTGATATCATCATCAATGTCATTGAAGTAACACTTGGATGATGCGTACGATTAGTCGGAAGCCTGTGGGCGTACTAAAAACCAGGGTTGGCCCATTGAGATATATGAACTAGTACGTAGTACATATATCTCAATAGGTTGGCCACTAATCTTCTTGAACTTACTTTTTATAGGAGCTGCGTTCAAGCTTATTTCTAAAGTACTGAAGAGGACTAGCTTCTTAAAGTAGCGTGGACATTGATCAAGTTTACAGCTAGGAACCGTCAAGTCAAAAGCGAGCGTCAAACATCTGTGTTAATACCCATATCTATAATAATATTATAAAGCTGAAGAGTTTGATAATGTGTTTGTTTGGACGCGCTAATCTCAGAAACTACTAACTAATTTGAATAAATGTTTTCGTAATGGATAGCCACATTTAACGAGAATGTTATATGCTGTGTTTCGTCCCACAATTCCAACGGGAACGTGCACACCACGGGGCGATGCTCATTATTCAGAATTCGCCTGTATTTACCGAGCTTGGAACCACGCTTAATGTCAACGACGATAAAGATGCGGAATGCGTTGAGTAGTTTTTAATCATTTAAGCAAATTCTAACCTTTAAATTGCAATGGTTGTCATTTACTCGCTCTAATGAAGGCACATAATTAAAACCCGTTTTAAGCAATTCCATAATAATTTAATTACGCATTAAACATTGCCATGACCTAGAGAGCAGTATACACCGTTTTAATTTAAGTAAGCGTGATTATTGTAGCATTAAGGTTACCTATGAACAAATGTAGGTACTTACCTAGATAAGTTGATTCAAAAGGTTTGTGAAAGGCACAGCAAGTAAGTCGGTGTAAACTGAAGCAATCAGGTGTAATTAAGTTTAAGTGAGTTTACCAGCTATTAATTGGGCTATTCGAAATGTTATTCTGTAATGTACCCTTGCTGGCAAAACCCTCTCATCTCCCTAAAGATATCTGTCCAGGGCGGAGGATGTCGTAATCACCACGCTTGCCGATTGCAGATTAGTGATCTTAAATATGGCTAAGGCATGTTTTAAAAGTATATTCGACATATTCACTCCACCCGGGAAATAATTTGAAAGTCCTGGAAAACCCAAGCTGTTATCTTGTCTCTCATCTTCTCCCTGCTGACTCGACGCCCTCTCTCTTCAGGACCCGTCTCCGCCCTGGCCTGCGGAGAGGCACCACCACCACAGCCGCCACCTCCGCCGCCGATGACGTCACGTCACCCAGCGCAGGCTCTGGAGAAGTAGCTGATACTACACCCACACCTTCCAGGAATATTGGGTATGATGTCCTATTGCTATCTTACAATTTTATTAGAACCGGGGTTGCCACTAACCTCGAACTCTTCTTCTTCATCGAGTGGATGGTCAACCTGACCAATCCTGGTGTCAGAGTTATTGAGCCGCCAAAGGCCTCTGACATGGTTCTTGTAACGACTACTATCCGTAGAAGTAACCGGGACCGACGGCTTAACGAGCCCTCCGAAGCACGGAATCATCTTACTTTTCAGGCAATCAGGTTGCCCATTAAGCCTGCAATGCCATAACCAAACTGAGTGCAGTCACACAAATAGATTTTTGTGAGAAATTGTCCCCACCGGGAATCGAACCCGGAACCTCCAGATCATGAGCCGAGCGCTCAAACCACTAGACCACGGAGGCTGTTTCCTCGAACTTACTTAGTAGAACTAGCAGCGCCCCGAGGAGTGCCCTTGTAGTTGTAGTTTTAGTATGAAAGAGAAACAAACATACATTTTATACATTCTCACAAACATTTATAATAGTAAGATAGAATTCAAACGTGGTGGAAACTACGAGGCTTTGTATAATATACAAATAAATATGTATATCAATTAATAGTAAAATAAATATGTAGGTACCGTATGTAACGTAATACCAAGGAAAGTTTATCTATAATAATAATATGTCATATTTTAACGCAGTTTTAATGTTATGTCCTTCAGCTGTGACGCAGGAAACGAAATCAAAATCGACTCACTTATGCAAATTACTTTATAAACTTGACAGAAAGTGAAAGATAAATAAAACGCTTACATAAGTGTTACGTTGCTTACATTACCTATTAATGTTTATGTTTTCGATCGGTTCGGTTGGACTGTGACACAGGTTGAAGTAATATGCCTAACGCTAAGTAATTTGATGAACTCGGTTTAGTAGCATTCGTCTTTCGACGAAAGTTGAAGATGAGTCCCAAACCTTGGAATGAATCAATCCTACTGTGAAAATAGACTAGGTATTCAATATTTATTTGGCAAGCCAGTTCGCTAGCAATCTAACGAGTAATTTGACGTGTGTTCCTTCTCAACATCACCTGCTCATTTAAGATCGACGTCGTATGCAAATGACATCACGACTGTGGTAGCGATACAAACTCTGACTGCAGCCTGACAACACATAACTCTGATGACCTAATTTAATCTAAACAAATCCAAAAGTAAAACGACCTCTAAACAAGTATTATTGACAGTTAGACCATAATCGATCTCTGTACTCCGCAGACGCAGCCGCCCCGGCCTCCGGCCCGTGTCGCTCCGCCCCGGCCCCAGACTGAACCTCCGGCCCAGCCCCCGCCTGAGGCCCGGCGCCTCCAGTGTAGCGCCAGAGGCCGCCTCTGAGGCCCCCGCTGAGACCTCCGCGCCAGAGTACCAGACTACTGATGCTGATTCAGAGGTAAATCTATACTAATATTATAAAGCTGAAGAGTTTGTTTTGTTTGTTTGTTTGTTTGTTTAAACGCGCTAATCTCAGAAACTACTGAACCGATTTGAATAATTCTTTCACTGTTAGATAGTCTATTTATCGAGGAAGGCTATAGGCTACATTTTATCCCGAAATTCCTACGGGAACGGGCACAACGCGGGTAAAACCGCGGGGCGCTGCTAGTGTAACAATATACTTGGTTTTGGTAGATATTTAAAGGGATTACTTTGCACTTTTTCAAACAATTAAAGACATCGGCAGATAGTAAGGTAAATGCAGTAACTATAATTTATTAAAAAGTTTCGGTTGGAGAGATTCATAGGTAGTTTATAACTTGATTGTTAAATGTATGTTTTGGCTCGAGCATACAAATAAATGGTTATAAATCTATTCCGACCTCATGTTGCGCCTATCATCATATTACACCTTCTGCCCAGAACTCGCCGGCCACGCCCGCCCCCGAGGCCCCCGCCCGCGGCGGCATCAAGCTGCGCCCCAACCGGCTGCAGGCGCCCTCGCCGAAGCCCCGAGTGCAGGTGACGTCGCCCCCGCGCCGCCCCAACCCCCTCCTGAGGAAGAGGCCTTCCACTGAGGTAAGCATGTGTTGTATCATCGCAGGCTGTGAGCTCGACAGTCGACAGACTTTTGATCGGTTAGACGCAGGTAAGTTTAGTTAGTCTTCACAACAGTTCTTAGTACCGTAACAGTAGTTTCGGTACTAATTGTTCAGTCTAACAGACACAAAAGACTGTTAGACGTCTTATCTCTAGTCTCTTTTATAGCTTTTCATAGAACTAATGTTTACCTACAGTCTTGATTGTAGTGTGTTCAAACGCTTAATTAGGATATTACCGGGTCAGATGTTGCAGATCAGCTGTAGGTCCATACCTAATCCGGTAACCCGGTAATGTCATCTGAATAGTACCGTGTTATAGAGGACTTGTTTTATAAGTTCTTAGACGCCTTACAAATTTTAATGGCGTACAAATCCACGCATACGATAAGCAAAAAACACCAAACTGTCAGCCAGGAGGTACTGTCATAAACCTTAATACACAGACTGTCGCACTCAGAGGCATTCATTAAACTTAGCACTTAACTCATTGATATAATTTTTCATATGTATACAAAATACCTAACTCATGAAATCTCTACTAAGGAAGCATTTGAATTTTGACGTTTCTAATTACGGGCGACAGTGTTTGTCAAGATACATAAACCAACTCAATCTCCCAACCAGGCAACAACAGAAGCAGCAAAGAAGACCTCCAGCGAGTCCGTGGAAGACACGACGAGTGCCGAGCGGAGTGAGACCGAGACGGAGCCCCAACCGCTAGAGACCACGCCCGCGCCCCCTCTCAGAGGGCTCGACGCACTCATTGCGAGGAGACGCGCGGCCGGGGGGCTCGCCGGCCGCCCCGCCAGGCCCGCGAGGAGGGCCTAAACTGCAGACAATGACAACTCCTAATACGAACAAAGTAGGCATCAGTAAAAGTAGATTAATGGTATCCTACCTAAGAGATGATGGTCATAAGGCGAATTAATGGTACAATTTGATAATATATTTCCGTATAACATGGGCTGATGATCTGTTTGGTCTTCTATTGTCTTAAATTGTGAACATGATGATAAAGTAATTTATATTATATAAATGTTTCATGTAAATGAAATTAAATCTTGCTGCAGGACACATTTCAGTATCGTGAGATGAATTAAAGTATCAGCCACTGATTACGTCTTGAGAAATCATCAAAAGTTTCAATGAAAAGCTTATGCAATTGTTAGAAAATCCTTGTTGTTTTTGGTAACTTACTTCAACTTTAGGTTAGTCCAGTTTTGAACTGAAATCACAATTTGAGTACATGCTAGGTTGTTATTATTTCTTATTTCAAAATCTCATCCCTTAATCTACTTTTGCTGATGAATGGACTCGTCGAAAGGTTATCATCGGACCTTTACGATCAATTGGAAAATAATTGCCACGACTCATTGAGATTGTGTAAAACTGCATTTCTGTCTGTCTGTCTGTGTTGTAGCATCGAGCGATGACGTCATTAATTTAGTCAATTTAACTCCCCAAACTACTTAGTTGCTAAGTTTGAAAATTCATATTTTCTTATTCATAATACTTAAGAGTATCTGTAATTAGATCTACGACTCCTCGGTCCCTACGCGGTCGATAGGCGACATTTAACTTTCTATTTTATGTAAATATTAGATTAGAGACCTTATTATAAGCCCGAGTTCTGAAGGGAAACCAAAATGTTTATCTTAACGTTTTGAAGAGAAACCAAAATGTTTATCTTAACGTTTTTTCTCAGCATATTAAAGCCTCCGTTTCAAAATGAGTTGTAAAAGAAAGTAGGGTTCGTAAGTTTGAATTGGCGTATTGTTATGGTATCGATTAAATTATGATGGTGGAATAAATTCGGAAGTATTTATATTGAAGGATATACTCATGGCGGCGCCGCGAGAGGGCGCTGCTTTCGTACTAGCATACCGATTCGTTTTGTAGCACTGAGTCGAGTGCCATCGTGATATGTTTTGTATCTATTGTAAGTGTGATAATTAAATTAATATTAAAGTTTTTAAAATTATTAGCTCTTTTATTTTGATACCTTCACAAACTTTAGGTACTTAATGGCGGATGTACAGTCACGAGCGTTAATTTGGGACCTATTTC
Source organism: Cyclophora punctaria (assembly GCA_951394245.1). NCBI lineage: Eukaryota > Metazoa > Arthropoda > Insecta > Lepidoptera > Geometridae > Cyclophora > Cyclophora punctaria. Next base: position 14,377,557 of record OX596167.1, read on the forward strand.
CATCAAATGTTGTTAGAACAATAAGGTCGAAACTTTAGTTTGATAGAAACGTAAAGTTATCGATGGTAAGTTTGCTACACGATATTCAACCTTAGAGGGGTCCCAAATTATACACGATATTCAACCTTAGGTGGGTCCCAAATTAATGCTCGTGACTGTACCACTGAGGAACTGTCGTTACCAAACTGGTGAGTACGTAATATGTACTCATATGTACATCTAAGAGTCAAGAGGCCTGCGCAGACTCAATCCAGACTGTCTTTAGACTGTCGTCTGGTCTCACCTATGCAAGAAAGAAGGTCACTTTAGAGGCAAGACATCTATCAGATAAATAATAATAAATAATAAAGTTTTTATTAAATAAATATTGAATAGATGCAGACGTTCTTATCATAAGTGCAGAATAAACGTAACGTAGTACTCCACTAATGTTTTTCTGTTCCATTTGGCTGTAGGTACCTATTTGATAAAAATAGCATTATAATATCTATCTGATTGCTGGGAGAAGGATTAAGTGATCACTGATGGATCAACGTACTGTACAAACCGCTGATCGTAGATACCTGGGTGTTGTTGGTGCGCTGCTTGGATACAAAGTCGTTCATCCCGCACGCGGCCCGCACCCGCACACTAATCGTGTCTTGTGCAGTTGACTGTCAGTTCTAAATCTATCTGCAAAGGTCTTTTAGCTTAGCATAACCTGCCCCAGCAGTTGGATACAACAGGTTACAGCAGTGTTGGATACATCGTTTAAGAACTTCAATATTTACCAAATTCCACGTAAAACAAAACAAATAATAAAGTAAAGTAGTCATTAGCCTGTAATGTCCCACTACTGGGCAAAGGCCTCTGATCTCACTGAAGATATCAGTACAGTGAGGAAGATTAGCCGTAATCACCACGCTCACCTAATGCGGGTTGGTGATTTCCAACCCGAGCCCTGTTTGAAAAGTAGGAATCATGTTTTCGCTCGACCCGGGAATTGAACCCTCTCGAGAGAGAGGCCTTGCCTTGAGACCTCTCGAGTCTAGACAGGCGAGTTTTTGTAAATACACTTCACTAGTCAACCGAGGCCAAAACAAAACAAATATTTATTATTTACTAGCTGCGCCCCGCGGTGTTACCCGCGTTGTACCCGTTCCCGCGGGAATTTCGGGATAAAATGTATTCCATGTGTTATTCTGGTATATAACCTACATTACTGTAAAGTTTCATTCAAATCCGTTCAGTGGTTTTTGCGTGAAAGAGCAACAAACATACATCCATACATCCATCCATACATACATCCATCCTCACAAACTTTCGCATTTATAATATTAGTAGGATAGGATAGGATAGGATATAGGTATGTATATATAAAAGAAAGTCGTGTTTGTTACACTATGTATTTATAACTCGAGAACGGCTGAACCGATTTGGCTAAAAATTGGTGGGGAGATAGCTTAGAACCAGGAGACTGATATAGGATACTATTTATCCAGTATTTCCTACGGGAACGGGTGCGCTGTGGGTGAAACCACGGGGCACAGCTAGTAGTAGGATAAATCCAGCCTCAACTATCGTAACTAACAAGCATTATGAAATATTAACAATTAATTTCATAGTAAGGTTCAGATACCGACAGCGCGGCGTCCCCACTTCTCAGATGCGTGCGTTTGTGTGTGACGTAACACATTAATGTCATTTCAATCGTAAACAACACAATGAAAGGTCACCGCGCCAATGATGAAAACAAATGTGTTTTTATAAGTAACTCGCGTCTGTCTGTTGGTTCATGTAAATAGATTATGCTTCTACGTAAATAACTGATACGAGGAAGTATACAATTATATTTTTAAAAGATTTATTGAGACACTTACACCCGTTCTACATTGTTGATACATTGTTGTTGTTGAAATACATTTAAGAACAGATAATAATGTAATGTTGAGGATTAATGTATGAAAAACTATGTCAATTAGTTAAGTGTCCATTTAACGTACATGAGTCCAGCTGTTAATCTAGCAATTAAATCATTATTACCAGGTATACATATCAATGCAAATTATAACCGCCATATTCTTAAACGATATTTAACTTAAACAGTGTTTAAAGTGTTTTGTCTCTTTCGCTCTTTGGCAAATAGCGTATGTCGGAAAGGGACAAACCATTTGAAGGCTATATGGCCCTACGCCTTGGCTTATTTTATACTCGTACTAGCCGCGCCCTGCGGTTTCACTCGTATTGTACGTTCCCGCGGAAATTTCTAGATAAAATGTATACCATGTATTATTTTGATGTACTTAAAACTTATATTACTGTAAAGTTTCATCCAATTCCGTTCAGTAGTTTTTTCGTGAAAGAGTAACAAACATTCATACAACATCACACACTTTCGCATTTATAATATTAATAGGATGGTACCTATACTGGGACTTTGTCAAATGTTGTAAGGCTTGAAAAGTAAATAATAAGTTATAGGTAGTTTCTACTCTAATAAATCCCAACAGTGGGCATAAATAAATCAATTCCCTTTAATCTTGTCCTAAGTAAAGATGTGTAATTGTCGTTATCATTCTATTTACATACGATCGCGAGTTGCCTCACACTATAAGCACTCACAAGTCAGTCCGAGATAGCGGCCGAACAACTGCCACAGCCTAAACAATTACAGTACGTCACCTAGCTCTTACTTTGAGGAGTTTGACGTTTAGTTGGATAAGTACTGTCAAATTATTTGGTTTCACACTTAACGGTATACGAGAGGAAGGGGGTGTTTTTTACATCAGCAAAGTTTTTAAATATTTTTAATCTAGGTAGGTTAGTAGAAGACGAAAACTAAAGACCGAAGAGGTTAACACAATCTTCTATAAAATCAATCTATTAGGTACCTATACGAGTACGAGTAGGTATATACAATCTTTACCAAAGAACACGAGCTACAAATGACTCGCTCGTTTGTTAGCGATCTATTGAACTCGCTAGTGTATATATAAAAACACGACTTAACAAAGCAACGTCTTAACGTCAATAGATGTAGAAACACTAAACGCGTACGCGCGCTATGCTTACTGTATGGGCGAAGAGGGGATGTGAAGGGAGCGGGAAGGGACCAGCACACCCGGCAGCAAGATGTGTTTTGTCATTATTTAGGGTCTCAGGAATAAGAATCCGGTCATATTGCCGTTACTCGGATTTTGCATACTCAACTACCTCTGGCGCTTGGACTAAATTCATTCATTCATTCATTCATTCATTCATTCATTCAGGTTAGTATCGTAGTGTCGGAATTTTAGACTGCCTCCAACATGGTCTGACGATTGAAACAACCGGGACCGACTGCTTAAAGCGCTTTAGCTGATAATATTGTTGTTAACACATACCACTTATACTGTGATTACCTACTACATATACTCCGACGCGGGCGCAGGCTCGTTAGTTCACTAATTCAGTTGCTTCTGAGGCATCGTACCGAACAGTCATTTTCGTCAAGTTCGTTTATGTGTAAGTACCACTATTTCACTACATAAGTACAAGTTTGTTTCTACTTTATATTAAATTATTTAGAATAATTGTCACTGTGGCGTGTTCTTTTTGACCAATCCTAGTGAGCTTACCTTGTTGACATGTTTTTAAAGATATTCAATCTTATAAAAAACTTAGGCATCAAAGTTTTTCGTCAATTTGTAGCCTAAAATAACTTAAATAAGTTTCTACATATTAGGTTATTAGCACAGTGATGTAGTAATAATAGTCTACTTGTTATTTATTAGTATTGCGATCAATGTTTTATCAATTTAAGCAATTGATATGACCGGCTTGACATGCGGTCGGCGAGCCGGCGACTGTGACTGAGTATACAATTACTTTAGTGTCCAGTATTAAGGTTTTATTATAAGTGCAATGGCTGAAAATAAAAATAGGTAATAATAATCAATGTACGTTGAATTCTAACATATTTGTAGTTGCAATTATTACCATATCAAATAATGAATAGCTCAGAAAAATAAATCAAGCAATTTACTTACCTAGTTACTTGATTTATTTTGAAACTATTAAAGACTATCAGCACCCCGTGGTTTCACATGCATTGTACCCGGTCCCGCGGGAATTTCTGTATAAAATGTATCCCATGTGTTATTCCGATGTTTAACCTATATTACTACTCAACGGATTTGGATGAAACTTTACAAGTTTCATCCAAATCCGTTGAGTAGTTTTTGCGTGAAAAAGTAACAAATAGGTATACATACGTACTCCTCACAAACTTTCGCATTTATAATAAGTACTAGTAGGACGCACAATGTTTCATTATAAACATGTTGACCATTTCTGGATTGGTTCTATATAATTGCAAAGGGTAACTTTAAATACCGGTTTGCTCAATTTGCAACGACGCAGACGAACTCGAGACGACTGAACACAATTTAAAACGAAAGTCATTTGTTTATAAAGTCATTTGTTTATTAAACATATTTAGGCGCTAAATTAAATTAAGAATGTTTGTGCAATCCGCCATAAGTGATTTTAATTTTGATTGGTTTTGAATCTTAATATGGCGCCATAGCTAATCGTAAGATAAGAGTTTAGTAAGCTACATTTCTTTCCGATGGGACCTTTTAGGTACTAATTACGTTTCAAAACCCATAGCCCATTTTTATATATTTTCTAACAATATAGTCCTGTAATATTTCGAAGACTGGTTGCACTCTAATTCTCATAGTATTAATGTTTCTCGTATCAGCTCGAAAGTTTTTCTTCGACATCAAGATGGACATCAAGTCAGTGCTGATCGTGGACGGCGTCGGGGCGAAGTGCTCGCAGATCCTAGATGATTACGGGATCCTCTCCAAGAGCATACCCAAGATTACGAAGGAACAACTGCTTAAGGAAGTTCCGGTAAATATAGTTCATTTTTCTACTTGACCGGAGCACTAAATAAGTTCGTATATAGGTTAGTGGTCAATCTCGGTCGAAGATCTTTTCTTTGGAACCATGACATCCATTTATGTGACAATAAATACTGCAACTATGTATGATCGACTTAAAAAGCCACCTTGTTCGTACGGGTGTATGTATGGTTATTGTTTTTTATATAACCAAACATTGTTTTATGTTCGACTTAATACTTCCATTGTGTTCGGTTATTATTAGTACTCATTAAGGTATTATAAAAATAGCAGTTAATATTTCTCCAAGCATTTATCAGAGCATTGTTTGCGAGGTCACAGAATAACCAGTAATAAGTATTGAGCAGTTGTTATCTTAACACCCAATGACATCGGGTTAACGTACTCAATATGCATGCTATAAGTAATCTTACTATGCTACCTATATCATGAGAATACCTAAAATGATGATTCATGATTTGTCGCCGATAATTGGCAGAACTGGAAAATATAATCAGCTACGAAAGTTGCTAACTTCAGCTTTCTTTTGTTTATGAAGGCGATGTAGGTGTTCGTCGTTTAGATTGGGCGAGTTTACGAGCGGTTAACAGCCTCCGTGGTCTTGCGGTTTTAGCGCTCGGCCCACGATCCGGAGGTTCCGGGTTCGATTCCTGGTGAGGAAAATGTCTCACAAAAATCTCTTTGTGAGACTGCCCTCAGTTTGGTTCGGGCATTGCTGGCTGAATCACCTGATTGCTCGAAAAGTAAAATGATTCCGTGCTTCGTTAAGCCGTCGGTCCCGGTTACTTTCTACGGTTAGTAGTCGTTATATGAGCCATGTCAGAGGCCTTTGGCGGCTCAATAACTCTGATACCAGGATTGGTCAGGTTGGCCATCCACTCGATGAAGAAGAAGACGGTAAGCCGACGAGTGTAAAAGAACGCGAGCGTCATACTTGACGAATTAGGTACTCGCTCGCTCGCTCAGTCTTAACGTAATAACTAACTTCTACTTTTAAACGTAATAACTAACTTCAAGCTATAATTCCTAGACCTACAAGCTATTACATATTGGCGAAGAACGTTCTAGAAATAATATGATTTTATTTTAGAACACAATGATAGTACAGTTCGACCGTTCGGTTGTCACTTGATACCGAACACCGCTGATAAGGATATTAATAATTGTCTAACACATTCAATATCTTTATTATCTTTCGTGATAACTGTAGCTAACTAACATAGTCATTAAACCTTGGAACGTTTGCATATCAACAAATTTTCTGCTTGCAAGTCTTCTTTAATGAGTGATTTCTTTTATCTGATACCTTCCATTCAAAACCACATACTTAGATAGTAATTAAAACGTCTCTAGTCCGAAAAGTCTCATATTTTTCTGAAATTTTTGGTCATAATTATGTTATCTTCTCCTAATTTCCTTCCATACGTTCGTTCTAGAACTACGACGCGCTGATAGTCCGTTCAGCGACCCAGGTGACGTCTGATGTGCTGCAAGCCGGCACCAAGTTGAAGGTGGTGGCGCGCGCTGGGGCAGGGGTGGATAATATCGACGTACACGCCGCCACCAACATAGGAATCTTTGTTATTAAGTAAGTACAGGGGATGATATTTAGGTATGGCTCATGAAACTGTTGAGGGTAGTTAGAACTATTCATACTCTTTTAATCGGGCTCAATATTTTCGTGGGCTGGTGTTGGGAGTAATAAGGTCTTTCTGGTTATCTTATCTCGTCTGAGTGCACTCCGTTATGAGGAGATAGTTGAGACCGATGAGACATCTAAACTTGAATAAGCTTATATCAAATGAAAAGTTCTTGACTCATTCCTTTTCCGTGAACTTGTAGGTGTTTGTGTCTATGACTAAGATCATAATTATTCATATGTCAAAAATCCTTCTCCTTCTGTTATAAATTTAAATCTGCCCTTATTTCGTACATTCCAGTAGCTTAACTTATGTCTTCCATGACAAGAAACCGCCACTAACCCTGACAATGTGTTATTCCAGCGCTCCCGGAGCCAACGCGCTCAGCGCGTGCGAGCTGACCTGCACTCTCGCGCTGGACCTGGCTCGCCACGTGGTGCCGGCGGCCACCTCCCTCCGCAGGGGCAACTGGGACCGCGCGCTCTACACCGGCACCGAGCTCAACGGGAAGACCATGGCTATACTGGGCCTGGGCAGGGTTGGCAGGGAAGTGGCCATCCGGATGAACGCGTTTGGAATGAGCGTACGTTGAATTTTGAAGTTGTATTGTAAACTATAACAAGGAATTTAGCGGTCGTGTCGTAATTTGCATGGCTAAGTGATGTTATGTCATTGCGATGTATTGTCAAATGTGGCATTTCCACAGAAATATATCGGCATTTCTTTCTAAGCTCTGAGTGCTTTGGAAACCACGTTAAGCTCGGCCCCGGTGTTTTCAAACGTTAGACCATATTGGATTGGAGGTCATTCGTCGATCTAAAAACTCCGGCATCAGGGTTAGTTTACTCGAAATGATAAATAACACAGAATTTACAACTTTTTAGATTTTTTATTTAAATTTAAAATGGTATCGTTTTATTGGCTATCGCAGCATAGCTGAATGATGATAATGTTGATTACAAAGCCTCTTGCAAAGCGAAGTTTAGTTTAGACGATACATACATTTACTGATGCGAATACCTATTCATTTGTAACCATCTACAATATTAAAAAGTAATTATAACATTATTGCTCTAGCGATTTTAATTGTACAGCTCAGATTTACTTACCAGCACTTTTCTTTTGACCGTGCTATGATAAAAATGCTTTTATTGCTGTTGTCTTGAGTGAAGTGAGAAGCCTCCATTGTTTGCAGCAGAATACAATTTATAGTTTTTTATGCATTCCACAAGCGATAATATTTTTTTTTGTTTAATATAGGTATAAACGTAATTAACCTATAATGTCTCACTGCTAGGTAAAGGTTTCCTTCAACAGTCCTCATCTTCCAAGCATCCCTCTTCCCTGAATCCCTGTCAAAATCAAGGTGGTCACGCCATCTCTTTAGGGATTCAATTATCGGTCTTCTCTTTACATTATTTCGCTTATTTACTTCCATGATGTTTTATTAACAAAACCATACTCCTCAGATCATCGGCTTCGACCCGTTCGTGACGGAGGCTCAGTGCGAGGAGTTCAACACGGAGAAGATGGAACTGGATGAGATCTGGCCGCTTGCAGATTACATCACACTGCACACACCACTCATACCTTCGACTAAGAGTAAGTTTCACTTCTTATTATGTTTTTACACACTGAACAATTTATTTTTTCTAACATTCCTTTTTTGCGTTAGGAGTTACGGGGTGATGAAGATTTTTCTATTTAAAAAGTAAATCTTCATGATGTGTGTGTGCTTTTTAATTTGTCTGTGTTTAATTTAACTTGTTTTACGATAAAATATTTCTAATTTGATTAATACCGAGACCAATCCTTACCGTCATACTTTTCTTAAAAGTAGAATCATACCTTTTTGTAAATTCTCCGACAAGTTTGTAAACGAGTAAAAAAACCAGCCAAGTGCGAGTCGGACTCACGCACGGAGGGTTCCTATCAAGTTTTTTGTATGGGAGCCCCCTTGAATATTTATTTTATTTTATTTTTAGTATTTGTTGTTATAGCGGCAATAGAAATACATCATCTGTGAAAATTTCAACTATCTAGGTATCACCGTTCTTGAGATACAGCCTGGTGACAGACGGACGGACGGACACTGAAGTCTCAGTAATATAACGGTCACGTTTTTACCCTTTGGGTACAGAAACCCTAAAAGTACACTTTCTCATTGCTCTAAATTATTTCCAGATATGATCAACGGAGAGTCTCTTTCTAAATGCAAGAAGGGTGTGAAAATCATCAACGTCGGCCGAGGAGGACTCATCCACGAGAAGGACTTGCTCGCGGCTCTCAGAAGTGGACAGGTACCGCCTTATTAATAAAAGCTCTGTAACGAAAACACTGTTATAATGTTTTGTCTCTTTTGCTCTTCAGAAAATTGCCTATGTCAGAAAGTGACAAACCATTTGATAGCTTAAATGTTCTAAATAAAGTTTAACAATGTTTTATTGAGAAGCCTAACAAATTTCAATAGAGCATTTTCAGGGGCGGATTAAACCAACGTTGTCCATACGTGGCCTTTGTCCTGTAGCAGGATATCACAGGCTTAGTTTACTTGACTCCTAAACCTATTTTTTCAAAGTAGTACCAATCACTTCATTCCCGTCGAGAGAAAACACGTTACTTACTTTTCCTACATTGCTCAGGTTTGAGATCACCAACCAGGTAGGCAACTATACCTAAATCTTCTCACTGTAAAATATATCCTGTTGATGCTTCTATATTTGTATAAGCACAACTTAACAGTAGTGATGGTAAGCCATCACTAAACTAATAGCAGTCTGCGATTTGACCATTTGGATGGGAATTTGAGATGAAAAGTAGCTCCACACCCTGAATACTTTTTTAGAGATGTAAACCGTAAGCAAATCCATTGAGTATAGATAGACGAAGAATCAGGATTCATAATATGCAATTTCCCCCTAATCTTTATTTTATACTAGTCATACGTAATAGACATACATGCTTCCTACTTTCCAAACATGGCTCGGGTTTGAGATCACCAACCCGCATTAGGCAAGCGTGGTGATTACGCCTGAAACCTCCTCACTGTACTGATATCTTCAGTGAGACGAGAGGCCTTTGCCCAACAGTGGGACATTACAGGCTAATACTTTTTTTTTACATACGTAATAAAGAATATATTTCTCAATTGAAACCTATTCTTCCGCCACCAGGTCGGAGGCGCCGCGCTGGACGTGTTCGACCAGGAGCCCCCCACCAATCCCACCACTCTGGAGATCATTCAACACCCCGCTGTCATCGCTACCCCTCACTTGGGTAAGAATATTTCAACTTTTTATACACGTGTACATTGTAAATTGTAATTTTTTATTTATTTCTTGGAGTAAGTAAATAGTCGGTCTCGGTTTTGTCATCGTCAGACCATGTCGGAGGTCTTGAGGCGGTCTACCAACTCCCGACACTATGATAGACCACTACCCTATACGAATTTACTTACTTTTATTAACTTTAGATTCCTTGATACGTGCTTAGTTTGGGTATTAAATCTAACCTACCCGGATATATTTATAGTCCGGGTCGGTATATTTATTTGGAGGCTACTTAGTTTTAACTTTAGGACGCCCAGTAACCTACGGTTTCAGCTACAACAAACGAAAAAACAAGAAACTAAAATATAGCTATTGGGAGTTTATAGAAACTACAGATGGCTCACTAATTGTGTGATGTACAGGTTTTAGTATAGATAACATAATTAAATAAGTTCAGCATAATGTTATAGGAAACATACCTATATTATTATTTTATTTCGCAAGATTTCACCAGAATAAATTAATGTTATATTGCATAATATGATGACGCAATTAATTATAAATAAAGCATACACCCTACACAGAAACACTGTGAACAAAAACAACTTGACTATGCATTTAATAAAAGCTATTACAATTTTCTATATTTAGAAGCTAAGATGCAGACAGGTACAAGCAGAGGTTAAACACTCTACTTAAAGTTTATACCAGCAGCGCTCCGCGCCTGCGCTGTGACCGTTTGCCATGGAAATTTCGAGATGAATAGAGCTTATAACCTTCCCGTTGAATATGGCTATCCATTATAAAAAAAATCAAATCATATTATTTTACTACATATTAGTTTCTGAGAATAGCCCGTTCAAACAAATAAAAACATCAAAAACTCAAATTCTCCATCTTTATCGTTAGTACAGATTTATAATGACTATTGTCATATGTAAGTAATAATAACAGATTTTAAATTTGATTTGCACACCATGTGCAATTTGATCCGACTTGATACATAGGATAGCCGACTCCTCAATTTATAGTGATTAGGGTGGTCCACCCGGGTCAGCTAGTATACTTTATAAATCTTTGTTCCCCAGGAGCATCAACGGAGGAAGCTCAGGTCCGCGTCGGAATCGAGATTGCCGAGCAGCTCGTCAACCTGGCCAAGCCCTCCACCTTCCCTAGAGACCTGTGCGCTGTCAACACGCCTTAGATTATCTCCAACTGATCGTATCTTGATTTAGGACCGACGCAGACTAGTTCAGGCAGTCTAAAAGCCTTCAGCTGCTAACAGAAATCCTGTATAATCCACAATTTGATTATGGTATAGAATCTTAGTCTTTTTTAAACTTACACGATTTGAACACATAGTTTAAACGTACTCACACGGGTTTAGAAACTTAATAGAGCAAGTAAAATAAAAAGTAAGTTATTACTTGCTTTATTAAGTTTCTAACACGAAAAAACCCGTGTGAGTACGTTTAAACTATGTATAGAATCTTGTCCCAAAATCAATCTTTAAAATCAAGCCACGCCATGAATATAGTTTGAGGCTTGAGCTCTGTGAGTATAATTTACTTCGACAAGGTTTCATCGCAACTCATCAAGTATTAAATATGAATTTTCCGATGCGAGAACTATTTGCGTCGTTTGCGTAGGAAGTGCTTTACTTAGTTTCAGCCATTTTCTTTTATATTCAGCCGCCCACTGAGCGAGTTAAGTTTTCTATATTTCTTTATGCACTAGCATTATAACTTTAACATGTTTATTTTATTTTTAAGACTTGTCTATTTAGTAATAGAAAAGAGAGAATATTAAAGTATAATATAATTATATTCCTTAGAAATTAAAAAAATATTTTTGATACAAATCCTTTTAATTTTTCGGAATCCTTTTATTTTATTTCCATGCATACAGTTCTTCAGACAATAGTATTTAGGTCCTTCTCAATTAGCCTAATAAATGATCTATGTGTGACCAGCAACTATTTATTCAATCATAGAAGACCTGTAGGTACTACACGAAAGACAAGGTCAACTACTAAACCGCGCAACACACGACGTATGTGCCTATCAAGTCTAGATAACCTCTAGGCTTCATGTCTACTGCCTGGACAGGAAATAATTAGTAGCAAACCTATAACATAGGTACCTACAGCTCCCGCATTACATTATTATGATACTGAGGGCGGATTGCACAAGCATGCAGCTTAATTGTATTTTTTAATAAACAAATGACGTTTGTTTTAAGTCGAGTTCTATCTGGTGCAATCTATACTAATATTATAAAGCTGAAGAGTTTGTTTGTTTTGTTTGTTTGTTTGTTTGTTTGTTTGTTTGTTTGTTTAAACGCGCTAATCTCAGAAACTACTGAACCGATTTGAATAATTCTTTTTGTAATAGATAGTCACATTCAACGGGAAGGTTATAGGCTATTTTTCATCCCGAAATTCCTACGGGAACGGGTACAACGCGGGTAAAACCGCGGGGCGCTGCTAGTGTTAAATATGAAGAAAGGTTATGTCTCTTTATCATATTTCCGTTTGTATTATGTTTGTATTAAATAGATTGAGGTGTTATTGTGCAAGCCGCCCTAAGCGAATATAAAAGGAGGTTACGGTTTGTTAACTATTGACATTCGAAATTCAAAGACAAACATCCGTAATACTAATGTCATTCATCTATCATCTTCGTAATTATTATTCCATTTTTTAATGTCAATTCAAAAGTTAAATGTTACGTGAATCTCCGAATAAATAACAGAAAGATATCTAATCAAATGTCTTCCGGTACAAACTGACGATAAAGCTCGCATAAAATACGGCGATAACCTGATGTAACACCGGTGTTATGGCCCCATTCGATATAATTAATGCATGCTTAACACACCGAGTGTGTATAACGACACTGTTATTATTTAATAGTCGCAAAATATGTTCATGCATAGAGGACTAGTGGGTCACGTCACGAGAAATGAGCATACCTCATGCTAATGTGGCATTTGGATCGAAACGGGCCGAAGCTATTAATACTTAACATTTGAAAGTGAATCCGTGTACCGTTGTCATTGAAATGAAAAAGAGAATAAAATTAAAATTATTTTATTAAAAAATACTTATAAAAATATAATTTACAAAGTAGGTTTTTTGATCCGTTGTTGGCATTTTTGGCTGTGTGCCAATGTGGGTTGATTTGGGAGGGGGGGGGTGTTTGGTAGTGAGGAGGGGGGAGGGGTGTTAAGGGTGGTTTGGGGGTGTTAATTGCCTCTTCTCGCGAACGTTCTACCGTTTCTCGTGGGAGCGGGTGCGGGGGCGGGGGCGGGAGCGTCGTTCTGTTCCTCGGCCTCGGCTTGCACTGAGCGAGTGGCGGCTGGAACAGAATACACACATGAGGGTTCACGAACAATATGATACGTGGAACAGGAGGTGTCTTCGGCAAGATAACGAGGCTTTATGGTTTCGTGGTGTGACTTAACTTGAAAAATACATAACTTATTCGACAGACTCCGTGTCTAAAGATATTAATATTGTAGAAATATCACCAAACTGCCTTTAAGGTCTTGACGATTTTATTATAATTTCGATGAATGTCTAAAGATACAATTAAATCGAATATTTCCGTAAACAAACTGCTTATTTCATCATCGGTAAAAGTAAGGTCATATAACTCCAGTTAATTCATTAACATGAACTTTCAATTTCCTCCTTTCTTAGCCAACTTCCAAACAAAGAGGTTCTTATAACAAACATGCTAAATAAATTGTAAATTAAACAAGCAGAAAGGAAAGATCTAGTTATTCAAAGAAACAAATATAAGTTGAAGTAATATTATGAAAAGGAAGGAAGTATCATATTATGTCAATGATATGACATGATCGTAAAATGATATGATACGTATGCAATGATCAAGTTGTGATACCAATAATTATTGTGTTATGATATTATTTTCTTCTTCTTTATCTTCTTCCTGGGGCAGTTTGAATTTGGAATATAATTTTGTTGCTCTGCGTATCATTTAAGTGTACAATTTATAGAAAAAGTTTTGTCATAGGTGTGTTACAAATATTACTTCGTCTTCAAATAGTTTAAATGAAATTAGCTACTGAAAATTAGTGTTAATTATTACACAAAGTAAAAAAGTTTTGTAAGAATATTTCACAAATTAATTAAACACTTGAGTGTAATTGTTATATCTATCTACATTATAATTATGTTAGCACATACTTGAGCGAGTTAGCGACGGTTGAAGGCAGGCAGCAGCTACTAATATGTATATTGAATGTATGTACCTATTTGTGTGTGAATGTGTTCTTTACTTACGCCTACCGAATCGACCTCGGCTGGGCTTGGCCGGAGGGACTTCTTCAGAAGCGTCCTTCGCTGGAGAGTTGTTAAGGCGTTTCTTATCTAAAAGACAATGAATGATATGACGGTGATGCAAGCGTGATCCGTAAATGATTGAAGGTATATGATAACAATTTATAGTAAGCTTATTAGTTTGATAATATTTACTTTAATAAAGAGAAGATATAAACACATAGTATCAGTAATTAGATGTAAAGTGATTTTAAAGAAGAGGAAGGTATTCTTGATTAAATAGTTGAAGGTAAAGCTGAGTATCGAAAACTTAGATAGGCTCTCAAGATAATTGAAAGCTTGTGATACTCTTAGTATGGTCCAATGGTCCTTCCATTGGACAGAGCATTCAGGCAGCATTTGAAAAACTTAAGTATGCGGCACCTTCACAAAAGACAGTCTGAACTAAAACCTGCCTAAGTAATAAAGATTAGTTTCTCTAAGCTTAACTAAAGTGACTCACTGAAGCTAGACTTGGCGGGCTCTACAGGGGAGTCTTGATTGGCGGCGGGTTCGGAGGCAGAGTGGCCACGGAGCTTGGCTGAAACATCACGGACACGTGAGGAGAGGAGTAACAAACAAAGTAATGAAATAAGTAGAAGACAATTTGACTCAATTCATACTTATATACGTAGTGAAGTCAAATGTTTTTCTAGATATAGTTTTCTAGATAGTAGAGATTTTATGACTGATTTTGACATATATAAAAAATTACGGAGTGCCACAGTAACAGATTCTGATGACTAGAGAAAGTAAATATATCCAATTACCCTCAACAGCCTGCGCCCGTCTCCTCTTGAGCGCCTCCAGCAGGTCGGTATTGCTTCTGAACGGCCTGACGCCGTTGCCGACCAGCTTCTTACCCTCGGTCGAGGAAGGTGGCGCTTCGGTGGAGGGGTCCTGGGACTCCTCAGCAGGGTACTCCGCTTCGTCCTCGTATTCTACGTCATCCTGCAAATTAAGAAGGTTTGTAGTCCTGTATTCTGCAGGAAGGAAGGATGTAGGACTGCATGATAAAATAAAGAAGGTATAAGAAACTGAACTAAGAATACTGTAAGTGAAGAAGAATGCAAATGAGGTTGGTTGCGAGTGTGAAGAATTTTGGGTTTGGGGTCAGATATTTGATTTCAGAAGGTAGTTGCTGAAGATTTTAAGAACGATAATATCGCCTTGGGCTTTGGTTTACTAGGTAAATAGTTTAGGTAGTGTAATTTCATTCTGCAGATCTGAAGAGGAAAAATATTTACTGATGAAGTACTTTTAATAATGTTGATAGATACTTGTGGCATGGTGAATGTATGTGACTTAATGCTGATCTCTACAAAATAATCATCAGTTTCCAATATATCGCTTAGAGATCTAGCCAATCCAAATAAATAAAATTGAAAACGTTTTTCCGTAACAGCCCGCAATGACACAATTGTTCCTTGGAAACCAGTTCCGATATCTATGGATGCTATTCTCGCAAAAAGTAGTATTGAAAGGGAGGTCTTGAAAAGGTCATGTTGGAAGGTGACCGGGTTCGCCTTGATCCAGATCCTCGAGCGAGGGGCCACATCATCTGCCAATTTACGGTGCCGAGTGACGTCATCATGGGCCGTCCACACGCGTGACGCGTCACGGGTTACGAAACCGGCACAGATATGTGACACGACCGTTACAAAACAACCAAATATGGGTTGGGATTTAACATGCTTACTTAGAAAACCGTTTAACAGCTTCTTGTTTTCTCCTCATACATCGCTTCACCGTTACTTTATTTTAAGTTTAAAGCAGCTCGCTTTTAAGCACACGCTTTAAGCAGTCGCTTGTTCATCTTCAAGTTGTATAATTACATGTTGTATCAGCGGTTACGAAACACCGCATGCCTATCGTGAATGCATTGACAGACGAAAGGTCAAGGGAAATCATCGCATCAAATAATCGCACACTTACCGAATCTTGAATAATCGATGCTAAATGAAGCGAAAGTTGAATTATATTTGGGTACAATAAAATGTTGCAAAACATTATAAAATATGCTTATTATTCAATATTATATGCGTGGTTTGTATATAATTATTTACGCTTTCCAATGTATTGACTCTTGATGGATGTTTATGATTCTACACACTCGTTTGATGTACAATCGCAGAGTGAGGTGGACAAGTACATTAATTTAAGGTGCGGTGAGACTTGCACGAGTTGCATTTCTATAATAGTGCTGTAACTATAAGACACTGCAGACCTATAACCTATCACTATACAAAAAAAGATACACATCATACAAAAGGTTCTAATTTCAAATAGACCTGCAACTGTGTCAGGCGCAATTGTCATTTGTTTTGTCTACCATTCAACAATTACTATCACAGGTGCCCTAATAACAGAATACCAACTTATTAAAACTGTCACCGTGAGAAAGTATTCGAACCACGTGATGAATAAACTAGGACAATAATTAATTAAGTAAGTATGAATAGAATAATTCTGATGTAACGCTAAGGAATTCAACTATTAAAACAACGTGGGACCAAATACTTAGTTGGTGTAATACCAAACTTGTATTACCTGATCTGGTACTGCGTATATACATAATGTTTAATCTATGTACTTTATATAATGATTTGCATATCTACGTAAAGCACTTATAGATGTGTTGTTCGATTTTAGTTGGCGAGATATTGAACAAAACGCGAGCGAATTTTGACATGTTTGTTATAAAATTATCATGCCTGTGTCTGTTAACTCATTGCTATTGGTAAGCAACGTGCAGCTTGGATGGTTGGCCATAGTGGCATTTCTATCTGAGCGCTACCGTGCTTCGGAGGGCTTGTTAAATTAATATATGAATGCATTACCTTTGGATTAATAGTATATATCTAGAGTTAATTAAAGGTTGAATGGAATAATGCAATGTTTCTAACTAATCAGCTATCGCATGTTATAAAATTGGTTAAATAACTATATTTACAATTAATTTCCTCCGCAGTTTATCAGGCGGAAATCTCAAGGGCGACCTGCGTCGATTTAAATCAAGGTTTCATTATATTTTTAACCGATATTGAATTTATTCAAAAGCTCTTGCAAAGAGGAGGTTTCTTTTCGTATTGAGTTTATTTTTTGTTTGTGCGACTGTGTATCTATGTTTACCGTTAAAGCCATTACTTAACCGACTTTAAATATTTTTAGTACCTATTGTGTTTGGTATAGCTTCATGGTGATCAATCAAACAAGTCCGTTTTATATACCACTTATTCAAAAGTGGGAATATACCACTTATTTTACTTATTATTCTTTTACTATCTGTCGGTGGGACACTACATTATTTCTGCTTCTCGTCTGAGATAAATAAAAAACTAAATATTAAAATCGAGCCTCATATACAGAAGAAGTATTTGAACAAAGAGACGTACGACTAACTGCACGATTTTCGACTATATAGTGTTGTAATATGATGTGTTGTTGTTTGTACCTGTGGCGGGGGTGTGGTGGTGGTAGTGGTGGGTTTCCCCCGGGTGAGCGACGAGCCTCTCTTGAGTAGCCCCCGCGGCACCGCGGGCCGTGGCTCCTCCTCCTGCGCCAGCGACGTCGCTACGCACGCAAGCACCAACACTCTGGAATCAATACACATAGTTCAATCCACCGTATGATTTCTTCTCTCTACTATACTATCCTGCCAGTCCTACTAATTTATAAATGCGAAAGTTTTTGAGGATGTATGTATGTATGTATGTTTGTAACTCTTTCACGCAATAACTACTGACCGGATTTAGATGAAACTTTACAGTAATATAGTTTATACATCAGAATAACACATGGGACACATTTTATCCCGAAATTTCCGCGGGAACGGGTATAAAGCGGGTGAAGCCGCTGGGCGCGGCTAGTTTAATATAATATCACCAACCCGCGTTAAGGGCGCGTGGTGATTACGCCTAATTCTCATCACTGTTCTGATATCTTAGGTGAGATGAGAACCCTTTGCCAAGTTAAGACATTACAAGGCAACTTTATCCTTTTTTATCTTCTCGTATAATTTGTCCGCCATCCAATTAGATTGAACTAGGTTATAGATTTGAAAGGTAGGTAGATATATAATAGGTTAGGCTCTAAGGATAATAATGAAATTAGATAATGAAATAGTATTAGGGCTCAGGCTCAACTTAATTCGTTATAGTACCTACTACTGCTATAGTTCAAGCTAAAACGAATTAAGGCATGAAGGGCAAATGAGATAGGGAAATCTATTAAAGTCTAGAAGCCTATTACAAGCTGAGGGTCATTAGAAAGACGTACAAAATTCTTGTTGAAATACAGTCATAATTTTCTCTGTCGTGCTTTTTAGTAGTTCCAATCAGTGACTGCATGAAACTGTATCGACTGAGCTTCAGGTTCTTTAGGTTTTATTGGCAAGCGTGGATTATGCCTAATCCTCCTCACTGCACTGATATCTTCAGTGAGATGAGAGGCCTTTGCCCAGCAGTGGGACATTACAGTCTTTCTTACTTTACTTTACTTTTACCATTGAATCTGATGTAAACGTGACATAACCTTAACCTAATTATTAAGTAACTACATAATATATTATGTTGCAAATATTATATTCTGACAGCGATATAATGCATACTTATTATTAATATTATATACATTCTGATTAATGATAAGTATAACCCAATCAAGATGACCTAAGCCAACAATTTGAACAAAAACCATACATAATGACTATCATAACATAATATTATGTAGATACTAATATTCTGAGATTTATGTAATTTACGTGGAGACTACGGTCACAGATTAAATAATAGTTAGGCAACTTATTGGCTGTAAGGTTTTGGAATGCGGATAATTCGTACAAAAAGCTTGGGTTGTCGTACGTGTCTACTGTTTATGTCTAACTGCTAACAGCTTTTGCCACTAGGTCTCGCAGACTTGTGCGTTCATGTGTTTTGTAACAATACCTTTACAGTTTTGTTCTGTGACTACTTTTGGTGATTATGCCAAATCGTCCTCACTTTACTGATATCTTCAGATGAGATGAGAGATGAGACTACTTATTTAATTACCTGTAAGTACTTGGTTCTAACATAACTAGTAGATTAATTAGGATAAGGTACACAAAGGCACCGTCAGCCTGTGACCTAGGGGCAAGGCTAGAGGCTTAAGGGGGAGAGGGGGGGTTCACTCTGATCACCCTACACCGCTCTTGATTACATAATATTATTTTCGAATTTGAAATTAGTTGAACTGTACAAGGTGCTTCGGTATCTACTTTTCTCCATGTTTATCCATTTTTGAAGTAAAAACTTCTATAGCGGCGTTGTGTACTTTATTGTGATGGGTAAAAAAAGTTAAACTCGTATCAGGACACGTGACCTGATACGAAAATACGAAAGACATTTTGACGTTAATATTCAAGTATTTCTGCCGCACTCCCGGAGTGCCCACCCGTTGATTTTTTTTTATAATTTCTTATTGTACCTATTATTTGTATTCCTTCTTTAGTGTACTGTATTTTTTTTAAATACCATTGTAAATACTTTATCAATACACAAATAAATCAATAAAAGTATTTTGAACACATATTAAAGGTATGTAGGTAATAAATTTAATATTTTAAGTAATACCTAGGCCTGTCTTGTAAAGGTCCACTACACCGAATAATTCTGACCAATCTAGATTAAGTAAGGTTTGTAACTGTCAATGTAATTTCATCCTTAAGCTTTAGCGAAAAGGTTTAATTCAAGTCTAGAACTTGGTTTGAAAATTAATAGATCGTTAAATCTGTGTTTCGGTATTTAATATACTTAATTATGATATGGTCTAGTAAGAATAACTTGAGAAATAAGTAAGTAAGTACATAGACTCCTATTGAAAATGGTCCAAATATAATTTTGACACTACCAGGATCTAGGTACCTATTTATACTACGTCCTGCTGAGATGCATTTAAAAACGACTTTCAAAACCATTTAATGAAAAACCAGCTTAAACATAGTTTTGAGAACAACCAAGCTTTTTAAATCTGTTAAATATGAGATCACCTTTTACATACAGACTCATAAAAAGAACACGACATTATAGTGATGTCCAGTATTCTTTTATCAAGAAATAAGTAAGTACTGTAGTTGCCAGTGTTAAATATACAATTTCCACAATAAATGCAAGTATTCGGTAGCCACAGGCTAATTGTAAGTAGGTATCATGTACATACACAATATAAGCGCAGTCTCAAGGTGCACCGACTTGGTATCTCAGTAACGTGTCAAATATTGCAACAAGGTATTTGTAACACGAAATAAAATATTTATGTCTGTGTGACATAACGACCAGTTGACATGCAGCCTTACAAGTCCTAGCGGGCAGAATGCGGCAATGCCAGTTTCACGTGCCGAGTAAAAATGTGTACGTTTTAGTTTAGGCCGACTTTAAACGAAAGAATGTAACCTTCCTTTGATAGTGGCACTGCCAATCATAGCACCGAATTGAATTTAAAGTAAGAACATTCCAGAGCTATGATATAGAGTTTATGAATTGTTTTCGTTTAAAAAGAGAACTTGTTATTGTTAGTGCATGTTCCGTAGTTATTGATTCTCTGTGGAACTTATTAATAAACGCGGAGAACCTGTGGGAGTAACTAACACTGTGTTTTGTCTCTTTTGCTCTTCGGAAAATTGCGTGTCAGAAAGAGAAGAACCATTTGAAAGATAAAATGTTTTAAATATGCGTTTATTAATAAGGCCCTGAGGGTATAGAAACTCTACTCAAGGTTTCAAATACCTAAGTATGTACTTACTTAATGATGAATCCGATAGCCTAATTTGGCAGGAATGCCAATATTGTCATATTTTATACTTAGATAACAGTAATTGAAAAGAACAGCTTTGCCCAAAGCGTTCGTAACACAGGTTTCTGCCTAACAAAATAGGCCTCAAGCACCTTAAGTTATATAACCTAGTGATACATAATAATATGCATAAATCAGTAACTAGTTTTATTCACATACCGATAACGCAATGTACTACACCCTATTACAAATATTGTTATCACCCGAGCGGCTCAAAGGCCGCTTTTCGAAACTTGCAGGTGGTCTGTTTACTAGCTACACTTTAATGTGTCGCAAGCCAAGACATTAGGCACGGTACGTCGGTTCCTGGCACCGAAATTATTTTAAAAATAGCGAAATGTCAAATAGTGATCACGTCAAGGTTTTGAACAGGTTTCGAAAATACCAAGACAAGTCATCTTTGTTCGGGTTGGAGTGAGGCGGTGTTGTCAAAGGTTAACCTGTCGCTCTGCTATAGATTGTTGAATAACTAGTCTGGCAGGGTCGGCGGTCACCGCCCCTCCCCTCTGCCCCCCCTCTCTGCTCTCGGTAGCACATCCGCTTCCGACATCTACGTACACTCGCACAGCCTTCCCTTTGCTTTCTCTGATTTATGTAATACCAATACTCATCCGTCACGCGCCTATCAATGCACTCTATCTAGGTACCATCGCCCGAATCAGATATGGGCTTGTTCGTCTGAATGCCTACTCAATCAACGTAATGTTCCAACGGCAATTTGATGATGAAGATATTGCCTCAAGATGGTCGATAGCGAATGCCGATGGGTGTACCAGCACATTAATATACAACACGAACACGACACGATGATCTATCACGTTTACCGCCGCGAATATTCATTCACTGCTATTATAAACTATTGTTTATTTTGAACGGACCGATGATATTTTATTGCATGTAACTGTGCTATTGCATTTGTGAAATCTATTGTGAAAGGAGTTTCAAACGGTGAATGGCGACCTCTCATTTCCCATACATATCTTATAGTTTTATTTCCCAAGTCACGTAGGGTAAAAGTTTAACTTTCTATGATTGCTTATTGAGATCGAGTGCGGCGTGGGCGCTGAATGTGTAATTGTAACCTCAAAAACGTCAAGGTCAG